>CM066735.1:110100448-111350448 GCA_033961575.1 Aselliscus stoliczkanus
ACACATTGCCATTAAGGCCCCTACCCCCAAAATACTCCCCCTTGCTTTGAACACACTTATCCCATTGTTCTTGCCACTTCTGAAGCAGCTCTGGAAGTCATCTTTCATGAGTGTCTTTAGTTGTGCTGTCATGGCTGTTTTGATGTCCTGAATCGACTTAAGATGTTTACCTTTCATGGTCATTTTGACTTTGGGTAAAAACCAAAAGTCATATGGTGCCAGATCTGGTGAAAAAGGTGGATGAGGACACACCGTAACGTCGTTATTTGACAGAAATTTCAGTACAGGAAAGCAGTGTATGACATGTAGCCTTTCTGTTGTGATCAAAAGACACAGTGAATACTGCTGCCAAGTGCCATCCAGTAGAAAGGCAGGTGTCTTCAATATGGGAAGCAGCACATCGAACCTTAGTAATAGTGTGTGACAAGTTTCACCTTGTTCGGTGCAATCGGTGGGGTGTGAGCTACGGTTGAGAGAAGGTGTGTTTTAAAGTGTCCATCATGACAACCCTCCATATCACACATCACTTCTGGTATATGGCAATTTCTGTCAAATAAAAACATTACAGTGTGTCCTCATCCACCTTATTCACTGGATCTGGCACTGTGTGACTTTTGGCTCTTCCCCAAAGTCAAAATGACTCAGGACATCGAGGCAGCCACGACAGCACAACTAAAGACATGAACGAGGACTTCCAAAACTGCTTCAGAAAGAGGCAAGAATGGCGGGATAAGTGTGTTCGAAGTGAAGGGAGTATTTTTTTTTTTTTTGAGGGCAGTGTCACTGTCCCTCATATGTGGGACCTAAACTGGGGCCACTGGCTTCCCAAGCCAGCGCTTAACCACCGTGTCACTCGGCCGGCCCAAACGGAGTATTTTGAGGGGGATTAATGGCAATGTGTCTTTTACTGGAATAATTTTCTTTTAAAAAAAAAGATTTCATTGCGGAACTGGCGGAGGGAACAGTACCGGGGAATTGGGGAAGGGGAACAGACAAGCTGCTGTGCTTTTTGTTCTTCATTCCAGTTGTGGAGGACGCCACTTCACTGGCCCATGTTGGCACCACCATGCGCTCTTCCCAGGAGAGGCAGTCACTCGCTGGCCATTGGACGGCCGCCCACAGTGGCCCACAGCAGCTCACGAAAGCACACACCAGCTGGCCAGCCCCACTGCAGCCTACACCATCACTAGCGACTCTCAGCAGCCTAGCTCCAGATCGAGCTGTTGTTCACCATCTTAGCTGTAGAGGGCGCAGCGTCACTGGCCCTCATGTGGGATCCGAACCTGGGCTCTTCTCAGAGCTGGCGTCCCAAGCCAACACCTAACCAACGTGCCACTCGGCCGGCCCTGGAATAATTTTTTTAAATTTAAACATTCACTGTATTGTTTGATCACACCTTGTATATATCTGTTGGGTTGTTGGAAAAGTCATGATGCATTTTCACAATAAAAACATAGAAAAATACATCATGACTTTTCCGACAGCCCAATAAATACATAGCTAGATAAACAGACAGACATACAATCATTGACATTTTCAAACCTGTACTTTTTAGATTTCAGAACCAGATGTCATTCAACATAAGTCAAAATAGGTTCTAAACTAAGTGCTCTGTGGTTTTTGTCCTCAGTTTTCATGGGGTCAGATTAGACAGACTTCCAAATGCAAGCAGTCCTTCCAGGATTGAAAAGAAATGTACTTCCATAGATGAATGAGCCGACACAAACAGCAACATCTTGCTCTCATGAGCCATTCCTTCTGCCTCACAGTAGCATTTGAAAAACAATCTGGTACAAAAGAAAGTCTCTGGCACTTTTGAATTTTTGGAGAAGGAAACTTTAGCATGTGATTCGAAATTATTTTGTTTCTTAATTATTTTGATTTTATTTCTTTTTTTCATAAATATTCACAGAATGAAACGAGATGTTTTAACAGGTGGATTCACTAAAGAGCATTTTGAACTTCCCCTCCTCTGACACAGTGTAACCCTGTCCTCAGTTTACCTGTGTGACATCTCAGCCATCACGGTGGCTTTGTGGCTGGCCTGGATTTAGTCTGGAGGAGCTAGCTAGGAGAACGCTGGCAGTTTCCTGCTGAGCACATTGAGACTGGTTTCTGCAGTTAAAATAGAAGGTTGTTTTTTTTTGTTCTCTTCCCTGCCCCCTCGTTTTTTTAGACTGAGAAATTTACAGAGTGGCGATCATGGACGCCGTCTGCAAGGCTTTTACCGATTATCTTGTGGGCCCAATTCAAAGCTTTGGGGAGATGAGTTGTTTTGCCTCACAAAGGGCACATAGGAAGCCTATGGCGGTGTACACATTAGAGGAAACATAGGCAGCAGATGGTATACCCATAGAGAAATATATCACTGTTTGGAAACAGAGGTGAGCTCCCTTACAGGTGATCTTTAGCTGTTTTACATGTTACTGTTGGCTGGAGGGACCCAGGACAGCTTAAGTCTTGCTCTCCTAGTTCTTCAGGCATTTCCTGACTTGAGCATCGAGATAGTCACTGTCATCAGTTCTCCTCTGCACCGCATTACTGCCCAAACGGCCCCTTAGGTGGTTAGAAATGTTCGATGATTATGTATAATACTGATCAGTTTTGAAAATGGAAGAGGCACAAGAGAAGATATATGTTAGTATGCATGGAACCTTCTGGGGAGCATGCTAAAATTACGGATTTTTAGGGTATCTGGATAACTTTTTCATCAGCACTGGGATCAGGCCTTGGAATATGCATTTTAAATAAGCATGTCAGGTAATTCTGATATAGGTGGTCCAGGAACCACACTTTTAAAAACATGTTAAGTGGTACATGGGAGCATCCGAATGAGAAACAGTAAGGAAAATTTGCACAAATTGATGGAAATAAACTGAAAACCAGTTTTGCTTTACATAGGAACTTGGTACATCATGATCAGACTTAAACCAAAAGTGTATGGCAGTGTGTGCATTATAGGGAGTACAAGCATCAAATGGCATACCCGTTTTCTATATGGGGAGACTGAGGTACCTGTGAGGCTCTCTTAGTTAATGTATTCCCGAATTTTTAGGAGTATATCACATGAAGTCAGTTCCTGAATAGTCATAGAAATATACAGCATCAGCCACTTACAGAAAATCCTGAGGTAAAGAATATAATTTCTCTTTAGTGTACAACACCTGTTTTTAACTCGGTACTAAAATAAGATCCTTTACTGCGTCCGCTTATAGATCTTTTCTTCTCTTCCTTCCAGCAAGTCCATAGCCTTGACCTTATCCCAGTAGATGACCTGCTGTCTTAGTGATGTAACTTGATTATGTGTGGAAGCTAGGATTTGGATATGGATAAGTTGATATCACTCGCTCCATCTGGGATTATCACCTCTGGTTTCAGTCACCTTTGCCATCCATAACAGGCCTAATGTGCGAATCTTCAATGAATCTTTGGCAAGAAAGGTTGAAATGGTAGCCATTTAAGATATTTGTTGAAATATTGAGTGCTTAAGTAAATGGATCTTTCCAAACCTGAACAGCCCTGAAAATGCAAGAGTCTTTCAGGACTCAGTTTTCAGTGCAACAGATGGAAACCTCTCAATTACATGAGCTCACACATCTGTCTCTTTGATTTGACTGGGCTTGTGCCATAATGTGCTCTGGAATTACGGATCTGTAATCCCTAGAAAGCATGGTTGAAGTGAGACTGACGAAGAGCTGGACCCTAAAGGTTAATGGCACAGAGAGAGAGAGAATAAGGATCCTGGAGAACTAATATTGAAATATAAATGTCAGTGGTTGCAAACCACTCACCCATTTAATTTGCTAGAAGTTAATATAGCACGGAATGGCCATCAGAGGTGTGGTCGGATTACCCTTGATGTCCTGAATGCCATTAAAATGTCTTCCTTTCCATATTTTCTTTATCTTCGGGTAAAAAAAGAAGTCATTGGGGACCAGATCAGGTGAGTAGGGAGGGTGTTCCAGTACAGTTATGTGTTTACTGGCCAGAAACTTGCTCACAGACAGTGCTATGTATTGTCATGATGCAAGAGCCATGAATTGTTGATGAAAAGTTCAGGTCATCTAACTTTTTCATGCAGTCTTGTCAGCACTTCCAAATAGTAAACTTGGTTAACTGTTTGTCCAGTTAGTACAAATTCATAATGAGCAATCCCTCTGGTATCAAAAAAAGTTAGCAACATCATTGCAACTAGTTCGCAAACTTAATTGTCAGACCCCGTACATGTGAGTATTTTGCTTTCCAGCTTGAATGCCATCGTTGGCTACCCCTAGCCTGCAAAAGAAAGTCTAAATTCTTTCTTTAGCTTGGCCCAGTAGAAGAGACTATCCAGAATTTTAATTCAGGGGAGCTGTAGTGGTGGCAGTCTGATTGAACATTGGCAGACGGAGGGCCTTGGCCTTTGGCCTGTAGGACTTTGTTTACTGGTAAACTCCTGCTCATCCTTCAAGACCCAGCTGGAACGTGATCTGCTCCATTAAGCCTCTGAATGAAGTGTGACTTTGAGCAAAAAGTGCTAAGCCACTTTTGGTCTCCTTTTCTGCCTGTGTAAAATGAGGCTTCATAGGTCATTAAGAGGATGATGTGAATTGATGGATATAAAGCTTTTGCAACATCTCCCAGTACCAAGTTAATGCTTCCAAGTGTTAACTGTCATCCTGATTAGTAATTTCAGGCAGAGAGGGTGGCCCCCTCTTTTATGCCATCTCTGCATTTCCATTACTAACAGTAAGTTACAGGGGTGGGGGGAAACCTGTGAATTCCCTGAAAAGCCTCCAGTGTGGCCAAAACTGTATAGGTAAGGTTGTTCCATGTGTCAAAAGGAGTGGGACGGGGAGTACACATTTATTTGCCCTTTTTTATAGTCCTTCCAGGGACTAGACTGAATGACTTACAATGTAAAATCATTACTTCCTAAAGGAGCTTCTGTTTGTACTGTTTATAGGTGGGAGGGTGGGGTACAGGGAATGGCAGGGTGGGATGAGCGGACTATTAAGGAATCCTAAAGGACTTGGTTTTCTTGCTCCTCCTCCCCTGCCCCATCCTGGCTCTAAGCTCTACTCTCCCTAAAGCCTCCTGGGAAAATCTGGGACATCCTCTGCCTCAACACACTAAATATCTGGTGTTAAACTGCTGGGGAAATGAGACGTGGATATTGCCACATCCAAACTCGCAAAACAAAGATTTATCTCATTACGCACCTAAGGGCATAAGGAGACACTTTAAATATAATTGTATACTGTTTCAGTGATGCCTACTTCTTCAGCAGGTGTTGAACCTCATTACATTTTTTCATTACATTTTTTCATTTTCATTTATGCAAGTGTGGAAATGATGTCATGCACTTTATATTTTGGGGTTACCTACTCCTTTGCATCTAGGAGGAAAACATTTGAATTTGTGTTTGTCCTTGTGTTTCTGTTCTGAGTGATGAGCAGACACATAACTGGCTCCAAGAACCCCGTCTAGCCCATCACACCACGGCCTGCACCTTGGAGCCCAGAACTTGCTGTTGGCTCACCCGAGCTCATCTGTACCTTTGAAGTGGAGGGCGAGCCTTTCATCTTCCATCATTTTCACTTAATGACAGCGCAGCCTTTGATCAGCTCAATTTTCCTTTTCTTTTGCTTAATAATGAGTCACTTGGAGGTAAGGAGAAACCTGAAGTAGGTCTCAAAACGGCCACAACATTTTATGAGCACAATGGTTGTTTGACCTCATATCTAAAGTAAATATACCAGAGGGAGTCAACCCTTCCTGGACGCTCATTGATAAAATTTGCTCACTGGATAAATGTAAACTTCAAAAAAACAAAAGCAAGGTGGTAGTAGATGGGATGGGGAGAAGTAGAAATAAAATGGAAGCAATATACCCATCCCCCAATATTTTAAATTGTTCAAATTTCATTTGGGGGAACTCCCCTTCACTCTGGCCTATACAGAAGTTTCTCAGCATCATAGGGATGTATTGCATTTTGGAAACTAAATTCTACCTGCTAGTGGAGTATTCATTTTCAGGTTAAATTTTGCTACTTTTTAGTTTATTATGTAACAGTCTTTTCTTGGGACTTGGTAAGGATACAAAAAGTCCTCCTTGATTGGATAGAATTCTTGCATAAAGATCTTAAGATTTCCAATTAATGTTGAAATCCGGGGAACAAATCTTCAATAGCTGCTTGAAAAAGCAACCCTGAGATTCACATATTCTTTGGTTATGCTGCACACAATTACTATGTCATTTTTCTGAATATTAAAAAAGTATATTTTGATATTAAATAGTCTTAAGCATATATGAAATTAGCTGTCTGCCTCTCCACTAAATCTCCAATAAACGTTTTAATACTCTTTCAAGTTAGTCAGTATATTTTTAGACTTAGGCTCCAGTAGTCTTTTAGTTTTTGTTTGGGGATTGCAAACATCTTTTAATAATAGCTTATGTAAACAACAATTATTGAATAAAATGTGTCTATAAAAGGACTCCGAAATATACTGTATACTGTGGAAAAAACCAGCTTAACTGTATATCAGCTTGGCACCAATTTAATGAAGGACGTCATATTGTAATTTTTTAGAATTGGTTTAACATCAGGTCGATTTCATTTGAGTGTGTTTTAAATCAGTTCAGAGGTTGTTGTTTTTTTCCTATACAAGTATATATTATTATTCACAACTCAGGTGTTATCCAGAAAATATTTATTGAATGAATGTTGATTAATCATAGATCATCAGAAACTCTTAGCACAATCCATGCCTCTAAAACAATGGACATCTATATTATTTAAAGAAAATGAGTTTTGATATACTGAATTTTTCTCCAACAGTAAAAATAATCATATTAGAATATTAAAAATGTCAGCCGACTAATGAAAATATGGATGTAAAAGGTTAATTAGACTTTGTCAGATCAACTTGTAGAACTTAAAATATGGAGCTATACTGCCTACATATGGATAAGCTGGAAACAAAGAGTAGCTTTCTGACTTTTTTTCCATTTGTGTAGCTTCTCAATTTCTAAAGAAGAAAAGATCAGCATGTGTATTGAGAGGGAGATGAGGTTAGCCTGTTTGGAAAAATCAGGTGACTCCACCGTGAGCTAAAACACATTTCCAGTTCTCTGATCTTTTCAAATGTCTCTTGGACTTGCCTCTTCTCCACCCTCCCAGATTTGAACATTGTTGAACCCCACGCCCCTTACCCACATATCACTGCCTGTCCCCTCCTGCTCAGGTGTGTCCATCCAAGAAGTCATCCAGCAGTGTCCTTAGCCCATCTGTCTCTGAAGCTTTGCTTTAATTGTGTCAGCAGCTCATTAGATAGGCTTCCTCTCAGTTGCCTGCCACATCAAGTCTAAACAGTCTGCCTGAGTTCAAAACCCTTTATTATCTGATCCATCTATCTATGTAGCCTAAATCTTTTCTCCTAGAAGAAGTGAGCCCTGTATTCCCATTAGATTGATCTCCCCCACCACACGTCATCCCTGCTCTCTCCATGTGTTCACGCAGTGGAATGCCCAAACCCACCATTTCCAAGGGTCCAAATCCTGCCTAGTTTTCGGATCCCACTCCTGACTATTAACAGCTAGACTCTGTCTCCCTTACAGGGATTCCTTTTTTTTCATGTGATGGGATTATTTTTATCTTCAAATTAACATTCGAACACTCCATTTTTATTCCTAACGTGGCAATTATTGATAGATATGACCTGTGTAAGCTAACGCTCTTCGTGGTCCTCAATGATTTTGTTGTTGTTGTTGTTTAACGACTTTATTGAGATGTGATTCACATAACAACAGCTCAGCCCTTTAAAGAGCATCTCTCTTATTTTGGTGTTCATCATGTTCTTCCTTATACTTATTTATCGCCATAACTTATCTGTCACTCTTACTACAAACTAAAGTTCCTTGAAGCAAAAACCAGAGCAAACATCTTTTTGTTTTCCTTATTTCCTGGCCTTGTCCTGCAAACATACCAGCCACTGTTGGTTTTTGTTTGTTCGTTTGTTTTGTTTTTTAGCTGAGCCATCCTGCCACCTGTTGGCAGCTCAGTGGCAGCTCAGCTCGGGCTGGGCATCGAACTGCTGTTGCTCAGAGCTCAGTTTGCACTCTTGAGCGACCTCTTAACCAACTAAGCCACTCGGCCGGCCCCCAGCCACTGCTTTTGAGTGAACCACTTCCCCTTAATTCTTCTGCTACTCCTAAATCTCTTACCTTCTTTAAATGGGGCTATATCCAACAATTAGCACCTAGCCTGTAAAATAAAAGCTCTGTGTGTCAGTTTCTAGGATGATTTGGCAGAGTTACAAGTTCTGCTTAACTATGCTTTCGGAATGAGGACCATCTCAGAAGAGAACTTGGGTAGCAGCTTTCAGAGCAAAGGAAAACAGACTGGGGTCTGCACCTGGAACGCAGGCCCATGAAGTTGTCTGCTGGCTTACCAGTTTTGTCAAAATGTTTGTAAATAGTGCTTACAGCTAGTTGACATGGTTAAGAGCCACGGTGCATGATGCAGACAATAAGGTTTATAAATATTTTAAGATAGTGAAGACCAAGGAATGCTGACTTGCCAAGGAAGAATTTGATGAAGAAGGTAGGACTTCTTTAGACTGACAAGTGAGGGGATGGATGTTTCAGGTAGGTGGGAGGGGAGACCGAAGAGCATTCCCAGCATGAATGAGCGGCAGGAGCAGTGGAGTCTGGGAGGAGTGTGAAGACTGGAAAGAGGGGAAGGAGTAAGGCAGAAGGGATGATCTGTGGAGTCTAGACTACCAGCTTGAGAAGCTGTAGACTGACTCTAGCAATCCAATCCGGGGACTTGAATCTCTCATGACGGGATGCTGGGGGACCATGGTGGAAGACTGTCTGCCCAAAGGAGAAGGAAGAATTGAAAGAATGATCAGTATCAGTAGTTTTTATTTGCCTGAACCATACAGGTCAACTTATTCATTGAGCACCTGCCGTACTCCAGGAAGAATATAAGCCAGGCCCTGGTCATTTTGGATGTTTTCTTATGTTTTTCTCTTACTGTCTTTCACATAAAAACATATCCCAAATCAGATATGTGCTGATTTATAGTCAGGGACGCCATATTTATCCAGTTTAGCTCTAGTCTCTTGCATAGCAAATAAAAGATGTTTAATAAATGAGCAAGAGATTGAGTGATAATGACAATATGCATACTCCTAAATTATTACTATGAAAGGGAAAAGGTTATTTATTTATTTTAAAGATTTTATTGGGGAATTGGGCAAGGGGAACAGCATTGGGGCATCGGGAAAGGGGAACAGACAAGTTGCTGTCCTTTTTTGTTCTTCAGTCTAGTTGTAGAGGACATCACTTCACTGGCCCATGTTGGTATTGTGATCATTGCGCTCTTCCCGGCTGAGGCAGATCAGTCGCCGGCCACATGGCGGTTCACGGCAGCTCCTGAAAGCTCATGGCCCCTGCCAGCCAGCCCCACTGCAGCCTATGCTGTTGCCGGCGACTCATGTCAGCCCAGCTCCAGGTTGAGCTGTTGTTCACCATCTTAGCTCTAGGGGGCGCAGCATCACTGGCCCTCATGTGGGATCCTAACTGGGGACCTTGCCGCTCAGAGCTGACTTCCCAAGCCAACTCTTAACCAATGCGCCACTCAGCTGGCCCAAAAGGTTACTTTTTTATACTAGAGAAATCATTGGCACCACCTTAACCAAGTAATCAAGCATAGCTTCACCAGGTTCCTTTGGATGTTATGTATTGAGATGTATGTGCACAGTATCACTGCTGTGGTGTTCTGGCCAGAAATATTCAACACAATTCTAATCACAAGGATATGATCACACCACCAAAGAATTGTAGGATGTCTAATTGATCTGGATTATTTAAAAATGAATGCCAGGAAAGGGAAAAAGATAGAAAAAGTTCCTTTAGATAAAAGAAAATGAAAGAGACATGACAACTACATTGAGCAGTGTGTGATTCTTGATTGGATTCTGGGTTTTCCCCCCCCACTGTGCTTCCCCTCAAAAAGAAATAGTTCAACTGGGGAAATTCGAATATGGGTTGGATATTAGTGACAATATGTCCACTTTTTCTTGGGTGTGATAAAGGTATTGAGGCTATGTCTTGCTCTTAGAAGACACTTGTTGAAGTACTTAGGGGTGAAATGTCATGACGTCTACAGGCTACTTTAAAAATATTATTGCAATTGTAGCCAAAAAGTATGTGTGTGTAGATAAGCTGACAAAATGAATCAAGGTGAAGGGAACAGAATGTTCATTGTCTGTTCAACTTTTGAGTAGCTTAAAATTTTTTTTTGAATTAAAAAGTTGGAAAAAATAAAATTATTAGATGCTGAGCTCTTTCAGTTATCACGTTGGTAAAATCTTACTGTAAATATCTCGTTTTACCAGTCTTCATGGTTATTTGGCGCTTGAATGATGTGCATGCCTGAGTCCTTACTGCTGCTTTCACTCTCTCAGTATTGTGGGGCCTTTGAACTTGGTATCCTATTTTAATCCTTGGGAAATTCCCTGTGGGGCTTCTGAAACCATCATGTTTAGCATTGACAAGTTATACAGTGAATTACTGCATCTTGGTGGGACAGCAGAATGACTTTCTGACAATGCGGTTTCATATTTGAAGTAGACAGGCCAGATCATTGCCTTCAGTCCATATGCCAGTTTGTGGAAGAATTTTGAATTGGTTCCCGGGAACCTCATCTCATTCCTCAGGGTCTGGGCTAGACTGTATTGCAGAGAACAAAATTGCCTGTTTATTTTTTTGAGAGACCACAGCACACATGTTCGTATAGCTCAGGAACCTATAGTTTTTGAGTTGGAGGTGGTGTTAGAAGGTCACTGGTACTCGGCCATGCAGCTCAGCCCAGCCAGAAGCTATCAAACATGGCCGCAGGATGCCTTTGGGGTGGGTTTTGAAAGCCGAGATGAATCTGGATGGGCCAGGAGGATTTCCGAACTCATTCTAGTAAGGAGAAAAGATGAATGGAAGCAAGCAAATGAGAGTGTGTGTGTGTGGGGGGGGGGGCGGGGAGAGGGGAGGGGGCACTGGATTACCAAGCACAGGTTAAAAAAGAAACAGTGCCAAGTTTCTTTTTTAATCCTTGAACTAGTTCAGGGCCTCTGTGTGACTTTTCACACATGCGGAAACAGTCACAGGAAGTCAGGTAGCAGTCCCAAGGTCACCCTGCTGGCTCCTGCTGGAGCAGATCTGGGATGCTGCTCACGGACCCCTGCCCCTTGGCACGGCGTCTCCTGACCTGTTAGATTAGTTGGTGGAAACTGTATGTGCGAAGTTTATTAGAGGAGAGAAGCTCTCCTGAATAGTGGGAGCCCCATTTGGAGAAATTCCCTTTGCCCCTCTCATTTCATCCTCCAAATGGGCGTCGTATCAACTGATGGAATTCAACAAATAGTATAGTTGTTTTTTAAACTTTATTGGGGAACAATGTGTTTTCTTGGGGAACAGTGTGGTTGTTTCAGAACCCATCAGCTCCAAGTCAAGTTGTTCTTCAGTCTTAGTTGTGGAGGGCGCAGCTCAGCTCCAAGTCCAGTCGCCATTTTCAATCTAGTTGCGGGCCGGGGGGTGGGGGGAACCACCCACCATCCCGTGCCAGAGTTGAACTGGCAACCTTGTTAAGAACATGCACTCTAACCAACTGAGCCATCTGGCTGCCCACTGGCAGCTCAGCTCAGGTCACCCTGTTCAATCTGGTTGCAGGGGAGTAGAGGGGGCGCAGCCCACCATCCCATGTGGGAATTGAACCAGCAACTCTATTGCTCAGAGCACGGACTCTAACCAATTGAGCCACTGGCCACCCCAACAAATTGTATAATTTTTTAAAACGGCCTGTCTGGGAACGTGTTATAAATTTTTCATTGATTCTCACAAAAATCCCTCAAGGTAAATGAAGAAATAGAGGCTCAGGGGAGATGAAGAGACTTTGCCAAGATCATACCTTTTTCTGATTGCAAAGCCCACTTCCTACCACTGGGGTGTGGTCAGGGATGCTGAAACCCTGGCTCCTGCCCCCAGGGCAGCAGGGCCACACACCAGCTGTCTGTCACAAAGAGGAGCGGACCCGGGAAACACTTTGAGTAGGCGGGCTGTGAGAAATCCATCCATTCTAGAGGTTCAGCGTGTTATGGGAGACCAGAGAAAGGAAAATTTAATTTTCCAATTGCTCCCTCCACTCCCCAAATTGTCTCTTTTCCGTCAGTGGTCAGTGACTGATTCTAAGATTCAACCTGCCCAGGGCCACTGGCCCAGCCATACCCTCCAGAATGCCCTTTAATTAAAGAACGTTTTGAACATGCAGAAACTAACATGTTGCCTTAGATGTCTAACCTGTCTCATGCCAAGGGGCGTAAAGAGAATTTCTTTGGGTATTTTTTACTCTCATTATGAAGAGGTGAGACTATTTCCCCCCAGCTTCATTCCTCCACTTCATGGCAACTGGAGTCCCGTGGGAGGTGGCTCCATTGCTGGAAAGGTTAAAACAAGCCTCATTCAGCGATTCCTTCTAAACATTTATAATAATAAGCTCTACCCAGAGAGGAAATTGAGCCCCTAGCAAAGTGCCCAACTCCAATTCCATCTGCAAACACTTTGCTTTCATAATTTTCCTCCTTTTCATTAACAGTAACATGTTACAAAAGTAGATTTGCAAGTAAACATGGTGAAGCATTTCTAGCAGGCTTAAAGAGTCTTTTCCGTTAAGGAGGGTTCTGTACACTTGGCATTAAAGGTTCTTGAACTGCTGTTATCTTCTTGGGGTTCACAAGTCACGTGTCAGTGCTGGGGCCTCAGATGGGGACATGTGAGGACATGAGCTACACTGTAGTGAAGTTAATATGCAGGTAGACAGTCCTTCTACCTTCATCAGTACAGTAAAAGTAGGGCTGGTACTCGGAGACCAAGTGTCCCTGGTTTACTTGGAACTCTGTGCAGCCCCTGTCATAGCCACAGTTTGGGGTTGCAGGACCAAGACCAGAAGTCAGGGTGATTATTAGGTCTTACCAGGAAACCTAGGACGCGGACAGCTGTTTGATCTTTGGGATGCCCAGTTATGATTTACAAAGCCCAAGCCCACCCTGACCCTGAGATCTGCTCATCTTCAGCCTAGTTATGTCACTGTTAGGTACCTGAGTTTTTCTTTAAGCGGAGGTGATGTATAGGAAGACATTAATTTGAGTCCTCTTACTTTGTGATAATTTCACCCAGGTTAGTGTTACATAATCTGCGAAGATACAGTTCAGTTATAAAGTGAGTTCAATAGGGTAAATGAGATTTTAGGGGCTATTAAAACGTGGAACACAAAATTATTTTAAGTAATGTGGAACAGGCTCACTAAATGAATAGCAATGTATGTATTTGACTATACCAATTTTTAATTGACTTGAGAATGTTTTTAGTACTTTTTCATATCCAGATGAACCTTTCTATTCAATTTTTAAACATTTTAGTATGTATTTAGAATGGATATTGAGAATTATAGACATCTTACCATTTCTTTGGGATTGTTGTTTTCCTTAACCCTTTCCTTCTTGCCCCGATAGAGTTAACAGATATTTAAAACCATTGGGGACTGTTGACATCATCCACCCTCGGCTATGTCTGGGAGCAGGCGCCAACCACATATGCTGAATCGAAATTGGGTGAGAAGCCCATGTGGTCTCCGGGGACCCTCCCCTTCAGCCATGCTTTTCAGAGCAAACTGGTCTCTGCGGTGTGTTCCTTCTCCCTAAGGCGCAGCATGAGCCTCTGCACTTTTCCTGGTACTGAGCCAAGAAGTCCACTTTCTTTGAGCGTCAACCCATTGGTCTCCTCCCCTCCATGGCGGGTCTACTCTGAAAGTGTAATGAGATTGCTTCCATTTCCATCATTCCCACTGCTTTGATGCAGTGGGAGCTGTTTAGTCTCAAAGTAAAGAACTTGTACCTTTGGGTCAGACTAGGTTTTACTCCCCTTCTCACCTCTCCTTCCCCTCCCTTCCTTATATTAGTCAGCAAGGGCTGCCATTGCAAAATAATGTATCAGGCTGGGTGGCGTGAACAGTAGACATTTATTCTCAGGAGGCTGGACCTCTGAGATCAAGGTGTTGGCAGAGTTGGTTTTTTTCTGAGGCCCCTTTCCTTGGATTGTAGATGGCTGTCTTCATGTTCATATGGTCTGTTTTCTTGTCTGTCTGTGTCCTGATCTCCACTTCTTTAAGGACACTAGTCATATTGGACTAGGGCCCATCCTAATAACCCCATTTAATCTTAATCACCACTTTAGAGATCCTATCTCCAAATACAGTCACACTCTGAGGTCCTGGGGTTAGGACTGCAATGTATGAATTTTGGTGGGGGTGGGGCACAGTCCAATTCATAACATTTCCTCTCTCTCCCTATCTCCCTTTCCATCCATCTTTCCTTCCTTCCTTCCCTTCAACTCCTCCCTCACTTCTTCCCTTAATCTGTAAAGCATCCTGCACAGCCAGAAAGAAGATGAAAACTGGAAAATCTAAATGTCACTTTTCTCCTTCCAGCTCTTCTATTAATCAGCTTTGTGACCTTGAGCAATTCACTAATTCTTGAAATATTAATTTCATTAGCTGCCAAATGGGAGTTATTCTTCTCCTCTTCTCTTACAGGACTGTAGTAAGGAAAAACCAGAATAATAGTTCACATTTTAAAATGCTTTTACAATAAAATATTCTAATATAAAATACAGGAAAGCTCTGACAAAGTGTGATGTTTATAGGATTATTTGGAATTACTTGAAATTCTAACTTAAATGGCATGTTTCAACTCCACGTTTTATTGTGTGCTTGTTATCCTTAATTATATTATTAGCAGTTAGCAATACAAGGTTGCAGGATTTTTTGGTCAACAATTTGTTGCGCTGAAGAAAACACTCGGTCTGATCTGCTCAAGCCAAGCTCAGGCCCGGGTTGGACTTGGCATAGTCCCTCCACCTGGCTCACTGGACAACAGTGACCTTTTGCTGAGGTTTGGCCTCCAGACTTAAGATGGGGCTCTGCAAGCTTAGAGCTGTGAACCTGGGGCTGCCTGCGAGGGACAGTGGGAAAGGCACTTGTGTTGCACCTTGAGGGGTGATGGGAAAGGGCTCTGTCCCCCTGTTGTAAAATCATATGCAGCCCTCATACTGCTGGCAGACACTACGTCACATCTTTTATCTCTGCTGGCTCGACCGGGTTTCATCATGTTGCCTAACAGCCCTCCTTGGAAAAAAAAAGAAAGGAAAGAAAAAGAAAAGGAAAGGAAAAAGTTAACCAGGATAGGGATAGCCATGAGTTGAACTATTTGAAAGAGGTTGACTTCACTGTCTTCTCCCAGCTGCTAGTCCGTGAGACAAAGAAGTATTATTTGAAAGAAAATGAATAAGCCCTGGCTGCCGGGGCTTCTGCCCTGCATGGTCATGAGTTTGTGAGATGTGAGATGGGTCATGAAATGTTAGAGTGCGGTGGTTTTATCAGGGTGCTCTCTTGCCAGTAGGTGACGTCATCCCGCTCTCTGTGGGCTGTGGTCAGACAGGAGACATCCGAGTAGCCAAGTGGCTGGCTGGGGGGACCGAGCTGTGGTTTTCTTAGTTCTTTGATTTAGGTTCAGACATGATAAAAGGGGTGGGGAGGGGAGTAGAGCATAAAGTCTCGGGAACAGCAAAGATTTAAATTGTGGCAGCAAACTCTCTGTTGCGCAGGCATTGAGAGTTTTGTGCAAAACCTATCCTTAAAGGTCTTAGCAGGATACTTTTTCGCGTAGTTGTACCTTCACCCTTTTTCATGAACACAAAGACACTGGCATTTCAGCTCTAAGCTTTTGGACAAACCTTCATGAAATGACAGTAAATGCCATTATTTTGATTGATTTCTCCGGAGTCATGCCATAGCCTTAAATGTAGTCACAAATCCCTGGCTGGCTGGGGCCCACTGAGTTGGCGCAGAGGGGACTTGAGAGACCCAGGTTCCGATGCTGCTTCTGCCTTTCCCCTGAATCCCTTAATCGCCCTGAAACCAGATCACTTGCCTCATCTCCGTGTGGAGATGTGGTCTTGGCCTTGATCATTCAGTTGTATGAAAGTCGGATCTGTATCTCGTGGACCAGGTTTCTTTCATCTCTGGTTTCAATTGACTGACTACAACTTTCTTATAGTATTTGAATAAATGAATGAAGCTGGAACGGACAGTTAGAAGTCTGTGTGATTTTTAAAAACATCTTTAGCGATGAGGCCAATTATTAGTTAACAATACTTAGTTGAGTCAGTGTTTTCTCCCACCATGTGAAGTGTGTCCTATAAAAGTTTAGTATTTCTCAATCAGCAATTAAAAGTAAGACTTGGGCTGGCTGAGTGGCGCGGTGGTTAAGCGCTGGCTTGGGAAGCCAGTGGCCCCAAGGTGTGGGTCCCACATATGAGGGTCAGTGACACTGCCCTCAGGGGAAAAAAAAAAAGAAAAAGTAAGACTTAACTTTGGAAGATATGCATTATGTGGACTGTAGACTTTTAAAGCCGAAGTTAGGCCTTCAAGAGGATCTAATTGAGAACCACTTAATTTTACAAATGAAGAAATAGGCTGGTGAGCTGAGTGCTGTTTTGAAGACCCTCCAGTTAGATTCCATGTTGCATCCAGTCTAAGATGAGCCATGATTTCACATCCTACTAAGAAAGAAACAACCCTGCCTATTAAAATAAGACAATATTGGGGCGGCTGGTTAGCTCAGGTGATTAGAGCACAAGCTCATAACACCAAGGTTGACGGTTTGAGTCCCACATGGGCCAGTGAGCTGCGCCCTCCACAGCTATAGTTTGAAAACAATGACTTGACTTGGAGTTCAACTGTGCCCTCCACAATTAGATTGAAAGCAACAACTTGACTTGGAGCTGATGGGTCCTGGAAAAACACAGTAAAAAAAAAAAAAAAAGACAAAATTCAGTCTTAGCTATATTAATAAGGAGTGTTAGAATTGTTATAATATGGTAATAATGGGATTCTGAAACGAGGTTACATATTCCTGGGTCTCGTCCCTCTTCTCCACTCTGACTTAAAAAAAAATTATAATATTTCATCAAATGATTATATAGCACATCATAAAGCTGAGTGATGTTCTTTTTTGTTTCTGTCTGTTAATTTTTTTCATAATCTTTGCTCATCTTCACTTGGGAGAAAGAGTTAAGGAATTTTTTTGGTCCATGTATTAGAACTACCATCATGAGTAAAAACAGCAGTTAAGTAATTTTTGTATCAGGCATTTTTTCCTCAGTAACATACCTAGATAAAAAGGCCAAAACATTTAAAAATTAAACTTCTTGTGCTATAACTGGAAATTTTTTAAAAAAAAAAGTGAAATTGACAGTTGTAGTTAAGCCAACTTGAGAAACTTAAAATACTGGATTACTCAGACAGCTCAAATCTCCCTTCTCCTATTTATTCTTGGAAAAGAAAGATAATCTTTTTTTTCAATTACCAAAACCCTTGTGAAATTTAGAATACACACCAGCACAAAAGAAAAAAAAAGTCTTTTATATCCCCAAGATAAGTTCCCTTTGGTGTGTATTTTTTTCCCTCTCCTGACTGTGGTCAGGGCCTGTATAAATGTCATCATTTGTTTTTCTGACAGCGCTTTGCCCAGCCTTCAGCACATAACAGGCACCCAAACGCAGCCTGATTAGAGGCTGAGCTGCAGCTTATCTGAGTGTAACACAGTATAGAGATAGAGCTATAATAACAAAAGGTTTCTTTTTATTTCAGGGGGAAATTAATGGGTGCTTGTCCTTATTTAACAGTTAAGTGTGAAAAACCTGAGAGTAAAGGATCAAATAACACTGGGGTCTTCTGTCATCTACTTATCAAAATACATTCTTATTTTCTGGGGGGAGGGGGCAGGTAATAGCTTTATTAAGATATAATTCACATACCAGACAATTCACCCAGTTAAAATATTCAGAATTGTGCAACCTTCACCACAATTAATTTAAAACATTTTCATCATCCCCCAAAGAAACCATGTAATCATTACCAGTCACTTGCCATTCCCCCTTCTCCCAGCAAGCACTACTCTACTTTTTGTCTTTTGGGATTTGCCTATCCTAGATATTTCACCTACATGGAATCAGAACGCTATGGACTTTGGTGTCTGGCCTCTTTCACTTAGCATACTGTTTTCCAGGTTCATTCATGTCGTAGCATGAATCAGTACTTCATCCCTTTTTCTGACTGAATAATATACCATTGTGTGGATGTATCACATGTTTTTGGTATCCATTCATCAGGTGATGGATGTGGGGTTTTGGGCTGTTATGAGTAATGCTGCTGTGAACATTCACGTAGTAGTATAAGTTTTCATGTGAAAATATGTATTCATTTCTCTTGGGTATATACCTAGGAGTGGAGTTTCTGGGTCATATGTTAACTATGTTTAACTTTCGTTTTGTTTTGTTTTGTTTTGTTTTACTTTATTTTTTTAAAGATTTTATTGGGGAATTGGCGGAGGGGAACAGCGTTGGGGAATCGGGGAAGGGTAACAGACAAATTGCTATCTTTTTGTTCTTCAGTCTAGTTGCGTAGGACGTTGCTTCACTGTCCCATGTTGGTATCGTCATTGCGCTCTTCCCAGGTGAGGCAGATCGGTCGCCGGCTCTGGACGGTCACTCATCGTGGCTCTTGGCAGCTCACACCGGCTGCCAGCCTCTCACGCTGGCTGCCGGCCGCTCACTGCAGCCTATGGCAGCCCACTGCAGCAGGGGCTGCAGTCTATACCATCGCCGGGGCTTGCGCAGCCCAGCTCCAGGTGGAGCTGTTGTTAGCTGTAGAGGGCAGTGTCACTGGCCCTCATATGTGGGATCCGAACTGTGGCTGCTGGCATCCCAAACCAGCTCTTAACCAGTGTGCCACTCTGCTGGCCCTGTAAATATATTCTTAAAAAGATCTTTTAAAATTCCTTATTCGCTGGCATCTTTGATCTTGAACATATCTTGAAACGCTGTAACCTAGGCACCTCATTGCCCGGCTTCATTTATTCCTTCGGACAGTATTTACTGACCATCTGTGCATGGAAGGTATTGTGGTCTCTGCTCTCAAGTGTATAAAAGGGATAAAATGTCCCCTGCTTCATGGAGCAAAAAACAAAGCCAGAAGGGAAGTAGCATAGTGATAAATTACTTTGGGTGCTCAGAAGACAAAGAGATGATTCCCAGATTGAGGAGGAATCAAGGAAGACAGCCTGAAGAGGGTGGCACTTTAAGTGGCCTTTGCATGATGCGTAGGATTTAAATACAAGAAGACTGGGGGAGGAACCTGAGTAAAGATCCTGAGGTTAGACAGTGTGCTGTCTGTGGGGTGGTGACTGGTCTAGTTAAGCTTTTAGGGCAGAAATTTTCAGCGCTTACAAAGAGGAATACCAGGAACAGACCAGAGCCGGTAGCTGGGACCACATGTTGGTTTTGAATGCAGAAATATTTTATCAGTGACTGGTGAGCCCCTGGATGCTTGGGGTTACGGTTGACCTGCTCAGAAGGGTGCCTTGGAAGACTGAGTTTATAGAGGTGTATGTGATGATTTTGGGGGGTGGGGGGTAACTGAAAGCACTGCTGTGTTTCTGTCTTGGATACTGACATGTACAATAGAAGACAAGAAGGCCGGCCTGTAGTTGAAACTCCTGTGAAACTGTTTATCTCATGATTTTCAAATTTATTTTACCATGGATTCACCTTTTTTTTATCTTTTTTAAAAATAACACCTGAGGTGCCCATTTTGGATTTTGCTGCCTTAGTTCAATATTATACTAGTAATAATTTCTTAGTCAAGGTTGGCTGGTTGGTTACTTGATCAGTTACAGGATTGTGGGTCATAGAATTGGATTCTAATTCTGAGGGCTGAAGGCATGTTGAATCCTAGCTAGTCCATCCTCTCATTGCATGGAGGCCTTAAGGAGGGGCAGCGTGTGCCCATATTTCCCTGGTCCAAAGGAAAGGGAGAGTGTCCTGCAGGTGTCTTAACTTCCAGATCAATGTTCTCCTCAATTTTACTAAAATAATTTTAACCTTCCTTTGCTACATATACAGTAATAACAAATCCTGCCCTAAAAGCCTGCCAGGTTCGTCAGGGGTGGAGGCCCAGAGATGAATGAAGGCATGTGACATATCAGACCCCTGTCGCCCTTCTTTCTGTTTTTTTCCTCCTGCCCAAAATTTCTCTCTGCTCTGAGCTGATTGTGGGGCTCGCACAGTGTTTAGGAGGAGGAGGAGTTCGTCTGATTGCCAGGGGGCATGGGCTCTTGCTTATAGGTAACCTGTTAGCTGTGTGACACTAAGTAAGTCTCTCCATATTTGGGGCCCAGATTTCTCATTCTTTCAGCCAATTCTGTGATGTGTAGTCCTATAATTGATCAAGCAACCAACCAACATTTACCAAGAAGTTGTTACTTGTGTAATACTGAACCAAGGCAGCAAAACCTGAAGGATGTATGAGGGAATCCATGTGCACGAGACCCCTTTTCGGCGGCAACAACATGCATGTCCCATCATCTCTAGGGGATCTGGTAGATCCCAACCCTTATTGGGGAGAAGGGCCACCTGTAGTTCCCTTCTGGGTCCGTTATCCCCCAGGTTAGAAATTGCCAGTGTTTTCAGGGGATTCCTGTGGACTTCTTTTTGTGTTAGACACCAGTGAGTCAGTCTTAAAGGTAAACAGTGGGTCAATTTGATGAACTTGAAATGCAAACAAACACAAGAACTTAGGCTGGATAGGAACTGGGGAGTGGAGCAGGACTGCTGTTCTTGCCCCAAGAGTTTTGTGTTTTTTTTCCACGTAAAAGTGTGTGTTGTGTTGAGTGACTTCCTTTTTTGGAGTGATTTGAATTTGTTGCTGTGGTGGTGGTTTTCCATGGCAACTGCTATTGCCACATTTGGCATCTAATCAAATGGCTCCCAAAGCCCAGGGGTCCCCACAGAGCCTGAGTACTCCTCACCCTGCTCGGCCTGCCAAGGACGGGGAGAAACCCTGGGCCGAGGGTGTGGTGGCTCTGCTGTGTTGACGAGGTTTGAATTGCAATGGCTGAGTTCCTGGGGGTATCCTCAGGGCTCCCCCAAAAAGTGAGCGTGGCTACTGACCCTTGACACTGGGAAGTCCTCCCCTCCCTGTGGCAGAGGCAAGTATAAGAAAGGGGGGGCATATCTGGAAAGAATATTTTCTAATTTATCAGTATAAATATTAGCACTGCTTTGTTTGCTTGCTTGTTTGTTTAAGCCCAAAATTACTAAATTGGAAATAGAGGTCAACCAAAATCCCACTGAATCTCTGAGTGTAGCAGGCCAGCGTAGGGCCTGTTTATTAGGTATTTCATTTAAAATGGAAAGTTCCAGTTTGCAGTGAGGCCAAAATCCCTACAAGAAATCCTTAATGGAGGTGTATTGTGGGTCACTGTATATTTGCTAGTTTATATCTTGGTGACTAAATTGGCAAATTTTTTATTTTTCCTGGTAAATATTCAAAAGGTTTTTTTCCTCACTCCTTTCCCTCACAAAATCATATTTGTCATACGTGTATGAAGCAAACGACTGTTAAAACTGTCCACACATCTGCGATGATATGAAAATTGGTGGTGGCAAACAAAGATTTCCTTTCTTAGGTACCACAAGGCCTCAGATGAAGTTGACTTTATTCTAATATTGTGACCAAGTGGAAACAAAATTGGTCAGGCCTTAGAGACCAATATGAATAGCACAACAAAAGGGTTATTCTTTGTGAAAAAATTTAGTTCCCCCTACCTCCAAATGAGTTAGAAAGTTTAGTTTTCTCTCAAAGTAATTATTACTCTTGTTTATAAATTTAGAAGGTATACAACCTTTATTAAATCATATAAAGAATTATACTTATTTTAATTCATAATGAGCCACAGAGTTATCACCTAACACAAAGCCTTTTTAAAAAGGGAATGAAAACCATCAAGATGTCAAATAAGATCCAAATGTGAACTCTAATTTGAGTGCTTCTCTTTGAAAAAATCTTTTGAAAACAGCACCTGTGTATTAAGCTCATAATAAATTATGTGCAGATTCTGTGCAGATAATAATCATAATATTTTGAAAATACCATTTTTTAGTATACTCTAAGAATAAGGTTTATTTCCCAATCAACAATGCATTTTTATTTCTTTTAACTTTTGGGGCAAATGTGTGAATTATTAACCCATAGATTTTCCTCATTCTTTGAAAAAAATAACATACCAAAAATATAAAAATGTAACAAGCAAGAAAAGTTGAGTTTGGTGTCGTTGTTCTAATGGACCCTGTGTTAGGTCATTCTCTTACAGGTATAGAGTCGAATACCCATAAATCAAAAGACATTTCATGTTTTAAATTAAGTTTTGAGATGGCTTAGGGTCAGTATTTTTTCCTTCTGTAACTTTATTGCAACCTTTAATTTTAAACTCTACCCTGAAGAGTTACTGAAGAAAATAGTAATTATGTTAGGTGAGGGAAATGCTAGCTAACTCTGTGGCGGTAAATGATTTGCAATATGTTAAGTGTATCAGACCAACACGTTGTATTCCTTAACTTTACATAATGTTATATCTCAATAAAGCTGGTGGGGGGAGTTACTGTGCTAAAAAAACCATGTTTATGTAAAACGTCTCATGCTTGGCAGCTAACCTTACGCCCAGACCGTGTTCTGAGAATGGCAGCCAGCATGTCACGTTGCCAAAAACTTTCCACTGGGAGTAGTTTTGCAAGGGGCCGGGAGGGCGGGGGGAGCCAGGGGCTGAGGTGGGAACATTGCTCCTGCTTGGTGACTACATCGTTTCTCTTGCGTAGGTGAAGCTGCTCTCCGGGGAGAACCCAGGATGCAGACCATCCCTGTGGCGTCTGCCCTCACCAGTCACCGCACAGGCCCCCCACCCATCAGCCCCAGCAAGAGGAAGTTCAGCGTGGAGCAAGGGGATGACGACCTGGACTGTGAAAATGACCATGCTTCCAAGATAAGTCGCATCTTCAACCCCCATCTGTAAGTTCCCTTATTCTGACATGTGGGTGTTCAGATTTTTGGCTTCTGGGCTCAGTGCCACGGCCACATTTCTTTAGCAACTTTGTAGCAACTTTGTGTCAACTTTGTGTCAACAGTGAAGCGAAAGGATGACTAGTGCTCATCTGCCAGGAGCCGGTATTAATACGGAGTGTAATAACTCGCAGAGAAACATCATATTTCCTTCCAGCTCGCTTGTGTGACCGTGCGTGTGTGCGTGCGTGCCTTTTCCCCACGGATGTTACATTTCCCTCAGCGCTTCTTGGAGCGGTCGTCAAAAAACGTTGTCTTCCCTTGCCTGTACCACCGATGATTGTTGGGAAGGTCAGTCTTTGGTGAATGTCGTCATGTGCCTGGGACATGGAAGGAAAGGTTAGCACCTGAGCAGACTTCTTCTGTGAAATGTTTTGCTTAGGAATCTAGACTTGTACATACACATTGAGAAGTATTAATCCTCACCGTGTGTGAGGCCTGCCCAAAGTGGGAATGATGGTGTTTGGTGTTTATGGTAAGGTGCTGCTCATCACGTCCGATGTGTGAGCCTGTTGCAGTGGTTAGAGAGCCAGCCTTGGGGCCAGGAGAGCTGAGTGCTAGTCCTCCACCTGCCACCAACACTCTGTAACATAATCGTGACGTGCGTTGCTGCACTTCTGGGCCTCAGTTTCTTTGTTTGTGAAATGAAGGGGTTGAAATGAAAACTGAATCAGTGCAACGCGATGACGTTTGTATTTGGAAAACAGCTTGTGTACTATATTCCGGCTGCCCCTTTGCACTCTCTTATTATAACACGGGCGCGCCTCGCAAAGGGAGTGGAATGCTTCTTCACATGTTTTCAGGACCTGGAGACACCCAACCAGCTGCCCCGAGAGTGTGCTCTGGCAGTTGTGTAACCGGGCAGTCTGAGCAGAGTCTGGGGTATTGGCAGAGGCCGGGAGGTAGCTCTCGTTATGAGAAGGAGTCTCTGTGTATCCAGGTAAAAAAGGACCTCTCCTTTCCTGCCTTCCCACGCATGGATTAATGTTATGGAATTACTCAAGATGCTCAGCTTCCCCGGTTCTGATTTCTGAGGATGCTGCTGTTTCTGGCAGAAACATGAGGCGGGGAGAGTTCCTGCTTCCTCATTGGCCGAGGAAGCCTTGCGCAGTTAGAGGTGGCCGATAACGCCAGCAGCCCTGTGCTGCCTCAGCGCCAGCAGTCCTCAGCATTCCATGCATTCCAGCCCTCTTGGACTGTTATGTGCAGTCATAAGACACACTGACAGAGGTATTTATCCTCCAATAAATCACTGTAGTGTTAGTCAGAGGCTGAGCCTGCAGTCTGGAGCCCTGGAATTTGCTACAATCAGGAATCCAGCAACAAGGCCCTGCAAAAACAGTGAGCTCTCGCAAACGGGTTGGCTTATAAGTTAGATCCTGGGCGCTCAGCTATTTGGAGTTTGTATTTTTGTTACCAGGAATTTCTTCTTCTCTAACATTCCCTCTTCCCCAAACCCAAATAAGAGACGCGTGCGCTAGTGTGTGTGTGTGTGTTTTAAATTTTATTGTAAGGAAGGGAGAGGCAGCCCTGAGATAATGTTTAGGGATTGCATATGCCTTAGTTTTAATCCATAATTCTGCCACTTACCAGCTGTGAGGCCTTGGACAATCCATTTATCTGGGCCCAACATCCTCTTTGTAAAAATGGCAATAATAATAGTTCACGTGTAGAACTGTTGTGAGAATTAAAATTTGCAAGGAGTTTGGCACAGTACAATACTCAGCTGATGTAGCTATTTTATTATAGGAAGTCCATTGTTCAGATACTGGTAATGATGATAGAGAATAAGAATACGCTTATGGTGAATTTAATGTTTGAGAGAGTGTGCGTTTTTGTCAGAAATTATGGTTTCAAATCCCAGTTTCTTTATCTTTCAATGGGAGTGATCCTAGTTCCTGCCTCATAGGATGATTGTGAGTGCATAGTACAGTGCCTGGCTTATAGTAAAAACCACTCAGCTTTAGTTACTAATATTATTAGAATATTAAAGCTTTATAAATAAATCATTATTAGAATGGTAAAGCATTCAGAAAATGATTTTGTAACTCCTTGGGTGGTTACAGATAGGACCTTGAAGTTCAGATCTGTGATGACACTGTAAAGTGTAAATAATAGAATTGCTAGATTTCGTATGCAACTCACAAATGACGTCATCATGCAGAGTTTTAGGAAAATAGAAACAGCAGCACCCCTGTGGGCCAGACTCCCAGGACTTAAGAAGGTTATCAATGTGTGCCCAGTTCCTTTTTGGTGTCACCTGGTCACCGTGTGATATTACTTATTTCAGTAACATTACCATTATTTCTACTTGGGTTTGCTGAGCGCCGAACGGTAGATTTCACAGGCACCGAAAAGATGCTGCACATCTTAGCTTCCTCACGTCTCAGGGCACTTAGGAAGGACTGTTGTTTGATTTGATGAAATGTTTCCTAAGTGAGGTGTAACGCGTTCCCTCCTTTTTATTTAATATGCCTAGGAAGTTTTCTATAATCAATTGCAGATTAATATTTATTGGGAAAAGAAGGGTCTGATATATTTGTTTAAGAAGATGACAAACTGATTTTTGCTCGTTGTCGTCTTAGAATATGTTAATGTCGTGTAATGAAAATGTATTTTGTTTATCACTAAAGAAATCACAGTAATTCGGGAGGAAGCAGTGTTGTTGGAAAACAGTTTGGGCAGCTAGCTAAGAGGGTCTCAGAGATGTATACTTTGGCTGCATTTCATTACAACCATCATATTGAGATATTTTCCAGTAGAGAGATGGAGAGATTGAGTGGCTCTGAGCCAGAGCAGGACGCTACAGAGACTGTGACTATATTTCATCTGATTTGATTTGGGGAGTGGAAGAGGAGAGAGAAGAGGGGTTGTCTTTTCAATTCCCAGATCTTGGAAATTGAGAATTTCTGGGCTCTGATTGCAGCTACTTACAAACCTAGGTCCTTTGAACTCTTTAATTTTCTCATTGATAATGGTGATCCCGAGGAATATATTTTTGGGGTTTGTTTCCTAAGAGAAGTGTGTTAAGAACTTGAATGGCTTATGTGGAAGTTGAAAAGGACTCTATCTGCTACTTAGGAAGAAAGTGGATTAAAGTATCAAGTGAGGGAGGGCAGAGTGGGGCCCTCCCATGGACTTGTCAATAAGTCCTGTTTCCTGTGACCTTGGTATCCGAGTAGGACCTGGTAAGGTGGAGCTCTCCTCCCCCTGTCTGTCTGTTGTTCATAAGGACTGGAGGATTTCTATTTCATTCAGAGAGCTGTAACTGTCCCTGATTTGGCCGGTAAGAGCCCCTTCCACTGGCTCTTGTGTCGCCGTTACATGCCTCCACTTTTATTATCTTTTGAGCCCTTTTCTCCCGGGTACGCTGGTTCCCTTTAATGGGGAATGGTATTTCGAAGCCAAGATCTACATGCTGGGTGTAACTGTGGTGTCATTCCTCTAGATGTGAGTCGTCTAATTTGGTAGACACTCGCTACATGTGGCCATTTAACATTTAAAATTAAATAGAAAATTCAGTTCCTCCGTTGCACTAGCCACATTTCAAGCTCACTAGCCACTAGCGGCCCCTCTATTGGACAGCACACATGTAGGACATTTCTGCTATCACAGAGGGTTCCATTGGACAGCGCTGTTTCTAGTCTCTTCCAAAGGAAAGAGCTAGGAAACGAGTTCATATTAACCCTCGGATTCTAATCCGATTCCAGAGTTCTTCCTCGTCCTCCCCCTCTCCGTGGTTCCCAGCAGCATCAGCACATTTACGTAATGTCCACTCCTATGGTACACATAAAATAGTTTCAGAATTGCTATGGAAATAGCACTAGGAAAAAACAAACCTACTAAAAAACAGTTCAAGATCTGTTGGTGGTTCTTTTTCCCCTATGCTGAGGGAATAATAGTCAAAGTGGTTACTTCCTCCCCTCCCCACCTTTTCGGTGTTGTTGTGTCAATTCACACATATATGGCTTCATTCATTTGTTTCCATTCAATTGAAGTTTTTTTCCCCCATCCTTGCTGGTTTTTTTTTGAATAGGTAAAACATTAACATGCTTCTAAAAGTCAAAACTATGTATCATTTTGCAGTATATGTAAGTCATTATGCTGTACACCATACACTTATGAAGTGCCTTTTATTTGATCTCAGTAAAATGGAAAGAGAAAAGTCAGAACTGTGTTAAAAAGTGCTCAGAGAGAAGCATTTCCTTCCCTGTGTCTTTCACTTCTTCCGTTCCCTGCCCCTGGAGGCAGTGATCCTTCCTGTGTGTTGGTTTTTTTGTGTGTGTGTGTGAAAGTAAGCAGATAGATGCATGGCTTTTCATTCCTCCTCCTCTCGTACATACAAGGCAGCATACTTTATATACTTATTGGGGTTCTGGTGTTTTCATTCAACAATACATTGTGCATATCTTTTCCTGCCAACTCCTCATCCTTGTTCACAGCTGCATAGCTCTCCACTGGGCGATGCGCCATCGTTCATTCAGCTGATCCCCTTTGAATACGAGGGCGATTTCCAGTGTTTTATATTTACTAATCGTGATGCAGTGGATAATCTTGTGCTTTTGTAATATTTTGTGTTTTTTGTAATAACAGTAAGAACTCTTGAAGACTTAACGATTATCGTAGTCTTAACAGCATGCTAACTTCATACTGGTTTTGAGACCTATTCTAGGCTGCTAGTCTGGTCGAGCCTGGAGACTCTGTGGAAGAGTAGAACTAAGATGTAGCCTAAGATGACTTCCAGGAACGAAGCGGTTTTCAGCTTGGCATGCGCGTGAAGGTTTGTAGTAGGGTCGTGCAGGGAAGCTATTCACTCAGTCCCCTGAGAGGAAGGGATCGCACAGAGTGTTTACTATGGACTGGCCCTGTGCTGGACACTTTAAATATATTATCTCATTTAACCCTCACAATACATGTGTCCCTTTAAGATGGGGGGTGTGTGTGTGTGTGTGTGTGTGTGTGTGTGTAAAAGCTCTTTTTACAGAAATAGAAATGAAGGCACTGAGCGGAAAATGGGTCTGAGGTGGTGGCGCTGGGATTAACTCTGCTGTGTGTGGCACCAATACCGGTGGTCATTTGGTTATGCCATAGCTCTGTCTTACCTGAGATGGGGTTACATGCACCTAAAGTTGGGCATCATATACTGAGGATGCTGCTTGACCAGTCCAGTGTCCCACACATGGCAGATGCTACATCATTCCTGTGCTGAATTGCCCTCGCTGCCCAGAGGATGTGCCCATTGCAGCTCATGTTCCAGTTGGGGGAGTCATCGTCTTTCGGATCAGCAGTGTACGTTTGTGGACTGGTTGCCCCTGGCCTCAGAACACGGCAGACCCCGTACGCCCACACTGGGATCAAAGCCGTGGTCACTAGCCTGGGCTGGACCCAGCTGCTGGATGAGGAAGGGCCCAGAGAAGGTGGATGCTGCCTCCTCTCCCTGGCGGAGCTCCTTTGAAATGCTGTCCTGGTGCGAAGTGTGGCCACTGTTGTTTTCTTTGCTTCTGTGGCCATTCCTTTGAAGTTTTTTCCCAAGTCTGGTGTAGCAGATTCTGGGTTACCCTTGAGTGCATTATCCAGTCGCTTTTCTTTGCTCCTCCACTTTCGCTTCTTCCTTCTTTCTCTTTGGCATTCTTCTTCCCTACACCCTCTATTCTTATTCTTGTTCCCCCCTCCCCGTTGGCCCTAGTCAGTTCACTCTTCCCCCTCCATAAAGGTGAATAGAAAAAGAGGAAAAACAGGCAAACTCAAAACCAGTGATTCTTTCCACCTGACAAAAGTTGGAGGAAGGCTTTGAAGTCAAGTGCTGGGCACATGATAGAAACTCAGTAACAACATGTATTGATTATTGGCTAAAATGGCTTTGGGAGTTTTCCTCTGGGTTTTATTTTTTGCAGTGGAGTTGATTGTATAAGTGGTACCTCAGATGTTGTGGAGTGTTTCGTTTGTGGTGTCTGGGTATAACGCTTGGCAACCTTGTCACACTCCCTTTGGTGACTCTGTTTCTTGTATCTCTTTAGTACCTTTGGTTTGGACATAAAATTCCATGAAAGAGGAGGAAGTAATCCCTCATTTTAAATTGAAACTAGACCCAGAGGAAATTGAAAAGTTGGAGTTATTTTAGTAATACGTCTCTGTAGACTGAGCTTTATAGCTTTATGTTACTGTTGTGTTCATATCTCCATAAGCCTTAGAGCTGGTGAACTTTTCATCACTGAGCATGGTGAATGGGTCAGGATTCCCAGAATCCAGAGAATCATCGTAGCTGTTGTGTCAGGACTTAACTAAGAACAGCGACTATTTATTGAGCCTTGATGTCTACCAAGCACCCTGCAAATGCTTCACGGGTATGGTCACATTGCATCCTCGTAACCCTGTGATACGTGGATATGATTGTTATCCCTGTTGCACAGATGGTAAAACTGAGGCTGAGTGGTTCTGGAATTTGTTCAAGGTCACACAGCTAGGGTAATAGGTGATGGAGCCAGGACTCCAAACCCAGGCTGCCTGTTCCTAGAACCAGCACTCTGAGCAGCCATTTTCCATTTATATCAATAGCATATATGTCTGCAGCCACCTTGAATTGTTTGATATAGGACCTTAGCGCCTTGTAGTTTTGGATGCTCTATTTAAACGCTCTTAAAACATAGCTGACAGATGCTTTGGAGATGAGAGGTAGAGACTGTGTTAGCATGCAGTGGCGAGGGTGGTGTGGCAGCATAAGGGGATGAGGCCGTCAGGAGTTACGGGTGCTGCTGCACTTCGTTCCGCTGAGGAGGCTTGAGATGGTGTCTCTGTACAGGCGAGAACCCTGCAAGAAGAAACAAGGGTTGGTTTCCTTTAGGCTCAGGAAAGTGCTCTTTATAGTGTTCTAGTTCTTGTTGAAAATATCTGACCCAATTTTAAGTTAGTAGCACAGTGTAGTGGAACCTTAGTCGAAAATACTCAAACTTGTGTGTTGGGAAAATTTGCTTTAAGTATATAAAAACACATCTTTTTCCTTTTTGTCTCCTCCCTACCCTCCCTTCCCTCCAAATTTCATAAATCAGACACTCTTGAAATAGAATCCCTCCGACTATGTGCTTTTTTCTCTCTTTTTCTCCCACATCCTTCCTGGCATTGTCCAATCTTGGGAAGTTTTAACTCTGAAATTCTCTATTCTTCTGTACTTTCACACACAGCCTCATAAGCACTCCCAAAAGTGTTCTGGGAATTTAAGAGGATATTTTATAGCATTAATTTTAGTTATCCCTAAATGACTAACTCATAAACTGAGATATTGTTAAAGGAGGGATTTTTTAAAAAAATCCCCCTAATATATAGCAAATATGTATAGTTATTTGAAAACATAAATTAGAAGGGAACGTGGATCTTTAATAATGTCTCTCATCAGAGGAGTGTAATCTAAGAACTCCTTCAAGCGAGGCTGATCCTGCCCAGCTCGAGCTGTGGGTCAGTCTGAACAGAGCTGGAAATGAAGCTGGTTTTTTATGGCCGCTCCCAGGTGACCTGAAAGGTGCATCTGTGTGTGACAGGCAAGTGTTTTGCTAATGAAGTGTGGTACCTTTAAATAAAGGTCACAGGCCTGACCTGTGTTGTGTGGGTTTCTTGTTTGTCAGGCTAGAGGCATTTTCTCATTTTCACAGTTCATCCGAAAACAAAGAACTCCTTATCCAAGCGGGGAGCTGTGCTCTTAAGAGCTGACATCAGCCTTTTCCCAGCAGGCACCACTTCTGCCTTAAGAGTCTTTGCCGAGAGCTGGAAAGGCAGATAACCATTCTGCTACTGGCATTTTTCTGGCCAAATAACACAGAATGAAGAAATGCTAAGAGTGCCAAGAGTCAGAGAAGCTGAACAAAAAAGGACTGTCATCGTTTTAGTACTTTACTGCCTTGGGCACCTTGGCGGTGTTCAGCCATAGCACAAAGGTTTACAAAAGTGGGACAAGAACCTTGAAAAAAAAGGACTTTTTCCTTAGAGAAGAATTAAAGAGCATTTGGGATATATCAGAGAGCTTTCATTTGCATGTGTCAAGTCACTTTCTAAAACGATACATTAAAATCAAAAAAAGGAGGGGTTTTAGAATTTATGGATTAAAAGTCAAAAGCATTTGTGCAAAAGTTGAGGACACCAGACAACACAGGATTTGGCTGTTTCCCTCTTCCGCCCTGATTCTCGGAGTGTTTCAGCTCTGTTTAGAGTGCTGTTTTCACGAAGAAGCTTCTGCTCGGCGAACACAAATGGCAGCTATTTTTATATATAGTTGGAGGATTAATCGTGATGTTGCTTTATGGGCACACAGGCCTCTTCTTATGGCAATACAAAGCCAGTCTGTTCTGAAAGTCTGTAGAGTGCTGTCACTTCGGTAGACCCGACTGAGGACCCAAGAGAGGGAACACTGAGAAATGTGCCTGTGTGTGTGTGAGTGTTGGTGGTTCTTTTATTTTCCTCTAGGATCTCGCTTGTAAATTGATCATTTTGCCTGTGCTGCATGCAGCTGGGACAGTGAGGTGGTTTATAAGCCTGTGTTCTGTCTAGTGTTGTTTTTATTTAATAAATGCCAGTACCTGCTCTCTATTCTCTATCTTCTTTGGGGGGGTCTCTCTCTCTCTCTCTCTCTCTCTCTCTCTCTCTCTCTCTCTCTCTCTCTGTCTCTCTCTCTCTCTGTCTCTCTCCACTTTGAAATTTCTTCACAGATTGCGTCCAGAGCATAATTAGAGAACTTAATGTTGTAGTAATGTTCTGGGCCTGGCAGTAGCTTGACACCTTGCCAAACAATGGATCTGAATTCTGGATCCAAGCCCTCAGAGCCCCGACAGAAACGAAATGTCCTGCAGAACAGGAGACTCATTTCATTACCATACTCTGCTCTAATTTATCTCACCTCTTGCTTTCCCTTCCTTGAAGAGGCCTAAGAACTACAGCTAATGGACTCCCATGGAAACCAGCTCCAGAATGGGGTCAAGGCCATGTGGAAGAAGCGAACCAATGCTTACTAGGTCAGGTCACTGTAGATGCAAATCAGAGCTGAAAGCTCGTTGTGTCCCTAAATTTGGCCCTGTCCTTGAACGCATCAAATGGTTATGGAGTTTTCTAACTCTTGAGGAGTGATTTCCTTGACTGCACGACACACCTTGGGGATTCACAGCACCACGGCCCATAGGTTGTCTTAGAATGTTCTTGCCGCAGGATGCTTGAAGAGTGCTCTCTGGCCAGAGTTTGGGAGGTACCCAGCCTGGTCGTCTGGGTCTGCCCATGCGCGTTAGCACAGTTCAGGCTCCCAGAAGTCCGACGTACAGAAACATTGGTTAGCCCAGGGCTCCTCAAATGTAACTGGCCATGGAATCCTTTATCCTTTTTTCATGAGATCTATCAGGAATATTCCAGGGAGCATACTTGCCTAACAAAAGGAGCATTTTATTTGGTTTCAAAATCCCATTATAAATGTTCAGACTCCCAAAGCTGGGTGCTGCTCTACTTAATTATTGTAACGACAAGCTAGTGGAATTCCTTGATTCAGGATTGTGGGGTGCCATCTCTCGTGCCTGGGGCTTCCAGGGAATTTCACTGAGGCCAGAGAAACTGATGAAGCTGGAGGCCCTATCCTCACTTGGCCTTCTGTCCTCATCTTACATCTCTGCCTCTCTCCTTTCCTCCAAGCTGTTTCTGGAGAGCAGGTTGTCTCCACTTCCATGTCCACTCTCCTGTCAATTTTTCGTCCAAACAATTTTTTTTTTTTTGAGGGCAGTGTCACTGGCCCTCATATGTGGGACCCAAACTGGGGCCACCGGCTTCCCAAGCCAGCTTTTTAACACCGGGCCACTCGGCCGGCCCCCTACAAACAGTTTTAATCAACGCTCTCTCCCTCATTCACCCATGATCTACAAGTCCGGGGAAACCTGCAATCCTTTATCTTACGTGACTACCTCTCCCTTGTAAGCCCCTTGCCCCTTGGTTTCCATGGCCCCTTTCTGGCTGTCCTTGGTTCCTCTCTATCTTCTGTGGCCACTGCACTCAGGATCTTTCAGAGTCGTCATTATTGCCATTCTCCAGAACTCCGTCCTTCTTACTGCACAGACTCTTTTATTGGAGTCACATGCCAACTCATGCCTTGGAGGATTCCCCAAATCTTGATGTCTAGCTGAGACCTAACCTTCACACGCACAGAGAGCTGTCCGCCTTGTAGGTGTTATACGCGCACCTCATGTTCAGTGCTGCTTCACTGGAACTGATTTTCATTGCATCTTTCTTCTGCCATCACTTTCCCAAGTCTGTCCCCCATGTTTGTGATAGGACAGCTATCTTTCTGCTTGCCCTGGAAGTCACCTCTTCCCTTCTTCCATCTCATGTCCCAGATCGAATCCATTGCCACCCCCTGTGGAGTCCGTCCGCTAAGTGTTTTCCGTGTAGGAACTGGCCAAGACCATAGTTTAGACCCCCATTTCCATGGCAGCACCCTCCTTACTGGCCTTGGCACTGTGGTGCCAGAAGGTTTCTGAAGTTTTAGTCTTTGTTTGGAATTGTTCCGTGGCTCCCAGTCAGTACCAGGAAACCCTGGACAGACCCTCTGCCTTGCTGCTGGGAGCCCATGGGCCCCCACTCCTGTGTGTGTCCTTTTTCCTTCCCTCTTCTCTTGGCACATGGCAATTCTTCCTGCTTTGGGATGGCCCCTTCTTTGTATAAAATGATGACACTTGGGTGTAATTATGTGCCTGCCTGTCTGTCCCACTTCCCAGACTTAAAGTCCCTCCAGGCCATGGGCTGAGTCTTAACTCATGTCTGTCACACAAACACTCTTCCCTTTGACTGGGAAAGATGATAAGAATTGCTTTCAAATATGCAATAAACTCTGAGTGGCACCACTTCTTATACTCGCGTTTTTTCCTTATAGCCTTGGTGTTTAGTTTAGGGAACATGCTGGAACAGAGAGAGCCCCACCGCTGTGACTTCCACTGCCTGCCTTCTCACCCCTAGTACCTCCCAAATAGAAGTGCAGGTCCCTGGTACCTGGGCAAATGCATAGTTTATAATCTGAATCACTAGCCCGGCTTATGATGCTTTTACGGATCAAATGATCTTATCCCAGTGTTGACTCCTGAGTATAAGCCTTCGGAGTTTTGTGTATGAATGAAATGTGGGGTTTTTTCCCCATCTCCTCTGTTTATGTTTCTTCATCTTCATCTTACTGTGCTCCCAGTGTGCACATAGGTAAGATTTATGGAGGTGGGAAATTCAGTTCAGTTGTGTTCACCTCACGGGTCAGAGAGATGGCCAGACGTTCCTTCTGGGTGGAAACCGACCCAAAGACTAGATATGTTCATACTAGAAAAAGCAAACACTCTGCCCAAGCGTTTACTACTTCTGATGTTTTTCAAATGTACCTAAAAAGCTCTGAAAGGCAAAGTGGTTTTCAACTATTTTCTAATAGGTGTATTGTGTTTATTTTATTTGTGTGTGATAACTTCGGGCTTGCGTTGCTAATAGCCCTGCTTCCTGTATGCTGGTAATGACACTGCATCATTTTGTGTTAGGCTGTTAGCTTTAGAGCAAGTTTATTAAGTGATGGAAACATCGACAGCCTGTGTTCTCTAGGAGTTCCCTGTGTGACATGGATACACCTTGAAAATGGAGACACTGTTGAAAGGGCCCCATGGCCGGGAAGCTCCGCCATCAGCACGTCTTTCCTGAGAGCCTGTTTGGAATATGTGGCCAAGTTTATCGGTGGGCTGTGGTTCTGGCTCTTTTCTTCCTTTTTTAATTTTATTGGGGAACAGTGTGTTTTTCCAGGGCCCATGAGCTCCAAATCAAGTAGTTGTTTCAATCTAGTTGTGGAGGGCGTGACTCAGTGGACCGAACTGGCAACTTTGGTGTTATGAGCACTGCATTCTAACCAACTGAGCTAACCGGCCACCCCTCTGGGTCCTTTCTGACTGCAAGATAAAATTCAAGCTCTTAAGGGTGACTTTCAAGGACTTTGGTGATCTGTGCCAAACTCCCTTTCCCCAGTATTTTTTCTTAGAAGATGGCCTCCTTGGACTATCGATTGTCTAAAGACTCCTTACCCATGGTGAAATTTAAAAGAATTGATTTAAATGTCTGCTTCGCCTTTCAGCAGGCTGCACGGAGTATAAGAAGCAACCCTCACAATTCAAGGTGGATTATCCAACCTGCCTTGTGACTTTCAGTTCGAGGCAAATATGGGAAACCAACATTTTTCTTGGCCCATGGCATCGTAATATGTGTGGCATGCCCCTCTCCACCACACAGGTTCGTCCTCTCGTCCCTGTGTCAGCTCTTTGGGGAGACTCTTCAAGGGCTCCCAACATCCCACACTGCCTGTGCTTCATTCTAAACATTTCATCCCAATTTGGTGATAATTTGACCCTCCATCCTTCTCTCCCTCCCAACTTTTTAGTTTCTGAAAAGGTCAGAAACATTGGCCAACTAGTATAATGAGCACACAGGTATGTTCACTAGACTCACTAGTTGTTAATATTCTGCCTCATTTGCCTTTTCTTCTCTGTTGTAGGCAACGCTATGAATGTGTGTGTATGTGTATGTGTATACACACACACACACTCATTCAATAATGCCCTTCCTCGATGTTTCGCTTTTCAATTCAGGAATCAATTGTGAACCACACATTGCGTTCGGTTATAGTGTCTTTTGGTGATCTTTAATCTAGAATATTCGCACTCTGCGGGGATGGGTGGTGGTGGTGTGTGGGTGGGTAAGGAAGGGGCACCCCAGCAGCCTCTTGTGAGATGTCCCTGTGGAACGCCAGTTGGACCAGTTGCAGGGAGACTGTCTATCAACACTGGAAGAGTTGAATGAACTATTCAGATATGTGTGTGGTTGTTATGTGGTAGCAAGTGTGAGTTCAGAAACAGGGACAAGGGAAAAAGGGAGAGAAGTCATGTTGAAAGAGGAAACAAAGGATTGGGAACACAAGATGGCCGAGATGCATGGAACACGTTACAATTTTCATGCCTGCTCTAAGATAACGTAAATCACCTTTTCATAATTTTTTATTACCGAAGGTTCATATCTCTTTCTAGCCAACAACTCCAACAGTTTTACTTTAAAATAAAAAAGAAGAAAGAAAATCCACTGCCTTCCCTTATTCATGGCACAGTGGAGCATTCCCTGTTTCTTTTCTTCCTGAACCTATAAAACCCTAGTAAATTGTATTCCTGTAAGAGCCCCACTTTCTTAGAATAATTCGTCTGAATCTCTGGTGAAGTCTCTTAACTGAAAACTGGTGGCATTTGTGTGTGTGGAGGGTCCTTCTGTTTTTTAGCAGCACATAGGATACCTAATATTGTAGAAACAATCTCAGAATTTTTAAGACTTGATGTTAATCACTCTAAGGATGCTGTGATTGGCCCTTAAACAACACGAGTTTGAACCGCGCGGGTCCACTTATACACAGATTTATTTATTTTTTTCAGTATATTGGGAAATTTTTGGAGATTTGCAACAATTTGAAAAAACTTGCGGTCTAACCGCGTATCCTAGACATACTGAAAATTTTAAGAAAAAGTTAGATATGTCATGAATGCATAAACTTTGATTTTCTTAATAACATTTGCTTTTCTCTAGCTTTAGTGTAAGAATACAGAATATATAATACATACAGCATACAAAATGTGTTCATCGACTGTATCGACTGTATGTTGTCGGGAAGGCTTCCCGTCAACACTAGCCTAGTTAGTAGGCTGTTAGTAGTTAAATTTGGGGGGCATCAAAAGTTTACCACGAATTTTCTACTGTGCGGGGTGGGGCGGTTGGCGTCTCTAACCCTTACGTTATTCAAGGGTCACTTGTATAGGTCAGGCCTAGAAAGGTGACCGTGGTTCTCCTGGTCACCGGGTGGTAGCAGAGCGGTTGACGGTGTCCCCAGGCCAGCCTCTTGCCCCAGTGCTGGGAGAGGGCAGGCCAGCTCCGGAGCCGCGATCCGGGTGCTTTCACGGGGGCGCAGAGCAATGCCTTCCACCTCCTGTGGCAGACGGCTCCGTCTCCTTTTCTTCCTTTTCAGAGATTGGTTGTTCAGCTCTTCCTTTTCAAGAAATGGAACACATTGTCCTTCCAGGAAGCTCCCCGTTTTTCCTTACCCTATTATAGCCAGCCTTGTTTGATGTTGCTTGTGACCAGGGGAGCTGGTTAACACATACAGGCATTCGGGTTGTTGACAGTGCTTCGCTATCACTTGCAGAACTTCTGGAACTATCACGATGTTTCCATCCTGTCCACAGCTCGTATTTCCCATTTTTCTAGAAGTGGAATTTCTGGGTCAGAGGGCACCCAGTTTTGCTTTTGCCCCTGAAGTCTGCCAGCTTGGTGTATCTGCAAGCTTTGCTGATGTACATTGCCACTAGCACCTGTATGCACTTGTCTGTTGCCCTGCATCATCACAAAGGTGACTGTTAATGTATTTAATTTCTGCAAGTTTCATAGAGGAATCATTGTGTGGTAACTTGCCCTCCCCCCAAATTGGTCATTTGGATTTCTTTTCTTTTTGTCACTGTTTATATCTTTTTTTTTTTAAATCGTGGTGTTCATCCTTTTTCTATTGATAGGTTACAACTCTTCATATTGAGGATCCTCCATCAGATGCGTTAGGAAAATAACCAGTTTTCTAATTTATTTGCTGGTATGTTAACTTCATTAGTTCATGTATCCAACATTTCCCAAGTGCCTGCTTTCTTGGTGGCATGGAGGGGGTGGTGTGTCGGTGAAGGAGTCAGCCTGGGTTAGTGGAGGGATCTTAGCTGTACCTGAGAAAGTTCAAAATGGGATGATGTGTGGGCAGACCAAGGGGTTGCTGGGGCCCTCAGAAGGCTTTGGCCCCCGTCCCTGTGAGGAACAGGGGTGCTGCCATTTTCATGAAAAAATAGGATTGCAGTTTCCTGCCTTGTCTGCCTTTCCTCCTCCTTCCAGCTGGGGGACATCCCCCCACCCCCCACTATCTCTGAGCACCAAGCACCTTGAGTGGTCAGAAAGCTCTTCGTATTTGTTTTAACAGTCCCTTGTTGGGTACCATAAGCAAGCTCTGAAATCAAAAGTTTAAATTCTGTTTTTATTTAACCATTTTACCAGATGTTTCCTGTGGTTTGACAGATGTACCATTTACTCGAAAGTTAAACTCCTGAGATTTTGAATGTTATGGACACTGTTGCTATAGACAATGATTCTGTCAGGGCAGGATTTGGACGGCAGCTTTCGCATCAGTTTTTTTGGTTGAGAATGTGTTTTTCCCCAGGACAGAAATGCTTGTCTTCAAACTCTGCTTTTTATCTTCTTTGTTACAACTCGAATCTCTGGTTTATAATGACTGTATGTCATTGGTTGCTCAGAGTTTATTCCAGTAAACACCACCATGCCTCCGTGGGGATTACTTTCTGGATGCAGTTGGGCTCAGGTACATCTAGGTTTTGTTTGCAAAACTCAGCTAGGACGAAAAGAACTCTGGTCGTGGGCAGGTGAAAAACTACTTTGGGCTGAAAATCTGACTGATGCTCCACTTCTGTGGGCTAGTTACCGCTGGGGAATGGGGAAGAAAGCTGCAGACTTGGCAGTTTTTCGCAGCCACCTACAGCCCATCACGAAGACTCAAGATCCCTTTGGTAACCTTGCCTTCCCCAAGCCTGCAGTCAGCGTTTCTCTGCAGCCTGAGTCCAAATAGAAAAGAGCCTCTCATCCAGGATTCTGCTGGTGGGAGGAAAGCAGGAGGAAGTTGCTTCCTACAAAACACAAGTGAGACTGTAGCTGTGGCTGCCCCGGAGGAAAAAAAAAAACAACACAAAAACCCAGGGATTTTTGACATTCCTTCTCCCAAGGGTCAGCTGCAAGAGTGCTGTGGGTTTGCATGCATTGTTCCGTCAGAGCTGGCTCCCTTCTCCAGCAACCTTCCTCTTCTGTGTTTTGTTTAGCTGAATTTTAGAGTTTTATAAAAGCCTTATGTTATGGAAGATGGAGAAACAAAGAAAGAGGAAATCACATACTGTAATTCTGACAGCAGATCTATTTTCTCACAAAGTGGAACTGTAATGATGCATGTAACATTTTGGCAAGACACCCTCTGTAAATAAACCCTCCCAGGAGTTGCTAACCTATCCCAGGACCCAAGGGAAACTTTCCTTGCAGCTTGGGGGCAGGCAGGCCCCTTACCTTGCAAGTCTCCTCTCGGCTGAGGACTTTTATTCTGACAGGCGTCCTGCCTATCCCGTTTTGTGCCTGGGACTGCCTGCCAAGTTTGTGAGGCCCAAGGCTTTTTTGTGGGAGGACGCTGGGCTGTCTTCATGCTCTTTGGCAATGATTAAAGTGAGGTTAGTACCAAAAACCCTTTCATTTTATTCCCTTATCCTTGCTTTTGCAAACCAGATGGCAACCCTGTATTTTCAGCTGTAATTAATTTAAACTATGAGGCAGCAAGTGCTGGGAGAGGTAGAGTTGATTTTGCTCAGAAGGGACAGCAGTGATTCTCCTTCTCATCCCTCACCCCTCACTAAATGGCACCTTGTCCCAATCACATCCATGTCATGTACAGTGTCTTCTGAGGGGACTGGAAGGAACGAGAAGGCTGTTAACGGGGCTGCAGCGCTGGCTGCCAACTACACGTGTGAGCGGAAAGGGTTAATGCACACTAGTAATTGTTTCCTTAATGGGCTGGAAGTAACCGAGTTTCAGGTGATGGCTGACATGTTATTGCCAGGCTGGGTTATCATGTGACCGCCTCTAAACAATGGCGCATAGTTTGAGTGGCTGCTGATTTGGGGAGTACAGGGTGCTTTTTCTTCCCACTCAATTCAGCTGCCAGGATTGCCCTTCCAAAAGGGGGTATGTTTTTGGTTTAACATTTATTCTTAAAGAAAATTACAAGGGAAATAAAAGCACATGGCCACAATTGCAGTCTGGAGGTTTTGACCTCAGCTATTTGACCACTTCCCTCCATGGAAATTTTACTTGAGTTCCTTACTCTATAAGTTGCTTTAGTGCACAGGATCCTTTAGAGATTGAGAGCTCCTTCACATTTATTAGAATGCTTTTGTTTAATCGCTCAGTAACTTAAGTAACTTCACAGAGCAGTCGCTCCACCCACCTTTTTCTCCCCTCATTGCTCTGAAACGAAGCTGAGGTTAAAATGGAGTGGAGTCATTGACTCCTTGAGAGCTGGTGTCCCAGTGCCCTCACCTGCCTGCACAGATAGGTACAGTAGGGTTTTAATTTCATCATCCGAGAAACATTTTTCTGGCCAGTACGGAGGAGTTGCAGGTTGAAGACGATCTGTTAACGATAATGTTATGTGCAAAGCACTTTGGAAAACTGTACGCTAATGTTATACGAATGGTAGTTATTACTACATATTATTAACATTTGCCATCCTCGGATGACTTGAAGTAATTTTTAAAGGCCCATGGTGAGAAATGAGAACCACAAATATTTGGCTTGTGAGTTTCCACAGTGATCACTGTTGGTTGCAACATCATTGACTTGTGTGCTTACATTTACTGAATTTAGTGAGCTGGGTGATGGATGTTCTTTGTTTATTTAACTTTTATGTTAAATGATTACATTATTCATGAGCATTTCTCATGAGCCACTTGGACTGCGTTTACAAAGGCTTGCATTTTTTTGTTGTTGTTGTCCTGGGCCAGACCCACCCTTTTGCAACCTTTTTATGTTCTAGTAGGGAGGGACAGACATGCAGTGAAAAATGCATCCTATAGTTCCAACCTCCTTGGCTGCCAGTGATTTGTCAAAACTTCTAAGGACTAAAAATTAAACATAGAATTACCAGATGATCCAGCACGTCCACTTATGGGTATATACGCAGAAGAATCGAAAGCAGGATCTCAAGGAGATATTTGTACATTTGTGTTCATAGCAGCATTATTCGCAAAAGCTGGAAACAACCCAAGTGTCCATCGCTGGATGAATAGATAAATAAAATGTGGTCTGTACACACAGTGGAATATTATTCAGCCTTGAAAAGGAACAAAATTCTGACACATGCCACAACGTGGACAAACCTTGAAAACATTATGCTGAGTGAAATGTGCTAGTCACAAAAGGACAAATAGTCCTTTTTCCACACTTATGTGATGACACATGCCACAACGTGGACGAACCTTGAAAACATTATGCTGAGTGAAATGTGCTAGTCACAAAAGGACAAATAGTCCTTTTTCCACACTTATGTGAGGAATGAAATTCGTAGAGACATAGTAGAATGGTGGGTTGCCAGGGGCAGGGGAGGGAGAATGGGAAGTTAGTGTGTTATGGGGACAGAGTTTCGGGCTGGGAAGATGAAAGGGTTCTGGATGTAGATGGTGGTGATGGTTGCACAACGATGTGAATAATTTTTTTTTTTTTTTTTTTGAGGGCAGTGTCACTGGCCCTCATATGTGGGATCCGAACCGGGGCCGCTGGCATCCCAAGCCAGCTCTTGACCACTGTACCACTCAGGTGGCCCAATGTGAATGTATTTGATGCCACTAAATGGTATAGCTAAAAATGACTAAAATGGTGAATTTTATGTGTATTTTACCATAGTAAAAAAGATAAATTAAAATACCCTCTAAGGACTAATGATTAACTTTATTTAGTTCAACTGAAGAAGCAATAATGAGTCTATTACGTGCTAAGCCTTTGTATTCCATACTCAGCTGGGATGAGCAATGCACAAGGAGGGAGTGAGCAGCTTGGAGGACAGAAGCTCCGCTTCCTGAGGACGTGATATTTAGTGCCTGATAATAGAGCCGCAGTGTGATGACTCTTGAGGTTGGTGATTTTGATGTGAAGGGTAGTTAGGATTCACCATTCCCATTGGTCTTGGAAGTTCTCACACCAGGAGGAAAGTGTGTGTCCGTGGGGTGTTGGGGATGGTAGTCCTCTTTAGAATCATCAAGTCAAGAGTTTGGGGTGATGCCATTTTAGTGCTGAATGGAATCATCAGGTTCCTCTAGGTTTCTTTTCTCCCTTCTTTTCAGGGTTCTGTCCTTCCGAATGAATGCGATTTTAATAGCCAGGGGACTGCTCTTCATTGATAAGAGATGTTACAGTAAAGCTAAGCAGACAGCTTAGGGAATGTCGGTTCTGAACGCTATGAAGAGTTTGAAAGTGAGAATATATGTAAAGTAATGGAGTTTTATAACTCAGAAAAAAATAAAGTAGGCCGTCGTATTTTTTTGGGGGGGCGGGGGTTCCCTTGGAAACTTTGCTGTAATAGAGATTGATTGGTAATTTGTCTATCAGTTGTCACTATGTTAGAAGCCTTTCTAAACACCGGAGGGTCCTCGAAATAATCTTTAATTCAAATCTTGTTTCTATCATGTAATCTTAAGTAAAGAAAAAATAGCTCAGCCAATCCTTTCCTCCAGTTTTCGGAAACATGGAGTTCAACCCAGAGACTGCCTGGCTTCTCAGGGGAAATCAGTGCATGACATAATTTGCTCTCAGGTGGGTGGTCCTTAGGTTCTTTAATGATTTATATAATTTAATAATTAATAATTGCAATAATTAATAATTTAATGTTAATAGTAATAACTATTTTAAAGAATAGTTGGTGGATGTCTCAATGTTTTTATTAGATGAGTATTTAATCACTTTATGTACTCAATACTTAAAGTCTCAAACTTTTTAATATAGTTAGAATTTAACTCAGTAATTTAATTTTGCCTGCCAAGTTTCTGATGTCAGTCAGGGTAGGTGAGTAGTTTTAAAGGGAAAACTGGCTTTCTAGTTTTTGTTAGTGTTGAATGAATGTACTGAATTAGATTTGACCCTCTAATATCAAGAAGTCCAGGATATAATTTGAACTGGTTACCACCATCAGGAACTGGACACTTGGGAAGCTCTCACCTGTAGGAACATGACTGTGTATTGTGTAGGAGAGGAGGGAATTGCAACAAACCCAACAGCACCAGAAAGAAATTGGATAGTTTGTTTCTGATACGCATCCATGTGTGATGCATATATATGTAGTAACACATTTATATCTCTAGCCAATACAGGGTCACAAATGTAACTGAATTGAAAGAAAGAAAAACAACTAGAGTTTTAGGTGGCCACACACTTGATGTGTATGTGACAGGGCTGCGGCAGTGACTGTTGGCATTGTGAGGAGGGCTGTTAGCGTGGAGCTCTAGTTGACCACAGATACTGGCATAATCGCGATTTCGAATGTCCTATTCTGTTTGCCTTCTTAGTTCTTACTCTTATTAAACCTTCTGCCCTGATTTTGGGTTCAGAAATGTGCTACCATACATTGAAGGGACTTATCTTTTCTTGTGTGCTTTAGATTACATGTAGAGTGGTTTGAAGGTTTATTTGGAGAGCATGTGGAGTTGGGTGACAGGACAATGAGGGACCTGGTGTTAGGATCATTTGGAGGGACTTCGGTTTGTGAAGAGAATCCTGGGCACGGTTCAGCTGACATGGAAGGAGTTTTCCAGGAGTTGGAAGAAGAAATAGACTTCGAGTTTTTCCAAAGGGCTGACCTTTGACCCAAGAATCATACTGGAAAGCAGATTTCATTCCGTGTGAGGAAAAACCTTTTATTGAAGCTTTTCAGTAGTTGAGGGAATCCGGCTTAAAGGGGAAGTAAGTGCCTGCCTGTATGGCAGTCTTTTAGCAGCGCTGCAATTCCTTTTCCTTCTCATTTATTCACAGATATTTCACCATGAAGTTCTTTTCCTCTGAGTGTGACAAAGCATCCAATCTTTTCACTAAATCGTTTTGTAATATTTTCCAGCAGTTTGCTAGAAAATGTGGAATAAAAGCTAAGAGTGAGCCTTCGAAAGAATTTAAATGGAATTATGAAAGCTGGCTCAGTGCCAACCCAGAAAAATGAAAGCGGAAATGATGATTTCTTTAAGGGGTTTTCAGGCCATTAGTTTCTGGTGGGTTTGCGATGACTGGAGTGTTTTCTCTGGCCTGGAGCTCATGCATGCCTCTGTCTTCTTCAGACTCGTTGGTGCTGTTTTGCCCTAAGAATTGGTTTGCTTTTGGTTGGTTTGTTCGTAAGTTAGTTATTGTTTGCCAGGCACTTTGGTTGACACTGATTTATGGACACTTCTGGGCAGGGCAGTGTGCCTAGAACCCCCTTTCCTAGTTTGTTTCACTCCAGGCCTGTCTAGAAGGAACGGGTCTCTGTGAGTCTTGGGTTGGGGGATGGCTAAGCAGGAAGAACTAAGCATCTGGTGGCCCCCTTAAAGCTGGTGCAGGCACTGTCCTCTTAAAATCGGGCTCTGGACAGCCTCTCGGGCCAATCCCGGTGCTTCCACCCTTTCTCTAGTCCTCCTCTCAGCTGTCTCGGTGGTCCTTAAAAGCTAGCCAAGCAAACTATCACCATGTTGCTTCCCTCTGCTGTCGTGTGGAGAAATAGATGCTCTTTCCTAGGTTTTTGTCCACCTCAGACATTGTAGCTACAGAAGGAAGACATAATGGTTTCCATCCCTTCTCTGTTTAATGCCAAAAATATGATAGTGGTTGTATTTTTTTAAATATCATTCATTGAGAGACTACATAATGGCAAAAACGACTACAAATTTAGTAGCAGTTGGGATTTTAAATTAATTTATATTTTATTAGTCTCAGCCACATCTCCATTCATGTGAAAACTCTCGAGGGGACACATGTGAGGCGTGTGGTCCGTTCCGTCCGTTAGGAGTGCTTGGTTGTGCACTTGGATCCCTGCCCGTTTGTCCCCAGGACGAGTCCCCTAGGCCCAGCCCTCAGGTGGAGGCCTGCTGCTTTCGTGGTCACAGCTGCTAACATGACAGACAAGATACTTTACCAGTCACGTTCTCAAGGGTTGACCTCTTTTTTCAAACTTTAGTTTTTCCTCTTGTCTCAGCTAATGATGGAAAACATGTGCGGACAGTTGTAGTCAAAGAAAACCGGTCCCTTATTTACACAGAATTGAGCGGTTCAGAAATGTGACTCTCCCGGTGGTGTGTAAGAGCTCTGCCCTGCCAGCTGACACTGCGGTGTCTCACTTCTCTATAAGCAGTGGGTCTAGAAAGCCCTTACTTTCCCAAGATTATAAATAAGACCTCTGAGTACCGGAAGCGGAGATGGGAAAATGGCCGTGAGAGGCCCCGCACTCACTCAGAGCCTGTGGGCTCTTACTTTGCACATCATTCTAGCAAACCTAGTTGCGTGGCTTCTTGGTCCGCAGTGAAGAAAAAGGAAAGATAAGGGCGACCCGCACTTACTCCAGGGGTGACCCTGTGACAACCAAGGGAAGAAACAGGAACATGGTAAGGAGCTGACCCACACACACCAGCAGCTGAGCAATGGCGAGGACTTGGCCTCCAGCAGACAGGCCGTCCTGGAGACCTCCTGCATCGCGTTGGAAAGTAATGTTTACGATCAAGACCCTGCGTCACCAAGAAAGGAAAAGAATAAATTGTAGAATGTTTCAGACAGGTTTCTAACTAAATAGTTTTAGAATATTTTCTCTCTTGAGGCTTACATTTCGTTTATCTGGAAGCGTGACGTATGTGGTCCCCTGATGACTTCAGATGATGTCAAGTCAGGTTTCGTGGGTGCCCCTGGTTCCCTCATGCAGATCTGCACAGTAATTGTGCTTGAGGAGAGGAGAGACACATTTTCCCCTCTTTCCAGTCTCACAGGGAAAAAAAAGGACATGAGTGGCAAGAGCACATCACACAAAACACTAATGAGAGCTGAATTGCTGGAGGGAAGTGAGAGGAATATTGGAGACGAGAGACTATGTGGAGATGTGGGTTATGCTAACTTAATGCCTCTCACTCTTGAGGGGCTTTGGTTGGAAACCCTCGACTCAGTCCCAGAGAAGAACCCCAGTCAGTTATGTGTTTACACCATCCAGTATTGGTGAATTTCCTTCCCTAACCACAGAAATGGACTGTTTCCGAAACCCTCGCAGGCAATTTCAGCAGAGAAGGAAGGGCTGGCCTGATTCGAGTCCCGGACCCACCACCTACCGGCCATGTGAGCCTGGCTGAGCGCTCTGCTTATCAATTCTGTTTCCCTGCATATACCGTGGGAATGGTGGCGGGCACTTCCGACGGTTGGCACAAGCATTGAATGAAAGGAGGTGAGCAGTACTCACAATTGGCCTGTGATCTTGGGGTGTTCGTTATAGATGGACCCATCAGTGTAGGAATAATGAAAAGAGCTGCTGGTCCGTCCGTCCATCCATCCAAAATGTTCCTGAGCCAAAAGGTCTTGGATTTTAACTTGGCCAACAAGCTGCTCCCCTTTTGTATGTAGGGGTAGGTAGGAATGCCTTTTCCTGGCTTCCTGAATTGCTCTTGTAGGAGAAGTCGGGGCAGCTGGCCCCTGGCTTCTCATTGGTAAGCCTGATCTCGCATACTAATCTCGACTCCTATTTGTCATCTCTCAGTTCTTATTAAATATGCCTTATAATTACAGGGATACCTGAGGTCCAGTGGATCTTAGAGATCTCTTTGAAAATGTCCAGAGGAAGCTCTACAATTTTTTGAGCAGAGGGGCAGGATTATTGCAGGTAACAGAAAAAACATGGGTATGGAGAATACATAAAAATGTATAAAACAGTGGGGTTAAAAAAAAAAAAAGGCCATGGAAATGGTATTAGTTTGCTAGGACTGCCATGACAAAGTACTACCACAGGCTGGGTGGCTTAAACAACAGAAATTAATTTTCTCACAGACCTAAAGGCTGGAAGCCTGAGATCAAGGTGTCAGCAGGGTTGGTTCCTTCTGAAAGCTGTGAGGGGGAGTGTATTCCAGCCCCGCCTCTTAAAGACTTCTAGTGGCCTTGGCCATTCCTTTGTTTATAGATGGCATTCTCCTTAGTCTTCACATCATCTTTCCTCTGAACAGGTCTGTCACTTTGTCCAAATTTCCTTTTTTGTTTTGTTTTGAGGGCAGTGTCACTGGCCCTCATATGTGGGACCCGAACCAGGGCCGCTGGCATCCCAAGCTGGCGCTTAACCACCGCACCACTTGGCTGGCCCCCAAATTTCCTTTTGATAAGGACACCAGTTACATTGGATGAGGACCCACCCTAATGACTTAACTTGATCATCTGCAAGGACTCTTGTTTCCAAATAAGATCACATTTGCAGGAACTGGGGGTCAGGACTTCATCATCTTTGAGGGGCACAGAATTCAACCCATAACAAATTAACAGCAATTCGAAAAAGAAAGTAGAATGGCTAATAAAGGTATGAAAAGATGCTCAGTTGCCCTGATCATTGAGGAAATGCAAATTAAAACAGAGGGGCGATTCACACCCTAGAAGGGCAGAAATCCCAGGGCTGTGAGGATGTTACAAGGGACACACCTCCGAGGGGGCCGGATGCTCAGCTGGCAGAGGGAGTGCAGTGGGCCCGCGTGTTGTACAGGGTTTGGGCAACACCTGCGGCAGCTGAAGATGGTGAGCTCTACAGGCCACGAGCGTCACTTCTAGATACCAGCCTGAGCGACACCCAGAAACCCCTCCACCCAGGCACAGGGGACATGCAAGGATATAAACCCTGTGGGGCTATTTATAATAAGAAAAACCCAGAGGTCGTCCAAATACCTGTCAGTAGAGGAATGGATCATTAAATTGTGGTGTGTTCATATAAAGGAATATTATACAGCAAGTAAATGAGATGGATAAACTAGATTCCCTACGTCAGAACATGGGTAGAACCCCAAAACCAGGCAAGAGGGAAAATCATGGTTGTAAAACAATACATAAACAGTGTGATACCGTGATGTAAATTAATTTAAAATGTGCTCCATGTTATTTACGGATATATTCATATATAGGAAGATTCCCCAAATACAGGACAGTGGGACACCTGGGGCTGGAGAGGGGGCCATGGGCCTGGGGAAGCGGGGAGGGAGGGGTGCAGCTGTGTCTGTGTATGCTGCTGTGATCACTGCCAGTATTTCCTTTAGGAGGGAAAGGTCTGAGGCAAATATGATAGTATAGTTTCATTTGTCAGCTCTGGGTGGAAGGTACATAGGTCTTGTGTAGTTTTCTCAGCCTGTTTCTTGAGAGGGAAAAGTGACAAAGAAAGGCTTTCAAGCTAGTCAAAATAAATCAGAATCCTTGTACTATATGAGTGTTGCAACGTTAAATAAGTTTCTGAACCTCAGTTTACTTATCCATGAAATGGGGTGTTGTGGTGGATTTAATAAGGTAATGAAGTCTAGCATATGATACGGCATGACTAAGAAATGATAGTACATGATCATAAAGCTAATTGAGGTAAATAGTTTGCTTACAGGGATTCCCCCACTTTTAATGCATTGTATTTTTGGACACTGCTTTGAAAGGGCAGCATTGCAGTGGCGCTTCTCCCTGGGGCTGCAGGTCACAGATGCCATGTGATTGAGCAAATGAGGTGTGCATTGCTCAGTTCCGTGGAGTTGATTTTTGCAATCTGAACTAGCAGAGAGGGGTATGCTACCTTTGTGGGGGAGTGAATGGGGGAGAAATAGTATGTGGGTGGAGAGCTGTGGCAACCGTGTAATTAGCCGGTTGCAGTATCCCTCACACGCAGGTAGGGCTCCCTCGAGCCTTTGATGGTGGCAGGGCTGTGGCTGCTTTCTTGGCTATTAAGTGATGTTAAGCGATGATAGCTGTCTTATGCCAGACACTCTTTTCCTACAGGTAAGGGAAAAGGCAGTCTCCACCCCCTATTCACTGCTGTCCAAGATGTGCTTGTCATTGACGCAGAGATGACCCCCCCATCCCAGATCCCGCTGTTTTTTGGTCTGGATGTCAGTATTTTCCAACTTTCTCCTGCCTGTGACACACAGCTCGCCATTTTTACCTTGGAGGCTGTCTCTGCCTCACCCTCCCACCACCTCCACATGCAGACGTCATCCATACTCAGCCTTGCCCCCGGCACCACATCATCCTGGTGGTGCTGTCACCACCCCCTCCACTTCCGGTCTGAAATTGGTACTGAGGCGTGCCGGGGCTTGACCAGGATGTCCTGGAGACAAACCCAAGCACCCTCTTACTTGGCTGGGAAGCAGTGAACTATCTTGCTCACGAGAGGAAAGAAGGGGGGTGACGCGAGCATCCCCATGCGAGTGTGAGGTCCGGACAGGCTAGGGGACATTGACAAGTAGGGGGAGGAGAACAAAAGACAGAGAAGGTGGTTTAAAGGCAGAAAACATCTCACTACCACTGATGCCCATGTTTAAATGCTCCCTAACCTCTGCTTTGTCAGCGGGGGGAAATGTCTTTCCTGCTGGGAATTTCCTCTGAAATGTCCTTAATTTCCTTTTCATTCACCACAGATGCTGTTAGCTGGCCTCATACATAGTACATGTACTTTAATAATTCACTTACTCAACGAATAATTGTTAAAATACCAGCTGTTTGCTCTGCCCTTGTGCCCAGCACTGAGGAGAGGATGGAACTGCGAGTGTGGGGCCTCCACAGTGTCCTGTCCACGTGGGGAGGGGGAGACTAACTGGGGGCGTGCTTTGGGGGGCTGGTCCCTTCGCGCACGTCCAGGTTCCCACTGTTACATCCACCCCTGCAGTTTGGGGGAGGTCAGGGAAGTCCTCGAAGCTTGGGACGGAACGGGAGGTGGTAAAGGACACATTTCATACAGTGTGCCATTTTAGCCATTTTTAAGTGTACAGTTCAGTGGCATTAAGTAAATTCTCTAAGGAAGCTTTTAAAAATTAAAGATACTTCAGCAATACTAATTAGAGAGGACTGTGTCTTGGCTGTAACACTCAAGCCTCTCCTGCCAGGAGTGGTGTGGCACCCAGCAGAGCCACTGCCATAGCAGGGCGTTCTGTGCACCCCGGGACCCAAGATAGGGGAGGCTGGACTGGGGGTGTGCCCAGGTGCCTACAGCAGGGGGCGCCATGGGTTCCCATGATGTTTCCTCGAAAGCACTAACTAAACTGTCTCATACCCGTATCCCCGCCTCTGCTGTACAGATTTAGACTCACGTTGGTTTAGTTAATAGCTGTTCATGGTTAGCAGAACTCCATTAAGTCCTGAGCATGTCAAGTACTATAATATAATACCCATGGGTTTGCTTTCTGCTGGGAGCTCCTGATGCTTAAAGGTGGGAAAAATCTCAATGAGAATCCAGTGGACGCAGTAGACTTTTTCCATGGGATGAATTCTTTCACAGTTCCACTGCTTGGAATCTAGTTGACTTTTGCCCAGACACCGATAGACATTTCGGGTTTCTCCGCTCGGAGAGAGGAGAGGACTAGCAGGTGGCACCCATTCCCTGGAACACTTTGTCATGGAGGAATGTATAATAGGTGTCTTCGTTCTTAACCATCTTTTGCGTTTGTCCACCCTTTCCATTTTCTCTTCTAAAACAATTGGCAGTAGAAATAGCCTCCCAGGATGAGTATGAGTTCCCAAGAAGGGCCAGGGTGCCCTGGGGCGGCCTCTGTGTCCAGCCAGCCACCCATAAGCCTCTAGGCTCTAACGAGGCTGCAGCTGTTTTTTCATGAGCAGACTTCGTCCTTCATAGGAACGGAGGCGACTCTGATCTCCCGGGCAGGAAGCCGTGGTTTGGTCGGTTGTCCATGTAAGCACGTGATGCTCTGGGAAGCAGTGGAGCCCAGGGTATGATTCATTCAGGGGCTGGGAAGGGGGGCACATCGAAAACAATGTCTGTCTTTAAGCTCCGGGAACCAGGAAAAAGAGCTGGAAATGTGAGTAATATATAATTTTACTAAAATTAACTGGCGAGTTCTTCAGATGTTTTCTTTCTGTGTTTTTCACCGTCTTCGTCTGATCCATGATGCCCTACCGCGTCATGTTTTTGGTTGACTGTTTTTCTGGTTCCTGTCCCCCACAGCCCCTTCTCTCACTCCCCCGCGTGGTGCGGGCACAGAGTGTGTCTTCAGGCAGCTGTGGGTGTGGCACTGCCCCATCTTCACCTCCGTTCCATTAGCTAGGTGCCCTCAGACTGCTCACCCCGGTCATTGGGCACCCCTTCCCCTCGAACGTGCTTTCTGGTCCTCAGGCCTCAGGGTTGGCCTCCGAGGCTCAGCTAAGTTAGTCCTCGTGGCTCGGTTTGCCAGATATGGAGGAGCCACGTGGACCTCTGTGAGGGAGGGCAGGCTGTGTGTATGTCCTGGTGATTCGGACATTGGCTGGGGACAGATGCTGTTGGGGCTCTAGGCTGCTGCTTTCCGCCAGCTGGGGGTTAGGTCATCTTTTGACCCTCTCCAGCCTTCTTCTGGCTTCTCTGGCACATCCCACGTCCCCCGCACCCCAGGAGAACGCAAGGCTATGTCTTACTTTCTGTAACGGTCACACTGGTTGAGTGAACTGTGTCTGAATTGGACCGAGTAACTCACGCATCCATTCCCCGGCTTTACCTAGTTCCTTCGTGGCCTTCAGAAAGCTCAGGGGCGAGGGGTGGGGTGTGTGTGTCAGGAAAGCAACTTACCTACCTTGTCAAACATTAAATTTTATTGTATCCAAATTTAGAAGAACTCTATACTGAAGATGAACCTATGTGCTGACAATGTAGTCTTTTCATACACTGATGAATTGTAGACTGAACAACAAATATCTATTTAGGTAAAAGGCAGCTTATCTCGAGTTTGACTGGCCTGAAGTCTGTCAAATAGAACAGCCTCCTCCCATCTGTACTGCAGTCACCCTGGCGTTTGTGATCACGACCCCCGAGACAGTCATTGTACAGCCTTGTGTTGTCTAATGAATCATCACAGGACGATGAGATTATGGACAGGCTGGTTTTAGAGTTAAGGTGGGGTTTTATCTTATTTATTGTGTGTGCTTATGTATGTATGTATGTATGTATGTATCTGAAAATCACATGTGTGGGACATTTCATCTAGACCATTTGACCAAAACATACCCTTCCATGTTATCTTAATGGGATGAACATTTATTCTCTCATTGCTTTTACATCATTCTGTATAGTCAACCAGAGAATAAAAGGAGGAAAAAAAATACCCATAAATTAAATGCTGTGCCTTCTGCAGTCAGTCACTTCCTTGCCATTGATAAACTAAGCTGAGCACTGATTGGGCTCCACTGATGTTCACGGGTCGCCTGCACAGGTGGTTATGTTTCTGTTGTGTTCATTCCTCATTTAAACCCCTCTGAGGTGGATCTTCCTATGGCCACGTGGTAGGCATGCCTCTGGGGCTTTGCAAGGCTTGCCCTATATTCAGCTCTTTCCACTGAGCCCCTAATGGCATATTGATCGGGGCACATAACCCATCTGAAGGGTGTGAACTCCCCTGCAGGTGGCTCCTCACCCCTCACCCCTCCATGATTCTGCCCACGCACAGCTCCACGCCCACAGTGCCTTCTTTACCTTATCCGGTCATCCATGTAGTGTCTCTTCATTCACTCACCGTCACTGCTAGGCAGTGAGGCTATGGGATGAGCTGGGCTCTGTGCACTCTTGGAAGTCCCGGGGGGAGGGGTGGCTGGGGGAGCACATAGCACAGAGATGGAGACATGAGTTAGTGGTGTGATGGGTTCTCTATTGGATAAAGGTTTGCAAGGGGCATTTTGAGTTCCAGGGCACAGCCCCTGAAGCTGCAGGCACGGTTGGCTGTGCGTGTGTATGTGGGGCCCACAAACATATACAGTCACAGAGGCACGAAGTGGCATGTCTCATTTGAAGAAGGACAAGTGGACTGTTGTAACTAGAGAGCACAGGGCTTGGTGGCGTGGAACCCGGAGGATGGACAGGTGGCCAGAGCCAGAGTGGGTGGGGCCTAGGAGGCCACTGCAGGTGGTGCTGAGCTGCTGAAAGTGGTAACTAAGGCCTGGGTGTGTGGTTGGATCTGCTTTATAAAAAGATCACACTGAAACAAAGACAAATAAAACAGGAAATCTGAATAGGTTGGTGGATTGTCTCGCTGCTAATGGCCTGGTTGTGGTATCATGCTGTAGCTTTTTTTTTTTTTTTTTAAGCTGCGCCATCCTGCTACCTGTTGGCAGCTCAGCTGCAGCTCAGCTCGGGCTGGGCATCGAACTGCTGTTGCTCAGAGCTCAGCTCGCACTCTTGAGCAAGCTCTTAACTAACTAACTGAGCCACTCGGCTTGCCCATCATACTGTAGTTTTACAAGATAGCACCCTTGAGGGAAATTGAGTACAGGGTACATGGGGTCTGTTTCTTTTTTCCCCCCTTTTTAAAATTAAAATCATTGGGGTGACAGGGATCTATTGTGACTATGATTTAAAAAGGCACACCTGTGTCTCTGCTTCTCTCACACAAACGTCTGTGCATGTGTATATAAAATACTAAATCAAGGGCCGGCCGAGTGGCGCGGTGGTTAAGCGCTGGCTTGGGACACCAGCGGCCCCAGTTCGAGTCCCACATATGAGGGCCAGTGACACTGCCCTCAAAAAAAAAACACTAAATCGAATTTTATTGCGTTCAGCCCGTCGAGGCAGCAGCAGGCTACGCGCTGCTTTCTCTGGGTTTCTTTCTTAGCACACCAGCCCAGGCCTTTATGCTGTATGACAGGATAATAAGTTGTCTGCTGAGCAAAGAGGATGACTGTTGTAAACTCGGAGAATAATTTGCATTTCTCAAAGAAAAGTCACTGACATCATTATCTACCACAGTTTTAGTTAAAAGACTTGCTCATTCCTTATGGAAAAAAAGAAAAAAAAAAATTTGCTCCGGCAGCAGAAGAACATGGTGGATTCAAGGGGCTGCGACTAGAGCTAGAAAGAACCCCTGCAAAAGCGGGGAAAAGGAAGGACCCGCGCCGAGCCCGGAACCAAATTCCTAGTCTTCTGTTGGTCATGTCTTAGCATTTGCTGGGCTGTGTCATTCTCTGAGAGATGCAATGATGTTGCCTCGACTAAATCCATCAGGTCGTGGGTGGGGTGGTATGTACCTCCCATCCGTGTCCCACACAGCAGCTGCCGCTGAGCATACAAGCGAGGCCTTGGTGAGCGCCAGTCGGTGGACTTCCCTGAAGCGATGCCTCTGGCTGTGTCTTCTGGATGGAGGCGCCGCACGCTGGCCCTCCAGTCTCCAGTCAAGCCCCAGTGTGCGCACACCGCGAGCCTGAGCAAATGTTGCCGTGGCTCGGCCAGTGACACAGCTACTCTGAGCCTTGCTTCCATCATCTGGGAAGGGGGTATTTATGGCACCTCCTTGTTAGTGCTGTTGGAAGATCGAGTGAGCTAATTAATGATGGTGGCATCTTGCATTTGGTTATTTTTGGGTCATCATCAATTATTTTCGGCCTTCTAAATGGCAGATCCTTGTCAAACCCAGCTGACCTTAATAGGTTAGCACACTGGGCTCTGAGCAGGTGGAGTTTACTAGACGTGCTCAGACGGGCACGTGATCTGCCTGGACAGGCTGCTGAACAGACCCTGGTTGATGGTGCTTTCTCCTGGCACCAAGGGGCCTGGCAGTCACACTGACCGGGGTTAGCGTCCTGGCTTAGCTTACCAGTCGGTCAGCTGTCTGACCCGAACCTCTGAAAATAGGGGTGACGATGAAACAAGATTTACCCACGGCAAGGTGAAGAAGTCAATGAAATAATCCATGTGAAGTGCTTGGCACATGTGGTCGGTATCCCCTTCGCCATTCATAAGATGCCAGGCACCCCCATCTGAGTGTTAACTCCTCTTTTTCAGGAACAAGACTGCCAACGGAGACTGCCGGAAAGACCCCCGGGAGCGCAGCCGCAGCCCCATCGAGCGGGCCGTGGCCCCCACCATGAGCCTGCATGGCAACCACCTGTACGCGTCCCTCCCCAGCCTGAGCATGGAGCAGCCCCTCGCACTGACCAAGAACAGCATGGACGCTAGCAGGCCCGCCGGCATCTCGCCCACGCTGGCCCCGGTGGAGCGGCAGCAGGTAGGTTTGTCCAGTAGAGTTTGGGCTGGGGGCCTGAGGACTGGGTGGAGTGCACCAGCAGAGGCCATGAGGGAAGCTGTGGGGAGACATGGCGAGACTCCATCCTCAGCCTGGGCCCTGCGCTTGGCACAAGAGAATGGCGGCAGCAGCAGGACCACTGTTGCCAGGTACCACCTCCCGTTTCATCTCCTCCCTAAACCTGCCTGGGCTTCACCTCTTAGGACCAACAGCTGTGGATGAGATGTTTACTGTCTTTCGGGTTTCGTTTCTTTGCACAGGGGAGGTTGGTCTAGATGAAGTGTTTTGAGCAGTCTCCTTTGGCGGTCGTGTCTCTGTTAGGATCAGTGTAAGAACCCGAGTGGCAGTCCTGCATTTACCCGTTGTAAGGACAAGACTAAACGTCAGGTTGCTTTGCTTTGGCCGGAATCCTATCCAGTCGGTGGTCAATAGTGATTATTAGCTCATGCTGTTCGGAAACCTGATTGGCAGATAGGGTTGTTTTTTTTTATTCAAGGACAATAAGAAAATTAGTTACTACTTAATAAAGACTGTTTAGTAGAAAAAGAATTCTTTGAAATTAGGGTTCCTGGGGAAATATATAATAAAGGGAGGCATCAGCATTGAGGTTTTGAGTCATTGCATGAGTCCATGGCTTTCTCTCTGGATCTCTGGGGTCTGTGACCTAATAAGTCCTCAGTCTTTGCTTAAGACTGACGGACAGTGAGCGGGGGGGAGGGGGGGGTGCTGTGTGCAGCAGGATGCATCCCCCCCAGCATGCATGCCACTGATGCTCTGGTCTCACCGCCCGGTGCTGGGCTTCTGACAGCTGCTTCACCGGGCCCACTAATGTCCAGTCCAGCCAGCACTGCCTGGCACGTTCTGGTCTGGTGAGAATGACTGCTTGTGGGGCCGGCCCCGGGCGTTGGGAGAGGTGGTTACTGTGCCTGTGATTCCCGGTAAGGCTGATGAGTGGTTGCGTTTCCCGTCTTGGAGCCCGACATCATGATCCCGTTTATTTCATTCATTTAACAAAACTGATAGACACCTACTGTGTGCAAGGGAGAAAGCTGGAGGCCAGTCAGGCAAGATATGGGCACTCGCAGTCTCAGTCTGGAGGAGATGGGTAAGCAAATAACTAAACTATGGTCTTTTACTATTTATGTCTTAATAAACAGCCACTTATTCTGAAAGAACAGGGGCAGAGTTATTGCCATTCATGTATTGAACATTTCCTAGTGCTGACATTGCCCTGGACGCTCTGGAAAGCTCTGGTGGTCCAGAGAGATGTGTGCAGCATAGCGGTTCAGCCCGGAAGGAGCTCGCGTCCGGATCGAGAAATGGCTGCGTGAGGAGAGGACAGCGCTCCGGGGTGACAAGGGGCTGCAGGGTGACAAGGGCCACATGGAGGTGATTTAAGCATTACAGGAATTTACTTCTAGGATCCAGGGAATTTGGCCCCCAGGCTACTGCCATGGTTGCGGGGCGGCCCTCAGGAAGGAAGAGGTAGCGTAGGACAGCACACTGGGAAGTTTCATCTCTAAGCCGGTGGTGGCGCTCCGGGGGCCCTGCCCACCCATAGCTTCTCTGAGGGCTTCTGAGGGTCTTCTGGTTGGTGTTTGATCACAGTTGTTTGGGGGAAAGTGCACCACTGGACGGTGACCTGGTGTCCTTAGCGTCGTCTCCGCAACCCTACCCTGAAATGTGCCTGGCAGCTTACTGCAGCAGAGAACCCCTGGGGGGCTGCAGAGCAGGCTTTCTCGGAGTGAGAACCTGGAATTCCCATCGTAGGGGATTCCTGGCCAGCTTTCCTGGGATGGGCACAGTGGCTCTGGCGTCCCCAGGATGGTGGCCACTGACCTAAGCTTTAATTCAAGGTGTGCAGGTAGGTGGGGAAAAGGTTGTCAGACTGCCCTTCCGCCTGGACTGCTGGTTAACCCGTTTCATCCAGAGTCACTGTTCAGCAGGCCCCTTCCTGTGTAAGCGTGAGGTGGCGTGGCCTGGCCATCTGCCACGACCTGAGCTTCTGCTCATTTGCTGAGTCCCGTGCCAGGTGCGGTGCCGAGGACAGAGGAGCGCCACAGTCTCTGTCCTCCAGCAGCTCAGTCAGCCACCCTTTTCTGGGAGTTGTTCCGTTTGTGAGCTGTCAGGGTGGCTGTTGTGGGAAGTGTGCGTGTCACTGGGCAGCTCTGAGCAAGGGAAGTGACAGTGGGGAGGAGGCTTCCTGGGGCAACAGCAGAGCTCTGTGTGGCAGGTGGGCAGGGCGGGCAGCGGGAGCCTTCCTCCATGCGGTGGAAAATGTGACTCAGAGCTCTGGGAACTGGGACAGGGAAGTTCCCAGAGAGGCATGTCTGGGGAGGCTGCAGAGAGTGCCACCCCTCTTTATCTTTTGGCAATGGCAGCTCTGGATGTATAGAGTATTTTAAAGAATGGTATGAAAATACCAAGAGGGTGGCCTCGAGGGCAGTGGCAAACAAGGAGACGGGATAAGATTCCATAGTAGAACTCAAGGCACAGTGACCACCAGACTGTGCTCGTCTCCAAGGGCAGCCGGAGTGGGTGGGGCTAGGGGTGAGTGGAGCACGAATGACAGATTCTCATCTGGCCCTGCCGCTAATTTGCTGTGTAACCTCCAGCAGGTTACCCCTTTCTGCCCTTTGTTTCCCCCATCTGTAAAATTACGGTGTTGGGCCACGTGGGCTCACAAGCACCTGCCATCTGGTGCTTGTTCCAGGTGGGTACGTGGTGCCAAAGCCCAGCCAGCTTGCACTCAGCCAGTTGGGGCGAGAGGCTGAACCTGAGCTCGGAAGACTTAGGTTCCGACCATGTGCACATCCGTGGTCTGCACTTCGCCTCAGGCCAAGTCAAGAGGCGTCCCAGAGATGACCCCATACCCGGGGCGCAGTTGGAATCTCTTCACAGCATTCCCACTGCGTCCCCACGTCGATTTGCCGTCCTGCCTTCGCTGCCTCCTGGAGTGGCGTTTCCCGCCTGCCTTCGGGCAGCGCCGGCGTGAAGGCTGGGCGATAGCTGTGCCCTTCAGCTTCCCGGAATCCGTTCTGTGACACTGCACTTCCTCACTTCCGTGACCCCTCCCCCAAACATGTCCCCACTCGCTGACATTTGCATTGGTCAGGGCACTGGTTGCAAGGAACCAGAAACCAGCCCAAACTGCTTTCGGCACAAAAGGAAGTTTTATTGGGAGGGTCATGGGTGCAGCCAGGCTTAGGAAGGAAGGGCTGGCCCCTGCCTGGGAGAGCTGGAGAGGACCCGGGACCCGCCTTCCTTCGGCACTGTGCCTGTCCCAGCCTCTCCTCCTCTCCTCTCTGTGCTTAGAGACCCACGTGTCCAGCCTGGCGTGGCTGTCCCACAGCTCCTGAGATCAACTTGAATCTCTTACTGAGTCTGGCTTAATAGTTGATTCCCAGCTTGGGTCACATTTCCATTTCTGGCCGAGGGGCAGAGTCACTTATGAACGTGGCTGCCTCAGCCCCACCTCATGGATGGATCACACAGACCCTTCAAGAAGTGGGCTCCAAGCTGCAGGCTGTCCTGCAGGTGCAGTGTGAGCCGCACCTGAGGAGCAGGGCGCCTACACGTGACCAGGGGCCAGGCGCCCACCCCCCTCACCCCAGGCGGTCCCCAAGCTGTCTCCTCAGTTACTGGTCTTCCTCGAACCGCCAGAAGCTTAGTGTGGCGCAGGCCCTTGCCTGAGGTCCTCCCTGAGGGGTGGAGAGTGGCCCTCCCCTAGGTCTAGTCGACCTGGACCAAAGCTACGTTCTGTCCTCAATGGCATTGTGTCCACTGACTGTGTCACTTCGACTCCTTTGGTGGCTCCATCCCCATTGCCCATGTGATGCGCTGTTAATAAAACCCTGAATCCTTTCATATGCTGCTGCCAAGATCCACCTCCCCCATCTTGGACGTAGTTGATTTCTTGTTAGACCCCAAGCCCTTATGTCTAATCCTAGTTCATACTAGTAGACCCAGATCCTTGTCACTCCTGTTCATTTCCCATCAATCACAGGAAGGTTTGATAGGAAGGAAGCCTTTTGTGTTATCTTTACAAGGGAAGGCTAGTAGACAAGCCTGATTCTCCTCTGTTGACACTTCTTTTGTCATTGGGACCTTTGGGGTGACCCTTCAGCCAGCTCCTCACTTGTTGTCATGGAACTCAGGGCCCACCCTTGTCCGTCTTGTCGGGGCGAGCAGGAGATACCTTTCCTGGCTGGAATGTGAGGACGCCCAGTTTGGTTCACAGATATTTCCTGGCCTGGATACGGCACCAGAGTCTGGAAATGCAGAGACTGGTCCCTGCTCGGATGTGTGTATGGGTCTAAAGGAGGAAGGTGTTGGGGTCTTACAGACGCACCCGGAAGGGCTGCTTTACTTGCAAATGGGGTGTGTGTGTCATAAAAAGCTTCATAAAGATGGTACTTGAACAGGGTTTTAATGGCAGGGTGGTTTGCCAGGCAGTGCGGTGGTTGTAGGGAGGAGGCGGTGGCAGAGCAGACTGGATGAGGGGTGGTGTGCATGGGATTCACCCACTTAGCCCGTGTCCTGCATTTGGGGCCCCATGATTTGTGTGGCCATAATGAAACCAACTTGAGCTGGCTTTGGCTTAAGCAGAAACGGAATGTATGCTGGAAGGGTCCTGGGATCACTCAGAGAAGCCCTGGGGTACTGTGGCACCTGAAGGCAGGACCGCTGCTCTGGGGACCTCAGCCGTAGGAGCCCTGGAGGCTCCGCGCACACCCTCAGAGGCTCCCTTGCTCTGGAATTGCCGTCATTTTATCTTTTAGCAGTTTGACTGATTATGAAGTAGAAGGCAGCAGATGGGCTGGGCTTTGCAGGACAGGCTCCAGGATGGGCTCAGAGCAGAGCTGTGCTGGGGGTGGGGGTGCTGATGAGGGCCCTGCATGGAGCTGGGGTCCAGTAGATGGGGGGGATTCAGGTGCTAAGATGGCTAGTGCACTTGGCTTCCAGGCAGGACGAGTGCCCGGCCATGGTGTGGGAGGGGCAGGGAGGTGGCCGGCCCTCTCAGCTGTGGCAGGTGTCCAAGGGCCGGGTGGGGAAGAACTGTCCTGTCTGTGCAAGCCCAAGCTCACACGAGCCTCCCTCCTCTCCCCAGAACCGGCCTTCAGTGATCACCTGTGCCTCTGCCAGCACTCGCAACTGCAACCTCTCCCACTGCCCCATCGCACACAGTGGCTGTGTGGCAGGGCCGGCCAGCTACCGGAGGGCCCCGAGCTGTAAGTGTCCCAGGGGTGAGGGGACAGCCGGGTGGGGTTGGGCTCCCTCAGTCAACATAACTGGAGTTTGCTTCCATCTGTCTCATCTAACCTCTGGAGTTGGTCATCAAGGCTGAAAAAGTGGGGGTTTTTGAGCACATTGCGGCTAGCACTGTGCCTGGGTTGGGCGGGAAGGGCGGAAGAAACGTATTGGCCCTGACTCCTAGCTCTCTCTCTCGTTGGGGGGAACAGTGGGCTCTGCCATCACTTCCTGCCACATTCCGTCTCTCAACTAGCCCAGGGCGGCAGGCACGTCCCCCGGTTACAGGGTCAGAGATAGGACCTGCCCGGCGCTCGCTAAGCCGGGCGGAGGTGGGCCGTCTGCCTCAGACCCCGGCCCTGACCGCTGCCTCTCCCCGCAGCCACCGCCACCTGTGACCCTGTGGTGGAGGAGCACTTCCGCAGGAGCCTGGGCAAGAACTACAAGGAGCCCGAGCCGGCGCCCAACTCCGTGTCCATCACGGGCTCCGTGGATGACCACTTTGCGAAAGCCCTGGGCGACACGTGGCTCCAGATCAAGGCGGCCAAGGACGGCGCGTCCAGCAGCCCGGAGTCGGCGTCGCGCCGGGGCCAGCCCGCCAGCCCCTCCGCCCACATGGTCAGCCACAGTCACTCCCCGTCTGTGGTCTCCTGAAGGGAGCACCGCCCCTCGAACAAGATGTCGATCTGCATGGTTTGCCTGAGCTTCGAACAGTCAGTCAGTGCTTAAAAAAAAAAAAAAAAAAGGAAAAACAAAAAAATGGCGGGAGTGGGGTGGGGGGGAAGGGAAGGGATGGTTTATTTGCAAAAAACCATGTCATCGGGAATTCTGTTTTTTGTACTTGCTTGGTATGTGTACGCCAGGGCCCTCGAACATGATGGCAGGAACGGCGTGTGGAACATCTGTCATGTAGCATCCTAGCTTCCTGCCTCAGTTACCAAAGAAACCTCTGACGCAGGTCTGCCGCCCTGCCGGGGCCAGGACTCCACGGCACGCGCTTTCTCAGTCACAAGCCATGACGTTGGTGACCCAAACGCTTTGTGTTTTTTTCCCTTTGCTTCTCGAGACCGGGGTGAGTGTGGCTTAGCTTCCGTGGCTTGTTCGGTTCAGCTCACAGGTGTGTGCTTGTGTGTGTGCGTCTACTTGAAGAGAACTGTCGTGTCTGATTTGCACTATTGGAGGAGGCCTCGAGTTGCCTGCCTGACAACTTTATGTGAGATGCTAGTACTCTGAGGGCAAACTGCTGAAAAACAAAGGGTTTAAGGATGACATTTCTGACCATTTGTGTGTTTTTTGTTGTTTTTAAATTTTAGACAAAACAGCTTTTTGGAAGGGGAAGTCTCATACAGGTTATAGGTCTTTCTCTCTCTAGATTTCAGGTGCTTGCAACTGGACTGCAGACTACCAATCACGGGCATTTTATTTTTCCTAAACACTGCAGTTTGTTAGACTAGAGCTGAGGCTTGGAGGTGCCCTAGTGCTTTAAACGTGATGCATGTTTTAAATGGAGAAAAATAGCTGGTTTCTATTAATTGTATAGACAGCAAACACAAACCTTAATACTTTGCTAGCTTCTGTTCAGAGTTAGTTTATTTTTGTCAGTTACACAGTCCTAGATACACTTACTGCTGGTACAGTTGTACTCTAAGATTGGTCTTGGATATTCGCGTGACTCCCAGGTAGCGTGGGGCTAGCGGTCCCCGGAGGCGGATGGTGAGTCCATTGGTCAGCCGTGGTGTAGGATGCTGGGGTTTTTGCTATAGGCTGACAGCATCATTTTTTTTTACTTTATTTTTTATTTTTTTTGCATCCCTGCCTGCTTATTCCTAGCTCCCGGGGGAGTTGGGGTGTGTGTCTTCAGCTTCCCTCCATGCAGAAACTGCCCCCTTTAACTCTCTTGGCTGAACAGCAGATTACTGACAATCTGTGATATGGTATTTTGTGTGCTTCCTCGTACGCTGGGGCCAAGGCAGTATACATTCCTCTGACTTTATACAGTTATTACTGCATTTATTATCATTGCTATAGTAATAGCTACTAACTAGAAATTAGGTGAAGAAAGCATGACAGACACAGCTGTGGATGTTCAGTAGCTGGTCTTTTTGGTAATCGCACGTGTCTATCCCCCCGCCCCGCCACCGGGCTACATTCCAGCCTCGCCCACCAGAGGGCTTCGGAAGTCACCTGGCTAGGTGACGTAGGTGCAACTGCTTCACCTGCAAGGCATTGTGGACTCATGGGAACCCTCAAGGCTGGTTTTCAGTGAGAAAAATATAGGTTAACTGGGTCATGTTGAAAACTGGCCCTGGGTGAAAAGGTCGAAGGCGTTGCCCTTGCTGTGGTCACAGGGTGGCTGCCAGTGTCTTTGAAAAGCGAAAGAAAAGCCCTTCTCTCTCTCGCCCCCTGCACACATTTCACTCCCGCCTAACTGGGCTTCCGGGCGTTCGCATCCAGGCCCCTGTATTTTCTGTAGGAAGAATCGTTGAGAACACTTTTTTATAGGTAACTTTAAGACCATCGTTACGCTGTGCGTAAAGAATGTACAGAGAAATTTGTAGGTATTTTTTGAAGAACAATTAATTTGTTAATGATATGTAGCTATTTAATTTTTCCCTTTCCTATTGTAATCATTCATATTTTTTTGTTTGGAAAAAAAAAGTTGATCTTTTTTTTTGTCGTAGATTTGTCTGTAAAAGTGCAGGAACACAGTTATTCTATGAGAACACTGCATCTGCCTTAATAGCCACTAGTTTGTTATTGCTACAGGCTACTGAGCATCGCCACAGGAAACCAGCCCACTGCCGGTGGGCTCTGTGAAGAAGGGCTCCTCAGACGGCTGTCAGGGAGCGAGGCCGTCGCTTTGGGAGGGGACGGTGGCGCTGACAGCCCGGTCCCTGGTGCACTGACCTATCTGGGATAGGCAGTAAGTCCCCCGGGGGGGCCTCGGGCAGACAGGGAAGCAGGAAACCAAACACTTGACCGGGAAAGGACATACTCCCCGTTCTCAGGAGGAGCCCGTGAGCTGCTTCGCAGAGCCGCGCCATCGGCAGTGCGTCTGGACAGTTCTCTCCGTGTTTGTAAATCTGTAATATACCATTCTCTGTGGCCTGTGTTGTTGTTGGTTTTTTTTTTTTTTTTTTTTTTTTTTTTTTTTTTTTTTTTGTGGAAGAAGAAAAAAAAGGTTTGGCAGGCCATCTTTTTTTTTGTACTTAAAAGTAGCCTTAAGAACAATAATAAAGTGCTCTTAAACCACGGCCTGTGTGTGTGAGAGCCTGGGGTCCTGGAGTCGTAGTGCCAGGGCCTCTGCTTGTGTAAGGCCCTGAGGTGGGGGTGGGGGGCGGGGCTCAGCCGCCCTGCACCTGTCTGTGGATGCACCCCTATGTAAGCCCCACATAGAATGCAAACTATAATTTTAATTCTGTACGAGGAGCCACATTTAAAACCTAACCCACAGAAGTCCTACTCTGGTAAGTCAGCCTCAGACTCCATTTTGACTTTGGTTCCAGGCCCGAGACTACAGATGACACCATAAGGATATAAAGTGTGGAAAAGGCAGCTCTCCCTCCTGGTTTCCAAAGCAACCTCTGTGGGTGTCACAGACTTGCAAACCCAGACTAAAGAAGAAAATCAGTCTGAGCCTGAATGACACACGGCAAAGCCCACTGGAATGAACGCTTGCTGTCTGCTGGACACCCAGCCACAGGCTGAGGCAGACACACACACGGACAGCCCCCAACACTGGTATCAGGGTCTCCCAGGGCCCTTGCTTAGCTGCGGGAGTGTGGGGTGCGGTGAGGGCATGGGGTTTGCCGCGTTGCCCCCATAAGTGGCCTCTAGGACCTGGTTCCTCATTCCCCCCGTTAGTCTGTGTTGGGCCAACTCCTCACTGCCACCCCACGAGGACCAAGGTGGAAAGCTTTGGAAATCCTGGGAGCTTGACTAGCAAACACTGTGACAACGAGAAAAAAGAACTGCTCATGGAGGAACAAAGTCCCCGATGGATGGCAATGCCAAGGTTATTATTTAGCTCAGAACTGGTGGTGGTGTTGAATCATGAGAAATGGAGAATACCAGAAGCTCCTGGGCAGCAGAGCGGGGAGCCAGAGAGGCTGGGGTGGTGCAGGGCCCAGAATCACCGGTCCCGGGGTGGCTGTCTTGCTCCGGCCCCTGAGCTCCTCAGCAGGCAGCCAGGGAGAAGCTGGGTCAGACGGTCTCATCGTCGCTCATGTCCCAGATCTGCGTGGAGAAAGGGAGACAGCTGTGACGAGTGAAAGGAGCAGTGGCTCCCACTCATAGGTGACACATTGTGCTTCACAGCTCCCTTGTCACTAAGGGAGTGACACCTCCATTTCTTCTATAATGAAACCAAGTCACTTGCCCAAGAGCTCTCTGGTAAGCGAACCAACCAGTGGCTGAGCCAGGGGCGAGCTGGGATGTGGCCCCGGGGAGTGTGGAGGCCCCTCGGCTGTCCAGCTCCCAGTCAGTCCCCGCTCGCTCTTGTTTCTGTGGCCCTGACCACGACCCCCCAGAGCATCCTGTGTCCTTAATGGCCTCCTTCTTGTCCATATGCCCTCGGGACGGTAAACCACCTGAGGGCAGGGACTTGGGCTGTAGACCTGCTGACTGCGGCCCAGACGCCTGCCACACACGCTTCCTGTCTCTGCGGGTTCCCACACTGGGCAACCTGCTCCATGATCCATGTGAACCGTGGTCCAGGTGCCAGCTGGACTAAACCCACACACCCAGACAAACGCTAAGGAGCAGCCTGCCCCTCGAGAGTGGGCCCTCCCCGCCACCAGCCCCCAGGAGACATCCAGATCCTGCTTCTGTCCTCCCTGTGTGGGTCCTTGGGGAGCTTGAGACTTCCGAGTCAGATCTAGAGTGGGGGATGGTGTGAGTGTGGAGAAAACAGGGCCCCCCACAGGAACGAGAGAAAGTGTGGGGAGGCCCGGGCTGGCCCCATAGGCTAGCTCTTGCTCTGGCCAGCACAGAGGCACCCTCCCATTCCCCAGCTCCTCGCATCCTGGGCTCCCTGGGGGGGCTGGTCCCTGAACTTACGTCTTCAGACTTTCAGAATTCCTAGAATTGGTTGCAAAAGGCCACCTCAACGCAAGCTTGAGAGAAGGAACATGGTGTTTACACGAGGCTGGCCCGGGAGGTGAGGAGGCCCGGCCAAGGTAAATATCAACACCAGCTTGGCTTTCAAAGTCAAGGATGTAGAAAATAAATAGAGAAGGAAATTTCCTCTCCTGAGGACCCAGCAGCCCGGGCTGGCCAGGGCTAGTGGGTGTGCCTGTCACACACCCCCGTGTCCCCGACTGTCAGAGGACACTGGGATGAGGCTGCAGTGCCAAGATCCACAGGCCTGCAGGAGCAGAGCGGACTGTCGGGTAGCAGGCCTGGCAACCTGAGTGGGGCCAGGCAGGCCCTGCCCTCCTCTGCCCAGCAACCCACCCAGCTCATCCTCCACGTGGCCTGAAGGAGACTCCTGGGCCTGCCCTGGGGTGGGATTTGGGGGTAGTGAGTGCAGTGGCTGCATTTTGAAGGAAAGCTGCACCTAGGTGCCCCTGGACCTGATGACCCTCCCATTCTGACCATCTGAGCAGGGAGACTAGCGACCAGAGGATTCGACGGCAAATTCATTCATTCTTTCACTCCGTCATTCAATAAACACACATTTATGGAGCCCCTCCCTGTGCCAGGAGCTGTGCACACGTGGTACAAATACTCCTTCCTTCATGCCTCACAACAGATAGAGACAAGCTCAGAGAGGAATGCAGTTTGCCTGGGATCGCACAGCAAGTAAGGTGCAGAGATGTGAGCACAGGTGTGGGCGGAAAGGTTATGTGAACAGATGGCTGCCTGGACTGCCTGCGAGGTGGGGCAAGCTGCATGAAGGATGTGGCCTGGTCAGGGAGTGGGAACCAGGCCCAGAAGAGGGAAAATGAAGGCGAGTGAGTCCAGTGGGCCACGGCTCTCCACAACCTACCCAGCCTCTTGGGACGCCACCAGCCAGGGTCCAGCAAAGTCCGTGTCAATGAGCAGTGCCCTCTACAGATGGGCAGATGGGGTTGTTCACAGGACAGCAGGGCTTTATGGGAAGGCAGGAGCTCCCCCATCCAGTTTATCATCCATTTTATTGTCTCTGAGCTGTGGGGAAGGGTCCTTGGCACCCAGCCCCCCTCTGTACACAGCCAGAGGAAGACAGCTGGCCTGACTAGGGGCCCCCCAGGAGGGAGCCTGGGTCTGTCCCTTGCTCCTGGCACTGCCCAGGCGGCGTAGGGGATCAAGTAAGGCACCCAAAGGGCTTACGATGGGCCTCTACAGAAGGGGAGGAGGATGGATTTTACTAACTGGTCAGGGGTTTTCCAGAACGGGTTCCCTGGGCCCTAGATGCGTTTCTCCACTAGGGAAGCCTGTCCTTTTCCCACCAGCTGGGCTCAGAAAGGCAGCAGCGGTCCTAATTTTAAATCTCCAGAAACCTCAGCCTTGACAAATACTGTATGATCTCACATGTATAATTTAAAAAAGTCGAACTATCTCGTAGAATTAGGTGGTTGCCAGGGCCTGTGGGAAGACGGTGGAAGGGCAAAGTTCTGGGGATGTTCAGTAGTAAACTACAGCTCAACACTTGTGTACTTCAAATTGGCTAAGACAGTAGATCTTAAGTGTTCTCACCGCACACACAAAAAAGTAACTGAGGTGATGGATGTTAATTAACTTGATTGTAGTAATCATTTTACAATGTAGATGTATATTAAATCATCAGGTTGTACAACCCAAATATATACACTTTTTAATATTTGACAGTTATTCCCAAATAAACTGGGAGGGAGGCAAAGAAACTTAAGCCTTGTCCCCTAGACTGTGGGGTCCCACAGTGGGCTGAGCGTGTGCTCCCTGCTGGGCGTGCAGAGCACCTGGTGGAGAAGGGGCCCAGGATGGAGGTGGTATTCAATTGGCAAAGATGTTTAAAAATGTTAATGCTCAGTGCTGGCAAGGATATGGCAAAACACTTGCAGGAGGAATATAAACTGGTACCTTAGTTTTAAAAAGAATTTGAGAATATCCTCATATTCTCATAATACAGAGCTTTAAACATGTACCCTGAGGAAGAGAAAAATAATCTCTTTGCTGATGATATGAAGTATACCTAGAAAGCCCAAGAAAATACATGCTAAGATGAATACAGACAATAACATTCAATAAGCTACCAAGATATAAAATTAACAAATAATATAGCCTCTCTATATTAAAACAACATCCAGTTAGAGAAAATGTAATAAAAGAGAAGAACCCACTATAAGAGCAGTGAAAAAGAGAAACAGACCTAACATGAAATAAACAAAATCTATATGAAGAAAAAACTTCAAAACAGTCCTGCAACAGCCTCACAAGAATTTCAATGAAAAGTAAACTGAAACGAATGGGGAAACACCCTCTGTTTTTTCATAGGACATTCAACACCAATCAAGATGTCACCTTTTCCCAAGTTAATATATAAATTTAGCACAAGCTTAATTTACAAAAATCAAGTATCTTTTCTGGAGCTAGACAAGCTGGTTCTAAAGTTCATGTGGAAAAATAATATCTAGATAAACCTTTCAAAAGGGGCAATGAGGTTCCCCTATTCTATGTCATAATGTCTATAATTAAGAGGGTTATGTCAGCATAAGCATCGACAGATGGGCCAATGGAACAAAACGCGTCCAGAAACAAAATAGAATGTCCAAAGACACATGAAAATTTAGTATTTTGATGATAAACGTCTGGGGACTGTGACCTCAATTCATTAGAAAAGAATGGACTGTATAATATAGATGATATGGGGACAACTGGATAGTCATTTGCAAAAAGATAAAAGTGACTCCATGCTTCATACTGTATATTGGAATCAACTCCAAATGGAACAGAGATCTAAACGTAAAAAAAAAAAAAAAAGAAACCATACAAATACAAGATGAGACACAAACATGGGTGAATTATAATATATTACATAATATATTACAACCTGTGAGTAGGAAGACTCTGACCTAAAATCTCTAAGCAATAAAAACATAAAACTGGATTATGTAAAAACACATGTGCAATTTTGCATGGAAAATACACTATAAGCAAAGTCAAAATGACAGACCCGCAAACAGAGACAGCATTGCAGCATACCATCGAAGGCCCATCTCCCTAATACACAAGTAGCTCTTAAAAATAAAGAGCAAGCTCAATGAACTGATGTTTAAAAAGCAAGCCAAAGACACAGTTCACAGAAAAAGGTAGGCAGTTGGCTCTTCAACATAAGCAAAGGTACTCAACCTTAAATCAGAATAAAAGGGATGCTACAATTTCTTAGGACACAAAAAATACTAACTAGAAAAAAAAATGGGACTTCAAAAAAATCAAAACTTCTGGTCTCTGAAAGATACCACAATGAAAATGAAAAAGCAAACCACAGACTAGGAGAAAACACCCATTCTGTATATAAAAGGACCTGTATTCAGAATATACAGAAAAATCTTACTGCTCAATAATAGACAACCTGATTTTTTATAAATGGGCAAAAGATTTGAACAGACACTTCACAAAAGGGGAACTATAACGGCCAGTAAGAACCTGAAAAGTTATTCAGCAACCTTTGTCTTCAGGAAAATGCAAATCTAAATCACAAAGAGACAGCACACCCACCTAGAACAGCCAAAATAAAAAGGTTGAGAACTCACGCTGCTGCTAGTGGGAACGTCAGTTGGCATAACCACTAGGGAGAAAGGTCTGGTGACTTACAAAGTTAAACATACACTTCAACCATATGACCCAGCCACTCCACTATTTACCCCAAAGAGATGAAAGCACATGTCTGCAAGACTTGTGCAAGAATGATCATAGCAGCTTTATTCATAATAGGCACAAACGAGAATCAACCCAAATGTCCATCAACAGGCAAACAGAGAAATTGGGGGATACCCATACAGTAGATACTTCTCACCATCAAAAAAACAAACCACTAACGCACGCAGCAACGTGCATGTATTTCAGAATCCTTACGCTGTCAGAGGCCCAACACAAAAGACTATGTAATATACAAACCCCGTTTAGAATTCTAATTCTAAAACTATACAAACCCCGTTTAGAATTCTAATTCTAAAACTATACAAACCCCGTTTAGAATTCTAATTCTAAAACTAATCTGTGGGGCCAGCTGAGTGGTGTGTTGGTTAGGAGTTGGCTTGGGATGCCAGCTCTGAGCAGCACAGCCCTGGTTCGGATCCCACATGAGGGCCAGTGACACTGCGCCCTCTACAGCTAAGATAGTGAACAACAGCTCCACCTGGAGCTGGGCGGCTATGAGTCGCTGGCGAAGGCACAGGCTGCAGCGGGGCTGGCCAGCAGCTGGTGTGCGCTTCTGGGAGCTACCGTGAGCGGCCATCCAATGGCCTGCAAGCGATCTGCTTCACCTAGAAAGAGTGCAATGATAATACCAACATGGGCCAGTGAAGTGACGTCCTCCACAATTAGACTGAAGAACAAAAGGACAGCAGCTTGTCTGTTCCCCTTCCCCAATGCTGTTCCCCTTCCCCAATTCCCCAATTTAAAAAACAAAACAAAAAACTGGTGACAGTAGATCATCTGTCACAACTCGCTATATTTTAAATGGGTGCATGTTATTGTATATAAATCGTACCTTAATAAAGCTGATTTTATAGAAAGCAACAGAGCATTTTCTCACCTATCTGACTGGCAGGAATCCCAAATCTTGACAATACATTCTGTTTATGAACCTGGGGGAGGAAGTGTCTGGCAAGCTGGTGGGTGGGGCAGTAATGGCACACACAGCCTCCACAAAGGAAAACCTGGTGCTATGCGACAGAATTACTTCTGTCTTACCTGTTGACCCTGCAAGCTCATTTCAGGACTCGATCTAAAGCTCCCTCTCCATAAATACAAAAGAACATCATTCACTGCTGCACGATTTGTTCCAGGAAAATATTGGAAACAGGTCGGAGCCAGCTAATGCAACGATTCACTGCACAGCCTCTGGGGCATCTCTGTGGCCCCAAACAGTCAGAAGGAGCTCAATGAGCGGATATGGGGCAATTTCCAACGTTTACATAGTGAAAGAAAAATGCATAGTATCTGGCAGTGTGTGTGAGAAAGAAGAGAAAAAAATATTTCACGATTCTTTTTAAATGTTGCAAAAATAAACACAGGAATGGTAAAACAGAAATCGATTGAAATGACTACCTGTAGGGGGTGGGTGGGATGGAGAGGGGCTGCTCTGAGCATACCTTTTAACTTCAGAATCAATAAATGTTTTACATAGTTTAAAACTGAAACCAAGAAAAATAACCCAGAGCACGGCAACAAAGTAATTAATTGGACTTCATCAAAATTGAAAACAATTTATGTGTTTTTAAGGACACATGTAAGAACACTAGTAAGAAAGTGAAAAGAAAAAAAAAGTGAAAAAACAACTGAGAGAAAATATCTGTGAATCATGTGATAAGGAACTTGTATCGAGATCATTTACAAGTCAATAATAAAAAGATAAATAACCCAATAAAAAATGGGCAAAAGAGTTGAACAGACCTTTCTCCACAAAAGACATATAAGTGGCTAAGGAGCCCAAAGACATGGACAAGGAGGCCTGAACATTATTAGGCGTCAGGAAGATGCAAATCAAAACCACAAGGAGGTACCACATCGCATCCATTAGGATGGCTTTAGTCAAACAAAAGTCAGATAATAACAAGTGTTGGTGAACATTAGGAGGAGCCAGAACTCGCCTACGTTGCTGTTGGAAAGGTAAAATGGTGCGGCCACTTTGGACAACAGATGGGCAGGTCATCAAAAAGTTAGACATGGGCCGGCCAAGTGGCTTGGGACGCTGGCTGTGAACAGCAGGGCCCCGGTTCGGATCCCACATGAGGGCCAGTGACGTTGCGCCCTCTACAGCTAAAATGGTGAACAACAGCTCCACCTGGAGCTGAGCTGCCGTGAGCCACTGAGAGCGGCCGTTGAATGGCCAGCGAGCCAGAGCCTCATCCCGGGAAGAGTGCAATGACGATACCAACATGGGCCAGTGAAGCGACGTCCTCCGCAACTAGACTGAAGAACCAAAGGGCAGCAACTTGTCTGTTCCCCAGTTCCCCAACGCTGTTCCCCTTCCCCAATTCCCCAATAAAATTTTTAAAAAAATAAAAAAATAGTTAGGCACAGTTACCACGTGGCCCAGCAATTCTGCCCCTGGTGTATCCCCAGGAGAAATGAAAGCCTGTGTCCTCATGACAGCTTGTGCATGAATGTTCGTAGCACTATTCCTAGCACTATTCCTAACAGTCAAAAAGTGGAAGCAACCCGAATGTCCACCATCTGATGGATGGAAAACGCAGTCTGTCCACACAGTGGAATAAGCTTCGGCCAAACACCTGTCTGCACTCCGTCTTCTCAGGAGCCTGAGGCCGCCGCACTGTGCAGAGCAGCTTGAGCTCAGAGGAGCCGTCACCCGTCTAGGAGCCCTAAGGAGCTGGGAAGGGAGAGGAGAGGCTCATTCCACTTTATCTCCCTACTAATTGTTAAACATAATTGTTCCCTAAAAAAAAAAGAAACCAAGGAAGGACAGTCCGGCCTGCTTCCTGGACCAGCACTGTGATGCTGACACAGTGAGTGGCCCAAGCCAACAACACACACGGGAACCTGGGCAAGCCCCCGACAGGTAAAGCCAGGCCAGCCTCCCACCTGTCCTGGCTCGTGGAACCCCACTTCTGTCCTCGGACCCCTTTCTGGGGCTGAGCCTAAGCTGGGAGGCCCCCGGGCTCAGGAACCCGCAGCAGGGACACAGCCCAGCACTCTGAACCAGGGGACTGTGGAACCGCCGGGCTCGTCACAAGGGGCCGGGAGGACACGTGGCTAGACCCGCACCCCCAGAGGGCCGCGAGGTTTCACTGTCCAGTCTGCAGAGGAGACCCAGGGGCTGTTTGCCATCCAGCTGCAAACGCGTGTCCCGTTTCTGGACCACACTGCCAGTGCATGTTTTGGACTAAGTTTCTTCTTTTGTAAACACTGTAATTATCTTGTGAAGGGCACAATTATATTTGTGTGTGTTAAAAGTGTTCATTTGTTAAATGTAAACATTTTGAATGTACTGGTGTTTGAAACCCAGTTTTGGCATTTCTCTCCTTTTTAATAAAAAATGGAAATATCTAGACCTCCCTGGGTTTCTGAGCAGCCCTGTTCCCCAAACCTCCTTGCTGGGTCCTCACAGGTAGGATTCTCCGCTGGGACCCCTGGGGAGGCTGCCCTTGAGGGAGCAGGACCCGTCGCCCCCAGGTATCCCTGGCCCCTGGCTGCTCTCCTCGGGTCTCCACAGCTCTCTGGGGCTGTTCCCACCCACACTCCACACAGCACCAGACTGGTTTTCTCAGAAAAGCATCCCATTACGTCCGTCATGCTTGGGTTTCACAGCTTTCTCGGGCTCTCCCTGGCGCACAGGGAGAGCGCAGTCCATACCCCTTTCTAGACCCCATCCCTGCGGGCATCTCCAGGCCCCCCGCCACGACTGCCTCTCCCGTCCCTCTCACACCAGCTTCCAGCTGCCCAGGCTCCGGGGTGCTCCTTCCTCTGTGCTCCGGCACACGCGTTCCTCTGGCACGGAGACCCCTGCCCAGGCTTCCGCACCACATGCTGGCTGTGCGCAGCTCCTGGTGTCTTCCCTGATCACCCACCTAAAACAGCCTCCCCGTGGGCCGGCCGAGTGGCGCGGTGGTTAAGCCCTGGCTTGGGAAGCCAGCGGCCCAGGTTCGGGTCCCACATCTGAGGGCCAGTGACACTGACCTCAAAAAAAAAAACAAAAAAACCCAGCCTCCCTCTCATTGTGGGGCTCAAACAGCCAGAGCCCCTAACCTCATTTGTTACCACATTTCTATTTGTGCATCTACCTGACGCCCCACGGGACCACCGGTGGCCCTTGAGTCTGTTGGTTCACCGTTGTGTCCCCAACCCTGGCCAAAGCCTGGCCAAATACATAGCTTTTACATGAGCAGTGATTCAGAACATGACTCCAGGGAGGAGAAAAAAAAAGAAAATTTTTGGTGTGAACATAACACCCAAGAATCAAACAGTAAGGAAAGGGTCCCTCAGTCCAGCTGGTTTCTGGGGACTCTGGCAAGTCAAGCCCTTGGCCTCCAAGCCCCAAAGGACACTGAGGCAGGGCTGTGGTCATCTCCAGGTGGGAGCCCGTGGGCTAAGTAGGCCACGGGGCTGCTTTCTAAGCAAGGCCTTAGCTTCGGACCATGACACCTTATTGTCCTTCCTGGGCCCACCATCGGGTCCCAAACCAGGCCACAGGAGTGCAGGGTGTGGACAGTTCTCACTTCTGAGCTCCAGGAGGCCCCGGGGCAGGACTGGTGCTGGTCAGAAAGGATGCTCTGTAGGCAGCAGCCATGGAGCCTTCCTAGCTGGTAGCCTTGCAGGCGAACCTGTGACCATGCTGGAGCCAGGTCCACCTGCAGCACCTGACGGTGTGTGTGTCGGGGAGACACTGGAGGTGCCACTGGGTCAAAATCCTGGGTCTGACTTCCCAGCCCCCAGATTCCTGCCTGGCACTCCTGTCACACCACAGACACATGGGCCAACTCAGGAGTAACCCTGTCCTCTCAACAGTAAGTCCTGAATCCAGGGGACAGTAGGAGAACAACGGCCGAGGGTCCATGTCTGTATCATGGGACCCCAAAGGTTCAAGATCCTTCTGAACCTAGGCCAAGAGTGGCTGGTGTGAGCAGATGATAGTCACAGGGGACAAACAAGAGGGAAGAAGTGGGTAGCTTCTGCACAAGGAAGATGGGATCCGGTGGTGAGGGCTCCCCTGGGGACGGGGGACATCCAAGTGTCCTTGTGGTCTGTCCCTGCAGCCCGCTTCCCTTGACACCTACACATCTTTCTCCCCCCGTCCAGTGGGGATGAAACGAGCCTGCTCCCAGCCCGTGCTCAGGGGTCTGCACTGCCCCTTCTTACACCTCCACTTTGAAAGATGTGTCCCACCCTTGTACCCCCAATACTCACGGCCTCCTCTAGCCTGGCCTCTGCTGCGCACCAGATTTGGTAGAGGAATTAAGACCCAACCTCTCTTCTCAGGGAAGCCCAGCCCCAAACTCTGCCTTCCTAGGCCAGGCAGTTGAGGGCTGGGGGACGGAAGGAGGATGGGCTTTAGCCAGGCCTCCTGGGGCAACTCCCAGTTCTGGCGTCTTCCCCTGGAGAACTCATACGCCTTTCCTATCCCCACCCCCGCAGGTGCTGACTCAGGGGCCCTGCATGACTGCCCTGTGACCCCACTGCTCCGGGGGTTCCAGAAACAAGGTGCAGGTTGTACCAGAAAGAAACAGTCATGGCCAAGGCCGCTGGTGAGACAAAAATAATGACTTATACAAAGCACGCAGGGCCGCCAATGGTGAGGGGAGAAAAAGGAGAAAGGAAATGCTTTATGTTGGTTGGCAGCAGGATGGGGGTGCCTCTAGCCCTGTGGTGGGGTGCGGAGGACGCCTCTGCCTGGCTATGCCTGAGCAGCTGATCAAAGGCACACTGAGGAGGAGGCAGGGCCCGGGCCTGTGCACACATGTGGCTCGCAGGCCACCTCAGGAGGCCTCTGTACCCCCAATCCTCCCGTTCTCCCTACTGAGATGCTCTGGGCTGCAACTGACAAGGGAGGAGGTCTGAGAAAAATGGTCTCGGGCCTCAGAACCTGGGTCCAGAGGTAAGGCCAGGCCGCCACCCAGGCCTGACTCACTGCCGCAGGCACCATGCACTCAGCTGACACCTAAAACACAGAGACCGGGACAGGATGTCCTCCTGGTGGGCACCCGGGGGGCTCGTGTGAGAGGAGCACAGGTGGGAAGCCGTGAACAGGCTGCTGAAAGCAGCTACTAGACGGGAGGAGGGAGAATGGAGAAGGCAGGTGGGCTGCAGGCCCTCTCCAATGGGAGGCGCAGGTCTCAGGTAACAGGACCCAGTGGCAGGAGGCTCCATGAGAGTCCGTCCGCCTGTCCGCCTGAGGAAGGGCTGCATGGAGGCTGAAAGGGGCCTCCAAGGCCAGGGAGGAGGGACACAGGATGCAGAGAGAAGGTCTGTCCCATGGGGGACACTAGGCCCAAGCCATCCCCTGGGCCAGGAAAGAGAAGCTACCGTAGGGGTTGGGATCCCTGTCCCCTCACTACCGGGGACATGGCTGGAGAGCTTGGCTCGTGCATAGGACAAGTATTAGGCAGGCATTCAGCATGTTTTCAAGGAAGTTTTAATGATGTGAGAAAATGACCAGAAATTACTAAATGAAAAGAGAAATTAAACTATGATCATCCCGACCCCAGTCACATACATGCATGATGCAAAAAAAAAAAAAAAAGGCTAGAAGTAAAAAGCAAATCAGAACAATAACCTCCGAGTGGTAGAATTGTGGGTATAAATTTTCTTTAGAAGTTTTTTACAATGCCCACACAGGACTTTCCTGATCAGAAAAAATGTAGCATGCAGGGTCGGGGTACAGAAGCCCGGGGACCCTCAGGGAGTGTCCTGGCTGCAGGAAGTGCTCTGCCTGGCCCCAGGTACTGGGGCACATTACCTGCAGGTCTTTTTTATTTCCCTCTCACTAAGTTCTGACCAGTAAAATAAGAAACCTGCTACAGGGGAAACGCGCCATTTTAACCACAGACTCCTCATGAGGTTTAAATGGGAGACCCTGGAATTCCCAGCCCACAGCACTTGCTGCCAAACATCTCCTCGTTTGATTCGTCTGGAAAATGGGCCTCAGGCCCTGCTACATTTAGCACCCTCCCTCTGGGCATGTCCTCAAAGGGGCACCAATAGGAAGTGCTCTAACGTGTGTTTACGGCTGAAAGACAAGGATGGTCAAAGATGGTCCTGCTCAGAGGGGGTCACTCCAAGGACAGGTGAGGAGCCGCCTGGTTTGGGGCTCTCAGCCCCTCATTCCCTAATGACATTCAAAGGCCACAGGGCCCAAATTAGCAGCAGCAGCAGCAGTAGCTGCAGAGAATGACTTAACAGGGCGTGTCTTCTGGGCTTCAGCTCCTCCACTTAGTTTGGGGAGTACTGAGGATTTATTTTGGGGATGTGTGTAAGAAGGACTGCTGGGCCCGGGCTTGTTTGCTTTCTTCCCAGCTTCAAAACACATTTTTCAAATTAGGTGGTAAGAATATAGGGCAATTTCTGTGGCATCAACATGCTTTCTTTCAAGATATGATTTATGTTTGGCCCACATTTTAAACGAAATGGTTATTGAGATAAATGGCCATGCTGGAGGCTGCAAAATGGTTTCCATTATGTAGTTCTTCTTTTCAGTTCCTTAGAAAACTTTTGAAAAGTGCTCCTTTAAAAAGGCGAACACTTTGCATTTTTGTTCTCCACCTCACAGGGCCTTTGGGGTCAAGCATGGAGGGAAGAGGAAAAGGAGAAGGGAGAAAAGCCTGAGAGCTCTGGAGTGAGGTGAATGGAAAATATAAACATACACAGACTTTGCTTGGTAAGAAGAGATGATTTTGAAACTTTAAATCATGCAAATGCAGGGGGCCTGAGATATCAAGGAGGGGCCAGGATTCAGTCCCTGGTGGACAGTCTCCCTGAGCTCCGCCCCCGGGCCTGACCAGCAGAGAACATGAGATGAGAAAGGAGAAAGATGCTGATCCCCAGACCTTGTGTAAAGCTTCAGGAACCTGACAGTGTGGCAATGACATAAGGACAGAAAAAAGCAGAGAGGCAGAAACAGACTCATACATGTACCAGTCAACTGACTTTCAACAAAGGCGCCAAGGTAATTCAATGGGGAGAGACTTTTCAACACATGGCACATGAACAATGAGATAACCCTGTGGAGAAACAGGGACCTTGAGCCTTGCCTCAAACCATACACAGAAATTAACTTGAAATGAATCATCGACATATATGTAAAAGCTAAAAGTATAAAACTTCTAGAAAAGAACAAAAAAAAAATGAGATTTTGGGCAGGCAAAGAATTCTTAGGATGCTAATGGTATGGACCATAAGATGAAAAATTAATAAACTCGACATCAACAAAATTCAAAATTTTATCTCTCTTAAAGACCACACTAGGCAAACTAAAAATCAAGCCAAAGATATGGAGAAAATATATGCAATACTTATATCTCACATGGACCTATGTCCAGAAAATATGAAAAACGCATAACTCAATAATAAGAAAGTAAACAACCCAATGAAAACATGGACAAAAGGTTTGAAAGACATGTCACCCAAGAAGATATACAGATGACAAATAAATACATGAAAAGATGTTCACCACCCACTGTCACCAGAGATCTGCAATTAAAACCACAAAATACCACCATGCCCACCTGAATCGTTAAAATTTAAACCTGTCAGCTCAAGTGTTGGCTGCGATGTGGAGCAACCGGAATGCTCACACACTGCTGGTGGGAACAGCAAATGGTACAGACACTTTGAAAAACTGTTGATAGTTTCTTTAAAAATTAAACATACTTATCTCATACGATAACCCAGCAATTCCAAAGACTTGTACCCAAAGACACCTTGGAACTTTATTTATAACAGTTCCAAACTGGAAACTACTCCAATAGTCATCAATAGGAGAGTGAATAAACAATGATGATACATTTATAAAATGGGGTGCTATTCAACAATAAAAAGGGACCATGCAACAACATGGATGAGTCTCAAAAATATTGTGCTGAGCAAAAGAAGCCAGACAAAAGAGTATGTAATATATGAATTCAAAAAACAATCCTAGGGGCCGGCCAAGTGGCGCCTTGGGTAAGAGCTGGTTTTGGGATGCCAGCGGCCCCGGTTCGGATCCCACATATGAGGGCCAGTGACACTGCCCTCCACAGCTAACAACAGCTCCACCTGGAGCTGGGCTGCGTGAGCCCCGGCGATGGTGTAGGCTGCAGCCTCTGCTGTAGTGGGCTGTCACAGGCTACAGCGAGTGGCCGGCAGCCAGCGTGAGTGGCCAGCAGCCGGTGTGAGCTGCCAATAGCTGTGGTGAGCGACCATCCAGAGGCCGACAACCGATCTGCCTCATCCAGGAAGAGCGTAATGATGATACCAACATGGACCAGTGAAGCAACGTCCTCCACAACTAGACTGAAGAACAAAAAGACAGCAACTTGTCTGTTCCCCTTCCCCAAGTCCCCAATAAAAATCTTTAAAAAAACCCAACAATCCTAGGGCTGGCCGAGTGGCACGGTGGTTAAGCGCTGGCTTGGGAAGCCAGCGGCCCCAGTTCAAGTCCCACATATGAGGGCCAGCGACACTGCTCTCAAAAAAAAAAAAAAAAAAGAAAGAAAACAAATCCTAAAATTTGTATGGAACCACAGAAGACCCCAAACAGCCACAGCAATTATGAGAAAGAAGAGAGCTGTACACAAAGCTATAAAAATGAAAATGGCATGGTACTGGCATAAAAATACACATGTAGACCAATGGAACAGAATCAAGAGCCCAAAATAAACACCTGCATTTACCTCAACTGATTTTGGACAAGGGAGTCAGAACACTCAATGGGGAAAGGGCAGTCTCTTCAACAAATGGTATTTAGAAAACTGGATAACCACATTCAGAAAAATGAAATTGGACCCTTATCTTACACCACTCTCAAAAACTAACTCAGGGTGGGCCGAGTGGCTCAGTTGGTTAAGAACGTGAGCTCTGAGCAACAGTGTGTCACCAGTGTGATCCCCACATGGGCCAGTGATGCTGCATCCAGGCTGAGCTGCTGCTGAGTTGCCAACAGGTGGCAGGATGGCTCAGTGGATAGAGCCTAACAACAAGGCTGCCGGTTCAACTCTCCCATGGGATGGTGGCTATACCCACCCACAACTAAGATTGAACAGGGCACCTGGATCTGAAGGGCCACAAGCTGCTGATGGGCGTCCAGATGGCAATTGCACTTGGGCACTGAGCTAGCTGTGCCCTTCACAACTAAGATTGAAGGACAACAAGTTGGCTATTCTCCTTCCCCAATTCCCCAATAAAAATCTTAAAAAAAAAAAAATGGACTCAAAATGGATTAAAAACTTAAATATGAGACCGCGTAAAGAAGCTCCCTGACATTGATCTTGGCAATGATTTTTAAGATATGACATTAAAAATACAAGCAACAAAGCAAAAATCAATTAGTGAGACTACATCAAACTAAAAAGCTGCACAGTAAATAAATAAATTAATTAATTAAATAAAAGCAACATACAGAGTGGAGAAAATATTCTTGAACCACATATTGGATAAGTGGTTAATAATCAAAATATATAAAGAACTCATACAACTCAATAATAAACATACAGAGGGTACCAAAAAAATGTATATACATTTTAAGAAAGGAAAAAACTGTATTAAAATTGTAATACTCACTATATACCGATAAACGATGAATACAAGTCATGTTTGACTTCTGCAATTACAAGAGGTGCTCAAAGTGGTTACCATTATTGTAATTTTAATATATTTTTTCCTTTCTTAAAATGTGTATACAGTTTTTTGGCACCCTCTGTATAAATAATCTGATTTAAAAATGGGTAGGGGCCAGCCGAGTGGCTCAGTTGGTTAAGAGTCGGCTTAGAGCCTGAGCTCTGAGCAACAGAGCCGCCAGTTTGATTCCCACATGGGCCAGTGACACTGCACCCAAGCTGAGCTGTTGCTGAGCTGCCAACAGGTGGCAGGATGGCTCAGCTGGTGTAACAACAGGGTTGCCTGTTCAATGGTGGGCTACGCCAACCCGCAACTAAGACTGAACTTGGCACCTTGAGCTTAGAGGCCACGAGCTGCTGACGAGAAGCCAGATGGCGACTGGCACCTTTCACAACAAAGATTCAAGGACAACAACTTGGCTGGTCCCCTTCCCCAATTCCCTAATAAAATCTTTAAAATAAATAAATAAAAATAAAAATGGGTAGATGATCAGAATAGACATTTTCCAAAGAAGACACTCAAATGACCAACAGGTACATGAAAAGTGCTGGTGAGGCTGTGGAGAAAAGGGAACCCTGGTGCACTGCTGGTGGGATTGCAAACTGGTGCAGCCATGATGGAAACCAGTATGGAGGTTCCTCAAAAAATTAAAAATAGAACAGCCACATGATCCAGCAATCCCATTCTTGGGTCTCTCAACAAAGGAAATGAAAACAGAATATTGAAGAGATATATATGTATTCCCATGTTTATTGCAGCATTATTCACAATAGACAAGATATAGAAATAACCTAAGTGTCCATCAATGAATGAATGAATGGATAAAGATGATGTGAAATATACAGACTCATATATCTATATCTCTATGCATCTATTTACTTAAGCTACCTGCCTTTCCACTTTACCTACCTGTTTACCTATCTCCCTCCCTTCCTCCTTCTATACATCTGTGTAACAGAATATTATTCATGAGAAAGAAGGAAATCCTGCTATTTGCAACAACATGGGTGGACCTTGAGGGAGTTATGCTAAGTGAAATAAGTCAGAGAAAGACAAATATCGTATGATCTCACTTATATGTGGAATCTAAAAAGGCCAAATTCGTAAAACAGACAGTAGAATGGCAGCTTCCAGGACCTAGAGGGTTTGGGAATTGGAAAGATGGTGATTAAGGGCACAAACCTGAAACCAGTAGAGAAATAAGTCCTGGAGCAAATGCACAGCATAGTGATTATAGACAACAAACCTGTATTATAAACTTCCAAGCTGCTACGAGACTAGATCATAATTGTGCCCACCACGGAAAAAGGAATAACTGTGACATGGTAGCTAACACTACAGTGGTCACCATATTACAATATATAAATGTATTAGATCAACACACTGTACACCTTAAACTTACACAATGTTATATGGCAATTATATCTCAATGAATATAAATTTTAAAATAAGAACATAAAAACAAAACAAAAAGTATGATTCCATTTATATGGAGCCCTAGAAGATTCAAATGGAATCTGTGAGGACAGAAAGCACAGGCTTGGTTGCCTGGGGCTGGGCAGTGCGGGGTTTGACTCCGAAGGGCCCCAAGGAAATCCCTACCTTCTGCGGGGGAGGGAAATTGTCCCTATTTTGATTGTGGTGATGGGTACACAGGTGTGTAAATTCGTCAAAACTTATAGAAAAGTATATTTTTATATGCATTCTATTGTATGTAAATTATACCATTTTCTCATCTGAAAAACAACAACTAAAATGGTATCGCTCTCATAGGGTTATTGCGACAATTAAATGAGTTAAGGAATATAAAGTGCTCAGAATAGCACCTGGCATAAAAATACACATGTAGACCAAGGGAACAGAATCAAGAGCCCAAAATAAACACCTGCATTTACCTCAACTGATTTTGGACAAGGGAGTCAGAACACTCAATGGGGAAAGGGTAGTCTCTTCAACAAATGGTATTTAGAAAACTGGATAACCACATTCAGAAAAATTAAATTGGACCCTTATCTTACACCACTCTCAAAAACTAACTCAGGGTGGGCCGAGTGGCTCAGTTGGTTAAGAATGTGAGCGCTGAGCAACAGTGTGTCGCCAGTGCGATCCCCACATGGGCCAGTGACGCTGCACCCAGGGTAAATATGCAAGTATGTGCTGTGACTTGTTTACAATTCTTGAGCACACCATTTTACAGCCTGAAAAAAAACAAAACCCTATTCACTTCATTAACATTTTTCGGTAAGCTCTTGGAAGTTGTAGGTAATCAATCTCATATAATAGCCTAATTAAAGAGTTTCACGCTGAAAAGAAGCTGGGTTTGTTTCCTACTCTGCTAGCTCTCTTGGAAGAGGCCATCTTAGATGTCACTCCTTCCCTCACTCACACGAATTATTAAATGCCAATTCTGTGTCATACTCAAATATGACTCTCTGTAATCTCTACCATACTGTGGGATCTTTATAGATAAAGAATTTATGGCTCAGAGAGAGCAGATGACTCAGGGTCACACAGCTAGTAAATTGCAGAGCTGAGATTCAAGTCCAGGGCTATCTGGTTCCATGCCCCATGTTCTCTCCTCTGTTATGGCTTCTGGCAAATAGGTCCTCTGTAAGGCTTCGTGTGTGTGTCTTGCCAAAAGAACCAGCTCCTGAAGGGAAATGGCATGACACAGTCTGTGCTGGCCTCAAAGAGGCCAGCTGACAGGTCACTGCTGAGAGGTCACCAGCCTGTCCCCTGGGCTCTCAACTATCACTAATCCTAACACAACCCCATGCCCTGTATGTACAACACCAGATCTCTAGAGATGCCACAGACTGGTGGCAGGTTCCCATGACACTCGGGGACATCAGTCAGCCCTAAGCTCTGTGCTTCTCCTAGCTCAGTGGACAATAGATGGTATCCGAAATCACACACAGGTACCTCCCTCCACCCTTCCTGGGCCTCTGCTATGCTCACAGCTATAGCTTGGCTCAGTGGCATTGGGTGTATGAAAGAAATGGCACTGGACTTTGGGCAGGCACGCCCAATGTCAGGTCTGGGCACTGCCACTTGCTAACTCTATATCTCAGGCAATGTTACTTCATCTGTGTCTGAGACTCAGTTTCCACTATCAGCTTCACAAGGTCGTCAAGGATAAATGAAATAATAATTGGAAAGCATCACCCAGGCCTGGCACCGAGCAGGCCCTTAGGAAATGTTAACCAATTGCGCTGAGGCCACAGGAGCAAGTAGTGGGGTGCGGACTAAGAAACCCTCCTGGCTGTTGACTAAGGAAGTTCCACTGGACTTATAGTTTGTTTTATAATCTCCCTCACTGCCACATGCAGATCCTTGAGGGAACATGGGGCCTGAGATCAAGAGATGGAGAAGAAACATGAAGGTCTTCATGGAGGAAGTATCCATTCATTCAACCACTCAGCCATGCAGTAAATATTTATGGGACGCCTACTGTGTACCAGACCCTACGCTGGGCTCAGCAGTAAGCGGGACAGGTAAGGCCCCACTCTCGGGAGGTCCCCACCGCGTGACACTCACATTCCGGTGATGGCGACAAGAGACTAACACATAACTGGATCTAAGAAAACAGCTCCAAGGCCTCTAAGTACCTGAAGGAAAACAAACACAGAATGAGAGGAGGAAGAGCAGAGGAGCACTCCGTTTAGACAGGGATTTTGAGTAACATGTCTCAGAGGTGACCTTTAAGCTGAGATCCGAAAGATGGGAAGGGCCAGCCCATCCAATAGCAGAGGGAGGGTGGCTCTAAGTGAACAGCAGCTGCAAAGATCTGAAGGTAGGAAAGGGTGTGATGTGCCCCCAGGGGCTGTGGGGTCAGCAAAAATTCTTATAAAAGGACTGATGCATTCCACCAGGAGAGCAGTGCATGTGGTTGGGGTGGGAAAAGCTTAAAGCAGAGGGACAGGAGCCCTGTGATTTCAGGGCCCATGGTGAAGGGTCTGGGTTTATTCTAAGCCATTGAACTTAAGCAGGAAGCTGCTCCATGATGGACAGCACGGGGAGAAATATTGGAAGTATACTTTGGAGGGAGAGTCAGCAGGCTGGTCAAAAATATCGAAGATCGAATCCTAAAGTGTCAGAGCTTAAAATAATCTTACACGCACCAAGTTTACCCCCGCCCCCATTGTTACAGAAGGGGAAACGCGGCCCAGAGAGGGGATATGGCCTAAGCAAGGCCATAGACGGGGCTGGGCTTGGAATCCTAGACTACCACGGTGGTCCCTGCCTGTGGAAACACAGGTGAGAGGGTCTGCTCCCCGCAGACACCCCCTATTGGAGCACGCTCACACAAACGTTTACTCTGAAAACAAAGGCAGTGACCCCCATGGAACATAAACATTCACCCTAGGTGTGCGTGAAACTCGGCACTTTTCTTGAGAAATGGAAGTCGTGGCTTTTTCCCCTCTGCAGTTCCGGTGAAGGTCCTGCAAAGGCCTAGACCTATCCAGGACAAAACTGAAGGCAGAGCCAGTGCTGATGGATGGGCGCTGGGAGGGTGGAGTCTCCCCGCCCCTTGCCCACCCACCTCGGGCGTCTCCAGGCTGCTGAGGGCACACTGCCCTGAGCCCGCGCTGGGAAGGGGCTGAGTGGACCAGCACCAGTGTGCATGCTCGCCAGCAGCAATCCTTACAGACATTTCTTTTTCTACCTAATTTGTCCCTAAGGAGCTATTTCGAACCCATCACAATCAGCTCCCGTCTAGCCCTGTTCCCTTGGTCCCTGGGAGCAGTGCTTCCCAGCTCTGCCTACCCAGGCGCCAGCTGGAGAGGCTGGCTCGACCTCCCCGACCTAGGTAGTGAAGGGGGTCTCCTCGCCACAGGCAAGTCCTGAGGCCCCTCCCTTCTGAACCGTGGCCAGGCCTGAGGGTGGTTTGGCAGGGGGCTCTGTCCCTCCCATATAGAACTGCTTTTCCCTGCTGAGGACGATAAGCTTTAGGGTTCCTATTTTTCTGGGATCAGCAAAAGTTCTTTAAAAAGGACCAACATGTTTCACTACCAGAGTAAGGGTGTGAGGCTAGCAGGAGCCCGGGGTCCAGGGGAGTGCTCCTGGAGGCTCTTCGGAAGGCGGCATAGGCAACATCTCAACCGTTCTCCCAGGGGCAGGAACCCTGAGTGCCTCATCCAGGCCCCCCCACCCCAATCGGTGCTCAGGGGCCTGGACCTGCACATTTGGAAACAGCAGGCTGAGCCCTTCTCAGAGGAAGCCCGTGTACCTCAAGCACCAAAGCCACCTGAAGAGCTGGGTCGTCCCACTGGATTTATAGCTGTCCCCCAGTCAGCTGGCCTGAGAGCCCCACCAGGGCTGCTGTCACATCAGGGCTGCTGCTCCCCCAATTTCTCAAAGGGAGCCTGCTCTGAACCTTTTCTTGCTATGCACATGAACCTCTACGCGCTCTGGGAGGGACCAATGCAGGAGACTTTTAAGATGATAGAAGTTGGGCTCCATCTGAGGGATCTGGGCACTGTTACGTGCCATTGGGGATACAAAGATGACTAAGATAGGATGGCCCCTTCTCCCTGGCAGTCTTATTCTGGCCAGGAAGTTAAAGCACAGCTCTGATATCAGAAGGCAGGGTGTCTGATAGAAGGGCCCGGGGAGTGGCCTGGGCGAGACAGGGCAGAGAGCTGGGTACTCAACCAAGGCTCTGCTCAGGATGGTCTGGGTCAAGACCCTGAGGATAGAACATTCCAGAGGGATGCCATCATGGCCTTGAGAGAGGCCCCTAAGTAAGGTATCCCAGGAAGAAATCAGTCAGCCTTTAGAAATCGGAAGGCTTCCTGGAGGAGGTGATCCACAAGTGAACAAGGGTGTGGACTGGTAGCACAGTTGGGGCAATTCAGGGAAGCAAAGGCATTAGGGCAAGGAAGTATAGGATGCAGGTGAAGGCCAGCTGGAGTGGAGGTTCCCAGCAGGAAGTCAGAAAAGGAAAAGCAGGGAAGGCTTCTGGGGCGAGGGGCGAGACTGGGAGAAGCATCTGGGTTGCTGGCCGAGCTAAGGCCTGCTGAGCCTGGGGCAAGGTTGCTGAGCTGAGCTGCCCTCCATGGGGTGGGAGGGATACTCAGGATGTGGGGGATAGCAAGGTGGCCAGGGACACAATGGTAAGCAGTGACTGGGCCTCTGTCCCCAGATGGGCAGCAGGCCCAGGAAACCGGGCCAGGAGAGAGCAGCTTCCCACTGTGGGTTAAAGGACATCTGCTTTTGAGAAATGATGAGCCACTGGACATGTCTGAGCCACTCAGGGCTCGACTACATGGCCTGCTACAAAAGAGTGTGGCGGCAGCTGCCTACAGGACAGCAAATAGGAAACCACAGATGTCTAGTCCCTGCCCAGGAGCACACAGCCACCCAGCATGAAAGACAGTCATTCAGGAAGGTCTCTGCTGCCTTCCAAACGGCCCAGGCTTTGGGGAGATGCCCTCCTCCATGAGTGTCTAAGCCATGGGGCAACACAGGGCTGGCCTGTGAGCAGAGATGGGAGGACAGGCAGTGGAGGGCTGCAGTTCCAAAACAAACAGCATGCTGAGGCAACACCCACCATGCCCTTCTTTATCTTGGCAATCTCATGCCCACGCCTAAATATAGACGCTTGGGCAGCACGGGCATCTGCTGCTGCCACAGAATCGACACAGTCCAGCAGAAGGGCACAGTGTTAGGGCTCCAGGGCTTTTCACTGTGTGTTGCTGGAATCTCAAGTTCCTTTCTTGTTCAGATTGAATGAACGCCCTCGGCTGCAGGTAAAGATGACCGTAGGCACAGCCACGCCAACTGGGCAGCTATGCAGCTTTTCAGCAGCGGGGAGGGGAAGGCCCAGAGCCCCACGGTCCCCACCTTTCCTCTGGTCAGTACTTTTCCAGCCCAGACAGCTCGGAAGGGCCATGAGCTTAACTTTTACTTCGTGGCTCCACATTTGGGATGGTGGGAAACCTGGGCCTCGAGATATGCTCCAAGTTTTTTAAGTTGGCCATCACTTGAAAGAGCTTAGAAGTTGAAGAGCAGAAAAGAAAGGGTAGTTTGTTCTCTTAATATATATATATATATATTAAATCCACTTTGTAAACAATTCAGAGTTTTCTGCTTCTAGTCGCCCCGTACCTCCCATTTTTCCCTTTTTCTTGGTTTGTTGATAAACAACAGGCATTGTGTTCAGGCTGCATTTTGGTTCATGGAGATGGAAGAACAAACATGGCTTCAAAAAAAGAACATCTTTAAAGAATCAGCTCCATGCCTACCCTCCCATCTCATAAAGTAGTTTAATGACAGTTTTTAGTCATTTCAGAAAAGAGTTTCTGCTTCAATGTATTTATGTAATTTAAATGGCTGACTGTTTTTACAGGATAGGGGTTTTTCTCAGTGGTCCCAAACTCCCCTGAGAAGAAGGGAAATCAAAGCTCGTGTTGGGAACAACATCAGACCCAAGCAGAAGAATAACAGAGAGCAAGCTAATGTATGGACCTAACTCTTTAAAATCACACTTGAAAATCACTTTATCTTTCTTAATAAATGACTGCAAAATGGATTGGGGGGAAAAAAATCACTCCAGAGAAGGTTTACAATATAAATAAACGCTAGGAGATCATTTTCTTTGTTTTTATTGGCATGGGTCTCACTGAGTTTAAATGAATGTGCAGTGATGATGAAAGGAGCCGGGGAGGAGGGCTGGGGGGTAAACAGCTCAGCGTGGCCACCAATGATTAGAGGCTCCCAACCCAATAAGCCTCCCAGCCCCTGCAGGCGGCATACTGTGTGTGTGTGTGTGTGTGTGTGTGTGTGTGTGTGGTGGTGGTGGTGGTGGTGGTGGTGGTTGTGCAGGGGAGTGAGTGTGAGTGTCCTCTCTGCCCTCTGACCCACAGGAGGTAGCAATTCCAGGTCAAGGACTCCAGGGTGAAGAGCTCTGCTTTCTGCTCTGCCCAAAGTGCCCCCCCACCCCCCGCCAGGTTGCCCCCATCTCGGGCCCTCCCTCCCTCCAATCTTTCCCACTCAGGCTGGGGCCTGCTCTTCCCCCCACCCCTCTAGGTGAGCATCCTGGTACCTGGTGGGTATGTGAGCCGATGCTAACTAACACAGGGAGGGGTAAACAAATGAACAAAACTCAGAGCCACTACCGAAGCCCTTTCAACAAAATAAATAGCTCCTTTCTCCTGCCTGCTGACTGCCTGTCAGGCCCTACGGCCAACACGACTCACATGCGATCTAGGTCCTTCTCACCTCATGGAGATGGGCGTTCTCAGGAACTCTGGGGAGAGAGCCTGGGTTCTTAACCACCGGCTCCTTCTCTGGCCCTCCCACCCAGCTCTCTGGCTTCCAGCAAACACCCTGTGCTTCTGGCTTGTTCACTGCAGAGGAAAGGCTCCTTAGGATCAGTGTCTGCAGCCTCCCACACAGTGCTTAGCACCTTACATAAACGCTCAACAAATCATGCTCAAGAAACGCTCCTCGAATGAGAGAATGAAAGGATAAGCGCCCTCTTAGCAGCGAATCACAGTGTAAATTCTCTTCTAGAATAATTCTGAATCCCAAGCACTCTGAGGGCAGCACCCTCCTTCCTGCAGCGCCCGCAGGCCCTCAGTGGTCTCTCTGTTGGCATAAAATGCCATCGTTTTGGTTCTCTGTCTTAAGTGATCACTTTCGAAGTGATGATTCTGGGGAAGATCAAATAATTACATTTGATGATTAACTTAATTACATCTGATACCAACCAAGTGTTTAGAACTGCTTGGCACACAACAGGCTCTCCATAAATGTTAGCTGCTGCTGTTAACACATTTTTTGCGGGAAACGAGTAAACTCATCATATAGCTCAAATGCCCGCTTACAAAGTGTTAATATTAGACCATTTTTAGCTACTTATGAAACTTCGAAATGCTCTATTGTCAAGGTGGAGCTTAGGTGGAGCCAACACACAGATTTGTGGGCCCCTTAGTTGTCCCTTGGGCTTAAGGATGCTTACAAGTGGGTGGCTGCTCTTCGTGCCATCCATCCAGCAAAGGACGGGTGCAAGGGGGTGGGGTGCGCCTGTGAGGAAGGTGCTTGGCCTCCCAGGCGGGTTTGCACCCCACCCTCTTCTCATACAGTCTAGGAGGTAAACGCTGAGTATGAGGTGAGCGTGAGGTCCCCCGTTCTTAGGTACCCCCACCTCTCGGGCTGACAGGAGTCTAAGTCCCTGTGCCCACACTCTTCCTTGTCCCCTCCAACACCTGCACTGGCTGTGTACCTTGCACAGCACCCCTGTCCCCCGAGTGCCAGGCTGGGTCAGGACAACCGGGTTTTATAGCCTCTCGGCTCTGGAACCCATTAGCGGAGAGCACTGGGGAGATGACACCTGCCCAACTGCACTGTCCTGTGCTGAGGGGACACCTGCTGGCAATGCAGGGGAGGAGGCAGTCCTCATTTTAAAGAGTAAAATGAATGTGAAGGGTTAGTATCTGTTATTAAGAAGAATGGGAGAGACAAAGGTCGTGGTTAAATGGGGGGTCACTGATGGAGATGGGGGTCAAGAGGGTAGAGGTGATTTCAGAGGAGGGGGCACATGTCACAACGAGGTCCAGGTTGGGTGCTGGTGGGAAAGAATTTGGATGTTTCTTGTATTTCTGCAAAATCATTCCTTCGTAATTCAGCATCCAAGTTTCTCAGAAAAACTGATGAAAGGAGGTCTGGAAGAGACTTCTGGGCCAAGACGCAGCTCAGGTCACTGTGGCTCTTTAAATTAAAAAGGTTGCACTTCCTTCAAAAGTTGATCTTAGAGCGTTCACCACATGGACTGGCACCCTGTTCAGTAGAAGGAAGTGCGCAGCTGCACAGCCTGTACTTTTCCGGCTGGGAACACGCTGCTGCTTGCAGGGCCCTGCTCTCCCTGTGAGCTGCTCTGACAAATGAATTAATTGTTCAAAGCAGACAGAGTTTGTTTAGTCATGTCTGCTGAGGTGGGGAGGATGTGACAACACATCTGTGCTGGCTCTTTCTGCACAGGGCATCCAGGCCTCAGGTCTCTATGCCAACACCCTCCGCCCAGAGTGACAGGCATCACCACAAAAGCCAATGTGCACCTGCTCCACCACTTTCAAATTAGTAAGAAGTCAGCATGAGAGAGAGAGAGAGAGAGAGAGAGAGAGAGAGAGAGAGAGAGAGAGAGAGAGAGAGACTGACTCTCTGACTGTCTATGGGGTCTTCCTTTTATCAGGAGAGAGTGGTGACGCTCAATCATTGTGCTGGTAAGGCCAGGAGAGCAGGTGCCTGAAGCTGGCTGAATGTCACAGAGCCATCTTGGCCCCAGCACCTGAGGGTGGAAATACAAACTCCTCAGCCAGGCTGGCTTTTGCGGTGCCACCGAATATGACCCTCAGGCTCTTCATTCCCAGCCCTTCCTTCTACCTTCTTCACGTGCCCTCTTGTCCAATTACCCTGGCTAGTTCCCACTGTCACCTGGATGTACTGTTCCCTGTTTTCAACCATGCTTTCAATGCAGCGTTTCTCTTACCTGAAATGTCCCCCAGGCGCCCTTTGCGATTCCTACTTGTTTTGCAGAAAGCCTTCCCCACCTCTCGTCCCCACTGACATTCTGACTGTTATGCAGTTATGAGTCCAGCAACATTTTCTTTATGACGTCTGTGTGTCCTTGAATTGTGATTACATTCTTATAATGTTGTTTTTAATCTTCTATAGGCACTTTGATTGCCTTGACTGGATTAGGTTAGGCTGTGATATCAGAGGAAAGCCTTTTTTACTGGAGTCTCTCAAGGTCTCTGGTGGTGGCTGGCACATAAGAGGGAAGTGGCTGCCTGACTTACTAGATAGACTGACTGTAAGCTCTCTGTAGGCAAGACTGATGACTTCAGTGTTTGTAAGGTATAAGCAGGGTCTGCTACTTGCTGATTTAATAACAGCAGCTCAGTAAGTATTTGTTGAATGAAGCCAACATTCTTGTGAGCTGAAAACAAGATTCAGTACAGGAAACCTTGCCTTATGAAAAGACTACCTTCAAACTATTGGGTTGTCAGAAAAGTCATGACATTTTTGCAACGAAAAACAGAAAAAATACTTCATGACTTTTATGTCATGATGTTTTCGACAACCCAACAGAAAAGTAAGCAGAACCTTACTTTATTACTGTGTTCGTTTTCTACCTAAGCACATTCTGCAAGTCCCCCAAATGAGAAGGCAAGAGAAAGCCCAAAGCTGAAGTAGAAATGACTGCATGGGTGATCTTTGAGTGACAGACAAAGTAAGGAAGATTTAATGACTTAAACCAATAGGCAGGGAAATAGGATTCATCCCAAATCAGCTCACTGTTGAATTTCCGCATAGATAATAGTGATAAATCTTAAAGCAGGAAGGTACTACACTGTTTGCAATGCAAAGTACTTTGTAGGATAGAAGTTTCTCAAACTTTTAATATGTTTGCTTCCTGAAAAAGCCATGGGGTTGTACATTGGAACACACATGCTTATGAACACAAATCCCCATGTTCCTTTCCATAGAATTCTGATATGCACTGATAAGTGTTGGGAGGCATCTGCACAACAAAAAATAGGTCAGTACCACTGATACCCTAGGAGTTAGTTCCCAAGAATGCAAATTCTTAACTATGAGAAATAGTTACTTTGGGACAGGTGGAAGGGAATGGCATTATCTCAGGAATGCAAAATGGTTCAACATCAAAAATCTAGTAATTTAGGGCCGGCGGAGTGGCGTGTTGGTTCAGAGTTGGCTTGGGACTCCAGCTGTGAGTAGCAGGGCCCTGGTTTGATCCCACATGAGGGCCAGCGATGATGCACCCTCTACAGCTAAGATGGTGAACAACAGTTCAACCTGGAGCTGGGGCTGCCATGAGTCGATGGTGATGGCGTAGGCTGCAGTGGGGCTGGCCGGCAGCCAGCGTGCACTTCCGTGAGCTGCTGTGAGCTGCGGTCCAAGGGCCAGTGAGCGACTGCCTCACCAGGGAAGAGTGCAATGATGATACCAACATGGGCCAGTGAAGCGATGTCCTCTACAACTAGACTGAAGAACGAAAGGACGGCAACTTGTCTGTTCCCCTTCCCAGATTCCCCAATGCTGTTCCCCTCCCCCAATTCCCCAATAAAATCTTTTAAAAAAAAATCTAGTAATTTAACATACCCCACTTCTAGTTTTTATAAAAGGATACAAAAGTTAAATATCTCAACAGATGTAGAAAATATTTCTAACAATTCACTCAAAATTTTACTAAAACAGCAAATCTGTAACCAAAGGAAGCTACCTTAACCCAATAAAAGCTAGAGCAAATATCACAAAACTTTAGAAGCAATCTCAGTAACATCAGGAGCAATTCAAGATACCCGCTATTAGTGCTTTGATCCAACATTATTTTCGCAGCCTTGGCCAATGGGGAAAAGAAAGAAAAGAGATGAGGCATACAAATTGGAAAAAAGAAGCCCAAACTATTATTATTTGCAAAAGATATGATAGTGTACATGTAAAATCTGAAAAAAATTTCAAACATACTATTAAAACTAATAAGATAGGTCAACAGTGTTTTTGGATATAGTATAATCAACATATAAAAATCAATAGTTTTGCTGTATACCAATAATAACCAATTTGAAAAAATGTAATAGAATCAGGGACATTATTGATAATCCTCAAACTAATTTTGTGGTAGAGGCAGAATCTCTATTTTATATGTGAGGAAATAAAGGCTACAATTCTCAGTAGTTGGTCTTCTGATTCAAAAAACGGCTACAACTAGGTATCATATTGGCTGCATAAAAGATGCTCAATCCATCAACAAACAAGCGGGTACCTATCAAATACCAGGACCAGGGAGTTAAAAACAAACAACCCACCCACAAATGATTGACTGTGACCCTCTTATGGGTGAAGTCAGTCACTCAGGGTCACGAGGATGGATGCTTTGTCTCTGCTCAAGAAATACACTGCTGTGAGATTTGAGCAGACAGAGGAATAAACGCCCTTAAATTCCATCCCAACTCATGCAGCATCTGGGGACGATTCGGAATACCTGGCGTTTGTTTCTGTGTCGTCGTTTTAGGCATCTGCTCACTAATAAAGAGTCGTGTTCTTAATGATCTGTAAAGCAGGAAACCTTACCTGGAGGATGATAAGGATAATGGGGGGATCTGCTACAGATGCGGAATGCATGGTATTTATTAGTAGCATTAAAACCAGACTGTACATCCTTAGAAGTCTCCTGTTTTTCTGAGCAACATGTAGCAGCTGCCACCATTTTATGTGGCGCTTTTCTATTTCTATCTCTATAATATGCCCAAATCCCATTTTTGGCGCTCTCCCTTGGGTTTCCCAGCGGTGGTGGTAGTGGAATGGCTGCTCTGTCAGTGGCGGTAAGGAAGTGTCTTCCTTCCACGCTGCACATTCAGCTTAACCCAGCCACAGTTAGCAGGGTCAGTCAGCTAGCCTGGGGGAGGCTGCCAGGTAGACAATCAGAGGGAGGGCACACAGACCGGTGGGGACATGGGGGCTCCCTTGGATGGAGACATTCACGTGAGAAAAAGAGAGTTTCAAACTGCTTTTGAACTGAGACTTTCAAAAACTGTTTTGTCTGTTTTGGCCTGGGGCTGCATACTTAAAATGATAAAAGCAGTTCTTTCAACTCAGCTTTAAATCATAGAGTTCCCACAGCTAGTGTCAACACGCAGAGCAGAGAGCTTGTGGCTACAGAAAGAAAGGGGTGGAGCTGGGGCTGCAGCCAGTACCAGACAAGGGGAAACCCAAGGCCCAGGGGCCAACCGAGGCCCCTGGCTCTGTCCCTTGTCACAGGTTTGGTTGATCTCCCCCCCACCTCCTTTTCCTCTTTTTTCCAGTTTTTCCATGTTAGCTGGATTTAGCCATTTGTCATTTGGACTGTAATCAGAGATCATGTGTGGTATAATTATTCTAACATCACAAGGTGCAGTTTTGTTTCCAGAGCTGACATTTTAAAACCTTTGTTCCTTGCTCAGCGCCAATATCACCAGAGCACTTCCTCTAGGGCATGTGAAAGGCGATCAGTACCTGGGAGACGCTGTAAATCAGGTTTCGCCAAACCCCACCCTCCCAAAGGCAAATCAACATTTAGGGCTCCCAGAGGAATGGTAGGGCAGATCTCCCTGTGCCTCTAAATCAAACACTGTGGAGTACTTCACTTCTGCCCAAAGGTAGACTAGGAACAGTCACGCATGTGGGAAAAATTAAAAAGCATCCTCCCTCTTCCTCTCTCCAGGCCTAGAGATGGGTCAGGTAGCTGTGTCCCATAGGTGATGAGTCACCAAGATAGAGGGCAAGATCATCTTTGTTCAAGAATTTTATGAAGGACATTTCAATAGAATTGAACATTCCCACCCACCCACTCCCACTCCTGCCACAAGATTGAGGAGGGAAAAGTACTAATTTTAGTTCATAGGCCAAACATTTACAAAACCATCATTATGACTTCTGGTTGACCTTGTAACTTGGGGACTTTCACAGGAATGACTGACGTTGGGCGTCATAGGCCCGAAGGAAACATTTCCTACAGAACACAAAATTGTGTCAGCATCCACAAAGTACTTTCCAAAGTGTAAGCACACTCTTTCATAAGCCCCCCTAAACAGCCCTCCATGGTATCAGTATGTCCGTTGTGGAGGTGAGGGAACGGGGCTGGGGGAGGACAAGTGAGTGGCTTGAGGCCACACAGCTGGTAGGGTGGCATGCTGGTCCTGTTTGATTCTAGGTCCAGAGCTGTCTAAGAATTTGTGAAAAGGATGCTTCAAACACTAAATCCAAACAGTCTGGGGTTCACCGTCTGACTATGTGTCCGGGCAGCCCTGCTGCTGACACTGCCATGCTTCAGGGCAGCAACATCAGATTCAGAGTAGGGGGACACACAGTGAACATTCAGTGGGCTGGTTGAAGGTTGTGGTATGTTTGAATTCATTATTCAGTCACATGGAATTGCCCAGTAAAGACATATTCCATTGGGTGTACCATTTTGATAGAATTTAGTCTGAATTCCATCAATAGTCATGTCTGTTGCCCTCGAAACCTTGCTGCTTGTGTTCCAAGGCCTTGCCAGCCCTATGCTGCTTTCACAGGAGTGTCTCGGTGGCCTTGCTCAGCCCCTGTGATTCGCTCAGCCCACAGGCAGAGCTGTAAACTCCGTGAGGCTCATCTGCTTGTCTGTCTGCTTAATAAATAACTCCTGTGTTTATTCAGGAATTCCTTAGTGTTTCCTAATACAGAGCCATCTTCCAAATGACTCTAAACCCATCTCTAGTTAGGAGAAAAGAGTGAAGACACAGAAGGGTAGGAAGTTCCAAAAGCACACCACTCTTGGCTTCCGGATGTCAGGGTTCCCTGACACTCCACCGAAGAGATTTGCCAGGCTGATGTGGCCTCGCCCTCCAACAGGAACATTTCCAAATGGAAGATAACTAGATGGAAGGAGGTGAATGGGCTTAGAAGGCATGGGAATCTCCTCCTCCCAAGAATAACCTTGTACCGCTTGGGTTCTGAGGAGAGACAGATCTGGAATGGAACCCTGGCTCAGGCACTTGCTAGCTGATGACCTGGGGCAAGTCATGTCCCTCCGTGTCCCTTTCTATAAATGAGCTAAGTAATAATGGCAGGTACGTCATGGAACAGTAGTGAAGATCAATGACACAACGAGTCAGTACAATACCAGTAGGCACCCAAACATCTGTTACTGTTGTCAGTAGTACAACCTAGAGTCACTAAATGCATGGAAAATGCCCCACGCAGTTTCCTGGGATGACCATGGTCCCGCGGCAAGCCCTGGCAGCAACTTAGAAAAAGACCATTTGGGCGCAGCGTCTCGTGTCAGAGGGTCTTCAATGTTCCTCATTCAGCTTGCTCCTTCCTGCTACCTTGCCATTCTGGGGGCCTTTCCCCCCGATCTGGAATTTCCACCTGTTTTCCCCCCACCACCACATGTCTATAATCTCTGAGTGTTTATGAGTCACCGCCTCTGTGACGCTTCTCTTAGCCACCCTTTCCCAGGCAGGTCCCAGCCAAACTGACTTCCCTTAGTACTTTGTCAGGGTCTAGCGCGTACAGCCAGTGCTCTCATACATCTAGTACTTTCATGTGTTACTAGCCTTCCCAGCTCATTACTAAGGGCAGCTAACCTCTGCTTCGTGCTTTACACATCTTACATGCATTACATCTATTATCTCACGATCTATGACCTGTTGGGACTGTCCCCCCAAGGCCTGTGTTAGGGAGACATTACTACCATCATCCCATGTTACAGAGAAAGCCACTATGGCCGCCACAGTCTATAGCTGTCCACTCTGCTCCTCTCCCTCTCCAATCCCCATGCATGGCTGAAACAACTACTGCCCCCCCACAACTCCACGGTAAGGCTAACATGGCAGCCTCAAGAGCTAGAAAATAAATGCTCACTTGCTCACAGAAGGTGGACCCCCTGGAGAGGACTCATGCAACTGTGCTTACTTCTCAGGGCTGAGTGGAGAGAAGATATGAGGTAGAGGAGGGTGAGGGCTCCTATTAAATGCTGACTTTTCAAGGAAGTAAGAAACCACATCCCAAATATACTGTCGGTTACAAACAAGCTGATTTCCGTAATCAAGGGTCAGGGCATTGCAACTGCTGCTTCAAGGAAGGAGGGCAACCTCGAGACGTAGTCTGTGTGCTGAGGTCCTGCTTTTTCCGCCATATGTTTGTTCTGTGTTTGGGGCCATTTCCTCCCCTGGTGTGTGAGCTCCTGGGTGGGGGGCGGTCTTCCTCAGCCTATTCCTCTACCAGCCACTGTTAGCAGCCAGAGGGTTCCTGGAAGCCAAAACCCTTAGAGGGATTATATCTCTTTAACCCTTAAAATGTCCCGATGAAGGAGGTGGATATGTCGTCTCCATTTGTTTATTGAATGGATACACAAAAGGAAAACAGTGGCACTTCAGACATGCTAGTTCTCTAGTAGAATATTGAAGAAGGGGTTTTAACCTGGGGTCCCCCAGCCAGGAGAGAGCGGCATGCTTAGTGGAGGAGCATGGGACGGGGTCTGCCTGAAATAGATTCAAATCCTAGCTCTGCCCCTTTTCAGCTGTTTGGCTCTAGGTAATTTTACAGAATTCACTGAGCCTTAGTTTCCCTGTCTCACAAGATTCACATGAAACATCAATGAATTTATGTGCAAAAGCCTCAAGCACGGAGCTGCTATTGGAGTATCTGACAGGCTCCCTCCTCCCCTTCCTTACTGCAAGAATGCCAAAAAAATTGTGACATTATCTGAAAGTGGGGAGGAGAAGGAAAAATCGAGTTGAAATAAAAAAAATATTTAAGGTAGTATAAAAACTCCTCTCACCAGCTAACTTCAAGGATGACAGGCAGCAATATCTGAGCATGAATGTAACACAGCTTGTACCTATTTTATCCCCCTACACTGGGAAGGAGACGTGGCTGGGATTGCTTCTCAATCTATTCTAAGAACAGCATCAGGACAAAAGCTGAGGAAGATTTACCATCCACAGATATTCCACAGAAGCACAGGGTCTGAAATAATTACCTCCCATCTACTTATCTCTTTATCATTAAAATGGGGATTATAATTATACCCAGGTTCCTTATATGACACAAGATAGCTGTTAGCTGTTTATGGTATGAGGATCAGGACATTCATTGCTGGAAGCATGGAACTAACTCTCCCTCCCCGCTCCTAAGATAACATCAAGGAGTCAGAGGCTACAGTATTTTCAAACAATAACAGCTCCCTTGCTGGTCAGGGGATTTCTTCTCTGGGAAATCTGGCAAGTTGGAGTTTGGAAATTAAGATTTTGGATTAAAAAATGTATGAGGCTCAATAAGGGATAGTGCTGACTGTTCACATAAGCAGAAGTTATTTTATTTTATTTTATTTTTTAATCTTGATGACAATTTTATTAGACTAGAATTTCGGAGCTAGACGGGAGCTTGGAGATCAACAGATCTTTTTCCTTCATTAACCGGATGAGAAATTGGGGTCAAGAGAGATTAAGGTTGTTTCTGTTTTTTACCCTACCATTTAAATTCAATACTTTAATAATTATTAGAACTCAACACAAGTTATTCTCTTTTAATTAATTACATAGGCTTTGAGGCTTATATCAAGCTTTCCTCCATGCTTCAGCAAGCCCTGGATTGTCAGTTTGGGAATGTAGGGCCTGTCAAATGTTTATTCTAGAATCTAACAACTCCCAGATGTCCATCTATATCCCAGCGCCGGCCAAAGCCGATGTATCAAAGAAAAGAGCAGTAACAAACAGCGATTTGCAACAGTATGGTTCCAGCCCTAGGTTTTCCTGTCTTTACCTTGGCAGTCGGTACTCTCAGAGCATGGTTTAATCGACCCTTCTAGCTTTATTTCCTGTCCTCCTCTCCCAGCTCCTCGTTCTCTTTGTGAAAGCGCTCACCGGGGCCAGCTGTGTGAACCAGAACCAGGACCCAAGGAATCCCCATACCTCTCCTTCACTAGTCATCCAACCAATCACTGGGGCCTGTAGAATCTACGTTATCAATTCACCCACTTCTACTTAGCCTGCTCCTAGCCAAGCCACCGTCCTGTTTGAGGCAGCCTATCATCTGTCCTCTACCGTGTGGCCACCTTTGTGAAGCAGGGATCTGATCATGTCACTCTGCTCAAACCCGTCTGGTTCTCCCCATGGTTCTCAACACCAAGGCTCCATGCCCTGTGTAGCTGACCAAGCCCAGCTGTGCTTCAACCTTGCGGCCCATCCCTCCCAGCTCTGCTGAGCTGCTCTCAAGCCACCATTTCTGTTCCTCTCTCACACCTCTAGGCCTTTCTATGTGTAGTTTCTGTGGCCTAGAACATTCTTCTTGCTGTCTTTCTGTTTGTAGGTCTTTCCAGTTACACCTTAGATGCACCTCTTCCTCTAGAAAGCCACTAATGAAGCCCCCATGGCCAGTTGGGTCCCTCTTCTGGCCTCCTCTGGGTACAGAGGAAGAATCTGTGCTTCTTCCCTTTCCTATTGTGCTGTGTCTGTCTCCCCAGTGTCTCGAGACCAGACATCCTTCAGGACAAGGACAAACTTTTTTTTGTCACTGCCTTAAAAATCCCCTGTGCTCCACCCACTTGCCCCTTCTCCCACCAGCCCCTGGCAACCACTGATCTTTTATTGCCTCCATTGTTTCACCTTTTCCAGAATGTCATATACTTGGAATCGTATATAGCATGCATCCTTGTCAGACTGGCTTCCTTCAGTTAGTAATATGCACTACAGTCTCCTCTGTCTTTTCATGGCTTGATAACTTATTTCTTTTTAGCCCTGAATAATATTCTACTGTCCGGATGTATCACAGTTTGTTTATCTATTCATCTTACTAACGGACATCTTGGTGCTTTCAAGTTTTGGCAATTATGAATAAAGCTGCTGTAAGTATCTGTGCGCAGGTTCTTGTGTAGACATAAGTTTTCAACTCATTTGGGCAACCACCAAGGAGCATCATTGCTGGATGGATGATAAGGGTATGTTTAGTGTTATAAGACACTGCCAAACTGTCTTCAAAAGTATCTGTACCATTTTGCATCCCCACTGGCAGTGAGTGAGCATTCCTGCTGCTCCACGTCCTCACCAGCATTTGGTGCTGTCAGCGCTCTGGATTTGGGCCATCCTGATAGGTATGTAGAGGAAGCTCACGGTTGCTTTAATTTGCAGTTCCCTGATGACAGATGGTATGGAGGATCTTTTCTTGTGCTCATTTGCCATCTGTATCTCTTATCTAGTGAGATGGGGATATAGGTGGGGACTCATCTCAGAGTCCCCAGCACCTAACACAGTGGCTGGCACTCAACAAACATCAGCTTAGGAATTATGTTCTAAGTTAAAAAAAAATAACAAAAGGGAATGTGAGCTGTTCCCAAAACACACTCCCTGCTCCCATGCCTTTATTCCCACATTTCCACACTCCCACGGAGGAAGCCACCCCACTGTCAGGACGGTTTAGGTTTCCCACAGCCAGCAGTGGTCTTGAGCCCCCACGGCATTCTTTTGTTCAACCTCTCTTGTGGCACAGACTGTATTTCACTATGCAAGATAGCTTACTACCTTATCTCTCATTGAGCTGTAAGTTCTTTGAAAGGAAGGACTCATCATCATATGCACTTAAAAAAAATATTTAAAAATTTACATAGGGTAAAAAACGGAATTTTTTGGTGAATAAATTTATGAGTTTTAACACAGAGATATTCTATGTAACCACCACCACAATCTCACTCACTTCTAATAATTCTCTCACTGCCCCTGGGACAATGTCTTGTCACTATATATTTAAGACACGGTCAATTGTACCATATCTCAGTTAAGACATGAACATTCTGAAAAGTGGCGAGTTTTACCATGTGTCTTTTCTTAAGACTAAAATTCAATTTATATCGAATCCTCTCAAGAACGAAGCATCTTAAAACCTTGACCAGATGCACTTGACTGTTTCCCTTATTTTGGAACATTATTCTCTCTTCTCACCATTTTGCCCACATATACCAGTGCTCAGATCAAATTCTCTTTCATGAAGCTTCCCCAAAGCCCCCTTTAATACCTCCCTTCTCTAAATTCTCTTCCTTGATGCACTTAATCCTATTCTGCCACACACACACACGTCATGCCTGCTCTGCCTTTTCCATAAGATCGTGTCTCAACACAGGAACAAAGCCATTGATTTCGAACTCTCTTTGTGGCTGGATGAACTCGCAACTGCCCAAAATCTCTTAAAAGCAGAGCGGTTCTAAATGCCCTACTCAATCCACAGTCAGCCTCAGAAACAGACATGCAGTGAGCACTTTCGGAGCCTTAGTCATCTTGACAGCTAGTAGCTTACAGAACAGCGTCGTGGTTGAGCTGGCTAACGTGTAGTCAGTGCCTCAGGGAGGTTCAGCATGAGTGACAAGGGTGGCATTTCCTGGAAGAGGCTGCCACATCTCATGTCTCCCTCTCCCAGTGGGAAAATCACCAAGTTCCTTCTGCTGAAGGGAATAAGGCCTGAGCACAGGAAACTGTTTGTTGATCTAAAAATGGGAGGTGAACAAGGTATCCCAAGGAAACGCGCTAATGCTCATCTTCAAAGTTAATGCTGCTTCTCTTACAAATCCGGAAATGGGAAGTAAAATATTCTGCGTAATAGATGAGAGCATGGGCCCTAACGTCACACTAACCAGGCTCAAAGTTTGATTCTACCATTCTCCCTGGGTGTGTGATCTTGACCAATAACTTTATCTTTTTGTGCCTCCCTATCCTTTCTATAAATCAGGCATACTAATACTTTTAAGGAGTAGTCATCAGGATTAAATGAGATAGTTCCCACAAAGCACTAAACATAGTACCTGGGACATGTAGATTCTTCTAAAATATAATGGTAGCTACTATTTTTATTCTTGCTGTTGTTATTTATGTTTTCTACCTTTCATAAAGCATTTCAAATATTAATACATTATTTCACTTGATCTTCAGTTATTCTGAGATGGAACATCCACCCCATGGAAAGGCAGAACCAAATTTCAGCACATGGATGGACACCACTGGTGGCCTGGATTTGTAGTCCCTTTGGCAAGCCCTTGACCCTGGGTAGAATTCAGAGATTGAAGACAGTCTCTTAAACTTCCAGTTTTTGGCCCAGGAAGTGAAAAAAGACCCTAGCACTCAGGGCTGGTTGGGGAGTGGGAGGGCAGGGGATGGACACCACTGGTGGCCTGGATTTGTAGTCCCTTTGGCAAGCCCTTGACCCTGGGTAGAATTCAGAGATTGAAGACAGTCTCTTAAACTTCCAGTTTTTGGCCCAGGAAGTGAAAAAAGACCCTAGCACTCAGGGCTGGTTGGGGAGTGGGAGGGCAGGGGTGGGGGTGGGGGAGATCCCAGAGGCAAGCCAGTTATAAAGTTAAGGAGACACTCAAGGCCACTGGGTGGGAGAAGCCACAGTGCTGATAAATTATCCAGGGCAGCTAAGGCTCCAAATGGCACGTCACCAACCCATTGAACATTTACACTTTCAGCAATCAATTCTGCCCCCAAGTCTGGAGGTTTGACTGCCAAGAGCGGCATGGTCAAAAACACATTGGTGAAAAGAAAGCAGAATCCATTTTTGTTTCATGTTGAGAATGTGCTGTTTTCAGCATGAAAACCTGGGAAAAGAATGCAAAGAAAGGGCCGAGCTCCAAGGCAAGCTTTTCCTGGCTGACTCAAGCTTACTCTGGTAGATTTGGGCAGGGCGGCAGGGGGCATCCCACAAGGACAGAAGGCAGCTCTGCAGATCCTAGGGCCAAGCTGTCCTCCCGGGAGGCCTGAACTGGCACCCTAGTGTCTACACCCTTTGGGGCAGGTGTGTCAGGTGTCTATCTCCTTACTTCCCTTCTGAAGGCTGGGCACAAGTAGGGTTGGGGTAGGGAAAAAGGAGACCTCAAACAAGGAAGTATATGATTCATTAGCCATAACTCTACTTAGGATTTTTTTTTTTTAACTTGGGGCAGGGACAAACCTACAAAGACAAACAAAAGGTAATATTGTAAAATATACATTCAGGTTATGAATGTAGGGAATTGTTCTGCTTCAGAGCTGGTGGATATCTATTTCAGACAAGGCAGCCGGTCCCAGAGATCCTGTGGCCTGATGGGTGGGGTAGGTGCCATTCTTGGGCCGGATGAAAGAAAGATGATCCTGAAAGGGGGTAAAGATATACGATTTCAAGCAACTCTGTGTCAGGCACGTACTTTCCTTCTGATTTCTGCAGACACCAGCTGGCTGGGGGAGGGAGGAAGGCAAGCAGAATGAAGAGAGGATCTCCCGTGGTGGAGGGGAACAGGGAAAACCAGAGGGAGGGAGGAAGTCATTCTGGGTTCAAAGAAATCAACTTAGAAAGCTTCTCATAAAAATAGCCATTGGCAAATCCTAGCCTATTTATAGTACCCATCCAAGATCACTATCAAAACCCTGGGCAGAATCACAAGACCAGTAAATAATCCTTACAAGTATGGGGCACTGGCTGCCTGATTTACGGGGAGATATTTGAAACACCACTGGAGCAACTGAGTCAGGGAAAATTTGAGTGCTGGCACCAGACAGTACACTTGCAAGTGGATCTCGCTTTACAGAAATAGACAGGTTCCTGAAAAGTTGGCTCTAAACTGAATTCAATTAACAGAGTCATATTTTCCTAGTGAATCACACTTTAAAACTAGAGATGGATTGGGAGAGGGGTGGCCAAAAATACAAACAAAACAAAACAATGGTGACCCTAAGACTAAATAAAAACCACCCTTCATTCAGCAAACTTTAAAATGGCACTTAACTTAAAAGGCCATTCTAAACGCTTATAAAATAGAAACGATCTGTCGGCGAACATCTGTCTAGTGCCTGTGATGTACAAGAACTTGCACCAGATTTTGTGGGGGTATGAAGACCCTGGTGCTTGCCCCTCGGGGGCTCGCCATCTGGGACACTGAATGCTGTATTGGAAACCGTTCCCCTGGATGGGGGGGGGACAGAGGCTCAAGAGGGGTCATCTGGCCTTTTAAGTACTATTTGGGCTTGGAAGAGCTCTGCCTCACTCCGGCCAGCAGAAGCCAACCAAGTGTGCCTCTCAGGGCGCCTTCTCAAACCCTCCGTTTAAAGGCTAAAAGCTGCTGGCCATGTGGTGTCATAATTGCTATTTATTTAACTCACTTGAAAAAAAAAAGAAAAAAAACACCTCATGATTCGGGAGCTTCAATAAAAGAAGAAAAGTTAAGGTACTTACAGCTCTCTGAAAAGTTAAAGGCCTGTGCAACCCAAGGGATTGTTATTTTAAACTTTAAAGGGCATTTGCTGAAGGGATCTGTTTGTTTGGAAAAAGCCTGCAGCCTGCTACTTTATGCTTTCTTGCCCATAGAACACTGGTCACTGGTGACAGGAGCACACACCGTATTTGTTATTATAATAGTTTCCTAAGTGTGGCTCATGGCATACTGAGTTTGCTGTAAGCAAGGGACAAACACACTTCTGACACGGAGGGAAATGTCCTCTCTGCTGAGAACAATGTAGCCTGTGACTGCAGGCACATCCACAGATTTGGGGGGTATTAGCTCAAAATATGCACTATCCCTTAGACCCTGTGTACCTCAGGCACTGGGAACACTACAGGAGCCTGGCCACAGTAAGAATGCAACTCTTCCTGGCAGTTCTGACTCAGACCTGAAGGTGTACAAAACGTCATGGTAAACAGGACATTTTTGAATAAATGCTTTGTGTTTCAATTCCATAGTAATGAGTCAAGCTGTGGCTGAGACTATTTATCCTTATATCCATTCTTACTTTCTTCCTTTTGCTGACAAAACTCCTCCCAGTTTTTTACTAGCAAGGTACAGGGCTGCCCTGCAGACTACATTTCCCAGCCTGCCTTACACCATAGGTGGGCATGTGACTGTTGGCCAATGGGATGTGAGCAACTCCCAGGCCACGTCCTTTAAAAGGGAAGTCATTTGCCGTCCACCTCTTCTCTTTTCTCCTTTCTACATTCTGGAATGTGGACTTGGCAATGCCTAGCCAGCTTTGACAACACCCAGAAGGGCTTCTTAACCTTGCAGTCCACAGACCCTCTGGGGTCCATAAACATAATCGCTGGTCTGTAAACTTGAATGGGGAAAAACTATTAAGCTTCACTTTCACTATCCTCTATCTGAAATTTAGCATTTCCTTCAGTTATCATGTAGGAAACAAACCACAGTATTAGCAGTATCTATGGCTCTCACTGATAGATATTGCAGATATTTTCATGTCACATTATACTTGTTATGGATTGTCTTGAAATATCACATACACTCATCACTCTTTTGAAATTACAGTAGCCATGAGACTTGCTGCTATATCATTACTTGATATATCAATAAAGCATTTATTACTATTTCATGAGTGTGTTTTGTTTTTTAAATATTTTGACAATTATATTTCAACATAGTTAATTTCCTTTGTAATTCTATGTATTTTATCTTGCACATTTAAAAATATTCCTCTGTGATGTGGTCTTTGTCATACTGTCAAAGGGTTTCATGGCATAAGAAACATGACGAAGCATTACCGAGGGAACAGTGGAGCAATAATATTTAAGGAACTCAGGTTCATGGATAACCTATAGAGTAGAGCTGACCTTCCAGGCCTGGACCACTCCTCTCGATCGGGGCTGCCCACCAGAACTTTCTGTGATGATGGAAATGTTCTATTTGTGCTATTCAGTAAACAGCTTCTGGTCAAGTGGCTACTTGTGCACTTGAAATGTGGTCAATGCAACTGAGAAACTGAACTTTAAATTTTATTTAAGTTTAACTGATTTAAATGTAAATAGCTACATGTACCTAGTGGCTACCATATTGGCTAGCACAGCTCTAGACTGTTACATGAGAGAGAAACAAATTTCTGTCTTGTTTGAACTGCCCTATTTTTGGGGCTCTTTATTATAGTACCTTAACCTATACAATACACAAGCCTAACCAGAAATCAACAAGAATAAATATACCAGGGAAAAAAGCACAAATATACCAGGGAAAAAACTCAACAGCTAAAGAAACTCACTAATTGAAACCAAGATTTGTAATAGGAATTTTCTATTTCTAAAATGTTGCCATATACATTCTATTAGCTGATATCTATAATCCCCCTGTGATTATTATTGTCCCTAACTTACTCTCCAAAAGGTTAGGTGGTTGCTGAAGTCACACAAGTGGTGGAGCCAGGAGTCAACTCCAGATCTGACCACCACACCAGGCGCTTCCCAGCATTTCAAATTCCTCCAGACGCCACACCCAGAAGTCCACTGGCCTCAATGGCACACATGTCTGCCAAGTCCTTTTTGTGGCCCTAGCAGCTCTGGGATGCTGAAGGCATCTGAACTTTCCCAAATTTTTGGCAAAGTGCCCATTTCCTTTGGGTCTATTTTCTTGTGAGGACTCCTGAGGGCTGGGAGTGGTGGTTACAACTTTTCTGAAGTCCAGCTAAGGACTTGGAAATGACACTGCCTTTTCAGCAAACTTTACTGCAAAAGTCATTTCAATGACAGTTCATTTTCCTCCCTTTGAAATTAGTTCAAAGAATACTGTTATTTTAAAACAACAATCAAATATAGTAACAAGTTATAATTTTATCAATAACAATAGGGCCACGTCTTAAATTCTAAACAACATAGAGACATCAAAGGGAGAGAAGCCAATACATAGGTGTGACTATATCCCACATCTAAACTTCCTTCAGAAGCCAGGCCACACCCACCCTGCTTATGGCCAGTGTTGGTTCTCCACGGCCTTGGCCAGAGAACTCCTAATCATCCTCTAAAACCCCAGCCTATCCATTCTCATCATAACTTTTTCCATTTTTATTTTGTTAAGTTCCCATTTCACTCTAAGTTATATGTGAGCATAGCTTTAAAAAATCAAATTCCAAAACTTGTGATGAAAAACACCAGGGTTCCATCTTCTACTTCCCATAGTCAGTATCTGAGACTATTTAAGTAATCTTTATATATTAAATCTATATTGTTACCTTTTTTTTCTTTAAGATTTTATTGGGGAATTGGGGGAGGGGAACAGCGTTGGGGAATTGAGGAAGGGGAACAGAAAAGTTGCTGTTCTTTTGTTCTTCAGTCTAGTTGTGGAGGACATCGCTTCACTGGCCCATGTTGGTATTATCATTGCACTCTTCCCGGATGAGACAGATCGGTCACGGGCCACTGGACAGCTGCTCGCACTGGCTCTTGGCAGCATACACCAGCTACAGGCCACACACGCTGGCTACCAGCCACTCACGGTAGCTTATGGCAGCCCACTGCAGCCTATGCCATTGCCAGCGACAGTGTCACTAACCCTCATGTGGGATCCAAACTGGGGCCCTGCTGCTCAGAGCTGGCATCCCAAGCCAACTCTTAACCAATGCGCCACTTGACTGGCCCTAGATTGCTACCTCTTAACTTTTTGATTTTTTTTTTCAGTTTAAGCATTGTAGTTCCCATTTTGGTAAGTGAAGATTTAGCTCTCTTCCACTGCTAATTGCCCCCTTGCCCTCGTGATCACAAACTCCTCTTCTTGTCCTCCAAACCTTTCGACATAATTATAATTTTAATTAGATCAATATCCAGTGACTATCTAATTGCTATATTGAGATGTGCTGTGTAATATACTAGGATTACTTTTTCTTTCTCCTACAACATTGTTTTCCTTGGAGTTAACAACTGTCCTTTTTTTGTTTGTTTTACTTGGTTCCTATGTATTTACCAATAATTTACTCCCAACTTTTCTGCCAATTGTCTAAATCTCCTACATACATGCTCAAATACATTAGGTATTCAAGTAATTTCAATTTTTTAACAAAAGCAATGCTGCTCTGATCTGTTCTAGGTGCCCTCAATGCTTCAGGCATAACTGCTGTCTAAGATTTCCCTCCACCATTGCTGAGGGTAACCCTCTGACTCTCTCCTGTGTGCCATCCTCCCATTTTCCATATTCCACGTTATCTTCTTTCTTGGTTTACTCTTCTGTTTTCCTGGAGTTCATCCTTCACTGGGTTCTCAAAAAGTGTGACTAGAAGGTAAATTTTTGAGACCTTTTGTATATCTGAAAATATCTTTATTCTACCTTCATACTCAACAGTGTGGATGATATAGAATTATAGATTAGAAATAATTTTCTTTTATGGTTTGAAAGCATTGTTCTATTGATTTCTAGTTTCCAGTGCAGTTATTGAGAAGTGAAAAGCATTCTGATTTTTGATTCTTTTTTTATGACCAATTTTTTTCCTCTCTTTAAGCTATAGCCCTTTTTTGACCCTATTGTTCTGAAATTTCACTGTGATGGGTCTCGGTATTGGTCTATTATCATGCACTATTCTGGGCAGTCAGTAGGAATGTGTCTCTCAATTTTGGGAAATTTTCGTTAATTCCTACTTTATTTTTTCTGGTCTGTTCTCTGTTTTTCTTTGTGCAACTTCTATAATTTGGATGTTGGCACTCCTAGCCTGCTCCACTAATTTGCTTATCTTTTCTTCCCTATTTTCAATTTCTTTGAACTTTTGCTTTAGTTGCTGGAAGATACTTTGAATTTCATTGTCTAATCCTTCTTTTAAATTTTAAATTTATATTTTTAATTTCTGAGAGCTTTTAAAAATTATCTGAATATCTCTTTTTACATACTTTGTTCTTGTTTCATGAATATAATATTTCTTTTATCTGCTGAGAATATAAATGATAATGAATTTTTTGGAATATCTAAAATTTTTATCTCCTGGCATACTTTCTCTCTTTCAAGATAGATGCCTGGTAATATTTGGTTTCTGTTCTTATTTAAGGAGGTACTCAAAAGCTGTGTGAAGTTTACATAAACTTCACTTTGGGTCATCTGACTGAGCTATCATGTCACAGAGCTCCTGACATCTTCTTTTTTGGGTGGGTCAGATTCCCTGGAGAAGGATCATCCCCTCTCCTGTCTAGAAGGTATTTAAACTTACGGAAGTTCAGTGTGGGGAGAACTTACTGTCTATGTTTTCTTCTAGGAGTCGGTTTTATGGTTTCTGGTCTTACATTTAAATCTTTAATCCATTTTGAATTTATTCTTGTATTTGGTGTTAGAAGGTTGTGTAGTTTCATTTTTTCTCATGTATCTATCTGTCCTGTTTACTTGAGATTTTTCGTGTTTCTTAAGGTAGGCCTGTATTGCTATAAATTTCCCTCTTAGGACTGTTTTTGCCGTGTCCCAGACATAGACTTTGGATCATTGTATTTTCATTTTCATTTGTCTCAAGGCATCCTTTGATTTCCAACTTGATCTCACTGGTGACTCATTCATTGTTTAGTAGCATGTTATTTAGCCTTCATGTGTTGGTGTGTTTTTTCAGTTTTCTTCTTGTAATTGATTTCCAGTTTCATACCATTGTGGTTGGAGAAGATGCTTGGTATGATTTCAATCTCCTTAAATTTACTGATACTTGTATTGTGGCCTAGCATGTGGTCTATGTTGGAAAATGCTTCATGTGCACTTGAGAAGAGCTCCTCACCTATTATTAAATCAGTTCCACAAGAAGGGATCTGAGAAAGTGCTCTCCCAGCAGTGCGAATGACTAATACAGGCTACTCTGCCATTCTTCCCTAGAAGTGGCTGAATTTTCACAAGAGATAAAACTTAGGGGTCCTAGGAATTAAACTCTAGTGGCTGCCATTTCAGGAGTCACCCAGGACAACAGGTGAGTTTAGCCAAGATGTGCTGTTACTGTGACCATGCTTACCAGGAATACAGGGTCAAACCAGAAGGAACTCTAAACACTTCACAATTTTCAAACCAAGCAAACGTGAAAGAAGCTATATCTTAATATAGTGAGGAACAAAGCCGAATAGGCCAATTACTACATTCATACATCAATAAAGATGCTGCTAAAACATAATCATATTCTATCTAAATGATAAAAGCATCCAGGGTCCACATGTTGGGAAACATTATTGAATAATAAAATTACTATGAAGTAAACTTATAATCAAAATAAGCCATAGGGCCAGCTGAGTGGTGCAGTGGTTAAGAGCTGGCTTGGGACGCCAGCGGCCCCGGTTTGGGTCCCACATATGAGGGCCAGTGACACTGTCCTCAAAATAAAATAAAATAAAATAAGCCATAAATTATTCTTTTAAAATGAGTATCTAAAGAAATGTAACTGACACCAAGATAGCAAAATGCTGACTTCCAATTTTGACCATGATATAGATCGTATCAGACTTATGCTCTTGCCATAAACAATAATAACTTCACAAAATAAATAAAATAATTGTTACCAGGCTCAGAGAACAACCAACAGTAAAACTCAAGCAGGGGATAATGGTCTTGATACAGGGACAAGGCAGAAATCAGAGTTCAAATGTACAGAGTTCAATGTTGCTGGGGTATGGGGAGCCGGGTTGCAGAGATAAGTGAAAGTCAGGGAGAAAACCCAGAATTCTACGTGGAAATTGGGTCTTTAGCTAATTATTGGGTTTCATAGTGAAGGATGCGATTCCTAAAAGTCTGGAAGAAAGTATATGTTGGGAAGCTGAAAGCCAAGGCTGAGAGGATATTCCAGATATTAAACAGTACTGGAGAGACGTTCGCATTTGGGCCAAGCCAGAATGGAAGACATAGGTGAACATACCAAGTATGCATTACAATTCCAGAAAGGCCATCTATAAGATTATCTACCATACTCTAGAAGTAAGGGGAACACTGAAATAGATCTGCCCTAACAAGCTTAAATCAGGCCTGAACAAAATCAAAGTGCCCTCCTAGTAATTTAGCTGACTGTCAAAACAAAATTAAATACTCTTTAGAACACTATAACAAAATCCAGAATAAATCTAGCATTTACAATGTCTGGCATATAGTAAAAAAATTATTAAAGGGCCAGCCGAGTGGCGCATTGGTTAAGAGCTGGTTTTGGGATGCCAGCGGCCCCGGTTCGGATCCCACGTATGAGGGCCAGTGACACTGCCCTCTACAGCTTACAATAGCTCCAGCTGGAGCTGGGCTGTGCGAGCCCCAGCAACGGTGTAGGCTGCAGCCCCTGCTGCAGTGGGCTGCCATAGGCTACAGTGAGTGGCCGGTAGTCAGCGTGAGCAGCCAATAGCTGCGGTGAGCGACACGCAGAGGCCAGCGACCTATCTGCCTCATTCGGGAAGAGCGCAATGATGACACCAACATGGGCCAGTGAAGCAACATCCTCCGCAACTAGACTGAAGAACAAAAAGACAGCAACTTGTCTGTTCCCTTTCCCCGATTCCCCAAAGCTGTTCCCCTCCCCCAATTCCCCAATAAAACTCTTTAAAAAAAATTATTAAATATGCGGCCCCCAAAAGAAAAAAACTATACAAAGTGAGCAATTAACAGGAGATAAAATAGTGAACAAAAGCAGATCAGAGATGACCGAGATATTTGATTAAGCAGATAAGGATTTCAAAATAATTATGATTAATATCTTAAAAAGAGAAAAAGATAGACAGACTGAATGGAAAGATAGAATATTTGAACTTAGAATACAAATGGACCAAAAAAACCCCACCTGAGGTTTTTCTCGATCTCATCACATCTATAACACGCTATACTCTCCAAGAGCATCACAGTAGTCTGAGGTAGGCACACACCTGAGGGGGTCTGGCCAAGTTCTTTCTGTCCCTGTTCCATAGTCAAATGCCAATGAATACATAATCATTTCTCGGGGTTCACTAGCTCTTTATATTATCCCATTAACTAAAAGGTAAGGCCAAGTACACCACCTCTGCTTCATAAATCTTTAGAAGTTTTCATACCCCTGTATCAATATAGCCTCATATATTCTCAGTGGGTCAGGTTTAGAAATGAATCATATGACTTATGGGAGTGGTTTACAGAGGCTCAGTAAGCAGCTCCCCTTTAGGGAGTGAAAACAGTGAGTGGTCTTCAGAAAGACATGCCCCAGGAGAGAGGTCTAAAGTGCTGTCAGCAGCATTTGTAGGATGTTAGGACTAAAAGACATCCTGGGGCAACAGTCAAACACTGTTTTGTTTTGTTTTTCCAAGGTGGAAGGGGCTGTCTAGCAAAGTCAAGTGGCTTGTAAAAGGTCTTACAGATAGTTAAGAGGCAGAGCAGGGACACTAAGTGTTGGCTTCCTGATTCCAAATGCAGAGACTTTTCTCAATTCATGACTTCAGCACGTGCAATGATCAACATATGAAAGTTAAGACATATGGGGTGACTAACATTTTTTTTTTAAAGATTTTATTGGGAAATTGGGGAAGGGGAACAATGCTGGGGAATCTGGGAAGGGGAACAGACAAGTTGCCGTCTTTTTGTTCTTGTCTAGTTGCGGAGGTTGTTGCTTCACTGGCCCATGTTGTTGGTATTATCATTGCGCTCTTCCCGGATGAGGCAGATCTGTCGCCGGCCTCTGGATGGTCGCTCATCGCAGCTACCGGCAGCTCATGCTGGCTGCCGACCGCTCACGCTGGCTGCCGGCCACTCACTGTAGCCTATGGCAGCCCACTGCAGCAGGGGCTGCAGCCTACACCATCGCCAGGGCTGGCACAGCCCAGCTCCAGGTGGAGCTGTTGTTAGCTGTAGAGGGCAGTGTCACTGGCCCTCATATGTGGGATCCGAACCGGGGCCACTGGCATCCCAAACCAGCTCTTAACCAATGTGCCACTCGGCCGGCCCGGGGTGACTAACATTTTTAATCAATGCTCATTTCTTTCCTATGCCTTAAACTCTGTCCTTAGATGTTTATGTAATTATTTACACATTATACTACATTGTTTTTCTCTTGCTTTCATAACCCTAGGTATTGATAAAAGTACTGCTGCTATTTACCTGTGGTCTGACCCCAGTTTGACAAAATGAGCAGAAACAGAAAAAGAATAAGTAACTGAAGCTGCCTTCCATCTACCAATCTGTATTTTGCTCACTTCTGACAGGGTAGCTCTACCTTCAAATTCATCCTTTCCTTCCTTTCTTTTCTGTTGCTACTGCCTCCTCTGGTCTCCTGATCAGGCCTCAGCTCTCTCTTTCCAATTCATGCCTTTCCTGGCTACCAAAGGCATTTTTCTAAGAATCCTCACAACGTCTCTCCCCTGCTTAACATAATTCTTAGGTTCCCTCACATCTTTCAGGATAAGGTCCATTCAAAAGGTTCCCCAGCGTAGCCCCAACCCACCTACCTTCGTACCTTTCCAGTTTCATCTCTGTGCGTAATGCCTACATGCACCCTCCTCTCCAGTTACCCTCAAAAGACAAAATCTCTGCCTTTGAACCTGCTGTTCTCATTGCTCACCTTCGGTGTGAAAATCCCACTAGTTCTATTTTAGATACAGCTCAAATGGCCCCTCTTCCGTGAAGTCTTCTCCATCACACACACCCACACACACGCACATACACAGTGGCCTTTATATAATTTCTGGTATTCGTTATAAATGCACCTATTTGCAGCCTTTAGCCCCAGCCTTGAGACTGAAGGCAGGGCTGTAACCCCTGTATCTAGCATGATGCTGGCTGGCATAAGTGATTGCCTGACTATCTGGGGTAAAACAGGAAAAGCCTTGTCCAACACAGAAGGAAGAAATACAAACATCATCCTATCTGCCATAAACACAGGTGCCTAGAAGGGATGACAGAGACTGAAACCAAATAGCAGCACCAGCAGGCAGGGACCACAGCACAGCGGTGTCTGATGTTCACACCAGTTACATTGCTGAAAAGCCATTTCCTCCCACAGAGCCTGCCCACTTTCTAGTGGGTGGTGAGGAGAACAGAGTCGCCTGCCTAAGAGTATGCGGGGTGGGGGGGAGGGGTGTTGAACCCAGGGCATCAGTTACTACTAGGAGCTTCTCCAAGAGGGGCATTTCCTATTCCTACGAAATTTCAACTTCAATAGGTCGGAGGCCAAGCCCTGAGTTTATTTTGAAGGAAAAAAACACATTCCCACATGACTTTAACACATGCTCTTCAAACTAAAAACCCTGGGGTAAACCAATGTACCGTCCGCAGATAAATACCCACTTTCATGAATCATGAATTCCTGAAACCGAAAGAGGCCTAACCATTCATTTCGGGTGTTGATCTATGAAGGGTACAGAGACAGTGAGAACAGAAAAGGCTCAAACCATCAAGAACCCTCAAGACGTGTCTATGGGCACAAGGAACAAGCACAGGGATTTGGGGGGCATGATATGTATCAAAAGCTTGGAAACAATCTCAATGTCTTTCAGCAGAAGCATGGAGGGATTTTCAAATCTACATACGATAAAACACCGTGATGCAGTGAAAATGGCTGAATGGGGGCTACATGCAGCAATAACGGCAATAAACCTCAAAAATATACTCTTGAGTGAAAAAAAGCAACTTGTAAAAGGATTATATACAACTTGACACCATCTATGCAAAGTTTTAAAATACAGAAAACAAGATGAGACACTGATAACCATCTAAAGCCTGCAGAAGCCCCCAGTTTTGAATCCCTGTGTACTTCTTAGGTCACGGCAGTGTCATGGAAAGAACCCTGGCAGATGGCTCAGGGGACCTATGGCTTCTAGCTGTGCCATGCAGCCAAGACGTCAGAGGCCCTCTCCTAGCCTCAGTGTTTTCTTTGTAAAGGGAGAGGTTTGGATCCTTCAGGTAAGTCCCTTGCAGCTTTGAACCACATGCCAGATCCAAGAGACTATCCAGGCTGGTTCTCACCACAAAGGAAATCTCGAGGATCAGGTGCCTCTTGTCTTGAATTCCAACTAGGGAGTCTCACTGGTGTCAGGGTAAACAAGTCATTTATTAAGAGTATTCCACAGAAGTGCTCTCCCACATGTCTGAGTCACAGTGAAAACAGGAAGCCCACACCTATTTCTTCAGAGGACCATCCCATGTGCCCACCACCTTCCACCAGCTGTAAAAACGTCTTCATGAAATCCCCACAGAGCCAAGGCCAAAGGGCTGCTCCATGTGGGTGGGGCAGGGCGCGGGGGCAGGAAGCACACAGGCAGCTCACCCGGGGGAAGATCAACAGCAGATGGGGACAGGCCAAGGAAGAAACCATTGAAGAAATCTGCTCTAAGAGCAGGCACTGCCTAAGTAGTCTCTCGGCTCCCGGGCAGTCTTATTAACATTTCATTTATCCAGTGATGGCACCACAGTAAGACTGAGCAGAGGACAGAGAGTTTAAAATTGTAAAACAAAATCCAGTAGTATGTTTTTAGGACAGAAAATGTAAACACGTGGTACAAGAGTTATAAGCTAAGTCTCCTGGTCTTGTCCCCAACCAGCCAGCTCTCTTCCCAGTGGCAATCGCTGCTCTCAATTCCTAGTGTATCCTTTTGAGACAGTTCATGCATGTACAAACAGATCAACATATAAACACATACACATACATGATTTATTAAAAACATGCTATAAATAATCTGTACCTTGATTTTTTTGTAATATTTGCCCATTTTCTTTTGAAAAGTTTCAAACTTAGAGAAAATTTGAATAAGCACCCCTATCAGCAAACATAAATATGCTGATTAATAAGATTAATAATATTTTCCCACATTTCTCTCTCAATGTTTTTTCCCTCCGAACCACTAAAAAGTACACTAGACACCAAGGACATTTATCCTCTGAATCTATGAGCGTATATTCCCTAAGAATAAGGACATTCTCCTATATACCTACAATAACATTATCATACCTATGCAAACTTCCATTAATTCAATAATATCACCTAATATGGATTCCATATTGAAATCTCCCCGTCTCCAAAATGTACCTTGCTTTTTAAACTTAGCACTGTATCTTACAGATTTTTCTTTATCATTCAAATAGAAACTCCTCAATCTCTGACAACTAAATGATAACAGCTAACATCTATTAAGTGCTTACTATGCGTTAGGCACTTATCTAAGATTTTTCTTCTGCCATCCCTGGGATAATTTTCTTGTGGTTTTTTTTTTGTTGTTTTTTTGTTTTTATAATTTTGTAAGCTCAATGCATAAATTATTTTATTTTATTCATTTTTGTTACTCATGTAAGAACTTTAAGTTGGTGAATTTTCCTAAGCACTACTTAGCTGTATCAAAAATATATTTATATGAATTTTCATGTTACTTTCTAGATAGTCTACAATTTTTATTTCCTCCTTGACCCAGGAATAGTTTTTAAATTTCACAGTGGTATTTTATTTCCAAGTTTAAATTTTTTTCATTTGTGTTTTTTAGTGAATTACATAGTGATCAGATACGTTTTTCGTGCCATTTCTACTTCTTGGTAGGTACTGTGGTTTTCTCAGTGTCACACCTTACGGTCAATTTCTGTGGCAACTGAAAAGAAGGTTTATCAATTAATCTACCTTATTAAGGAAACAGCAGTTTTAAGTCTCTGCTTCCTTCCTCCAAGCCAAATTCAGCATTTAGAATTCAACTATTTTTAAATTTTTGGCATGGAGGTTTGAGACATTTCATCCTCGCCACTGTCATGCAATTGTGTTTATACTGGCCTTATATGGTGTGTAGTTGCTATTGAATTAAAGAACCTTAGCAATGGAAGGGAAGTTACAGGGCACATAAGCCAACCTCCACTCAGTCTCGGAGGAATTTCCTTTACAGCATTTCCCAAAAGATGTTCAAATGGATCTAACTTGAATTATTGTTGTGCCAGGGAACTCAGCACATTGCTTAAGTGGTGGCATGTGTGGCCTCTGTCAGGAGGTCAAGGATTAAGATTGTCACAAAGTATTTACTGGCTGCCTACTATAAGGACTGCATTACCCAGCACACTGGGGAACACACAGAGAAGTATGACATTACACTTATGCTCTAGAGCTGTGGTTCCCAAACTGTATGCCTTAGGGCACTGCAGTGACTTTGCACCCCTGGAGAGGTTCAGTTTTTGAGGGAAATGACATGATACACAAGCTGTCAGGGACATAAGCTGCACAAACTGCTACATCAAGGTGATGATGTGTAGCTTCTACATCAGTTTGCGCTACGTTCCTTTGGATGATCTCATATCTTTGCAAAACTGGGGTTTTGGCAGTCATTTTATAAAAGCAAGTAGTGTAGGAAAATCAACATAGAGCAGGAAATGATTATGGCAGGTTCCCATCGGATTCCAAGGTTTGGGAAGCTGTACAGTGCCCAACAGGAGCAGACATCCTATTAGTAAATAGCTGTGGTGATTTCAGTAGAAAAATATTTTCTTTCAATTGATGTGCAGCAGTTTTTTTAATAGCTATTGAATTGTTAAGACATAACTACTTATTAAGTTGCTTGGTTCTAACTACTTAATAAATGCAACCACTATGTATTTCTTTTGGCCTAGGGGACTCTGTGAAATAATTCCTGAGACTCCAAGAGCACTGTGAACTGAGAAAGTTGGAGACCTTTTCTAGGAGTTCACAGCTGAGTTTCAGAGACCAGAAGTCATGAAAGTGATGCAATCAGGATGTGAACGGTTAGGCTTATACCTGCTCATAGACTCAGCAGACATTTCAGGAGTGCGGGGAAGGAACACAGACTAGGGGACTGCCCAGGCCACTGCAGGGAAGGAAGGGCTGAGCCACAGGCAGGAGCAAAGGCCTTGATAAGAGCAAAGAGACTTGGAGATGAACAGGGCCTGGTCTAGAGACTGTGAGGGCATTGGTCTGGCTGTGGGGGGCTTGGAGGAGCGGCTGAGGAGTTTGAAGCTTTGATCTGGGGGCACTGGGGGAGGGGTGTGGTCACAGGGGCGATACAGTAAAAACCAGTTTTAGGAAGATGAATCCTAGTGGGAGTAGTGGATGGCCTGGAGGGGTGAGAAGGTAGGAAATTACATCGCCCGAAAAAGCAGCACACCTACATAGTAGAAGCCTGATATAACAGAGAGTAGGGGTCAGCCCTCTCCTTCAGCAGCTGCGTGGCCTGGGCCCACACAGCAAAGCTCCTCAAACGGTGTCATCCCTGATCATAAGAATCATAGCCCTTCATTATGTGCTTGGAAAGTTACTGTTTTAGGATTTCCTCTGGGACACACTGGAATCAAGATTTTTAGAAATTCTGTTTGGAGACCATAGCCTTGCCTCTAGGAAAGTATATAAAAGCGGGGTTAAGCATGGAATAAGGGAGAAATGTACTGGGTTGACAGGAGACTTGGAGCTGAATCTCAATTTGACCACAGACTCACCAAAGAGTGGCCCTAGGCCTCGGCTTCTTTACTCTGACAATGAGGGCTCTGGGTGAGACAAGAAGAAACGCTAAATGCCAGAGAAGGCCCCTGTCTACCTGATGAGTTAGGTCCAGTCCTTTCATGGGCTGAGAAGTAGGGCCAAAACTGTTATTTTAACATTTCATTCCAACATGCATAAAGCATTTATATCAACAAAGGGCTCTATATTATTAAAATATCATAATCTAGTCTCCTGTAAACTATTATTACCATAATAGCAGTGAGTGGATACAATAGACCCGAATATTGGCAGAGCCTTCTGGGGAACAAAAATCAACAATGTACAAAGTTGCCCCATGATGATGCCTCACAGACAACGTTTAAAATAAAGATTAAGTCACTGATCTGCTTTGTGTCTCGAGGGAACAAACAAGCTCTGTACAACTCGAATTAAGACTGGGTAGGAGCAGCCAAGTTCGATGGAATGGAAACTATATGGAAAATCGGTGAAGTCAGGGGGCAGAATAACCGACTTCGAACTTGAAATAATTTTGAACCCAAGAAGTACTCCCCAAGAAAGGCTGCATCAGAAAGGACATGAAAGTCCTACAGATTTTTGTTTGTTTTAATTTAAGCAATAACAACTTTATGTTTCCTTTCTAGTTTCAGAAGGGATGATAATGCAGCCTACAGAATTAGCCCATAAAGCACTCCTGACTCTTGACTTAAACTGGGTATAAGATCAAACGAGTCAGTATTTGGGGCCTTGTATGGTGATGGGGCTATTAAATGTCAGGACTTAGTGATGAGTCACAGAAGAGGTCTCTGGATTTTTAAATGACCCCGGGAGAGTGCAGTCTCTTCGACAGCCCTGAAATGTCTTTTTCGAGGCACCAGTCGAGTGGGGCATACAGCCCCAGCCTCAGCAGCTCCTAAAGACGACCAGGATAAACATGGTCATCACCAGCCTCTGAACACAGGTCTGTGTCACAGCTTTTGCTAAGGTAGGGAGGTTGTGGGTGTTTTACAGCAGGGGAGGTGAGGGGGCAGCAAGGGAGGGGGAAGGAAAAACATTCTCTCATCCCTGGGAAACCTGCAGAATGACTCCCCCCGCCCTGAGTTTGTACAAATGAAATCTCTACCTCCCACCCCTGCTTATAGGTCAGGAACCCATTCATGGATTAGGAAGTGACCCACCAGCATCAGCGTGAAGAGAGGGGTGCGGTGGGAGAAACACTGGGAGAGAACGCAGTATCCTGTTTAACTTGGCCTTGCCAGGGCCAAACCCTTTCTCTGTGAGTGTTTCTTTAGTTAAAGACTGATAATGTCTTCCTTCCAATGGCTTTGCCTCTCATGAAATGGGCTACTCGCCATACTTACAAAACCACTCTCACTGTATCACTTAACCTCTCCTGTATTAATCTCCCGATCCGTGAGACAGGGAGTAAACCTTAACATCATGAGGCCATCATGAAGAAAATGCCTGGAAATGAAAGTGTGATGCACTTGCAAAAAATAACATAATACAGTGCAAGTCCTTACAGTGCCAATGAACTGAGTTAACACCACCCTATACAGTTTGCATCGACTGGCTATGCAGTTAATAGAAAATAAGGGGTGAATGTGGAAAGTCAAATAGAACTATTGTGGATAAAGTGTGCTGGTGGCCAGAACTAAGGAAGGGCCCTCTAGAGTCACACTGATGAACCATGTCAAACAGAAACTTGGTATCTATGGCTGTTAGAATGAATGGTGGCCACCAGGAATGATGATGACTGGAAGCTTCGGAGAGTTTGCAGACTTAGTATTCGTACAAACACAAAATCTTAAGTATAACTGTGGTCACAAGGCCACCTGTCCCACTCTGGAGCAACAGCTGCAAGTGCAGGAAAAGGTCTTTATCAAACTGAACTAACCCTTGTCCATTACTTCTCCCTGGTCCTCGCTTGGCTTTCACATGCTCCTCCCCCCACCCCCTCACCGCCCCGGCCAGCCTTCCAGGTATTGGAGACGGGACACAGGCATCCCCTTGGCTTTCCCTTCTTTCACCTAACTACTCATTCTTTATTGGAGAATGGGCCTTGCGACATGGCTTCTGATCCTGGTTCTAAATGTCCTTCAGCATCTTTAAGTATGGTCGCGCGAAGTCAATACTCTGGGCGCGGGTCTGGCCATTCAGTTTTTAGAAAAGTACCTTCATGGTGCAGAAGTTATGTTATTATTATGCCCCTTCATACCACTGCTTCATTTGTATTGTGCTTGCAAGCATTGAAAGCCCTCTTTTTGCAGGTGCTATTTATTATATCACTCCCATCCTGTATTCATGGAAACTTTTTTTTTTTAAAGATTTAAAGGCTTAGATCTTTACACGTGGGCCTGTTGTATTTCAACCTATTTTTTAGGTTCAGCCTTATGTTTGTCATGATCTCTTCAGATTCTCATTTTAGTTCTCTTCCTGGTTTAGCATCACCCAAGAATTTGCTAGATGTACCAGTTTTGTCCTAATCTGAATCATGGATAAAAATGCAGAAAAGGCTAGTTCTGAGGACTCAACCTTGTTGGCATATCACCTTTCCCTTCAGGCTCCAAACTGTGCTTTGTGCAATATTGTGCATATAAAAATGCTTATACATAATTATTAAATTCTACCCAATATCAAAAAATATTATGATATTTTCATGGTATCTGTCTCAATTCTTTCTTGCTGGGTTCATCTTCTCACTCTAAGCCTGTCTTTGTCTTTAGCCCTCAGAAATCTGGGACACGATGTAGCCTGCAAAGCCCAAGGAATAAACATTATGTCAATAACATGTTCCTTAAATCCTTTTGTAGAGTCTGTCCTGATTGGCTGCAAAGTCAGTTTGTAGAAAACCCATTGCATTAAAGCAGATAACATCTGTGAATCCTCTGATTTCCTGTTTGGCTCCAATGTCAATATAATAATAGCTCCTTGTAGGTATTTTTACTGTACGATAAACAGACTTTTAAATACAAGGATTTGAGTACATGCCAAAATGGGGGCCTTCTGTGTTACCTCCTGAAAAATAATCTTTCCATCACATTTCTCACAAGGAGCAGCTCAAGATGGTCAACATTAACATGTTGAAAGGGGGATGCCATGGCAATACTTCTCTTTAAATGCAATCCCCATTCCCAAGATAACTCACATCATAATCAGGGTAAAGAAAAATCCTACTTTGACAGAGCCTGGAAAGCAGGAATCTGTGCACACTGGGAGCTCTGTGGATATCGGATGACTTTAAGAACCACCCTCTTGTTCAGCTTAGAAAACACTATAACGTGAGGTTTGGGCACCAGGAAAACAGGACTAAGGTCCCAGGGTGTCTGTTTCTCTTCTCTGTCTGATTCTGGGATTGGGCATGATTGCCCAGAAAGGATGGAGATGTCACCCTCCCTCCTGATGACCTGACTGGGGGTAGAGCGGGGGGGGGGACGGAGAGCGTATTAGATAGTGTATAGGAGGGGAGGGCAGCAAAAGCATTTCTAAAATTACCACTACTTTGTTTCTTTTTGATCACAATAGGTAACAATTAATTTTGAATTCTGGAATGACAGTAAGCAGGAGAGGGGAATTTAGGGATGAGTATAGCTGAAAAAAAAGTTGAGAACCCAAACTAATCTAGGATGATAGACGTCAGAATAGTAACTACCTATCTTGGGGGTACTAAGTGGAGAGGGGCTTGCAGGAGGCTCTGGAGTATTGAAAATGTTCTAAATCTCCATCTGGATGGAACTTGCACAGGTATATAGATAATCGATCATGGTGATGCACACTTAAGATCTGTGTACTTGATTGTCTATAAAATTGAATTAAAAGGTGAAAAAATAATAAAAAGATTGAGAACCGCTGGCTTAGTGGCCTGGGACTAGCTGTCCCCTGGAGCCCATCATGGTGCTGGCACCTTATCACTCAGATGTTCACGAGATACAAAAGGACGTTATTAACTTGGGGAGGCTGATAAATTATACCATCAATCAAAGTATACTCATCTTTCAACACACGGAATTCTGGTTCTTGGTGAGGCCTGATGCGGGGCCAGACTGTCCCCTGGAGCCAGGAGGAGCAACGCGCATCCACACGGAACAAAGGGTGACAGCTGCCGGACAGCGTTCCTGATCTCAAGAAAGGAGGCCCATGAGGTCAGAGCTACCCACTAAAAAGACACGGGTCTTTCTTTACTGCTGGCTTTAGACGAAGGCACGAGAGGTCACCGAGAGTGAGGGCAAGAGATCCTAACCCAGGGGAAAGGTGGTGGGTCCGAGGGGCAGGGCAGGGAGGCCTTGGGGTCTTGGGACAGCAAGAGGCGGAACTCCGTCAGACGGAGCAGTGCTGTGTTTCCACAGCTGCTGCTGGAGCCGGGCCAGGGGAGGGCCTTTCCCCTCATATTCATACAACATCAATATATTTCTATGACGAACTCACAGTTCAAAGGCAGGCAGAGAGAGAGAACCGTCTAGAGGGTGATGGGAGAGGGGCCCGGTATCAGGAGAGGGGGAAGGGTTTTCAGGAGGCAGCTCACATCCCCACACATGTGGGATGCAGGGCTCTCCCCAGGCCTGTCCCAGACACCCACTGCATTAAGCCCTTAGATGTCACAGTGGCCTCAAGGGAAGGCATAGAGTTACCGCCGACTATGTCCCCACACAGCGCTCCGAGTCCCCACAAATGTTGGATGTTTGGTCCTGACATCCCTGCAAAGGCAGGTGTCTTCACTCCTATTTTACAGGTGAAGACACTGCAGCCCGCAGAGATGAGGTGACTGGCCCCTGGGCAGAGGCAGGACCCGGGGCCTGAGGCCAGGGCCTACTCCACCTTACCAAGCCTAAGACAGGGCTGGAATCTGTTCTCCCAGGCCAGCAAGGCTCTTGTCATTCAGGGGCACTGCGTCTGGACCATAGGTCTAAGGCCTAACTCAGAAATGCATCGTGCAATTAATTAATTGAGATTCTCTTTTTACTTCTGTTGCAGAGGATAATCACCCATTAACTTAAACAAAACCTGCTATTGTATTCTGATCATAGGAGAAAACAGTGAAATAAGGAGCTCAGTACCTGCTATGTGAAATAGAGGAAATATATTCTAGGTTTTTGTAGTGAGTCACCATACACTTACATTTTGCTATGGTACATACAGGGAACACATAACAAATAAATAATTGACTAAAAAAAAAAAAGTGCAAGAAATCTACTTTTTGTTTTTTAAATTGTGGTAAAATATACATAACAGAATCTACCGTTAACCATTGTAAAGTGTTTGGCCCAGCGACATTAAGCACATTCCCACTGTTGGGCAACCATGACTGCCGTCCATCTCCAGAACTTTTTCATCCCCAAATGAAGCTCTGTCCCCAGTAAGTACTAGCTCCCCTATCTGTTCTCCAGAGCAGCGGCCTAGACAGGGCTTTGCACGGGGCACAATGCTTGCTGAAGAAAAGTGAGATTTATAGTCATATGAGTAGAGCAACTAGTATATTATATAAATAAAAGAGATTAAAGGCAGTCTATTTTTCCATAACTAAAGACTAATAGCATCTGTAGCCAAGAAGAATTAAGAGTAATTTATGACTTGTTTACCCTTCTGGCATCAGCTCTAATCATCTGTTGTGACCAAGACCTCTCGCTCTCTTTAGATGCATTAGCAGGTGGTGGTGAAGTCTGGTGCTGGGAGTGGGAAAGAGATGCCTGGCCTACCAGCCCTGAAGGTTAGCTGTGGAGCTGTCACCCAGTGGACAGGGATTCGGGGCTCTCCTAGGAAGCCTTCCTTGACAGATTTGTGTGACTTGGCAGTGACCCTGTGGTGGAAAATCACTGAGGAGGCTGAATTTCAAGTCCTGGTGAGCAAAGCTTTCAGAGGTCTTCTGTGTGGAGAGCAGCTCAGAGAGAAGGCAGGGGCCTCCTCAGGACCCTCTGGGTGATGTGGGGGACACAGAGAAGCGCCATCGCAAGGCTTTTTGCTGATCCCAGAGCACTGCGGAAGCAGGGAAAGCCTGAACAAATGAATGGCCCCTTCACTTCAGAAGTTTCTGCTCTGGTAAAGGCACACAGCCCTAAGTGGAGAGGGTCAGAGGTAGGTTATAAGAGGAAAGCTCGCTGGGTTTCTAAAAACTGACTGAGGAACCAGAAATGCTCGCAGCAATGGCCACTGGGCCACTGGCTGGCCTCCCTTGACTGTCTTTGGCTAAAGGGAACATTTTCGCCAAAGAAAAAATTGTCCACCGGGATAATGCTGCTGTCTGAGGTTTTTGACTTATCTGACAATTGGTCAATAGCTTTTCCTTCCTTCCTGGAGAACATGCCTTACTTGGTGCTTCACGCTCAGAACCCAAGGCTGGGAAGGTGATTCAGAGCTGGAAGACTTGGACTAGCTGAGAGATAACTCTGTTCCAAGAGAGGGGACCGATAAATATCTGGGCTTTGGAAGTAACTTTATGATGTTTGGATTTTGTGCTGGCACCAGGCTCCGGGGTTTTAAGTACTGTGCTGTCATATGGCATGCACCCTTTCCAAGAAAAACTCTATAAAATGAAAATACTTTATTGCCACAGCCTTTGACTTCTTCAGAGTCACACAAACACCGTAATCTCTTGCAACATTTAATTTAATTTAAACTCAGTTCACCTGAAGAAAACGAGTTCTGAATTTGCCTATTTTACTTCTTAAAAAGCACCAGTCTTCTCTATGGTGTCACTGTTTTGTTTGCTATGTGCCAAACTGTTATTTCACATATGTGAGAAGAAAATTGGCATCGAGTCCACATGAACTAAACTACTGGCAAAGATGATGCAGGAGCCTGCCATTGAGAAGATTAGATTCCTGAGAAACTCCTCTAGCAGTGTCCAACATCCACACACCAAAAAACTGTGTATGTGTGTAAATGTACATGCACATATTTGATTTGAAGAAGCTGATTCCCTGAGTTCAGGTAGTATTCAATTAGTCGCTTAAGTTGTCCTGAGCTTAAACATCTCAGTTGCACAAATAAACATACAACACAAAAACAAATGTGCACTGACTAATAAAAGAGGAAATTTAGAATGATTTTATCTGTATTCAAGTTTGAGCTTGCACATTTCCACAGTCTCCTTTATTATTCCTAATACATAGGATGATCATACTTTTCCCATAAAAAAGACTGAATAGATCATGTTGAATGTGTGTGTGTGGGTGGTTAGGAGGAGAGCTTTTCTTTTAAAATTTTCAATTTTTCAGTTAATGTTTTCCTTTACTTAAATTTTAAGGCTTTTTGCTATTTAAGTCTGCTCTTTTGCAGACTGTTTTGCCTTTGCACACACATTCAAATATGGAACTAAACCAAGAGAGAAATGGGGAATTTTATTAGCCAGAACTGTGGTAAGTGGTTTAATACTCTGGGGTAGTAGTGGAGCGCCGGGCTGCTCCCTGAACCCTGGATCCTGAGTCCCTGGGGATGATGCAGCCGTGGCAGCTGTGCCACCACAGCAGACATCTGGAATTTGTGCCTGTTCCATTGCTTCAGGACCCTTAGATCACACTAGGAAGGGGTCTTCTGAACTCAAGAATGACTACAGGCAAGGTTTGGTAATCATTTGAAACACTTTTATAATTCGATCTTACAAAGGTACAATATTTCTAAAAGAAAGAGATCAACTTTGGGAAAACATGTACATAACGTTTTTTAAGTTTGGATATTTCAGATTTTCATATGCATTTTCTAAAATAATCATTGCATTTTTCTCAGTCATTGGGGGGCCACCTATGGGGACATACCAATGTGTCTGACAGGACTGTCAATCATAGGATTCCATCTTCCTTACCACGTCTACAGATAACACGTGATCCAGACTTAACCAATCATCCAGCACCATTTTCTTGGCAACAGTAATTAGTCTAGGTAGACCCAATAATTCAAGTAGAGCCAATCAGAGTCCTTCCCTTAGACTGATTTATGAAAGATGGAAGACACGTGCTTCGTTCCACTGGAGCCGCTCATCTGAGAAGATAAGAAATCTGGGGCTACTAATAAACATGTTTCCTGCCACAGAGAAAAGAGTGGAAGGGTATCCTCAGAATGAAGTAAGCACAGGCAGGCTCAGCTGAGAGGGACAAAAAGTGAGTCTTGGAGAATCCTGTTCCTCACCCTGAGCCCTGGTTCCTGCATCACTTCCTTTACTCCTGTAAGCAGTTCCAATAACATTCCAGCTACATAACCAAGAAATTTCCTCTTTGCTAAGGTTGGTAAGAATTAGGTCTTTGTCATTTACAACTGAAAGTTGTCAATACTAATGCAGGGGCCCATCTTAACTTGGGGATCACAGTGTTACTTCTATAGCGATTAATGACTTTCAGGCGTGGCTTTCCAGGTGCGTGTCAATGAATGTTCATGTCTTTTATAGCATTAGTGGCATCCCATATCAATTTATACATTAAGAAAGACATGCTGAAATTTATAAATTAGAGTGGTAAAAACACTCCTATGCATGTATAAAGAAAAGCAGAATTACATAAATATAGTTCTACCCATTTTACATTTCTTAGCACACAGAGAAACTTAACATTCATTACTGGACGTATCTACTGATTCAGGAGTTTGTAGCACAAAAATCCTTAACCATAGCTTATTCTATCACTATTGTTCATCTACCTTATGAAAGAAAAGGGGCCAAGACTGGGGAAGAATAAAGGAAAAGTTTTCATTCATAGACATGCCGATTCTTCCTGTCCACATGTTTAGGCTCTGCTTCTTCCCCTAACCCCGAGCTGAGCATCTCAGAGATGCTGGCAGGTACAAACAGCTCCCTTTTAATTACACCACCAAATTGCTGCAATAACTGATTGCCAGTTAAATAATTATAATCAAGTGCCCATTGTGCATAACAATCATTTAATGACTGCCATCCGAAAACACTATAATAAAGAGAGCTTTAATGAAGAAAGCTGGAAAGGGGCCAAAGTGTTATGGCGGTTTGCTTAAAGGGAAAGAGAGCCATAATCTGTATTTAAGATTAAAAGAAGCCTTTAATCCAGATGCTCAACATTAAACAAGGGAGTGGAGTCATGGTTTGATCAAAAGTTACTGCGTGCATAAAAGAAAGTAATGTAAATGTTCTTTTAGAAAAAAAAAAAAGCTCCAGTAAATTATATTAAGTAAGTGTTTGTAACCATTTGCTTTGGAAAAAAATGAAAGAAGAAAAACATCTGATTTTCATTTTGGACAAGAATATTCAGCTAAAATAATAAAAGGGAATAGGATTTTATTTGACTTGTATAATATCATTGAAAGTGAGTGAGTTGCCATTCAATCTACCTGGTACCCGTAATATTTCTCCTGTACTGACTCTATTTATTTATTTATTTTTTGCCCTCGCTTTACTAGATCAGGCTTACATCTTTGGGAAGTGTAATTATATTCTCACACAAAGACTTAATTGAAATGCTTTTGATGATCTCAGCTCTAGCAAACAGTAGTTCTCATCTGAGGGGGAAAACAAAACAAAACAACAATCTTCCCACATAAAACTCAAATCAACTGGCAGCTACTGCCACTGCTGATATATGGAGTCTTTGGCTAACCAGTCAAGACTGCATTTCCCAGGATTGCAGCCATTTTGTATGAACAGATATGCAGCCTGGCCAACGATCAACACATGTCTCCAGGCTTTGCTAGAGTGAATGCTGGTAGAAAACTAAAATCAACATAGTCAGTCCTCTCCAGGAAGAATAAGAAGGGAAAGCAAAAACAAAACTAAAAATGGTTCCTATAGATCTACCCAGATTTGGGCCCCAACAGGTTTCCCCATACCACAGGGTACAAAGAAGCAGGCCCTGGCCCTGGTTAGGGCGGGGGGACATGTGCAGTGTGGCTCCTGTGCACACAGAAAGCCCAGGTCCTTGGGAAGGCATGATGATGTCCCGAGCAGTGAAGAAACCCTGGCCATCTGAGGGAAACAGAATCATACCTGGGGATCATTTTATCCCAAGGTGAGAACATTCAGGACACAACAAGATGCCCTGGTGCCCCTGAGCTGCTTCTGAAAGTCCAGGTCCTGGTACGTGTGTGCATGCGCTTACATGTGTGTGCATGCTTACGTGTGTGTGTGTGTGTGTGTGTGAGAGAGAGAGAGAGAGAGAGAGAGAGAGAGAGAGAGAGAGAGAGAGAGAGAGAGAGAGAGAAACAGACAGGAAGAGATGAATTGGGGGGAAAAAAACCCACCTGCTTACCTGGGATATAGGACACAGACAGGCCAACAGATTTTCTAAGACCATTTTAGCTTAAAATGACCCTAGGGGAAGGGGCAGGAAATCAATTATGACACCAGGGCTTTTTCTGACCTTCTAAGTTAAGGGTATCAACAGATTCTCCTTCAGGAAGGTCCTGCTTTTCAGTTTGTGTTAGAAGTCTACCTAATCACCTCCTGGTGAGTAAGCTGCCAGGGTTTAACAGCATCAGTGTCATTTTATCAGCGTTTCTCCACAGCATTTAGCCCAGTGCTCCACACACAGTGCAGCTCACCCTTTGATATGTGCTCCTAACACAGGCTTGTCACTAGTCACCAGAACCGGCTCTTCCCATCTCAGAGTCACTGCCAACTCCAGCGGCCTTCCATGTGCTTCCTGACCAGTCCCCAGTCACTTTCCAGGAGCTGGGTGCGTGAAATCATGCCATTCCTATTCTCTCTCTTCACTAATCAGCAGTCAGTACTCACACTCTCTCCACCTCAGGTTCCTCCTCTATAAATGCTGATGTCAACACTAAACTCAGATTATCAGCAGGCTTCTATATGTTTATGTGAGGACTTGACGAGAAATACATATAAAGCCACGTGCCTGGCACTGGTAAGTGTTCAGTATTATTGACACACATCATTGCCTTTAGGAGAAAATCTAAATTCAAATTTGTTGGCCAGGTATATATAAGGTCACACGACTAAGTTTGAGAAGTTGTTGCAATGATGTTGCTAACCTTTTTTGATATCAGAGGGATTATTCATTATGAATTTGTACCAACTGGACAAACAGTTCACCAAGTTTGCTATTTGGAAGTGCTGAAAAAGCTGCGTGAGAAAGTTAGATGACCTGAACTTTTGGCCAACAACTCATGGCTCTTGCATCACGACAATGCACCAGCTCACCCCGCATTGTCTGTGAGGGAGTTTTTAGCCAGTAAACAAATAACTGTATTGGAACACCCTCCCTACTCACCTGATCTGGCCCCCAATGACTTTTCTTTACCCAAAGATAATGAAAATATTAAAAGGAAGACATTTTGATGACATTCAGGACATCAAGGGCAATATAACGACAGCTCTGATGGTCATTTCAGAAAAAGAATTCCAAAATTGCTTTGAAGGGTGGACTAGGCTCTGGCATTGGTGCATAGCTTCCCAAAGGGAGTACTTCGAAGGTGACCGTAGTTATATTCAGCAGTGAGGTATGTAGCACTTTTTCTAGGATGAGTTCGCGAACTTAATCGTCAGACCTTGTATGATAATGTCAGTAATTATAAAATAACATACACCTTGCTCAGCACTCACCCCAAACATTCTTGTTTCTATCTTTCTGTACTCCATCCATTCCCCACATAGCAGCCAAGACCGAAAAGAAAAAAAAGAATATGTGAATCACTTCCTGTCATTCTCCTGCTTAAACACAATGCAAGCTGTTCTCATGGCTTAGGAGGGCCCCCGTCGCTTGCTCCCTGCCTGTCTCCAACCTCATTTCCTACCACTGTCCCCCTAACTCACTGTGCTTTCGCTGATGCTGGTTACAGTTCCCTCCATTTCTTAAACCAAACAAGCTTGCTCCCAACTAGGTCTTGGCTCAGGATGTTCTCTCTGCCTCAGGATCTTTCCCCAGGTCCTCCCGTCTGGCTCTCTTCTCTGTACTCAGGTCTCAGCTCAGAAGCCACCTTCTCAAAGGGACCTTCACTGACCTGTCAGTCTAAATTGTCTAAGTCCTGACCTCTATTTTCTACTCCTCCATGCCCCACACCAATTCATTCTATCTCAATATCCTGTTTTGTTTCATATCACTGTGCTCATCTCCAGCTGAAAGCGTGCGTGTGCATGTATGTATGTATGTATGTATGTATGTGTGTGTGTATGGTTTTTTTAATTATTATTTATGGAACGAGAATATAATAAGCTCCATGAAAACAGGGACCTTGCCTTGTCTTGACTACCACTGTATCTCCAGTGCTTAGAAGGGGTCCAGCACTACAGTAGATGCTGAATGAATATGCTCTATCCCTCACAGAGTCTGTATATTGGCTGCCACTTACCATGCACTCAGTAAGCCTCAGCTGCACTGAACTGCACTGAATTCATCTAAGTGGCAGGCACCAGGCACAGATAAAAATCTTCCCTTCACCACCACCTTGTTGGATCAGATGCACACTGCAGAGCTCATAGGTGTGTCCTGAGCTTATCAAGGAGTATAGGGGACCTAAAAGGCAATGGGCATAAGGACGAATGTATGCAAAGATAGTTACGGCTCACCAAGGTTTCTGGGTTCAACAGAAGTGTGAGGAGATGCAAATGTCTAAATTCACAGCACAGGGCTGGCCGAGTGGCGCGGCAGTTAAGCGCTGGCTTCGGAAGCCAGCGGCCCTGGTTCAGGTCCCACTTATGAGGGCCAGTGACACTGCCCTCAAAAAAAAAAAAAGAAATAAATAAATTCACAGCACACAGTAAACAAAACAGTGTATTAGCATATGGTGAAACTGGAGCCAGAATGACATTTAAAATAAACTTTTTTTTTAAAAAGATTTTATTGGGGGATTGGGGGAGGGGAACAACCTTGGGGAATCAGGGAAGGGGAACAAGCAAGTTGAGGTCCTTTTTTTTTTCTTTTCTTTTTTTTTGTTCTTCAGTCTAGTTATGGAGGACGTTGCTTCACTGGCCCATGTTGGTATTATCATTGCACTCTTCCCGGGTGAGGCAGATCAGTCGCTGGCCTCTGGACGGCTGCTCACGGCGGCTCTTAGCAGCTCACACTAAGCCTATGGCAGCCCACTGCAGCAGGGGCTGCAGCCCACACCATCGCCAGCCATCTTAGCTATAGAGGCAACCAGGTGGAGCTGTTGTTCACCACCTTAGCTGTAGAGGGCAGTGTCACCGGCCCTCACATGTGGGATCCGAGCCGGGGCCCCGCTGCTCAGAGCTGGAGTCCCAAGTCAGCTCCTAACCAATGCGCCACTTGGCTGGCCCTAAAATAAACTATTGATTTCGTATTTACATATATTCCCAGTCAGGTTCAGATAGAAGGAGTGTGGGATTTGGAAGCAGAATTCACCGTTTTATGAGCTTAAATAGCACTATAAACTACAGTATCACACATAGCATTTAGAACTGACCCTATCTTAAATTCCTTATATTGTTTCAAATGTTTTAATCTTATCCTTTCAACTTCAGGTCAGAAATTGGATCACATGCTTGTCCAGGATCTTAGAGCGAGCCTAATTCTTAGCTTTGAAGTTTAGCAGACTCAGAACTGCATCCCAGGTCTTTTACGGTTCTAAGACATTTGGTGAATTATCTGTCCTCCTTTAACCTTAATTTCCACAACTTTTTAAAGAATTTTTTTTTTAAATTGGGGAATTGGGGGAGGGGAAGAGTGTTGGAGAATTGGGGAAGGGGACCGGCCAAGTTGTTGTTTCTCAATCTTAGTTGTGGAGGGTGCCAGTCGCCATCTGGCTTCCTGTTGGCAGCTCGTGACCTCTAAGCTCAAGGTGCTGTGTTCAATCTTAGGCGCGGGTGGACGTAGCCACCATCCCATGAGGGAGTCGAACCAGCAGCCTTGTTGTTAAGAGCACACGCTCTATCCTCTGAGCCATCCGGGCGGCAGCTCACTCAAGGTGCCAAGTTCAGTCTTAGTTGCGGATGGGCACAACCCACCATTGAACATGCAGTCTTGTTGTTAACACCAGCTGAGCCATCCTGCCACCTGTTGGCAGTTCAGCAACATCTCAGCTAGGGTGCAGCGTCACTGGCCCATGTGGGAATTGAACTGGCGGCCCTGTTGCTCAGAGCTCGCGCTCTAAGCCAACTCTTAACTAACTGAGCCACTCGGCTATTTCCACAACTTTTAAGTGGTGATGATGACATTCATCCCACAAAGGGATGGTATGAGAAATAAATGGGATGATTTACATGAAAGGACTTTTGATTTACTTAATAGAAAATAGGTACTCAATAAATAATAGTTTCCTTCCTAGATAGGCGGTAGGAGCTCAAAAAATACTCACTAGGTAGTGGCCGAATTGGGGTGGAAAGCATGCCAGGAAACAAGTATACAAAGAGTGGCAGGTAAAAAACCAAACTATCAACTGGAAGAAATCAAACAAGGCCCAAAGTGCTATAATGTTTTGTTATTACTCCCCATATAAGAAGGATCTGCAAACATGGATATTTTATGGCTGATCACAGTGACAAGTGGCAGTTAGGGCTGAATATTAGAAAGTCACTGAATATCAGAAGCAAGCAGTCACTGAATTTCAGAAATTATTGGTTAACTACAAAAAGAAAGTAAAAGGAAAGTGTGTTCCTGAGAACAGTATTTGCTTTCAATCTACACAGGATCAGGGAACTCATGGCACAATTCCAGTGGAAAAAAACCGACGGGAATTTAAGTATTCCTTGATCTCTCATGAAACGCAAGTCATCAGGAAAAACCATCGTGTTCAAATCACTCTGTTTGGCATTCCAAGGCTCCAACACAAACACTGGAGCTGCTGGACCAATCACAAAGGCTAGAGTGAAAAGGAAGTCAAAGTAAGCAGTGAACTATTTTCAACAATCCTGGGGGTGGGGTGGTGACAGATAGTTACAGAAAAAGGACAGGGGAAGTCACCTGCTTGGGGTCTACCACCAAGCCCTAGGAAATGAGAGAAGTACTGGCAACAAAGAAGAATGGCAAGGTAGCCACAGTGGACATCTGTCGCTCTGTTTGCTCAGCCTGCGGGTATCATTACCCTTGTAACAACCACACCAGTTTTCCAATTTTTCACCAATTTATCCCCGACTCTTAGGTATTACGATTCAGGTGGGCTGTTTACCTCGTTACCACTGAGAGTCAGCCCCTTGCTCCCACCATGGTGACCGGGTCACTAGTGACCAGTAAAGGACATTGTTAGTTAATGCCACTGGGAACAAGGCTCTCCATCATGGGGGGTTGCTCAGACTGGGGATGGAAGCCCGGAGCTACCAGTGCCATATTGCTATCACGAGGCCAGGACTGAGACTACCTAAAGATGAAGCAATGAAGAGAAAAAGTGAGGCATGAGACGATGACAAAAAGGTCACCACTGACATTTTTTGAACACTCGGATCTCTTGATATATCTAAGGCTAGAACTATCCATGAATTTTTCAGTTATTTGAACAAATAATTCCCCATGTTTGCTTAAATCTCTATGAGTTAGTGTCTAACCTCCAACCAAAAGAGTTTGACTTGACACAGTTAAGTGAGCTTGTAGAGTTTAATCCTAAAGGATTTCTCAAAAGGCATGAGGTGCTTTTCTGAGTTCTCTCCAAAAAAGAGAAGAGGAGTTAGAATATGTGAGATACTAGGGACCACCTACACTTTCACACCAGCAATACCATTTGATCAAAATTATATACATTCTGTTGAATATAAATGAGACAACTGAACTACATGTGAGGTTACTGTAGACCGAAGGAGACCTATTTATTATGTCCCCAAACTTTCCCCTTCACCTTCCCACCCAAAAAAGTCAAACGTCCATCTATCTAGTCAAAAAGTTCTCAATAAGTGCCAAATATATGCCAGGTATTAGGCCAGGTATTGAGGATACAACGGAGATTAAGACATAGTCCTTATTCTTAAGGAGCTAACAAATAATTATGATTCAGTGTGACAAGCACGAGAAGGGATCCAGGGGAGCCCCAGAAGGGATGACGCCTTGAAGGATGAGAAGGCACCTGCCAGGCAGAGAGAACCAGGGCAAAGGGCTAGGCAGGAAGTGTGAGAAGTCCAGGGCGCCCGAGGCTGGAGTGGCTGCAACAGCTGTGACTGCCAAGCTGAGGAGCTGATCTCATCCTGAAACAAAGCTGAGCCTTTGGAAGTCTCTGAGTGACACGCTCAAATCCGAGTCTCAGAAGGGGAAGCCTCGTGGCTATTGCGGGAGTGGGGGTAGGAGTGGGTGTGGGGTGGACTAAAAGCAGGACTTGCTGGGACCTGTGATCATCACCTGGAAGTGGCTGGAGAGACTTTGATAGAGAAAAGCCAGACCCGAGAAGGAGGTGAGTGTCTACAATTCTAACTTGAAAAGCACTAAAAACACCCCATGCAGATGACTTGAGAAGAATTCCAGGCAAGAGGATTATATCTACATCCTAAAGGGCAAAGACCGACTAAGAGTAATATGGGGAAAGGGCCATAAATGCCTGTGCTTCCTCAGACTCTGGGTCTCTGTTCCTCCATCCTAAATTCTCTCCCCCGTCTAAATTCCATCGCCCTCATGGCTTGACGTTAGAGGAGGTCTCTGCCCTTGTGCTCTCGGCATCCTACACTTTTTTTCAACCTGATCACTGACTATGCTTCTCTGAGCCTTAGCTTGCGCATCTGTAAAATGGGAATGCTGACATTTACCTCAGGATAAGAATGAAACAGGACAAATTTCATAGAGCACTTTGCACAGAGCCTGACACGTGAGGAACACTCAATAAATAGAAGCTGCCATGCTCCAGCTAAAGAGGAAGTGAGTTGCACACCAAACAGCTGCTTTTCCCTTGCCAGGACTTTCCAGATCTTACAGTTAATTAGATTTTGTTGTAAGAGCAAGCCCAAAGTTCTTTACTGGGTCGTGAAAGCACATGGACCAACACAAGTGCACTATTTCTGAAGGCCCATAAGGCTACAGTGAGCCGTGCTGGACGAGGAGAGGAGCGATAGATAATGTTCCCAGGTGCAGAAATGCCGCTCTCATCTTGCACTGTCTTAGGTGACAAGGTCAAACGTATCATCATTCTGCCTCTAAGAATTATGGGAATGGCTGAGGAATGTTCTGTGACTGAAGGAAGAAACTCAGCAGACTAACAGGTAGGTTTGTTGGTGATGTGGTTTTATTTGATTTTTAAAGCCAAATCTATAGAAGTATCTTATAGAATTTCCTGTTACCCTCTGCTGGCAAGTCAGCACAGGGGCCTGGCTTAATTGTATGCAAATGAGCAAACTGAATAAGAGAGGAGAGAACCACAACGCAAAACCCAACAAGACTGGACAGCTGCACACAGCTTCGGCATTTCCATCCTCAACACACCCACAGAGCTTTGAGTGCAGGGGGCGAACCTGCAGCTTGTAAACACTATAAAAATATATTACGTCCATTTAGGGCAGTGGTTCCAAACCTATTTTAGACCAAAGATGATATCTGTTGAGACTTTAATGACCTCGAGCCTCCCCGACTAATACGCACACACGTGTGCGCACCATTTTGTAAACAACCCCTGGGTGTTCAGGAACCATCCTCACCCTTCACCGCTGCCCCCAGACCATTTTGGTCCTACAGGAATTTAGAGGGACAGCTCATGGGGCTTGAGAGAAGAGGTGGGCGAGTCAAGAGTCTCTCGTCTCAGAGCTCAGTGTTCTCCATGATACATTCATTGCTGTGACAGCCACCTCTTCATAGGGAGAGCGCTAATGAATGATGTGACACCCACAACCCAAACACTGATCTGTCTGCAGTGCCTAGCTCTGAGTGGCTGTGGAAAACCATGGAATCTCAGTGATTTCCAAAGTGCGAAGTAAACAAAAGTCCGAGAGGGTTCTCTGGGAAAACGGGGTGGGAGGGGGACAGGTGTGGTGCAGGCCTTGGAGAAAGCCACCAGGTGCTCCTGCCCACTCCGGGAAGGGGCAGGGAAGCCTGCTCTCTCCCACTCAGCTCCACGCAGTCCGAGCATTCTCATTTTTCATTTATGCAGAGGCTGCAGATTCCTAGGATGATCTGTACCAAGTCCAAATAGTTAAAAATAATTTGCTAAATACCTTCCTAGATAAATTGAAATCCAAGACCTTTTTGAGCCTTGTCCAGCCATCCCTCAAAGGGACAGCCGGCTGAAAGTCACGCCCTTTCCTAGCTGAATCCCTGAGTCAGGCTTCTGCCTGTCAATCTTCTGATGTCACAAGTCAAACTGTGCCATGGAAGGTTGAGTAAGCATCTGTAGAAAATAGAAACTCCACTGTAAGAACAACAGGTAGTTCCAAACACAAAACATCTCTGCCCTGTTTCTAACTCAGCTACTGTATATAAATTTAGCCTTGACACCAGGAGGGCAATTTTTAAAAATAGAAGTCAAAGGTGAATAGAATAAATAACAACAATGTGCCAGTCACACTATCTTAGGCAAGACATAGACAGTGGTAAACAAGACATATAAAGGCTTTATCCTTGTGGGGATTATAGTATATATGACTGAGGGCTGGAGTAGGAGACAGAAAATAAACACAAATAACTGCAGATAGTGGTAGGGGCCATATAGAAAATAAAGCAGCATACAGGAATACAGAATGGTTGCGTTACTGTTTTTATATCCATTTTTACATATGAGGAATCTGAGGATAACAGAAGTCAGGTGAGTTGTTCAAGGTTATACAGCTAGGAAGCAGTGAACTTAAACTCTGATCTCTCTGAGCCCAAAGTTGTTCCTCACCACAATCCTATGCTATCTATTCATCTTCTAGGGAAACCAAAGAATCTGGAGAACAGGTAAGATGAGAGACGATCATTATTTTAAAAAGCCACTCCCGTTAGGACATCAGCAAAATTCTGAGCTCTGTGAACTCAAAATGACTGTGCTATACACTGCCGTTTTGATGCTAATGCAACTAACATTTGAAATTCTGTATGTGATACTTAACATACTTTAATCCTTCACACCATCCTCTGAGATGGCAAATGTTGTACGGTATTTCATAAAAGGACATTAAGGCTCCGAGAGCTTGAGTAACCTGTTGAGAATCACAGAGCTTATAAATGTGCAAGCTTGCCATCCAGGCCTCCTGCCTCTGAGTGCTTTGCTTTTTCCATTACACCACGCTGCCTTCCGGAAGACTCCCTAAGGAGCTCCATTTTTCTCCCACCGGGAGGCAGGGGAATAGCTAACTTGGCAGCGCAGACAGAGAGGAGTGACTGTTTTGCATCTCTGCCAAGCAAGTATTCATGCCCTTCGCAATATGGCTTGGACACAACACCCAATGGACCTTCAGCAGCTTAAGCCTTCTAGAATTTGCTGAAGAATTTTCTTACCTTCTCTGTATGGGGTCCAGAATTAAGAGGGGGGGGAAAACATATTTATGTCTTATTCAGAATTCAAAAAGTAATAAATCCTTCAAGGCCCTGGCAAGTTTCTCTAATCCACTGTAATCATGTTTCCTTGTATAACAAGTCTTGTGATGTCTGCAGTGGCGTCTTGCTATAGAAACGGCAGCCTGAGAGCTGAGGCTGTTCTTCTCGTGCCTGGGGGATTATTCCATTTTCCACATTAGGAGTAAGCCGCAGGCTTTAGGTTCTAAAAGGGAGCCAGAAACGCTGACTAGGATCCAGATGCCCTAAATATAATTAGAACTAAATTTTACTGCCCTCTGTGAAAGACACACTGAAAAGAAAGACACAACTGAAAAGAATGTACCAACGTCTAGAATTCTGCTCCAGAAAGCAAAGTTATGAATAGAGCCGACACGGCTCCCAGTGCATGAGACGCCCCTTAGAGCCACCTGGACACTAGCCAAAGGTCTCCCTGCTTCGCATCCCTGGCTTTTTCTAATTTTACACAGCCAAACATAACCACTAGGGAAGGACGACATGCTACAGGCTCATCCTAATAAACCAGGATTTCACGTAGCTCTAGAACTTTCTGCAGGTGTCTTTTTACATTAAAAAAAAAATGATTTAGGTGTTTCAGGGATTTATTTGATAAATGAAAAATGATTTTTCTTTATGGTCTGAGAATCATTTCTAATTGTTGTTAAAGAAATAAATTTATTAAATTCTTTAATAGAAAAATCCACATTTTACATCATTTAACGTAAGTCTACTGAGAAACAGTATAAATGTGTCTCACCTCAAGTTGCAATTGTTAATAATTATAATGATGATGATGACAGATGTCCTATTTGTCAAATGCTTATTATGAGCCAGGCACTGTCAGTGCTTTCAATATATTATCTTATTTAATCCCAACAGTTCCTCAACAAGATTATTATTTCCATGTTACAGTACAGGGGCTAAATCTTCCGATGATTCTGCAACTTGCCCAAGGTCACACAGCTAGTAAGCAGCTGGATTTTTGAATACAGCGGATTAGACTCCCACTCTGGAATAAAAGGTGAACGCCCTCTCCCCACTGCACATAGCCATTGCTTCCAGCAACTTGCTGTCATCAAATCTTTCTGAATTAAGCTTGGTTTTCACAGGAATGACTTTCTTTTTGCACTGGTTTTTCATCTGGGGGGTATTTAATTGAATGGCATAATTACAACAAGTCTATCCGGCAAGAAATACAAAAGACTCTCGGAAAGCATACCCCTCAGCTGGAGGGGGCAGAAGTGTCCACGTGTGCTAGAAACAAGCCTGCTTCTGGGAGCATCCAGCCTTCTGTGGACACCAGGTCATGCTTCAACAGGGGAGCGCAGAGCTAATTCATCAGGAGAGTCAGTTAAGGGAAAGTGGGTTAGGAAAGCTTTACTGAATATAATTTTTTTTTAAAAGATTTTATTGGGGAATCGGGGAAGGGGGACAGACAAGTTGCTGTCCTTTTGTTCTTCAGTCTAGTTGTGGAGGACATTGCTTCACTGGCCCATGTTGGTATTACCACTGCGCTCTTCCCGGGTGAGGCAGATAGGTCGCCGGCCTCTGGATGGCCGCTCCTGGGGGCTCCTGGCAGCCCACACTAGGTGCGGGCCACTCACAGTAGCTTATAGCAGCCCACTGCAGCAGGGGCTGCAGCCTACGACGGCAACCAACAACTCACAGCAGCCCAGCTCCAGGTGGAGCTGTTGTTCACCCTCTTAGCTGTGGAGGGCAGTGTCACTGCCCTTCATATGTGGGATCCGAACCAGGGCTGTTGGTGTCCCAAGCCAGCTCTTTACCAATGCGCCACTCGGCCGGCCCTTAAATTTCTAAATCATTCCTCCCCCGATGGGCTCTCAGGTTTGAAACAGACACCTTTGGATTTGTCTGCACAGCACCCTCCTGTCCTCTGGTTACAAAACCTCTTCTCCCCTCGCCAACCATGTTCCTTTAGAAACCTCGCTTCTCTGGCTCAACTTGACTGGCCGCAAAATGAGCCAGAGACCCAAGCTGGGCTGAGTTTTGAATCTGGGACCCAAGGGGACGTGAGCCAGCCCACGTCGTGACGGAAGCTCTGAGCTTGTTGGCGCTGGAGCTGCCAGCAACATCTGCTGAGAGAAGACCCATTCCTGTTACTCCTGGATAGCTTTGCTTGATGGACTTTTTAATTGTGTTCGGTGCTTCACTGTTTCCACTTGCTTATAATAATTCACGTTGGGTTTATGTCTCCTGAAACCAACAGAGTCCTGACTAATTCAGAAATGGCACCAAAAATGTTAAAAGTGACCAAGTCTAAATGCAAAACAAATGATGTGATGAGGAGGGAGGGGAGGCTATAACAACGACCCCATCTGGGGTGGGCAAGTTCCCAATTGTTGTTACAACATAGTAAATCATCTGGTTTAACAAGTCCTAAGGTTTAGGAAACTTAGGAAAGTATCAGGTTATTGGAGAGCACTGTCTACTTCTTACAACCTTCCATAAGGGGGCAAGAAAGAGATGTTGCAGTGCAAGCTGGCCTGTCTGGAAGCGGGTAGCGAACAGCAGAGCTGGTATATAACACCACAAAGGGAGGCAATCAGGGTACTTTTCAACTGCAAAGGCTAACATTTATTATTATTGTTTTTTAAAGTGCATATATAATTCTACACATATACATTCAATTCAATTGATTTTTCTTTTTTTTTTTTAATTTTAATTGGGGAACAGTGTGTTTTTCCAGGACCCATCAGTTCCAAGTCAAGTAGTTGTTTAAATCTAGTTGTGGAGGGCGTAGCTCAGCTCCAAGTCCAGTCACCGTTTTCAATCTAGTTGCAGAGGGTGCAGCCCAACATCTCATGCAGGAATCGAACTGGCAACCTTGTTGTTCAAAGCACGCGCTCTAACCAACTGAGCCACCCAGCCGCCCCCAAAGGCTAAATTGTTTTGCTGCATGCTGTAGTCAGTGGTTGTTAGGGAAATGATAGGATCTGATAAACGGACAGAAACATATGGGAGGAGCCAATGGCAGTAACAGCGGGAAGGGAAGGCCCCGGACTCAGATGCAAACTGGGGCTACGCCGGGAAACTGTCCAGGATCTCAGCAGAAGCTTACACTGAGTCCCAGGAGGGGAAGCAGAGGGTCTTAAACAGCCCTGGGAGGCAGGGACCTCCAGTCAGAAACACGAACCTGGAGGGCCGAGTAGGTCTTAATAGCGGGACTCCTCGAATTACGTGGAGCTATCCCTCGGACTCTGATTCCACATCATTAGAACAAGAGCACTCGATAAGAGCATCTCCAAAGTGTCCTCCAGGTTCCCATGTTTTGTTTTAGGTGATTAAATATAAAGCCTTATCGTTTTCTTAAAACTGCTGAGCACTTTTCATTCTAAGCATCAAACTTAAGAGCACATGTGGGAGTGAGAGCTTAAGCACTTGCTTGTGAGCCTTTATGATCTCGGGCCTCACATTCAGGACCTCACCTGCAAATGGGGATTTCGGGTGCCTGTCTCCACAAGGCAGCGACAAGGGGCAACTGGAAGCCTTCTGGCTGCTCTTCGGAAAAGATGCTGTGGAAATCCTACACAGGATCGGGGCAAAGCTCTCTCTGCCTACAAAGGTTAGCTCTAAAATGACTTCATTTCAGTTTCTCAGGCCCAGGGATACCATTTCTGACGCCCCGTCGCCACTCCCTGCAGCATTCACATGTCTGTACAGAGCGCTTCCTCATGGACATGGACCTGGCCTTGAAGGACATGCCAGGGCTGGCTCCTCCCCAGCAGTTCCGCTTTATCGTTTAGCATCCTTGCCCATTGACGGGGCATGGGCTCCCTATATCCCTGGCTTCATCCTCCCCCGAGGCCTTACCCACAGCGAAATTTGTAAAATATTTACCCATCATGATAGATTACTTTCATCCTCTCTTCCTGGGTGTGTAATTGCATGGAGACTCAAAAGAGATGACTTACTAAGGGTAGCACTGTATGCATTCAGAATATGACAGAAAAACCTGGGAATCTTGGCCATGACAGGTGGCTGTAAAAACACACTCCCTATAGGCTCCGCACACATGGCTCGAATGAGGGTTTGGACTAACTGGCACCTTCTCTGCAAAGCCTGCCTGCCCTTTCCAGGCACAGTGCTCCCCCATAGCACTGTACAAGAACAATTACATCACCGTATAGAAATCATCTGTTAACATTTATGTCTCTGGCTGGAGTTAAGATTTTTGGAGACAGAGACTTTGACTTATTCATCTTTCTATTTTGTGTCTTGTACAAAGTGGGAATTCAATGCATTTTTGTAAAATGAATTAATGAATTATGTGAATCACTACATTCCATCCTCCTCTTGGAGGGAAAATAATCACAGAAGCAATGTAGTTTAGAGAGAAGCCCTGATCTTGAACTAGACCACAGCTGGCAAAGACACACATTTATGCATAATGTATGATATTCTTCACACCAACACTGAGATGCATAAAAGAATGCTCAGATAGCGCCTACACCATTTCTTTAAAATTTCACATTAAAACAACAGGAAAAGGACCAGTTAACTCCATGAGCAAACAACTGATCCACCCAGTTATGGAGCACTGCAGCTGCCTACTTTTTCACTGGTTATTGTTGCTTTAAATGAGACCTTCTGTCCTGAGATGGCTCAGAGCTGAGCTGTCCAAGTGACGGTTAAGGTAAGCCTCTGCGTGATTTCAGACATGTGAGAGGCAGTATGGTGCAGTGGTTAACATCACAGACCTCAGAGCATTGTTCCTGACTCATGGGGCTGTTTTAAGGATTTCATATATTAATATCTGTAAGGTGCTTAGAACAGTGTCTGGCATATAAGCAGTCTAAAAGTAAGGATCAAATACTATAATTGTATGTGGCCTGGCTAAAGTCTTTTGAGCAACTAGTGAAATAGCTATTATCCATTAAATAAGCCTGGGTCTATGTTGGCACACTCCTTTTGCAATTCAATGGTTTCATTATTAACTGATGGCTATTGCCTTGATAAGAGACCATTAGAACAGGCCTGGCAGGGTGACAAATCGTGCCTGCATTTTATTTTTTTTCCCCCAAAGCCAATTAATTACTCTGGCTATTATCAGACAAGGAGAAGTAGGTAGCCCATTACCTTCCTCTTTGTTTTGGAATTACATTTCATGTTTGACTTTGGAAGCTTTCTTTAGTTGAAGTTTCCTAAAATAATGACTTAAAAAACTTGGCTCATATCCTTTTATTCTCAGTCTAAAGGTTTTTAGGCTTCATCATGTCTATGGTTTTGAGTATAACTATCTTAAATCTTCTTTTTTGGAACCAGGCAGAATGTACATAAATATAAGAACATGTATTTGTCAGATTCTTGGTGCTGAATATAAGCCAAGACTTGTGTCTGAGATGATACATTATATTTTTATGCATCACATGTACTGTAATCATCTTGGAATACAAGGTAAATCTCACGTAACATTCTGCAGAAAGCCAAAAAAGGCTTTCAATTATGTTGATGTTTCGCTGTAGTGATCATTGTTAAAAATGTCATCTCATGTCATCTCCACCCTCCTCACCCTGGGATCATTGCTCCGAGGACAAAATGTGAAGCCGAAATCGGAGAAGGCCAAAGACAGAGAGATTATCTTGTTAAAACTCATTTTGTTTTTCATCCTCTATGCTGATTCATAGAATCACAGAGCTCATTACTTCAATTCTCTGTATAGAGGGCACTGAGACCCAGAGTGGAGAGGTGACTAGTATAAGGTCACATAAGTGTGTTAATGGCTGAGCTGTAAATAAAACCCAAATTTTACTTCCAGGCCTAGGTTCTTTCTAAAATGTGAAGATGCCTCTCTAGACCTCTGAAATAGGAGATGAGGAAGTTTGCTTTGGGTATTCAATTTAAATTGAAATTCTTCAAGCATTGTTTTGTTGTAGCAAAATGAAGGGCTGTTTTGAAAACACCAAGGCAATAGCTCCATAAAAATCAAAGTCCTCTGGGAGATAATTCTGTTGCAAAAATTCATTTACTGTTTAGGCATTTAACGTGTGTGTCACCCATTTAGAATCATGGGCCAATTCCCAAACTAGGACATCAAATCACTCATTCAACCGACATATATGTACATAATACTGGTTAATTACTAGGTGTCAGGCAATGTGCTGGGTCCTAAGGCCACTGCTCTCTCTCTACGACACTGTCCTTGTCCTCAAGGAGCTGAAGGTCTAGGGCGAATATTCAACACATATGCTATCTATCCTTATTCTCTTAGGAGTTCATGGCAGATGCCATTAATTCACTGTGTGACCATCTTTTCTATTGAGCCTGAAACTGTCCACAAAAATCCTTCCCAACACAACCCTCCAAGCAGCAACAAGCAATTGATAACAGAGACACATGAACTTAAATCTGTCATCCCTGGATGAGTGTAGTTACTACATGCCTAGTAAATGCTATGCAATTTCAAGTTCTTGTTGTATGTACTAGAACCCTGATTCCCCTCACTCGGAAGAGAAGAACATAAATTATTTCATTCGTTTAGTGTTGATGAAACTCCTGCGTGAAGAACACTTTTTCCAGGTACTGGGAGAACCCTTGATAACGGCTCACGAAAGACCAATTGTGTCCCAATAAGATACCCCAGTTCTCTTTCACTTGAAATGTGCATTTCAGATGAGGCAGCACAGCCCTCTATCTTATGTCTGTCATCACCCACTGTAGCCATCTGCTGCTAGAAAATCAAACAGAGTGGCTGTGCCACTCACTTCAAAGCAGCTGTTTATCAGACCCAGTGATTTTACCAACTGACCGAAGAACCAGTTACTGACAACGCTACCTCGTCTAGTTCTTCCTGCCAGTAAGAGTTTGGGAAAAAAAATACATCTGACCTCACCTCAAGGTAGACCCAACAACAGCTGCAGGGTCTCCATTTTATAAGCCTAGCATCTTTCCTCTCATTTGTTTAAGCTGTTAGGGTTTGATCAAGGGAGAAAAAGCAGGAAGACATCTTTTCCGTTCAAGGGCTATTACTGTGTATTTAAGTATTTTAATTACTGGCAATAAATGAGTAAAAACCCTGGGAAGCCCCTCTTCGTAGAGGTGCCTTACCACCCCCACAGCTGGCTGTTCCCAGCAGTGTAGCGCAGTGCATACTGTTGTCCGGAAGGAGGCATGGGGGAAGCTGCCCTGTCTCTGTGCCCCTAAGTACATCTTCCTGAGAAGGTGCACACCTGTGGGGTGTTGAACACCACTCACCTGCATTTACAGATCAGTTTACCTCCAATGCCTGGGCCTCAGAGAGGCCAAATACATTTAGAAAAGTTCAGATGCAGTACAAACGGAAAAAGGTGCCATAATTTAGAAAAAGAACTTCACACGTCTCTACTTTTTTCCATTGCATTTTCATGTCCAGACAATGATTGTTTTTTTTTTTTTGTTAGGCAGACATGGTGGTAATTACTGGGTGGAGTAGAAAGAGGAAATAAGGGTTGTTGTTTTTTCTGCCCTAAAGGGTTTAGATTTCCTAAGGAAGGCGAGATGTAGAAGTAATAAGCTAAATAATCATGGGATTTAAATACAGGAATACATAATGCTGCCAAAAAAAAGTTACTATGTGACCCAGCAATTTCACTCCTAGGTATACACCCAAAAGAACTGAAACCGCATGTTCACACAACTGGCACATGAATGTTCACAGAAGCATTGTTCATAATACCCCCAAAGTGGAAACAACCCAAATGCCCATCAACTGAGGAATGGATCAAAAAATGTGGTATTGGGCCAGCTGAGTGGCACAGTGGTTAAGCGCTGGCTTGGGAAGCCAGCAGCCCCGTTTCGAATCCCACATAAGAGGGCCAGTGACACTGCCCTAAAAAAAAAAAAAAAAAAAAGGTCAAGAAAAAATGTGGTATCACCACAATATGGAATATTACTTGGCCTTAAAAAGGAATGAGGAACGGAGTTGCTATACATGCTACAATATGTTGAACACATTATGCTAAGTGGAAGAAGCCAGTCACAAAAGACCACATCTCGTAGGATTCCACTTACATGAATACGTAACAACTCAGTAGGGGCAGAGAGTAGATTAATCATCACCTAGGTCTGGGGACAGTGGTGGGTGGAGGAAGGGGGCAGGTGGTGGTGGAGCTTGGGGGAAATGAGGGCTGACTGCTAAACAACACAGGGTTTCTTTTCGTGGTGATGAAAATATTCTAAACAGGGCTGGCCAAGTGGCACGGTGGTTAAGCGATGGCTTGGGAAGCCAGTGGCCCCAGTTTGGGTCCCACATGTGAGGGCCAGTGACACTGCCCTCAAAAAAAAAGAAAATATTCTAAACAGATCATGGTGATGGTAGCTACTCTGTGAATATATTAAAAAACATTGAATTGTACATTTTAAAAGGGTGAATTGTAGGATATGTGAATTACATCTCAATAAAGCTGTTACAGAAAAACAACAATGCTGTCTTAGAGGCTTAAAGGAGGGATAAAGAATTTCTGGCTTGGATGGTTTGAAAGAGCATCACCAGGACAGGTTAGGTATCTGAGTCAAGTTTTGAGGAGACATCATTAACTACAGATGGGGGAGATAGACAGGGAGACAGTGTGAGCCAAAAAACGGAGGTGTTTGGGGACTGAGAGTAAACCAGACTGGATAAGGCGGGAGCCTCCAGTGGGGACCTACGGAGATGAGGCTGAAAAGGGAGTTGTGGCCAGCTCAGGCTAAATCTGAGGGCTGAACATGGTCCCTGGTGAAGACAGAATCCATTCTGCCTTCCAAGTGCTGATGGTTTCCAGGCCAACCAGGAACACGTTGACAGACTCTTGGTCAGGCGCTCTCACAACTGTTAGGAGAAATGGTGTCCTCGGAGAAAGGAACTGTGGGGAAACTTTCATGCCTCTTCAAATTGAGTATGTTGGAGGTCTGAATGTGCTTCAGATGCCCTTCTCTGAAGAAGGGGACAGCAAAGAGTCGCATGGGGGATACAACAGAGCAGAAAAGGGGCCTTTGAAGGTCCAGGACCCATCTGCCAGAAACTGATTACTTTGGACCGTGCTAGTTCAGAATCATCATCATTAACTGTTTAGCACGTGTGTGTCTTACTGGGTAAAGAGAAGAAAACAATTCCGGTGAGAAATTTTAGAGCTTTACCACTCAAGTGAAGTTCCACTTAAAACCAGTGACTTATTTCCTGAAAAGGCTCCAAAAGTCAACACAGCATTCTGAGTATCTTTAGTTTCCAGGCCCAGTAAACTAGCTCCTCTCGTGTGAAATAACATTGAGGTGCACCTCGCTTTGTATAATGCACGGTGCCATCCAGTAATTTTTTTCATTGAAATACTTAATTAGAATTTCTATGTCAATAATTAGACATGAGGGAAATAAAGCTGGCCTTTCATAAATCAGTCCTTTCGGTAAGTCAGACTATCACTCTGCACGTTATACTCTCTCTATTGTTTTGGTTTTCAAGACAAACAACTGAGAAAACACAGCTTCTTGATGGCGTGCGCTGAGTCGCAGGCATGTTTGTGGTAGTGCTGTCCTATCGAGCTTTCTGTGACGATGGCAGTGTTCTATACCTGCTGTCCCATACGGTAGCCACTCACCACCTGTGGCCACTGAGCACTTGAAATGTGGGTGGTGGGTGGGACTCAGGAGCTGTGAAGCGCGATAAAGAGAAGAATGCCTCTACCGTGTTCCTCATACGTGTTCAATAAACATCTGTTCAGCTGAACGCAAATGTATGTAATAAGCACATACTGAGCTCCCTCTGCATGCCAGGCGCTCTGCTAGATGCTGGGTATGAACGAAACGCTGCCCCTGAATGAGTTATAATGCCTAGTGTTAAGGGACACAAAACTCGACCTTGATTTACTCAGGCCGAAAGGGAGCTTGTTGGCTGAGGCCCCTAGAAAGACCAGACATAAACGTGCCTTCTGGGCAGCTCAGCTCAGGGCTTAGAGGCTGCCACCATGACCATCCTTGTCCTCGCTGAGCTCAGCCTGACCCGGCTCCCTTCCAGGTGTGGTCTCCAAGCTCAAACGAACTCTGCACTCATGTCATGAGAAGGCTGCCCCAGCCGAGAGCTCATGCTGGCAAAGCCCTGGGCCCAAGTCTCAGCGAGTCTCTTCGGTTACGACTGGGTCACGTGGCCATGTCTGAACCAATCATGATGGCCAGGGAAACAGGATGTGTTGACTGTTGGGTCTTGGTTGGTGACACGCTCCAACCCTGAGCCAAAGTGGGAAGGCAACTCCACCAGAAATGCATGTGCGGGGAGAATGAGGTCCTGCATGGCTTTTCAGAGTACAATTATAGTGCTCATTAGGAAAGAGAACATTTTGCTAGGCAGCAAAAACAATGATACCCACTCGAGTCTCTGTCTCAGAGAGCTCAGTGTCTCTCCAGGGGGATCCTAAATAAAAATGCTGATTGGATCTGGGGCCATAGAGTAAAGAAAATACTATCTAAAAGAAAAAGCTCATTTGGAAAGACCCAGGTGGAAATGACAGTGACATTTATTTACACAGAATTTCCTCTGATGTCTACTTTTTATAGAGAATTCTCATGAAACCCTGTGAGGAAGGTAATGCCTAGGAAACCTAGAAACCTTCAGGATGAGGCTGCCAGCTCCCTAGGGCCTGCTGTGTGCAGCCTTCCTCGCCTGCCTCAGTTGTGAACTCCAGATGTCTCTTTCTGTACTCCCCATCACCGAGTAAGCTGAGGGTGTGCTCAGGCCTCAGAAGTCGGGACATGTGTGGAGGCAGGCAGAGCAGACGCAGCACGGCCCACCCAGGGAAGGGACACACAACTGCCAATTCACACAATGCAATGTAAATGGCCTATTTTCACGAGGGCTACTCCAAGAGAGATTATTTGCGGGCAGGGTGACTCATGTAGTCAAATGAATTCTCCCCACAGAGAAGACAAAGAGCTTGGAACATCACTGAAATAAGAAAAACTAGCCAAAACAGCTGCAGCACTTTAGGGTCTTTTAAATAGCCTCCTTCTCCACCCTTTTCTAGCTGTTCTCTCTCACTCATTAAACGCTGACTGAGGTTTTGCTTTTTGGTTGGCTCAAAGGGCCAGCCGAGACTGGGAAATATTCTTTTGAACAAGCATATCTTTTCATCCCTCTGAGTTTTCTGGTATTATCTTTTGTGAAGATGATTCTGGATTACACTGAGAATTACTCTGAAACTTCCTGGCTTGTTTCTAGGTGGAAAAACAGTTAATAAAGCTTGGGGACGGGACTTTTCACACTTCAAGGACATTCAGTGCTCAGGCCACATGGCAAGAAGGCCCGTGGCTCCGTTCATTCTCATCCCCTGGGAATCCAGAGAACTCTCTGTCCTGTCGACATCAAAATGACCATTCCTCCTTTTACTGTACAAGGAATCTTCCCATTTCAGTGTGGTTGTCTTTCGGCCTGGTGGACAGAGCCATAGACACTCCACGCTTGGTAAGAAAGGGTTATTTGCTCCCACTGTCCTTTCTGGGTTCTAACAGATGGCCTGTTCCCCATTGGAGGGGCATATGCTGGCTGGAGTCCAGGACACCATGCATTCCCCGCAGACAAGGACTGGTTCCCCCTTGGGTTGGTGACTGGCACACAGTAGGGCACTTAGTGAATGTGGATGAACTGTGGAATACTGTTGGTGACTTGAAGATGTTACTGTGCATAAAAAAATGCTAAAGAGAGTGGGTCGAAACACTGATATCTGTAATATCTGTGTTCCAGAAAAGTGTTCATCTCTTCTACTTCTTTCTGTAAATACAGTCTCCCAATCCTAACAAGTTCTCATCCCTAAGGTGACTCAACTTTTAAAATGGTCTTTATAACGATCTCAAGCCTATGTAAATAAACTGGTCAAGTGGTTCTCCATTCCAGCGGATTCTAGATCAGATGAGCAAGAATGAATTCCTTTTCAGAACGCCCCTAGTCTTTTCCCTACCATATGGGTTGCTTGATGTCTAGTAGACCTTTTTATAAGTTTCACCTTCTCATACATTTTTAAAAATAAATTCATTGAGATATAAATCACACACCATACAATTCATTTAAAGTGTACATGTCAGTGGTTTTTGGCATATTCACAGAGTTGTGCAACCATCACCACTGTCTTCTTCCAGAACAGCTTCACCATCCCCAAAGAAACCCAGTACCATTAGCAGTCACTTGCTATTTTCCCCTAACCCTACCCTAACCCCTACCCGCTCCAGGCCCTGGCAAGCACTAATCTACTTTCCGTCTCTACAGATTTGCCTCTCCTGAATATTTCATATAAATGGAATCTCATTCGTTAAAAAAACCCCAACTTTTATTGTATTTTCTGTGTATGCCAGTTCTCATGCCTGGTGCTGGAATCCCAGACATGAGAGCCTACCTTCCAGTTGCTTACAGTCCAACAATAAACATTTGCTGAGTGCTCTGGAGCACAATGGCCACATTCATCTTCCCCAGCAGAGGCCCTCGGGACCAGTGGGATATTCAGACCAGGAGGCCCGTCATTCCTCTTTGGGTCCAACTCTGCCGGGTAGACGCTACCAGGGCTCCACCTCATGTGCTGACCAGGTCTACAAAAGCCCACTTTCCTCCCTTTTGATCAAGCACCTGTGCCTGCCCTGCCCTCCTTGATAAAGTCCCAGGAGCTTTGGTTTGTTTTTACATGCACCCATTCTGTCTTTTTCTTTCTATTAAGATCAAAGGAATATTTTCCCTGGGTTTCCAATAACATATTTGAGATTTTCCTCTGTGATAATGACTGTCCCTAGCACATACCAGGGGGGTATACTGAGGTCTCTGCATATCTTGAAAATAAGATTAGCCTTGGAGACTAGAATTAGTAGGAGCTGACACGCCCTGGAGGACATCAGCCATGTGTGGACGTCAGTCACTTGAAGAGACTGTAGAAAAGCAGTTGAGGAGATTGGGAATTTCCAACTTCAATCAAAGTGACAAAGGAGTGATCTCAGGAGATGTATTTTAACTAAGAAAGCTAAAACCTACAGACCTCTAGAAGATTGTTTATAGATGATCGCAGAGCCCATGTGGAGTTCGGAAAGAGGGAACACAGAATCTGTGCAAGAATCTGTTGCTATCTCTGCCTCTGTCCAGAAATGAGCAAGATGATCTCGCTGGGAAAGAACCTTGCAGTGCCTGAGGCATCACAGCTCTGCAAGGCGATTGTGAAACTTTCCAATCACCGCCTGTCTCCCCCTGTACATATGGGGAGTGAGAGACATGACAAATCAAATGGCTTAGTTTATACATCAATCACATATGATTTGGGCTTTAGGAGTTAGTTCCTGAGAGTACTAATTGTGTTTCTGACCTGAAGAGGTAGGGCCCATAGGCCATGATGACCTACACAGCACAAATCTGGAGACCAGGGATTTGGGGGACATGAAAACCATGGCCAAAATATGAAGGACTGTCATTCAGAGGGGAATTTACCTAGCTACAGGCAGGCACACCTAGTGTAGACAAGGCCCTACAAAGTGGTAGTTAAGAATACAACAGGCTCTGCACCCAAACTGCCTGGCGCCAACACTTATTAGCCACGTGACCTTGGGCAACTTTCTTAGCCTCCCTGTGCCTCACTTTCCGCAACTATGAAATAAGGTGGTTGTGAAGGTTAAATGAGATAATCCAAACAAATGTTTACTATGACATCTGGAACATAGCCAGCTCTCAGAAGTTAGCCATCACACCATCACTGTCCACAGACAGACCACCATCCTGTGAGATGGAGAATTCCCTGAAATTCAGGTCAAGGAATTCAAGAAGTGTCAGCTGAGGGCCAAATACAAACCTGAGGCCACTGAATTTACTGTAACTCCAGGACTTTCCGTTAGCTCCTACGCCCCTCAACTCTTACAATTCAAAACAAAAATGTTGTCGCATTAGCTAACATGTTTTTCTTGTAAAACTATTTTTGTTTCTTTTGGGTTTTTTTTGCCATTCAATCAATGTATACTTTTCTGAATACTTACATGCAAAGCCTGCTAGCCAATGAGAAAACAAAATGGGAAAGGTGCTCCTTGCCCTCAAGAGGCTGAACATCTAATTGAGAAGAGAGGATTAGAGAACCACATAGTGACACATTCATATTTGTGTTAGATTTAGACCAACCATCCATTTGGTACATGACTTTTTTTTTTGCCCCCATGCGGGAGTCGAACCAGCAGCCTTATTGTTAAAGAGCACATGCTCTATCCACTGAGCCATCCAGGCAGCAGCTCAGCTCAAGGTGCCGAGTTCAGTCTTAGTTGCAGGTGGGTGTAGCCCACCATCAAACAGGCAGTCTTGTCATTAGGAGCATGTGCTCTCATCAGCTGAGCCATCCTGCCACCTGTTGGCAGCTCAGCTTGGGCGCAGCTTGGACGAAGCTCACTGGCCCAATTGGGAATAGAACTGGTGGTCCTGTTACTCAGAGCTTGCGCTCTTAAGCAAACTCTTAAGCAACTGAGTCACTGGGCCAGCCCCAAGACTTATTTTTTTTTTTTAAACATTTTTATTGGCGAATTGGGGAAGGGGAACAGACAAGTTGCTGTCCTTTTGTTCTTCAGTCTAGTTGTGGAGGATGTTGCTTCACTGGCCCATGTTGGTATCATCATTGCTCTCTTCCCGGGTGAGGCAGATCGGTCGCCGGCCTCTGGACAGCCGTTCATGGTGGCTATTGGCAGCTCACTCTGGCTGCCAGCCACTTACTGTTGTCTATGGCAGCCCACTGCAGCAGAGGCTGCAGCCTACACCATCGCCGCGACTCACACAGCCCAGCTCCAGGTGGAGCTGTTGTTTGCCATCTTAGCTGTAGAGGGCAGTGTCACTGGCCCTCATATGTGGGATCCGAACCGGGGCCGCTGGCGTCCCAAGCCAGCTCTTAACCAACATGCCACTCGGCCAGGCCCCCATGACTTTTTATTAGAAAGCCATAACCAAGAGATGGGTCAGGGATATCACCATACCTAGAATCACTGTAGTCTACAGAACATGATTAACTTGTCAGTATACTAAACTAAAATCAATCGTATTCTCTCTCCCTGCCTATCTCAATGGCTGGCTCTTTTCCGTTCCCTTCAAGGTATAGCAAAGCAATGTGGTGGCTCTGGGGCCTTTCAGTCTCAAATTCTCACGCTCGTCTGTTGGCAGGCCCATGACAGCAGTTGGTGAAGGCAGACAAGTGGCTCTGACATTGCAAGTTCTCACAGGACTCCTTCGCAGGAGGAGGTCATCCATGATTTATTTGTAACTAATGCTTTAATGCGCCTCTTCTCCTCATCTGTACGTTTAATGGGGGGAAGGAAAGTGGGCTTTCTTAATCATGTGGCACAGGCGGGCCCTCAAATATTTATTGACTGAGGCAGGTCTGTCCTATGGCTGTTAGAATTAGCTTCTGTAAGAAAAACCACACTGATGCCTTTTCTCTTAAAGCAGCCTCTCAGTGATGCTTTCTTTTTGCAACATTCTAACCACAGTTCCGGCTTCTTTTAGTTTCCATGGGATCTGGTTGCTACATTTTAAAGTATATTACTCTCCTGTAAAATGTCAGGTATCTGGAGCCCCCCTGTCCTCCCCCATGCACCCCGGGTCGGCCTTGCATTTTGTGGACAAACATCCAGACCAAGGAACACCAGGAGGCCCCATTCAGATTGGAACAGTCGCCAGTTTACTGATTGCTCTGTTGCCTCAAGAAATTCATAGCACCTTCGGGCAAGGGAACAGCAGTGTGGTGTTTATTGAAATCTACATCTGGTAGCAATTTGTTCAACAGCAACAAGCTTCCCCCTCTCCTTTTCTTCAGTCAAATAATCCACAGGGGCCCATAATACCCCACAAATGTTCATTTGTGCGAGGCCTGTATTGTGTAGTTTATGTTCCTAATTACAGATTTGGGTTTATCAACAAGTTTCAGCATAGCAAGTAATTTTTTAGACAGCAGAGGCGACTAAAAGCGCATGTCCCAAGGCAGCGACAAGGTCACTGACCATCATCAGGGCTGAGAGATGAAGCCTTGCACTGGCCTCCTGTCCCCAGCTCCCTGGCCATATGTGGGCGGCAGAGGCAGCCAGAGCACTCCCCTTCCCCACCCTCAGAGGTGTGACCTGGCGATGGTGAGTGGGAGCTTGGAAAGAGGAATAGCTGAGTCTTAGCTGAGTCATTTGTGTCCTGTGGAGAAAGGGCGAAGCCCTAAGCTCCAATTTTGGAGAAAACTCTCTTCTTTTGGAGTGGGGGTAGGGGTGGGGGTGGTGAGGGAGACTGAGCAGCTAGTTTGCTAAAGGACTCAATGAATAAAGACTGTTTTGTTTGTTTGTTTATGGTATCTGTGAGTACGTGAGAAGATGGGGTAAATTCAGAAAGTACAGTTAAGTCAAGCTTGGGGTCAAATATGGGGACTAGAATTTCAAGATTTGTACTGCAGTCCTCAATTTGAAATTGCTCACAGAAAGGAACTGTTTAGAAGGGAAAAGAATAGACACGGGTAGAATTAAGAGTAGACTGGACTTAGAATGGACTGCTGCACATATGCCCAGCACCCATCCACCTACATCCGCCCCTTCTCCTTTAAGGGGAACTGTGCCCCTCTCACCCCAACCATGGGGTTCTGAGGAAGGCTGTCAATCAAGGCACCCTGCCTGTGGCCCACGCTAGCCAATCACAACAGCCCACCCCATCTACTACAAGTGGTCCAGAGAAGGCATGTGACTCAGGCCTGGCCAGTCACAGTTTGTGTCCGCGGTTTTCCTTTTAGGGCCACTGGGAAAGATGCTCTTAAAGAAGAATGTGATTTTGGAACTAGCTGATGCCATGTTTTTTGCTACATGGGGGGAAAAAAAAGAACCTGTTTGCAGTGTAAGAGAATGACATCAACAAAGAGAGAACGGAGATGAACAAAGCAGATAAGGATGGTTGTGACATTAAACTCCTTCCAACATAGAATTTTTGAAGCCAGGATTCCATGGCATGGTTACGAATTCCTTGTTTATGTTCAAGCCAGTTTGAACTTTTCGTTTTGGCTATCAGAACCAGGGTCCAGATGGCTCCAAAAGGTTTTTCAACGAAAATGATGGCTCTGATGATGAGTTGAGCAAACGCAAGTAAACACACTCTGAAAAATACAAGTGCCACACTAGAGTCAGAGACTGACCACATGCTATGAGTGGCAGGTGATTTCTGACATGGCTGACCCCATGTCAGGAGAGTAGTTTTCAAACCCTTTTAATTACGGAGACTTCTGAAGACACACAGAGGCAGCCGGAATGGTATAATGCCCTCGCATGTCACTCCTCCCCAGTGCCCATAACCAGCAGCCCCTGGCCTCATCCAGGAGAGCAGTGGTTTTGACCAGCTCTGCCTGGGGCACCTTGACTGTGCCACGTCCGCAGGCTGGAGCAGCTCTGTCTCCGACTGGAATTGCAAATAGGGCTTTGGTAATGGGATAGAATCTTCCAGTAGGAAGTCAAATGTCAGGAATTCATGAATTCAGCCTTCTCAGGCTTGTGCTGGGCCCAGACACCACAGCCTAACATGTGCCTCGTTCTTTCTAAGGCTCATTTATGATTTCTTAATATTGTCATTGGATGTGTATTTAGTCATGACAGCTGTTAAGGAAAGAAAATCCTATTAGTGCTGAAAGTAAATCAGCTACAGGAAAATATTTTTAATGTTGACACCATGTTTCCTCTGTGGACTAAATTAAGGAGTTTCCTCCTTTTTATAAGTCATTTACAAAAATAGAAAATAGCCCTCTGGCATATTTAATGTAGGGTACACACCAGAGAGATGATCAAAACTATGGAATCTGGGGGCCGGCCGAGTGGCGCAGTGGTTAAGCGCTGGCTTCGGAAGCCAGCGGTCCCAGTTCGGTCCCACACATGAGGGCCAGTGACACTGCCCTCAAAAAAAAAAAAAAAAAAGAAAAGAAAAGAAAACTATGGAATCTGGGAGTTAAAGACTTACGTTGTCGTTATTGAGGACTATTAGGTTAGAAAAGATACAGAAATCTCGAATCCAATTGAATCCAACTTTCTGGTGGAACTGTGGTCTAAACATCAGTATTTTTGAAAGCGACCCCAGACAATTCTAATGGGCAGCCAGGTTGGAAGCCACTGTTCTAACCTAACCAGTATCTTTATTTAATAAATAAGGACTCTAACCAAGTCAAACAGCTCATCTGGGGTTAGAACATAGGTCTCTGGGTTCCATTGTATTTTTCAAAGAAAAACTAGGTCATTCTATTGTGTTTTCTTTTAACAAGGGCTACATAAGTGGAACATACAAGAAGTTTTAGAATTGAAGTAGAGAAATAAACCATCAGGAAAGAGGAATCCAAATAAGTAATAAATATAAGCTGTCTAACCTCATTGATGATAATCAGGAAAGTGCAAATTAAAAGCATAAGGCGATATTGTTATACATCCAGCAGATTGGTAGAACTTCTCTAATGTGATAGTAACCAAGATGTTGGCAAGGATACACAGCTACAGAAACTCCCGCACACCACTGATGATCACTCACATTGGCACAACCGCTTTGGGAGGCAGTTTGCCTTCATCTAATGTTGAGAATTCACATTTTCTGGAACCCAACAATTCTGGTCATAGAAATCTATGTATATAACTCAGAGCCAGCATCCTCAATGGGGACAATATCACCCCCACGAAAGGGCAAATACTGATTTTTGGTGGTGAAAAAATTGTGCATATTACAATGGCTTGTGACGCTCCAAAGCTCAGTCCTACCCAACAAAATCTTATTCTTTGGGATTAACTAATTTAATTTGAATTTTAAAGTTTAAGTTTAAAACTAACTTTTCTCCCTAGGAGAGGTGCTAATGGAAAAAAGGTTGAAAACTACTGACCTATAGAAATGTTGCACATGCACCCCAGGAGATACATACGAGAACTCTCCAACCCACACGCTTTACTATCATTATCCATCTACGGTAGAATGAATAACCTGCAATGTATCTAAACTGTGGAATACTCTACAGCAATGAAAAGGAACAAACTTCAGACGCACACAACACCATGGGTAACTTTCACAGTATTGAGCAAGAGAAACAAAACACTAAAGATTACAGCGGGCATAATTCCATTTATAAAAGTTCTAAGTCAGGCAAACTGAAATCTATTTTGTTTAGAGATCCATTACACAAGACTAAAGCTGTAAAGAAAAGCAGGGACATAGCTGTCACAAGAGCTGGTAGGGCAGTTACCTCCAGGCCTGTGATCGGGAGCCAAACGTGAGGAGGTGAGAGGCAGTGTTATATGTTTTGATCTGGGTGTTTCGATAATTCTTCTTTAAATTGTATATTAATGTAATGTTTTCTTCTGCATTTGTTATAGCTCATTTGAAAACATTAAGGTATAAAAGAAAAAAGCGGGGCCAAAATTTCTTGCTCTTTATCATATTCATTTGCCTAAAGCGTTGTTTTGATCAAGTTATCCCCTTGCTCGCAAGTCATAATACAGCCTGCCCCAGTGTGTATGGTGCCTCAGACTTTCATTTACAGTCTCGTCTGCACCTCAGCCTCAGGAGGAGCAGTACGAGTGACTCAGGAACCACTCCTCAAAGGAGGTAAGTGCTTGAGTTAGCAGGACCAGCAGGAATGCCAGGCAGATCCCCTGGGGGAGTACACGGAGCTTGACCTGCAGAGGGATCAGCTGAACAAAGTCTGGAGGTGGGAGAAGACGCAGCAACGGAAGCACGCAGTCGAACTGAAGAGAACACATGGGGACACACAAGAGCAAAAGCCATGCTCGGTTGCCCTTTTGAGGAGTTAATTTCAGAACAGATAAGAAGGTCCTTTTGAACATCACAATTTAATTGAGAAGTTTCAATTGCTTCATATTAGGAAGTTTTATCCAAATTTATTTGAACGTTAATGTGTAGTCTTACAAGTGGACTGGGATGAAATAGTTTTTTTGTAGGTTCCTCTACAACAAACCATCTGCTGCTAATCTCTTTGAAACTCAGATAATCTCCATTTAGTATGAATTACCATTTAAAATTTTTTTTTTTTAAAGATTTTATTGGGGAATTGGCAGAGGGGAACTGTGTTGGGGAATAGGGGAAGGGGAACAGACAAGTTGCTGTCTTTTTGTTCTTCAGTCTAGTTGCGGAGGATGTTGCTTCACTGTTGGTATCGTCATTGCGCTCTTCCCGGATGAGGCAGATCGGTCGCTGGCCTCTGGATGGTCGCTCACCACGGCTATTGGCAGCTCACGCTTGGCTGCCAGCCGCTCACGCTGGCTGTGGGCCACTCACTGTAGCCTATGGCAGCCCACTGCAGCAGGGGCTGCAGCCCACACCATCACCGGGGCTCACACAGCCCAGCTCCAGGTGGAGCTGTTGTTAGCTGTAGAGGGCAGTGTCACTGGCCCTCATGTGGGATCCGAACCGGGACCGCTGGCATCCCAAAACCAGCGCTTAACCAATGCGCCACTTGGCCGGCCCTGAATTACCATTTTAATGGTTGATGATTGTTTAAAGTTTACTTCAAGATATTTATGTTCAACAACCTATGGTATGTCAAGAAAAAATTATTTTAAAGCTATGGTAGTTTTCCATTTGGTCCGTTTGTATTTAGCACACAAGAACTAATGTTTGTATCACGCATCTATTATAACACCAACATTGTGGGGTAGGTATGATCCCATGTTACAGATGAAGCCCAGACAAGAGGAAGTGATGCAATTAGTGGCAGGACCGTGGGGAGAACCCAAATCCTGTGGCCTTCACGAGAATCCTGGTTCCAGGACCACACTGCGAAGGGCTGAAGGGAGATCCTAGCTGTCATAGTATTGAAGAATCAAGTTTTATTTCCATAGGTCATTGTTGAAAGAAACAAAAGGGGGAAGAAGGGCGCAGAGTATAAATAAACCAATCAGTACCTGAGTATAGAAACTCAAAATAGTTATCCCCAGGGTGATACTGAATTGGTGTTTTAAAACATCAACTCAATGATGAGATTTAAGTTAGACAAAGAATAACACAAATGTTATGTGTGTGTATCTTTTATGAAAATAAAATATGTAAAAAATATTTTTAGAAGCCAAGTTTCTTTCTTTAAAAGGCTAAGCAGAACTAGGTATGGCCTCTTCCAAGGAAGATTAAGGTAAAATAAACACAGAGGCCTTAGTTTAGTAGCAAAATTAAAAACAAACAAATCCACAGCAAATTACAAAATTACAAATATTTACTGTATTTGTAATTAGGAACTGAATGATTTTGTTCTACAACAATAAGCAGTAAATATTTCTAGTGTAGCAGTGAATTTTATTTTCACCACATGGCTGAATAAAGCCATGTGAGGGTAAGCTCTTACTTCCCCTTTACGATTTGGAGAAAAATTATCTCTTACCCGCCCTTTTCCCACTCTAAGTCTGGAGATGGAATCATGAATGAGTAAAAACCTCATTCCCACGGATTTTATTAGAAGCCAGCCTGTTCTTACAGACAGTTTCTTTACAGAAAGCGCAGTGACGCTGGCTAACCAGGACCCGGATGGTCCAGTGAAAGAAGCCCTGCTATCTAAGGACACAGTTACAAGGAAACGGACAAAAAGCCAAACTGCATTTTGACATTGCCTAATCTGATCAAATTGCTTGGTGCTCCCTGTAAAGCAGAACACATCCACATCACTCCCTGTACACCTTCCTCTCTGCTCCCAGGCTAATGAAGTATATTGTAATCCTTAAGATGCAGATAAACAAACACTGAGACCACTAAGTTCAACAATGTCCAGTCAACTTAGCCAAACAATTCATCGCCTCATCTGGAAAATGGGGCGATAGCCACCTCCTAAGACTCTTGTGGGCATCAAAAGGCGAGGTACAAAAGTTCTGTATAAATTACAGATAATGTAATCAACATCAGTGTAGATGCCTTTCATGGTACTTTTTGTCAGAGACCTTAGATGCTCCCATGCCACAGGCTATCCTGGAATGCCTTTTGTCATTCTCCTCCTCTACACTTGAAGTTCCAACCTTTAAAGCCCAGCTCAACAATCCAGCCCTTGCCTGGTATCCTCTCTCTGCATCTGACGCCCATGAAGTCTGCCAGGACTTACTGTACCATGTGCTCAGCAATCTGTGCACACCCACTGCCCTGCAGTCTTTTTTTTTTTTTTTTGAGGGCAGTGTCACTGGCCCTCATATATGGGACCCGAACCGGGGCCGCTGGCTTCCGAAGCCAGTGCTTAACCACCGTGCCACTCGGCCGGCCCTTGATTACTTTTCTGTCCTACCCCCCTGACTATGCCATGTCGGTCTCCTGGAGGCCTGGCTGGTACCTCTTCGAATCCCCACAACTACTATGAACTTGGCAAGGGGTCAATAAATATTTGTTGACTTAGAGAAGAAGTCATGATTAAACATGAGCAATATTTAATTTAAAAAATATACACCTTAGAATATTTCATAGTCTCCTCCCTCCCTGTTCTCCCACAGCTAATTGAGAAGATGGACCAACGCTAAGATTTCAAAACCAAGAAATCAATTTAATTTTACAGTATCAAAACATGGAACCCCCCCAAGTTCAACACATGGCAGCTGTTATGTTTGCAAGTGAGAAGGGTCAGCTGTAAAAATACAAGCCCTAGAATGGCCACGGGGCAAACGGTAAGAACACCCGCGGGGCCTCCGGTGCTGATGCAGGCAGGAAGTCAGGGCTGGCGGTGCTCTGCTTCCTAATCTCCTTTCTCACAGACCCTATCTGGAGAAACCCCTCCGACTCAACCAAATGCACTACTTTATCTTATTGTTTTTATAATTCAAAGGCATACATAACTGCCATTCATAGGTTCTGACTGGGTTGAGCTCACCAGTATTCCATTCCATTCTGAGACAACAGAATTTGAGAAAAAAAAAACAACCAAAAAAACCAACAACTTGATGGTTTAGTTGGTCAGTGTAATCTCCTGTCATAAATGTTTTATTTCTGTTGGGTTCTTCAAAATATTAAAAATAGCTTCTCAGTCCCATGCCCACCTCCTCAAAAGCCTCAGGCACTGGGGACCCCTGAGGGAGGGTGGGCAGAACCCAATACTCAGGGCTGAGCCGCTATGAGGACTGCCTCCATCAGACCAGGGTGCCCAGGTGGTATCTGGAGATAACCTTACCTGGAAGGGGCCTGCCGGAAACAGCAAGACCTCTGGGTCTGCTGCCTGATAGGATAACTGAGTGTCCCCATCTAGAGATGAGGGTGCCGAGAGCTTACCAGATGTGCTCAAGTTTATAAACTAAGTAACTAGTGCTCAATTATTTAAAAAACTTTGTTAGTATCAAGTTGCAAACTTGAGGAAAAAGCAAACAGTGGTTTAAAAGGTGCCCTTAAAGTCCTATGTATTCCTGGGAAAATTAGAATATGTACTGGATTTTAGGTGGTATTATGGAATTGTTCTGTGACAATGGTATTCTGTTTATGTAGAAGAATGTCTGTATTCTTAGCAGATGTATGCTAAAAATTTAGGTTTGCCCAGTTCGGGTCCCACATATGAGGGCCAGGGACACTGCCCTCAAAAAAAAAAAAATTAGGTTTGAGGTGTCATTGAATACTTATTTTCAAATAGTTCAAGAAAAGAGAAAATATGTTAAGTATGCATGTGATGTGTTGTGTGTGCATGTGTGTGTACGTGTATATGAACATGTGAGTGAGTGTGTGTGTGTATGTGTATAGGAATGTGAGAGTGTGTATGTGTGAGAGTGTGTGTGACTGGGTGTGTGTGTGTGTGTGCGTGTGTGTGTGTGTGTGTGGTGTGTATGTTTGGAGACAGAGAGAGAGAGCAAGAGATAAACTAGGTGTGACAAAACATTAATTGTTGGAATTCAGGTGGAAGGTATATGGGGTATTCATTGTACTTTTCTTTAAACTTCTTGTATATTCTAGAATTTTCAAAATAAAAAGTCTTAGATAAAAAATAAAATCCTGTGGTAAAGAAGGAAATTTTAAAAAAAAATCAGATCCAGGTTGGGGTTCAGATCTTCTAAACAACTGCTTCAACTTACAACAACAAATAGCAAAGCACCCTCCTCTTCCCATAACCACTCCATCAGTCTCCGTGACCAGAGCTGACATTTTGACTTTTTCTGTCCTCCCAGAAAGCCCGCAAGGGAGGCATCTGGCCAGTGGGCCCCTTCCACATTCTTCCTCCCTCAGCCCTGCCCTGCCCAGTATTTACCGGCTCTCCACAATACAAGAAAGGGTTCAATGAGATGAGCAGAGACTAAGGCTTTGAAAACTGAGGCACAATTAAAAATGGAAGAAATCATTATCACATCTACACAAAGTTCATTCTTACAGTAAGCTAACATGCTCCGACAGACAGAAAATCAACACTGCCCTCAGAGCCGGAGCAAGACAAGAAGGAGGAAGCACCGAGAGTCCCAACTTGGTGCAGCAGGGCCATCTGCTTTCTTTTTTTAAACATATCTTTATTGAGATATAATTCACATACCCTACAATTCACCCTTTTAAGATGTATAATTCAACTGTTTCAGTATATTCACAGATGTACAACCATTACCGTAACCTAAGATTGGAACATTTCATCTCCTCAAAAAGAAACCCTTACCCATTAGCAGTCACTTCTCATTTCCCCCGCTAAGCTCCCACCTCCACTCCCTGGAAACTATTAATCTATTTTCTGACACTATGGATTTTTAAATTCTGAACATTTTTTATAAATGAAATCTTATAACATGGAGCCTTTTGTGACTGGCTTCTTTCGCATAGCAGGGTTCATCCATGTGTAGCATGCGTTAGTGGTTCTTTTCTTTTTATTGTCAAGTAATATTTCACTATTTTTCTATGTCACCCCCACATTTCATTGATCCACCCACCAGCTGCTGGACCTCTGGGCTGTCTCTGCTTTGGGGGCTATGATGAGTAAACAGTGCTGTTTTGAGCACTGGTATACAAGTTTTCATTCAAGGAACATGTTTTCATTTCTCTTGATTATGTATCTAGGAGCAGAATTGCTGGGCCATATGATAACTTTGTGTTTAACTTTTTAATGAACTGCCAGACTGTTTTTTAAAGTGGCTGCACCATTTTACATGCCCACCAGCAGTGCCAAGGTTTCCAATTTCTCCACATGCTCATCAACACTTATTATTGTCTGTCTTCTTGATTACAGCCACCTTAGTGGGTAAAAGTGGTACCTTATAGTGGTTTTGACCGACATTTCCCTGATGGCTAATGATGTTGGGCATCTTTTCATGTACTTATTGGACATTTGCATAATCTTTAGAGAGATGTCTGTTCAAATCTAATGCCCATTTTAAAAGAAACTCCTTGAATATCATACATTCAACATTCTACGGATGCTGCTATTACTTAAAATAAGGGGGCTTTGGAGCTCATCTTTGGAGGCTGTACCAAGAGGTCGTAAGTGGTGTGTTTTATGAAAAAACTCAATTATGGTGAGGGAAGACTTGCATTTATGAAGAAGCCGAAAGTCCTGGGTGCCAAGTCTGGAGAATGAGGTCAGTTATTAGGCTGGACTACAGCACTGTGGATTTATGTACAGGTGACATACACTGACCAATACAAAGTATGAGAAATGTTCTTTTAAGGATCAAAGTAGAACTAAATATGAAAAGGATGTGACCAAAAATGTTTCCAACAACGGCAGCCAGATATGATAAATACTAGAGAATATTTATAAAATATACAAAAATTAATCACTGATACATTGTAAAACATTCTTATATAAAAATTAGCCATCTTTTTACTTCTTGGTCATACTGGGTATTTTTGAATAAAAATCACTGAATTATTAGAGCTAAAAAGAATTTCACATATGGTTCAATCCCCTCATTGTTAAGTGGGGAAACTGATGCACAAAATATTTGTTATTCACCCAAGTGTTTGTGAAACACAAGCAGAACAAGAACTAAAATTTAAGGAGGACACAGTTCTTATGTTCTATTTCTTATTAGCTGTTTTAACTCTACACTGATGATTCTCCCCTTCTCTAACTGAATATACCATCCAAGACTCCTCTTCTGAGGGATGGACAACTCTGTCCAGACTTCAATGTCTATCCTTCAATTGGATCCTTCCCTAATTCCAACTTACCTAAACATCTCAAATCCATGTAGAGAATTCTGACAGCAAATAAGAGGGACTCATTCCATAAAGTGAGTTCTGAAGGGGTACGGCCAAGTCTTAGTTCAAAAACGAGTCCCCAGTTTCCAATCTAAGAATTAAATGGCTCTTTGCCTGCTGTTGCTGTTTCTGTCTCCCCGCTGTCCCCCACCCTTAAGAGAGAAGGCCGAGACTGTCTTGAGGGATTGCTCCACAAGGAAAAATCATGGCAGGATACAGTCTCAGGATGGACCAATACAGGTTGGACGTGGGCTAGCAGAAGGCTCTGGGAAAAAGGAACTGGATTCATGAGCAGGCTAGGTCAGTCCCCAGAGCGATTCCTCTCCTTGGAAACAGGTCTAAGTGCTGACACGGGGTTTCCCACAGCTTCTACTGGCCTCCAAAGGCTATTTGTCATCAGAGGCTCTTGATGAAGCTATACATAAATATCTGACTGTTGTTAAATACAAAACAAAACAAAACAAATATTCCACAGGAACCAAATCAAAACCATCTGTGAGTGGGAGAGGCCAAAAACTCGGTGTAAGTGCAAAAGGCCTAGCAAAAACATTTGTTAATTGCACTATTTACTTTGCTGAATAGTAAATTGTCATCCCAATGAAGTCATATCACATGACTATAATGTTTTTCTTATGACTTTCCCGCTAGGAGAAAAATGGGCATTTTATTTTCTAGAATTCTGAATTCTGTAGTAGATAAGTCAGAATCTGCGTTTTCAATTCAGAATCAACCCATTTGCTCAGCCCTGTTCATTTCTGCCAGCCTGTTTATAATTTTACATCCTATATTAAAGTTGACACTAAACATTCTTTTTAAATGATCATTAATCCCTAACTCTGCAGAAAGAAAGTTCGGCTTAGCAAAATCTTGATGAAAATGCCATTATATTAAAGGAGAGCTGTAACTGCCATCCTTAAAACGTAACTGGATGATACAACATCAAATATTGATAGTATGCTCACGAGAAGGAAACATAGCCTAAAGTTAATCCTGGACTCATGGAACTCACAAACTGTCAAGAATGAGAGTGAAGTAGTTGGGGAAGTTGGATCATGGGATTTGGGAATTTGAATTTCTCATGGATATACCAATGCAGCTTTTTCATGAACTCTTTATGGATGAGTCTTTTCTCCCTCGTTAGATGGAGTTTGAATTATTTGGCATTTCCCGAAACACAATGTTCAACCCACAGCTGCAATGAAATCAATACATGTGAACTGATAGTTGATAATAAATAATCCTACGACAAGTCACAGCAGATTCTATGAAAAGATGACTTAAGTCATTCACATGTCTGATTTAGACTGAGCCTTTCTTCCACAAATTAAACAATTTAAAGAGTACCCAGTGAGTACTCCACAGCTCCATGACTTGGATATCTTATGCTTCATCAACCTTAAGGCTAACCATTTCCTTTGGTTCCAACTGGGATAAACAGTTGCCTAGGGCAATAGGAAACCGGGCTCACTCTCCAACTATCCAAACCGATTCTCAATAAGGGTCTTGAAAGTAAAGGTCAGAAATTCATGCAAAATTCCCTACTTAGATGGCCACATTTGGTAACAAGCTGAGCGAGGCCTTTCCTCTGTGAGGCCTTCTAATACCTTGTGGGCAGAATGTAACTATAATTTGGCAGTTAGATGGGCTACAGACAAAGGGGGTGTCTGTCCAAGACCCCTACTTTATGAAATATTAGTAAAAACATTTATGAGGTGAGTATTTTTAATCTACAACTCAAGGTAAAAATCTACCGCACACAATTCTCATTTAAATATTTTTACTGCATCTCAGCTCTACAGCTTTTCCTTATCACAGTCAATGAAACCAGGTAATTTACCTTTATCTGCGAAATCAATTTACCAGTTCTGTTCTGCGTTTTTAAGCTCTATCTTCACCCTATCTCTAATACAATCCAGTCATTGTCTCGCATTTATTCCATTACCTTAAAATCATCATTGCCCCAAAACGCACTCACTTTGTAAGTCTGGCAACTCCCTCTGCCACACTCCCAGGCCCCACCCTGCATTTTTCAGCTCAACCCTGCCTCCAACAGAAACCAACTTGATGATGTGTCCATTAATCAATTATTTGGGGATATTTGATGATGGAAGGGGGGTGGGTGTAAAAACTTGGGTTGCCTTAGATCTGGATGATTCTGTCTTAAATATATCTTCCAATTCATTATCTCTGTGCCCCTTTCTACAAAAATAAATGGATTCGTAGTCTCTTAGTAGGATCAGCTTTGTATTCTTCCATATAAAGGGGCTGTCTTCCACTGGGGGTGCCAAAAAAATGTACACATTTTAAGAGATGTTATCTATATATTACTTTTCAAAGTTTGAATTGAATTACGGTAACATGACGTTCGCTCAAAAGATGACGTTAATCAAATGAATTGGAGCATCATTCATTGTTATTACAATTTTAATACAACTTTTTCCTTTCTTAAAATGTGTATACATTTTTTTTGGCATGCTCTGTATTTTGGGAGACAGACCACAGGTGTTAAAGGATATGGAAAAGTTTAATAGCATCAGAAGTTTTCTTCTTTAACTAAAAAAAAAATAATTATCTTGATACAACATGGATGAACCTTGAAAACATAATGCTGAGTTAAAGACGCCAGGTACAAAAGGCCACATATTGTGAGATTCCATTTCGTGACATGTCCAGAACAGGCAAATCCAGAGAGACAGAGAGAGTAGTGATTGCCAGACCTAGAAAGAGGGGGGAATAAGGAGTGACTACTTAATGGATACAGAGTTTCATTGGGACTTGATGAAATTCTTCTCTTCTTGATAGTAATAATAGCACAACTCTGTGAATATACTAAAAACCTCTGAACTATACACTTTAAAAGAGGGTGAACATCATAGTACATGAATTATACCTCAAGAAAGCAGTCATTAAAAAAAAACAAACCTTATCTGATTTCAGGGAATTCTGGCTCCAACTACATGCTCATGATTCTGAGTAATACACTAAAGACTTGCCCTCTGAGACTTTCATTCAGCTTAGAATGCCCTCCCCTACTCTCCCATCCTTTCCCGGCCCAGATCCAATGTTTATTTTGAGAGTCTACTCATCCTTTAAAACTAACTGGTGATGGAGGTTAACTACACTTAGTATGGTGATCATTTCTGCAATGTATACAAATATCAAATCATTACACTGAACACCTGAAACTAATATAATGTTATACGTCAATTATACCTCAATTCAAAAAATAAAATTTAAAAAAAAAAGAAACCTAATTGAAATATTTGTTCCCTTCTGTATGAAGCTTTCCTTGACATCCCTAGTTTCCCAAGCAGGACTAACTGCTCTCTCAGCACGTAACATATAAATGACTAAAACATTTTTAATGATATTAGAGTAACCTATTTATGTTTCTGTTTCTCACACTAGACTATGAGCTCATCTCATTAACTTCTGTATTCAGTTATTAGCACAGAGCCTTGCTATTAAACTTCCAAAAGATACTCAGTCATTCTTTTTCAAAAACAGTATTTATACAAATACATATTTTATAAACAACATATGAAATGATACTGTCACGTAGAATTATCTGGTTGAATCTTTTGCAATTCCAAGGTTAATGCATAAAAACCACCTAAGATGAGAATTAATTGGGCATTTTTGATTGCATTGCTAAAATAAATAAGTTGAGATCTTTCTATTTGGGACGCAGAACTTCATATTTTTATTAATGAACATTTACAAATGCATTGAGAATCAAATATATAAATCAAAACACCATGTTAATACAGATGTGTATTTTTTTTTTTTTTTTTTTTTTTTTTTTTTTAAGATTTTATTGGGGAATTGCCGGAGGGGAACAGCGTTGGGGAATCGGGGAAGGGGAACAGACAAGTTGCTGTCTTTTTGTTCTTCAGTTTAGTTGCGGAGGATGTTGCTTCACTGTTGGTATTGTCATTGCGCTCTTCCGGGATGAGGCATATCAGTCGCTGGCCTCTGGATGTCGCTCATCGCGGCTATTGGCAGCTCACGCTTGGCTGCCAGCCGCTCACGCTGGCTGCGGGCCACTCACTGCAGCCTACGGCAGCCCACTGCAGCAGGGGCTGCAGCCCACACCATCACAGGGGCTCGTACAGCCCAGCTCCAGGTGGAGCTGTTGTTAGCTGTAGAGGGCAGTGTCACTGGCCCTCATGTGGGATCCGAACCGGGGCAGCTGGCATCCCAAAACCAGCGCTTAACCAATGCGCCACTCGGCCGGCCCCAGATGTGTATTTTTTGACATGCATACTTATTTACACACACACACATTTTTCACAGTAACGTAAATTAATGTAGATAGAACAATGATTTTTGTTATGAGGTCCTCTGGTAAGCATTATCTTTTTTTTTTTTTTTTTAAAGATTTTATTGGGGAATTGGCGGAGGGGAACAGTGTTGGGGAATCAGGGAAGGGGAACAGACAAGTTGCTGTCTTTTTTTTTTTGTTCTTCAGTTTAGTTGCGGAGGATGTTGCTTCACTGTTGGTATCGTCATTGCGCTCTTCCCGGATGAGGCAGATCGGTCGCTGGCCTCTGGATGTCGCTCACCGCGGCTACTGGCAGCTCATGCTTGGCTGCCAGCCGCTCACGCTGGCTGCGGGCCACTCACTGTAGCCTATGGCAGCCCACTGCAGCAGGGGCTGCAGCCCACACCATCACCGGGGCTCGCACAGCCCAGCTCCAGGTGGAGCTGTTGTTAGCTGTAGAGGGCAGTGTCACTGGCCCTCATGTGGGATCCGAACCGGGGTCGCTGGCATCCCAAAACCAGCGCTTAACCAATGCGCCACTCGGCTGGCCCTGGTAAGCATTATCTTAAAACACAGCCCTATTTAGAGCTTTTGAAGAAAAATATTGATCCTTTTCTAAGACAGGAGCTGCAAATACCAAGAACTATAAGGACTATCAACAGAAGAGCATCATCTAAATGAAGAACATCGCTTAAAGAAGACCTCTGTGCAAGAAACTAACAATGTTTGTGTCCAGGAAGGGAAGTAGGAGGTAAGGGTCAGATACAGACGATTTCCTTTCCACACAGACTGTTTTTTTTGTGTGTGTGTTGTTTTTTAGAGGGCAGTGTCACTGGCCCTCATATGTGGGAGCCGAACCGGAGCCGCTGGCGTCCCAAGCTAGCGCTTAACCAACGCTCCACTCGGCCGGTCCCAGAATGTTTTTTTATACCTTTAAATTTTATATCAAGTATGTTATTTATCTATATAATTTGCTTCTTGGCACCAGATAACCATCACTACTAAGGAATGCAGGCCTCGGGTTGCCAGATACGATTTTTCAAAGAAGTTATAAATGGGAAAATTCTGATTTTTATGTAAAACTCATAATTTTAAAATGTTGGCTTTATTCAGAACTTAACACATAGGAAAGGCCAAACAAAACACACCTGCAAGCCATATCTGGCTCATAGGCCAACCAGTTTACCATCTCTAATCAAAAATTTGATGTGTGGCTTATGAGTCCAAAACTATAAATATAATTTAATGGAGGAAAACTTCAAAAAGAAAACTCAGACTTGCAGATGAAACCATGCTCCATCCTGCCCCACCATCTATTTAGTCACTATTGCTCTCTTAAACTTCCGGGGTCTTTTAGAAGGCTATTCATATTTGACCAACTAAAATGCAAAACAAGCCAGGTTTAATTGAGGAATGTGCCCATTATCCTAACATATGCTCTGTTTTAAAGAGTGAAATACGGGGTCAATTTCAAGTTGCAATTCTAGCCAACTACGGAGAAGTATGTGAATTATTTCTAGGTGGGTGGAAAAATTCCCCTAACCAACTAGTCAAATGATCATATGGTTGAAAAGACTTATAAGTTATTTTTTCCATTATTATAGGGCAGTACAGTGCTGTTCAAAAGACAAAATGGCGGCGGCCATCAATATAATATTCTGAACCGTTTCTGGGAACCGGTTCAGGGGAAAGTCACAGTTCAGGGGAAAATCTCTAAGTCTCCTAAAGTCCTGCAGAGATGCCATTCATCACCCAAAACTGAAACTAAGAGACTCCACATGGGTAAAGTCCTGGTGGTGGCGGAAGAGTGCATCTGCTGAATGCCCCGAGGACACCAAAGCAAGTTAAAGAAGAACCAGCTTCAGGTCTAAGTCTAGCACTAGAGATGCATGGTCTTGCATTGTCGTGCGTAAAATTCTCCCCCACTATCTGCTGAAAGCTTCAAAGGATCTGACTCTGGTATTTCCACATGGTTTTCCTATACTCAGTGCTAGCTCCAGTCTTCCAAACAGCAGCCTTTTTACCACCAGCTGGTTCAGTACTGGGCCTGACCATCTACTCACTGACCACTGGCGCCTCCCCCCAATGATGAGAACACACAACCCCAGGCAAGGGTGGGGGTGAAGAGGTAATCAATGAATTGGACTACAGGACTAATGGCAACTTTGCAGACACAGACACTCAGTGTTCTCCTTACGTAGCTTGTGGAAATGCTATGATAGGCCACGATTTTCCTAAGAGCTCTTTCACTCAGGTGACTGAGCAGAAAGCTGTTGATTTAATTTCATTCATCCATTTTGAGGAATTGTCCATTTTGCCAAGTGACTCAAATAGTTTCAGACCATATATAGTATACCCTTTTCTAAGAACAGTGAGCATTTGAAGAAACAAAATAATCTATTTTTCTATCCCAGTCTTTAAAAAAAACAAAACAAAACAAAAAACCCACACAATTATAGTGACCCAGGAAGTTAGGATCTGCAAAATATTCTAATTAACAAGCAAAACATAACTCTCTTAAGGCTGTAACTATGGAAGCCATTTCATGGCGGGGTTCAGTGGCCTAAGAAGACTGATCAAATTGTGAAATACAAGCCAGGAATGTTCTCTCTGGAAAAAAATGGCCTGAGTCCAATGTCTTCCCTGACTTGCATTTTGATGTATGGACATTAGAGCCAACTCTCCAATGGCCACAGGCACACTGTTCATCAGTAAGAAACAGAGGGGCTTGGAAATCAATAACCATCCTTTATTAACAATTTTGTGCATTAGGCACCCACTATACAACAACCTGCACACATCAGCATTCAGCAATTGTGGAAGGTTTGTTCTAAGGGGAAAAAAATAGTGCTTAACTGCTTCCCTCCTTTTCCATCAATCTGAACATCGAATAGGTTTTAAACGCATCCATTCTCAGTGTATAAAGCTTGTTTCATTCTTACCTCAGCAGCTTGGGTCTCTTGATGCAGCAACGTAAGACCGGTCAAGTCTTCTAAGAATGAATGTGAAGAATTGAACACCTTCATTAGGAAATTAAATCCTTCTCGTTCATATTGATCAAGAACCTGTAAAACATTTATATATTTTTAAAAGGGGCTGCAGGTTTTAAATGCATATTAAAAGATTTTCACTTCTAATAAGCATCTGTCAAAAAATGAAATAAAAACTAGAATATGGTGGATAATCAATCCTTTAGGCCAAAACCTGGGAGAGCCTAGTATTTACCACTTTTTTCTTTCTTAGAAAGAATGACCATATTATCTTCCAATTTAGATGACAGTTTTTCTCAAATAAAAGAAGTTACATGCAAATTCACTAAAAATTCTTGAAGAGTTAGGGTTACTGATTTTAAAGATCACTTGTTAAGAAAAAAAATAATAGGCAAGGAGAGCCAATAAAAAAATTTACAAGGATAAAGGGAAAAGAAGGGACAAAAGGATGGGAAGTCTGACATACTGGCTAGCCAAATGCATTTAAAAAAACAATAATGTAAAAATGCAAAACTAAATTTTACCAGACACATCACAAAAGAGGAGGCTCAAATGGCCAATAAATGTATGAAAAGTTTTTTAGCATTACAAGTGATCAGAGAAATGAAATCTAAATCCCAATGAAATACTTTAGACCTACCAGCATGGCTAAAGTGGAAAAGATAGAAGATACCAAGTACTGACAAGGTTGCAGAACAACCGGGATACTCATGGGAGTACAAAACGAGACAACAACTTTGGAGGTTTAACACTCATATGCCCTAGGATCATACTCTTGGACACAAAAAAATATGTATATATGTGCATCAGAGGACCAGACAAAAGTGTCCACAGTAGCACAATTCCTGATAGCCCCCAACTAGAAACTACTTGTGTTCAGCGACAGTAGAGTGAATGAACAAACTGCGGTTTATTCACACAGTGGAATGTTATATAGCAACAAAAACAAACTAAACTACATGCAACAATATGGGCAATTCTCATGGACATAAAGTTCAACAAAAGAGAGAAGCAGTATGTACTATATGATTACATTTATATAAAGTTCAAAAAACCAAGCAAGATGACTCTATGGTGTTGGACGTCAGGACAGTGGATACCCACGAAGGGACTAATTGAAAGTGGACACACGGGAGAATATGGACTGCTGGTGACACCTGCTTCCTGCGTGGGGCTTATAAAGGGGTACTTGGTGAAAAATCATCAAGCATTTTTGTATACATGCTGTCCTTCAATAAAAAGAGCAAAAGATAAAAGTCTAGCAGTCTTGCTAGGAGAACAATATAGGAACATACGAGCAGTCAGGAGCAATCAAACAGATGATTATCACATTTTAGAATTCCATGATCACAGGAATTGTGAATTGCAGAAAGCAAACAGTGAACCAGAATGCCTCAGAATTCAGAAGAAATAAAGATGGATGCCTCAAAAAGACAGCAGACATTGAAGATAAATTCAAGAAATCAAGTACACAGGAATAGAAACGTTAGAGAAACAATAACACAAAAGATAGAAAAATTTTTAAATAAATATTCTCCATTCAGATAAGAAAATGTGTAAACCTTCAATCCAGCAATTGTACTTCAAAGACTATTTTAAGACTTTTCCTGTTGAGGGCCGGGGAACTGTGATTTTCCTTTTGTCACCATATTCTTTTTTTTTTTTTTTTTTTTTAAAGATTTTATTGGGAATTGGTGGAGGGGAACAGCGTTGGGGAATCGGGGAAGGGGAACAGACAAGCTGCCGTCTTCTTGTTCTTCAGTTTTAGTTGCGGAGGATGTTGCTTCACGTTGGTATCGTCATTGCGCTCTTCCCGGACGAGGCAGATCGGTCGCTGGCCTCTGGATGTCGCTCATCGCGGCTACTGGCAGCTCACGCTTGGCTGCCAGCCGCTCACGCTGGCTGTGGGCCACTCACTGCAGCCTATGGCAGCCCACTGCAGCAGGGGCTGCAGCCCACACCATCACCGGGGCTCGCACAGCCCAGCTCCAGGTGGAGCCGTTGTTAGCTGTAGAGGGCAGTGTCACTGGCCCTCATGTGGGATCCGAACCGGGGCCGCTGGCATCCCAAAACCAGCGCTTAACCAGTGCGCCACTCGGCCGGCCCCCTTTAATACTTAATTATCCTTCGCTTTACAAAGTGAGCATTTTAAAGAAAACTTAATAAGAAGAAGGTTGACTCTTAAGCAGCATGCCCACGCCATTCCTGCTTGTGCCCTGCTTGCATGGGCTCAAAGGCTGGTGTGTAAGGGTGCTCACTGCAACCGAGTTTCAGCAACAAAAGATTAGAAACAACTACCCTTTAACAGGGGGCTGATTAAACTACGGTGTATTTATAATCAAGGACATAATCTGGATCCATTGAAGGAATGAGGTAGTTTTATAGCACTAATATAAACTGATTTTCAAGACATAGAGAGATGTTAAAAAGCAATGTCCAGACCGTGTGTCTAGTACTGTTTTGAGAGAAATGTATGTGTGTGCGTGCTTATATTGCTTGTTCATGCGTATAACCTCTGGAAGAATACACACACAACTGGCATCAAGGAGCTGCCTCCCTATATCCTTTTACACTGCTTGAATTTTTAAAACCATATGCATGTATTACTTATTTAAATAATATTAAAATCTTAATTTAGATTTTTTTTTTTCCTCCAGTGCTGGAGAAAGGTCTCAGAAGAGAAGGAAGAACTGTAAGGTCCTGATGAAGAAGTTGGCGCTAAAAAGGAGGGGCCGTCCTCCCTCAGCCACAGGAAGCACAGCAGCTGTAGTGATAACTTAGGATCCTGGGTAGGAAACGGGGCTGAGCAGCTCTAGGGTCTGAACTACGGGCAGCAAAGCCATCGGCTGCCAGAGAGAGGGGTGGGATGAGCCATGGAGCCTGAGAAGGATGGCGATGGTCTGGGACAGCTGCGTGGGGATGTGAGAAAGGAGGCTGGTGGGAAGCACAGAAAAAGTGCTGAGCAAACTGGGGCTCCTGCTCAGGACGGAAAATAGAAGTTTTGAAAGAAAGGTGGTTAAGGACCCATCTAAGCTTGGGGACTGGCAGGAAAAGGGTAACAAAGACAGAGGTCAAAGAAATCGAGGGGCTGGTCAACACCAAGAAGGGACCCAAGGCTGGTCAGAAAAGACTTGCAGGCTGGAGGGAACAGATAGATTGGGATCCTGAAGGGCAGGAGGGATTGGGGGGGGGGGGGGAGTGTGACCACAGTCTCAAGGCATATACAGAAGTCTTGGCTGATTAACCATGGTAAATTAATTTGATAACCAACTGCCTGAATAAAAAGGCACTTAATAACTAAATCTCTCAGTAATAAAATTTCTTACAAACCAGACTGCTATCTCAGAAAAAATTAGGCATGGAAATTCAGTGACGTTTTCCAAATGATAAATACTGTCTGTTTAGTGATCACTTATTTCTGAGTGAACCACTAAGCTCACGAAATAGTTATTTTGTGCCAGGTTTCCAGTAGGATAAAAAAAGAAAATGGGTTTGAAAAATGGACAAAAACTTTGAAAAAAACTGGAGTAGTTTGAAAAAAATTGGAGTCATTCCAGAGATGATACTTTCTTTATTAGACTTCATTGAACTTTCAGTTTTCAAGCCCATGTTTCCATAAACTTTTGTGGTGCTACAAATCTGGACAGTGGAAAAACTAACAGCAAGGGGAAAATGAGTAAAGGGCTCCTTCCCCATGATCAGGATGTACAGAAAGTTTAATGCTGAAACATTATTAATAGCTCTGGCTTGAAAAATATGTGGAAAAACTTATCCTCGAGGGGCACACTTAATCATGCAAGGGTTTCCCAGTATTCCCTTTATGTGCTGGGAAGTCAATCTGTGTTATGAGTATAAGCAGCATATAAAAGGTACCAGGCCTTTTCCCCCCTACAAACAGCTTAACTGTCTTACAGGGGAAAAAACGTGTTTTACATTATCCAAAAACAACAACATCCAAGACACCATCACAATGAATTTGAGCCCTGCAACAACCTGTCAATCTACATAAAACATACCACACCTTTTAAGTGAATTATATAATACATGGTCCTGAGAAGTGTACATATTACATTCTGGTAGGTTTTAAATATTCCAAAGGTACAGGGAGAGTTTGCTGCGTAGAGAAATAATAATGACTCTTTTGGTGTAAAGATATGGATCCTTTCCTGATGGACATGATTTTCCTTACTTAATTATTTTGTAAGGCTAGGTTATCTTTATTCTCAACATATATGAGCACATAAACCTGGACAAAGATAAGACGGTAGAATCTCTTAAAACATGATTTTAGGGGCCAGCCGAGCGGCGCATAGGAGTTGGCTTGGGACACCAGCTCTGAGCAGCAGGGCCCCAGTTTGGATCCCACATGAGGGCCAGTGACACTGCCCTCTACAGCTAAGATGGTGAACAACAGCTCGACCTGGAGCTGGGCTGCTGTGTGTGAGTCGCCGGCGCTGGCACAGGCTGCAGTGGGGCTGGCCGGCACTTGGCGTGCACTTTCATGAGCTGCCGTCAGCCGCTGTCCAGAGGCCGGCAACTGAGCTGCCTCACCCTGGAAGAGCACAATGATAATACCACCATGGGCCAGTGAAGCGACGTCCTCCACAAATAGACTGAAGAATAAAAAGACAGCAACATGTTTGTTCCCCTTCCCTGATTCCCCAACGCTATTCATCTCCCCCAATTCCCCAATAAAATCTTCAAAACAAAACAAAACAAAACACATGATTTTAGGAATATCACTTCTCTTACTAAGATTCTTTGGTGACTTTTTTTTAAAATGTAGTTGGCATACAATATTAGATTAGTTTCAGGTGTACAACATAGTGATCTGACATCTATACACCTTATGATGTGATTACCACACTAAGTCCAGTAACCATCTGTTACCATGCAAATTTATTACAATATTAGTGACTAGCTTCCCTATGCTGTATACTACAGCCCTATGACTTATTTATAACTGGAAGTTTGTACCTCTTACTCCCCTTCATCTTTTTTACTCATCGCACCACACTCCTCACTTCTGGCACCCATCACTTTGTTCTCTGTATTTATGAGCCTGTTTCTGTTTTGTTTTGTTTCAAGATTCCACATATAAATGAGATCATACAGTATTTGTCTTTCTCTATCTGACTTAGCATAATATCCACTAGGTCTATCCACGTTGTCGCTAACGGCAAGATCTTTTTTTTTTTTTTTTTTTTTTTTTAGCTGAGCCATCCTGCCACCTGTTGGCAATTCAGCTCGGGCTGGGCATTGAACTGCTGTTGCTCAGAGCTCAGCTCACACTCTTGAGTGAGCTCTTAACCAACTGAGCCACTCAGCCGGCCCCGATCTCATTCTTTTTTTTTTTTTTAAAGATTTTTATTGGGGAATTGGGGGAGGGGAACACTGTTGGGGAATCGGGGTAGGGGAACAGACAAGTTACTGTCCTTTTGTTCTTCAGTCTAGTTGCGGAGGATGTTGCTTCACTGGCCCATGTTGGTATCGTCATTGCGCTCTTCCCGGATGAGGCATATGGGTCACCGGCCTCTAGATGGTTGGTTGCTCACCGCAGCTATTGGCAGCTCACGCTGGTTGCCGGCCACTCACTAGCCTATGGCAGCCCATTGCAGCAGGGGCTGCAGCCTACACCATCGCCGGGGCTCGCACAGTCCAGCTCCAGGTGGAGCTGTTGTTAGCTGTAGAGGGCAGTGTCACTGGCCCTCATATGTGGGATCCGAACCGGGGCTGCTGGCATCCCAAAACCAGCTCTTAACCAATGTGCCACTCAGCCGGCCAACCGATCTCATTCTTTTTTATTGTCGAGTAATATTCCATTAAATGGGGGGGTGCCAAAAAAATATATACAAGTGGGCACTTTGGTAAACATTGTTCAAGCAGTAGTTCGCCGTAATCAGAAGTGTTTGGACACTGATGGTAACCACTTGAGCACCTCTTGTAATTGCAAAAGTCAAACGTGACTTGGATTCATCTTTTATTATCGGTATGTATTATTACAATTTTAATACTTTTTTTCTTTCTTAAAATGTGTATCATTTTTTTTGGCACCCTCTGTATTAGATATATATACCTATGTATGTATCTCACATCTTCTTATCCACTCATCTATCAATGAACACCTAGACTGCCTCTATATCTTGGCTATTGCCAATAATGCTCCCATAAACATAAGGATGCATACATATTTTCAAATTAGTATTTTGGTTTTCTTCAAATAAATACCCAGAAAAGGAATTGATGTGCCCTATATTAGTTCTATTTTCTTTCTTAAAATGTGTTTCTTTTTTTAGCTGAGCCATCCTGCCACCTGTTGGCAGCTCAGAGGCAGCTCAACTCGGGCTGGGCATTGAACTGCTGTTGCTCAGAGCTCAGCTCACACTCTTGAGCGAGCTCTTAATCAATTGAGCCACTCGGCCAGCCCTCTATTTTTAAGTTTTTAAGGAACCTCCATACTGTTTTCCACAATGGCTGCACCAATTTGTAATCCCACCAACAGCTTGGGTATTTTCAAAGAAGAAAGGGAACATGCAGTATCTGAAAAACTCTTATTTAAAGTTTCTCATATTTAGAAATTGAACTTACTTGCTCTTCACAGTTTAAAAATACATATGTGTCCTGATTTCTAAAAAAATCTTAGGGAAATCTTTCCTAATGTCCCAAATAGGGTAATAAAAGACTATGGCTGGAAGCCACCAGGATCCTTAATTCCCATCCTGTAAGAATCCACACAAGAAAGGTCAAAACACTCTCCTCTTAGACAGTCATGCTGTCACCGGCAGAGGCTTTGCTCCAAGTTGAGGGCAAAACCGTTTTCCAGAAATGTTGCTGAGTGAGCCATTCCAGGGTGGAGAAGCCCTACTTCAGATAATGAGTGGGAAGCATTGCTCATAAAACTAGGAAACCCTTGATCGGTTTCTGTCTCTTGGTGCCCTGGGATTTCTATCATAATAAAAGACAATCAAAGAAAAAAAAAGCCCCAATTTCAGCAGCCCTACGACACTGCTGTCCCACCTTCACTGCTCCCAACTCCTCCACAGGACCATCGCCTTGCAAAAGTTTCAGTTCCTTTCTCGTCCCACATTGTACTGCCCTGCCTCGAATGATCGCCTGTCTTCCACAACAAATAAGATCTTTTACTTCCATCAAAGCTCAGCTCAAGTATAAACTCCTACAAGAAGTCGTCCCTGATTAATTCTACTCTCCATGATCTTTCCTTCCCTTCATTCTGACCCCACTGTCTATGGCACATTAAGTTGCCAGAGGGATTGAAGGAAGTGCTCTGATTCACTGTCCCTGATAATCAGGAGTTAATGGCATTTTCACATATCAACCAGATGTTCAACAACTTTGCTTTTGTTTCTATAATGTCAGTGATACAAAGCATCTAATGATGAGAAAACAGCTTGCTGTGGAAACATGAAACTATCATCCTAACTACATCTGTTGCTGTTAACTTGCTCTCTTGGATGTATGAAGCTAAACTTAAGAAAAAAAAGAAAAAGGACAAATCTGAGTTCAAGATATGTAATGTCAAAGTACGTCAAAAGCTGTAGCATTAATTGAGATAATTACTGGCATGCCAAAAATATAGAACAAATAAATCTCTTGTTCTTCTGCTAGAGTCATTGTACAGTGAACATTATTCTTAGGCATCCAAATGCAAAATGGGCACAATGGTAATTTAGAGGAGGTGGGTGATTTCAAATCAAAACATCAAATAACTTTAAATTTGCGATAATTGACAATGGAATAAAAGTCCCAACACATTAGCATTTTTCTTTTTTTTTTTTCTTTTTCTTTTTTTTTTTTTGAGGGCAGTGTTACTGGCCCTCATATGCAGGATCCAAACTGGGGCAGCTGGCGTCCCAAGCCAGCTCTTAACCACCGCGCCACTCGGCTGGACCCCAACATGTTAGCATTTTAATTGAACTTATTATGATACAACACACAACTGTACTAAAAAGAACCAAATATTATATCTTGGTATCTTCACATAGCAACATCAAAGTTCTATTGAAGTCAACTGGGTAGAGGAAAAGAAACTGAGAAATGGGGATCAACATGAAACTGGTAGTAATTTGGCAACACTGGGCAAAACACTTTGTCTTTTTGAGCCTGTTTGCTAATTTCTAAACTGGAGATGAAACGCCATGCCTATCTCCCCAGTTACTGAAATACAAAAAAGATTTCATGACTTTAGTCATTGACAAAGAATAGTTCATAAAGGACAATAGATATGCTATGCATTTATTATATTTTCTTTCCATTTATTAAAACATAATTTTATTACAAAATAGGGCTACATAAGTCCAGAGGATACATGACAAGAAGACACATGTGCCTTCCAGCTCAAGTATAGCCTTAAAGACCAACAACATGCCAGCACAGTTAAAGCCGGCATGGCAGCCACTGGATGGGGCAGATTGGAGCTTTGAAGGAGCTCCAACCCCATTTTCAGAAAATTGTCACCTGTTTCGAAGGAAGACCCCACCTGCATGTTATCTTATTTGACTTGACCCAGAACTCAGTATGAAAGCCTTTTTCCTTAGGCCAGTTGTTGAAAAATATTAGGGGCAATTGTTTAGCATCATGATCTCCTGAGATGGTGGATAACAGCTGGAGCAACAATAAACTAAACAAAAAGCTGAAAAGGAAAATCTGAAGAATACCATATTCTTAGGAATCCAGAAGACCAGGCATGGCCTAGAGCTCGACGCATGACCCAAGTTGTGCACAAGATCAGGAAATGTCTCAGAAAACCCTAAGCTCTCACCTCTAGCTGACCTTGAGGATCTGTGCCAGCTGAAAATGAAAGGTTAGGCAGAATTCTTAGCTGCCTGGCTGAGTATTGAAAGCATGCCCACTAGGCACATAGAGCCCCTCAACAACGACTGGGAGACTTATTGCTTCCCAGCATTTAAGGAAATTTCTGTCGAATTATTAGATGACCACGAAGTTAACTGCGCAGAAACTTCGTAGTGACACTGGACAAAGAATACAAACTTAACAGAATTAGTTCAGATAAATCTCTTAACATAAACAACAGCAAAGAGTGGTAATAAACAATGGGAGAGGGAAAGAATATGACTTCTAGAGGTGCCACATTATATCATTTAAAAGGTCCAGTTCGCAACAAAAATCACCAGATATGCAAATAAACAGGAAAGTATGTCCCATACTCAGAAAACAAAAACAGTTGATTGATGCCGTCCGAGGAGCTTACTAAGCACAGACTTTAAAAAAGATATTTTGGGGCCGGCCGAGTGGCACATTGGTTAAGCGCTGGTTTTGCGATGCCAGCGGCCCCGGTTCGGATCCCACATGAGGGCCATTGACACTGCCCTCTACAGCTGACAACAGCTCCACCTGGAGCTGGGCTGTGCGAGCCCCGGTGATGGTGTGGGCTGCAGCCCCCATAGGCTACAGTGAGTGGCCCGCAGCCAGCGTGAGCGGCTGGCAGCCAAGCGTGAGCTGCCAATAGCCGCGGTGAGTGACATCCAGAGGCCAGCGACCGATCTGCCTCATCCGGGAAGAGCGCAATGACGATACCAACAGTGAAGCAACATCCTCCGCAGCTAAGACTGAGGAGCAAGGAGACAGCAACTTGTCTGTTCCCCTTCCCCGATTCCCCGACGCTGTTCCCCTCCGCCAATTCCCCAATAAAATCTTTAAAAAAAAAGATATTTTGAGTATGTTCAAAGAACTAAAAGAAACCATGTAAAAGTAACTAAAAGAAAGTAGGAGAATGATGCCTCACTAAAATACAGAATAGCAATAATGAAAAAGAAATTATAAAAAAGAACCAAAGAGAAATTCTGGAGTTGAAAAGTACAACAGGAAAATTCAATAGAAAGAGTCAATAGCAGATTTGGAAAGCCTGAAGAAAGAATCAAAGAACTTTGAGGTAGGTCAACTGAGATTATCCGGTCTAAGGAACAGAAAGAAAGAAGGATGAAGAAGAATGACCAGAGCCTCAGATGCCCACTGAGACACCATCAGGCATACCAGCATATGCATAACGGAAGTTCCAGAAAAGAGGAGAGAAGGAAAAGGATTGAAGGTATATTTGAGGAAATAATGGCAGAAAACTTCCCAAATTTGATGAAAAACATTAATCTACAGATCCAAAAAGATCAACACCAAGTAGAATAAACTCAGAGATCTACACCAAGACATGTCATAATCAAACTTGTCAAAAGACAAAGGGATAATATTGTAAGTGCAAAAGAGAAATAACTTGTCATGTAAAGGGGATTATTTCTCATCGGAAACCAGAGGCCAAAAGTAGTGAAATTAAATATTCAAAGTGCTGAAAGAAAAAGACTGTCAACCAGAATTCCATGTCCAACAAAATTAACCTTCAAAAATGAAAGAGAAATTAACACATTCCCAGATAAACACAAATCTGAGAGAATTCATCACTAGTAAACCTGCCCTGTGAGAACACTAAAGCGAGTACTTCAGCCTGAAATGAAAGGACACTAGACAGTAACTCAAATCCACGTGAAGAAATAAAGAGTACATGTAAAGACAACTACATAGATTATTATCAAGGACAGAATACATATATTTTTGTTAATAATTATTTTTTCTCCTATGGGATTTAAAATACAAATGTATAAAGCAATAATTATAAATCTGTACTGATGGTCATATAACTATAAAGATGTAATTTGTGTGACAGCACAAAGGGGTGGGAAACAGAGGTAAAAGGAGTGCGGTTTTTTTGTTTTGTTTTGTTTTTTGTGTTTTTTGAGGGCAGTGTCACTGGCCCTCATATGTGGGACCCGAACCGGGGCCGCTGGCTTCCCAAGCCAGTGCTTAACCACCGCGCCAACTCAGCCGGCCCAGGAGTGCGGTTTTTGTATAACTATTGAAGTTAATGTTAAACCAAACTACATTGTTATGAATTAAAATTGTAATTATAGATCCGGCCGAGTGGCGCATTGGTTAGGAGTTGGTTTGGGAGGCCAGTGGCCCCGATTCGGATCCCACATAGAGAGAGGGCCAGTGATGCTGTGCCCTCTACAGCTAAGATGGTGAACAACAGCTCCACCTGGAGCTGGGCTGCTGTGAGTCCCCGGGGACAGCATAGCTGCAGCCCCTGCTGCAGTGGGCTGCCATGGGCTACAGTGACTGGCCAGCAGCCAGCGTTGAGCGCCTGGCAGCCCGTGCAAACTGCCAAGAGCCACTGTGAGTGGCTGTCCAGAGGCTGGCAACTGATCTGTCTCACCCAAGAAGACAGCAATGATGATACCAACATGGACCAGTGAAGCAATGTCCTCCACAACTAGACTGAAGAACAAAAAAAGGACAGCAACTTGTCTGTTCCCCTTCCCCAATTCCCCAATAAAATCTTTTTTAAAAAAAGAGGACTGTAATTATAACACACAGGACAGCCACTGAGGAAAAAAAAACATATTGTAAAATAAAATACATGGGAATTAAAATACTATAGTAAATTAGGAAATAACTATTTTCAAACAGAAGAATGTGATAAAAGGGCAGTACAGAAAGAAAAATGACATAAGACTCAGAAAACAAATAGCAACGTGATCCTGTATCAGTAATTACATTAAATGTAAATGAATTAAAGACTCCAACTAAAAGGCAGACATGGCAAAATGCATAAAAAAGCATGATCCAACTACATGCTGTCCACAAGAGATTCATTTTATATTCCAAGGCACAAATAGATGAAAGTAAAAGAACAAAAGATATTCCTCGCTGTTTCCATTATGCAAGATACTAAGTTCTGGAGATCTACTGCACAGCATGGTGATGACTTGAAATGTGCTATACACTTGAAATGTGCTAACAGATCTTAAACTTCTCGCCAAACACACACACGCACACACAAAAAATGGTAACTACATAGAGGTGATGGATATGTTAATTAGCTTGATTGCGGAGATCATTTTACAATACACACATATATTAAAACATCAAGATGTGGGCCAGCCGAGTGGCACACTGGTTAAGAGCTGGCTTGGGATGCCAGCAGCCCCAGTTCGGATCCCACATATGAGGGCCAGTGACACTGCCTTCTACAGCTAAGATGGTGAACAACAGCTCCACCTGGAGCTGGGCTGCTGGGAATCCCCAGGACGGCATAGCTGCAGCCCCTGCTGCAGTGGGCTGCCATAGTCTACAGTGAGTGGCTGGCAGCCAGTGTGAGCAGCTGGCAGCCGGTGTGAGCTGCCAAGAGCTGCTGTGAGTGACCGTCCAGAGATTGGTGACTGATCTGCCTCACCTGAGAAGAGCGCAATGATGATACCAACATGGGCCAGTGAAGCAATGTACTCCACAACTAGACTGAAGAACAAAAGGACAGCAACTTATCTGTTCCCCTTCCCCAGTTCCCCAACACTGTTCCCCTCCCCCAATTCCCCAATAAAATCTTTAAAAAAAACAAAAAAACATCAAGTTGAATACCTTAAAAACATATAACTTTTATATGTCAATGATATCTCACTAAAGCATTTTTTTTTAAGGGAGAGATTCCATGCCAACAGTAACCAAGAGAGAGTTAGCTGGAGAGGCTATACTAATATTAGACAAACTAGATTTCAATATTATTACTAGAGATGAAGGACTTTAAATAGTGACAAAAGGGACCAGCTGAGTGGCGCGGTGGTTAAGCACTGGCTTGGGACACCAGCGGCCTGGTTCGGGTCCCACATATGAGGGCCAGTGACACTGCTCTCAAAAAAAAAAAACGAAAAAAAAACACAATCCTAAATAGTGACAAAAGGGTCAATATAAAAAAAAAATATAATTATAAGTATATACATGTATCTACTAACACAGCCCCAAATACATAAGTAAAAGAATTGAAGGGAAAAATATAATTAAACAATAACAGCAGGAGATTTCAATACTGCACTTTCAATTATGAATATAATAACTAGACAGAAAATTGGCAAGGAAATAGAAGACCTGAACAACACTATATAACAACTAAATCTAATAGACATCTATAAAACATTTATATCCAGTAACAGCAGAATACACATTCTTCTCAAATGCTCACGGAACATTCTCTAGGATATACCATGTGTTAGACCATAAAAAAGTGAAATCATACACTATATGTTCTCTGACCACAATGGAATGAAATTAGATATCAATAACAAATAAATTTGAGAAACTCACAAATATGTAGATATTAAACAACAAACTTTTAAAAGCAGTGAATGAAAGAAGAAATCACAAGGGAAATTAGAAAATACTTTGAAATGGATAAAAATGTATACAAACAAACACAACATACCAAAACTTATGAGATGCAATGAACACAGTGCTTAGAAGGGCATTTATAACTATAAATGCCTATAATAAAGAATGATTTCAAATCAATTATCTAACTTTCTACCCTAAGAAAAAAATCAAAACCAAACCAAACTAAACACAAAGCAAGCAGAAGGAAGGAAATATGAAAAGATAAGCAAAAATAAAATGCTGGTACTTTGAAAAGATCAACACAATTGACAAACCCTTTATACTGATCAAAAATAAAAGAAAGGGCTGGCCAAGTGGTGCGTTGGTTAGGAGCTGGCTTGGGACACCAGCGGGCCCCGGTTTGGATCCCACATATGAGGGCCAGTGACACTGCCCTCTACAGCTAATGTGGTGAACAGCAGCTCCACCTGGTTGCCTCAATAGCTAAGATGGCTGGCGACGGTGTAGGCTGCAGCCCCTGCTGCAGTGGACTGCCATTGGCTACAGTGAGTGGCCGGTAGCCAGCGTGAGCTGCCAGTAGCCAGCGTGAGCTGCCAAGTGCTGCTGTGAGCGGCCATCTAGAGGCCAGCAGCGGATCTGCCTCACCCAGGAAGAGCTCAATGATCACAATACCAGCATGGGCCGGTGAAATGATGTCCTCCACAACTAGACTGAAGAACAAAAGGACAGCAATTTGTCTGTTCCCCTTCTCCAATTCCCCAACACTGTTCCCCGCCCCCAGTTCCCCAATAAAATCTTTAAAAAATAATAATAATAAAATAAAAGAAGGCTTCAATTACTAATACCAAGAATGAGAGGAGACATTACTATAAATCTCATAGAAATAAAAATGATTACAATACTATACACCAATTGTATGCTAATAAATTAGACAACCTAAAAATGGACAAATTTCTAGAAAGACACAAAGTGCTGACACTGACTCAAAAAGGAATAGAAAATCTGAATAAACTTATGAAGAGTAAAGAGATTGAATTAGTAATACAAAGAACTTCCCACTAAGAAAAGTCCAGGACCAGATCACTTTGCTGGTAAATTCTACCACATGTTTAAATAAGAATTAACTAATTTTTTCACAAACTCTCCCAAAAAACCAGAAAAGGAGGAAACATGTCAAACTCATTCTATGAGACCAGTATTATCCTTATACTAGAACCAGAAAAAACATCACAAATAAAGAAAACTACAAACCAATGCTGCTTAAAAATATATATGCAAAAATCTTCAATAAAATACTAGCAAATTGAATCCAGCAACATATAAGGATTATACACCATGACAAAGTGCTTGCTTTGCTATCCCTGGAAAGCAAGGTTCATTCAACATATGAGAATAAATCAATATAATACACCATGTTAATAGAATACTGGACAAAAACCACATGACGATCTCAACAGACACAGAAAAGGCGTGTATCAAAATCCAACACCCTTTCATGAAAATAAACACTCAACAAGCTAGGAATAAAAATAATTTCCTCAACATGCTAATGGGTATCATTAAGCATATTTATAAGCAATATTATACTTAATGGTAAAAGGCTGAAAGCTTTCCCACTAATATCAGGAACAAGACAAGGAGGCCTGCTTTCACCACTTCCATTCAACATTGTATTGGAGGTTCTAGTCAGCGTAATAGACAACAAAATGAAATAAAAGGCATCTCTCTAGATTGAATCTAGATTGGAAAGGAAGAAGTAAAACTACATTGCAGATGACATGATGGTGTATACAGAAAAGCCTAAATCCACAAAAAACTCTTAGAACAAGTAAGTACAGCAAGGCTGCAGGATATAAGAGCCATATACAAATATCAATTGTATTTTTATACACTAGCAATGAACAATTCAAAGAAGAAATTAAGAAAACAACTCCATTTACTCCAATAGCATCAAAAGAATAAAATATCTATGAATAAATTAAACAAAATAAGTGTAATACATGTACACTGAAAACCACAAAACTTTATTGAAAAAAACTGAAGAACAAAATAAATACTACAAAGACAAATTCATGCAATGCAAGACTCAATACTGGTAAAACGGCAATATTCCCCAACTTGATCTAATATTTAATGCAATACCAGCTGGCTTTTAGTGAAGAATAGTAAGGGCAAATATGGACAAGCTGACCCTAAAATTTATATGGAAATGCAAGGGGCCTTGAATAGTTAGAATAATCTTGAAAAAGAACAAAGTTGGAGATCTCACACTTCATGATTTCCAACTTTACAAGAAAGATACACTAATCAATACTAGATGCTACTAGCATAAGGACAGACACACAGATCAATGGAATAGAACTGAAAGTCCAAAAATAAACCCTTACATTTTTGATAACAGTGACAAGATAATTCAATGGGGGAAAGAATAGTCTTTTCAACAAAAAGAGCTGGAACAATTGAATATGTAAAAGAATAAAGTTAGACTCTTACCCATACCATACACAAAAGTTAACTGAAAATGAATATCTAAATAGAAGACCTAAAACAATCGTATTCTTAAATCATAGTAAATCTTTATGACTTCGAGTTGGACAACAGTTTCTTAGATGAGGCAATAAAACCATAGGCAACCAAAGAAAAATAAGACTTCATCAAAATTAAAAACTGTTGTGCTGAAAGGATACATCAAGAAAGTGAAAAGACAAGCCACGGAATAGGAGGAAATACTTGCGAATTATTGGGTTGTAGGAAAAGTCATGATGTATTTTTTCTATGTTTTTCGTTGCAAAAATGCGTCATGACTTCTCTGACAACCCAATATGTATCTCATAAGGGTTTGGTATCCCGTATACATAAAGCACTCTTGGGCTGGCCGAGTGGCCCGGTGATTAAGAGCTGGCTTGGGATGCCAGCGGCCCCGGTTTGGATCCCACATATGAGGGCCAGTGACACTGCCCTCTTAAAAAAAAAAAAAAAAAAAAAAGGAAGAAATCTTACTACAAATCCATAAAAAGACAACAATCCAATTTAAAAATGAGCAAGAAACTGAACAGACATTTCTCCAAAAAATAAATAAATAAATAAAACAAATGACCAACAAACACAAAAAGATGCTCAACATTATTGGTCTTTAGGGAAATGCAAATGAAAACCACAAGGAGCTACTATTTCACACCCAGTAGGATGGCTATACTAAAAAAAGGGACAATAACAAGTGTCGAAGAGAAGATGGAGAATCAAAACCCTTCTATCTCCTGATGGGTATGACCCAATAGGTATACACCAGATGACTCCTAGGTTTACACTCAGAAGTGAGAACATATGTTTACCTAAAAACTTGTACACAAATATTTATAGCAAGATTGTTAATAGCCAAAAAATGGAAAACCCAAATATCCATCAATTGATGACTGGATAAAAAAATGTGGTACAGTGGAATGTTATTCAGCCATAAACAGGAATGAAATGCTGACACATGCTACAAGATGGATGAAACTTGAAAGCATTATGCAAAGTGAAAGAAACCATTAACAAAAGTACATGATTCCATTTATATCAAACATCCAGAAAAGTAAAATCTGTAGAGCCAGAAAGATTAGTAGTTGCCAGTAGCTGGGGGGAAGGCTGTGAATGGGGAGTGACTACAAATGGGTACAGGGTTTGTTTGGGGGGTGCTAAAGATATTCTGGAATTAGTGTGATGGTTACACAAACTTGTGGATATACTAAAAATGCAATGAACTGTGCACTTTAAAACAGTGAATTTTATGGTATGTAAACTATATCTTAATGGTTTTTCTAAAAGACATACAATAAGCTGTTAGTAGGAGAATCCAGTGCAGGATGTCTGTAAAGCAGCTGAGTAATGAAAAACACTGTCTGGGTGAAGGGAGGGAGGGAGGGAGGGAGGGAGGGAGAGAGAGAGGGAGGGAGGGACAGCCGGACACACTTAACCCCACCCCCATCAATCTGTAGACTGCTTCTTCAACAATGTGTCATTGCCAACTAGAGTTGTTTAGAGCTAAGTAAGTATCAACTCTAGTTTATCATCTTAAAAAAAAATCACCAATACTTCTGAAGATCCTTGGAAAGATAAAGAAATATATATATATTATATATTTATATAATAATATATATTATATATATATTAAAATATATAAAAAGTATTATATATACATATATAGAGAGAGTGAAGAGAAAGGGAAAGAAGAAAAAGGAAGTTCTCTTTAGGTTTCACTATCTTAAAGTTTTGATGAGTGGTGGAGGATCAAAAAACTAGTGTAGATCCTTTGTAGAAAAGCTAATCTGTCAAAATAGAAGAAATAAAAGAAAACCAAATCCGCCATATATAGGTTTTCTCAAATAATTTTACTTTACAAAATTGAGCTGGTTAAAAAAAAATTGAGCTGATTAATAAGCAGGATGTTATAATGATCAAACTATTTACAAATGGATGCTCTGACCAAATAAATGTAATCTTTTTAGACATATGCTATTATATGTCATACATCTGAGGAGGGCTTATTTTAAATATCAGTAGAAGTCAACAAGCTGGCAAACTGGAAAAATGCAAACAAAAAGCTGCTCCAAGAATAATTATAGCCCAAACCACTCAATACATTCATTTAAATATTTACAGAGAGCCTGCCCTAGGTTTCAGGCTTCTTTGCGAAATTCAGTGTGTTTCTGTATAATGGGAACCATTCTTTATTTCCCCTAATTTTTTATATTGTGGTAAAAGACACATAACATGAAATTTACTGTCTTCACCATTTTTAAGTGTGTAGCTCAGTGGTATTAAGAACATCCAGAGTGTGCGACCATCACCACCGTCCACCTCCAGAACCTTTCATCTTGCAAAAATGAAACTATGCTCATTAAACACTAACTCCCCATTCCCTCCCACCCCAGCCCCCAGCAACCACCATTCTACTTTCTGTCTCTATGAGTCTGACTTTTCTATGTACAGTAATAGCTTGGTTTGCGAGCATAATTCATTCCAGAAACAAACTACTAGTACTGCAAGACATCGCTCGTTAACCACGTTAAAATGTATTAGAAATGTTTGCTCATCTTTGCTCAAACCACGTTACTCGCAATCCAAGGTTGTACTGTACTTAAGTGTAGTCGTAAGCATTTGTCTTTTTTGCGACTGGTTTATTTCACATAGGATAACATCTTCAAGGCTCATCCATGTTGTAGGTAGTATGTGTCAGAATTCCCTTCTTTTTTTTTTTGAAATTTTTATTGGGGAACAGTGTGCTTTTCCAGGACCCATCAGCTTACCAGCTTCAAGTCAAGCAGTTGTCTTCAATCTAGTTGTGGAGGGCACAGTTCTGTGGCCCATGTGGGAATCAAACCAGCAACCTTGGTGTTATGAGCCTGCACTCTAACCTGAGCTAGCTGGCAGTCCCCAGAATTTCCTTCCTTTTTGAAGACCAAATAATATTCCACTGTAGATGCGAACATTTTGCTTATCCATTCATCTGTTGATGGACATCTAGGTTGTTTCATGTTTTAGCTATTGCGAATAATGCTGTTATGAACAGGGGTGTATAGGAGTGCCATTTTTTATTGTCAAGGAGGTAACCCAATATTCACTATAATTCACAACACATGCAGAACTATTTTTCCAGTTGCGATATTCATTCTTTGGTCTCAGGTTGGCTTATACATTAATGCTTTGTTGGTTTGTTTTTATTTTTTGTCATTTCATCAGCATGCTCATTAATTTCTAAAACCAAGTCAGGGAAAAGGAACCAGACTACTTTACATAAAAGGAAGATATTTCCCTCACCCCCACAATTAAATACAGTAACACATTGGGGGAAAATCCTAAAAAATATGCAAGTTAAAAGTTTACATTAGGTACAAGTTATATTTCTTAAATGTCTTCTTTTCATCCTTTATTATCTAAACAGAAGGAATCAGACCAGAACTATCTCTTTTTTTTTTTTTTTTTTTGAGGGCAGTGTCACTGGCCCTCATATGTGGGACCCGAACCAGGGCCGCTGGCTTCCCAAGCCAGCGCTTTACCACCGCGCCACTCAGTGGGCCCTATCCCTTCTTTTTAATATACTCACCTGAATACAAACACGCTGAAATGCCCTACTGTCTCAAACATAATGTCTTGGTCACCTCTCTCTCACTACCTTTCGCCAATGCTCTTAACAGTAAAAGATACCCTTGAAAATTATATCCCTCTATTTCATCATGAGTAGATGAAAAGGCAGAAAAAGGAGATAATTGCATCTATAAGTGCATACAAATCTCACTTTAAAATGAAATTTATAGGGATGCAAATTTTCTTTCTCAGTCATCTTTTAAAACCAAAACATACATACATACATACATATATATATGTGTGTGTATATACACACACACAGACACACACATATATAATGTATATGTATTTTACTGACTATAACAAACTGCAGGTATACTTTGAAGAATCTTGGAGGATTCCAAGACTTAAAAAAAAATACACTTGAAACCTTAATATAACAAAGCATAAGTTTCTAAATTCGTTCTTCAAAATAAGTCACAAAGCACAAAAACTACAGAGCAGTGGTTCTCAAACTGGAGGGCTTGTTAAAACTCAGAGAACTGGGCCCCACCCCCAGGGTTTCTGGCTAATTAGGTCTAAGGTGGAATCTAAGAGTTTGCATTTCTAGCAAATTCCCAGATCACACTTTCGAAATGCTTGTTACGTCTAAACAGGAGCACATGTTGAGATTCAACCCATGAAGAAGCACGTACGTTCCCTTTAAATTAACTTTTTAAAAACAAACTCCTTCTTGAGCTGTTCTTCCTAAAAGAAATTACTTTGGGTGATATTACTGTTTACTTAGCAGTTTCAGTCAATCCCTTTAATAAATTCTTTATGGTAAAAAGTTTTCAGTCACCCCGCAAGACAGCCAGGTCTCATTAAGAAAATGATTACCCCAGGTGACTTTGGCAATGTGTGAATTTGGGTTCAAAGAGTTTCTTTTCATTTTGGAACTGAGAATGATGCAAGCACATATTTTGGCAGGCAAGCTCCATTGAGAAGAACCAGGTACTTGATTAAATTACTTTATACATTGTTTCCTATCTTCATCTGCCTGGCCCTCAAGATCGCTGCTGTAAACTAACAGCCTTTGGCTGGAAACAGCCCAGACACAGGTTTGGTTCGATTCATGGAGTATTTGGGGGGTGGGGGGTGGGGTGGAGAGGGGAAGTATGCTTGAATAAACACTTAAAAATCAGGTATTCCGCATTAAAATTCAGATTTCCACCTACTCTTTATGAATAAATTCAGAAGATGTGGCAACATTATTCCCAAATTTCTGCAAGTTAACACTCAGCCCAAGCTGGGCAGCGGCTGCCCTTCAGCAGGAACTTGAGCTCCAGCTGGCCACAGATCCCTTCATTTCCCGTTGTCTTCCAACTAGGCCTCTCCATGCATTTACTAACTTGCTCGGCACCTGGTGTACTCAGGTGCCCAGCATAAGAGAGAGCAGATAGTGGAGTCCCAATTTCGAGAAGTACATATACACTGGCTTAAATTAGGCGTGGTGCAGGTAAGTGTCTCGTAAGGCCTAAGACTGTTGAGGTGTATTATCTACCAACAGGCCACCTCCACCCTTTGGAAATGCTTGTGTTAGAAACCTCCAGGCTAGGAAGAGCATGCTTGGAAAAGCTGTGTGTGTGTGTGTGTGTGTGTGTGTGTGTAACTCTTCCTGTCTAGCAAAAAAACACACAAAAAACTATAAATGATGGCATACCCACAAAAACCTGAATGCATCATGCCTGTTTGTTATTTAATTAACCTTTTTCCTTGTGAAATAACACAGAAAAGTAGAGTGAACCTCTGTGGAGCTCCTATCCAGTCAAGAATAGCAGCACACAGAGGTCCCTACAAAGCCACTCCCCGTCACCGCACCTACTTGCTTCTCGGAGGGTAAAAGCTCACTTGTGTGCTGAGTACTTCCTCACTCTTCTTTACATGCTTGTCATTTCCTAAATAAGAACACCAGGAGCATCTCTTAATCTAACATTCGGTCTTTGATTCCAGCTCCTACCACAGGGCTGCTGACAACCTTGTCATTTCCCGAGTGACAGGAGTGGCTTTTGCTCTATGTGGCACTTCTGGGCAGGCTCCTGGGTGAGGGCTGGAAAGACCAAGCCATGATTGGAAGCCATTCTCGGGAGAAGGGCTGAAAGTGGAGTCATGATACTTGATGAAGCCTCCATAAAAATCCTGAAAGCACAGGGTTTCAAGAGCTTCTTGGTTGGTAAACACGTGGAAATTCAGGGAGAGTGGCACATCTAAAGAGGGCACGGAAGCGGCATGCCTTTCCCCCATGCCATGCTCTGTGCCTCTCTTCCATCTGGCTGTTCTGAGTTATATCCTTTTCTAAAAAACCAGTGATCTAGTGAGTACAATGTTTTTCTGAGTTCTGTGAGCTCTAGGAAATTAATCAAACCCAAGGAAGGAGGGGGTCATGGGAACCTATGATTTATAGCGGGTCAGTAAGAAGCGCAGGTGATAACTTGGATTTGTGGCTGGCATCAGAAGTGTGTGGTGGGCAGTCTTATAGGATTGAACCCTTAACATATGGGATTTGATGCCACAATTGAGTTAAATTGTAGGACACCCAACTGGTGTCACAGAGAATTGCATGGTGCGGAGAAAAAGCTCCACACATTTGGTGAGCAGAAGTGAAACGCTTTGTATGAGTAGTAAAGGAGGCTCACGGGAGAGAAACAGTAAGAAAGAGCTGGGTTTTTCTGTACATAGGAAGAAAAAACTTTTGTTTTTCCATTACAGCTTCTTTCATCAACTACTGAGAAAGATTTGTTCAAATTTTCCACTGTGATTACGGATTGTCTATTTCTCCTTGTAGTTCTGTAAAATTTTGTTTTATATATTTTGCAACCATGTTATTAGGTATATACAAATTAAGAATTCTAGGGCCAGCCAAGTGGCGCATTGGTTAAGAGTTGGCTTGGGACACCAGTGGCCCCGGTTCGGATCCCACATATGAGAGCCAGTGATGCTGCGCCCTCTACAGCTAAGATGGTGAACAACAGCTCAACCTGGAGCTGGGCTGCTGTTGGTTGCCATGAGCCACAGTGAGCAGCCGTCCAGAGGCGGGTGACCTATCTGCCTCACCCAGGAAAAGCACAATGACGATACCAACATGGGCCAGTGAAGCAACATTCTCTACAACTAGACTGAAGAACCAAAGGACAGCAACTTGTCTGTTCCTCTGCCCCAATTCCCCAATAAAATCTTTGAAAAAAAAAAAAAAGAAAAAGAATTCTTCCTGGTGAATTAAAACCTATCATTGAAAAGTAATAGTAATACATAGTAATGCTTTTTGCCTTAAAGTCTATTTTATCTGATATGAACAAAGTAACACCAGTGCTGTTGTGGTTAGTGTTTACACAGTATACATTTTTACATCTTTTTCTTTTCATACACACACACACACACCTACCTTTATTTTTTAGTTTAGTAGTACACCCATCAGGATTCTCTGAGTGATATACCATACCAATTCAACACAGGTTCTCTAAAGAACCCTTACTTAGGCTACTTCTTTCAGGATTCCTGTGGCAGCCTGCACTGTGAAGGCTGTGACACAGATCTGCCTCTTTACTTCTCCCCAGGTCTTAGACACACTTTGCTTTTTTTTTTTTTTTTTGAGGGCCGTGTCACTGGCCCTCATATGTGGGACCGAACCAGGGCCGCTGGCTTCCCAGGCCAGCGCTTAACCTCCGCGCCATTCGGCCAACCCGACACACTTCGCTTTTGATATCTCACAGAGCATCATAGATTCCTACGAATGACTCTCCGAATACTTGTTGTGGCTGTTTGCAGCATAGATGACATGCCTATAGAAAGGCCTGTCTGATAATCCTAAATGATCAATGAACACTTGTTCCAGAAACATCAGTTGATCATTCATAATTCTCAATAATATTAGATTGTTTGTCTAAGCCTTGGAGTCTCTCCTGGAACTTAGAATCAATTTCTGTAAAGTTCTTCACTGCAGAAAAAAAGTGAACCAAATGATACACTGTATGTCTTAAATTCTTGTGGATGTTTCATTGAAATATTGTAGATTTCATCAGCATGCTTTCTTAAAACTACAGCATATTCTTGACAGTCAAAAGGAGCATATGGAATTAGCTAGTTTGAATACCATTCCTCCTTGAACTTGGGCCACAGCAAGGTGGTACTTAGAAGCTGGATCATAAAACTTCCCCACTAACTCATAGGTTTCATAGACACTGTGTTATAGTGTGCAGATGCTGAATTTGTTTGCTGTACAATTTTTAGTATACTGTGCTCTGCCTGAAGCATTGCAAGTCTTTGGAAGAATACCTCAAAATCATTACCAACTGGCTAACCTAGACCACCAGTTTGTTTGTTTGTCTGTTTGTTTGTTTGTTTATTTTTTAGAGGGCAGTGTCACTGGCCCTCATATGTGGGATCCAAACCGGAGCTGCTGGCATTCCAAGCCAGCTCTTAACCACCACTCGGTCAGCCAGACCAGTGCAGTTTAAAAGGATGTAACTCAGGAACAGCCAGATGGAAGAGACGCACAAGGCAAGACACAGGGAAGGGGCACAGAATGAACACGGGTAACCAGGTGTACTGCTCGGCCTGAATCTCCACGTGTTCGTTAACCCAGGAGATCCACATCTTTCATTTTCAAGCATTCTGTATCCATATATTTAAGATACATTGTTTGCATAATGCATGTAATTTAAAAAATCTAGTCTGACAATCTTTGTCTTTCAATTACAACCTTTAGTCAGCTTATGTGTAACGTAACTGCTGATGTATGTGGGTTTAAGTCTACTTCCACTCCTTGTGTTTTACATGTTTTACTCATTCTATGCTCCTTTTTTCCTTCCCTTAAATTTTCTCATTAGATTTTTTTCCTTTATTAATTAGAAGTTATAAAATTTTTCTATTTGTGTTTAGTCTATTCATTACAACATATATCCTTGACTTATCAAGGTCAAGCATTAACTGACACCTTTACTATCCTCTAAGACAATGTAAGAACTTTGAATAGACTAATTCCATTCACCTCCTGCCAAATGCTATGCTATTTTTGTCCCATAGTTTAAATCTCTCTATATTTAAAAGAAATTCAACATTGTATTGCCTCACACAGTCAATGTTCACATAGTTACCCACATATTTACTGCTTTCTTTGCCTTTTATTTTTTTCTGACACTGTAATTGAAAAATTATTTGTAGGAGTGATCTGAGGCCTAGAGTGATGATATACGCCTTGAAGACTTCGTTGCTTTTACCTGGCCCCTCTGGGCATTAGCCAAATGGCATCATCTTAATTCGAGAAGGTCTTAAGGTTCTGGGCCACTCAAACGATGTGAAGCTGAGCTGCAGTCAATAGGCGAGTTGGTTTACTTCCAGTTACCTTCACTCCTAGGTGTGTCTCCTCGGGAGATCCCAACTCAAAGTGCAAAATGGTTTCCCAGGCTTGACAAGACCCAGACTACAATTGTTAACCTTGAAAGGACACTGAAGGTGAGCTCAGACTCTCAATTTCCTTTTCCTGATTAGCATATGTCCATCCATAAGACAAAAGTGCTAGGCTCACTCCTCTGTGTTCACATTCTTTCCCAAATTTCAACTCAAGAATCCTTCACATTTTATTAGTTTTTTGATGTTTACGAAGATTAAAAAAAATAATTTCTCTAGTTTCTTTAGGTGACTTTATTAAGTGAGCAGGTTTGAATCATGCCGCTTACCACTAGTGAAAATACTAATCTCCCAGCATTCGCTTATGTATGCTATCCATCGTACATGGCTTTACCTTGCCAACACCTGCTCCTAGGTATGGCAAAGTGCTATGGTATTCTCTGAAGAATCATGATCGCTCTTCTTGGTAGCAACCTGCCCTTATAGTGCAGAAGAAATATAAAGGACAAGCGTTCAAGTTACAGTTCCTATAATTTATTCACTCTATGACTCTGGACAAAGATTTGTCTGCAAAATTTGGTGGGAGAGGTAATACTACCACACACATTGGAGGATCAGAAGAGCTTGAAAAAGCCTACAAAGCTAACAAGAATTATAATTCTTTTCCCTCATTTCTCCGCCCCTTGACCCATTCATCCATATCGCCGGCTAATTCATCATGACTGGCCAGTGGTCAACAGACCTTTCAGGTCACTCATCAATGGCTGGCAACATTACAGAAGACACAATATTCCAGGGTCAAACAAAAGGATACCTTTTATAATATATTATCTATAGTTTATTTTAAAATACTTCAGCATGCATGCTGTGCACACATAGAATGTACACCACACTCTCCCCCTCCCTCCTAGGGTAGCTAGTTAGTATTTGAGGCATCCTAATCAGGAATGCATAATCCAATGTGGTTGGCTCACATTTGAAAGACTAATTACAAGTCCAACCTCCACCGTCCAACTAAGTGTTATCAACTGCAGCTATCCTAATCTATACTAGAGGGTTCCCTAAGCACTATAAAGAAATAGTTTTTCTGATGAAAGTAACAGTGTTCAAGATATATGGATTGGCTGGAAATATTGTACAGGAACCTCCAACCTTATTTGTACCTGTGGGTGATAAGAACCTGGCAAACCGGGCAGCCTAATGGTCTTTGCATGTGGAGCTCTGGACCTAAGGTTCTGGTCCTGGGTCTGGGCACTTAACAGAGGATTCCATCACCTGATACAAGTAAAAGGTTAGCAATGGCCTGTACTGAGACTATGTCTGCATCTGTCTCTGATGAACCTTTGACGTGAGATACATATGGAAAGGACAAAGGTCAGGGTTTTTCTCAGTCTCTAAGAACAGGTTCAATGACTAGCGTTTGTGCTGCTTGCTAATAAATGTGCTCATGTGTGGCAAAATTTGGTCTGAGACTTCACTTTATTGTTACAGACCACATGGTGCCATGATAGCCCATAGTCATTGGAAGCTACAAGTTTCTACCCCGAAGATCTGTGCTACTGGGAGCAGTAAAACTGGCTCAGTTCAGTTTGTAACAATTGTGGTGCATCCAATTTCCCCAGTGAAGCCTGTTGGGACATAACCTCAAAGCGGGAATATCATGCTGATCGAGTTGATGTACAAACTTGTCATCCTAGACCTTCCAAGAGAAAGATTATTTCTCTTCAGTGAGAAAACCACAGGAAGCTATGGAGACAGCCTTGGGGTGTGGGTTTTGCTGGGCTTGGAAACCTGCCAAAAATACCACCATTCTGTTTCTTGGCCCCTGGAATGCAATGATACCCAATTTTCCACCCCTGCAATGATTTCCCCCAAACCACCTGGACTCTCTGTTCTACTCAAAATAATGCCATTTATACAATATCTGTATTCAGAGGAATAGATGGGAGGCTACTATCCTACTTTTTCAATAAATGCAAAACAGAAACATTTTGCATTTACAAAAAAAAACAGTACTGCCCAGTTTTGGATTCTTAGCAGCTGTATGTCCCTACCCTACAAATGTTTTTAAAAATATTTAAGCTTAAAATTAACCAACATGGGAAAGTGAACTATGTCTGCCATATGTAATTTCTTGAGGAAAAACTTGGAAACTCTTATCTCCCATCCTGCATCAGTGCTGGAGGGCATCTAGAAGTTGCTCTAGCCCACACGTTTGTCCTGATGATACAGACTGAAAATGTGACCATAAGAAATACATTCTTCTGGGTGCCAGGATTTCCCCTTTGAAAGGACAAGTCCCCTGAGGAAAGTTAACCAATTGGTTCACCAAGGAACTTAACCATTCAGTCTTCAAAACTGCTAAAAATGAAAAGTGGAATCTTTTTTCCCCAAAAAAATACTACATTGAAATTCTGCGTCAGTGAATCCTGCCACATCATTGTCTGAGAGAGGTTAAGTATGGTAGGTAAGTGAGCTGGGACCTGGAAATCCTGGGCCTTCGTCGTTTCTCTGAGCCTCATGGTCTCCCCACCTGACGGACTGGGAAGCCCTTTTACTATGCCCTTCTCAAGAAGCGTACAAGGGACACTGGGGGAAAATCCCTAAGACGATGCTAAAGGAGAAGAGAAATGCTGCAGCACTTGAAAAGGTTAAACCAAGCCAGCTGGTCCTCCCTGCTCATGTTCCCTTGGCCCCCAAACCCATTTATAGCTACAGCAAAAAAAGCAAGAGGGCTGACGCGCGAGAAGGGTTTCTGAGAAGTAGTGTGGGACGAGCAACTGCACTGACAGGCAGCAGGCCTGGGGCTGTCCCAGAACTGCCATCCTAGGTCTCTTATGTCCCTGCGTTAAGCACAGAGGAATGCAGAGCTCAGAGGGAGCACAGCCAGGAAGGCATTCCCAAGGTTTCTGTCAGCTCAGCCCAAGCTGTGGGCCTGACATAGTCAGATACCTGCACAGATACTTCAGGAAAGAAGAGGATTCACCGCCCCCACTTAGAGCACCCCACCCTGGGAACAGTAAACCTCAGCTTCATATTGGTTAATAATAAAGCCCTACATGAACAGCCTACTTGAAAAGAATAGGGGAAAGAAAATGACAAAGAATTGAATAACCTACACATTAATACTTGCTCACCTCTTGAGGCCACATACTTTTAAAAGAACTGCTCAGCTTCCCCACCCCCCCTCTTTTTGTCAGCTTCTGAAGATGAAAAGATTTTATGGCTGTAAATGACAAAGTGAGTGCACTTATGAAAGGAAATGGGAATGGCACCCGATCTGTGCTCATACAAAGGAGCAATGGAAAAGATTTGGAGTGCCATGGCGCTCAGCACACAAGCTCTCATTTCATCTCCATCGCCACTAAAACAGTCTATTTAACTATTTTCCACCTGAGAAACTGAGGAGCCAAAAGTTTGAGATACTAGTCACAGGTCACACAGTTAGTGGATGGCATGGTCTCTAAAGCCAGTGCTCATTTCTAAGGCACAGACCATGTCAAAACGTCCTCTTATCTCTCAGCCAGCTGAAGTCAGAAGGTTAGTGTACTGAATTAGGTCCCTTGAAATGGGGCTCTCACTTATTCAGACCCACAAGCTGTTTATAGCTCTTGCAGTTCTTTTTAAAATTTTTAATTTTTTTTTCTTGCAAATTGCTCTTTCCCTCTATTCACAACACACAGCTCCAAATTACGTTAGGCGTTTTCCAAAAAATCAAACCCACCCTCAAAGGTCAAGAAGTCACCACTGCTGAGGCTATTAAGAGGAAAATATTGTGAGATCTGAAGCAATTTCCCAAGAAGAACTTGTCAACTGTTTCAAGTGAGCACAGCAGGACTGAACCACGCACACTGCCTCCCCAGGGGGAGAGGGCCCATTTCTTGGGATTTGCAGTCCCTGTTCGGGGAGTGTAATAGGGCGATGTAGGTCTTATTTTTCAGGTATTAAGTGCCTAATGGAATATTCTCAATAATAGAAGTAGTGAGTGATTAGGCAAAGAACAGCAGATGTTGTGAAATAAAACTTTTACTACTTCGGTAGAGCCAAGTGACGTGGGGTGTTTTTGTTTTCTTACTTATGTACATTATTCTACTAGTAAGTCATTTTGCATTCGTTTATTTTATAAAATCTGCTTGCAAGTCTGTCAGATCAAACTGAAAAACAGAAGATCGGGATCATGGGCACAGTGGCAATCTTACGAATGGTTTTTAGTCAGGCTTTCTTCTTTAAGAAAAGAGCAACCCTGAACTCATGTTCCACGCTTGGGATAAGCGAGAGGAATTAACGCAACACTGACTAATTGCTACTTGCCTCACTCCCCGCTTTTGTGACTGTCTCCCTTCAGCGTCCTCCATGAAAGAGTTGACACAAAAGGAAAGGGAAATCTGAAATGAACCTGAGAACTGGGAGAAACCCAAATTTTCCCTCCCGCCTTTTCAAATAACACAAAAATATCCTTGCGCATGGATTTCTATCCCAAGTTGGAGTGCCGATAAAGGTCTTAAAACATCTACATGCATCAGTGAATACAAGTACAAAAGCCACCTGGAGCTGTAATGACAGGGGAGCTCTGACTGCAGGCCTTGTGCCTAGTCAGCATACCCTTTAAAGCAGTCCTCACAGGAGAATGGGCAGTATCCCAGTGATGCTGCCATTCCTCAAGGCGCTGCTGGATACACACTTATACGGTGTCAAAATGGTTCCTCTAAGTTGCAAAACTTGCAATGTCTGTTCTCCTATGACTGCTCCTATTTGGCACACTTGAAGCCGTTTTAGGCCACAGAGAAGATATTTTCCAACTTTAGTCTGATGGCTATAAATTCAAGATGTTAAAAAAGAAACACGTCGTCTTTTCTTCCTGGTGAAGAAAAAAACTTAAAATTTTTATGATGAAAGGCTTACTTAAGACTAAGGAAGGCCAGGCATTCTAGAATGTATCACTCTCATCACATAAAATGTTATATAAACAAGTTATAAGAACAATAACTCTAGGGATAGAATGTCGTCCTCAAACAGTTCTTTCACATCTTCTATGGCCAACAAAAGACTATCACTCTAAGTACTTTTAGAAATACCTGGAAAGGATACTGAAAGACCCTTTAGAAAAAATAGCACGGAGACACTCAAAAATTCTGCAGGAGAGCAAGCAACACCCTTCAAAGAACTCAGTGCCAGAACGTGTCCTTTTATAAAATGCTAACTCATCTTTGATGAATCCCAAAGGTTCCTTGTTTTAATATACTCTGGAAATGATCTTCCAACACAATCACAAATCATCGAAAGCATCAACTAAAGCAACTGTGATAGTGAAAGCAGGGAAGGAGCTCAGCTGAATAAATATTCAGAACACTAAAATGTAACATTCAATAATAGCTACCATTTACAGCTTAATGATAAATCAGACCTCTGCACTAGTAGGCAAACAGCACTGTGTTACCTGCTAGGCTGTGAGTTCCTGGAGGGCACAGGCTACCTGCTTTTTTTTTTTCCTCTGTCTCCTGTTGCGCTACTCATTTTATCTACCAAATGATTCAGTCATTTTTCTCACCATTCAAAACATATATTTAATCAGTTCTTACCACTTGCTAGAAACTAGTTACCCCTCCCAAGCTAGGAACTTTTCTTGAGTAAAGATGTTTAAATGAATTGATATACTTGAATTATATCATTATGCAATATAACTTTACTATCTCTTCGAGAGGATGTCATCAGAAACTTCAGAGGCTACCTGATTTACCTTTGTATCATCTAAAAATACATTATGAAATAGGACCCTCAGTGTTTGTGGGACTAAACTGCTGTGACAACAGTCATTAAAATAAACTCTTGTAAATATATATTTGGGTGTGTAGAACATTCACTTTAAATAGCCATATGTATTGTATACAACCCTTGTATGAACAGGCATGTACATCCATAAAAGGTTTCCCAATTCAAACTGATGGCTCCCTTATTTCAAAATCTCAGCAGTTACTACCATGTTCCTCCCTCCCTAGTTTCCAAAGGTATTAAGGATGAAGAGAGAAGGGAAGAAGAGGTACGTACTATATATAAAAAAAGGAGGGGCCAGCAGAGTGGCCCTTTGGTTAAGAGTTGGCTTGGGACACCTGGTTCAGATCCCACATGAGGGCCTGTGACGCTGCCCTCTACAGCTAAGATGGTGAACAACAACTCCTCCTGGAGCTGGGCTGCCATGAGTTGCCAGCCATGGCGTAGGCTGCAGCCCCTGCTGCAGTGGGCTGCCATAGGCTACAGTGAGTTGCCAGCAGCCAGCGTGAGCAGTCGTCCAGAGGCCAGCGACCGATCTGCCTCGACCTGGGAAAAGCGCAATGACGATACCAACATGGGCCAGTGAAGCGACATCCTTCACAACTATACTGAAGAACAAAAGGACAGCAACTTGTCTGTTCCCCTCCCCCAATTCCCCAATATAAATTTTAAAAATAAATAAATAAATAAAGGAAAGAGGGAACCTGAACAGATGATAGTTGGTGCTCTTGCCCCATCAGGAGTCAAATCAATGCACCACTACAGGGAGAATGAACTCTTAGAACTCGAAGCAAGGTTATTCTCTTTCCCTGTTCCCCAGTTGGATGCAGCTGGGCCTAAAAAAAAAAAATGACCTAGCTAATCATGAGACTCTATCATATGAGTCATAAAACAAAACCCAGTGTCAGATTAGCTCCTGCATCTCCCTTTTACTACGGTTAAGGAAAATGAGTCCCCAAAGAGAGACAGTAACCTTTCAAAGCCACACAGAGGTCACAGTGGGGAGAGGCTGGCTGCAAGCCTCACTCCCAGTGTCTCATCCAGAAGAGCTTGGAAAGGGCATCAAAGAAAAACTCATAGAGCAAGGATTCTTCACTAGGACACCCCAGGCATGTTTTGGGGGCTATATACAGTCACTGAAATTGTCTGCAAGGCTGTGTGGCTTTGCATATTTAGGGGGAGCATGGTCTACTGTTTTCATCAGTCCGAATAAGGTCCATGACTCCAAAAATGTAAGAACTACTATGTCAAGGACAGGCTTGGAGGGAAGGCTAAAAGTGTGTGAGATTAATTCCAAACTAAAAGGAACCCAGATTTCCGATAACCTGAAGGCTATGCTTGGGCCAAGCAGCCAGTGGAGCCATGTAAGTAGAACACAGTCCTACACTTTCTGGTAGGGGTGGTAAAAAGGGTACTGTAGGGGAAAAAATGTGTTTAGGCAAGCTGGTGTGCTTTTGTGACCACAGGTGACGGGGAAAGGAATAAGCAGCACAAGCTTTCCCAACTGATTTGGTGGTTTCAGAAGACCACAGGTTCGAAGTCACGAGCAGGCTGAGTTCCCTGGAATCACAGAAAAGGTTGTGGCCATAGCTGTCATGAGCCATAATGGAAGGTTTCTGCAGCCTCTCAAAGGCAGGGCAGCCTTGACCTTCAATCGGACCTCTCTCGTTGTACCTGTTTGTGAACAAACACTGAGCCCAGAACGGGCTCCACCCACCCTGGGAGACCAAATGTGATCACAGGGGTCTTTGTTTTCTTCTTATTTCTGATGTCAACATCAGTCCCAGGAGTGGGCAAAGGCCTTGGTACTTGGACACAGGGAACTGGATACACGTCAGCCATTGCAATTTCCCTGGGAAACAGAAAATATTTTCCCCACTCTATGGATGAGGAAATTGAAGCAAAGGGAGAAATGTCCAAGGTTTTTCAAGGAGGTGAAGAGCCAAGAGCTCTGAGGTTAGAGCTTGTAACTAAATACTCCACACTGGCTCTGGCAGGATATTCCATCTCCTTTTGGGAACCAGGCAGTTCTGGGGACTGGGGAAACACTAGTTGCTAAGGATAAGATGTGGGATGCAGTTTGCACCACACGACCATACATATGGAATCTATCACACATGAAAACAGAAGACGTGAGGCCTCACTGGGTGAATGAGATAGGAAAAGGGAACCTGTGGGTTACTCATCATTTTCCAAATCAGAGATTTATGTCCCTTCTAGAAAGGAGAAGGAAAACCTGTCTACAGCCCAGTTTTGAGTAATATTTGCCCCTGAGAAGTTATATGCAAAAATCCCTGGCACAAGCTTTGGAGAGCTCTTCTGATTGGGCCCTGGCCAGTCCTTGTAAATGACTGAGATTTAAAACCCTATCATATCATAGGAGCAGGAATATCCTTGATGCAACATCGCAAATCCCTTTCTCTATAGCTAATTTCAAGTTATAATAGGAATGTTCAGAGAGAAAAATTATCTACCTACACTTATATACATATAGATTTTTTTTTTAAGTCAAGAAGAGTAGAGATCAACAGCTAACAGTGATCTGAGTGGTTGCAATACAGTTGATTATCTTTTTAATCCTTAAATATATTTTCTGATTTTTTTCTCTCATTAAAATGGATTACTGTGTGATCAAGACTAAAGACAATATAAAAGCTAGTGACTTTGAGTGTCAATAGAGAGCCAGAGCTTATCTCATCCAACTGACTCACTTAACAAAAAAAGAGTGGGAGGCGGATGGAGGGGGGAGCACCTTGCCCGAAGGTCACTCAGCTGGCCAGCAAGGGAGTAGAAGCCAGGACTCTGGAAATCCCCTGAATGACTTCCTGGCCTCCACGCCACCCTGTTGCAGCTGCCGATTCCTTAGGCTAGGAAACCCCCTAAGCTTGGTGCTAGGTAAGAAAGAGTTTTATATGGAATTGTAAAATCCAAACAGCAGCGTCATGTGTTAGACAAAGCACACAAGATTCCAACTCAAGAGTAGCTGAAAATGCAAAGGTACTCACAAAGCCAAGAGCACAATTTGCAGGGAATTAGGTGTCCCAGGCTCTGTCACCACTGCTATACTGAACAACTTCATGAATGTGCCATGTTTGCTTGCCTCTGGCTATTATACATGCAATTCCTCCTGTCTAGAATGCCTTCCTCTGGCCCTCTCTCTCATGTGTTTCTTGACATTTCTACTCATCCTTTAATAACAACTCAGAAGTCATTCTCCGCAAGGCCTTCCTTAGTCTTTTTATAAAATTTATAGAATTGGTACCACAACAAGAGGATGTGCTTTGACTGCAGAGCATATCACAATACAAGGAAAATCATTACTGGTGTATCGGGCTGTCTCATCCTCTAGATAGAATTCCTTGAGGGCAGTGGCTATTTTAATCACCTTTGTATCTCTGATACCCAGCAGGGCCTTGAACATCAGTTGAATAAATGAATACCTGCTTATAAACATACGGTAAGATTTTAACCTTTCCTTGCAAATCTACGATTTGCCTTTCTGTCCTCTAAATGGTGCATTTGCAGAACTGTTAGGCAACAGGTTGCTTTGGGCCAGAAGTTTTTCTTAAAGTTTAAATAGCTGAGTTTAATAGTGGTATTTCAATCCCTTTAGTTTATAAAGAAATATGATAGGAGAAAGGTAGGATTCTATAATATCAAAAGATAAGTGGATAGGCTGGCTATGACAAAGGCAAAAAGAAAGCACACTTTACCATATGGTGATACCAGCTCACATGTATGATTCCTACGCCAGCCTCTCCCCACCAGTCCTGAAGTCACACATACACAGATGCACACGAAAAGTTAATAAGTCACTGTGGGAAGTTTAATCATAACCCATCAACAGAAGAGCCCGCTGCATAGTAAACACCAGAATGAGTATATTATTAGGGTTGCTAATCACTAATTAAAATCTCAAGATCAGGTTTCTGGGCACATCTTGGTACATCTGTGCAGCAGACAGGTCCCAGACGTGTGAAAACCAAGTTTGGAGCCTGCTTCTTCATAACACGCTGTTCCTGCAATGTCACAAAGTTTGTGGGTGACAGAATGGGGCAACAAGAGCGAGAATACTCTGCAAACAGTCTCTTTGTGCACTGCTCCTGACGGCAGGTCTGAGAGAAGTTTTTAGTCAACTTCTGGCTTTCAGAAACAAGGCTATTGTTGCAAAACTACCAGAAGGTGCCTAGCTTTCTCCTTATAGGGAAAGACAATGATCATGATATTCTACATACTGGTCCCTTCCCCCAAGATTGCCTGGGAAGGGGTACAAGGGAACTTTCTGGGATAATGGAAACATTCTATGATTTCATTGAAATATAGGTTACATGGGTGTTGATACATTTGTTAAATTTATAGAATTCTCTTAACAGTCATACATTTCACTGTATAAATTTGAACTAGAAAAAAAAGAACCATGAACAAATACCAAACTCTAGTTAATAGGTTTACATTCTGCAGTAGTATGGGCTAGCAATTTTGAAACCACTTTCTGTGTATTCTAGACTTGGGCAAGTGAGTCAATATACCTAGTATAATAGAAGCCAGGTTTCTCACTGTTGGAGAAGTTAGGTACAAATATGGAAAGGGGGAAATTCACCAAAGGGAATAAAATACAGCATGTACCTCTGACACCAGGATACGTCATCACCTCTTTGATATTCCTGCCAAAAATTCATAACCTGAATCTAATCATGAAGAAACAGTAGGCAAATCCAAACCAGGTCAAATTCTACAAAATAATGCAAAATATCAAAACGCTGAAGTTAAGAAAAACAAAGGCTAAGGAACTTTTCCAGATTGAGAGAAGTCAAAGAGACATGACAACTAAATGCAACTGCTTGATCCTGAATTGGATCCTGGTCTCGGAGGAAAAAAACTATAAAGGATATTACTGGTACAAATAACATTTGAAACATAGACTGTGAATTAGATAACCGTATTGTGCGGACATTAAATTGCCTGAATTTGATAAGTGTATTTTGTTTAGGTAAGAGAATATCCTTGTTCTTAGGAAACATACATTGAAGTATTGAGTTGTAAAAGACCACAACGTCTCCACCTTACTCTTAAAGTTTTAAGAAAAAGAGAAAAGGAGTTGGGGAGCAGGGAGGGAAGGGAACCCACAGACACAAATGGGGCAAAATTAAACAACTGGGGTAAATATGGCTAAAGGGTATACAGGAATTCCTTGTACTATTCTTGCAACATTTCTATAAGTATAAAATTATATAAAAATAGAAAATACCCCCAAAATACCCTAACTTCCCAAAAAATATTTAGGTGAAAGGATAATAACAACAAACTAACTCAATGTATTATGAGAAATTCTTTCAAGAATATTGGTTTCAGGGCCGGCCGAGTGGCACGTTGGTTAAGAGCTGGCTTGGGACGCCAGAGGCCCCAGCTAGGATCCCACATATGAGGGCCAGTGACACTGCCCTCTACAGCTAAGATGGTGAACAACAGCTCCACCTGGAGCTGGGCTGCTGTGAGTCCCTGGGACGGCATAGCTGCAGCCCCAGCTACAGTGGGCTGCCATAGGCTACAGTGAGTGGCTGGCAGCCAGCGTGAGCGGCTGGCAGCTGATGTGAGCTGCCAAGAGCCACTGTGAGCGGCTGTCCAGAGGCCAGCAACTGATCTGCCTCACCCGAGAAGAGCGCAATGACGATACCAACATGGGCCAGTGAAGCAATGTCCTCCAGAACGAGACTGAAGAACAAAAGGACAGCAACTTTTCTGTTCTCCTTCCCCAGTTCCCCAATGCTGTTCCCCTCCCCCAATTACCCAATAAAATCTTAAAAAAAAAAAAATTGGTTTCAAAATTATGCTTTTCCCTCTGGTATTGACTCCACAAAACTCTAGTTGGCTCTAAATTCCTTTTCAGAACTAAAACCCAACTCATACAGCTTCAAATATGGTTTTTTGAAATACCAATGGTAGACAGTCATTTTAGAAGGTCTTGCAAGGCAATCAACAGAAACTGGAATGAAAGTAACTCCTCATTATTCCCTTCCCTCCAGATTCTTCAATAGTTTTTCTGTAAGATGGAACAATTCACCTGGCTATATGCCAAGCTAAAATCAAACAGGATAAGAAATGATTTATGTGTGGATGGTTCAGCCTTCCCTGCCATAGTAGCAGAGAACTATATTCTTGCCCATCCCAGGCTTTATAAAAGGTCCATAGTTGATACACACACACACACACACACACACACACACACACACACTCACCCTCACAGTCATACACGAGCATTATTAATCAGCAGAGCTTTTTCTACCTCCCCATTCTTTCTGTCTGTATTTGTGGTTAAATCAAGACCCAAGTACGGCCTTGGTCCTAGGTAAAAAAAAAAAAAAATGAAACGCAAAAATACTGAAAAACTACCAAAGGAAAAAAATTACTTCATAGATGTCAAAGGAGAATTTTTCAAAACTCATTTTTAGACCCAAATAATCTTTTTGAAACAACAACTATGATATGACTCAATATAAAAAATATTATGCTAAGTATGCATTAAGAAAAATTCACATGCACAGAGATGAAAATGTAATTGGATTTGTCATTTCAGTGGATTAATGTTGGGTTTGCAGATAATCGAGAACGACATTCTCATAAGCGAATAAAGAAGTTAGCCAAATAAGTAAATGCTGTGTTTCTACTGTAAGGAAATACATGTACCAATGAAGCAACCCTTCCAGCACAAAAGAAACTTAATACCCAGACCACATGAAAAGTGATCACTATGGGAATAGCACAGCTGTTAAAATCCAAGTCAGTTTGTATTAAATTGTCCAGCATGTTTATATAAAGCAAGGCTCTCTGAATGACCACCAAGAGGAAATAATTTTGCTAGCAAAAATGTGATACCTATATTTAATTTAATGCTTACAATAAGTGCGAAGGAAAAATGCAAAGCTATCCTCTTTCAAAGAATATATAAGAGACCTCAGTCAGCTGGTATGCTTATGATTCTTTTATAAACAGTATCTCAAGGGCTAATTTAATTAGGACTAGAACAAAAAAGAATGAATGTTTGAATTTCACTTAGCGAACCCAATTATCTTTATTTCATTGACTAGCCAGATCTACACGACGCCACAGAAAAACTGGCACCTGTGCCAAGCAATTTCAATATGAAAATTAATACTACTGCCAAGTTATTTTGAGACCAATTAGCTCAGCCATTCAAAGGGGAAAAAAATTGAAGGCAGAAGTGCAAACAGACATCCCTGAGGCCTTGACTTGAGCAGATAGGAGGTACCTTAAAGCAACTACAAAAAGAATGAGCTAGTGAGTGGCTACCAACAAATGGTGAGCTTTACATTTCAACACAGACACTTGGTATGCATGAGGATAAAGCAGGAGCTGAGTTTACTTCTGAAGAAAAAAAAAATTACTCTAAATTTTTGAGCACCTAAAATTAACCAAATTTATCAACATTGTCTGTCAAATCTGAGTTAACTTGTTACACAAACTGGTCAGGACTGAGAGTCTCATAAGATATGACCCCAGTGAAGTTTTCAAAGAAAGTGAGATGGGAGTGGGTAGGGAGAGAGGAGAAGGTGAAGGGATTAGAAAGTGCAAATTGGTAGTCACAATCTAGTCACGGGGATATGAAATACAGTATGGGGAATATAATCAGTAATGTTGTAAAGACTATGTAAGGAGTCAGATGGGCACTGGACTTGGAGTTGGGGATCACTTCATAGACAGTGCAGATGCCTGACCAATGTGTTATACACCTAAAGCTGAAGTAGAATAATATTGACTGTTAACTATAATTAAATACACACACACACACACACACACACACACACACACACACACACGCACAGTCACAGGTACAGCATAGGGAGTATAGTCAATGGTACTGTAATAGTTATATACAATGTCAGAGGGGTAGTAGGTTGGGGGAGTTATCACTTTGTGAGGGGTGTAAATGTCTAACTATTATGTTGCTTTGTACGCCTGAAACTAACAAATTAAATAAATAAACAATAAAGTTAGATAACTCAGAGTGGAGAGAATTCCCCTAGAATTCAACCCCTTCCACACTGCCTGAAGTAGGCTACACAGCAAAGAAGTCCCAAATTATAACTGAGAAGCCAGAGTTTGGGATTAATGACCCCCAACATTATTGTGCATAACACTCGAACATGAACATGAGTTTTATCAAGAATCATGAGTTTTAAAAGCCCAGGGGGGTGTTAGAAGGTTTAAAGAGGCATCCAAAAGAAAATCTGAGATAACACACAGTATACACGTAAAAGTAACTTAGACCATCTCAAAGCCTATTAAACAATGAGATGCCATCACGGTAGTTTTGAGATGTATCAGCCGGTTCTCATTACAACAGAGGGCATACCAGCTCTATTTTTAGAGCCTCTGGAAAGATCAAAGCTGAATGGGCCCTTTTATTGGCTCCCCTCCAGGGCCCTAATCTCCATGTACTTTTCTTTGTCATTACATAGATCTCCAAAAGACACGCCACCAGGACTGCCTGGTTATTCCCCCATCCTCGGATAAAAGTTACCCTAGGATGGTCCATGAGAGGGAGAGACCCTGAGGGAAGAACACAGACCAGTAAGTTCCAGCCAAAATTACCATAATGCCAGTATTGATACAGAACTAAAATATCTAATTCAGTCTCTCTCTGTGCACTATAAAGCCCAACTTTCTCAGGCTGGTTTTTCTGCAAGAATGAGAACAGATAAATGAAAACAAAGTCCTTCCGGTTGTTTAGACCCACCCCCCCACCAGAAAGCCCTTAGTGGGTTTCAAATGCCTCTGGCTAGTAAGGCTAACGAGTTCACTAAAAAAAAAAAAAAATAATAATAATAATAATAATAATAATAAATAAATAAATAAATAAATAAATAAATCCCTTAAACACAGAATGACTTACTTTGGAAGAACAAGCTGTACATTTGTCAAATGCCAGGCTGACAGGAAGGACATTATCAAACCGTGAAAGAAATCCTCGGATCTAAAAACAAACAAAACAAGAAATTCGCATTAAGCCCGAAATTGGCAGCACCTGTGAAATACATGCGTAATTTCAGACAAGCGGCAAGAAACAATATGGCGGTCTTGACACAGCTTACAAGTGAAAATGAAATTCAACATGAATACCTCCCCTTGTACTACAATCAGTGTGAGGAAGAACTATATTAAGTCTTCTGTTCCATTAGGAACCAGGGCCTACAAGCTTTTCACATATTTGAGACCTAAAAACATAATTGGTTCCAAAATACACACACAAAAATATCAAATCTAAAGTTTCATTTAAATAAATGTATTTAAAAATATAACAGGTCGACTAGGTCATTTTGACTCAACTCTCATACATATATAAGTTACAGTGGATATGGGATAAGTGTGTATTTCTAGGATATAATATTGAGTGGCCACACAAAGTAAGAAGGCCAAGGGACTTACAGAAGGCAGATGCAGTCCTAAACAGAGTATATGCACTTTTTTGCTAGACTAGAAACAGGAATATAATGTGAAATATCGCCAAATTTATGGGGAAACAGTGCCACCTTGAGCATAATCTTCTAGACTACAAGTAATTTTCATTTAGCCAGTATCAGCTATAATCTAATCAGGTTTCACAACTATGGTTTAACTAACTTATTCAGAATATTATACCTCTAGGATGAAACTTACACAAAAAGGGTAGTTTTAAACTATTGTATATATCATTAAAGTATTATTACTAAAAACATGAATGGCAAACTCTCTGAAGTCTCCACATTACTCAACATTTATAAAAAGCCAGACAACACAAGTTAATGTGCTCTCAAGAGTTAATGAATTTATGTGATCTTCCCAACTGCCTCATTTTATGTTGATAAAACTCCAGCTTGGAAAGGAGAAGCAACTTGGCTCAAGAAAACAAAGTGCAAGAGCTAAGACCCAAAAGTAACCCCCTTAAGGTCAAACCTGGCCAGGCCCTGGCCTGGGCTCTCTACCTCCTTCCCTTTCTCTCAAGATATCCCAGTGTTTGTTTTCAATATTAGGTCTGGACACAAATTTAACAGTCTCACTTAAATAGAACAAAAAGAACCAACCCACAAACTCGCATTGCCTTTAGCCTCTCAACACGCCCCGCAAAACAAAAAACAAAGCCTGATAAACTCTTTAAAGAAACAGGCTTCCTTCCTTCTGCATTTATTGGGTCGTCGGAAAAGTGATGATGCATTTTTGCAACGAAAAACATAGAAAAAATACGTTATGACTTTTCTGACAACCCAATAGATAACTGCATCTATAAGCCCACACTGCAGCTAACTAACTGCTAGTGCATACTGGAACATCTATCCTTGATGGAAATGCTTTGCAGCCATCTTTTAAGTGTCCTTACCAGTGTAATCCAAGATTGAAAGAGTGTTTGGTAGAGAGGATAAATTAAATAGTTGGGATAAGTTAGATAACCTCAAAAATGTGACAATCTTTTAGTTCCCTGTGTGTCAAGAATGTGGTGACCATTGTGTAATGCAGTACTTGAAGCACAGTCGGGGCCTTAAATGTACTATTCAGCACATCAAAACAGAAGATATCAAACTGGCAGAGAAGACTTTAGTGACAAGTCACAAATGGGAATGTTGAGATCCACATGAGATCTGGAAGTTATAGGGTTGAAAGAATTTTCATTTCATATAAAATTTACCAAGAGAAAAACTTGATCATATGTAGCATGTTTTCCATTAAAATGTTCATTGACATGGCCTATGTTAATGCCTCCATATATGCTTCATGAAAAGGTTTCTTCATTCTCTTTTCTCTCATATAGCCAATATCAAGCTTTCTTTTTTTTAAGAGGGCAGTGTCACGGGCCCTCATATGTGGGATCCGAACCCAGGCCGCTAGCATCCCAAGCCAGCTCTTAACTATCGCGCCACTCGGCTGGCCCTCAAGCTTTCTTTACGTTGTGCAAAGAAATACTGGTAATTTTCTCTACTGAGCTGTCTCATAAATGGAGGTGGGGAGGGAAAGCTGAAGAAAAGGGACACAGAAGACCCTGTTAGGAGCAAAAGGAAAAGAGAAAAAGGAAAGGAAGGAAGGAAAGAGAAAATAAAAACAAAAACACAGGTGGTGAACAATAGAAGAAAAAGGGGCCAAAATGAATGGGTTGGCCAAGCAAGGTCCCACACACCATTGTTTAGCACCTCAGACAGCTCTTTACTAGGAAACTGTGATTCATTTTCCCAGGAAATAAAGTACAATAACATCTGTGTATGAGGCCTTTCAAATTCACCAAGTTGGTATCAAAAGGCCCAGGACTCAAAGTAATTCCAGTTTCAGGTAATTTAAAAAAGGAAAGACTTTTCAAATCGATGGCTACAGACTTCTAAGGGTATCTTAATGGTGAGGTCTCTCCCTTCCCTTTAATGCAACACTCTCCTATTGATTAATATTTCTAACACACAGCTCTGAGGCAGTGTCACTTTTTATCACCTTCCTAATTCAGCAGACAATTTCAGCAGAGAATTTTTTATGCTGGCATTTAAGGTCCCCACTAATCTGGGCCCCATGTGCCCTTCCAATTAGGTGTATGGGCCCCATTCAACCGCTAAGCAAGAACTACTCCTCTTCCAAAGATATTCCTGCATTCCTGACCTTGTCTTAGGCTGAATTCTGGGACTCAGAACTCTTACTTTTGGAAACAGCCACATATCCAAATATTCATTTTCCTTAAAAGCCACTCAACTCAAACATACCTCTTTCCTAAATCTTCAAATACCACCTAACTTAGAAATAATGTCTCCATCATCTGAATTCTTTTTTGGCATTTATCATCAAAAATACTTTTGTATAATAGTTATTTTTAAAATAACAGGTTTATTGAGATACATTCATGTCCCATAGAATTCAACGTTTTAAAGCATAAATTCAGTACTCATGGAGTTGTGTAACCATCACCAATATCTAATTTCAGAATATTTTCATTACCTCAAAAAGAAACCTAGGGCTCATAAGCAATTAGTCCCCATTCTCCACTTTCCCAAGACCTTGGCAACCACTGTTCTAGTGTCTATTCCTATTGATTTGCCTATTTTGCATATTTCTTATAAATGGAATATGAGCCTGGCTTCTTTCACTTAGCATAATGTTTTTATCCATATTGCAGCAGGTATTTATTTTTATTGCCAAACAATATTCCATTGTATGGATACACCACATTTTGTTTATCCATCATCAGCTGATGGATATTTCTTTCCATAGAGTGGGATTAATGAGTTTCATGGTAACTATACATTTAACATATTGAGGAACTGCTAGACTGTTTTCCAAAGTGACTGCACTATACTATAATACATTCCTGCCAACAAGGTATGAGGTTTCCAATTTGTCCATCTTCTTGTCAACACTTGTTATTGTTTGTTTTTTTTTATTACAGCCATCCTAGGGAGCGTGAAGTGGTGCCTCACTGGGTTTGATTTGCATTTCTCTAATGACTAATAATTTCGTGCATTTTCCCATGTGCTTCTTGACCATTTGTATATCTTCTTTGGAGAAATGTCTATTCAAATTCCTTACCAAATTTTAAATTGGGTTCTTTTTCTTTTTATTGTTGAAGAGTTCTTTATATTATATATTTTGGACACAAATTCCTTATCAGATGTATGATTTGCAAATATTTTCTCCCATTCTGTAGATTGTCTTTTTACTTTCTTGATGGTGTTTTGATGCACAAAAGTTTATTTTTATGAAGTTTCATTTATTTTTTTCTTTGGTTGCTTGGCCTTGTGGTATCATATATAAGAAATCATTGTCTAACCCAAGGTCATGAAAATTTATTATGTTTTTTTCTAGTTTTATAGTTTTAGCCCTTATATTTAGGTCTATCATCCACTTTGAGTTGATTTTTGTATATGGTGTAAGATAAAGGTCCAAATTCATTCTTTTGCATGTGGAAATCCAGTTGTCCCAAACTTCTATTGGAAAGATTATATTTCCTCCCTTGAACTGTCATCAAATGACCCTAAATGTAGGGGTTCATTTTTGGATTCTCAATTCCATTCCGTTGATCTATTTATCTTTATGACTGTGCTACACTGTCTTGATCACTATAGCTTTATAGTAAGTTGAAACTGGGAAGTGTGAGTCTTCCAGCTTTGTTCTTCTTTTTCAAAATTATTTTGGCTATTCCGGGTCCTTTGTCTTTTCACATGAACTTTAGGATCAGCTCATGTGCTACAATTATTTTATTATTATTATTTCTGTCTCTCATTTTTGGAGGGTAAGACACAGGTTGAACTACTTGCATTTGCCCACAGCACAGTGATTTGCTCGTAAGAGATAATATTATTAATTATGAAATGAATCAATGATAAAAGCACAAACATCCCAAAACCTTACCAATTATTAATTTAGAGAGCAGAGGTTGCTACTTAAAATTGTAGCACCTTCCTTAGACATCTACTGAAATGCCAGAGGAATCTAAAATCTAGGTATCCTAACAAATATATTCACATGAATTTAGACAGGCCTGGCCCAATTCACAATCATAGAAGTTATAAGGACTTGTCCCTCGCTTGGGTGGAGAAAACTTCACCATCGATTCTCTACTTAGAAGTCTTCCAAGTATATAAAGCAATATGCTTATTTGGTGTTTGTTTACACTGGCCTGATCAGAAGAATCACCTGGAACTCCACTCAGAAGGTCTGGGGGAAAGGCCTGAGAATCTGTGCTTAACCAGAGCCCCAGGTGATTCTCACAAGCAAGCATGCGGAACAAGGGGCTTTCAGTTACCAACATTATTTCCACCTTCCTGTGCTTTGCTCCATACCAGCTTATCACCCGTTAGATGTCAGAAATCAGATGGGAGCAGTTAGCACGCATCTCTCATTCCACATTTGTTTTGTAAGAAGAGTACCACCACGCCCACCTAATTTAGCCCACGTCTAAATAAAAGTTTAAATGAAAAGGCTTTACAAAGTGATGTCAAAGTTATTTCTCCATTCACCTATGAACAAAGGCCTCTTGAAACTGCTCAAAGTAAATTCTCTAACTTTTGGAGTTGCACACAGCTTACCCTAAACTCTTACTCTATGACTAATATTTGCTGTCAATCTTTCCTTATAGGAAGGTAGGTATTAAACAGCTGTTAAAAATCTTAACTCTTGGGCTGGCCGAGCGGCGCGGTGCTTAAGCGCTGGCTTGGGAAGCCAGAGGCCCCGGTTCAGTCCCACATATGGGGGCCAGTGACACTGCCCTCAAAAAAAAAACCAAAAAACAAACAAACAAAAATCTTAACTCTACCTATAATGAAAACAATAAGCACAGGACAGAAAACAAAAGAGCAAACAAAACATAACCCGTACTCCCAAAGCATATTTACTTCTATTTTAAAAAAATACAATCTTAACTTCTTTTTAAATGACTTCTGAACACTGGCTTCTCAATCTCCCCACTCCCCAGTGGGGGAAAAACTGCCAATTTCACAAACACACACACCCCGCTGCCTAGCTTTGTGGCTGATAAGAGGGATGCTTGGAGGCGCCAAACCGTGCCTGCCTCCCTGCGCATTTTATTTTTTAAGTTTAAATTAAGTTTTTTCCCTCAATACAGAAAAGAATAAAGAAGAAATTAAAATGGCCCATGTGAAAATCCGGTCATTGCTTCCCTGGAGCTGAGGGTGGGGATATTTCTCAGGAAAGGACACAAAAGAAATTTGGGGGGGTGACTGGGAATGTTCTAGATCTTGTTTGTGGTGGTGATGGTATACATGAGTATACACTTATTAAAATGCACTTAAAATGAATGAATTTTATTTTATATAAATTATACCTCAAAAAAGGTGATATAAAAAAGGTTTATAATTTTAACATTTTCAAAACAGGTGCTTTTGTAGCAAGGTACAAAAATGAAAGTGTAAGTCCCAAATGTCCCCAATTCTTCTTCCTCAAAGTAATCACCAATGTCAATTTCCTGTTTAGCCTTCTAGGAAAAAGAACACATTTTATGTCTAAACCAGCTCTACAATATATGTATCTTTGCTACCTCTGGAATACTTAAAAACCCACCTGGGAACGACAGAACCTAGAATAAATATGATTAGCTGTGGTTTCTTGGCTCCCTTACCTGTGATCGCCCCCAGACCCCCACAAAGGGCAAAAGCAGCTTGAGTTGAAATCTCCTGAGTCAGATATAAGTGAGGCACTTGGTGGTGACTGCGGCTGGCTAATAGGGCCTATGAGACAGGCCATGCTCCCCTCACCAGGAGTAAAAACAAGGCAGAAAGGCAGCAGGAAGCATCCGAGCAGGGTCTGGAAGTGCTAGTTTGGCCTCTCTTCTGGGCTGGTCCCAGCAGGCTGGGGGGCAGTCCAGCCCAGGTTCATCAGGCACACCTGTGCATGTCTCATTAGCTTCCCACGGCTCACCAGCAGGAACACCTGTTCGTTTGGGTTGGGGATGTGTGCTGGGGACAGATGTTGGGGGCCTTTTGGAAACAGAGCTAGTGTTGGGCACATACACCTTAAAGGCATGTTCAAAAGAGCAGGATTGGTCTGTGTTACCTTGACGAATTACATACTTGCTCTCATAGGATGCCACCAAGAAATCATTTTTATAGACTGAAGCTGTGGTTTTCTAATGCCTAGTGTCCCTGGAAATTGTCACTCGGTGGATCTGGACTCAAGCTGGGACATGTGCATTCTGACATGGCTCCAGAGGTGATTCTGATACACAGCCAGATGTGACAGCCCCCAGATTAGGTTGTCTAGCACTTAGAAGCTCAACAACTTTAATTTTACACCCATATCCACTCATATCTCCTCCAGTCCATTCCCCATGCAGCACCCAAACCTTATCATGTCCTAGCTTAGGACTTCTCAGTGGCTTTCCACTGCCCCTGGCTTGAAGGTCAAAACCTTTAAAGTGACTTATAAGATCCTGCCTGCATCTCCTCCTCCTCCACTGTGCTCCCCGAACTCTTTGTCTTACAGGTACACTGGAGCCTCAAATTCACCGAACACCCTTCTCACCCATCTTCTCCATCTCACCTGTGCCTCCTGGAAAAGTGCTCACTCCTCTCCCTTTTCCTTGCCACATAAATTGCACCTTCCTAACCCTGGCAGGAAGGCATGCCCTGGAATAAGGTGGAAAGTGATGGGGAGGTGGGGTGCACTAACATTTATGAAGTGCCATCTATGTCTAGCACTTTTGGGTGTTTTCATATACTCCTCTCATTTTGGCCTTATTACCATCCTGTGACCTTCCCTCATATTCCAGATAAAAAAAATCGAGGCTTAGGGAAGTGGCATGGCTTGCCCACGGTTCCACAACTATCAAGTGGCAAAGCTAGGAAACCCAGTGCTGCTCTTTCTGGCTCCAAAGTCTGGGGGAAGAAAGCCGGAACGTGAAGAGGAGGTAAAAAGAAAAGAAGAAAAAGAAGGAATTTAAGAGGAATTTAAGAAAATACTCCCCCAGCCCTCAAATAAAAACTCAGTATTTAGATGGCTGCTATCAGGGCCTGGGCGGATTAAATTACCTTCAGGCGATTATGCCCAACTGGCTACAAAATAAATAGATCAGGAATAGAAGGGCTGCCTTCCATTCTGGTGTTTGCACCTCAGCTAAGTAAGATCAGCTTGAGCTCTGAGCCTGCCTTGCCTCCATGGGAAGTGAAGACTCAACGCCCAGACACGAATGGCCATTCTGAGAAGGCATTTTTGCAGCCGTAACTGGAACCTGCTGCTTTAACTTCACACCAGTTTCTAGCAGGCCTGGCAATATTTGTAGAGCTTGGAGTTTGCATAAATAAAAACGAACTCCAGATCCCTTTTGGATGTTGAAAAGAGTCTTAATCAAATTCAGAGCCAAAATAAGAGAGCTTAGCAATTGCAACACCCCAGGCACACCACAGCGGTCTTTGTTTCAGACAACAGCTTCAGCTACCATCACTGACCCACCTCTCAGTATCCAACTGGAGTCACCAAGGGGCAGAAGAAGTAAACTGGAAGGAGCCAGCATCATCCTTAGGAAAAGACTACGGGATGGAGCTAATCCTTCTAGCCCTTTGCTACTCACTCACTGCTTCCAGAATTTTAAGAGATCCTTTGTAGCTTTCTTTATAGGACAGTAGGCGAGCTGCCATTTTACCATTTTAATAAAAAGTGGAAGAGAGGGCCGGCCGAGTGGCGCATTGGTTAAGCGCTGGTTTTGGGATGCCAGCGGCCCCGGTTCGGATCCCACATGAGGGCCAGTGACACTGCCCTCTACAGCTAACAACAGCTCCACCTGGAGCTGGGCTGTGGGAGCCCCGGTGATGGTGTGGGCTGCAGCCCCTGCTGCAGTGGGCTGCCATGGGCTACAGTGAGTGGCCCGCAGCCAGCGTGAGTGGCTGGCAGCCAAGCGTGAGCTGCCAATAGCCGCGATGAGCGACATCCAGAGGCCAGCGACTGATCTGCCTCATCCGGGAAGAGCGCAATGACCATACCAACAGTGAAGCAACATCCTCCGCAACTAAAACTGAAGAACAAGAAGACGGCAACTTGTCTGTTCCCCTTCCCCGATTCGCCAACGCTGTTCCCCTCCACCAATTCCCCAATAAAAAAAAAAAATCTAAAAAAAAAAAAAAAAAAAAAAAAAAGTGGAAGAGAAAGATAGAATCAACATGGACGAGTGTCTCTTATGTGCTCAGAACTGTGCTAGTACTTAGTCAATGTCATGTAGTTTAATCTGTACATGTATTTCGGGCTTATGATTTTCCCATTCCAACTGATACAAAATATGAAGTTCAGAGAGGTCACACAGTGACAAGTGGCAAGAGCTGCTTCAAATCCTTTTGTAAAATGAGCTAAGGAACGAATGGATGAAAATGAAATTAAGAGGCAAATCTGGGATTCTAATCAGATCTGTATGATCACATACTCAGCCTTCAGCCTGCCTCACGTGGGACCTCTCAAACAGGACAGCCTCAGCAGGCGAGCAGAACTCATGGGGCACAAGCAACATCCTTCAAACGATAAAGTTATACCCAAGTCCTCCTGGGACAAGAGATGATCTCTGAAATGCTTTTGAACTCTGACAGTATAATTTATCCTCTCCTCGGTGCACCAAGCAAAGGGAATCCCACTGTCTTTTAGGACCTCGCACAGGAGGCCCAGAAGTTGTCAGGCCTTGTACCCAGATCCCTCCTTCTATTCAGGCACCTCCCCCCTGGAACAGGTTCCACCACATCCAGATGGCTTGGGATACATCTACCACCTTCGATGACTCCAAAAGCAAATGGAACTAAACACTGGGTGATCTTGTGCGGGTCACCTAACTTCTCTTAACCGAACGATGCTTGGCATCAAGTCAGGCTGGGAATCATCTGTTGAAGGAATGGTTGAATGCAGGGAGGGAGGATGAGGAGGACCACGGCAGCTGATAAGGTGAAACAGGAGACATTTAGACTGCCCGTTTTTCCTGCCATTTCCATAGTTATCAATCTGAGCGGTACAGGACCAGAGGCGGAAGGAGGTTACTTTTCTTGTGTTACATCTCAGGAAATATGCTCTTATTGCTTATCTTCTTAACCCCCTTCCTCTCAGCAGTCAGTCCGTCCATATCCCCAGACACACACTGCGATAAGCGTTTCTCAGCCCAGTAAAGAGACATTATTAAAAGCTAAGTGAGGATTTGTTGGGCACAGCCTGTGCAGACAGGCCAAATAAATAGCAGTCCAAGGCCTGGCTGGAGATCCAGCTCTATCTCAGCATTTGTCTCAGTTAGAGATTTCCCAGGCCAGGTCCCTCCCAGGGTCCTGTCCTAGTTCTGGCTTTGTTCTACTTTTCTGAAAGTAACTAAAAGCAAGAATTCAAGAGCCTGAGAGAACCATGGGGCTGGCAAGTCAAAATGCCTAGGAAGAGCATACACATTCAGGGTCTTTATTCATCAGTACTTGAGAGCCAAGAGTACATTCACCCAAAACAAAAGACGTGAACTGCCTGGTCCACAAGTGGGACAAAAGCAGGACTGCTGTGTTAATGACCGTGGTGTTTGAATGACCACCTTGCTCTTCACTCTTTAAGGTATGTCCAACCAAATGATCAGCAAGCTCCACAGGCAGCTCATTTCTGTCACATGCAGAATCTCTCACCAGCCTGCAAACCAACTTCCTGGAGACAGCAGGGGTGGCCTGTACTTTTCTAACTCTTGAACTGTGCTTCTCATCAAAGAGCCAGGAAAAAGGGTCTGGCCTTACAGAACTCAGCCACCACCCCAGGAGCCAGGAAAAAATAACTTCTTTAAAAAAAATAAAAGATCCCACTTATTGGGAAGCAGAGGGAACAATACTATGCTATGCTTTACAATGAAAAAGTTCTCTCTACAAAAGAACTCGGACTCCAGAGAGTATATACGATATGATTTCATTTACAGCAAATCCAAAAAAACAAAGTCTCCTATGGTCAAGAGATGCTTGCCTGTGTGTAGGAAGGAGGCAATAATAATTAGAAGCAGCACAGGAGGGCGTTGGGGATGCTTGGTAACATGTTATTTTGATCTGTCTGCTGGGTAAACGAGCGTGTTCATTTTGTGATCATTCAGGTTGTGTGTCATTATCTACATGCCATTTATACATCAATAAAATGATGACTTCAATTTAAAAAGGTCACTCTACACCCAGAAAGTGGCTTCTTCTTGCTGCCGCCTGCCTGCAGCATCCCATCCATGGATGCTTGCACCACAGACTTTCAAAAAGGAACAAACCCATAAGCCTATTTCCTCACCTTCAAATGGTTTTTTTCATGGTTTTCAAATTCAATAAGAAGTGTTTTGTTTTGTTTTCTTCCCCCCAGTCTGAATATCACTGAATTTCAGGGCCTGATCAAGCCGTTTCCTGCACTCGGCCAATCTTGGGATGGGCCCAAATCCTGCCTGTGGTCCCACAGAGAGATCCACAAAGCAACCCGTAGGGCTCCCAGGTCTGAGGCTCCGGGGAGCAGAGGCTCAGGGAGCGCTGACTAAGGGAAGCAACTTTCTCCAGGTTACACAATGCGCTGCTGAGGGGCGGCCTTGTGACTCTCTGTCCAAGGACTATCACTTTTCTACTACATCTCATTCCACCAGGGCCAATTAATAAACACTCCCCTCTGGGGAACTGAGGGAAAAAATGATCCCAAGGAATGTCACTGGCCTTCTTTGTATACAAAGCACACAAAGGGGTTGACAGAGTTCCTCTCCAACAGGAAACCATTTGTCTCGGGGAGCCAGGAAGAGGGAGGGGAGAAGTGCTGAGTCGGCAACAAGGCGCTGCAACAGACCACAGGGCTTTTTTGTGGAAACGATGTTCTCCTAATCAAAACACAGTTGCATAAATAGACTCACTCCACTTTAAAAGAAGAAGAAATTTAAAGCCTATAAATAGGGACGACACAACCCTGATTAATAATTTGAAAGCTCTTTCTCCACTTTCTTTTTTAGAAAGCAGCTAAAAATAAAGGCTTGAAACTTGAAATAATGTAAGCAAGTAATCACACGCGCGCTGGGCTTTTCCCATATATGGCTGCGTTATTCTTCAGCCTTTGAAAAGGACAAATGAAGAGATGGCCAACAACCAAAATAATCCTTCAGACATTTGAAAACCAGGAGAAAGGGCTAGAAGAGTTGATGAATGACAAACAATTGCAAGGCTCAATGGGGATAAGTAAGGCTGAGAGGGATTAGTTGCCATAGTACTTTAAAAACACGGGCACATGCATTTTGACACTGGCCCCTTCTATAAAAGAGACTGTTTTGCCCTCTGGCCTCAGCACTGAGAAAACTACAACTGCGATCATTTACCATAAAGAACTTAAAGAAGGAAACCAGTGCAGGGGCATGACTGAAAATTTAATTATGGCTCCTCTCAGTATGAAAGCTGTAAAGGAGATGAGGGCACACCTCAAGGTCAGAAAAAAGGGAAGGCGACATGAAAAAGGGAAGAGGGTGGGGATTTGAATGAGATAAGAGAACCTAAAAAGCAGAGGTCAGCTCTGGAGGACTGCTTCTTTATGATGGAGAGTTATTAGTGTCAGCTGGGTCCTACCTGAAATGTTTCTGTAGAAAAGATTAACATATTTATATCAAATAAAGGCCACCTTTGCGAGACAGGCTGGAAAGGTCACCTTTGCACAGTGTTCCATGGTTTACAGAGCCTCACCACAGACATAGTCCTGGACACAAGGTAACGCACCTGCTTTTACTGACATGGGAAGCTGAGGCTGGGGTTGGGGGTGGCTAACACCCCCATGGAGGGTGGCTTCATGCAAGAGCGCTGCAGTAGCAGTCAGAAGCACATTCTCCCCACATGCAGGCCAGGGGTCTTTCCACTCCCAAAAATCTCAGAAAAAGCACTGGTCAGGGTGCCATGTTGAGGTCTGGATAGTGGCCCATCCACTTTCTTTCTCTGTGACCATAAGTAACTTCCCCCACTCTGATTCTCAGCCTCAACTGGGAAATGATAAGGTTTTCCTAGATGGCAGGAGGCGGGCAGTGGGGAGGCAGAGAGAGACACGGATGTGAACCAGTGAGTCACCCTTGCTCTCTGCACTCATCTGTGAGTCTGCCTCACAAATCCCCATGCAGGACTCTTGGGCACTGTCACCACTTCACGCACAGAGATAGGCTTCCCATTACAGATGGACACACATCACAGAACCTAGGGAAATAGTTTCCAAAAAGACTAGGAAACCCCTTCCTTCCTCCACACGTAGAGTAACAGAAATTACTGAATTCTACATTTTCATTCCACTACTCTTATCCTTTTTCACTCTCAGTGGAATGGACCTTTCTTAGGATACTTCAGATCCTTTTCCTGAAAAGACACCCCACTTTTCAGGGACACCACACACACACTTCTAATGGTTTTTGCAGACACACCTATAAAGGCTTTGCATTTCGCTTGGGAGAAAATAATAATACTACTACTACTAATAATAATAATAATAATAACAACAACAAAAAACAACAACAAGCATAGCAGGCATTGTATTTATTGAGGGGCTGTGACAGGCCAGTCCCTGTTGCTGAGCCCTTTTTATATTTTACCCCTAATCTCCACAACGAGGTCAGTATTATTGTCTCCATTTTACAGACAGGAAAACTAGGGCTCACAGAAGTTTAGTGACTTGGCCAAGGAAGGTCATCTTCATAACAGCAGGGCTGGGATTTAAACCGCTGGCTGGCGGCTTCCGAAGCCCATTCTTTCTTGTCTCCTCCATTATGAGACCTCTAATCAACATGCTAAAGGCTTCAGGGACTCTGAGCAATGCTGTTTGTCCATGATTTCTTCTTGTCATGGTCCAGCTAAATAGGATACCTTCTAGGTGGTCATAAAGTGCTTCCACCGAAATTCCAGGGCAGCTGGAGGGTTAGGAAGGGTGGAGAAGAGGTGGGCTGGGCTGATAATGGCATGTGAAGTGACCCCAAATGCTCTCCCCTGCACCCCAAGGATCAGGTCCAGAATTGTGATTTCATTTCCAAATCACTAACCTGGTGAGGCACAAGCCCAAGAGAGGTTGGAGGCTCATTCATGCGGTCATCACTGCTGCTGGCGATGGCGTAGCCCCTGAGAAATGGAAACAATTAGAGCAGCTCATGTTTGACACATGTAAGGGTGACCCGGCGGCTGTCCGTGTAAGATTTATGAGGATAAGCAAAATGCCCCTTGCTAGGCAGCATGAGCCAGCAAGAAACTGATTTCCCTGTCAGGGAAGGCAGAGAATACCAAACAATGCCTGAGTTTCAGGCTCAGAAAGACCAGAGCTTATGACCATAGGCAAGTTGCTTAACGTCTCTATGCTTCAGATCCCTCACCTATAAAACAGGAATAAGATGGTGCTGAGGCATACACTTAGGAATAGGTTAGACAAATGGCCAAGTGCAATGTCTGGCACGTGGAAACTCCCTCACTCTGAGACACTAAAACACCACAGCACATTTTCAATTGGAATTTGAAATGGAAAACTTTCCAACCTTAACTTCTTGAAGTGAAGTAAATGCTACCACAATGGAGGAAGGAGAAAGAAAAAAAGCGAGGAACTCATTGGGCAGGAGAATGGATACATTCCTTCCCAAAAAACGGTGTGGTGTTTGCTTATGGTACAGAAGACCTGTGGCACAGGAACCTGGTGTCAGCCTACATCTGGGGCAAACACAGAAGGCAGAGGGTCAGGGTCAGGGTTCACGGCATCCGCCCTCCAAGGTTTTCTCCCTGATGCTTCCTTCCTGCAAACAGGCCACACGGCAGGAGTAGCCAAGGGGGATGACAGAGAGAGTGAAGACAAAGAAAGCTGCTCATTTTCATTTAACTCTAGAGTATCCGTACTAGTTATATGGGCTACCAAGATTGTACAGACGCCACCTTCTCAACTGTGTTAAAAACAATATATAGAACATTCATGTTAATTTCTGAGAATAGGAAAAATAAATCCTTCGAAAATTCAATTCTTTCTGCTTGTATTACAAAGGGCATATCTTCCTTATGCCTCAATTTCTCAAAAATGGGACTAATAATAATTCTTTCCTAATAGGTTTGTTTTGAAAACTAAATGAGCTAATATTTGTAAAGTGCTTAGAAATGTTTGAAAAATAAAATACAATAATGCCTTGGTTTGTGGGCATAATTCATTCCAGAAACAAACTACTCGTATTGCAAGACATTGCTCGTTTACCATGTTAAAATGTATTATCAATGTTTGCTCATCTTGCGGAACACTCGCAAACCAAGTTACTCGCAATCCAAGGTTTTGCTGTAAATTATAGTGTATCTGTCATATACTCAGGTGTCAATATTTGTTTGACTTTAGTCTGTCTTCACCTTCTGCATTTGACAGCATAGTCTCAGGTACTGAGACTCAATACCTTTCAGATACTGAGAGAATCTTAAATTGTCTAATCTTTTCTCTTTTTATGTCCTTTCCTTTTGTTTAATTTTTTTCTTTTTTAAATTACTACCTCTATTTTATTTTTATTTGTATTTATTTATTTTTTTAGCTGAGCAGCGGCTGCTCAGCTCAGGCCGGGAATCCAACAGGCAACCCTGTTGCTCAGAGCCCACACTCTTGAGCGAACTCTTAACCAACTGAGCCACTGAGCCGGCCCTCCATTAATAGAGGCAGTGCTCTATTTTTAAAATTAATTGAATCTTTGTCTCACTTCTATTTATTATAAGATAAATTAATTCTATTGTAAGTCATAAAGTAAGATCTTCTCCTTGCTTGGAGAAGAGAGGGTGTCCAGATCACAATTGTGATCATTTTTGCATCTTTAACGTAACATATATACGTGTTAAACATAGAGACTAAAAGATCCAAAGTCAAAAAAAAAAAATCCAAATGCAAGTTGCAACAAAAAAACACCAACCCACTCATTTCTTTCCTCTCACATGCAAACCTAGTGCACTATAAGTGCTTATTAAATTAAAAGAGATTTTTGAAATTGGTATTTTTAAAAGTATTAGTGGACTAGGTGTTTGGGACCAAGCCTTCCATTGAGAACAAATAGGAAAGCTAGACAAAGTAAAAAAACTTTTGTTTGAAAGTATCAGAGAGCTACCAAGGTAGGGAAGAATTGCAGAGCCAAGATCTGTGACAGGAGCGAAGCCCATGAAGGTAAAACGAGGTATTTGCAAGAGAAGCGTTCTTTCATAAAGTGACTGACAACCTCCAAAAGCACTGGGCATAGAATCAGAAGCTAAACAGTGATACTGACAGACTTATGGGGTTTGAGAGAAAGCTAGAGTGCGAGATCTACCAAGAAGGAGAAACCATGGAAAATATCCCAGGCTTTGAGCTGGGGCCATGGGGACTGCATCCTCAGAGCAAGGGTGAACCAGAAATAGACAAATCCTAATTTAGTTGTTCTAGTGCTGATGGTACACTTGGCTTAGCAGTTTGCCAGAAGGAAATGTAAATCACATCATCTTTATAACTTTTCATATATAATCTCCAGTACTCAATCAACAATAACCAAGCAGATTCAGGGAATTGGGGAATTTTAAATACTAAATGATATTAAGGAATGGCATTTGTTTCTATATGTAAAAATAGTAGCGAAACATACTAAAAAGATACATTTTTATGAATGAAATGCCTTGAATTTGCTTTAAAATAAGCCAGTGGGAGGAGAAAAAAGTAGATAGCAGTATAGGTAAATGATGACTGGCCATGTGTTGGAAATCGTTGAAGCTAGGTGGTATATACAAGGGAATTTATTAATATTATTTTATGTATATATCTTCTTTCATATGTTTTAATTTTCCATAATAAAAAGGTATTGTTTTAAAAAAATACCAGGTATATGAGAAGACAATACATAACCAAAAGCCAAGAAAACAATAGACAATAGGAAAAGACCCATAGGAGAGCCAGATAATATTATAGAGATATCTGATAAGGACTTAAAAGAAAAACATGATTAAATGAATTCAAGGAAAGAAAAAGATCAAATTCTCAATTTTAGTAGAGGTTAGGAAATGTGTAAAATAAGGTGAAATGGAAATTCTAGAACTAAAACATTTAATAATGAAATTAAAAACCCAATGGATGGTTTTAACACATATAGAAACAGAAGTGAGAATTAGTACACTGGAAGATAAGCCAGGCAGACGCAAGGAAAGACCAAGTGATGAAAAACACAGAAGATAACATAGGTTGATTCTAACGAACATGTATTCAAAAGGTAAGAAGCATGAGAGAAAGGGGCAGAAGCAGTACTTTCACAGATAAAGGCTGAGAATTTTCCACAACAGATGAAAAACATCAAGATAAGAATTCAAGAAGCAATAGAAAACACGATCAGAATAAATACAGTAGATATATCCTAGTCCTACTTCTGAAAACCAATAACTTAATGAGAAAATCTTGAAAGCAACTGGGCGAAGGGGAAGAAGAAGAAAAATTGTATTCAAGGAGCAGCAATGAGATAAACACCTAATTCCTCCACAAAGATAAAGGCAGTCAGAGACACTAGGATTATACTTTTAATGTGTTGAAAGAGAATTACCTCAAATCTAATTCTATACACAGCAAAAAAATATTTCAAACATGAAGATAAAACAAAGACATTTTCAGACAAATATCTTTGTCACTAGCATTTTAAAGAAAATAATAAAGGGTATTCTTCAGGCAGAAGGAAAATGCCCTTGGCTGGAAGATTGAAGATACAGAAAGAAATTAAAAGTAACAAAAAGGAAAATGTTAGTAAAACTGAATGAATATCAACAATACAACAATAATATTTTCTGGGGTTTCAAATATTTACAGATTTTTTAAAAAATGAGTGTGCAGACACTCCTGGTTGCCTACCCACCATCCATTCTCTCCTTCTATCTTATCACAGTTTTATTCAGAGCGGCAATGGGCCTATCTAAAGCATCTACATTTATCAGTCTTCACTGCAGCTTAGAGTGCAAGGTCATGTGATACAGAAGTTACAATCAATGGGTAAGTCTTCCAGGAAAGCTCTTTAAAAGGTGGGCAAGCCTCAGCTGAGTACAACTTTTACCTTTTGGTCATTCCTTTCTTCTTGACTGTAACACACAAGCAATCTCGGAGGCAGAGCAGTTATCTTGTGACCACAAGGTGACAAGCAAAAGGAAGAAAACTACGAGGGGCTGAGTGAACGACAAGAAGGTATTTGAGTCCCTGCAGGCATAACGAGACCTTTGTACTCGCCCTGGAGTGCCCACCTCTTGGCTTCTTGTGGCCTAAGGAAGCCCCATTTGGCTCAGTCACGGAAGACGAATCTGTTACATACAGCCAAATGCAATTTCTGTCATCTGTGATTCATGGTTGCCTTACACATGTTCAGGGATAGGAAGATCAAAACTCACTAACAGACTGAAAGCATGAAGGTTCTACGGCCCCCACCAAAGTGTTTATTCTTCCATATCATCAGTCACCAAATAACTCTAGGAGGGTTCAATTCCCAAAGGATGCACAGATGTAGCCCCAAACCAAAGATCACATGACAAGTTCTCCCAGGCCAAGAATCAGGCCAGTTTTTTTAGTGTATATATATAAAAATATATATATATATATATATATATTTTTTTTTTGAGGACAGAAAGAGCAACACAATTCTCAGGAGAGTCAGACTGAGAAAGGCCAAGGGAGACACAAAAGCTTTCTTTGTTTAAATACCCATCTCTAAACAGCAAACTCACCCTTCTGGATGCTGCAAAACAGAAACCATCAACTCCACTGCCAGAGCTCCTGCAATCATGGCCAGTCCTGGACGGCTCACAGTGCACTGCTGGTCCAAGGTCCGGTCTCTGGTTGACTACAGAGAGACAATCATTGACATGTGCGCAAAGTTCTAGCCCACTCAACTCTCTCTGTCTGAAGCGTGAAATTCCTCTATGATAAAGCTATACAACATAACTAAATGCTCACTGTTGGCGAAGAACACTCAGCCTTATATAATATCATTTCTTGAAAATGCCAAGAAAAACAAAATATACAATTTAGGTAACTAAGTGAGGTAATGTGCTAAAAAGGATTAGCAGTTATAAACAAGTTAAATATTGGGGTTTAGCTGCCTCACATATGGAGTTGCATCAATTCAACTCTACTGTGCTTAGTAGTGGAGAAAGAGACACACAGAAAGAATCATTTGATTGGCATAAATGACTCTGCCCTGCCATTTTAACTGAACTAATGCCTCCGAGTGCCTGTGAGATGGCAGCAATAATTTACAATTCCTGCAGTGCTCAGTTCCTATACAGTACGCACATCTTGTCACCCTCAGTGTGATCCCAGGACTTAAATATAAATAGTTTTGCTACAGCATGGCTCCAAACACAAGCCTTCATTAGGTCAACCAAAGAAATTCTAATCTTACAACTCTTGGCAAATTAAAGGATTGTTAGGGATAATTGTGACTCTGAAATTTTCACCGGATGAACAGATGTGACTTTATTGCAATGATCCTTAATTCTATTAGCTGTTAATAATGAAATAACAGGATAAGATATGTATTACAACACCACAATGGCTATCATAAAGCCACCCTTCTTCACCTAAGAGAAGGTTTATCTCTTTTTCTTCATACTGTGATGACAGAAAAGCCAGTCATCCAAGCAAGGTGTGAGTTATTAAGGAACAAGTTTTAAAAGGAGAGAATGGAGGGGAAGGTACAGAAAACACCTTTGCTTTGTTTTGTTAGAAGTGATATGATCTGTTCTGATAAGACGATTCCTACAGGCTGCCTGGCACAGTGGCTGACACTACAGCATCTTAATTTGACAGTGCAGTGCTTGCTGTTCAGAGCACTTTCACACTTGACCACCCTGCACTGTGAGTAGTCAGAAAAAGTGTTCTTCATGTAAAATACAAGATGTCCACAGTTAAATTTGAATTTTAGATAAACAATAATTTTTAATATAAGCAGGTTTCAAATGTTGCATGGGACATACTTACACTAAATTGTCACTCATTTTTGCCTGCAGGAATCTTGTATTTTCCTTGCTAAATCTGGCCAGCTTATGGGCCCCAGCCCCATTCTGCAGAAGCACAGGGAGCCTAAGAGGCTTATTTGGCATTACCCCAGGGGCAGTGTCCAAGCCCGGGCTGGAATCGGGGTCTTCACACTCCCTATTTAATGCTCTCCTCACTGATACACGCACAGGAAACCTTGCTGAGCATTTCCAGGGGTCCATCTATCCTGCAGTTTCCTTGCTGAGCTTTGCACAAAATTGGTCTGTTGCTGCATTTTTATTGGTGAACAGGGAACAACTGTACACAGCTGATGATGCCAATCCAGGCTGCTGGTGGGATAATGCCACCCCCAAAACTGGAGGATTGTTTTCTTTATTAAAAGACAATTTTAAAATCGTCACAAAGGGAAGAGCGGAGTTTGTCTGCCCTAGTGGGCAAGATGGCTGTAGGGAATATTTGGAACCACAAAGAAATCCACTTACATCTCCTGGGGCCACCACATCATTGCAGAAATAGCAGCCCAGTTTGTAGCCAGGGATGTTGGCAAAAAGCGATGAGCCCAGGTCAGCAGGTGCCACAGGGTGGCTGGGACACAAATCCCCGGCCCCCTGTTGTTTAGGTTTCTTCAGGCCGTGTCTCATGACAACAAATGTGTCGAATCCCAAGGCAGCATTGATGACTAGCTGTGGGTTTCAAGGAATAAAAGACCAGAGTTGAGAGACATACACTTACATTTTAAGCCATGGATAATTTCATATTTGGTCAACTTTTTAAACTTGTTTTATAAGTATATGCATATGGATGAAATTAGATTCTAGAAGATGTGCCCAATACTGATGGTTTATTAAGTGCAAAAGACTTCACAAGTGCTTAACATAAATTATCTCATTTAGTTTCATTTAAAACCCGCAGTATACATTTCCTATTTACAGATGAGGATACAGTCAGAGAGGTTACTGCTATAACTTTCTCAAAGTAACTTAGCTGGTAAGAGGCAGGTGTATAAAACTAGGTCTCAATAATTCTCAAACCCATGCTTTCCGCCATTACGCTATCATCTGCCGTGTCTATGTAGATTTTTTTCCATAACAGCTCTGTTGAGATATAATTCACATCCTATACAATTCACCCTCCAGATTTTTAAGGACAGTTTTGTTTTGTTTTTTCATTTATACTGTAAGTTCTCTTAGTTGTAATTTAACTTATTCTTCCAAATTTCTGGTTATACAGAAATATACAAAAACCACTGGAAAAATAAAGAAAAATCATACCAGAAAAGAAAACAAAAATCACTCACAATCTCACAGCTCAAACCATGACTATTAATAGCTTGGGGTATTTCTCCCTGTTATCTTCTCCCTTTCTCCCTTCTTCTCACCCCCTCCCCTCAAACAGACATAGATATAAATATTTATACATAAAAACATAATTGATATAAAATATATACAATATTGTATCTTGCTTATTATTTAACATGATGTGGTATTTTCCATGTTATTAAAATTGTTTGAAAACAACCATGAATGAATGGCTGCCTATTCTATCACATGTGTGAAACATGATTTATTTAACCATCAATACTGCTGGCCCTTGAAGTTGTCACTAGTAGTGAATGAGATAGTCTTTGTCCCCTTGGAACTTACATTTTAGTGTAAGTACAGCACCCCTTCCAGTGTAGAGTACCTCAAAGGGTTATAAACATTGAACAGTAAAGGATAACTATTACGAGATGAGGTGTGATCAAAAAGTATGGTGAATGTTTAAATTTAACACTTTGTAAGCGGGCATTTGAGCTATATGACGAGTTTACTCGTTTCCCGCAAAAAATGTGTTAATAACATTTACTACAGGAGAAGACACATTGCTATTAATTTCCCTCAAAATACTCCCCCTCGCTTTGAACACACTTATCCCATCATTCTTGCCACTTTCCGAAGCAGTTCTGGAAGTCATCCTTCGTGTCTGTAATTGCATTGTCGTGGTTGCCTTGATGTCCTCAATTGATTCAAAATGTTTTCCATTCATGATCATTTTGACTTTGGAGAAGAGCCAGAAGTCGCATGGTGCCAGATCCGGTGAATAAGGTGGATGAGGACACACTGTAATGTTTTTATTTCACAGAAATTGCCATACCAGAAGCAATGTGTGACATGGAGCATTGTCATGATGGAGGATGAAGTAAAGACACTCACAAAAGAGGACTTCCAGACCTGCTTCAGAAAGTGGCAAGAATGATGGGATAGGTGTGTTTGAAGTCAGGGGGAGTATTTTGAGGGTGACTAATGGCAATGTGTCTTTTACTGTAATAAATTTTTTTTTATTTAAACATTCAACATATCTTTTGATCACACCTTCGTATGTTGGATGATGGTTGGGAGAAGTCTGCAGTGGAAGCCCTTTTGCACCGTGTCACTAGGTCACACAACGCACACCTCTTTTCTGGAGGGAGGGCAGCCTGGGGACAATTCTCCCTTTAGGGTGACGGTGCATTGAATCACAGCCAGAGCCAAGTGCCCCAGGATCTACGCATTCTACCTTTCTCTTGCTGGCAGCAATAACAGCAGGCAGCCACCGGCTCTCCCTGGTGTCCATCAACAGAAAGACGACATCGTGGCTTTCGATGAGCTGCTCCAGTTGCTCCACATCCCTGCGGGCTTGCTCCAGGGTCACACTGGAGAAGTTCACTGGATGTCCAGGCATAGGTATGCTCATGTTGAACCCTCTGGCATTCTGGGGAAACACCCAGATGTATGGATGTCTGAAGCAGAGGTCTAGGTGATATCTCAGCCCATGTCCCCCCATAGCTACAAGCTTGTATGCATGGATACTTGCAGCCAGAAATTTCTCTGTGCATGATTATGCTGCTTTTTCCTTTTGCTACCCGTGCCCTCCGCCTTCTTCACCTCTGTACCCCAGATCTCCTTCGCCTGTCACCCCAAAGCCCCTAAGGCTAGATAAAGCAGCAAACATATATGAATCCTAGTTCCAAAGGGGGTGGGGAAGGGGGGCATTTCCCATCTGAGGCAGGGAGACCACTGGAGAAAACTGTATCTCTGGCTCTTTCCTACGATCTGAAGGCAAGAACCGTCATCAAAATGCACTCTGCCTGCCCAAATTCCCTCTGTCCAGCCAAGTTGTCACTTTCTACTTGTTCCCAAAACATGTCTTCCCCTCCATTTCCTAAGTGTATAGCATCTCCAAATGGGATGTTATAACATAAATCACGTAAGATTACAATGATTGATAGTCTTGCCTTAATCTTCTTAGGGGTATATGAATTTTAAAAAAAACAACAACCCTCAAAACCAAAAAAACTCTTCTGGCCAGAAAATCTACTTCGGAGTGTGTAGATATTTGTTTGGGAGGTGGCGGGATGGGGTGGGCGATAGCAGAGTGTGGTACTGAAGTGAAGCCTCATTCCCTGTCCAAAAGTTGAAGTTGCCCAGCAACCTGGGTTCTCTTCAAGTGTGGGGATTCAGCATTTTTCACAGGGGCTTTAGAACAGCTCTGTAATTTACCATTTGCCCCCTGCTGGCCCAGCAGTCTTGGCAGATTACCAGTGAGTCACATATGGGTGCCAATGAAGCTGAGGACATTAACTTTCCACAGAAAAGCAAGTGTTCTAGAATCACAAGCTGTATCCTTAATCCCCTTATTACAGCTGGCCACAGGGAAGTGTGTGAAAACATTAGCTTTTCATTCATTTGCCAAAACTCCTTACCTACTGGGAAAAAAAGCTCTAGAGGCAGGGTAAGTGGTCATTTTACAAAGGAAAATCTATTTTGTACATTGTAGCTATTTTCTCCTAATCTTAAACTTTAAACCTAATCTCTGGAATTCAAGAAAGGGACAGCAGTGACAACAGCAACAATTTTAAGAAAATGAAAAAACTAAAAGTTGCAGGCAACGCAGGAAACAATGCCAGGCAGAAAGGATTTCAGAAAGAACAGTTCAAAACAAGTCCATTTTAACAATGAGAACACTACAAAGACAACTCTTAGGACCTCATTCATTCATTCATTCATGTACCAAATACTGTAAGAAACAGTAAGAAAAGCAACTACCACAGTAATAATAATAATAATAATAATAATAATAATAATAATAACTTACTGTCTTATTACAATTGACAAAGCATTTTAAATAGGAACTTGATTGAAAAAGGTATTATTGAGGTATTTTAACGACACCAAGATTAAAGTATAATTGCTCAATACTAATTCTGACCTTTTGAATAATACAGATGCTCACCCATATCCACTTTGCTAACCAAAATAATTCTCTGCTCGTTAAAATTTCAGCCAGCCAGCCTACATAGGACTGGCACTTGGCCCACCATATAGGTCCACATACCTGAGGCTGGAATTCGGCAAGTTTCAACCTTGGCTGCACGCTAGAACCACCCAGACAGTTTTACAAATGCCTAATGCCAGGCTCTTCCCCAGACTATCTAAACTGAATCTCTGAGAGTAGGCCCAGCGGCCATCAATATTTTCTATAATTCCCCATATGATTCAATTGTAGCCAGCGTGAGGTATAACAGAAGCTGAAGTACACAGATCTCAAGTGTACCGTACAGTTCGACGGGTTTTCACAAACTGCAGATTAACCACTGCGTACACCTATCAGGACACAGAACGTTGCCAAGGCCCCAGAAGGCATTCCCAGGCCCCTTCCCTGTCATCCCTGCTACTCCCACCCCCACTGGGACAGCCACTGTTCTGACTCTGTACACCCTTGATTAGTTTGGCCTGTTCCAGAACCTCGGACACATGGTATCCTACTGTATTTCCTTGTTTGTGTTTGGCTTCTTTTGCTCAGCATGCTTTTGAGGCTCATCCATATTATCAATAGTACATTCCTTTTTGTTGTGTGACTGTACCTCAACTTGTTTACTCACTTTTTAATTGACGGCAATTTGGGTTACTTCTAAATTTTGGCTTTTATGAATAAAGCTACTATGGATATTCTTGTGTAAGTCTTTTAGTGTATATATATGTTCTCATTTCTCTTAGGTAAATATCTAAAAGTGGAATTTTGGGTTCATTAGGTAGGTGTGTGTTTAGTTTCATGAGAAACTGCCAGGCTGATTTCCAAAGTTTGGCCAAGCAAACTATGAAGAGTTCTGGCTGCTCGTCAGCCTGATAACACTCAGCATTGTCAGTCCTTTTAGTTTTAGCCATTTGAGTGAGTGAGTAGTGATATATATTTGTGGTTTTAATTTATATTTCCCTGGTGACTATTGATGTTGAGCATTTTTGTGTTTATTGGCCATTTATAGAACTTCAATATGAAATAAGTGCCTGTTCAAGTCTTTTGCCCTTTAAAAAAGGGTTTGTCTGTCTTATTACTGAGTGGTGGGAGTTGTTTATGTATTCTGGGTAACAGTTTGCCAAATATACATATTATGAGTATTTTCTCAGTGTTGGCCAGCCTTTTCATTCTCTTAATGGCGTCTTGAGATGCAGGAGTTTTAGATTTTGACGAAGTCCAAGTTATCCACCTTTTCACTTATAGTCAGTATTTACTGGGTCCCAAGAAATCTTTGCCTATCACGAGATCACTAAGGTGCTTGCTCCTATAAGCTTTGCAGTTTCAGCTTTTATGTTTAGTTCTATGGCCTTACTGGGGTATCACCTAAGGGCTCCGAGTAGTCAATGAGGTCTGTCCCTTCTGGATAGGCGGGACTCCAATGTCTCCCCGCCTTGTTGGAGCTCTGGTATCTGCATTCTCACAGCAGAATCGTGGTGCCTCTTGCGCAGCCTTACAGTCATGTCTTGAGCACGTACAACTTGATATTCAGTCAAAGACTCAAGGTGCTGCCTAGAGAGTTTTCTGGAACTTCTTCTCTGTATAGCTCCTCTATGCCTGATACTCTGGCCTGAAATTCTAGCCACCTTAGCTGCTCTGAACTCCGATGTCAGTTACCTTAGCTCACCAAGACCAAGAATAGCCCATGAGCTCTGGCATGAGCCTGGAAGTGCGTTCATGCAGTATGCTGGGAGAAACATACTTTCTTTCCTGCCTGTGGTTACAGTCTTGCACTGCCTCTAGTTCACTGTTCAAAGAGAATCATTTTATATACTTTACCCTGGTGCAAAATTGTTTATGGTAGAACTTGTCCAGTATCAGTTACTCATCAGGGTTGGAAACAGATTTCCAGAGTTGGGTTTTAAAACCTTTAGTGTGGCTCATACTTCTACATTTTATTGCCTTACCTTAAAAAAAAAAATGGTGACCTCAAATAGTCATTTAATTTATTAAAGGTCAGGTTTTTTCCTATTCAATTAATTCAACCCCAAAATTAGGCACAATATTTGTAGCAGAGCATTTCTTTTCCTGTCTTGTTCACTTGTACACCTTTTGTCCATGGCCTGGTGTGGGGAAAGTAATGGATCAATATCTGTTGAGTGATAAAAACTACATTAAATTGAACATAAACAGAAAATGTTCTTTACAGGTAAGCCTGGCTAACCAATAAGTGAAATAGTTTCACAAGCATTTTTCATGAATTTGATGAATTACACCAGTATTTTGTGGGTTCTGTACCTTACCTATTATCACTTACAAGGCATGAAGGATGGAAATACACAAGACCAGGCTACAGAGCTCAAGGCCTTCATAATCCAACAGGGAAAGTAATATGATGGAAGTGCTGAGGAGGAGGCTTGATCCTAGAGGGTTGATGTTTTCAAGAAATGCTGAACTTGATCTCTAAGGGTCAGATCTGGCCCTTGCTTGTGTCCCAGTCTACTGTCTGTCTTCCTTGACCTCTGTGCTTCACCCACCCTTGTTTTCTTTCAGTTCCACCGAAATACCACGCTGCTCTCTACCTCAGGTATTTGCACAGACAGCTCTGCCACCCTTAGTCTAGCTAACTCCCACTCCTCCTTCAGAACTTACCTTCCTCAAGGAAGTCTAGTCTAGGTCAGGGCTTCCTGTTAAACATTCTCATGCACATGAGCTCCTGCTTCGTGTACATGTTACACTTACAATTATTTATGCAATTAGTTGTTAATGACTACTCACCTACTATTGGGTTGTTGGAAAACTCATGGTGCATTTTTGCAACGAAAAACATAGAAAAAAATACGTCATGACTTTTCTGACAACCCAATAGATTACAGGTGAGAGGAAACTTTGTCTGTCTTATTCCCCACTCCCTAGCACATAGTAGGCCTTAAATATTTGATGAATGAGTAATAGAATAACAACAAATAAATAGGAGGAACTGCACAGGTTCATAGACAATGGCTAGGATTTGGGCAAGCCAAAATTTCAGGCAAAAATAAGTGGCAGAGCTCAGATTCTGCCTGGACCCCAAGGGGAGTTCATAGCACTCTTCAGTGATAAACTGGATTGTCCTTCTCGACTACGCACTGCCTCCCTCTAACAGAATTATATGGCCATGCCTTTGCCATATGACTTTGCAGGACCTCCCACTAGGATCCAGAGAGTACTGACGGAAACCACTGCCTCTGGGTGTGGCCCTGTGACTTGCTTTGGCAATGGAGATGTCCTTATTGAGCTGAGACTTTAGGAGGTATGTTTTCACCAGCACTTTTACACTTCCACCTTCTACGGCAAGACGAGTAGGATCAGATGGTTATTGCTCCTTGAACCTATATTTTGAAATAATGACTATGGAGTAGGCTGGAACCTGACTCAAAACCTAGAGTCCAGCCTAGCCCAGCAGCTAAACCACAGCCAAGCTGCAGACCTGTGAGCATGAAATAAATGTTTATAATGTAAGCTACTGAGATGTTGGATGTGTGATATGCAATACTATTGCAGCAGAAACCTAAATGCTATGCCTCCTCAGTGACAGGGCTGTCATTTATTCTTATTTCTTTTGGCATCCAGCACCTAGCTGGGTACACAGCGGGTGCTCAATCAATACTGTTGAATTTAACCCAATAAATGACGTTCCTCAGGTACATGGGTCAAATGAACAAAACTATCAAGGTTATTTCTAAAGCAAAGACTTCTAAAAATGAAAAAATGAGTGACTAAATAGAGAAACTTTGAGAAAGCAGGCTTTTTTTAGCTAGGGCTGAAAGCCTCTTGTGGCACTTTAAGTACAAACAGATGCTTCGGAGACACTTAATCTAACCTCTGTCAGATAAATTGAGTAAGCATGAAAGATACAGAATCTCTTTTGCTGGATGACCTCAAAAACACCAGCAAGATTTTGAATCAAATGACCTAAACGACTTGTATCTTATTACCTGGTGTTTTTAAAGTAAATGATCCAACTCAAAACTACAAAGTAGCTACAGTAAAAGGCTAACTATTTTGCCCAATCATTCTTCTTTATAGACTTGCATTCAATTGAATTTCAAAAACCTGTTCTAAGTAACTATCTCTGTATTCTGGTGATAAAGGAAAAACAATATCCTATACCTGAGCTACCATAAACCCCTTTGGAACAAGGCAGGATATAAAAACATACATAACCCCAAGTTTCTCAACTTAGAGTCAGATAATGCTTCACAACATACAGGACATTTTTCAGACATTCTTCATTTCATTTTTTTAATAATACATGAGATTTTGTTTTTGTGTTTTCACCCCCATCTCTCAGATGAGGACACAGAGGCTCAGCCACATGATGGTAAGGGACAGGTGTCTGACTGTCTCTCACCAACACCATCAGGCCTCATTCCCCAAGACATTAAAGGCACAGGAGACAACCTGTGACATCCCCAAACCGCACCAACATACCACTCCGGGGAATATCCTCTGGAGCCGGTCTGCTGCCGCTAGGGCCTTGGGCTTGCCGCCTGCTAGGCAATCTTCAAATTCATAGAGAGGCTGCCTCACGGGATTGGAGTAGGAGATCTTGGCATTGTCCACAAAGGTGATGTGTCTGACGCCCCACCCCTGCATGGAAACAGGATATCATGGTGTGTTTCTGATGAACGTTTCATGGGGTGTCTCTCTTGAAATCCCTCAAAGGGGGTTTGCTTTGGAGCAGCTTGAGAACCTTCAAGTATAGGAAACTTCAGAAATGGAACTGTGCAAATTCAGTGTTTTGATAAATAGAACATCAACCTCCTTTGAAAGACAAAATAATTATATACCCAGTGCCTGGTTTCCTGTAGTAATGAGACTAAGAAATGTCAGAGTGGCTCTGACTAATAATTAGTTATACTTGACAGAGGCACAAGAAAGAAATTTGAAGGTGAGCCTTCTAAGAACTGTCTATGTTGCTGTCTGAAAAGAATTAGCAATAGACCCCAGTGTCCTTGCTTTCCCTTAAGGAATAATTAAGTACAAATAACAGCTCATTTTAAAAGTCACTTAAAGCTTGAATTAACTCCTCAGAAAAATAACAAGTTATTTCCCACTGTCTAGCACGGTAGAAGATTATGAATTATTTCTTCAAGAGGCAAAAGCCTTAATAATCTGGAACGTAGGGGATAACTCTATATTCTCAGAAATGGTTTTCATGACTTCATACACTCCAATTACATCTCCTATAAAGTCATATGGAGCCACATAATTTTACAGTTGGGTAGGACCTCTAAATTCCTTAGTCCAATGACTTAGTTTTACAGATATGGAAACTAAAGCCTAGAAAAGATAAGTGACTCACCTAAGATCATAGATCCAGTTAATGGTGGGGAAATAATGAGACCCCCCAGAGTTGCAACTAAATGAAGGTGGCTGCTTTTTGGGCAGTGAGGTGGGGGGCGGTGTATTTCAGTAGAGCATAAATAAGCATAATAGGGCCGGCCAAGTGGCACGCTGGTTAATCGCTGGCTTGGGACACCTGCGGCCCCGGTTCGGGTCCCACATATGAGGGCCAGTGACACTGCCCCTCTCCCCCAAATAAATAAATAAATAAATAAATGAATAAGCATAATAATCTAAGAGAAGCTCTGCTATGATTAGCTATAAAGCTAAGATTGTGCTCTTTCATTTCAATATCCTTCTATCAGGGGTCTTGAAACTCAATTAGACTGATGATTTTAGGGACACAATCAATGAAGACCAAGGATATGTTCTCAGGGTTGAGAAAGACAGGCCAGGATCCATTCTTTTAAAAGCATAGTTTAGACTGGCTGTTTGTTTTGAAGCGCACTGGTAACTTTTGGTCTACACACCCACTTTGTAAGTCACTTTCATCAGCCAAGTAATCTACCATGGATGGGGAATAAAGGTACAGGAAATCCAAAAGTTACTTGTGCTTGTTGGGGGATATTTCGGAAGTATTTTTTCATTCCTTAAAGCAATGCTGAGTGGATAGCAAGGATGGCAGCCTGGGAACATGATGGGCAGGGGGAAGAAAGCCAGATATATTACAAACATGCCACCGGTTAGTCACATGCTGGTGGACTTTCACTCTCAACTTCTGGCTTCTTGGAATGCTACGCAGTTTAAATGGCTAATCTGCAAAAATTAAAGAAAATTACAATACTCATGCTGATGAGGATGGGGTGGTGAAAAACCTCCTTTCCTGGTTGAGAATGTAAACTGGTGTCCTTTTTCTGGAAAGCAATTTGGCAACGTTACTAGGGTCTTTAAAATGTTCACATCCTTTGACCTACTTCCAGCAATCTATCCTAAGGAAATATGTCCAGCAATGTAACCTAGAAAATCATCTGAAATACTGACATAGGTGTCATCATGAAGATGTGCTTTGCAACATAATTTATAGTTATGTAAAAATTTATACTTTTGTAAAGAATTAGAATCAGTGTTAATGCTTAATATTAGGGGAATATGTTAGTAAATTATGTTTCATCATACAAGAAGGCATATTCTAAAGCCATTGAAAAGGCCTAATAAACACCCTTTTTAATGACATGGAAAAGTGTTTACAGTGTTAATTGATAGAAGCAGGGGACATTACTATATATTAAACAAAGTTTTAAAATATACATTAAACAAACACTGAAAGGAATAAGCAAAGAAGTGGTAGGAAAACGGGTACCTTCTTTTCCTGCTTTATAATTTTTATACTTTATAAATTTTCTATAATGGGTCTATAACTGACTTTATAACTTTAATAAAAAATGTTAAGAAAACCTAAGCACCTAATTCTAGAAGCTAGGGAAATAATAAAATAAATTCCACAAAAAGAGGAAAAAATAAAGATAAAAGTAGAAATTAATGAGTCTGAAAGTAAAACAAAACAAAAATTATGGAATTAATAATTAATCAAAGATCTAGTTCTCCAAAAAGACTGAGAAAATAGACAAGCCTCTCTGGCAAGTTTGAAAAAAGAGAAAAAAGGAGAAAACATAAAATCCTAACATTAAGAATGTGGAAAGATTAAAAAGAAGAAAAGATTTAAAAGATTAAGAAAATATAATAGATATTTTACATCAATTAATTTTTTTAAAAATTTTTTATTATTAGTTTCAGGTGTGCAAAACAATGCAATAGTTATACTTTTCACCCCTCTCAAAGTGACAACCCCCTCCCCCAATCCACCATCCCTCCACCCCCCATATTATACATATCTATTACAATTCCATTGACTCCACTCTCCACACTGTACTCCACACCCTGTGACTATATATATATATTCAATTATAGTTGACATATAATATTATTCAATGGCAGCCTCAGATGTACAGTGCAGTGGTCAGGCCTCTACCCGTCCATGGAGTGGTCTACCTAGAAAGACGTGAGTCCATCTGGTCCCCTAAAAAATATTTACACATTATTAATTATACTCCCCAAACTGTCTTTCCTATCCCTGTGGCAATATCGTAGTTACCAATTTATGTTGTCTCGTCCCTTCCCCTTCTCCCTCATCCCCACTCTCCTCCCATCTAGCAATTATCAGTTTTTCCTCTGTGTCTGAGACTATTACTTTTTAATTTGCTCATTTATTCAGTTCTTTAGATTCCACATATACGTGAGATCATATGGTATTTGTCTTTCTCTGACTGACTTATTTCACTTATCATATAATGTTCTATAGGTCCATCCATATTGTTGCAAATGGTATGATTTCATTCTTCTTTATAGCGGAGTAATACTCCATTGTGTAAATGTACCACAGTTTCTTAATCCAGTCATCTACCGACAGGCATTTCGGTTGTTTCCAAGTCTTGGCTATTGTGAATAGCGCTGCAATAAACATAGGGGTGCATATTATTTTTTCAAATTAGCATCTTGGGTTTCTCTGGATAAATACCTAAGAGTGGAATTGCTGGGTCATAAGATAGTTCCATTTCCAGCTTTTTAAGATACTGTTTTCCAGAGTGGCTGCACCAATCTGCAGTCCCACCAACAGTGCACCAGGGTTCCCTTTTTCCCACAAACTCGCCAGCACTTGTTGTTTGTTGATTTATTGATGATAGCCATTCTGACTGGAGTGAGGTGGTGTCTCATTGTGGTTTTCATTTGCATTTCTCTGATGATTAGTGAGGTTGAACATTTTTTCATATGCCTGTTGGCCATCTGTATGTCCTCTTTAGAGAAATGTCTCTTCATATCGTCTGCCCATTTTTTACTTGGGTTGTTTGTTTTTTTGGTGTTCAGTGAGTGTTTTATAAATTTTGGATATTAACCCCTTATCAGATATATCATTGACAAATATCTTCTCCCATTCAGTAGGTTGCCTTTTTGTTTTAATGATGGTTTCCTTTGCTGTGAAAAACCTTTTAAGTTTGATATAATCCCATATGTTCATTTTTTTCTTTTACTTCCTTTGTCCGTGGGGATATATCAGTAAAAATATTGCTTAGAATAATGTCTGCAAATTTACTCCATATATATATATATATATATATTTTTTTTTTTTTTTTTTTTTGAGGGCAGTGTCACTGGCCCTCACATGTGGGATCCGAACCGGGGCCGCTGGCTTCCCAAACCAGCGCCCAACCACCGCACCACTTGGGTGGCCCACTCCCTATATTTTCTTCTAGGAGTTTTATGGTTTCAGGTCTTATGTTTAAGTCTTCAATCCATTTTGAATTTGTTCTTGTATATGATGTAAGGAGGTGGTCCAATTTCATTTTTTTGCATGTGTCAGTACAATTTTCCCAGCATCATTTATTGAATAGACTATCTTTACCCCAATGTAAATTTTTGCTTCTGTTGTCCATACATGAATGGATTTATTTCTGGGCTCTCTACTCTATTCCATTGATCTATGTGCCTGTTTTTATGCCAGTGCCAAGCTGTTTTGATTACTGTAGCCTTGTAGTATGATTTGATGTCAAGTAGCATGATACACCCAACTTTGTTCCTTATTTCTCAGGGTTGCCGAGGCTATTCGGGGTCTTTTATGGTTCCATATAAATTTTAGGATTATATGTTCTATTTCTGTGAAAAATGCTTTTGGTAGTTTGATAGTTATTGCATTGAGTCTATATATTGCTTTAGGCAGTATTGACATTTTAACTATATTAATTCTTCCTATCCATGAACATGATAGGTGTTCCCATTTATTTGCATCTTCTTTAATTTCTCTCTTCAATGTATTATAATTTTCTGAGTACAGGTCTTTTACTTCTCTGGTTAAATTTATTCCTATTTTATAGTTCTTAAAGCAATTGTAAATGGGATAGTTTTCTTAATTTCTCCTTCGGATAGTTTGTTATTGGTGTATACAAATACAACTGATTTCTGAATATTGTTTTGTATCCTGCTACCTTACTGAATTCATTTATCAGTTCCAATAGTTTTTTGATGGAGTCTTTGGGGTTCTCTATGTATAGTATCATGTCATCTGCATATAATGACAATTTTACTTCCTCCTTACCAATTTGGATGCCTTTTATTTCTTTTTCATGTCTGACTGCTGTAGCTAGAACTGAATAAAAGTGGAAAAAGTGGACAGGCTTGTCTTGTTCCTGATCTTAAGGGAAATGGTTTTAGCTTTTCTCACTGAGTGATATTAGCTGTGGGTTTAACATATATGGCCTTTATTGTGTTATGATTCCCTTTATTCCCACTCTGCTAAGAGTTTTTATCATAAATGGCTGCTGAATTTTGTGAAATGCTTTTTCTGCATCTATTTATATGACCATATGATTTTTATTTTTCATTTTGTTGATGTGGTGTATCACATTAATTGATTTGCAGATATTGAACCAACCTTGCATACTGGAGATGAATCCCACCTGATCATGGTGTATAATCTTAACATATTGCTGAATTCTGTTTGCTAATATTTTATTTAGAGTTTTTGTTATCTATGTTCATCAGGGATATCGGCCCATAGTTTTCCGTTTTTGTACTGTCTTTCTCTGGTTTTGGAATCAGGGTGATAGTGCCCTCATAGAACGAGTTTGGGAGCCTTCTCTCTTTCTGGATTTTTTGAAATAGTTTGAGAATAATAGGTGATAATTCATTTTTTCAATGTTTGGTAAAATTCACTAGTGAAGTGATCTGGTCCACGGCTTTTGTTTGTTGGGAGATTGTTGATTACTGATTCAATTTCCTTGGTAGTAATCAGTCTATTCAGATATTCTGTTTCTTTTTGCGTTTGCTTTGGAAGGTTGTATGCTTCTAGAAAATTATCCTTTTCTTCCAGATTGTCAAATTTGTTGACATATAGTTACTCATAGTAATTTCTTAAAATTTTTTGTATTTCTGTGGTGTTTGTCATCACTTCACCTAATTTTCATTCCTGATTTTACTAATTTGTGTCCTCTCTCTTATTTTTTTTTTTTTTTTGATGAGTCTGGCTAGAGGTTTGTCAATTTTGTTTATCTTCTCAAAAAACCAGCTCTTGGTTCCATTAATCTTTTGTATTGTTTTTCTGGTCTCTTTTTCATTTATGTCTGCTCTCGTCTTTTTTATCTCCTTCCTTGTATTCCCTTTGGTCTTATTTTGCTGTTCTTTTTCCAGTTCCCTGAGGTGTAAGGATAACCTGTTGATTTGAGATTTTTTCATGCTTCTTTAGGTAGGCCTGCAGTGCTATGAACTTCCCTCCTAGGACTGCTTTCGCTGCATCCCAAAGATTTTGGGTCGTGGTGTTTTCATTTTCATTTGTCTCAAGGTATCTTTTGATTTCTTCCTTGATCTCATTTTTGACCCACTTGCTATTTAGTAGCATGTTATTCAGCCTCCATGTATTTGTGTGTTTTCCAGTTTTTTTCTTGCAGTTGATTTCTAATTTCATAGCTCTGTAGTCAGAGAAGATACTCGATATGATTTCAATTTTCTTAAATTTACTGAGACTTGTTTTGTGGCCTGATATGTTGTCGACCTTGGAAAATGTTCTATGTGCACTTGAGAAGAATGTATATTCTGTAGCTTTGAGGTGAAATGCTCTGAAAATATCAGTTAAATCCAGCTGGTCTAAAGTGTCATTTAAGGCTGCTGTTTTCATGTTGATTTTCTGCCTAGAGGATCTGTCCATTGGTGACAGCAGGGTGTTGAAGTCCCTTATTATGATACTGTTACTGTTGCTCTCCATCTTTATGTCTGTGAATATCTGTTTGATATATTTAGGAGCTCCTATGTTAGGTGCATAGATGTTTACTAGGGTTATGTTCGCTTGTTGGATCGATCCCTTTATTCTTATGAAGTGCCCTTCTTTGTCCTTTATTATATTCTTCAATTTAAAGTTAATTTTATCTGATGTAAGTATCGCTACTCCCGCTTTTTTCTCAGTTTCATTTGCATGAAATATTTTACTCCATCCCTTTACTTTCAGCCTGTGTCCTTTGATCTGAGGTGAGTCTCTTGTATACAGCATATGCAAGGGTCTTGCTTTCTTATCCATTCAGCCACTCTATGTCTTTTGACTAGAGCATTTAACGCTTTACATTTAATGTGATTATTGATAGGTGTGTAGTTATTGCCATTTAGTTATTTGTGTTTCTGGTCTTCATTAGTTAGGTTTTTTTTTGTTTTTTTCCCCTTTCTTTTGCCTAAAGAAGCCCTTAACATTTCCTGCAATGCTGGCTTGGTAGTAATGAATTCCTTTAGCTTATTCTTTTCTGCGAGGCTCTTTTTCTCTCCTTCAATTCTAAATGACAGCCTTGCTGGATAAAGCAATCTAGGTTATAGGCCTTTGTTTTTCATCTCTTTGAAAACCTCCTGCCACTCCCTCTGGCCTGCACAGTTTCTGTAGAAATGTTGGCTGATATTCTTATGGGGGTACCCTTGTAAATAACTTGCTGCCTGTCCCTTGCTGCTTTTAGGATTCTGTCTTTGTCCTTAACCCATGCCATTTTCACTATAATGTGTCTTGCTGTGGGCCTGTTTGGGATCATCTTGGTTGGAACTCTCTGCACTTCCTGGGCTTGTATTTCAATATCCTTTGCCAGGTTAGGGGAGTTTTCAGACATTATTACTTTGAATATGTTCTCAATCCCTTGCTCCCTCTCTTCTCCTTCTGGTATTCCTATGATGTGCTGTTTTGGCACTTGAAGTTATCATCCAGCTCTCTTAAACTGTTTTCAATGTTTTTTATTCTTTTTTCTTTTTGTTGTTTCGTTTGGATGATCTCTGCTGTCTTGTCTTCTAAGTCGCTAATTTGATCCTCTGCTTCATCCAATCTGCTGGTAATTCCTTTCAGTTTATTATTTATTTCAGTAATTGCATTCTTTATTTCGAGCTGGTTGTTTTTCATGATTTCTCTATCCTTCTTTATATTCTCACTAATTTCCTTGAACATTCTAATCATCAGTGTTCTGAACTCTGTCTCCGAAAGCTTGGTCACCTCTATTTCCTCTGATTCAGGAGGTTTCTTCTGTTCTTTTATTTGGGATGTATTTGTTTCCCCATTCTGGCTTACTCTTTGTGCTTGCTTCGATGTAATAGGTAGAACCCCTAGGTCTCTCAGTCTCTTCTGGGTGGACTTATGGACTTTATATTTGAATTACTCAGTCTCCCTATTCTCCTGTGTGTGTGTGTACCAGAGGTGTTCCTTGTTTTGTGTGTCTTCTCCTGTTGAAGTTGAGCTTTGATTGCTTTTAGCTTGTCAGTAGGTGGGATTGACTCCGAGACTGACTAGCTGTGAGGATTAGCTGTGCCCACAGTGTATGATCTGCTGTCTGAGGGTTGACCCCTCTGACGAGGCTTGGCCTCTATGCACTCTTGTGCCTGTAGCAATTTCCCTTTGGGTGTGACTCTTGTAGGTCAAACTTGGTAATGCTCTGGTTGGTCTAAAGTTGGCCTCTGGGTGTGATGATTCGTGAGCCTCTTTGGCTGGGCCCTACTGCAGAGCAATTTTAGAGCAAAACAGATTAACAAGCACAACCACAACAGCCACCAAAAGAAACCAGATACTCTCACATGTAAGAAACAATCAACAATCAACACTAAACATGCACAGAAATATCAAACATACAAAAAAAAATTGCAGAAAATTGGAAAGGAGGAGGAAAAGTAGAGCCTTGAAAAGAAAGATGAAAAGAAGGGAGAGAGGGAGAGAGGGAGAGAGAGAGAGAGAGAGAGAGAGAGAGAGAGAGAGAGAGAGAGAGAGAAGACAAGAAAGAAAGAGGGGGGGGGAATATATATATATATACACACACCCCCATATATATGGCTTTATATATACACACACACACATATATATATATACCTATATAAACAACTAAAAATGATAATAATGAAATAGAAAAACAAAAGCACCCCAAACAAGCAAACAAAAAAAAAACACCAAAAAAGCCAAACAAACAAAAAGAAAAAAAAAACCAAGCCCCCCAAAAAAACCAGTGCCAGTGTTGGCTAAAGTCCACCAAGCTATCCCCAGGTTGCTCTCTGCTGTACAAAACCTCCTCTGCTGTTTTGTGGGACCAGAGCTGGCCAGCTGGCGCCTGGAGTGACCCTGGCGATGCAGGTCTGGATGAATGGAATTATCAGGTGTGACTGGTAGTTTTTACAAAGTCAGTGCCATTTCTGCTCTTGCCTGCCCAAAGGCACGCTGAGAACTGCGCAGCCAGAAGGCTGGATGTGTGACTTCAGGACCTCTTTCTGCTATGGGCTGTGTGTGTGTGTGTGTGTGGGGGGGGAGTTCAGCACTGTTAAAAGTCGGAGGCCTGCTAGTGACTCGGCAGCTGAAGTTGCCCTGCCTCCCAAGCAGCGCAGGAGAGGTGGAGGGGGGAGGGGGGGTAGGCCCGCACTCTGGAGCCTAAGAGCCTGGTCTGGGAGTAGGAGCGCCTCTGTAATCTGACACTTGTCCTCCATTCAGAGGTCAGATGAAGACGCTGGGATGGCAGGGGCCAGGGTTTCCGGGGGACGGTGGGAATAGGTTCTTATCGATACAGTTGCTTTTTGTTTTCTGTCCGAGAAAAAGAAAAAGAAAAAAAACGGAAAGAGAAAACAAAAACAAAAAAACTCCCGCCGTCATTTTGAGCTAAGGCTTCTGCCTCAGCCTCTCCAGCCGAGCACCTGGTGGGACCGCAGAGGTGCAGAGAGCAAGCCGCTGGCACATTCTCCCATCTGTCTCCTGGGGCCCCTTGTCTCAGCAGCTGCGCCTCCACGCATCCCACCTCCCTCTTCCCCCACTTGCGCTGTCTTCCCACCTTCAAGCAATCGCGATGCGAGTCTCTCGGCTGTTCTGTGTGATACTTGGATGAGTTACAGCTGCCCTCATTGCAGCGCTGTCAAAGGGAGAACTCAGGGAGCCCTCCGCACAGCATCCATTTTCCTCTCTCCCCGCACGTCAATTAATTTTTAAATTTAGATGAACTAAGATTTTCTAGGAAAACATGACCAAACTGACTCAAAAATAGTATAAAATTTGAACAATCAATACAGAAACATTTGTAAAAGTTTCCACACCACCAACACAATTCCAAAAGGCACCAGGCCCAGAAGGATTTATAACTGAATTTTACCAAACCATCAAGGAACAGATACGCCATACATTTAAACTGTTCTGGAACATAGAAAACGCAGAAAGTTTTAAGTTTATTTTATAAAGCTAGCACAACAGCTGTAATATATACAAAGATACCACAAAGAAAAACATTACTATAGATTAACTTGACTTATGAACACAGATGTAAAAATTATAAATAAGTCATTTCCAGTTGAATCCCAATGTGCATTGGAAGTGTAAGATACCATGACCATGAACAAATATGGTGTATTCTAGGAATGCTCAACATTAGAATACTTTGATTACCTTGATAAATGTTATTTGATAAAGCTCAACACTCATTTCTGATATGAACTCACAGGAAGCTAGAAATAGAAATTATCTTCCTTAACTTCTAAAAAGAGCATTTAACAGAAACCAATATCAAAATTAAAGGTAAAAACAAGAGTTTTATCATAAGGTCAGTAACAAAAAGAGGATGCCAACTCTCACTGCTATTCCTCCAACATTACTATGGAGTCCTAGCCAATCCTATAAGACAATGGCTTTAGAATATGCCTTCTTGTATGATGAAACATAATGTACTAACATATTCCCCTAATGTTAATAAAAATATAAATGTTATCAACTTACAAAATTCAAAAGAATCAAAAAACTATTATAATTAAGAGAACTTAGAAAGAAAGATGGCCAGATAGAAAATCTGGCATTCAAAACTCATTATCTTTCCTATATCCCAGTAATAGTCAATTGGAAAATTTAATAAGATAAAATATCTCTAAAAGAAAAAAAAAGATCATTAAATGTGTAGAAATAAACTAAATAAGACATATGTGAGACCTATATAAAGAAAATGCTACAGAAAGATAAAGATGTTCTAAATAATTGAAATGCTTTTGGAACTAAGGATCAATATCGTAAAGATGACAATCCTTCCCAATTTATCTATAAATTCATTGTCATTTCAATTAAAACTGTGAGTAGGAATGGAGGAATAAAGAAATGGAACAAAAGAACAAAATAGAGATCCCATAAAGAGACTCAGGTATATAAGAAGATTTAGTATTTTACACAGGTAGAAAAATGATGATTTGTATTATTGAATAAACACCATTAAAACATTTTGTGAAAATGAAGTTAGATCTTTACCTCTCATCATATAACAAAAATAAATTCCACATTGATAAAGATCTACTCATAAAAAACAAGAGTGATTTAAACTATAAAGAAAAAGATTGACATATTTAATCATAAAATACAAAAAAACTTTTGTATGGCTAAACATACCTTAAATAAGTTGAGAAAAATATTTGTATCATGTAACAGAAAAAGGTTAATATCCATATAAAAAACTCCAAATCAATAAAAGAAAAACAACTCAAAGGACATGAGTAGAAAAAATAAAATTCAAAAAAATAAAATTAAAGACTTACCTCACTAATTAAAGAAATGCAAATTAAAAAGCTCTGTTTCTCAAATATTTCTAGGCGTACAGACTAGTATAATGTTTTTGAAAGGTAACTTAGTTTGGGGGGAAAATATATATACCAGGGTGCCAAAAAAATGTATACAAGTGGACACTTTGGTCAGTGTTACTCAAGCAGTAGTTTGCTGTAATCAGAAGTGTCTGGATGCTGATGGTAACCATTTTAAGCACCTCTTGTAACTGTAATTGCAGAAGTCAAACATGACTTGTATTCATCTTTTGTTATCGGTATATATTGAGTATTACAATTTTAATACAGTTTTCCTTTCTTACGGGCCAGCCGAGTGGCGTGGTGGTTGAGCACTGGCCTGGGAAGCCAGCGGCCCCGGTTCGGGTCCCACATATGAGGGCCAGTGACACTGCCCTCAAAAAAAAAACAATGTGTATACATTTTTTTGGCACCCTCTGTATATAAATATAAACTGAACATTCTCTCTAACATAGCAATTCTACTTCTGAGCTATTTTCCTAAAGAAGTAATCCTATAAATATGTAAAGATATAAATATAAAAATGTTCTTTCATCAGCACTTCTAAAAGAAAAATATGCTGAAACTGATGAAAGATGCAGAGGAATAGTCATACAACAAAATATTACATATACATAATATGGAATACATAAGAAGAGAGCCACAATTATTTTTCTATTAAGTCAAAAATAAAAATCTGTTATAGGCAGTATGCTATGATCCAATTTTTGTAAATATAAATAAATACATAAATAAAGCGAAGACAACAAATGTCTCTCTGTATATGCCTATGAAAACTTCAGGGAAAGATACGCTGCATACTAATCCATGCAATCTGCTTAATTCTGGGAGATGGAACGTGGGATGGGAGTGGGCGGAGACTTTCTGGTTCTGCCTTATAAGAAAAACATGTACTGTATTCCTTTTATAATTAAAAAGATACTGAGGAAAGAAAAAAGGAAGGAGAGAGGGAGGGAAAGAGGAGAAGAGACATCTGGGAGTTGGAAGGCAATCAAGTAGAGTAAAATAGGAAGAGAAGCCACAACTTCAAAGGTACCATTCAGCCCCCACAAACTTACCATCAATGTCCTAGCTACGTTACAGCCCAAGGTGCCAGCTCCAAGCAGCAGACATCTGGCAGACACAACTTTGTCTAAGTCCAAAGTCGGCACCAATCTCCAACACATCAATTTGAGATTTAGATCCACTGATGACTCAGCTAACCTAGAAAATGAGAGAACTGTTTATTGATTCAGTCAATCACTCATTTATGTCCCAACCTTGTCCCTTTTAGATAGAAAGTTGGGCCGGCCGAGTGACTCAGTTGGTAAAGAACTCGCTCAAGAGTGTGAGCTGAGCTCTGAGCAACAGCAGTTCGATGTCCAGCCTGAGCTGAGCTGCCGCTAAGCTGCCAACAGGTGGCAGGATGGCTCAGCTAAAAATAATAATAATAATAATAATAATAATAATAATAATAATAATTAGGTGCTTAGACAGAAAGTAGCTGTATGAGAAACCAAGAAATAAACACTATGGAAATTAGGATCAAAAGGAAAATAAGGGCCAGCTGAGTGGCGTGGTGGTTAAGCGCTGGCTTAGGAAGCCAGCAGCCCCAGTTCAGGTCCCACATATGAGGGCCAGTGACACTGCCCTCAAAAAAAATAAAATAAAATAAAGGAAAATAAGATGGAGCCTGAGGGTAAGTGGGGAGGACAAAGGTTCCTGTACAGAATGCCTGCCATCATGGCTCTCTGCAATGATGAGTGATAGGCCACATGTTTCATACTGAGTTCCTAGCAGCCAAGATGAAAAGGGAAGCATGGCTGGTAATAGGAGTCAGTTTGTCCATAAATAAAAACATACCAGCTGCTAAACTTAGAAAACTTTTTCCTAATACTGAAAACAGAGAAATTTTTTCTAAGACCCCTCAATACAGGATGCACTTACACCCTCCCTTTAATATAATACTGGTTTCTGTGAAATATGTCTTATAAGGTCCTTCAATATAGGTGAATAGGTCAAAATTAAAGGGCAATGAATAAATGACTCAAACATGGTGCAGGTACAAAGGCTTGAAAGTGTGAGCTTGAAGCAAGAACGAAATTTAGAATGTCTGGATGACAAATAGATGCCCTGTGTGCCCTTCAGGATATTCATCATTAACATTAATTCCCACAGCCAAACTTAAATTAAGAATTAGGCAGCAAGGAGTGCTAGAACACTCACTGTTCATGTGGATGGCACCCCCTGGACTGAACTGTGCAACGCTGCTGGCCTCACAGGGCCTGGTGTGCAAAAGCCCCACTGGAGGAAACATCTTCCAAAATATACCTTTTAGGGTCCATACATTCACTGAGGTTCACCATCCTCGGTCCCATGCCTCCTTTCTGGTTCTTTTCCCATCCAACTGCTTTGGGACAATCTTAAGGCAAATAAAACAATAAGTTTAATGAAGGAGGGAAGCACAAAAACAAACAGGTCAAGCGGCAAGATGGCCCGTGCCCTGAGAACCTTTGAGTGCACTTCCTTCTCAGAGAGGCTCGCAGGCCTCAATTCGCACCTCCTTGCCTCAGTCGGTCCCCATCTTCCTTGGCTGCTAGGAATCTTGTTTAGAGGCCAGGAGACCCGAGCAGACTTCTCCTGTATAGGAGCTTCTGAAACAGCCCTCATCTGTAGCCCAAGCTGCTCTGACTTCTGCAGTTACTGGAAGTTGCTCAAATAAAGACCATAGTATCTGGGACTGGAATAACCCTGTGGAGGGTTCACTATCTCCAGGAGACAGGCTGGTGGGATGGCAGCACAGTCCGTGCCTTGTGTTCCTCATCCTTACCGTGTCCCTCTGCCCAGCTGCTCAGCTCCATCACCGTGTGCCTAGCTGTGGGCAGGTCACAGTCCAAGAGGCCTGTCCCTCTGTTAGGCTGCCCTCTCCTCTAGGATTACCCTTATCCGTTCGGCCTTTCCGTCCTCCTGGCTTATCTCTCTTAACCTCTGCTATGGGTGCCTCTGTAACTCCAATTCTAGCAGTTCTCAGTGTGTGCCCTCTGGGAGGCTCTGGGAGGATAAGGATCCTGAGGCTGGGACGTGGGACATGCCTCTGCACCCATATCTATGTTCTCTATCTGCCCCTTACCACCACCCAGACCTAGAGATGCACATCACACGTGAGGGAGACGAAAGCTCTGAGAAGCCTGCAGGAAAGGAGCCACTTAGTTTGATTTGGCTTTGTGTTTCCCAGATTTACCTGGCCTGATGCTCAGTGTCTCCCTCCCTCACTGGTAACACAGTCAGGGCAATGCAGCTCTCTCTTCCTGTTGCAAACTCCTCATAAACACCGCAGTTACCCTGTAGAATACTCATGCTACCTCCTCACCTTAATGGAAACATGGCTTCCCTTGGTGGCAAAGTGCTAATGGGGTGCAGCCACTCTCTTACACTCCCCACATCTCAGGACCTCAGTCCTTTTCTTACTGAATCCATCATCTCCTTCTCAGGCAATTCACCCAGCCACAACCTACCCTCCCAGAATCCCCTCCAATGTCTGCCTTCAATAAGTTCCTGGAGGAAGAGAAACTCCTTGACTTAAAAATATTGAATGTCAACTATAATGGAAAAATTTTTAAAGGGGGAGATGAAGGGGAATAATAGGTTCAAATTTCCAGGCATAAAACAAATAAATCATAGGGATGTAATGTGCAGCATAGGGAATATAGTCAATAATATTGTGACAGCGTGGTACGGTGTCAGATGGTTGCTGGACTTATCATGGTGATCACTTCTTTAGGTATATCAATGTTGAATAACTAGGGTGTATACCTGAAACTATTATAATATTGTATGTTAGCTATATTTTAATAAAAGTCTTTTAAAAAAAGATGTGCAGGGCTACTGAGAGGAATTCTGTTTGTTTCTAATTATATTCTGGTGTTCTTTGGCCATTCTCCTACTTCTAGATGTCTATCAACACCTCTATTTTCCTTTCCTGGGGAATTTTGTACCTTTTGAGGTTTTTTTTTTTTTTAAAAAAAAACAGTATTGCTTATGGGCCGCCCGAGTGGTACGGTGGTTAAGCGCTGGCTTGGGAAATCGGCAGCCCCGGTTCGGGTCCCACATAAGGGCCAGTAACACCGCCCTCAAAAAAAACAAACAAAAAAAAAACCCAAACAGTACTGCTTAATATAATTATAGAAACTAGAAGGTGTTGATTTCATTTATACAATCTTTTCTTTGTGAAGAGAAAAGATGGGGTAGGATGACCAGTGGGAAATCATGGGCCAATTATCCTCAAAAGCCACTTGGACCCAGTTTGGCTGGGGCATCATTCACAGCAAGACGCCAAAAAACAAATGCCCCTTCTCATTTTAACTCAGGTCTCTGGTGTGGTCTTATTTTTAATGTCATCAAAAATTAAAACTGATATATCAGATTTGAGTTCTTAAAAAGACTAGAATATGAAAGACAGTTCAGGGAATATAATTAATAATGTAAATATTTTGTAGGTGTCAGATGGTGACATGTCTTGTTACGGAGACCACTTCATGGATAGAGGTAGAGGCTTGATCACCTCACTGTACACCTGAGCTGATGTTGTATAATACTGTATGTTAACTGTAATTGAATATATAGATAGTCACGGGATGTGGAGTATAGCGTGGAGTCCATGGAATTGTAATAGATATATATAATATGGGGGGGGGCGGAAAATTGGGGATTAAAGAAAAAATAGAGACTTCAAAACCATTTTCTAGGAAAAAGAGTTCAGACCTGTTACAAAATCATATTTTGTTTGATTTCCTCACTATTCTTATATTAAATAAAAATGCTTCTCTAATATATAGCACAAGAAACTTGACTAGAATACTCTAGTAATGTAATTCATAGCCAACCTAAGCTTTATCCTGTTACAGATAAGAAATCATAAAGCAAAAACAAAATGTCATTTTATTTTTATCATTATTTTTTTTTTTTTAGAGAGCAGTGTCACTGGCCCTCATATGTGGGATCTGAACCGGGGCCGCTAGCGTCCCAAGCCAGCTCTTAACCACCGCACCACTCAGCCAGCCCCAAAATGTCATTTTAGATTAAAACATCTCTGTACTCAAAATGCTATAGTCATGTCTATAAAAATCAGATGTACTTTAAAAATATTGATAGTGAAAAAAATACTATAAGAGTATATGACAATATTGAATCTATTATACGTGTCTCCAATAAACTACACTTATAAGACATACCCCAAATTAATAAGGAAATAATTTTTTAGAGGAAACAGGATCTGTTTCCCCACATTTGGGCAACCAGGAGAATTCCAAGACAGGGATTAAAATGCGGGCTCTCTCACTCTCAGCAGTGTCTGCTGCCTCCTTCAGCCAGTTGCCGGAATAATCTTTGTATCAGCAATGAAGAGTAGGCTTGGCTTCCCCATGAGGTGCAAAAGAAGGTGTAGGATATTTAAAGTAATACTTGTTATATCATTGTCATTGCAACTCTGGGATGTTAGAAATACTAAAAAGCGCTGCCATAATCATACCTTCACTTCACATTATGATATAGAAAACTATGAAGTTTTATTTATTTTAAAGTTTAATTTACAGCTAAGAGGGCACATATTAAATCACACGAAAAAGAAAATTTGTCTTTTAAACAATCTACACTCAATATCAAGCATAAAAAAGATATATTGAAAGCACTGTTGGACTATCGTAAACCTCTTTTTTCAAAGGGAAATCTACAGTGTCCTAGGTTTGCCAGCTTCGTCAAGTATCAGCGATATTACTGGGAGCGGGCAGGAAGAGTAATTCAGTGACTCTATTTTAACAATGGAAAGAAAAGTGCCTTCCCCAAGAGCAGGTGGCAGGATTGAGTAAATGAAGTGTGCGAGGTACATGGTGACCTGAGAGGTGGCCCACATTACTTGTTAGTTAACTTCATTCTCCTAGAATGATGCTCAAGTTGCGGCTTAATAAAACAAAGGTACAGCATGTAAGTTAACATCACATGGAAGCTATTTTAGAATGTGCCAGAAGAGGGTGCTAAATCAAATGCAAATATCTGAAGACAGCAGAAGGGCAAGGAATTTCTTAGGCTCTAGACTGACAAGTAAACAGCTTCCTCCTTTGCTGACCAAGCAGTTCTCTGTCAATCTTTCTGAGAAGTCGTTTTAAGACATTTATCAGTGCTGCAGCAAAGAATCACTGATAAAATGTCATCAGAGCCAATCCTGGATCCTTTTGACTTCTGCACTTGAGAAATGACATCTCAGAAGAGTTTTTAGCATCCTCTCCGCCACACCTCTCTTCCCAACACACACACACACTTTAAGGCACATGATCTGTGGAGTAAAGAAAGTAATGTGCCTTGGAACCCTGTGGATGTTGTGAAGAACAAATTAAGCAATGCATGTGAAAGTACTCTGGAAAGCATGGAAGTCACAAAAATCTGTGGAATCATTTTGGAGAGGGTTGGGCTTAGTGTGAGACAGGAAATTAACATAAATTAGCACTTAGGAAGCTCCTAATCACATGCTGGACATGGTGTTCTGTCTTTTACTCGGCTCACAGATTCCTCACCAGAAATGCTCCACGAGGTGGGTACTATTAGTACTCAAACTTCGGTATGTGTTTTCTGTGACATGTATATAAATATAAATGTATGTACATATATATATACATACACACACGTCTATAGAAAATGTCTGTAAGCCTAAGTTTCTAATTTATGAAGGGGAGATAATAGCTGATGTCTAACCACACAGGACCAATGAAGAATATTAAATGTGGAAAGAGAAATGGCCCTTTGCTCACTGGTGTGCTGTATGGAGAATAGAACCACACACAACTTTTAAGTTTGTAACGAATAAATATGTAAGGGCATTAATACTTCATTCTTCCTTTAAGATAGTGTCAGGAATCAAAATTTTTATCCTAAGCAAAAACAAAAACAAAACTGGAGAGGGGGAAAAAGAAAACATCCTTAAGATTGCCTGGAGGAAATTTCCCCGGGGAAAATCTTTGCTTTTGTTCCTGTCTGAATGGCAGAGCTGCCCTCTGTTTGCTGGGAGGTGTTCCCATGGGCAATGAGATAGGAGATGTACCTTTCTCTTCCATCTGCTGCCATTGTGAAAGGATGAAAGGAAAGTTAAATTTGACTTGGTTTCTGATAAGTGATAATTACATGCATTCTCAAAGACTGACAAATTACCTGGGCTAAATGCCATTTCTGGAAGCTTCACTTCGAAGACGATGCTGTGGGTGATCTCTCTGACCCCCTGCATGGTTCGGTCCCGGAAGCAGAGAACTTCAACAGATGGGAAACTGCTACTCCTGGTGTCAGGCCCGGATATTTTTATTTTATTTTTTGAAGGAAAGAAAAGAAAGAGCTCACATAAGAACTTCAGAAAACCCAATTGGAGAGAATTCAATTCATTGTATTATGCCTCCCTGACCCTCGGATGATGGCCTTAACCACTGAGAGATTTGGACACATCCATGGGCGCTGCCTTTGTCTAAGCATTCAGAGGCTGAAGGCTGAATAGGCTCTGATTTCTTTCTAGGTGAATTTTATATAACAATCACATTGCACATAAATACTACTGACAAATGAATCTTAATACAGGAGAACAAAAAAAAGCTCACAAGACATTAAAAAGAACCTCTAAGGCATGCATGGGTTCTCCTGGCCACCCTTCTCTCCATCTGAATTTACACCCACGAAACCATGGCTCCGCCAGTGAGGAAGCCCATTTGTGCCATATAGAGTGACCACCTGGATAAGTCGGTATAACCATTCTCCCTCTGGAGACAATCTATAACTCAGCCATCGTCATGTTTTTTAAGTAAACATTTTTATTTAAATAAAGCAGATACAAAGACAAGTACATAAATCTTAACTGTAAAGGAGCTTGTCTCATTGCTGCTCTGTTATTCACCACCTCCTTCAAAAGGAACTAGGACTCTAACTTCTAAGTCCAGAGCTTTTGCCTGTTTTGACCTTCACATAGATGGAGTCACAGAGTATGTATTCTTTTCATATCCAGTTTATTTCACTCAACATTTAAAAAACATTATGTTTGCTACACATCTTCAACACTTGGTATTGTCATTTTTTTAAGTCATTCTGGTGGGTATGTGGCAGTGTCTTACTATTGTATCTTATTATCTCTATTAATGAGTAGTATCATTATATTTTATTTCCTTGATGACTAATGATGTTGAGCATCTTTTCAAAGATCTGTTAGCCTTTTAGATACCCTATTTGAATTATTTTAGGGTTAGATAAAAAGAGGTTGGTAGCAACAGGAAAATCTTATCTGAAAGCAACCCAAACAGCTGAAGGAAGGGCTGGAGAATTTCAGGGTTGGGACCTCTGGCTGTTTGCCTACTCTAAATATACTCTAAAATATCTTTAGTATAGCCTGGTCATAGTCTGCAGCTCTATAACAGACCTGCTTAGGGGCTCACCATTGATGAAAATTGGATCATGACTGGTTTATTGATTTACTATCTGGTTTCTGTGCCACGAAAGAAAAAAAAATGCATTTAGGAAAACAGAGATACAGATATAGGCAAACACACTGTCAAAAACATATAGACAGACAGACTGACAGATAGACACACAACATACACACATGTAAATACCATCTGTGGGCTGCTAGGACCAAAAAATTCCTCAAAGGCCATCCAGGGTACTGGGCTAAGTTACAGGGATCATATACACCAATTGTTATCTGTGAACAGAAAAGACTCTGAGTGAGTCAAATATCATGGCAGTTTCACATACAGACATTGCTAATGCTTCCTCTTCCATTTTTATGCTGTTCTGCAAAAACATTAATGATTAGACACTTGGTGAAGGACTAAAGGGAAGAGAGGAAAGCAAAATGATGTCACACTCGACAACAGAACTTCTTGATGGCAGGAGCTGTCAAATTTTTCTCTGCACCCCTGTACCTTGCACTGGGCCTGGCAGAGAATAGAAAGTACATGCATTTAAAAGGGAGAAAGACTGAAAGGAAGACAGAAAGGGAGAGAGGGAAGAAGTGGGGGAAAGAGGGAGTTTTCTTATCTATAGGATAACTCTTGCCTGCACTCAGCACAGAGACAAGGCAGGCACTCAGCAAATGGGAACTGTAACACAATATAAATACTCTATTGTATTAACTTCACTGACCTCTTTGTTCGGTTTATCACCTTTACATAGTTCTCTATCTTCAGTTTCAAGATTATCTTTTCTTAAATGGCAGAGAGAAGAAGGCGACAAGTTTATAGATTATCAGAAATTCTCCGAGTGTAGCTTTTATCATCTGCAAATGTAGAATTGGGACTAAGTGGTATTTAAATTATATAGATTAGAATGTTATATTACATACTGTAAGTGGATGCCTAATTTCAAAGAATGAGCATATTTTGGAAAGGCAATGAGGTAGGAAGGTAAGAAGAAAAAAAGAAATCTTTTTTTTGAGCAGAAAAGATCAGGCATAAGTTGTTAGTGCAACATGTCCTAAGATGAGCTATGGAGCAGGGATGAACTGCTAAAAAGAAATCTATCACATATCCATTAAGAGAGGTCAGCATGGAAATGCTTTGAAGTATCTCCTATCCCCATGAAGTACGCATGAGTGCAAAAAGCAAGCATCCGGACAGGAAAAACACACAACTCATTTGACACTAGGTTGAATACAATTTACTATCCCTTAAAGTATTCAAAAGTGAATCTACCATCTTTAAGTGCTGTAGGAACTAAATCAGGAACCTCAGTAGGAATTAGCACAAGGCTAGGTAAACCGGATTAACTATTTGGCAATTTTATTTTTTCCATGGCAATCAGAAGCAATCATTGGCAAGTAGCTCTGGGTTCTAGAACTGGTTTTGCCACAAATTCACTTTGTGACAAATCACTTCCTTTTATAAAACAAATCAGCAGAAAAAAGTAAAATTTGATTAAAAAAAACAACACCCAAAACTTGGTTTAGAAGGTTGATGAAATAAATGTTCCTTTCCACTTGGCTGAGAGCACAAAATTCATTGAGGTGGTCCAGTCATAGTCTGGCTATGGTCCAGCCAGCAATTGCTCAAAAAGTACAACGTGAGAAAGGAAAAAGTGGGGGAAATTGTCCACTTGAGTGACTTGAGAAATTTCCACACTGATCCCATAAAACCTGTTTATCTGATAAAAGGCTATTTCCCAAACATCTGATATAACAAGAAATGCACCCAAGATTACATGTTTTAAAAGTATACGACAAAATTCAAATATCTAATGCACAGTGATGTCACAGATGGCTATTAAGATGCGAAGATCGCTAAGTGAAAAAAGAAGCCCGCTAAAAGCATATTGATGCTGTTGCTTCATCCCAAGATTCTACGCCCTAGAATTAAAAGCTAATGTTGTTGAAATCACAAAATATTTCCCAAACATCCAATTTTCGATAACTGCTCTGAAGAAAGTAAAAGACTCATGCAACTTTTCCCAAGATTGGCAATGGGAGAGTGATTTGGGTGTTTTTAACACACTCATAACAACTCTTTGTTGCAGCCACGCAGTGCCACCATGACCCTTAAGTGGAGTCAGTGTTTTACTGAAGGAAATAAGGACTGAAACAAGGCCCATTTTTAAATGACTACATGTATCAGAGTATATATCACATTCAATGCTGGTAAAGGTACACTGTTGGCAGGAGAGAAAAGTAGCAGTACAGTTCATTTATCTGCCAATATTCTCAAAATGGGCACACAGCATTGTCCCAAATACAGTGAAAAGCTATTTGTGATCATTTAGTGGGTCACAACTAACATTTTTCAAAAAGATAAAATAAGATAGAAAATAGAGTACCTAGATCTAGTAAAATATTATTTTGTGAAATCTTTGTTTCAGTTACAGATATGTGTGTGTGTGTGTGTGTGTGTGTGTGTGTACATCTAAAGACACACAAATGTGATCACTGAGTCAAAATGTAATAGGTGTTTTTAACTATAAGTAACAGTCAAAGAAGTTTGGCATTAAGCAATCACCTTAATCACAATAAGTCATCCAAGAAATGAGAGGAAATCAATCAAAGATGCCTCTGCAATTGAGCTTTGATTTAAAGAAAGGCCCATTACTGACCTGGTAAAACCTTCCTGGATGCTCTGGGGGCTTCTCAACTGATAACCCTGAAAATCACAGGAGGAGCTTCTCCTGCAAGCAGTCTACTCCTAATTTCTTCAGGTTTTTCTTTTAAATACAAAAAGGCAAGAAAGTTTGCCTTTCTTTGGTAAAGGCAAAGTTGGCTGCATAACTCGGGGCCTCAAAATTCCATTTTTTATAGAATAGTTAGAGATGGTGGATAGTCCAAAGAAAAACATTTTCCTTTGAAAATGAAAACTGACAAACTTATTCTAAGAAAATACAGTGGAAACAATTATAATATGTGAGTAAGGGCAGGCCGAGTGGCGCGGTGGTTAAGCACTGGCTTGGGAAGCCAGCAACCCCGGTTCAGGTCCCACATAAACCATCAAAAAAAAAGAGGGCGTTATTTCTGTATCCTTGTATATGAGGAGGAAACTGAGGCTCAAAGGGCTCAGGTCATGAAGTGGGGCCCAAAGTCTGGCCTTCCTGCTCCATCACAGCATGAGTAGGAAGCTGTGAGCCAGGGACAAAACAGCAGGTGCTTCTCTTCCCATGATGGCAAGCATCTGACTGTGGGAGAAAGGTCATTCACATGTGACAAGACTTCCGTTCCCCAACCTCATGTCCACTCTCCTCATCTATAAAATGGGAACACTACTGCTTGCTTTGTAGGGTGTTGGAAAGATTGCAGATAGCACGGGTGAGTGACCAGCTCTGGGGGGCACACAGTTAGAACTGAGAACATGGCAGCCACAGCTGCTGCTGGCTAGGTGGACAGGCACCCTCTCACAGCCAGCTGAGGCTCTGGACACAGATGAACTGTGTCTCTGGGTGCAGAGGTCCCATTCTAGCTTGGTACAGAGATGGGCCATCCCCCTCCGGATCTCAGCCATCCCACAGGTGCCCCCCAGGCAGTCGAACTCCCATCCTCTGAGCCAGGAACCCCAATAGGATCCATGAATGGGTTTCAGTGTTCTGGGGATCTCCTCACATTAGATATTCGATATGCATTTTTCTGGAAAGAGGCTCCAATGCTCCCATCAATTCTCAAAGAGGTTATGTACCACCACTCTTACCCAAATTAAGAGGCACTGCTCTGAATTACTCATTGCAGATTACCTCCCCCTATTCTGCTTCCTGCTGGACCACTAAGCACGACTGTGCCTCACACTAGACATAAACTTTAGGTGACTAAACAATTGGGAGAGCCTTTATAAGCTGCATGGCCTTAATCAGACAGCAGAATACTCACATCCAAGAGGACATTTATAATGAGCCACACTAAGCATGACCTACTGCTTACTGAAGGCCTACTGTGTGTCAGGCACTGACCCAGGTGCTTCACACATGTGAGCTCCAATCCTCACAACAACTCATGCACACAGGCCTCCATTCCTCCACTGTATTTACAAGCCAGGCACAATACTGTAAGAGGCAGATACAGTAGTGGAAAACCAAAGATAGGGTACCCACCATCGTGGAGCTTACATTTACTTGGGAAAAAAAAGATATTGATCAAAATCACCGAAGAAAATGTACAACTATAACCTCACTGGGGAGAGCTGGAGGCGGGGGTGAAATAGGCAGAAGAGAAAGAGGGGATTTCCAGGCAAACGCATGTGTAAAGGCCCTGTGGCAGGAAGACATCGCTGAGGTGTGGCAAGGTGTAAAGAAAGAGGGAATATGGACCAACTGGGGCTGGATCTCCACAGGGACCAGGCCATGGAGAGTCCTGTATGCTATACTAAAGAATTCGGCTATTGGGCCGGCCAAATGGCACATTGGTTAAGAGTTGGCTTGGGACACCAGCTCTGAGCAGCAGGGCCCCGGTTCGGATCCCACATATGAGGGCCAGTGACACTGTGCCCTCTACAGCTAAAATGGTGAACAACAGCTCGACCTGGAGCTGGGCTGCTGTGAGTTGCCAGTGATGACGTAGGCTGCAGCCCCTGCTGCAGTGGGCTGCCATGAACTAGCCGTGAGTCACAGTGAGCTGCAGTCCAATGGCTGGCAAGTGACTGCCTCACCCTGGAAGAGCACAATGATAATACCAACATGGGCCAGTGAAGCAACATCCTCCACAACTAGACTGAAGAACAAAAGGATAGCAACTTGGGCCAGACGAGTGGTGCAGTGGTTAAGAGCTGGCTTGGGATGTCAGCAGCCCAGGTTCGGATCCCACATGAGGGGCCAGTAACACTGCCCCCTTAAAAAAAAAAAAAAAATGGGCCAGCCGAGTGGCGCGGTGGTTAAGAGCTGGCTTGGGACACCAGCGGCCCGGGTTCGGATCCCACATATGAGGGCCAGTGACACTGCCCTCAAGAAAAAAATAAAAATAAAAAAAATAAAAAAAAATAAAGAAGGATAGCAACTTGTCTGTTCCCCTTCCCCGGTTCCCCAACGCTGTTCCTCTCCCCCAACCCCCAATAAAAATCTTAAAAAAAAAAAAAAAAAAAAAAAAAGAATTCGGTTATTATTCTTACAGCACATGCTACGTTTCACTTTAAGAGTGACATTATCAGATTTGCTTTTCAAAGGACTGCTTTGGATGATATAGGGATGGATTGCGGGAAGGCCAGAGCAGACACAAGGAGCCCATTAGGAAGCTACAGCAGGAAAGCAGAGGAAAGACCAGAGCAGCTTAGATCGGGGTGGTGGCAGAAGAAATGCAAAGGCAGCGGACTGAGAGAAGTTTAAGAAACAGAATCCACAGGAGATGAGGGTGGTAAAGGACAGAGAGGTATCAGGCAGGCTGCCCAGATTTCTGGCTCGAGTGACTGGATGGATGGCAGCGTCATTCCAAGACTGATGCCCAACTTGGGGCAAAGATCATGACTTCCGCTTGGACATGCTGAATTTGAGGGCTGGAAAAGGCAAGCTGCCCATTGGATAACAAGGTCTCGGGCCCAGAGGGGAGTTCAGAGTGGAGAGGGTGGTCACAGGCACTACAGACACCATGAGACCCCCCAGAAAAGAAAACAGCTGAAAGGGAGAAAGCTGGGGGTGCCAACCTTTCCCATCTCACACGTGAGGACACCAGGGCTCGCAGAACTGTGACTTCCCCAAGGCGTCAAAGTCCTGGAAGAGGAGGTGGCATGGAAAAGAGTAAAACACAAGCCAGGGCACAACGGGAGGAGTTCACACTAAAAAGGATGCCTCGTATTTTTTTATAGATTATGGAAACTTCATGAATCAGGAACACCGAAGAGAAACTGGAATTATGTGACAGAGGGTGAACTAGATTAATACAGACTTGAAGTGAAGGGATGTTTAGATTTCACAAAAATCTCCTTTCCCCAAAGCCTTCTGTAATTAGATCAGTCCACAGCAATCTCTCCCTCCTCTCAACATTCGCACGTCAGGTGCCCATCAAGTGCCCGCCATTCCACTAAATGTTGAGGATACAGTGTGGGGTAAAACATGATTTCTGTGCTAAAGTTGTTCACAGGCTGGCGGGGAGAAGGGGCAGGCAGATAAGCAAACCAACAATGACATTAGATGTTGGTCAGTGCTAGGAGAGAGGCTGCCATCCAAACACAGCAGGCGGATATCAACTACTGCACCGGAATCAGCTGGTGCTTCCCAGGGGTGATGAACCAGAAAGCGGGAGGGGGAGGCCCTGGCCAGGTAAAGGAAGGGAGACAGACAGCAATGCATGTGTGAAGGCACAGAGGTGTGGGGAGCATGGGGCATTTGGAGGGCACGGCTGTAGACAGAACACAGGAGGCATCTTGATGGAATATCAGGAGGTGATGCTAAAGTGATGGGTAGGACCCGGGTGTGAAGAGGCCCTGAATCCCAAGCTGATTTGTTTTAACTGGATCCTGAAATCAACAGGAAGCATAGGAGGGTTTTAAGTACAAGAGTGACATGAAAACGCATGTGGGTTGCAGTGGGGTGGAGGGGCGGGGGAGGGGCAAAGAATGAATGGAACATTCAGGACCACAGATGGGGAGGTCTGCCAGGAGCCCAGGAAACGCCTACAAGGCCGACAATCTGCAGTGTCTGGTGGACCTTTCCAGAACAAGACAGGGCAAAGGAAAACAACCAAAGTATCATGCGTATCATTTCGTTGGCACTTCTTCTCTGTTACCTGAATTTCTAGTTACCTTTCCACAAGTCAGTGTCTCATCTCCCCTAGAAGACTTCAGGCTCCATGAGAGCAGGTATAATCATGCCTCGCAACCTCTGGCCCATTGGATGTGCTGCACGTACGTGCTGAGCAATTCCAGGCTTTCCTGAAATGTGACCCTAACCCAGTGAAGGGCGCTATGCCCAAACTTGGCAGGTGGATGGTCTCAGGGTCAGGGCACTGGTAAACTCACCCAGAGCATTTCAAAGGAGGCTCCAGAGATTTGTTCAATCTTTGAACAGATGCTGCTGTTGAGGAAGAAAGGAAGTGGATGCACATGGAGCACCTGCTATGTGCTGGGCGTTTTCTTCACATCATCGTGTTTAATCTTCACAAAGCCTTGAAGGAGGTAGTTACCACCATTTAACAGATAGGCTACAGTGAAGAAAGATTATGCAAATTCCCCAACATTGCCGAGTTACTAAGTAGCAATGTTGGGTGTCAAATCCAGACCTGTTTGATTCCAGGGGTCAAGCAAAGACCCCCCTCCACCCAAATGATGCAAGAATGGAATGGAAGAAAGCACACAGGCTTTGGAATCAAACCAACTGGCCATGTGACTTTCAGCCTCGTTTTTATCAAACAGAATACAGGCCCTAATAACACCTATTTCACAAAGTTATGACAAGAGCAACTATGTGAAAGCTTCTTTTAAACTACAAAGTGCTCTGCAAATTGCTATTATTTTGGTGGAGGTGCACTTTGGGGGAAGACCACTTCTTTACCACACACAACTACAGTTGCTTTCCAACACAGGCCATTTCACCCTGCCTGCTATGACACTAGGGCCTCACTCCAGACTGGACTTTAAATGATTACTGGTTGGTCTTGTTGCTACTAAGTTAGCTACAGTTCTGTGAAACTGCCTAGGGGGGAGAGAAAAGAATTTAATAAAAATTCAATCCTCAGTCATCAATTTAAAAAGGGCATCCTCCAAAAAAGAGTGTACTTAAAAAAATGTGTACTTAAGTTCAGGCTGAGGAATAATCAGGCCATCAGTTAAAGGTCTCTCTTCTCTGATACATCTACACGGCTACTGAAATTATCCTACTTGATTTCATATCTTCATAATACTAATCAATTTTTTATTTTTTATTTACAATCTCTTGTATGGCTTAGACAGCTTACTATATATCTTGTCACTTCTAAAAGACACTAACGGTATTCTTTCATTCACTGAAAAATTTTATTGAGTGCCTCAGACACTAGACACATAGCTAGACAATATGTGGACACAAATACAGAAGATACAGTTCCTGCCCTCTAGGAGCTTACCGACTGATGCGGCACAAAAAGTAGTTTGTACAAGTAAATGAGGATCAAGGAGTAAGTGCCGTGAGATCAGAAAGGGTGAGATCACCCATGGCCCCACCATAAGAAGGCTTCATGGTGGGGGAGGATTCAATACGGAGAGAGAGAATTTCTTAGGATTTTCACAAGTAGAGTATATTTTGGGAAAATGATAGAATTTGAGGATAAAAAAAGGTATAAAAAAAATTCCAGGTATATTTGATGAGGGGGGCTGTCTAGTGAAAAGCAGACAAGCTTAGTTGGAGCAATGACTTACGAGGAAAACAGTGAAAGATGAGGCAGGAAAGGTCACTTGGAGCCAGGAGAAAGACATCATTAACACTTGATCAATGAATGATACAGAGAACATGAGCAGGTTGAGGAAGGTTCTTCTGCAGTGGTGGTGTGCCAGGTGGAAGCAAGAAGACTCCAGGAGTGAGAAAATCAGGGCTGAGCTACAGTGGTAGCTCTGGGAATAAATTAAAGCATAGATACCAAATATATCAGGAAGGAAAACTGAAATAACTTTATCACTAATGGGAAACGAGGAATCCAAAATTACTCTGAGGTGCAATAAAGCTAGGAAAATCGAAAGCAGGAGCTGATTTGGGAACTGCGGGGTGGGAGAGAGTGATGAACACACAATGTGATACATAATAGATGATGTATTACAAAATTGTACACCTGAAACCTATGCAACTTTACTAACAATTGTCACCCCAATAAACTTTAATTAAAAAATAAACAGGCCGGCCGAGTGGCGCGGTGGTTAAGCACTGGCTTGGGAAGCCAGCAGCCCCGGTTCGGTCCCACATATGAGGGCCAGTGACACTGCCCTCAAAAAAAAATAAATAATAAATAAAAATAAAGTATTTTCAAAAGACAAAAAGGAATGTTCTGAAACATGCTTTGGAGGACTAAAGTAATCTAAGTGAGTTTGAATTTTGAGGTAGTGTATCATAACATGAACATCAGATTTTTTTTTTTTTTTTTTACTGGATAATAAAATGATATTCAAAGTTTCTCTGACCTTTGTCCTTTGACCTTTGAAGAAATCATTGTAGTTTTTAAGCAAGGAAACCAGCACCATGTTCTCATCATACTTGATCAAGAAGTAAGGTAGCGCTGGGACGCCTTCTGTTAGACAAAGATCATCATATGCACGCTCAAGGGCTTGAATCTGAAAACGGAAATATTGAGTTATTGTCCAGACAATTACACATCGGGTTCTCAGCTAAAAATTAACATAAAAGGTAATTTCGAGCCAGAAAACTGGAAATGACTGATCACACCCCTGTTACTCTTTTGCAGCAAATGAACATAAAAAATGCCCCAAATAATACCACTTCACTTCTATATAACATTGTCCACGTGTATGGTGGTATGTCTTAGGGGCACAGAGGGACATTCTATGGAACAGCATGGTAGTTTTCTAAAACGTCGACCACAAAGGTTGAGACAGGTATCCAAATATTATTTCTCTCCTGTGATAACCAAGCATGAATTTTACCATGAACCTTCCCATAATCTTTAAGATTTATTGAGACATACTCTACTTAGCAAACAATGGATCCACTTACAGTGCACAATTCAAGGCTGTTTTTAGCATGTTCACAGGATTATGCAACCAGCACCACAATCATTTGAGAACACGACTGTCCCCTCTGAAAGAAGCCTCAGACCCATCCATCAGCAGTCAATCCCCATGCATAATCCTCTTTCCCCACTTATTTCTTTTTGGAAAATTAGTTCCACAAAACCACAACTGTTGATTTGTCTTAGTAAACAAACATTATTATTTTTAATCAGGAAGAGCTGCTCCCTGGCTTTACAATTCAGAGTTTATGACCAATACACTTCATGAATTCAAATCAGCTTGCCACTCACTTTTTTGCCTCAACAACAGTCAGAATTCTTTGGTTTAGGGCCGACGTTGTATCAGCCTGATTATTTCCATTGCTCTTCTGGGAACCACCCCGAATGACCTCATTATCTTTTTGCAAATGCAAAGACTAGCTCAGCATACACCATTCCTGATGCAGGAGTTCTGCAATATAGCACAAGGGAAGGGCAATGTCTTCTAATTGGTTTCAAAGACTCTCTTCCCAAAGAATATTGCCTTACGATCCCCACACTGAAAGTGAAGAACGCATTTTAGCAAATTCTTAGTCTTTTAAAATGTTCCTCTAATTCCTCCCTAGTGGCTAAGAATTTCACCAAATGTCACTAGAAACCTGGAAAATTATTGCTCAGTACTCCTTCAAAATCATTTTACAAACACTTTGCAAATAAGTCTGCTTCTGCTACCATCTTTGGAGGGTTCCACAGCGAACGCCTCTTCATCTGGACAAGTGCCTATTTGTCTTTAGAATGTACTAGATAAACTACTCTTGCACTTCACATCCAATTTTACCTACATTTTGTTTTAAGTGTTGATACCTGTTTGGATGAAAACCTTTGATCCAAGCCTACTGGCCCCTGAATGAGGGGAATACTCTCGGGAAGGCAGAGAGCGGGGGAGCAAAACCAATAGTAGAAATGGTACTTCTTTAGATCCTAGAAGAAAAAATATAACATAGGATATCAGAAAAGCACCAATGACTAAACTGAAATGTATCTATTAATGTAACTTTCCACAGCCACGTAAGACAGAAAAATTAAAGCACACAAGATATGACCAGCTTGTCAGTAATTCTCATCTCCAACAAGAACTCATGATAGGATAGTGAATTTCTGTTTTTATCCCAAAACACTCTCACACACCACACACATACTATATTATAACAAACGTAAAATATGTATTTTTTGGCCATGTGCTAACAGAAAGTGTTTAGTAAGTAACTGGCATTATTATCATCATTGTTTAATACACAAAACCACCCTGAAAGGTAATTATTATCATCCCATTTTATAGACGGAAAACTGAAGTTCAGAGAGGGGTGAAGAATTTCAATGAAACAAAGATAGTAAGTGGCAGAGAGGGGATCAGAACTTTGCTTCCAAAACCGAAGCTTTTGCCCACAGTGCCAAACACACTCCATGTTCCATCTGTGGAGACACAATCTCCAAATATAGTTATCATTCTCTTCACAATCAAATGAATTACGCATGTTATTAAAGAAGCCATGCTCAACATAACCTATATACTGTTGCTTTTAGAAATGCCTTACTGATGAAATTCAAGTCAACAATTATTAAGCATGTGCTATGTACAAGGCAAAACATTGGACCCTGACAATAAAGATGAATAAATCCAGTACCATCCTTGGGCAGCCCATTTTCTGCACAAGGCAGAGAGTGCATGATTAACTGTATGAGTCACAGAAGAAGTTCTAAGAACTAAGGAGCATGGATGATAGAAGAGGTTACATCTTTGCGGGGGGAGGGGGGGGTGACTGACTCCGGAAGCTATGCAGGAGAGAGAACTCATGAAGCTGTCCTAGATGCTGGTCCCACTCAGGTTGAATGCTCTTGCCTGTCAACTCCTACAGCCTTTGTGGCCTGACTCACTCATTGTGTAGGATCCAATAGTTACGCAGCTATTTGACAGCTGACCCACCAGTTTGTTACCACTGACTACTATGATGTTTATTTGGCTAATATTTTTTTCTTGAATCTTGCTACAAATAAAAAGTGGATGGTTGTTTGATGACTTTTTTATTGAGATGTAATTCACATACCATAAACTTCACGATGTTCAAGGATATAGTTGAGTGGGTTTTGTTTAGTATATTGACAAGGCTGTACCACCATTACCACTATTTTCACTGGCTCACTAAGAAACCCCATTAGCAGAAACTCCCCAGAATCCCCTCTCCCTAACCCCTGGAAACCACTAATCTATTTTCTGTTTCTATGGATTTGCCTTTTCTAGAGTTTTCATATAAATGGAATCATATCAGATGACTTTTTAAATATAAACTTATACATCAATGTGTGTCCAGATAAGAAAGGCTCATAATTAGAGTTTTAACACTTTTTAATTCTGCCACTAATTGATCTAGGAACAAATTTCCTTTTGATAATAGCAAAACAGGCTGCAAAACTAAAATGAATGAAGTGTCTGTTCCTTTAAGTCCTAAACCAGCAGGGGGAAAAAAAGCAAAAACACCTCCAGAGATTATCTTCTCCTTTTTGTACTTAAATGACTTGTCATAACTGATCTTTAGTAAAAGGTTAAACAATTCAATATGAAGAGCTTGTGAATTTCTAAGAGGCTTTATCAGGTCATCTTCAAAAGTCCAAAGGCTTGAACTTCTTAGGGTTCTTTTCAGGATACCAAGGGCCTTGATTAAATTAAACATAAAGCCCTTTGTGTCTGAAGATTTTAAAAGAGACAGACTTTTTATTTTTTTTAAAGGCAGGCTAAGAATGCTCAGTAAAAGGACAACAAGGTCAACACACATATTGACTCTGGGAAATAACCTGAAACTTTAAGAGCTAATGCTCCTTTTCTATTTAAGCACAAATTGTCATTTAGATTCCACTAACTAGAAATTTTGGTATAGAAAATGCATTCATGTTAAAATAAAATAAAACCAAAAATCTTTAGCATTACTTACATCTATCCTAGTAGCAACCCTACAACATTACTCAATTTTAAAAACTAACTCTCAATGCCAAATTGCACCAAGTAATCCCAGGAAGAATTTAAAATTGTTTCAATGCCCCCACTATTACACAGAAAGCATTACAACTTGTCAGAAAATGTGCTCCTTGTAAGTATCACCTTCGGTATGGCCTCCAGTTTGATTCCTATCATTCTCTCAGTAAACCAGAGAGGCAGCATTCAGAAGAAATGAAGGATTTATTTGGTGGGGAGAAAGAAAGGTTTGCTATAACTTGGCAAAAAAAACAAAAGGAAAGAAAAATGTGGGGAAGAGGATTAACATCCAAAGCTAATGAAGTTATGGTGAAATAACATATTTTAGATCAACATCAATATGTTTCTATGCCCCCTCCACAGAATTTATTCTAAAGAAATGGAAATGAACAGTATGGCCAATGCTGTTCACTGCAGCATTTTAAAAATAGTGAATATTGGAAGCAACCTAGATGTACAAGAGTCTATAGAATATACAGTAGACAGAATATTATATAGTCATGTTTTATTATAAAGGATAAATTACTGTTGTACACAGATATGCACAGATACACAATCACATATATAAAACATACAGCGTTTTATTGCTTTATTGTGCTTCACAGATATTACGTTTTTTACAAATTGAAAGCTAGACCCTCCACCAGCAAAAAGATTTTGACTCACTTTGTTGCAATACTCACTTTATTGAAGGGGTCTGGAAACAAACCTGCAGTATCTCTGAGGTATGCCTGTAGATATATATTTATACACACACACACACACACACACCCCAACATGCAGGTGCATGTGCTTGGAGATGGACGGTAGCTGGTACCTCTACATTCAACCCTTACCACTTTCCCCATCACTGAAACCAGGTTCTTTCCCCTGCTTCCCTAGGCAGCAGATGTTAACCTAATGTGATTTCTTTCCCTCTTCAAAGCTGCCCTTCCTGTTCATTTTAATTAGATATCACTTATATAAAACATTTTTCTTTCTTAAAAAAAAAACCACAAATGTGTGAATAAGCTACATAGTGTCACCCCTCAGAGCTGCTTGGGGATGGCCGGGGTCCCTGAGACATCACCTTTTCCTTATGTCAGCGGACCCAGAGACTGAGCTCTGCAGGGCTGTATGTAACAAGGATGTTAGCCATAAACCACCACTCCCTAAACCTGACTTCATCGTGTCCTGAATGACAAGAGGTGGATGACTGTGTTATATAAACATGCAACTACCACAGGAGTGTGATGACTATACCAGTATGATCTGTAAGGATGAATTAATGTTGCACCGGGAAGAAGTGCCAGCACTATCGGACCACTAACCAAATGAGAATTTCTTTAACAGCTATGACTTGAATGACAGAAGGGAAAGGCTTCAGGGAGAGGAGAACCAGGTGTTAATATTGAGGGCATCTGAGCAATCTAGGTGCGACAGACAGTCCATTTACTTACTGCAAATGTCAAGAGGAGGAACTTGTTCAGGAGTACAGGGTTTTCAAGAGCAGCACCCGATTTTATGGATTCCCATATCTGCCAGAAGAAAGAAAAGCATCAGGCAGGTTATCAGGCATCTCTGAGCTTCTCACTCTCGAGCAAAGCACAAGCCAGGCACCACTTATCCCAGGCAATGCATTGGGTTGTCACCTCACTCTGCCCACTTCACACTCCTGTCCACCAGACACACTCACGTAACAGGCTGAGGAAAGTGAGGGAACCCAGGAGCCTCCTCTCACGGGGTCTTGGTAACATGGCCATTTTCATGCCTTTGCTATTTCCTTCAACAAATATTTACTTGTGTCCTATTACATATATCAGGCATGGCAGGATTACAGAAATAAAAGGCACAATCTCTAACCTTAAGAAGCTTACAGTCTAATGAGACAGACGGGTGTAAATGTGCAAGTACATGACCAGGTAGGACGTGCTATCACAGAAGGATGTAGAATTTCCAGGAGGAACACTGAACTCTCCTGGGAGGTGGAAGGGAAAAGAGCCAGGGAGGGCTTTGGGGAGGTAGCAGTTTGAACTATGTATGGGGGATTTCTTAAAGTCTTATTTGGGATGATCTCACCCTGAGATAGGAAAGAAAGGGAATGAAGTTCAAGTTTATGAATACTCAGCAAGAACTAGAATTGGAAGAAGCTGGTACTGGTCAGCAGCTGCTGGTCACAAGATGTCTTAGTAGCTAAGATTAGTTGCCAAATGTTGTGTCACTAAGCAAGACAAACCATTGTGCCTCTAAGAACCATTCCCCACACATAGAGAGAAGAGGGAAATAAGCAAAGAGAAGTTCCTACTACTGAAATAATAACCGCTGAGGAGCACGCCCCTACTTCTGATGAGCTGAGTAAGGGAGACCGTGGAAAGGCTGAGCCTCGGGCAGGGGTGGGGATTCCACGGGGAGCAACCTGCTGTTTCCCATGATGGATTAAGACCTGTCTCAGGTCTTTAGGCCTTTTAAAGGTGCAGCCAAAGCAGGAGCCCAGGAGCAGCCGAGCTGCAGGCCAAGGAGAACAACCACTGTCACCTGAGTCATTCGTTGCATCCATCCTGCTTTCATCCTGAGGGCCAGAAGGGCTACCCTTCCTCAGGACCAAAGGTGGGGAGCTTCCTTCTCTGACCACAGCAGCCACGTAAACAAGACTCTTGGTTTTTAAGACCAGTGTGAAGACCACTCGATGAAGTGGGTAAGAGGGCACTGGGATCAACCGTCCCCCCATTTCAATTCCTCACACTAACTCAGATGTGAAGTAAAGACATTCCAGGCAGAGAGAACATTGTGTCCTGAGGATAGAGGGGAGAGAACAAAAAGTAGGTGAAGGAAGGAATGAGAAGCGGCTTTCTGTGATGGGGTCAGAGAGGGCAAGGGCCAGAGTGAGGGGACAGAAAGGCCACAGAGGCTAGGCCGTGAGGGGCCTCGCAAATCAGATGGAGGGGTTTAGATCTAGCCCTGAGGACACTTGATGATCACCTCTGACAGCACTTCGGTGCTTAGGACTGGAAAGCCCTTTCCAGAGGTGCAAAGCACAGAGGACCGAATGCATTCAGACACAGGAACAGAACTCGCAAACAGAGATCAAGCTGCTTCAAAATGCTAACTGGAGATCAGCAGCAGAGCTGTCTACCCACTGCCCCGCCAGGAATCCCAGCCTACACCCAGGTGAGCGCCTCAGTGTCATTCCCTGACCTTCCCACCAGCTCTCTTTGAGTAGTGACGACGTGCTGGTTTCTAGGACAGACCCGTGCACCTGATCAGAAATGCCATGCCTGCGGGAACTGGAAAATATAATGGATGCGTCATGTTTTCCCAGCTAACCTCATCTGCTGCTTGTTCCAAAAGTAGCTTCTTATCTGCAGCCTTGAAAGCCTCGAGTGTGTTGGTATTATACAGTGTTCCAACAGCCGGGCAACAATGGGCTGGGGTGGGAGCGCTCCTGGGTACGAGAAAAACACGGTTAAGCAGGCACAGCTGGGACCCAGAGAGCCAGGGAATGACAACTAAACCACATAACAGTGGGAGACAGAGGACAGCGCTCGGTATGGGCAAACAGAAGATCGACTGTACATCTCTTTGGAAAAAGATGAATATCATTGCTTAAGAAATAAAAACAGTATCCCGCCACCCCCACCAAAGCCTCTATATTCCCTTTACCCTATTCTCTTGGTATGCTGTTCTTGGTACGATGCCCCCCAAATACAAACTCTTTTCTATTTTTCATTCTTTTCCATCTTTAACCTGAAAGGAAAACATTATTTATTGAGCTTCTACTGTGCTAAGTACTGTACAAGGTTTAAATTCTCATAACAGCTTGTTCCCCGGTTTATAGGCTTCAGTAACTTGCCTAAGCTAGAATCTCAGGTCAGAACTAGTTCACTCCAAGGTGCTGTGCTGCCCACTCCCCCTCAAGCCCTCCCAGGAAGCCCACCTCTTCCAGGAAGCCATCTTCTACTGTCTCTGCTAACCGTTTATACACAAAATGGAGCATAATATTTTAGAGTGTTTTCAAGGCCGACAGTGATGTACACCCAACTGGAAGACAGGAAGCTCTTTTAGGGTAAGGAAGACGTGCCCCCCTTCTGACTGCCCCACACCTGAGCCCAGCCCAAACAGGCTCTGCAGAGCTGCTGTGGAGCACACCCCTGGTGGCTGCCCGAGTCCAGACAAAATGTGTCACATCTGGGCTACCTGCCAGTCCATCCTGCCCCGTGCGTCCGGCACACTGCTCCCGAGGGCCACACACTCTTCAGGGTAATCAAAATCAGGAGAGGGGAAGATGAGTTGCTTCTGAACACAAACTCAGATGTGGAGAAATCTGGGCTCTACTCTGAAATGATTAACTTGTGTTTCAGAGGTGACAGACGCTAAATGAAAACACTCATCTTATTAGTAGCCTAATATTGCCACTTAATAACTATCACAGAAAGAATGCATTTTTACTGATTGCACTGATGGTAGGTGTATGGTTTAAAAGACCCAGCCCCTTTTCATTCAAAGTTTGCATAAAATTGGGTTCTAGGGGGCTGTAAGAAGAGATCTAAGCCTAAAACAGGCATGGAGGGGTGCAATGAGTGACAAAGAATCTGCCAAATGCGTCTGTAAGGCTCAAAGGACAAGTCTCGAGGGGAGAAGAACTTTCCATGGCCAGAGTCTTCCCTTGACAGCTGATGTGTCAGCAATAGGTTGTTGGTAACCACTTTACTCCAATCCAAGAATATTTTTCATCCAGGTGAGATGAGGCTATCAAAGACAGTCTTAATGAGAAAAAGAAATCACAAAAAGATGAGAGTAAGACTACAGAGAAGAAGGAAGCGGAGTAGATGGTAAGCTGGGCCTTCTAGGCTCAGACTTGGCCTTATGAAATTACTGCCGACACAGGGTGCTGAAACAGAAGGAAGGGTGCGATGGTGTGGACACCAGCACAAGAAGAGGAAGATACCCTCCTTCCTAAGTGTCCAGCAGTCCTGGGTGCGTGAAAGCCATGCCAAAGCCTTGCTCTGAGAGTGGAGGAAACTACGCCTGAGAATTCGAGCAGCTGAGAGGCCAGCTGTGCTCCTAGAACATGGCTCTCATTCAGGTTAGTTAATGAGGACAAGATTAAGTTTCAAAGGAGAAGCATTTTTCATGACTAACATTCCAGCAGGGGAGGTGGCCAGGGAAACACACTTAAAAGTGGTAATGGGAGGGAAAGCCATTCTACCAGTTTCTCAAGGTTTAAGTTCCCCTTGTCCCATGAGGGGTGGCTCAGATGAGGACTGGGAAGAACCCTAGACTAGGAAACAAGAGAATTTTTTCCAAACCTGGTCCTGACCATTTATTAGTTTAGTTTCCTACCATTCCATTTATATAAAACGTCCAGAATAGGCAAATCCATAGAGACAGGAAGTAGATTCCTGATTGCCTAGGGTTGTGGGGAGGGAGAGGGGAGCAATGAAGAAGTTACTGCTAAGGGGCACAGGGTTTTTTTGGGGGTGGTTGCACAACCTTATAAAGATACTAACAATCCCTAAACTATACATTTTTAAAGGGTGAATTTTATTATACCTCAGTAAAGCTCTTTTAAAAATCAGAATGAGAAATCTGCCCCATACGGTGAAGTCAGCAGCGCAGTGCAATGATGTGCACACTAACCTGGTGAAGAATAGATGCTGCCAGGGTCGGAAGCCTAGGCCCGCGTGGGGTGTGACCTCTGGAAGCCTGGCCCGCACTTCACTTCAGTCTCCCGGTGACCACTCAGGAAAGTACTGGATGTTTTGCACCTGTTACCTACGCTTGGCCAAAGACAGCCATGTGGCCAGAGCCCCCTCCAGAGCAGACAGGCAATGGAGGTGGCCGGGACGGGACAGGTGCCCCAGAAGAAGGGCAGGAGTTGCTTTTCACACCTGTAGGAATCTTACTCCACGTGCGCAGCTTTGCATGGCCACAGAGAACTCTGAGCCTGGGAAGTCACACATGGTCTGAGGGCACGCCGCGCTCTCTCCTGCTTTCATAGTAATCTGAGTTCCTGTTTATAATGTCCTCTAACAGAGTCCACTGGTGTCTTGCCATCAACCATACCCCATCCCATTTTGACAACCATGCACTTAGACTGCTTGTAATTGAATCCAACAATTATCTTGGCAAACAGTGTTAGGGGCCAGTGAGACAGCAGAGAGTAAGACATAGTCTGTGCCCTGCACAGATGATTTTGTATATGAGTCTTATTTCCTAAACTGCTTTTTAAGTTCTTTGAGGGCAAGGGTTATGCCTTCTATCTCTCTAAGTACAATTTGAGGCTTAGAAAAGAAAAATATTTCCTATGACTAAAAAGATAAATGTTCCGGGCCAGCCGAGTGGCGCGGTGGTTAAGCGCTGGCTTGGGAAGCCAGCGGCCCCGGTTCAGGTCCCACATATGAGGGCCAGTGACACTGCCCTCAAAACAAAAATAAAAACAAAAAACAAAAGATAAATGTTCCTCAAGGGAAAGAGGCCCAGGGAAAGAAAAAGTTTGCTTTTCACCAGTTTTCACATTTATTTAGAGATTGTACATCAAAATCTATTCTCCTCTTCTTTTTTTTTTTTTTTTTTTTTTTTTTAAAGATTTTATTGGGGAATTGGCGGAGGGGAACAGCGTTGGGGAATCGGGGAAGGGGAACAGACAAGTTGCTGTCTTTTTGTTCTTCAGTTTAGTTGTGGAGGATGTTGCTTCACTGTTGGTATTGTCATTGCGCTCTTCCCGGATGAGGCAGATCGGTCGCTGGCCTCTGGATGTCGCTCACCGCGGCTATTGGCAGCTCATGCTTGGCTGCCAGCCGCTCACGCTGGCTGTGGGCCGCTCACGCTGGCTGTGGGCCACTCACTGTAGCCTATGGCAACCCACTGCAGCAGGGGCTGCAGCCCACACCATCACCGGGGCTCGCACAGCCCAGCTCCAGGTGGAGCTGTTGTTAGCTGTAGAGGGCAGTGTCACTGGCCCTCATGTGGGATCCGAACCCGGGCCGCTGGCATCCCAAAACCAGCGCTTAACCAATGCGCCACTCGGCCGGCCCTATTCTCCTCTTCTTAAACAGAAACAGAATGCATACAAGACGCCTGTAGCTGGGCACCACATTTCCCAGTTTTCCTTCAGGACAGGTGAAGCCTTTTGCTCTCCCCAGCAGGATCTGAGGGGAGGGATGCGTGCCCCTTCCCCACTAGGGCCTTTAAGAGACTGGATGTGTTTCTTCCACCTGTTTTCACCCTGGCTCTCTTTCCCTTTCTATCTACTGTGACCTGAAGGTGACAATTCAGTCTTAAGCAGCACACAAAGACATGCCCCCCAGGATGATGGAGCCATAAGAGGGAAGAAGATTGGACCACCACCCTGGACCATGAAGTGTGCAAAAAATGAACTTCCTTTGTGTTTGTGCTATTACATTTTTTGGGTCTGGTTCAGCAGTGTACCCTACCCTGCGATAGCACCTTCCAATATAAGACAGTTGGTGCCTGATAAAATACTCCTTGACTGGTAATTCACCCAACACAACATACAGAACAGGATTCTGTGTTGCTGCCTTCTGGCAGAGGTCCACCAGGCTTCCAGGGACTGAGTAAAGGGCGTTTATCTGGTACTATGCAAAGCTGAGATACTTGTGGCATCTGTTAAGCGAGAACTAGGACTGTTAGTTCTACCCCTGCATCTCACTCCTCTCTGTATGCCCAATCCTAGGACGTTCTATTATCAAGACACAGAAGAAACAACTAATAAGTTTCTCTGAAATAACTGTTACCTCTCCACATTGTTTACAATATGGAACACAATTGAATGTAAATACTTTTCTACCTCTATCCAGGGCTCCTCCATGGCTCTGTGTTTCCCAAGTCTTTGCAGTCCTACCACCTATACATTCTGCACATAACAAGGACTCAGCGTTTGATGAATAAATTCATAAAGATTTCCCTACAAACCCATGTAGGTGTATCGCAATAAAAACAAAGAACAAACAATAATAATGAAAATCATTTGGATATAAAGAACTAATTTCTTCTGTGGTGCTCCAAGTGCTATCATTAAACTTCCTAACTGTCTTGGTCTGTTTGGGCTGCTATAACAAAATACCACAGAATGGGTGGCTTATAAACAACAGAAAAATATTTCTCATAGTTCTTGAGGCTGGAAGTCCAAGGTCAAGGCACCAGCATGGCCAGGTTCTGGTGAACGCCCTCTTCACTGGCAGACTGAGCACTTCACGCTGTGTCCCCCTCACATGGCAAAAGGAGCAAGCTGGCTCTCGGGGGCCCCTTTTATAAGGGCATTAAACCCACTCCTGAGAGCTCTGCCCTCATGATCTAACCACCTCCCAAAGGCCCTACCACCTAAAATTATAACCTTGGGCATTGGGTTTTCAATATATAAATTTGGGGGTAACATAAACATTTAAATAATATCACCAACAATCCTAAGAAAGAGGGACTGAAAATCACAGACTATTAAAACTAGAAGGAATATTAGAAACTGTGAGTTAAAGATTAGGAAACTCAGAAAACAAAAAGGACTTATTCTAGGTAGTTTGGTTAATCAGCCATAGATACCACATCGTCACACCTCAAATCCAGGCTATTTTCACAACACTAGGGACCATGCTTTATTCTTGCTCGTGTCCCCCACTGCGTACCATGGAGCCTCACACATTGTGAGTATTCAGTAGCTAAATGAAAAAAATATGAGCAAAAATCAAGAAATTTCTGTGAAAGTCATAGATGCAGGGTCACAGAGCTTTTTAGCTCCTTCAACTAGAACTTTTGAATCACTGAAGTTTCAGATATTTGGATTTTGTTAAGAAAATTGAGCCTAACTTCTGTGGACTGATTTTTTTCTATAATTGTTGCAAAGAACAAAACTATTAATATCTTTTAAAAAATAACCTTCAGTCTAGTATTAGGATAAAGATAGGAGTGAGTCTAGCTGGCGATGAATGTTACACTCTCCAGATTACATTACAACTACACTGCTGATAGTCCCCACTTCATCATCTTCAGATACTTTATTTCTTGTACACTGTCTATATTTTCCTCATTATTTTGCAATTGCTCCAAAAGTAAGCTAGCTTTTGCCAAAACAGCAGAGAGATTACTAGGATGTAATTTGTTTTGACAGCTAGTCACAGGAATTTATTATGGAGCAAGAAAGTTCTGAAAAGAACAAGAAAACTCCAACACGCATCTTTTAAAGATATAAAGACTAACATTATTTCGCATCTATGTTATGAAATTTAACTTTGCAATGTGATTGAGATAAAGGAATAATACGTGTTGACTTTTGAAGAGATTTAAAAAAAAATTCTAGGAATACTTTATTTGAAATACCCTAACCTTTGACTACTGCCACTTTCAAAACCCAGGCAGTCCTTACAAAGACTTCACTGCCTTCCCCAAATCCTTCATCTTGATGTTGCTAAGGTACAAAATAGCAGAAATGACCTCACTGGAGCCTTTAACTCTTCAACTTTCAATTGTCTTACAGTTCCCCATCATGGTTCCTACTCCACCCTTTCCTGTAGAATTCAGTTTAAAGGGACCACAAAAGCCCTAACCCACAAATCCAATGACCCTCGCATTGAACTTGGACCTTTCTGTTTCTGTTTTTGAATCTCTTTCCTTCCTGAAAACATTTCCTTCTTTGGATTTTCTAACACTCTTCTGGTTCTGCCTCCTCTCTGACTCCTTTGCTAGTTCTGTATATTCTCGCCCTCCCTAACCGGGTACCTTCACTGTTCTGGCCCTTTGTTCTTACACTCAAGTCTCTTCCTCTTTTACAACCTCATGATGTTTTACTACATGGAAGACTCCCATATCCAATCTGACCCTCCCTCCTTGACTCCCCTCTTCTGCGCATTTCTACTGGATGCTGTCACCTCAAACCCAACATGTTCTAAACAAAACTTACTTCCGCCTGAAATTGTAGCCCACTCCTGGTTCCTCTATTTCTACATAAAATGTTCCCAGCTACTCAGACTGCAACCTCAGAAATATAGTTTTACCTTTCTCTCACTCTTGCTTCCCTATATTAGGCCACAGGTGACCTAGTGCAAGGCCACATGTGACCTAAGGCAAGCCATTTTACCTTTTGACCCATGGTTCCCTCATCCTAGGGGAGAGAAAAATCACACCTGGCAGGTCTGAAAGGATTAGGTATGTGCAAATGCCTAGCTAATTAAGTCAATAAATGCCATTTTTTTGTTTCTCCCCAGCAACTTCTCATGGCCTCCAACCAGATAAAAAATTCTTTGAGGACATATGTCTTATTACTTTGTATAACCCTATAATGTCTTGCACAGTGGCTTATATACAGAAGTAGCCTAATAAACATTCATTGACCCCGTGGATAAGAATAAGTCGAGAGGTACCAATAAAGAATCACAAAATATTAATGACAATCAAAATCAGGAGAGATGCTATCTAAGTCTCAATCACTCTAAATGGTATCTGACACCAAAGAGGCTCTGACAGATACCCACGGACAAAATAAACCAGATGGTCCGAAGCACTGACCACTTGTCTCTGTTACAAGAGGGAAAAAGGATTGTGAGGAGCTGGGCCTGTTCACCAGGAGCCCCCCACCCCCACCCCGTTTCCCTGTGGTCTGTCTGTAAGGTCAGTTAAGAATGCTCATTCCTTGCAAAAAGCAAACAGTGTTCTTTACAATAGATTTGTAGCAAAACATACTCACATGTCAAAAGCACTGAACTCCAATGTTAAGCGAGCTGGGAGCCCAGCAGAATCACCTGCATAGGAGCAGTATCACATTTTCAATCATAAGTCAGGAATAGCAGCATTTATAACAAAAACATTTGCAAATAATTCGGTTCTCTTTGTTGAGCCCAAAGTGTCCTATCCAATTCCTGGTTATCCAAACTAAATAGGAACTCAGCAAAAAATGACAGGAGCCTTTGTGAATTTGAGAAATTTGCCAATAAAAAAAAAAAAATTCATTGGAAAAAAATATTTCCAATCTCCTCCCCCATCAATACTAAGTAACCAGTATTAATTCTTTGGATTAATAACTTGGGTTTTACTTCTCCTTCTCTTTTCCCCACAGCAGGGGGAAAAGAAGTGAAAATGAACATGGGTCAAAAGTTAGGAAGTAAAACAGAAACTGGTGAAGACCGATAATTATAGAAGACAAGGGTGTCCCTTGTTAAAGGAAAGCTGACCTATGCTGGAGGGCTATGCAGAAGATAACAAGAGACAATGGCAGGTGGAGTTTAATATTGCCTACCATTGTAGTAATAACCCTTAATGTCCTTGGGAGCTTCATCCAACCGATACTCATTCAGCTTCTTCTGGGTCAGCTCATGCCAGAACCCAGCATCCAGGGCACTGGTAAAGGGGGCGAACTGCAGTTTGGAGAGTCCAGGATCCCCCGTAGCTGCTGCCATTATCCGTTGCCGACTAAAAAACAAAACAGAACACAACAAAATAGCACAAAACATGGTGAAAAAGAACATCTGTAATAATGTTTAACTAAAACAACAGAAAGGATGAGTAAAATTGTCTCTATTTGCAGATACCATGACTTTATATATAGAAAATCCTAAAGACTCAACCAAAAAACTGTCGGATCTAATCAATGAAACCAGCAAAATTGCATAATAGAAAATTAACATGCAAAAATCAATAGTGTTTCTACATACTAACAAAGAAATTCCTGAAAAAGAAATGAAATCAATCCATTTACATTAGCATCAAAAACAATAAAATATTCAGGATGAATTTAACTAAGGAGATGAATGATCTCTACTCAGAAAGCTACAAGCAAGACACTGAAGAAAGAAATCAAAGGTGACACAAATAAATGGAAAGGTAGTCCATTTTTGTGGACTGGAAGAATTAATACTGTTAAATCATCAATACTACCAACAGCCATCTATAAATTCAGTGCAATCCCTATCAAGATTTCAATGGCATTTTTTCCAAAGGTTGAAAAAACACTCCTAAAATTTATATGGAACCATAAAAGACCCCAAATAGTGAAAGAAACCCTAAGAAAGAAGAACAAAGCAGAAGGCATCACACTTCCTGATTTCAAGCTACACAGTAAAGCCCAAGTCATCAAAACAGTATGCTATTGGCATAAAAACAGACAAATATACCGATGGAACAGAATCGAGAGCCCAGAAATAAATCCCAGCACATACACTCAATTAATATCGGACAAGGGAGCCAAGAATATTCAGTGGAGAAAAGGAAGTCTTCTCAATAACTGTTGCTGGAATAACTAGATATTTACATGTAAAAGCAAGAAAGTGGACCCATATCTTAAGCTACTCACAAAAGTTAACTCAAAATGTATTAAAGGCTTAAGTGGAAGACCTGAAGCCATGAAACTCTTAGAAGAAAACATAAGAATAAAGCTCCCTGACATGGGTCTTGGTAATGATACTTTGCATATGACACCTAAAGCACAAGCAACAAAATCAAAAATAAACAAGTAGGACTGTATCAAACTTCTACACAGCAAAAGAAACTATCAACAAAGTGAAAAGACAACCTACAGAATGGGAAAGAGTATTTGCAAACCATATATCTGATAGGGGGTTAATATTCTAAATATATGAGGAACTCATACAACTCAATAGCAAAAAAGCAAATGAGCAAAGGACCTGAAAAGACATTTCTCCAAAGAAGATACATGAAAGGCCAAAGGTACATAAAAGATGTTCAGCATCACTGGTCATTAGAGAGATGGAAATAAAAATGCAATGAGATATCACCTCACGCCTGTTAGGCTTGCTATCATCAAGTGACAAGAGATAACAAATGCCGGGAAGGATGTGGAGAGAAAGGAACCCTTGTGCATCCTTAGTGAGATTGTGTAAATTGGTGCAGCCACTATGGAAAACAGTATAGAGGATCCTCAAAAGAATTAAAAATAGAACTACTATACAATCCAGCAATTCTACTTCTGGGAATGTACCCAAAAGAAAGGAAAACATTTACTCAAAAAGATATCTGCACCCCCATGTTCACTGCAGCATTATTTACAATAGCCAAGACATAAAAACAACCTAAGTGTCCAATGACAGATGAATGGATACAGAATCTGTGGTGTGTATATACAATGCGGTATTCTTCAGCCATCAAAAAACGATAAAATCCTACCATTTACAACAACATGGATGGACCTTCGAGGCATTATGCTAAGAGAAATAAATCAGAGAAAGACAAATACTGTATGATCTCACTTTTATGTGGAATCTAAAGAAAAAAACAAAAACAAAACTCACGGAATAAGAGATCAGACTTCTTACCAGAGATGAAGTGAAGGGTGGAAGGAGGGGGACTTGGAGGAAGGTGACAGAAAGGTGCAAACTCCATTTATAAGGTAAGTCCTAGGTAGGGATGGGATATACATGATGACTGTAACTAACACAGTAATGCATGTCAATTATTTCTCATTCAAACTGGAAAAAAAACCCAAAACCAACCAAACAAACAAAAAGGTAGCTGGGCCACCTGAAGATGCAACTTTGCAAATCAACTTGAGTGATTTGCCTGTGTTGTCAAGTTGACCTCCTCACAACACAGCTGACTTTTCTAAGTCACCCTTCCTGGCCTTCACTTTTCCTATCTTCCTTTCTTGTTACAGTCAGTCTGACTGATGTGCTAGTGTTATTCTTTCTTCCACACAGTCATAGTCTCAGCAGTTTTTGCCATCCTGTGTGGCCCTAGAGAAGTTCGTTAAGTACAAAACCCAGCCAGTTAGAAACACCACAGTGCAGGGTTCTGAATGAGAGCAGCGCTTGGGTTCCCCAGTTGCGGAGAACGACAGTATTTCTTCCCACCTAACCACAGTACCTGCATGTCTCTGAAATCTCATCTTTTATCCTTTAAATACATGGGAATTTTGCACTTTTCTGTACTTTCTTCAAATAGTTCATTTTCTCCCTCAAATCATCAAATAAATGTGACCCTCCCAGCAATCTAGCAGGTTATGCTGTAACTCCTTAGGTTCCCCACACACTCTCAGAGGTACCCATATCTGGGGGTACCCAGTCTGAGGGGTGCCCGTATCTCAGGGGTACCCAGTCTGAGAAGCACAGTACTAGAGGACCGTGGCTGTTGCGAAAAGCACAAGTTGATGAAGGCTCTTCCCGTTCCATCCTGTCCAACTGCCCTGTGACCAGATAGACGAATATTTCTGCAGTGGGAGGTATGAATAGTCACGCTAGATGGGATAAATGTTTTAAAAAAGACAGCTCAGGGCCGGCCAAGTGGCGCGGTGGTTAAGAGCTGGCTTGGGAAGCCAGTGGCCCCGGTTTGGGTCCCACATATGAGGGACAGTGACACTGCCCTCAAAAAAAAAAAAAAAAAAAAAAAAAAGACAGCTCACTTCCACTCAAAGAGGTTTTGCCTGAGATTTGTGCCAAGGTTATTAAATAGCTTTCAGCTTTCCAAACTTGTTGGATTTTAGAATTAGAGATGAGAAGCTTAGGACTGATAGTAATGATATGGAAAAATGCAAAGTTAGTATCCCATAAAAAAAAGGAGGAGAGGCGTGTGGGGCAGAGCAGGGAGAACGCCTCAGCTGGGTGCTGCGTTATGTTGAAAAGGACGGGCATGGAGGGGGAAGATGGGCAGAGGGCAGAAATGGGGAAGCATGAGCCTCGCTGACCTTGAAGGGCTGGCCCCCTGTGACAGCAACACACACAGAGTTGAGCAGTTTACACAGTGAACATGGATGGAGAAAGTTCAAAAGTGAGGCTGAAGAATTCTGGAATGGGAAGCCAGTTTGCAACAACGAATGTGATAGAATTCTGCAGTGGCAAAATGGCCTTGAAGGAGGCAGATAGGAAAAAGCAGTGAACAGCCTAAGAATTTATGAAGACCTGGATTAGAGCTGAAAACAGAGATGCCCTCCTAGGTGACAATTTAAGAGAAAAGGTGATCCCACTTGGTCTCTTGGTGGATTCAAGGAATGACACAAAAGGAAAGGCCCCCTGGATGTCCAGCCCTGACTGGCTCGGAGAATGGCAGCTCCACCGACAGACAAGACACCTGAGAAAGAGCCAGAGGCAGAAGAGTAATGATAAACTGAAGGCATTTTCGGCAAGGACAACAAGCAGGGTAGAGGGAAGCTGGTCCAAGGAAATGGGCTGGAGAAGGTGGATGCAGAGAGACTTCAGAAGCATTTACACTGAGGTAACACCTAAAGCAGGTGAGAACGCATAGTTCTTAAAGTTACTCAGAGAAAGTAAAGCCAGAGCCCAACAGAGTCCTAGAGAATGCCCACTATTCACAGGTAAGAAGAAATAGAACCAGCAGCACAAAGGACACGCGAAGGACAGTGCAAAACACTGGCTGCTACACCAGGATGGTAGGTCTATCCACTGACCCAAAGCAGTAGAAAAGTGTGACAAGGGTGATGATAAACGGTGGCAAAGAACACTTAAAGTCAAAAAAAAAAAGAGAAAAAGAGGCCTAATCAATGGCATTGGATTTTAATTTTTCAAACATGCTCGGTGGTGGCTTCCTGAAGTGCAATTTGAGGGCAGACTGTTAAACAGAACAAGCTATAAGGGCAGGATCAGCATGGGGAAGCAGCCAGCTGTGTCCCTGGCTGGTTCCTACTGGATTGTTTACTACTGGTTCCTAGCGGTCGTTGTTTTTTGACAGGCTTAATATGTTTGCCACATTTAAAACTTGCTTTGACAACAGAAATCCAATGAAGAATTAATGAAAATTCCACAATGGCAGGGGGCAAGCGGATGGGGGAGAGCTTAACAAACTCAGAAAAGCAAACAAAACAAGAAGTGAGTACTATAATAATTAAATAATTTTCTATATAACCAATAAGCTTAGTTGATCACAAAGGACAGTGCATCACTCTCCGCTGCCTTAGTTTGGGGTGCAGCAGCCGGCACCAGACAGTGCCTGACCAAGGGTTTTGAAATTCTTACCACCTTGAAGGCTTATTAAAAAATGAGGATGCCTGGGCTCCATCTGCTGGGGGTGAGAAAGGGGGTGAGAAAGGGGGCCAGGGTGAGTCTGAGAATTTGACTAGTGCCCAAGGTGACTCTGATTCAAGTTTGACCCTACCTTGATGCCTTTAGGCCACTGACACTCTTACTTTTGGAGACCCCACCTCTAAATCATATCAAACATATTTAAATTCACCCTCATCCCATAGTACATATATGGGGCTTTTAATTGTTTGAAATGATTTTTATAATTATGCACTCTTAGAATGTTCATCTTTTTTTCAGGTCACTCCTATTTTCATAGGCCCCTGGATAACTGTGGATCCTATGCACTGTGGCTGCCGTGACCAATGAGAGACAGGCTCTCGTGCAGGTCACTGGGGCCCATTCTTTAAGAAATGCCAGGGCCGGCCGAGTGGCGCATTGGTTAAGCACTGGTTTTGGGATGCCAGCGGCCCCGGTTCGGATCCCACATGAGGGCCAGTGACACTGCCCTCTACAGCTAACAACAGCTCCACCTGGAGCTGGGCTGTGCGAGCCCCGGTGATGGTGTGGGCTGCAGCCCCTGCTGCAGTGGGCTGCCATGGGCTACAGTGAGTGGCCCGCAGCCAGCGTGAGCGGCTGGCAGCCAGCGTGAGCTGCCAATAGCCGCGGTGAGCGACATCCAGAGGCCAGCGACCGATCTGCCTCATCCGGGAGGAGCGCAATGACGATACCAACAGTGAAGCAACGTCCTCCGCAGCTAAACTGAAGAGCGAAAAGACAGCAACTTGTCTGTTCCCCTTCCCCGATTCCCCAACGCTGTTCCCCTCCACTAATTCCCCAATAAAATCTTAAAAAAAAAAAAAAAAGAAATGCCAGACCAGAACGCCCTAACCGCCTCCTGCTTGGTTTCCAGGCCTGCATTCACCCTCTTCTCTTCTCTCCTCCACAACGCAGCTAGCATTTTCTTTCTACTGTTGGCTTTTGAAAGTTTTCATGCTCAGCCCTCTCCTTAGTCTATAAGCTTTCCCCAAAGCAAAATTATTCATTTTCTATTATCAATTTCCATCTATATGCTAATGAATCCCAGGACTGTATTCCTAGCGCTAACCTCCAAACATATACTTAAGTGTCTTTGAAAGTCAGGACTTGGATTTCTCACAGACATCTTAAATTCGACAAATCCAGAACTGAACCCATCTTTTCCCAAAATTCTGCCCCTTTTCCTACATGTCCTAGTTTGCTTAGCAACGCCATACATTCAAGGTAGACTCCTCAGAGTCATCTTCAATTTTTCTGCCTCTCACATCCAATAAATCACGAATTGCTAGAGGTTCAGCCTTAAACCGTCCTCTGGAATGGGATGAAGATAAGTTCCTGAGTACTAACCAGGACCAGGCCCCTGTTACTTCTCCCAACTACCTTAAGAAGCAACAGTTTCGGTTTCACAGAAGAAGGAACTGAGGTTCAGAGAGGTAAGGAGTTTACAGAAGGTTGCTTAAGTTGGGGAATCAGCATTCAAATACAATGCCAGACTCTTCACGCACCTTCATGCTTCCTGTCCAGGTGGATTTCCTTCTCTTCATCCCTCGGCCACACGTCAGCACCCCACCCCCACCCGACCATCTCATGCCTCCACTCCTGCAGCACTATGTTCACAGGTCACTGACTTCAGTCTCTGCCTTCTCCAAACAGGATGTCACACTGCCACCAGATCTGATCTGCACAGGTGACTCCCTTCTTTAAGTAAACAAACAACCCTTACTGGTCTGAAGACTCAGAGTCAGGTGTCATCGCTGCCTTAGCCTGCTGGTTTCCCAATCTTAGGCCTTTGCTGATAACCCTAGGAAAGCCCTCCCACTACCTACCAGGAAAATGCCTTCTCATCTCTTAAGATCCTTTATGGAGCTCTCATTAACAGCCACAGTCAGTGGGTATCAATGGTTCCCTTCTCCATGATGACAAATGAAAACTTCCATTACAGCATTTACCACCATGAATCATACTTGCTTTTTAGATCATACCCTTTTAAAAACTTTTAAAATACAGTCACCACCCCCCACCACCCCCAGCTTATCCATGGGGATATGTCCCAAGACCCCCAGTGGATGCTTGAAACCACAGATAGTACCAAACCCTATATATACTATGCTTTTCTTATACATACATACCTTTTCACTTAAAGGAAGCACTTCATGGCTTCTCTTTGTCATATCTGAATTGCCAGCATCACTACTCTTGCGCTTCGGGGACACTGTTAAGTACAATAAGGGTGACTTGACACAAGCACTGTGATACCGTGACAGTCCATCGGATAACTGAGACAGCTACTAAGTGACTAACAGGCAGGTAGCATATACAGTGTGGAGACTCTAGACAAAGGGATGATTCACGTCCCCAGTGCGGCGGGAAGGCACGAGATTTCATCACGCTACTCAGAATGGCGTGCAATTTAAAACTTATAAATTGTTGGGGCCGGCCGAGTGACTCAGCTGGTTAAGAGTGCGAGCTCTGAGCAACAGGGTCGCCGGTACGATTCCCACATGGGCCAGTGAGCTGCGCCCAAGCGAACTGCAGCTGAGATGGTGCTCTTAGCAGCAAGTTTGCTGGTTTGACTCCCACATGGGATGGTGGGCGGCACCCCCCACAACTAAGATTGAACATGGCACCTTGAGCTGCGCAGCAGCAAATTGCTGATGAGCAGCCAGATGGTTCAGTGTGCACACAGGTTGCCAGTTCGACTCCTGCATGGGATGGTGGACTACGTCCACCTGCAACTAAGATTGAAAGCCGTGACTGGACCTGGAGCTGAGCTTGCGCCCTCCACAACGAAGACTGAAGGACAACAACTTGACTTGGATCTGATGGGTCCTGGAGATAAACAATGTTCCCCTTCTCCAATTTCCCAATAAAAATCTGGAGAAAAAAACCAAACTTATAAATTGTTTATATCTTGGATTTTCCATTTAATATTTTCAGACAAAGCTGACTGCAGGCATCCGAAACTGTGGAAAGTGAAACCACGGACAAGGGAGGACCCCTGTGGCAGCAGCAGTGGTAGGACGCATGCTTAGATGAAGGCTTATTCTGTGCCAAGCACGACACTAAATATTTTACATATTATCTATGACAAGCCCAAAGTCGTTGTCTTATCCCTACTTTACAGAAAACAGAGGCACTGAGAGGTTAAGTAACTTGCCCAAAGTCACACAGGAAGTGAAAGAGCTGAGTCTATAATCCAGGCCTAGTGGCTTCAAAGCCCTGACTTGCATGACTCTACTACAATGCCTTGAAAGAAAAAGCACCCCCTGCCCTTTCTCAAAACCTTTATATTGCTCAGCAGCCCCACCTAGGCTAAAGAATAACCAATTGTTTTTTTGTTTTTGTTTTTGTGTTTTGGAATATAAAATTTAATTTAGAATGATAAAATAAATGATGACAATTTACAAAATTTAAAAAGCTGACCAATATCCTAAACATCACAGAAATGCACACAATCACACAGTATTTTTATATTAACTGCCTGATGTACTTCTATGACACCTTTTCCCTGCAATATTATTTATGTTCTCTTTGAATGTCTTTTCATGTGACAATTTTGTAATATCATTTTCTACTTTTTTTTTTTTTTTTTTTTGGAGGGCAGTGTCACTGGCCCTCCTCATATGCGGGACCCGAACCGGGGCCGCTGGCTTCCCAAGCCAACACTTAACCACCGTGCCACTAGGCAGGCTATAATATCATTTTCTAGAGATAAAATAGAAAGGCAATTCAATCTTTCCTCTAGTCTGGTTGATCAAACATTGTATTTTTTTTATTATTAATAATAACCAATTGTTTTGAAAAACATTTACATACTAGCCTCTTCTACAATCAAGTCAAAAGAAAAAGACGGGGGGCAGAGCAGTCATCCATAACGGATGGAAATCAGCACAGAGCTGACAGTGGTATAAATGGGTTTCATTTGAAATCCTCCATGTGATGGATCTTCAGGCCCCACACACTTGAGTCATCCACAGCTCACTCTTGAAGTTCAATGGCAACTTGTTTTCATCGTCATTTTGATGACCTGCTGAGGTCATCAAGATGGAATTTTACCAGTGCCAGAGACAAAAGGGAAAACTCTATTTCATACAGCACTTCAGCAGCTTGGGAAAAGTGAGTCAGGATGACCACTTATAAGACAAAGGACAGGCCTAGTAAGAAAGTAATTTGCATAAAAGGCACATCCTTCAAACAGTCTCTGACTTATTTGGTCTTTGAGAAATTTCAAACAGAACCCAAGAGCCTATTTCACAAGAGGATATGGTTGGTGTTCAGCTGCTAAACTGTTGGTTAACAAGCTAAGAAAACAGGAAGGTCTCAAGCAACAGCAGCATGTGATAAGCAATCTACTGGAAACCTCTAAATAGGATAGTCAAGTATAAATGTATCACATAGGAATCTACCCATCTAGGTCACATTGTCACCTTCCCTAAACTGGAAGGGAAGATTCAGGAAGTAATGATCCGAAGGAAATTCTGGAGGGAGTGGGAAGTGAGTCCTCGGTGCAAAGTCATCCATGTGTAACTAACCAAGGTCCAAATATGACCTGCTTGCTGAAAATTAAGGCTTGCCTGTATAACCCTAGGCAGTGCAGGTGGGACTTCTGCCTCTGCTTAGCTCAGAAAGATAAAAGATGATTCCTATCAACCTTCAACACTACATACACACAATCAAGGAAAGGAACTGACAGAGGCATCCTTGTAAGTGTGGCTCAATTTTATTTCAAACTATTTCTATCATATTCAGGATGTGAAACCCACGAGTTATACAAGATGGGATTATGTCATTTCCGGTGAAAGAGGAAAGGCTTTGATGAGGATTCAGCACTGTAATGAAGAAGAATCCCAGCAGTAACCGAAACATCAGTCAAGATTAAACCAAAAAAGCAGGTGGATGGTTAAGCAGCAGAACCCGCTGGGGCTGTGTCTACCACCCAAACTTGGCGCAAATTTCAGCTTTTATGAAAGTAAAACTAAGTCGTGCTCAGCAACAAGTAGGAGATTTTTTTTTAAAAAGCCACTGTATGAGTACTTAGCAAAATTTCTTTCCGAATGGACCTAAACCTTGTGTTTGTGCTGTTTTTTTCAAGTCAAAACTACACCGGAAAATGAGTGTTAGTGGTTGCTTCTCAAGAAAGAAGCTATGGAGTCAGGAGACAGAGGTGTGGAAGCACCTAAGTTTCACAGTATGGCCCTTTGAATTTTGTATTCAAAAGTCAATGAATTTTGTGTATGTGGGATAACAAATAAGTAAAATAATTAAAGAAAAAAGTCCTAACTCGATGGCACAAAGACAGAGGAATGAGAGAGAGAAGGTTACCAGCTCAACTGCTTTGGTGCCAAGAAAGAGCACCTGGGAGAGCCTTGATGAAAGAACCATGTTTACTCATCTTTTTCAGCACTTAGCACAGTGCCTAGACTACCTTAGGAGCTCAGTAAACGCTGACATGAATCATAGCTCTCTGGCCTCCAAAGGGCCAATGGATGGATGCTATTGTGAGGCAAATTTCAGCAGAGTTTAAAAATTACTAATAACCTGAACTGTCCAAATAGGAAATAGATTGACCAGAGAGATAACGAATTTTCCATTAGTGGAAGTGTTCAAGCATATATTAGATGATTATTTGCCAAATAATATTGCACAAAGGATTACTGTATCGGGCAGTCAGGTGAGACCAGGGATTGGCAGGCTTTTCCTGAAAAGGGCCAGATAGTAAATATTTAAGCATTACAAGCCAAAACAGTTTCTGTTATATTTTCTTCTTCTTTTTCACAACTCTTGAAAAATGTAAAAAAATATTCTTAGCTCACAGACTGCACAAAGAAAGGCCCCAGGCAGGATCTGACCTGCAGGCTGCAGTTTGCTGACCCCTGGACTAGGTGGCCTTCCATTAGAGGGTGGCAGAAATATGCAAGGACTGCAGAGGGTCAAGTAGATTGCAAGGCCACAGTCCAGGGCCACTCTTGCTGATCCACAATACGCACTTTGTAACGCTGCAAATACATCTTTATGAACTGGTAAGTGCAGTCTACACAGAGCACTCTCACACATATGTCAGCATCGTTAAGACAAAGTGAAGCTCATTTGAAATTTATTGAGGCTCCTAACAGGTGGGGAAGACCGCATCCATGGCGTTCTGCATTGTAAATAGGCACGTTACCACAACTTGGACCGCTTCCTTTGTTACTTTCTCCTGGATCCCTGTAAATGCCCCCCAACTTCTCTAGTGCCACCCTGGTGGCCCTGCCACATCCCACCTGTGACTTGGTGCGGAAAAGCACCAAGCTGCTTGGTGCCCCTCTAACACACTTGCGGTCCCGCCTCCACAACCGGGAACGGACGGCTCCCTCTGTCCTGTGACTGCCTGGCTCTTTTCAAATCCAGCTCAGAGGTTACCTTCTCCAGAAAGCCTTCCCAGGGCTGCCTCTCACTCTCTGCTCCTCTCGTCAGCTACAGTTAATCACTTTTGTCTTTAAGGTACCTCTACATTAAGTATTGCTGTTCAGTTCTTTGCTTTTATGTCTGCCTCCATTCCACCCGCCTGATTGTAAATTCTACAAATGCAGACCCTAGCTCATACTCCTCTCAGTGTACCCTAGTCCCTTGCAGAGTGACTCAAATGTTACTAAGATGGATTCTAGAAACCATTTAAGATGAACTCGAGAAACCCAAGAGAAACAAGCGAGAGAAATAACCCAGGCTTCTGTGACTGGGAGGACAAATTCTAGGCTTGTTACCAGGGAATATGGAGACTGAAGCAGGAAGTCATGAAGAATGCATGGAGATATGCCACATGACTTAGAAGGTCTCTAAACCTATTTTTATTTTCTAAAGACTAAGGTCTTAGAGGACAGGAAACCCGCATGTACGTATCGATGTAAATGAAACCTTACGCAACCAAATGCAAAAGTAGTAAAGAATAAATCTCTCTTCATGAAAGTGTTTCCATGGTTATATAAAAGCCTATGTTCACAGTCTCAAAGTATCTCTCCTCAAAAAACTTTAGTAATTACAAGGGAGAGAAAAAGTGACTCTACCGTGACAAACTCTGGCAGATACCATCTTAATGAAGGGATCAAAGTTCATACCAGCAGTAATGGGACAAACAGACACTGTGACATTCAACAGAATGCACTGAAAGGGACATGTCTATGGAATTCAGCTGGAAATACATGAGCAAATCAGGGGGCACATCAGATAAACCCAAGCTGAAAAACATTCGACAAAGTGACTGGCATTGGATTATAATCTTTAAAGGTGGCAAGGTCTTAAAAGTCAAGGGAAGACTAAGGACCTGCTCCAGAGCGAAAGAGATTAGAAAGACAGGATGACCGGGGCAACGCCTGACCCTAGGTTGACGGCCTGCTATCAAGAACATTATTGGGACAAAATCTGAATGGAGGCTCTGGGAGAGGGGTAGACGGAAGGCCCTTGTCTTAATTCTTGTCAGGTTTCTGCAAGTTTAAAATTGTTCCAAAGTGAAACGTTAATACAATTTTAGCACCTGCACACACCAAGCCTATGCTATATGTTCACTGGGCAAAACCAATCAAAGTGACAGAGGTTAGAAGAGTAATTATAGGGTGGGGTGGGCTATTGACTGGGAAGGGGCAGGAGGACGCCTCCTGGGAAGCTAGAAATAGTCTACATACCTGAGCTGGATGGTGGCTACAAGGCACGTACATATGGAAAAATCCATCAGCTATATGTTTATGATGAGTGTACTTTACTATATGTATGTTATACCTGAACAAAAGAATAGAACAGAAAACCCTATATTCAAGCTATACCAATCCTACAAAGAACCTTCCTGTATTCATCCAACAGTTAACAGATGACCTATTTAAATCTAGCTTTGGTGAAAAGACATTCATAAGGGTTTTATATGAAATACCATTTCCATACATTTTTTTCTAGCATTTTATTAAAGATTCTGAGGTGGAAGTATTTTGGCTCTGCTGCTTATAAAATTAATTGGGGCAGAAGTGCTGCCTGGAGTGAGTCTGCCCAACTGTTCTCCCCCCATGGGGTACTGATAGGATTGGACACAGCAAATATTAACCCAGTGTAGGATTTTTGGAAATGAAGAAGTAAAATTGGTAGAAAATAAACAACAATCACAAATTTTAAAAAATACAACAAAACATTTGTCTTTAGGGAAACTAGACCCTTGGAGGGAGGGCAGAAAAACAGACCAGCATGACTACTAAAAAAAATCTCTCACTATAATTTTTCCATGTGTGTTGGGTTTTTGTTTGCTTGCTTTGGGAGGGCAGGGGAGGTTTTAATGGTTCAGAGGAAGGATGCTAAAAGCTAAAGAAGTTGGGGGCCTGGTTTTCAGTCAGATAAACCCAAGTTTGAGTTCCGGCTACACCTCTCACTGGCTGAGTCACCTGGGGCAGGTAACTTCATACCTTGTGCCTCCCTTTCCTCATCTGTAAAATAAGGGTAATTTACACCCAACCCAGGAGGTTGTTGGGAGGGCTAAGTGAGTGTGTGATGTGCCTATTACAGTGCCTGGCATACAGTCAGCAGTCAAGAAATGGTAGCTGCTATCAGTTTTTCTTGTCACCGCCCCCCCCCACATACACACAGACACAGACACACACACACACAACAATGCCTGACTGATGTGATTGTCCTTCCCCATGCTTGCTACGAAAACTTTCTCTGCTACAAACACACCTCATTTAAGTCTCATCTCCCTTCATTGTAGTCACAGCAGAGGTTTAATTAAAATGAAACGGATGGTCTCCTCCTATAGGGCATCAAGGGGGAGTCCAGAGGAACAAGTTCTAAGGGGTGAGGAGCACTCTGCGTTCAATTTCTCTGAGGCCACGTGGGGCCATTCACTTAGCAGAAGTGCTAAAATAACCTCCATTTGGCCCTAAAGCACCTTCTTTGAGCCAAAAGGAAGCACACAGAGCAGGCTTCTGTTCTCATTTTCCCAGCTGCAGGGCTGTGAGCTCTGGCAGTCATTAAAATAAGCACCAAACCACATGACCAAGTCCCACTGACAAAGAGAATATGTTTTTAGCTGCTGATGGGTAAAGAGGTAGCGATGGCAGGTGCGGGGAGGGCCCCTTAGGCACATGGAGCCAGTGCACGTTCTGTCGGCTGCTGATGCTTCTGCAACTTCTTGAGTTTTGGAAACAATCTGCAAGGTTGCTAAAGAGGGGGATTTTAAAAACCTTCCCTTTCAAAAGGGGGTGGAGGGTGGGGAGAACGGAGTTCCAAACTTAGAAGACAAATTAGGCTTTACTGGAAGATGAAAGCTCAGGACCCCTGCAGGGCACCAGCTGTACCTTGCAGGGTACAGAAAGCTCAATTCCTTTTAAAAATTGCTTTAAAGTCAAGATGCCCCTGAGCCAAACTGATGTCTCCACAAGATACCAAGTCACCCAAAATGGCTTTTTTGAGACTGTGCTGTTAGGCGGTAACAGCTGGTCACATAAGCAGGCGGAATACCTGCTATTATGGAGTAGTTGTCTCCTCACCTACATGTCAGCTACCTCTACCCGTATAGGATCGACAGTATTTGCTTCTTCGGGAGGCCGATCAAAAAACCAGCAGTCACCTCCACAGTCTTCAAACTGTAACCTGCGTTCTCACGGGAGTTATTTTTCTTTTGTTCTCTTTTGTTTTCCTTCTCCTGTAATAACCTCAGCCTTCACATACAACCTGCTCCCATTCAGCCTGTTTTTGAGAGTTGACACACTGGACAGATACAGTATTGTGGGGTGTGGCAAGCCTACAAGGGAGTGAGAGCTGAGAAAATTGGGAAGAGAGAGGCAACACACAGATGAGGGAGAGCAGTATGGCTACTGTTCGTGTTTTTTAAGTAGGACTTGTAATTTTTTGTATATATTCAGGTGTTGACTTTTATAAACTTTTTTTGAATTAGTTTCAGGTGTACAAAACAATACAATAGTTATCCTTTTCATCCCTCACAAAGTGACAACCCCCTCCCCCAATCCACCGCCCCCCCGATATCATACATATCTATTACAATTCCATTGACTCCATCCCCACACTGTACTCCACATCCCGTGACTATATATATATATACATATATATATATTCAATTATAGTTGACATATAATATTATTCAGCGGCCGCTTCAGATGTACAGTGCAGTGATCAAGCCTCTACATCATCCATGAAGTGGTCTCCCTGACAATACATGTGACCATCTGAAACCCCACAAAATATTTACAACATTATTGATTATATTCCCCTGTCTTTCATGTCCCTGTGGCAATATTATAGTTACCAATTTATACTCTCTAATCCCCTCCCCTTCTCCCTCATCCCCACCCCCATCAGTATGACTGCTTTTGAGTCTTTCTTGCTACCTCCACCAATCAACAGTGTCACATTGGTCCATTCTGTACATGAGGGACAGCTGAAGAATTGCTAGGGAGCCCTCATGTGAACCAACAACTAAATCCTGTGACGGTTTCCTAAAAGCTGATTAAACTATAAAAGCTTTGCTTTTGAATAACAGAGTCTCTGGTTTTCATTTCTGGTGACAGTTAAGGAGTCCTGAAAAATGGGAGAGGTGCTGAAAAATTAGGACAAGCCAACACTTGATTTTCCATTTTCAAAATACTTGTCTTCCAAAGATGAGAATAAGGATGGTTTCTGTAGCCCACTGACCAGAGATTTTGCTCCCAGGAAAGGTGTCCTGTGGGCAATTCCAGTCCACATGGTACCTTTACAATTAGAAAACTGTACCCCTTCAAGACATTTTACTTCCTTTTCTTAGAAAATTGTTGCAATATATTGATTAGGTTAGCTCAAGACATTTTACCCTTGTCTGCCTAAAAATTGTCATTACAAAAATACAGCCATGATCCCTACAATCTAAACAGAAACCCCTCAGATGTGGCCTCTTGTGCAGTATAAAACCTGCACAACGGTATGCAGCAGTCCTCAGAGGCCATTATGGTTTCTTTAAGACCAAGTCATGATAGGGCTGGCCGAGTGGTGCGGTGGTTAAGCACTGGTTTGGGAAGCCAGCGGCCCTGGTTTGGTCCCACAAATGAGGGCCCGTGACACTGCCCTCTTAAAAAAAAAAAAAGAACAAGTCATGACGGGATAATTGCATTTCTGCCTTGAGCACAGAAGAACCAGACATAGGACGTAGTATATTTGGATCTCAGCAAGGTGTCTGGCAAGGCTGCTGCAGATATCCTAGTAGACGAGATGAAGATATAGGAATTAAGACTAACATATTGTGTTGTCGGAAAAGTCATGACTTATTTTTTTCTATGTTTTCCGTTGCAAAACTGCGTCACAACTTTTCCAACAACCTAATGCTTATAGGGATTAAGAACTGGTAAAATAATCTTCTTCAAATAATGTTGGTTAAGGAACGAACTGATGTGAATGGTGGTTAAGTCTTTGGTCCCGTCCAATTTATTTTTACAGTAGTCCCCTCCTTATCCAGTTTCTCTTTTTGCAGTTGCAATTATTCGCAGTCAATCACAGTCTGAAAATATCAATTGAAAAATTCCAGAACAATTCATAAGTTTTAAATTGTACACTGTTCTGAGCAGCATGATGAAATCTTGCACTGTCCACCTCTGTCCTGCCCTGGTTATGAACCATCACTTTGTTCAGTGTATCCACACTGTATGTGCTCCCCGCCTGTTATTCCAAAAACAAACAAAAAACAAAAAAAACCTTCAATTATCGAGGATCCTCAACCATTTATCTCATGGCTCCTGACATTCGATCATCACGGCTTAGTGATCCCGGATTGCCCGAAGCAGATGACCCACCTTCTGATGAGTAGTTAGGATGTCAGTAGTAGCCTAATAGCAGCTACACCCCAATGCCTGCATCATTCACCTCACTAGGTAGGCATTTTACCATCTCACATCATCGCAAGAAGAGTGAGCACAGTACCATAAGATATTTTGACAGAGAAAGACCACATTCACGTAACTTACGCAGTATACTGTTATAATTGTTCTATTTTATTATTGTTGTTGTTGTTAATCTCTTGCTGTGCCTCGTTTATAAATTAAACTTTATCACAGGCATGCACATATGTATAGGAAAAAACATAATATATATAGGGATGGGTACTTCCCTCAGTTTCAGGCATCAATTGGGGATCTAGGGATGTATCCCCCATGGATAGGGAGGACTACTGTATTTTATTTATCTACATTAATGAATGGTCATCAATATTTACTATGCATTTCATGTGTGCTGAACTTTGTGTCAGGGGCTTACAGCAGAAAAACAGACCAAACAAATCTATTCAACAAGGTATTCTTATTATATTTTATCAGTGACTCGGATAATAATGTTTGCTTATCAACTCTACACATGACATGAAGCAGGAAGGAATAGGCACTACGACAGATAACAAAAAATCAGAATAAAAAAGATTGTGATCGCCTGGAATGACAGGCCTATTTTTAAAAGATTAAAAATTTCATAGGTAAATATAGGGTCATAAATCTGAGTCAAAAAAACAATACAACTGGACAATAAAGAAGTCTGATACACTGGAGGCAGTACAACAGACAGAGGGGCATAGCTTCATGAGTCAGAGAGACCCAAGTTCAAATCCCACCTCTACTACTTCTAGCCACACAACCTTGGGCGAGTCATTTAACTTCTCTGAGCCTGTTTCCCCACGTGTAGATAGGACACCACGTACCATACAGAATTATTGTGAGAATTCAATTAGAAAACGCATGTATCTGACACAGGAGGTACTACAATAAAAAGTCGAACTAATGTTATCAACAAAACATGTGCCAAGACATTGGGGTTTCCATTTAGTTATTCCTTCAATAAATATCCATATTATGTACTAGTCCCCATGCTACATATCAGGATTCAATGGCAAAAAGGCTATGGTCCCTGCCTTTAAAGATCTAACAGTTTTAGGGGCCGGCTAAGTGGCGCGGTGGTTGGGCGCTGGCTTGGGAAGCCAGCGGCCCCGGTTCGGTTCCCACATGTGAGGGCCAGTGACACTGCCCTCAAAAAAAAAAAAACGAAAAAGAAAAAAAAAGATCTAACAGTTTTGAGGGTTACAGACTAGGAGTGACAGTATAACAATTTGTGGGTAACACCAGTACAGTACAGTGGGGTGTTTGTACAGGGTGCTATGGGAGGAGGACGGAGAGGCATCTAAGACTGAAGAAGCAGGGATTTGTGTTTTAGCAAAGATCTGTATTCTAGAAAGGGCACTACAGCACCAGTCAGGGCCAGACTGCTGAGGCAGGGCAACCAGCTGGGAGGCTGTGCAGGAATATAGACAGGGAGTGAGAAGAGCGTGAAGGAAGGCAGTGAGAGAGAAAATGGAGAAGATGTGTCAGGAGACATGAAGGAGATAGAATCTGTAGAACTCTGATGACTGCCTGGGCTGGGAGGGAGAGAAGGAGGGATGGGATGAGAGGGAAAAGTCCAGGATGACTCCCAGGGTTCTGTTTTGAATGACCAAATGGAAGAAGGGGAATGAGTGAGACTGGAGAATGGAGAAAGAATCACAGGTTTGGAGAGAAGGTGATGAGTTTAGTTTTGAACCTGCTGAGTTTCAGGGCTGGCACTCATGAGAAATCCAGGCTCAAGATACAAATCAGTGGTCACTGGCACATAAATGGGAGTTGAAACTATGGATGAGATGAGCAGAGTAGAAAGTAGAGCCTTGGAGAAAACTTGCATTTAAGAGACTAAAGGAAGAAAAGAGCCCACGATGGAAACTAGGGGGAAATGGCCAAACAGACAGTACAAAGCAGGAATGGTTTTCATACGTGCAGGAGTATCAGCAATATCAACTATGCAGAGAATTCAAAAGATAAGGAAGGAAGAGTATTCAGGAGTTCTGGCAATGTCAAGATCTGATGACTGGAAAGAGTCAAAGGCAAGGAAGGTTAGGAAGCTAGGGGAGGAATGAAAATGTGAAAGACAAGAAGATGGGCAAGAGAGCTGCCCACGTACACATGAGAAGCACAGAGCAGCACGGAGAGCCAATTGTGCAAGTGTCAAAAGCATGCGTTTGTAACAAAGCGAGGTGGGGCCTTAGGCTACCTCAAGAAAAGAACAGTCCTGCTCTGCATGGTCAGACTCCCAGAAGAGAGAGGACGTCTTTTCTACACCGCACACTCAAAGACTGTCAAACAGGAACAAGGTCAAAGGAAGGTAAATCACCCAAAGGTGGTTATTCTGGGGCTGGACTGACATGGAGTGAAAAGGTTGACACCCAGTCTGCCAAGACCATGCATGGAGATGCATACTGTCTACCTGGTCACAAAGCAGCACCTGTTTATTATCCCTTAAATACACAATCTGGCCTCACTTACACTGGAGAAAGGTGGGAGGATTGGGAGACAGAAGAAAGAAGACAGGCATTCATGAACCTCATTGCATGTAAATGAAACTGGAGGACAGAGCCCATTTGGACTTCCAAATAAAATCTCAGAGGTCAGGGATAACCAATCAGGGACCACTAACCAAAGAACTTTCTCATTATTTCCACACAGAGGATTCATTTCCCCACCCCATCCCCCATATCCAGATTCCTCTTTCCCTCCTCTCCCTGTGTAAGGTCATTCAATCAGTTGCCAGTCAGCAAACCCCACTTCCTTTATCTCACAAATCCAGCCACTGCCTTGGTTCAGGCCTCCCTCTTCTGTCATCAAGACCATGGCAGCAGTGCCCTGACTGGTCTCCCTACTGGTCCTGCCCGGTCCAGTATAACCACCACAACGCTGCCTCGGTGATTTAAAACAGGTGAGAACATGTCACATCCTGCTTAAAATCCTTTGTTGCCCCACTCTCCACTACCACCCTTGCAAAATAAAGTCCCTATTTCTTAGCATGGCAATAGTAACTGCTATAGTTTATTGTTTGCCACCTACCAGTGCCAAGTGGGAAACACATATCATCTCATTCAATTCTCACAGCAACCCTGGGAGGTAGGTTTATATCTTCCCTTTTTATAGACAAAGAAACTGAAACTTGGAAAGAGAGTGACTTACCCAAGGTTACAAAACGACTTCAGTGGCAAAGCCACTATCGGTCCACAAGCACTTTAGATTCCCAAGTCTGTGTTCTTAATATGCTATTGCCCACAATGGTGGGCCTTCGTGATCTGCCTCCCGCTTACCCTTCCAGTCACCTCTTGCCCTATACTCTACACTCTAACTTGGGTGAACGACTTGTAGGTTGCGCGTTGTTGTCCACAGCCGTTTGCTCACGCCACTCCCACTGTCTGCAATGTCACTCCACTTTCTGCTCCTCTTCCCCTGACTAATCCTCTCACCCTTTAGGACTTGGATAAAGGATGCCTTCTCTGATGGCTCCGCCTGACTTATGCGCACCCTAAGCCCTCTTCCAGCAAACCTCTACAATAGCATCTTACCCTAGTGCTGTTGTCCATCTCCGTGGCTTAAAAAAATTCCCTCCTTGAGGACAGGGATGTGTATCTTAACTCATTTTGGTATTTCCAGCTTGCAGAGCAGTGCCAGGCACACAAAAGCTCGATAAATGTTCATGCTTATTCTCTATTATGAAAGGCTGTCTGGGAACAGAAAAAGGACCCTGTGGTTGACTGAGAGCCTTGTCCTCAACTTCTTAAAGGGTTTAAAAATCATGTCACATGAGGGGCAGGGAGGAGCTGGTCAAGAAAAATGAAGGGGGTAGAGGAGATGTTCAAGGCAGCAGGAACAAAGGGCTACAGGTGAGACACAACCCGTAGCCGTTTAACAAGACTAGAGCACAGAGTTGGGGGATGTAGACTCAAGTAGGCAAGATGAGCCTTCATGAATGTGGCTTCTTCTTTAGTCAGGTTTCAGGAGTTAGCTAAAATGTCACCTTCTCAGCGAAGTCACCCCTTAGCAGCTAGCTTTGAAAAATAGCTTCCTCTGCTTTCCCCCATTACTCCCCATCCCATTACTGTTTCTTCTTTTGTAGCATCACGATCTGAAACACCTACCACCCATTCAAAGTACCGTATTACTGACAATCACAACTGCTGCCACCACAATCAAAAAGTAGGCTCCATGAAACAAGGGTTCTTGTGTGTCTTAGTTTACCGCTACATCACCAGCGCTTACTATAAATAATGCCTAGCACGTAAAATTATTGTTGCGTTTACTGTGGGTAAATAAATTCAATGTGCTTAGCCTGAAGCAAAGGTGGAAAGTAGAAGACAAAACGTGCAGCTCTCAAAGAGGCAGCTCTCAAAGAGGCGTGGGCAATCAAGGGGAAGGGGGATCCTTACAAGCCTGAAGAATAGACAATGAGCTGAAATTACTGGACTGCTTTCAGCTCAACATAGGACTTTTTAAGAGTCAGAGCTAGGGGAACACCAGCCCGGAGTAACCAGGAGCGAACATTCTGTCACTTAAGAAACTGAGGGCCGGCCAAGTGGCTCAGTTGGTTAAGAGCTCACTCAAGAGTGCAAGCTGAGCTCTGAGCAACGGCGGTTCGATGCCCAGCCTGAGCTGAGTTGCCGTTGAGCTGCCAACAGGTGGAAGGATGGCTCAGCTAAAAAAAATAATAATAATAAAAAAAAGAACCTGAACCAGTGGGCAGGGGTGTCACAGAAGAAATCCAAGTACTCAATGGGAAAGGGAGGCTGAGACCCAGGGGGTCCCAAACTTGCAACCACAGGGATGCCTGATTTCAGCTGCACAGAGTTAAAAAAAAATGTTAGTTGCCAGTTAAAAAAACTATTAGTCGCCAGGGTTTAAATATCAAGATGTTGCGCACGCACGCACACGCAACGGCATTTTGGGTTCATTGCTCCTCTATCATGTTAGTAGTGTGCTCATAAAACTCAATTCAGGAAAAATCAAAGGGACTCTTCCTTCTGACATGGACACTGTCTTATACCTACAGTTACCTGACCTAACTCATTAAGCATTCCCATACTTAATTAAGCACTCAAGTCTGTAACCCTTGGCCCACACCGAACCTTAGCTCAGAAAAGCCCCGAGACCTGACCTAAGGTGACGTCCTGGCTTCACAAATGACGTCATCGTCACTCCCATTTTACAGATGTGCAGAGGCTCCGAAATTAGGGGCCGCTGCTGGTCAGAAGCCCCCGGGCTGAACCAGTCTGAGGAGGCGCAGGTGGAGAAGGAGGACGCGAGCCGGAGTCAGTGACTCCCTGAGGCCCTCCGTGGCCCTCGCCCTCCCCGCCGAGCTCGCCCCGCCCCGCCAGACCGCCAAAACCAAACCCGTAGGACCCCATTTCTCCCTCACGCGCGCGGCTGACTTACCGCCGCTCAACTTCCGGCAACCACAGCGCTCTCCGCAGAGCGCGCGCCGATGACGCCACTGGCCCCGCCCCCGCCTGTCTGGGGTCAGCGGTGCGCATGCGCACAAGGAGCGGCGGGCTAGCCCGGTAAATGAGCCCCTAGCACCGGTCGGAGTGGGAGGATTTTGAGGCTTGGGGAAGGCGGGGCATCAGGAGGTAGGCGAGGCCCGTCGGTGAGGCTTGGCCTTATTAGATGTGGAAATGTGTATATGCCCGTCAGGCTTTTTAAAAAGTGCTTCACATGCTCTCTTTTGAGTTCAGAGGATGACAGGAAGTATCATCATTTCCATTTCCCAGGGGAGGCAACATCAACCATATCCCGGAGACCATTAGGGAGGCAGGTGTGGAGAGACAGATGAGAGTTTTAATAGATAAAGGTTAATGAAAGTCGACAATGGCCAACCTGCTCTTTCTAAACCGGGCATTAGTCTCATAGCTCCCCACTATCAATGGGATCAAGTTATTCATCTAAATTATTTGTTCAGCATATACTGTGTGCCAAGCATTGGACAGGTGTTGTGTCAACAGTGAGTATAAACTTTAATCTGATATGTAAGGCCATTCACAAAGTAACTCTAATGCAGCTCTATAGTCTCGTTAATAATGACAAGAGTAATGACTACTATTTATTATCTACCATATTTTCAGGGTTTCCCATCTCTAATTGCCTCAAAGGTCCTGCAAAGTAGGTGTTATAGTATCCCCATTTTACATATGAAAGAACGGAGGCTAGGAAAAGTTAAGGAGCTTGCTGAAAGATAAAGAACTTTTGAGCCAGGTCGAAGACTACTTGACTTAGTAAGGGAGATACTGATTTTGAAAGGATTCTTAATAAGGGTAGGGTAGGGGAGAGAGACTATTGCAATGGGGAGGGGATATTGCATTCTGACCAAAAAATCTGCATGTCTCAAGGCTTCCGCAAAAAGAGTTTCTTCCTCAGGGAAGAGTAAAGAAGCCTAGAGGAACTGGGTGTGGGAAAGTGGGGGGAAAAGGGTAGTTTGATCAGGCAGTAGTAAACCTGAGAATGTTTTACTTTGAGGCCACCCTCTTCTCAGGAGGGATTGTATGCTGGCTCAGTCAGAATATGGACTAAAATTAAGGAACCTGGGGAATGAGAGACCCTTAACTAATGATGGTTAACAAGCATTTTGTTTGATTAGTGGAGACAAGTAGTTCAGCTAATTGTTTATAAGGCAAAGAATAGGAACTCAGGACTGTGTCTGGCCTTGCCACAGGTAAATCCATGAGTCGTATCTAAGTTGTATGAGAATTAATGTTTTTTTGCAGTAAACCACTTCTGAAGCACAAAAGTGTGTGTGGTGGGGATGGATTTCTTTTCTTTCTTTTTTTTTAAAAGATTTTATTGGGGAATTTGGGGAGGGGAACAGCATTGGGGAATCAGGGAAGGGGAACAGACAAATTGCTGTCCTTTTGTTCTTCAGTCTAGTTGTGGAGGATGTCGCTTCATTGGCCCATGTTGGTATTATCATTGTGCTTTTCCTGGATGAGGCAGTCACTCACCGGCCATTGGGCGCCTGTTCATGGCGGCTCACGGCAGCTCACACCAGCTGCCAGCCAGCCCCACTGCAGCCTACACTGTTGCTGGCAACTCACAGCAGCCCAGCTCTAGGTCAAGCTGTTGTTCACCATCTTAGCTGTAGAGGACAGTGTCAGTGATTCTCATGTGGGATCCGAACTGGGGCCCTGATACTCAGAGCTGGAGTCCCAAGCCAGCTCTTAACCAACACGCCACTCAGCCGGCCCAGAGATGGATTTCTTTTTTATGAGGGCAGTGTCACTGGCCTTCCTATGTGGGACCTGAACCGGGGCCGCTGGCTTCCCAAGCCAGCCCTAACCACCGCGCCACTTGGCTGGCCCAAGATTTCTTAATCATTGCTGTTTTTCAAGAGCACAGGGCTCAAGTATAATTCAACATTGTCAACACTTTCCACTACTTCAGGCTCCTCCCCTGCCCCCTCAGACTGCATGCTTGGGCCACACTAAACTAATTCTGGTGTTTTAAGTACACTGCTCATTTATCTCTCCATCTGCAATACCCTGGCACTTCCTCTGCTTATCTAACCCTTTCTCCATCTTCAAAATCCAGTTGAAATGTAGGTGAATCTTAAACAAAATATTGATGGAGGGCCGGCCGAGTAGCGCGGTGGTTAAGCGCTGGCTTCGGAAGCCAGCGGCCGCGGTTCGGGTTCCACATATGAGGGCCAGTGACACTGCCCTCAAAATAAATAAATAAATAAATAAATAAATAAATAAATAAATAAATATTGATGGAAAGAGTACATATTCTATGATTCCACTTAGGGAAGGTTCTAGAATCAGCAAAGTTAATCTATAGTGATAGAACTCAGATCAGTGGTTGGGCATAAAGGGAGGCACTGTCTGCAGAGAAGCATGAGGAACTTTCTGAAGTGATGGAAATACTCTATTTATCTTGATTGAGATGGGGATGACATGGGTGTACACATTTGTCAAAACTCATTGAATTCTACATTTAAAATGGGTGCATTTTTCTGTATATATTGAACATAATAAATGAGATTTAAAAAATAGGATGGGATGCCCCCTTCTATGCGAAGACATACTTGACACCCACCACCTTTAGACTTCACTCTATCTGGCATATATGAGGTTAGGTTGAAGTTAGTTCTTTATAAGCTTGTTTCCCCTGGTGGACTTCAAGATCCTTGTAATTAACACCTTCTGGAGTTTCTGCCCAGCTCACAATATTTCCTGCTTCTCTTGGAACTGTTGGTTCTCTGGTCATGTTTGGACCACATGCGCCACCTGGCCCTCCCACCTCTCTTCAGAGTTGATTGCAGATGAGGTAGACACAGGACAATTCTTTACCCTGAGCTTTTGGACTTTTGAACTGATACTCATAGAAAGGAGGAATATTACATAGGTCAATGGCCCTGGAGGGAACTTCCTCAAATTCTGACTGTTGAGGTTCCTATGGCCGACTTGGCTCAAGCCCTTCCTGAGGTAAGATCATCCAAAATCTTACTGGATTCCACAAAACACCCCGGTAGCCCTTACAAAGCTGGTTTCTATCATTTGCAACCCTGAAGTAGCTCCGTAGAGTTGAAAGCATGTCTGCCTTATTCTCCATTGTCTCCTAATGCGTGGGCTCAAGGACCGGCCCAAGAAGTGTTCAAAACCTTTTTATTAAATAAGACAGGTGAGGTCTGGGCATCCAAAATAGATGGTAACGCAGGTTGTAAATGTGGCCTCCTTGTGAGCAGGGAATTAGGGTGAGGCTGCCTAGGATGGGGGAGACAGAACTTTGGGGCTACAAGATAGTGGAACATCAAGAACAATGCAAGACCAGGGACCATAAAAAGGAAGAGAATGTTCTCAGAGCAGGGCAACAAGACCACGACACTTATTCAAGACACAGTCACTCAGGTCTATTACCTTCATCTCTTGTCTTGAAATTCAGTTGAGCAGAGTATACACTCCACACAACAGGAACCATATGCAACACAACCTAGGCTTTGAATCTCTAAGAAACTGTGGAATGACATGATGGCACGTGAGATCTTAACAGCAGTTTCTTTACAGCACTTGGAGTGTGTCGCAGCCAGGAGAGCTCCAGGATCTTGTTGCCCTGTGTTAAGACTATTAAATCTGCCTCCTGGAAGGCCCATCATCCAAAGAGAGACCCACAGTTTTCTGCAAACCAAGTAGCCAAATGACCAATATATCAAATAGACAATCTGTAGACTCATGGATTTTCTCAATGAACACTTTGCTGACATTACCAGCCTCTAAGGTTTATCGCAATTTCTATTGGATGGAATGGCTTCACAAGCTTTTAAAGATTCATGTGATGTAGTTGTTGACTGGTTTTCATATTGTCTTCAGAGGAGCATGTGAAGAGATTTTGTATTTATCAAAAGTTAAGGATGGTTTATTCTTCATTTGAATAAATTTAACTTACGAATAAATTAATGAAGAATATGTTGTTGAGTGTAGATTTTCCTTGAATGTATTAATATTATGATTCTCCACTTTTCCTTTTGTCTCCCTTCCCATTCCTCAGTTTCTCCCTTTGTCTCTCCCCAAACCCCTCCATCTCTCTGCCTCTTAATCTCTTCCATCTGCTCCTTCATCTGTCCCCGTCTCTGTCCCTCTGCACATCCGTCTACCCCTCTCCCTCTTCTGTTCCTTGGTGTCCCCATCTCTTCTCCTTGGTCTGTTCTCTCTTACCCTCTGTCTCCCCTGCCTCCCCTAGTTCCCTCTCATTTGTACCCCTTGTTTTTCCCTTCTCTCACCCTCAGTCTCCTTACCTTTATTTCTCCCCTCCCTGCAGTAGCAGCAAGCTGGGGACAAAGCATGCTGAACCTCCCACAATGTGTAACTATGAAGGCAAATGAGAATCGGTTACTATAACTTCACAACAACTGTAGAAAAGTGTTCCTAAAAGCCTCATTGAATATGCATTGTTGTAAACTTTGTAAAGAGTTAAAACGAAGCGAAGCCAACGTTTAGTAAATGTAGCAAACTGGTCATTGGAGGAATTGCGTTTAAGCTGGTCAGCTTTAAGCCCATAAAAAGAAACCCCAAGGAGCTCCTGAGTCTGCAGGTTCTCATCTACTATCAAAGTCTCTCTGACGGCCTTCTCCTAGAAGGTATTTATTTTAATATTTTGGGCAGAAAGACTGGGTTCAGCTGGATTTAGTGCAAACCATCAGCTACTGATTCTTTGCTGAGTGGGCTGGGGCCGAGTTATCTCGGCTCCATATTCTGTTGCCTTTCACAAATTCAAAAATGAATTCAATCATTCAGACAGGAGTAGGAAGAGAAGGTTGATATCGTGGAAAGGAAGCACATTCCAGAATCGGATCTTAGATGTGGGCCTTACCCTCTCTGTGCTTCAGCTGACCTAATTGTGAAAACACAGAAATCGCCCTTATGAGATTGCTGTAAAGGTGACATGAGATAATGGCGGTAAAGCACAAAGCCTGGCATGTGGTATGTGCTCAGTGTGTTTGAAAACTACACATGAGTCCTACTGTGTACCAGACATGCTGCGAGCACCGTAAACACTGCATGCAATAATACATGGACTTTGTTCTTTATGCTTTGACAATTTATGTTGATCGTTTCTTGTTCTTGTCCAACTCAAATCCAGGTCTCTTTGACCCGAAGTCACAGCTCATAACCACTTCCTTTCGCTATTGCCTCAACTGTTCAACAAATAATGGGCACTTAGCCGTTTGTCTGCTGGAGTGGTCTTTTTAGGTGTTCCTTGGTCCTGAGGGATCGCAGGGAGCAAAGCTTTCACAGACTCTGGAAAATGGCTTTTGATCTGGAGACAGATCAGCCGCAGCTTCTAAAACCAGGAAAACGTCTGCTTAGCTCCCACAGTTTTTAGCAAGAAGAGCTTTGGGAGGATGCAAAGCAGAGCGAGAGTGAAGCTAGTTATAAAAAGTCAGTCCTTTTATAAAGATATTTACAAATGCGACCAGAAACCAATGAGAAGCCCTATACCATCACATCTGGTACCATTTGACAGTACATTTCAATACATCTCAGTCCAAAAGACTCAGAACAGAGAATCAAATAAATCAAACTTGTAACAGTATAGTTTCAAATATTATATTTTACGTAGGTAAAAAAAAAACAACTCTCATTTTAACAGGTCATGCAAACAGAACACAAGACACAAAATACCAGGCTTGTACAGACACTCTATTTGCTACATATATTACAGTTTACCATCAAGTTTTAAAATAGAAATCACAATCAGAGGACAGAATAAACACCAAGTAACACTGTACGTTCCCATGCCTTTGCTAGTTTTTACTTAAGAGGTATGACTATAGAAGAACATGACCACTTTTAGACAAACATCACAATTCACAGATAAATAGCATACTGTCTCTTCAAAGTGTCACCTTCCTGTGACTGCAGACACATTCTATGTCAGCTGTTCCTCCTCTCAGCATATTCTTTTGAGAATTGCTACCACTCTCAGGAATTCTGTGTGTGTGTGTGTGTGTGCATGCGCACGCATACTTAACAGGGCAAATTTTTGCCTTTTGGAGAAAATGAGATACAATGAGCTGGAACCCTACAGTTTTCATTCTAGCTCTCTCACATAAATAGCTATGTGATCTTAGGCACCTTATTTCATCTGGCTGCACTGAATTTGCTTCTCTAGTAACACCATCCTCCTCTTGTGGGGTGTCGTAGGGCTCAAATGAGATAATCCTGGCACAGCCCTCAAGAAACATGGCTTTCTTCTCATTTCCTTTTTAATGTAAACCATTAAAAAAATTCCTTGTCTCTTTCTTTTGAGGGCAGCTTTTATCATCACTTGTTAGTAGCTAAAAGGAATTTGGGGTTAAAAACGATGGGTACGCAAGCTGCATCAGTTCCTATCAATTCTGAGACATGCATGTGTGGGAAATCATAAGGCAGAATTTCCAGGGTGGTTCCGGTATTGGTTCCGGAGAAAGCTGTAAAAGAGGCTCAGAAGAGAGGTGTTCTGAGAAGTGGCAGTCACGTGAAATAAATAGCTGTTATGCCTCTCAAGGTGACCCCTGGAAGGAGATGGCATCTGTCTGCATGTGTCAGTTCTCTGCATAGTAACAGGGCTTTACCTCAGGAAGGCTCATGAGTCCTGTCTAATTCTCCAGTGGAACTCTACCCATGCGTCCCTTTAACTGCCAATTAACTCAGTCTGGAAGCTCGAATTACAATGAGAGTCTGAGGCTCCAGCAGGAGCGCTCATCCAGAAACGGGTTCTCTTGGAAATAGCCTGCTTTCGACTCAAGAGTACAATCTCTGTGGCCCACCAGCATCAGCTGTCCTTCCAATGGTGTCTAAAAACTTTCCAAATGACCCCAGCCTCTAAGACTATTCTTCTGGCTCCAGAAAGCCCAGGGCGCTGGCAACTCACAGGCCTTCCCCCTCCATTTCCTTCAGCAACATCCTAAGCATCCCTTTCTTGCATCCCCTCTAGCCTTCCTTAGGAGCGAATGCGCAGAATTTTCTTGAATGTCTTCTTGAAGTTCTCATTGCACAAAGGGTAGATGAGGGGGTTCAGCGTGGAGTTGATATAGCCCAGCCAGATGGTGAACGTCTGTGCTTGTTCATTGCAACAGCTCTCGCAGAAAGCAACAACCAGGAAGAAGACGAAGTATGGAAACCAGCAAAGGATGAAGGCTGCCATGATAAAACCCAATTGTTTGGCGGCCTTCCGCTCTCGGCTAATGTGCAACCCAGACACATACTGTCTGGAATGCGAGCGGATCCTCTTCCAAGTGAACTTGATGTAATCCAGGCCTGTGCTAGACTCACTTCTTGGTTTGCTTTTCCCCGATGCTGGCTCTGTGGGGCTGTCTGAGTCTGTCGGGGAGAAGGACTGGCTATCACCTAGGATCTGATCCTCTGACATCTCGCTGGCCCCATGCATGGTCAGGTCCTGCTCATCGGTCTCAAGCTGGCTCTGGCTCTGGTTGATGGTGATGTAGCCTCTGCCACTCCCCTCTGCCTCCGTCTGTATTTGTACAATGTTAAGTGGGAAGCAGTGGGGTTTGTCCACTTCATCCTCCTCCTCTTGGCCGCAGACACGTGGGGATTTCATCTCCTTTGGGTCTTGGGGTGGTAGTTTTAAGACAGTTCCACTACCAGCATCTTTTGGTTTCCTTTTCAGAACCTCCCATGGAAACCTCTTCCCTGGTTTCTTGGGCTTCTCTGGTTTCAGCTTAATTTCAGAGAAAGAAGGGAGGGATCCGTTGATGAGCTCCCGGTGCTGACAATGCTGCCGTACAGCCTTGTAGATCTTGGCATAGAACCAGAGCATGAGCAAGGTGGGCAGGTAGAAGTTGATAAGGGCGGTCATGATCTTGAACCAGGTGACATTGTAGAAGTCTGTCTCACACTTGTCCTTTCGGCGCCCTGAGGTATGAGGCATGAAGTACTTCCAGCCCACAATGGGAATAACCCACAGGAATGAGAGAAACCAGGCCCCAAAGATGGTGACTGACGCTCGGGTCTTGGTGCGATACTTCAGGTATCTGAGGGGCTGCTGGACAGAGCGGTAGCGATCAATGCATAAAATGAAGACGCTGAAAATGGATGCTGTGCTGGCCACGTAATCCATGGAAAGCCAAAAGAGGCAAAGAGGCAAGCCCAGGGACCACTTGGACAGGAAGAGGTAGACGATGTTCATGGGCATGACAACAGCTCCCACAATCAGGTCTGCCACCGAGAGGCTGATGATATAGAGGTTCCCCACAGTGTGCAGCTTCCGCTCACTCCGCACCGCATACAGGACCAGCAGGTTTAGCACCACTGTGACCAAGGAAATGGTGCTCAGGACCAACACCAGGGGCAGCAGCTGGGTGCTGGTCATGGTGGTATTGTTGCCTTCACACATGCTGTCTCCTGTGATGTTGGAGGAATTGGGAAGGGTCATTGGCACCAGAGCAGCCTCCAGCTATGGCTCACTCCCTAGAAGGAAAGACACAAGGATTAAGGTCAGAGTCTTGGTGATCCATAGTCATTGAGCACCATCATGTTGATCAAACTGGGGTTGTACGCTGTCAAGGGCGGTAGACACTGAGAGCCACAGCCTAGAACCCCTTCTTCCTCAGTCATTCCTTCCTTCCTTCCTTCATTTAATGACTATTTATTGGTTTCCTGGCATTGTTCTGAGTGTTGGAAATATAGCAGGGAATAAAACAAAAATCTCTGCCCTCAAGCAGCTTGCATTCTAGTGAGGGAATTGGGCGAAAACAAGATGAAGTTTGCACAAGCCCCACATTGTACATATTTTGGGAAGGTGAGCTGCATCATGAGTGGTCAAAGATGATTACGGTGCTCTAGTTCCTCTGTGCCAATGGCTGGTCTAGGAGTGGGCCTGAGATACAGCTGTGGCCAAGGAGGCAGATGGGAAAGTCTCATGGCAGAGGTGGGGTTCTGGAAAGTGCTTCCTCTTTGACAAATAAGCAAAACAAGGAGAAGCGTTGTTCCCACTTGCCGCTTTCTCCCTGACAGGAAGTGATATTTGAGGTACGGAGATCATTTGGGGGCCATCAAATGAGACACCAACCCGGGTCCTGTTATCACAGAGTTGCTGAACAGAACCTGGAATCTTCTTCCTCTAGACTAGTTATTATGGGAAATAATGAAATTATATTCATTGCTGAAGTGATATTGTGGGAGTCTTTATTCGTAGCTAAAAGCACCCCTAACTGATAGGGGAGAGATTACAAGGGTACAAAAAGCATGAAGTAAATCGAGCGTATCTCCTCAGACAAATGGTTCTCAAACGAGAAGTGAGCTGTGTTATTAGAGAAAGCACATTTATTATTATTTATTTTACTTGCATATTTGAAAAAAAATTTTCATCACATAAATGATGCAGTCATATGTAACAAAACCTTCTTTACTAATGAGGCTACACTGAAAACAGGTTCTATCCTGTTAATGACGATCCTCCACTCAGTTGATATGAGAAGGAGCAGCAGGTATTAAAATTTCCAGGAGGGGTTGTTAGATTTTTATATTCCTCAAAAACTGGTATGAGTTAAAGAAAACTGAGAAACACTAACAGAGTATAAATCTCTCTCAATAATTTATTGTAATAGAAGGCAAAGCCAGATAAATTCCTGAGTATTCCTAAGGTCAAATTCATATGCTTTTTCAAAGATAAAAATCAAGACCCCAAGGCATTTGCTTCTTGTGGAAGGAACCTGTTGGGTTACTTTGTTGGGAAAGCACCACTTGGGTGACAGTGATTTTGCTCTAGCTCTGCCACTACTTTTCTGAGTGGCCTCTCCACCTGTTTTCTCATGGGTCAAATATGAAAGGTGAGCTAGGTGATCTCTAAAGGCGTCTCCTTTTTAGATCTCACTGTAGGTATTTTTCCATATTCTCCTCCAGCTCTGAATGGCCAGTCAGAGACCCTCCGACCTCTCTGAGTGGCTTCCTCTGACATCTTCAACAGCATCACCTTCTCCTCCTGTGACCCAGTCTTGCCCTCTGCTCCTGTCACTCTATGCTGTCAAGTCTCAGAGGCCTTCTCCACTCACCCCCGTCCACCGCAGCCCTCACCTCTGTGAGGGCCACCCCAATCTACAGCTTCAGCCTGTATCTTTCTCCACCCAATCAATACTTTACAGCCTCACTTTAAGCCCCAACCAAGCCAACACCCCTTAGAATGGCCCACAGCCACTTCAGGAAGGAGGAAAGCAGCTAAGGCAGTATCATCTCAGGGATTTTGATTTGTATTGTTTTGACTGGAAGGAAGCAGGAAGCAGTTCCCTAAAACACTGCCATTTCTCTCTTATTTCTCTTTTTGGCTCATTGCACACAGAGGGGGAACTCAGTAATGTTTTTTTCCATCTTGCATATACTTTTTATCATTCCACAATTATATTTGACAGAGAAGGATTTGTTTTTATATCAAAATCTTATATTTTTCCTTTTTGATTAAAAAGAAAAGGTGTTATGGTTGAATTGAGATCACTGAACTAAAAATTAGTGTCACATATTCAGTGTTTGCTTTGCAGTGAAATCTGATGTCTGCAACTTACTTTGAAATGAATCAGAAACTAAGCTGGATGGATGACTGGTTAGAAGAATGGATAATGGATAGATAAACAGATATAAGTTAAGAAAAAAAGAGCAAAATGTTAATTTATAACCTGGGCAGTGAGTACATACGTGTTCACTGTATAATGCTTCTAACTTTTCTATTTCATCAATAACGTTCATAATACAATGTTGAAGAAAATTAATGCAGCATAAGTTTATCTTCCTCACCTATTACTGTAAGCTTGACTCTTTATCACGTTTTCTCCTTCACAGTTTGGACATGTGATTTTGCATAAAGATAAAAGCAAAAGATGAATAAATATTTGTTAAGTGAATGAATAACTGAGGGAGAGACAGGATGGTCTGAATGATCTCAGCTCGGAACGTATTCATTCAACTGATATTTACTAGCAGAAGACTCCTTTCAGCTCAGTGATCTATTTTGGGAGCATGGAAGTCCACGTTTGTTCTCCTAAACCATAGGCTGCAGGAGGAGGATTCCTGGAAAGGCAGCCAGAGAATCGAATGCAGAGGCCGCCTCTCCTGAGGAATGTTGAGGGAGGTTGCAGGGGAGGAGGAGAAAGCCTGAAGAAAAGTATTCCCCGCAGCTAACAGGACAGCAGGAATGGCCCCATCAGCATCTTCATGTGCCACTCCAGACCGGCTGAATAATTTATGGGGCCCAGTGCAAAATGAAAAATTAAAATATTATTAAAAATTTCAAGATGGCAATAGCAGACCATTAAGCCAAGTTTGGGGATCTTGAGCTGAGGGCCTGTGTGGCTGCCCGGGTCACAGGTCCATCAGGCCGTTCTTAGTCTGTCTTCCTTTCACCCCATCTCTGAACAGGCCCTACTCGGTGAGTTAGCTAACCTAAGGCACCTTCCTCTCCTCCGGGGATCTGAATTTTGAAAAGCAGATCCCTGAATGGCTTTCCCTCTACACATGCCAAAGGGACATCGGGCGCTCTGGCAGAGTGTGGGAGGTATGTGGGGACACAGGTCCTCATTTCACCTCATGCCACATAGGAGGCTACGCTCCCCTCAGGCTGTCCAGACCCCACCGGGTTCTGAGGTGCATTTCGCTGGGGTCAAGGCCACGCCTACAGAGATGGGGCTGGCGAGAGGGTGTGCTCTGGGGAAGGAGAACAGCAACTAGAGGAGGCACTTCAGACGGGCATTTCAAGAAGAAAGGTGAAAACCTCTAGGCGTTCCCAGAGCAGGTAATGGAAGGACAGAACTCTCACCCTCTCACCTGGGCTCTGCCGCTTGATGGGCTGTGTGGAGCCTGAATAGACAGACAGTTCTCCAATTTCCTCACCAGTGAAGTAGGGAAAATCAATATTAAGACCTCCCTCCCTGGACTGACCTCCCTGTTGGGAGGGTCAGTTGAGACAGTGGGTTGGTAAAGCTCTGCTAGCCCCCGGGTGACCTCGACTTGGTGATGAAGCAGAAATGGACCCTTTTTCTCTCAGAGGCCCCTGTGTCTAACTAAGCAAGGCAGTGGCTCCATTCCAAAACCATAGGCTGCAGTGGGACTTGCACTGCAGTGATTACAGTCTCATCCAGCCAGGTCCATGTGCGAGCAGATAAACAGAGGTAGTCGGGCCTTCCACATCCTGGGAACACTGACTGAGGCAGCTTTGACAGTAAGGAGCCAAGCCCTGGGCTTTTTATATATGGGTTATTACATGCCCACCATAAGCCCATAGGAAGGTCTTCTGATGATCCCCAAGGTACAGAGGAGGAAATGGTCAGCTCAGGCTCAGCGAGGGCAAGCAATTTATTCAGGGTCACACCTCTAGGAAGCAGATGGTGAAGCCAAGTTTCGAAACCTAGTTCTAACTCAGAGTTTCTCAACCTTCATTCCATTACATTTTGAGCTGGATATTTCTTGTGAAGGGCTGTCGCTGCACTGGTTGGATGGTTAGCAGCATCCCTGACCCCTACTCACTAGTTACCAGTAGCAACCCCCCCTCCCCACCCATTTCCAGTCATGACAACCAAACACATCTCTAGACATTGCCAGATATCCACTGGGGGCCAAATGATCCTTAGTTGAGAACCACTGATCTAACTGGAGAATATGCACCCTGAACTGCCAAAGAATATGGCTTTCGGCTCAAGCTAAGGAAGGGCTTTCTAACAATGCAATGAATTGCCTTCAGAGAGAGTAAGCTCCCCATCATGGAAGGTGCAAGAAGAGGTAGCCTGGATCTGATTACAAATTAAAACCACTCCTGCTTTCTCAGTGGTAATTATTTACCTAAGTAAAACTTGCAGACATTGGTTTTAGATAAAAGAGACAGATAGGCAGGGATCTCTGCTGATAGCCAGGAAGAGGAGGCAAGAGGAGTTGGAGGGCTTGGAGAGATGCTTCCAGTGGCTTTGCCCCCTCTACTTTCCCTCCCATTTCAGCAGTGCTGGTCCTCAGAAGGCTTGAAGCTCATTTGGGTGGTAGAATAGGGCAGTAGTTAAGAAACCAGGCACTTTGTGAACTTGTAAACCTTTGCTCTTAATCCTCTTTCTGCCCTAATTAGCTGGGCAAGATATTTCACTTTACCAAGACTGTTTTCCTCACCTCTAAAATGGAGATAAAGCACATAATACAGTGCCTGAAATACAGGAAGTGCTCAATTAATTATAGCTGTTATGTTTTCTCCCTTTGTTGGTGAGTGACACAAGGATCCCACAGCCAGCCCAGTCTGACTCAGCGAGATCATCCTTGACCTTTTTTTCACTGTGGCTGAAACTGATAGTAATCTTCCAATACCAGTTCTCCTCTGTTTAGGTATTTTAGCTGAGTATATGGCTGCCTGGATGACAGACTACATTTCCCAGCCTCCTTTGCAGCTGGGTATGGCCATGTAACTAAGTTCCAAATGGAAATGAAAATGTGGTTTGCAACTTTCTGACAGCAGCCCTAAAGGGAGGATGTGTTCTTTCCTTTGGCCCTTCATTCTTCCAGCTGGCTGGAATGTTGACAGGATAAATGGAGCTTAAGCAGTCATCTTGGGACCATGAGGAAGTGCCAAAAGATGAGGAAGGTGAAATTGCAAATTGGAAACTTGAGGTCTCCGATAATCATGGAACTGCCCGATCAGCCAGTACTCACCTCCTCTGATTTAGCTAGTGATGTCTATCACACACAGCCAAACAGAATCCTAACTGATACACTGCCCCTGACTTCAGGGAGTTTATCAATTAGTATGAGAAGAAAGACAAAATATAAACAGCATCAAAAAATTAAATTAAAAATTCTAGACTTCTGCTGGGAGAAGTGTGATGACTGAGGTAAGATCAAAGCAGGTGGTAGTTAGAGGAGGAAGGAACTGCATCTCCCAAGGTAGAGTGTGGATGTCAAGAGGGACATCAGAGAAGGGTGATGTGTGAGTTGGGCTTTGGAGGATGAGTAGATGTTCACTGGGAGGAAGGAAGAAGCATTTACGGATGAGTAAAAGGAAGAATGAAAGCACAGAGCTAAGTTCAAGGAACTGGGAGGGAGTTGCTGTAAGTGACCGGAGTGTGGAATGATGAGCCCGGGAAGACACATTGGGACCCAGGTGTAAGGATGCCCTTTTCTACCTCTGTACCTCTGCCTGTGCTGTGTCCCGGCCTGGAGCACCCTCTCGCCTGGATGCTCTGAGTCCCTCCTCTTTCTGGGTACCCACACCACTCCTAACACTCCCCTTATATCACCCATCTTATCATTCTCTCTTTAGCTGATTCTCCCCAACTAAATAGGGTGCACCTCTAGGGCAGGGAGTGCAACACTCATGGCCATCAGGGGGACACTCCTTCTTTAGTAGCAGGGACGATACCTTTTCACTCACTGACGTTCTTCTGTGCTTGCACCAGGCTGGCACACGACAGATACTCAAGAGAGGTTTCCCAGATGGGTTCTGAAGAACTGAGACCCAAATGGATAAAGAGAAGCAGAAGACACAGGGAGAAGGCTAAGTGCAGGTGACGTGGGCATATTTTTCAGAAGGTATTTAAATGAACAAAAACTGGAGACAAAATTTATCCTCTTGATGAATATTGATACCTTTCAGTTAATTTTCCTACTTTTACCTGGAAACTTTATTGTTAGAAATTACTTTCATGGGAATCCAAAACATGGATAAAAATTTATGCATAACAATGCTCACTGCAGCAGTACATATGATAGGAAATAATCTAACATTTGGGGCCTAAACATATTATGGGATAGCTACAGAATAGAATGTCATGCAGTCATTAATAATCACATTTCTGGAGCACCAGTAATGATATGGGAAAAATGCTTATGATGAAATTAAATTTACAACAGACGCTGTTTATACAGAATGACGTCAATTCTATTAATAACAGCTTAGAGCAAGGGTAAATCCCGATTATATTAACACTAGTTTCCTCTGGGTAGTGGACAATGTTTATTATCTTTGGTATTTCCCAAGAATTTCAACAAAAACAATGTCTTAGTTTTATAATAGGAAAAATGAGAACTAATTGCACTCATTTGAAAAAACAAAATAAAATAGATTTATTCCACTTGAAAAAAAAACAAAAAAAAATGTCTTCCACATTCTTAGCACATCTTTTGTTTTCTTCAGTAAAAAGCGAGAGCTTGGATTCCTTTCTTGAAACACTCTACACTCACCCACCACTCCCCATTCCAAACTGCTCCTCTTTGCCATATTTGCATTGTTTAGTTATTCTGGTCAAGTAAGTCAGAACATTAATTTATTTGCTCTAATTCTGAGAAAAAGGCATCATGCAAGAGGGTGCCCCAAATACTGTATATTCTCATTAAGTCCAATCAGAGCATAATCTCCATAAAATGCCCAGTCTGATTAATGCCACTGGCTTGGAGCAGACAGCAGACTGCAAATAAATAGCAAATCCCATTATGAGCCCAGTTCTGCAGAAACTGTACTTAGAATCTAGGGCAGTGCTGGGGTAAGAGTTAGCCCCTGGGTAAGACATAAGAGGTATATGACCTGGCGAGCAGGCAGTGGCCCCAATGGACTTTTTGGGAGATGGAGGTACACCTTCAAATGTCTACCATGTCAGGTAGGAAAAGTTAATACAGGGGACTATATGTGGAGCAAGACGGAGTGGTGGGGACTGGGGCAACCTGGAGAGTATAATCTCTGTCAGAAGTGTATAGCTGCCATTTGGACGTTAACAACTGTTGCAGGCCCAGATCTGCCTATTTTAAAAATGAAACATAGGGCCGGCCGAGTGGCGCGGTGGTTAAGTGCTGGCTTGGGAAGCCAGCGGCCCCGGTTCAGGTCCCACGTATGAGAGCCAGTGACACTGCCCTCAAAAGAAAAAAAAAGAAAAAAAAAGAAAAAAGAAACATAAAAGTTAGATTTTTTTGGCTGGCCAAGTGGCTCAGTTGGTTAAGAGCTCGCTCAAGAGTGCGAGCTGAGCTCTGAGCAACAGCAGTTCGATGCCCAGCCTGAGCTGAGCTGCCGCTGAGCTGCCAACAGGTGGCAGGATGGCTCAGCTAAAAAAAAATAATAATAATCTAGATTTTACATGAAATCGTTTAGTTTTAAATGTTGTTGGTTTTTCAATTGTTTCATTTGCTTTCATGAATACTTGAACGCAGGTCAGCATAGAACAAATTTTGGGGACATGACCTGTGAGCCCCAAGCTGGAAATGTCAAGCTAGTATATAGGGGATCCAGAATGCTGAATGTGATATAATGACTCTAGAGTACACACCTTTTGGGGTATCTGCTCAGCTCACAAGAAGCTTCTTCCTCTGAGAACCATCATCCTACCCAGGGATGGGCTCTGGCAGCCATAGTTATACCATACAACCCTGATCCAGGGGTTGTCACCTGACTCCAAATGGACCAATCAGTCCAATTCTCTCTTCTGGAAAACTAGAATTGGGGTGGTGCAGTCAAAGCAATCTGTTGGTCTTGTGATCTGATGTGATGGGAAAATGGTGGGGGTTTTCATCAAGGGGAGGCGTTGCCCATCTCCAGGTATACTGAAGTGTGTGTGTGGGGGGGGCAGGGAGGGATGGAAGAAGGCAGCAGACAAATGTAATGATCCACATGCTGGAATAATGGATACCTATGTGCACAAAGATGAAGTTAGGTCTTTACCTCACCCCATACACAAAAATTAACTCAAAATTGATGACAGTTATAAATGGAAGAGCTAAGCCCCTCAAAACTCTTAAAAGAAATCATAGGAGAAAACCTTCAGTTAAGCAAAGATTTCTTAACTATGACACCAAAGGCACAACCAATCAAGAAAAAAATTGCTCAATTGTACTTCATCAAAATTAAAAACTTTTGTGCTTCAAAAGACACCACTAAGAAAAGGAAAAGTTACAGAATGGGAGAAAATATTTGTTTATCATATATCTGACATACATCTGATATATCCAGAGCATATAAAGAACTCTTCCAATTCAATAATAAGTAGAAAATAACCCAATTTAAAAATGTACAAAAGATTTGAATAGACATTTCACCAAAGAAGACTCAGGAATGGCTCATAAGCTCATGAAAAGATGCTCAACATCATTCCTCATCAGTGAAATGCAAATCAAAACCACAATAAGATACCACTTCATACCCACTAGGATGGCTATAATTAAAAAGACAAACAGTAAGTGTTGAAGAGGATGTGGAGAAATTAGAACCTTCATATGCTGCTGGTGGGGATGTAAAATGGTGCAGCCACTGTGGAAAAGTCTGACTGTTCCTTAAACAGTTACACATAGTTGCCATATGACCCAGAGATTCCATACCTATGTATATACCCAAGGGAACTGAAAACATACGCGCACACAAAAGTTTGTATGTAAATGTTCCTAGCATTATTCATACTAAGCCCAAAAGTGGAAACAACCCAAATGTTCATCAGTTGGTGAGTGGATAATCAAAATATGGTACATCCGTGCAATGAAAAATTATTTGTCAATAAAAAGGAACAAAATACAGATACATGCTATAACATGGATGAACTGCAAAACCATCATGCTAAGTGAAAGAAGCTAGACACAAAAGGCAGCACATTGCATGATTCTGTTTATAAAAAAATGCCCAGCTCAGGCAAATCCATATAGACAGCAAGTAGGTTAGGGGTTGCCTGGGAATGGGGGTGGGAATGGGAAAGAGTCTCCTGGGAATGATGGTAATGTTCTAAAACCGGATTCTGATAATCACTGTACAACTCTGTAAATTTACTAACAATAATTGAATTGCATCATTCACTTAAAATGGGTGGATTTCATGGCATGGAAATTATATCTTAATAAAGTTGCTTTGAAAAAAAATTCAGTGGCCCAAGAAAGAGGCTGCCTGGATTTCCATAGCTCTGTTTTTGTTTTTGTTGTTAAATCAATTTAGGTATACCAGTTGTTCCCCAAAATGCCTACCAGGCATCAGTTTGTTTGTTTGTTTGTTTGTTTGTTTGTTTGTTTGTTTGTTTGAATGAAGAAGTGTTAGGCAAATACGGATGAAATTAAGGATGGGTCTTAAAGAACCACTAGAATTGAGCCACAAATTTGACTCTGAGTTTCCCAAAAGGCACAGCAAAGAGGGAAACGGGATTAAATACAAGCTTCTAGTGTCATTTAAATGAAAGCAAACTAGTGTCTTCGTAGAAGGATAACTTTAGCCGGTACTAAGTTTTCGAGTACATGTATTTCATGGTTTCTTTTGAAGGGGGGCACAGGGAGATGTTACACATAACTTCTGACTTCATCGTCAGAAATGGAAGTACAGAAATCGCTCAGCTACATCAACCCTTTTCTCCCGCACCTCTAAGATCTCTCGTTTTGTAATCTGGCTTACGCGTTCGGGAGGTTAGACTTGTTGGATTGTTTGTCTGCTCTTCCCATTCCCCAGCCCTGGTGTGACAAACTGGGATTTTCTAAATTAGGCACAAGAAAAGGAAGCTGAAGGATAATTATCACTAAATGGCAAACAAAACAAGCATAGAAAGCTCCATTCTGTTAACTCTTAGCCTGTGTCCTTACAAAGCATGAAGAAAAAGAAAAGTAACATTTCAAAGACTTTCTATATAACAGCACTGGGCTGGGAAGTTTTCTGTGTTGACTCATTTAACTCTCACAGTGCCGCTGACCTCACAATAAAGGAATCATTTTTACCCTCATTTTAAAGATGTGGAAACAGGGGCTTTGGGAGGTTACAGGCCTTGGTGCCCTACACTGAGATCCAAGACGGATTTAAAGGCCCAAGCGATGCCTGCCTTCTAAGATATCTGAATGAGCTTTAGGCCTGCACCCCCTGCCCTCACTCACCCTCCTTTTCATTATGCTAAGAAAGAGAGGGAAGGCAGTGAAGGTTTTACATAAAGATTTCATGGAGGGCCGGCCGAGTGGCGCATTGGTTAAGCGCTGGTTTTGGGATGCCAGCGGCCCCGGTTCGGATCCCACATGAGGGCCAGTGACACTGCCCTCTACAGCTAACAACAGCTCCACCTGGAGCTGGGCTGTGCGAGCCCCGGTGATGGTGTGGGCTGCAGCCCCTGCTGCAGTGGCCTGCCATAGGCTACAGTGAGTGGCCCGCAGCCAGCGTGAGCGGCTGGCAGCCAGCGCGAGCTGCCAATAGCCGCGGTGAGCGACCGATCTGCCTCATCCGGGAAGAGCGCAATGACGATACTAACAGTGAAGCAACATCCTCCGCAACTAAACTGAAGAACAAAAAGACAGCAACTTGTCTGTTGCCCTTTCCAGATTCCCCAACGCTGTTCCCCTCCACCAATTCCCCAATAAAATCTTTAAAAAAAAAAAAAAAAAAAAAAAAAAAAAAAAGATTTCATGGAATTGGAAATAGGAATATCCGTGCTACCATTAGACAAGGTCACAGTGAGCACAACACCAGGCCCAGCTTACATACATATTTCAGGACACAATGAATAAGATTTTCTTTTTGTTTCAAATCCCTGGAGATTAAACCTTGAGGAAGGCGCTTTCAAAGACCCAAGCTATCCAGGCTGTTTCTTCTTCAGAGAGAAAAAATTATTTATGCTATTAAAGTAAATAAAAGAGCTGGCAGCAAAGAAAGGAAAGGCAGATGGGATGTTTACAAGTGAGAGCTCCTAGGTAATTTGGAGTTTCTTTCATGTCTGTCTCCTTCACTCAAGTGAACCGGTAGGTCGGTGCCTTGCGGCAGCGGCCAAGCGAGCCGCACACCTGGGGCTCTTTAGCGCCACCTGCTGATCAAACTCTCTCGCTGGTTCTGCGGCCAGACTTTTACTTAAGACAGGGGTTTCAGTATGTAAGCAGGGTATAGATGAGTGTGAATCAATCTGGTTGCCAATTCCATTCTGATATTCATCCATCCATCCATCTATCCAAAAGATCTTTATTAAGGGATCAAGTACAAATGTGACAATAAAGGATAGACAAAATCCCTGCCCTCATGGACCTTACAGCCTATACTATTGGTTACCAACCCTTTCTGCCTAGAGAGGTTTTAAAACATACTGAGACATCTGTTTCAGAGAAGATGGAGTAAAGGTGCTTTCCCCTGTCGTTCTGCTAAGTACAAATATAAATCCTGAACATTACATTGAAAACAAACATAAGATGACTCTGAAAGGTGGAGAGACAAAGGCAGCCCAGCCAGGAACCCCGGGATCCAAAGAAGACACGGTGATGAGGTCCCTGGGTTTTGTGGGGCCACATATGGCTGAGACTCTGAGCTGGAGAAGTTGGATGCTCAGAAACTTTGTGCTCATGGTCACAGACAAAAAAAAAAAAATCTCCACCCCTTCCAAAAGACTGCTGTGTCTAGCCAAAGGACCAGGAAAGGGGCAGCCTAGAAAAATAGAAAACTTCTAGGCAATAGCTGTTCTACTGCAGTCAGACACCACAGTAAACACTGGAGGCCCATTCCCATAGGAGACAGAAAAGGTCTAGCAGGCAGCCCAAATCTCCCCTTGTCAGGCTACAAAACGGCAACCCAACCCTCCCTGCTGGGATGGTGTCCCTACTGTCCCTAGTAAAGCCAGGACTTTCATCCACATCAGGTGGGGACAACACCTGCCTCCCCTCTCCCCACAGTGTCAGTGGAGGCCACATGGGAGCAGTAAGGAGGCACAGCTGCCCCTCCCAGCCAGGGAGTTACTCCTGGAGATCCCCTGGGGAGCAAGAACAGCCCCTCACCCCCACATCAATAATGAAGATCCCTCCCCTTTTAGGTGTCACAGAAGTGAAGCGGGGAAGCTGGACTTCTACTTTCAACTTGAACTAATGAGGCAGTGTACCCTCTCCCCTCTGCCTTCCGCTTCCCCTGCCATAGCTGTGTCCACACAAAGCCAGTAAAACAGAAGAGTTAAATATGATCTTGAGTCTTATAACATAATACCTAAAATGTCGGCATTTCAATTGAAAATTAATAGTGATATCGAAAAATGGGAAGATATGTAACTTTTTTTTTTAAAGATTTTATTGAGGAATTGGGGGAGGGGAACAGTGTTGGGGAATCGGGGAAGGGGAACAGACAAGTTGCTGTCCTTTTGTTCTTCAGTCTAGTTGTAGAGGACGTTGCTTCACTGGCCCATGTTGGTATCGTCATTGCGCTCTTCCCGGATGAGGCAGATCGGTCGCCGGCCTCTGGATGGTCGCTCACTGCGGCTATTGGCAGCTCACACCGGCTGCCAGCCATTCACGCTGGCTGCTGGCCACTCACTGTAGCCTTTGGCAGCCCACTGCAGCAAGGGCTGCAGCTATGCCATCCCGGGGACTCACAGCAGCCCAGCTCCAGGTGGAGCTGTTGTTCACAATCTTAGCTGTAGAGGGCAGTGTCACTTGCCCTCATATGTGGGATCCAAACTGGGGCTGCTGGTGTCCCAAGCCAGCTCTTAACCAACTCGTCACTCAGCCTGCTCTTCATATGTAATTTTGAAAAAAGCAATCAATAGATACCAATGCCAAGATGACAGAGATGTTAGGATTATCTGACAAATATTTTAACGTAATCATCATAACAATGTTTCAATGTGCACATGTGAATCCACTTGAAACAAATGAAAAAATAGAAAGTCTCGGGAGAGAAACAGAAGATGAAAAGAAGAACCAAATGAAAATTTTAGAACTGAACACTCTAATAACTGAAATAAAAACTCTATGGATGGGCATGACAGCAAGATGGAGGGAACAGAGGAAAGAATTAGTGAACTAGAAGACAGAACAATAGAAATTACCCAATCTGAACATCAGAAGGAAAGTAGACTGGGGAAAATAAAAGTTAACAGAGTCCCAGGGACCTGTGGGACCATAACAAAAGATCTAACATTCGTGGAATCATAATCCTGGAAGGAGATGAGAAAGAGGGTGGGGATGAAAAGGTACGCAGAAGAAATAAGGGCTGAAAACGTCCTAAATTTGAAAGAGATATAAACCGACAGAGTCAAGAAGCTGAGTGAACTGCAAACAGCCCCCACAACAAATCCACGCCAAGACACATAATAAACTAAAGGCAAAGAAAAAACTCTTGAAAACAGCCAGAGAAAAACAATATCTTCCCATAATGAGAATGATAGTATATTTCTCATCAGAAAACATGGAGACAAGAAGTAGCAAAATATTTTTCAGATGCTGAAAGAAAAGAACAGAATCTTATGCTCACTGAAAATACCCTTAAAGCATGAAGGGAAATCAATACATCCTCAGATGTATAACTTGTACAGGCCTGGCATGCTGAAAACTACAAAAGGCTGATGAAAGAAATAAAAGATCTGAATAAATGGGATACATGGTGTTCACAGATTGGGAGATTCAGCATTGAAAATATGTCAATTCTCCCCAAATGGATGTACAAATTTAATGCAATTCCTATCTAAATTTCAGCAAGATGTCTTATAGATATGGACAAGATTATTCTTAAATTTATATGAAAACTGCAAAGGAACTACAATAGCTAAAATCATTTTGAAAAATAAGAAAAAAATGGGAGAAATAGGTCTACCCCAGTTCAAGACTTATATAATTACAGGAATTGAGACTGTGGTATTGATGTTGAGGTAGACACAGACCAATGGAACAGAACAGAGAACCAAGAAATAAACCCACACAAATATACCCAGGAGATTTTTGACAAAGGTACAAAACAAATTTAATTGAGGAAAGAGCCCTTTCAACAAATGGCACTGGAGCAATTGGACATCCATAGGCAAAAAACTGAACCTCAACTGAGACCTCATGCCTCATATCTCAAAACAAATTTAACACAAAATGGTTCATAGATTTCTGAAACCATAAAACTTTCAGAAAAATACATTTCAGACCATCTTCAGGGTTCAGGGCTAGGCGAAGAGTTCTTAGACTTGACACCAAAAGCATGACCTACAAAAAGAAATATTGAGGTCCGGCCGAGTGGCGTGGTGGTTAAGAGCTGGCTTGGGACACCAGTGGCCCCGGTTTGGGTCCCACATATGAGGGCCACTGACACTGCCCTCAAAAAAAAAAAAAAGAAGTATTGATGAACTAGATCTCTCCTTGAGTTATTTACCTATCCCCATTGTAATCTTTGCTGGATCTATGTACCTCTTATACCATCATATACTTTATCTATTTTTAATGGACCCACTTTTTTAGCTTAAGTTTATTTCACTGTGACATATGAAAAGCCAGTCACCTATTTTTTGTCATCTAGAAGCTTTCCATGAAAATAAACAGGGTGACACAAAACAATGTGATGAAGTTCTAACCAGACATTTTGAGGGAGGCTCTGCTTTATTAAAAAGAAAGATGAGCAAGTGAAAGATAGGTGTGAAAGACCTACCAGCACCCGATCGAGCCTCTCCTGGAGGTCATCAGAAGGACCGAAAACCAATGTGAGTCAATATTAATGAATGCCGTGTCTGTGTACCATTTAGAGCCACTTCAGGTACCACCCAAAATGTGGGAAACACTGTTGTGAATCGCAGCATACTATTATTTTGCTCCTAAAAGCCTTTAAGGAAAATTTCACACCCCTTAGCCTGCTGGCATGACATTTCCTTCATTTTTGACTCTTTTAGTAAAAATGAAGTTATTATTCTCAAACACCCCAGGTTCTTTCAGCCTTTGTAGCTCGGCACATTCTCCTCCCTCCTTCTGGAAGATGGGTGTGCCCTGAGGGTTGGAACCCCATTTTGGTTTACTCTTGTCTCTTCCTGGGTCCTATTTCAGAGCCTGCCTGGAACAAAGTAGGTGAGAAGGATGAAAAGGGAAAGGGGGTATGGAACAGTTAATAAAGAAGATAGGAATAAAAGAGAGAGGGAGACAGGGAGGAAGAGAAAGATGGAGGAAGGAAAGAAAAAAAGGAAGAAATATAGTGATAAACTTTTATTCATCCTGCAAAAATCCATCTTAAAAGTCCCTTTCTCTTTGAAGCTTTCCTGTATCCTTTAGCCTTCCTTCCTCTGGGTTCCCAAAGTATTGTTTCCATATCTCTAAGAAGGCATTTAATGCTTTGTATTTGACTAAATGAATGAATGAATTCAGGTATCCTTCACTTAGACTTTGATCTTTACAAATGCAGGGGCAATATTCACCTATAATTCTAATAGATACCCTCATGGTTCTCAAACTTATCTGCCCATTCAAATCACATGGGGAGCTTAAAAAAAAAAAAACTAATTCCTGGGTCCTACCCTCAGACATGATTCTGATTTAATTGATCTGGAGTGTGGTCAGGGTCTCAAGGTTTTTAAAAACTCTCCAGATGCAGCTAAGACTGTGAGCCACAGTCCTAATCCAAAGCTCAGTGGTATGAGGAGATCAATACATGATGAATGAGTGAATGGATAAATCCTGCCTTCAACACATCCCAGTCCTGCTCCAACAAGACCATTTTCAGGGTTTCATGTTATGCTATTTCATTAATATATTCAGGAACTATTCATTAAGCGATAATCTGGTAACAGATGTTATGCTAAGCTAAACTGTTGGAGATGAAAACATGAGTTAAGACTCCCACTTCTCCCCCCTTGCTCCCTGTGCATCAGGGAGAGCTGGGGCTTTGTCCCAGTTCATCCAAGAACTTTCCATCCTGTGGGCTAATTGGCCAGTCGCAACAGCAATCATCTCCCTAGTGGACCAATAGAAAAGCTGACTTCAGGCTGCTTCCTTTGGCAAATGTCAGGACAGACTCTATTCCCAGATAAGGAATGTTTCTGGAGGGTACGTGTGAACCTAAGAGACTGCAGTAAAAGTGGTCCTGTCTCATCTCTTCAAGTGCTCCAGAAGTGAGTGAGAGAAGTGAGCCTCTCAGGTGGCAGACCAAAGTCCTGGGCTGCTCTCAGGAGTTTCCTTCTGGGTGTGACTTACAGCAAGCAAACTGAAGGCCTCGGATATTATTATGATCTTAATCACCCCACAGGTAAACAGTTTCCTTCCTGGCTGCTACTGCCTCATACTTACACCTGCTTTAAGGTTTTGCACCACAGATTACTGAAGAGCAGAGAGAACCATCATCATTTGTGCTACTTTGGCTCTGGTTCAGACTTTGGTAACACCTCCTCTGAACTGTCCTAACAGCTTCCTAATTGGTCATCCTGAGCCTGACCTTGGTCCCTTCAACCTGTCCTACACACAGAAGCCAGGCAATTCTTCCTAAGCCACACATCCAGGCGCCTCCTTTCTCTGTTCAGAACTCTTTAATGTTCTTGCCACTGCTGTCACGATAATAGGATACATAGAATAAGCCCCCAATGTATAATACAAGTGGAGCCAAATAAAACTGGGTGGTCTCGTGTACAGTCTACCCATGGAATTCCAGGCAAAAGAAATTCAAGTCCAACCTCCAGGAAGAAAAAAGATGGAAAATCAACATTTGCTAAAGCATCAAAAAATATCCTAAAGAACCTCTTTACCACCTTTCATCCCATAGTGCCGCTTCTTGTGTCAGCTGCTCCCTCTCAAATTCCCCTTCCCCCTTTCAAAAACTTGAGTTTACATCAGCTCCTGCTTTATTCCCTCTTTCTTTCTCACTCTTCCACTTTCCAGTCTTCCTGAGCTATTGGAGGGTGCCATGCATTTCTAATCTAAATCCACTTAGCTTTCCCAGTGCCTTCTCTTTATTCATTTCTCCAATCAGCACAACAAAAGCCCAAGAGACAGCCTTTCAAAAACAGGTTCTGCTCTGGAAACGGAGGGCAGATGTTGTTACCTTTGACCCTATCGCATAAGAGGCTTTTCCATCTCATCCCAACTTACCCTGTCACCCTACCTCCTGCTAAACCACTTTCCCGCAATAGTCCTGCTCTGTCGCACCCCATACCTTTCTTTGCAAATGCTCTTGTCTCTGCCCGGATGCCTGCTCCCTTCCTCTCGGCCTGATACACATCAATCAGTCCTTCACAATCTAGTTTTGATGTCACTTCCCTGAAAGCTTTTCTCAATTCCACTAGACAGGGTTAATTTGCTTCCTTCTCCAGGGTTTTCCTGAACTTCGTACAGACTTCTGCTATAGTCCTTGTCAGGCTGGGTTGTAATTCCTTATTGTTTAGGCTATTTCATTAGACTCTGGGTACCAAATTTATGTCTGAGTCATTTCTGTGTCCTCAGTTCCAAGAACTACAGAGGGGCTTAGTAAACAGTTACTAAGTGCTCCAGAAACATGCTCCAGCTTTGAGTGCTGCACAAAAGCTTGGAGTGCTGCAGAATGCTCCCCTCTCTGCTCATAGGTGGGTATGCCTGGGAGTGTGTGCCACACTGGAGCTCAAGAGATCTGCCCTGGTACTCACCTGGCTATGCCTGCATACCCTCCTTTATTTGGCCAGGGCTGTCTCAGCCTAGCAATTAAGAGTCAAGACTTGAAAGCAAAAGTAAAACCATCTCTATTTGCAGATGACATGATCTTGTATATAGAAAATCCTAAGGGATCTATAAGAAAACAGGTAGAGTGATAATACATGCATTCAGAGGGCCCAGGTCTTCAGCTTGGCATCAGAGGGGGCCCTCTGTCACCTGGACCCACTTTTCCCATGGCATTTCCCAGCATGCCTTCCTCTCCTCTGCTCTAAGCACCAGCAGATTAAACATCCTGTTCAACTCTGCCTGCTCTGCCCTTTCTGCACTGTGCTGGGCAGGGCCGTGGGCTGGAATGCTTCTTTCCCACCAGCGCCTTGTCTCTAAGTCTAGAAAGAAGAGCTACATTTATTGAGGCTAAGAGTTGCACATGCATCATCTCAGTTAATCCTCACAACCACCCCCTGAGTTAGAAACTATCATCACCCACATTTTTCAGATGAGATGGTCCCCATCCCTTGCCCAACCTCACACAGTTATAAGGCCCAGCTGGGCTTTGAAACAAGGGCTGCCTGACTCCAACATCCAAATTCCTAACGTAAAAGTCAGGGAGATAAGAGGGACCCAGTTCCAATGCCGCCTGTCCTGGCTAGATATGTCTCTTCTCTCCCCAACCCCAATGCCAAGGCTGGTAAAGTTAGCAATCCCTCCTTATGATGTTTAGCATTTATTGGATTGTCGGAAAAATCATGATGCATTTTTGCAACGAAAAACATAGAAAAAATATGTCATGAGTTTTCTGACAACCCAATAGCATTGGCTCTGTATTGTGGTTATTTGTATTGAGTTTTTCTCTCCCCTGTTAGACTGGAAGGTCCTTGGGAACAAGAACCATGCTTAATCAGTTTTGTAGTCTCATATGCCAGCACTGCTTGGCACACAGTAGGTACTGAAAAAGATTCTTTGCTTGACCATACTTTGGTCAGGCTCCCGAACCTTCTCCTAGACCCATTGGTGTGCTTCCTTGTAAAATCTGGTTTTAGCAAAAACCTTGCTAAGTCTGTCTAACCAGAACCTCCCACCCTTGGTATGATATCTGATCAGGTTCCCCATCCTCCACCACCCCCCAGCTGATGTCTGATCACCCTGGCCTGTCTGTAGCACCAATCCTGTTAGGTCAGTTTAGCCAGAATCCCCCTCACCCCTGATATTTCTTCCCATTACTTTTCCATCCGCTGACCCCCACACTGCTCCTTTTATCTAAGTTCTCACTGGCCCATGCTGTATTTGGAGTTGAGCCCCACATCTCTGACCCACTGTACAATCCCATTGCAGTGGTCCCGATACCCATCATGATGGTCCTCAATGAAGTCTGCCTTACCATCTTTAACAAGTGTCACCGAATATTTTTGAACAGTGCACACATCACAGGGCTTCAGCAAGGATGAAATGAGATGGGGGGGGAATATATTAAAGAGAACACCTGTCTATTCCCCTTTGCATGCACAGGAGAGATGGCATCATCCACAGGTGTGGTTGAAGATCATCTGGCTGAAACATATTGTGGGTTGGGGACAGGCTATCTCCTTCTTCACTGAGGTCCCCCATGTGTTCCCCCAAGCTGCAGAGGACCTACCCTAGAGAGAAGAGCCCCACTCTTCATGGCAGGGCATTCAACACTCATCTTTGTTTACTGTGTCTCTGGCCCATAGTAGGTGCTCAGTAAATATCTGTCAAACGAATTTGCTGTGTGACCTTGAACGCTTCTCTCCATTTCTCTGTACCTCCTCTGTCAAACAAGGGAGCTGCACTAGATCAGAGGCTTTCAAACTTCCTCCACCTGTTTTCTGGGTAGTGTCACTCACTACTGGCTCACAGACAGATATTATCAGGCAGGTAAAAGCAGATCATTCTGGTCAGAATGGAGAAGCAGGGGACTCAGAGTGCCATCTGTGTCTCCCCCCAATGTGTCCCAGACTCCCCCAAAGTCCCTCAGGGAACAGTTTGATAACAATCAAGTGGATGAACCCTAAAAGTCCTCATAGCTCGAACATTCAATTGCTTTTTGGGGATCATCTGCATTTTAAGAGAGTGGTTCAGAAAAGGGACAATCTTTTCTGACACATTTGGACAACTATTCTTGAGCAGCTAATGTGCTTCAGTGGTGGGATGTGAGGCACCTTCATTGGAAGCGAGGTACGGTTGTCTCAGGGTGGAGGGCGGAATCTTCCCAGCGCCTGGAAACCACACTGGCTAGAGGGGACAAGTCGGCCCTGGTCACACAGCATGCCAGCGGCCAGCAGCTTGGACCCCGGTACCTTCCCATCAACCGGCCATCTTTTCCCTGAATGGGCACCTGCTGCAATCCTACTTTTCTTTTAATGTTTTTTTTTGAGGGCACTGTCACTGGCCCTCATATGTGGGACCCGAACCGGGGCCGCTGGCTTCGCAAACCAGCGCTTAACCACCGCGCCACTCGGCCGGCCCGCAATCCTATTTTTCTTCATCAACTTTTTTCTCTTCCTGTTTTTCAGAACTCACTAAAACCTGCACTCGTTTTAAACAATATAAAGAGTGCAGTGAACTCAGAGGAAGTTGAACAAAACAGATGAATCGAATAGGCAAATACCCTAGATTTTGGTATTTTAGTTAAAATTCCACACAACACCTGGGATTTATAATCACATGGGAACCACTTCGCTTCTTATAAAAACAAGCACAGAGACCAGGAAATGGAAAATAATCAGAGTTTTCATAAATGGTTGCCAAGAAAACCTTCCCAATCCGGGGAAATTACAGCATTTTGTGGTCCCTTGTCCTGGCCCACCCCTGGCTGCCCCTCACCCGACCCTGTCCCTCCTCCCCCGCCTCCTGCTATTTTGCTATTTCCCCAATTCCTGAGCCTAGGGTGTAGGTGCTAGAGGTGCTAGCTGACTACTAGTACCCATTAATGCTCTGTGTCATCAAGAGTACTGGACAATTCTAACAAGACGCTAATACACCCATGTTCACAGCAGCATTATTCGCCATAGCTAAAAGATGGAAACAGCCAAAGCATCCTTCAGTGGATGAATGGACAAACAAAATGTGGTATCTATGCAATGGAATATTACTCAGCAATAAAAAGGACGAAAACCCTGTCACATGCTGTGACATTGATGAACCTTGAGGACATTTTGCGAAGTGAAATAAGCCAGTCATAAAAGGACAAATACTATATGATTCTATCTATATGAGGTTCCTAGAGCAGTCAGATTCGTAGAGATGGAAAGTTTTAGAACGGCGGCTGCCAAGGGCTGGGGGGAGTTAATGTTTAACAGAATTTCAGTTGGGGAAGATGAAAAGAGTTCCAGAGAAAGACAGTGGTGATGGTAGGATAACAGTGTGAATGTACCTAGAGACACTGAACTTTACACTTGAAAAATGGCAAAAGTAGTAAATTTTTATGTTATGTATATTTTACCATAATTAGAAATAAATAAATAAATAAATAAATAAACTCCTCCCAGCATTCTGTGGAGGTCCAACATGAAAGGATTTGTCAATTAAAAGGGATCTTTAGAAAGGATCTTCCTGGAATTCAGGGTAGATTGACTGGAAGTATCTTCTAGTAGGTGCCAGTGCACCAGCTAATTGTTATATGATACATGACGGTACATTTCCTTACCAACTCCTATTCCCATGTTCAGGTATTTCAGGAAGCAAAGCCTCCAGGCACTCTGGAGTCTGACTTGATTTCTCCTTTGTCAGCTCCATTAAGGAACCAGGGATTGGCCAGCTCTTTTTCACATTCCTGGAGAAGCAGGATTCTGAATGAAACCCCACTCTGAGAAGCGAATCTTTCACGGGCAAGTAACCCTTCCTTCTCTGGGGTTGCTGAACTTGTCTGTCCTTTAAATTCACAAAGCCTACAAAAGGTCGTAAAGGGCAAACAAGGCTTACAGGAGACAGCCCAAGACTAGAAGGCATACATTTCCCTGCATAGGATGACGGAAAGCAGCTACTGTCTCTGTCGAGTGTCGGGGCACATTGTCACCTGTGGGCAAGCGCGGGGAGCTGGGCAATGCCACGCCCCTTTTCATCTGCTGTTTCCCGGAGCCACCAAAGTCTCTGCTTGTTGTTGGAGGAAACACTGCACTGGGAGGCTCATCCCCGAGCACCACAGACCCCACCACGTAGCCTACCGATCAGTTAGTGTTTTTACAAGATCCAGGGATTATCTGGAAAATGAGGAGGCATCTGACTGCAGAGAAGCGACTTCACCAAGATCATATGGCAAGTCAGGGTTAGAGGCAAAAATGGCACTCAGGGCTTCTTATGTCCAGGTCCGCTTCTGTCCAGGATCAACAACAACTAGCATTTATTACACTTACTTGGAACCAGGTGTGGTGCTAGGGCAGTAGATGCATTATCGTATTAAATTGCCACCACAATGCTATGAGCTAAGTACTATGATCATTTCTTTTCCAGATGAGGAAACTGAGGCTTAGAGAGGTTTAAGTAACTTAACCCTGTGACTGCCAAAGGTCACAGAGCTAACAGGAGGCAGAACTTGGATTTTTATCTAGGACTGTCAGACACTCCACACCCAACACCTCCTCTCTTCCTTTACATTACTATTATTTTTTTTTTTTGTAAAATAAAGCATGAACACAGAAAACTGCGCAAATCTAGGGTATGAATGAATGAATGATTATAAGGCAAACAGCACCCAGGTCAAGAAAAAGAACTTTGCCCCCAACCCAGAAGCCCCGGGCAGGTATCCCATCGTACTCGGGGTCCCCACAAGTCATCACTATCCTGGCTTTTAAGGAATAGCTTCCTGTGTCCTTCAAAATTGTTTTATTACCCAGATGTGCATCCCTCGACACTGTATTCTGGCCATTTGAAAAATTTGGTATGTCTTTTAAGTCTCTTTTCATTTACAGATTCCCCATCCAACCCTTTTATTTCTTTATGCTTGTTCGTCGGCAGAGCTGGGAATATGACTGCATCATCTCCCACAGTCTGACGATGCCAACTGCACACTCATGATTCAGGTTAACAGGCTCCTCTGTCCTCTGTCCGTCCTGCAAACGGCAGCTGGTTCCAGAAACTTCAGACTCAGGTTCAATCCCTTTGGTGAGACTACAGGTGGGGTTTGGCTTCGTTAGGACGTCCATAATGCCTGGTTGACTCATTTTATTGATCATCTTAGTAGCTGTTGATACTTAATACCTATATCTACTGCAAAGTTTCCTTTAAAACAATATTTTTTAAATTGGGGTAAAATACACATAACATAGAATTTACCACCTTAACCTTCTTTTTTCTTTTTTTTAAATTGGGGAACCGTGTGTTTTCCCAGGACCCATCAGCTCCAAGTCAAGTAGCTGTTTTAATGCAGTCGTGGAGGGCACAGCTCAGTGGCCCATGTGGGGATTGAACCAGCAACCTTGGTGTTATAAGCACTGTGCTCTAACCAATTGGGCTAATCACCTGCCCGCACCTTAACCATTTTTAAGTGTACCGTTCAGTAGCGCGGTAAGTATATTCATATTGTTGCACAACCAATCTCCAGAACTCTTTTCATCTTGCAAAACTGAAACTTTATATCCATTAAGCAACTCTCCATTTCCCCTCCCTCCCGCCCCTCACAATCCCCATTCTATTTTCTGTTTCTATGAATTTGACTACTGTAGGACCCTCATCTAAGTGGAACCAGACAATAGCTGTCCTTTTGTGACTGGCTTATTTTGCTTCACATAATGTCTTCACGGTTCATTCATGTCGAAGCATGTAACAGGATTTCCTTCCTTTTTATAAGGAATTTGTATAAATACAAATTCCATTGTATTTATAGACCACATTTTAAAATTTATTTTTAAAAGTTTTTCATTACAGTTTGCATTCAATATTACTTTATATTAGTTTCAGGTGTGCCGTATACTGGTTAGACATATTTGGAAAGTGATCACCCCTGTAAGTCTAGTACCCACTTGGCACCCTACATAGTTATTACAATATTATTGACTATATTCCCTTTGCTCTACTTTACATCCCATGATTATTATTTTTTTTTAAATAACAATTTTATTGGGGCCGGCCGAGTGGTGTGGTGGTTAAGCACTGGCTTGGAAAGCCAGCGACCCCGGTTCAGGTCCCACACATGAGGGCCAGTGACCGTGCCACTCGGCTGGCCCCCATGACTATTTTTTAACTACCAAGTTGTACTTCTTAATCCCTTCACCTTTTTCACCCAGCCTCCCAACTCCCCTCCTATCTGGCAACCATCAGTTTATTCTCTGTGTCTAAGAATATGTTTCTGTTTTGTTTGTTCATTTGTTTTGTTTTTTGGATTCCACATATAACTGAGATATTATGATATTTGTCTTTCTCCGTCTGGCTTATTTTACTTAGCATAATACCCTCTAAGTCCATCCATGTTATAGCACATAATAAGATTTCATCCTTTTTATGATTGAGTAATATTCTATTGTATCTACATACCACATCTTCTTTATCCAATCAAGTATTGATGGGTACTTAAGTTGTTTCCATATCTTGACTATTGTAAGTAATGTTGCAATGAACATAGGGATGCATATATCTTTTCGAATTAGTGTTTTGGGTTTCTTTGGATATATACCCAGAAGTGGAATTGCTGGGTGGTATGGTAGTTCTATTTTTAATTTTTTGAGGAACTTCCATACTGTTTTCCATAGTGGCCGCACCAGTTTGCAATCCCACCAACAGTGAATGAGAGTTCTCTTTTCTCCACATTCTCGCCAACACATGTTGTTTTTTGACTTATTGATGATGGCCATTCTGACAGGTACAAGGTAATAGCTCATTGTGGTTTTAATTTGCATTTCCCTGAGTATTAGTGGTGTTAAACATCTTTTCATATGTCTATTGGCCATGTGTATGTCCTCTTTGGAGCAATGCGTAGCCCACATCTTGTTTATCATTCATCTGTCGATGGACACCTGAGTTGTTTCTGCCGTTTGGCTACTGTGATCAATGCTACTATGAATTGTACAAGTATCCCTTTGAGACCCTGCTTTCAATTCTTTCATATATATATATATGTACAAATACAGAAGTGGAATTGCTGGATCATATGGTAACTCTATATTTAATTTTTTGAGGAACCACCATAGTATTCTACAGTGACTGCACCATTTAATATTCCCGTTTTCTGTTCCCTTTTAATGTCCATCTTTACTCCTCACCACTGTGGGGGTGTTCAGAGTTCTCAACTACCCACAGTGGGAACTGAAAGACAATGTTCCCTATAATAGAGTGAAACTGGAAACTACATAAAAATCCAGCGGCAAGGGATCAATCAAATGGTGGATACACATTGAATCCCACATAGCCAACTGTAATATTATTGTGAGACAGTATTTGATCACATGAAAAGGTGCCTCTAATATTTGCTTAAATTAAGAAAAAAAAGGAGGTTATAAAACAGAATATGGAGAGTGAATTCTTTTTGTGTTTTGTTATTGTTGTTTTAAAAAGACAACTATATATTTGTAGGAGAAGCTCCTTAATTTACCTCGACTGATTCACTGGATGAACCAAAATCACCCCCTTCCCTTGTAAAACACAGTGACCCGACACCTCCAGTTTTTATGCCTTCTGTTCCCAACCATTGATTTGTACAATGACTAAGAGTCAGCTCTATTTTCAAACTTGTGTATTCCAGTTGTATGTATTATATATCAATTAATGAATTACATACTACACAATATGGTGAAATACATGTGCAAAAAGAATGTTTCTAGGAGAACAAAGTTGAATGCTTGGGGAAGATGCATTAAACAAGTGTCAAGTGAGGGGTGGGTGAGACACTTACAAAAGTCTGGGGACACCATGTCTTTCAGGGGACCTACCTCTCTGAGTTAACATTCTGGGGCATCAATTCCTGCCCCCTTGATTTTCGTGAATATTCACAGGTCTCCATGGTGAGCTATCAGCCACATCACACTCACCACCCATGCAGAGACAAGAAAGCATTTAATTCTGTTGCAAACCCTCAGGTCAGCACATTACAGGTATATACAGAGCTCATTCCTGCTGTGGCAAATACGTGGCATTTGACCACCTATTCTCCCCTACTAACCCATGACAGACATAACTAATCAATCCCTGGATTTCTTCCTGTTGAGTCCATACTGTAGTTTCAGAAACCCTCTCTGAGTAACCACAATAAATCAATTGGAGTTGACATTTGAGATGAAATCTATGCTGCCTCCCCAACCTCCCTTAAGTTACAGAACTAGTTTTTTTTAATCAAGTAGAAAATTAAACATATACAAAATGGCTGAAGTCCTGACCACTGGGCTCTTGGCTTGAATATTCTGCCTTGTACATAGTAAGTGCTCAGTGTTCACTGAGTGAATAAATGAATGAATGAATGACAAACATATGCCTTTCTGCTTTCCAAAGTGAACCATTCAGTCTTTCTCCCCCACACCATCCTTCCTGGTTTCCCCTTACACCTATGCTGTGAATTTCTTCCCTGTCTTCAAGACAGCAGGATGCCACAGTGCCCAGAAATCCCGCCAGTGCTGATGGGTTTCTTTTGGAGATACCCGATACAGGGTTATTTGCAGGTGATGGACAGATTAGGATAACAAACACCCAATAATTCTGCCTCCCTTGAGAAGGGCTGTGACAAGCCAACAAAATGATGCTCAGGGGTTGCTTTACTCACTGTGAAGCACTCTGCCCCAAGAAGGGGGAGGCTGTAAATCAGGTTTTATTTTTGTCCTACTGTTGCACAACTTGTTAGAAAGCACTGGCTGGTTTCTTTTCTTCCAGGAAGAAGAAGAAGAAAAAAAGCTTCCATCTCTTTATTTTGCTTTCCCTTCTCTTGATTTTGAAGTCCCTGGAGTTTGGGAAGCATGCCTGACCAGTGTCTGAACTTTCTCCCTTCTGCTTCTTTGTTCACCCTGTTCCTTTCTGTACCACCATTCTACAAACTCAGAGCTGACCTGCTGAGATCCCGCCCAACCCAGAGGCCCAGCTCAAATTCCACCCCTGCTGAGAAGCCTTTAGTGATCCCAATCACATGGGCGTGCCTCTGCCATCTCTCAACATGACAGCCCTTTGCAAACTTTTTTCATCTCCTTTACCACATTGTCTTATTTTGTTGGTCTAAGTAATAAGAGTCTAAGGTCAGTCATCATTTATTGAGAATCTTGGGTGTGCTGGTCACCATGGAAGGGGCTTACATGTATTGTCTCATTTAACATGCAAACCTCTATAACTGTGTCCATTTTACTGACTTCAGAACTGAGGCTTAGGTATGCTAAGGAGTTCAAGGTCACACAGCCAGCATTCATTTATTCAATCCATCGATCATTAGATATTAAGGGCCTACAAAGTACCAGGCATATTCAGGATGCTAGAAAAATAGCAGTAACCAAGTCAGACAAAATTCCCATCCACAAGGAGCTATCATTCTAGTTGGGGAGAAACAGATCATTAAAAAATACAATAAATACTATGTCAGGTGGTGATAAATGATCTGAGAAAAATAAGGGGGGGTTAGTGATGGTTGGGTTGCTTGTACTATATTATAAAGGATGGTCAGGATGGTGACATTTGAACAGAGACCTAAAGGAAACGAGGGAATGAGTCACACAGAGACCTGGAGGAAAGTGCACCACAGGATGACGGAAGAGCCTGTGCAAAGGCCCCGGGGTGCACATATCCTTGACCTGTCTGATAAACAGCAAGGAGGTTAGTAAGGCTGTAGCTGAGTGATAGAGCAATGAACTTAGAGAGACAAATAGGATTAGATTACATAGGACCTTACAGATGTGGTAGGGACTTTGGCTTTGATTTTGAGAGAGATGGAGAGCCCCTGGAGAATAGCTTCCAGAACCCATGCTCTTAATTACTATGCTATACCACTAATTGATACATGAGTGAATGTCAAAAGGTACTTGGGGACATTTTCTCATTAAAACCAGCAGGATGGCAGCCAGACAGCCTGAAAACAACCCGAGAGGGCAAGATCTGAGCTAACAAGAATGGCAAATTATTATGGGGTGGGGGCATGACCATCCCCTTGGTTGTCAAGAGTCTCTGGGGACTAACAGGACTGGGTGGGGTTCTGTGACAGCCTCACTGGGTTCTCTAACTGAACTTGGCAAAGAGTGAATTCTTCAGTCCTGTTGCTGGGGAGGTCTCAGCCCCTCCATGAAATATGTCCTTTGTTCACAAGAAGCAGCAAGTAAAAGGTGGCTTCTGCAATGACTCACCAAAGAGAAATGAAAATTGTGTCCAGGCTGGAAAAGAATCCACTTGAAAGTGACACATGTGCCACCAGAATATATATATATATATATATATATACACACACACACACACCCACACAGTTTGGCTTACGAGCATAATTCGTTCTGGAAACAAACTACTCGTATTGCAAGACATCGCTTGTTTACCATGTTAAAATGTATTAGAAATGTTTGTTCATCTTGGGGAACACTCGCAAACCAAGTTACTCGCAATCCAAGGTTTTACTGTATATCTTTTTTCCTTCTCATTTGAAGTATGGCATAGCCTTCTCACATACACTGCCTGATAGCACAACAGACACCAACTTCTGAAATTCCTGCATTTATTCTGCCTCAGTTCTCTCAGAAGCAAAAAAACACTTGGAGATGTGGCTCGCACCTCCAATGTGACTCGGATGTGCCACCTGACAGCCGCACAGTGAGCACATGCCCTAACAGTCCCAGGACAATCATGATTGCAAATACTCTTCTGATGGGTGTCCCATCAGCCAGCCATCCTCCACCTCACGGAACATAAGAACCACCAAGGAGCTTGTTAAAATGCAGATTCCAGAGAACTGGACTCAGAGGTCAGAACAGAGGCCTGGAAGCTGCGTTTTCAATAGCGTTCCAGATGATTCTGATGTCGGGGGTCTGAGAAACACTGCCCCAAACCATAGTATTGTTCATATTATTTGGAAAACTGGAAACAATATAAACACCAGTCATTATGGAACTGGTTAACTGTTGGCATATAAGAACACTAAAATAATATGCAGCTATTAATATGATGTGACTCTATTGTAGTGGGAAGATGTACATGATGTGAAATTAAGAAGTTTATAGGGCCGGCCAAGTGGCTCAGTTGGTTAAGAGCACGAGCTCTGAGCAACAGGGTCGCCAGTTCAATTCCCACATGGGCCAGTGAGCTGTGCCCAAGCTGCAGCCAAGCTGAGCTGCCAACAGGTGGCAGGATGGCTCAGCTGGTGAGAGCACCTGCTCCTAACAACAGGTTGCCAGTTTGGCTCCCACATGGGATGGTGGGCTATGCCCACTTGCAACTAAGATTGAACATGGGCACCTTGAGCTGAGCTCCCCTGAGCTGCGTATGGGCAGCAGGATGACTCAGTGGTTAGAGTGTGCACTCTTAGCAACAAGGTTTCCAGTTCACTCCTTCGTGGGATGGTGGGCTATGCCCACCCGCAACTAAGACTGAACACGGGTTGGACAGGGCACCTTGAGCTGAGCGGCTGCGAGTCCAGATGGCGACTGGACTTGGACCTGAGCTAGCCGTGCCCTCCACAACTAAGACTGAAGGACAACAACTTGGCTGTTCCAATTCTCCAACACTGTTCCCCTTCCCCAACTCCCCAATAAAATCTTTAAAAAAAAAAAAAAAAAGTTACAAACAGTATATAATCAGATTACGTAAAATTGTATGGGTGTGTATGCTTGGAGAAAAGTTCCCTGAAATCTTCACAGTTGGTTTTATTTTAGTAGAAGGAGTTCAAGTGGGGTTTTTTTTTTCTTTCAAATTTTTGATTTAAGATATATTATGTTAAGATAAAGCTAAACAACAAAGAGTGGTCAATTTAAAACTGATTTAAACAAAAGTGTTCAAGAAATAATAGAATAGATAATAAAGAGGTATGACCAAATTGTGACAGGAACGTGAAAGTTTGAGAAACAAAGTTTTAAAATCTTCTTCATTCTGTTCTCCATAATGTAGAAAGACTATCTGCTCTCACCTTTAAATGGTAAACTTCTGAAGGAAGAAACCTTCCCTTTTCTAAATCTACTGACCCAGTTTTGGTGGTCTGCAATACCTACCCTTCCTGACAGCTGTCAGGGCAGGGGCCAGACAGACCCACTGGGCATGTTGGGATGGCCACTCCTCTCCTTGGGTCTGGCAGTGGCTCCCTATGCCCCCTGAGTGAGGGGGAGCTGTTGGTCCTCATTAAGAGTTCACTTTGTAGAGACTGTGCTAGATTCCTTGTGCATCTTCTCATAACCACCCAAGGAAAATGGCCTTTTGATGATCCCTTCAGTTTACAGATGAAGAAACCAAGGCTCAGAGAGGTAAAGGGACTTGTCCAAAGTCACACAGCAAGTAAGTGGAGAGTCAGACTCCAGTTCAGGTCTGTTTGATTTTTGAACCCACCACTCTAACCCTCTAGTAAATTTTGATTTAGTCTGACCTTTGAAGTTCAGCATGATCTGGCGTCTGCCTACCTTCCCTGCCTCCCCTTCCCACTGCTGTTACCTTCCCGACTCCTGGCCTCTGAACTTCAGTATGCCCAAGAATCTCACACCTCCATGTTACTGTACCTGGTGTTCCCTCCTCCAGGAATGCACTTTCCACTGCAAACCTCCAAAGACTTCCATCCATACTTCAGGCCAAGTGTTCCTGCTCTGGGACCCCCTCCTTTCCTGACTCCTCCTTAGAAGACAAAGGTCCTCCCCATGATCCCACATAACCCACTCCCCGAGGTTCCCTTCGCTGCAGCACTTCCACCCTGCTCTGTCATAGTCTGTCCCCGTGGCTGCTCCTTCCTACAAGTCTGTGTGTCCCTCAAGGGTACAGACAGTGGTCTCTCTGCCCTGAGAGCTGGGCACAGCGCCTGGCACACAGCAGGCACTTGGGAATTGTAAAGCAGTTTGACTAGAGATCTTACAAATGAGGTTAGGAGTCAGACATGGCTTGAATTCCATTTCCACCCCATACCCAGTTGCGTGACCCTGGGCAAGTCATACTATCTCTCTGAGTCTCAGTTTCTGCATCTTTGTAAATTGTGAGGATGAAATAACATAGTGATTTGAAACAGTGAGTACCACAAATATTAGCTATCATAATAATGATGATGATGTCAGCTGAGTAATTTATTTATCAATGAATCTGGCCACAAGTGGAGGAGTGAGGGTGAGAGGAAGTAGGGCCAGGTGCTGGAAGGAAGTCCAGTCCAGCAGGCCAATTTTGAAATCCAAATGTGGGAAAAGAGCCAACCAACAGGTGGCAATCCATGCAAAAGGCCCAGACTGACCTCAGGGACAGAGCATCAGGACCTGAGGAAAATCCAGCTCCGAGACGGTGGAGCTCTGACAGCGGCAAAAAGAAATCTGTGAGCCTGGGGTTTGTGGGCAGAACTCCTGCCCATGCGACACGTGGGGGGCTGGCAGAGCTAATGAAATAGTCCAATGTTCATGTGCCAGGTGCTTCCATACATGATCTCATTTCATCCTCACAGCAACCTTATCAGGTGATGCTATTAGAATCCCATTGCACAAAGGAGGAAACTGAGGCCCTGGAAGGTTAAGAAATGTGCCCAAAGATGCACAGCTGGTGAGTGGTGGGGACAGAATTTGAACCCAGGCAGTCTGGTTTCAGAAAACTGTTTCAGGGCCCAGGGCAGCGCACAGCCTGCAGGTGGGACCTGGAGGAAAGGGAGAGGGCAGAGGCCAAGTGCTGGGTGATCCCCACATCAGGGATCACATAATCTGAGCAGCTTCTGCACAAAGCGTTCTACCTGGGGTAGGAATTGATCCCTGGAGATCAGCCAGATGTAGGTGGGTGGGTAGCATCACATATATTTCCTATATCATCAGACCTATCTACCAAGAAGTGGGGTACTGATGAGAGTCCTGTGACACTGGTGAAATTGCCTCCAAATAGCCTTCTTCATTAACTGTACAAATTTGCATCTTAATTAGGCTTAATGGAATACAATTACCATGCGCCAAGCTTCTCGCTCTCAGATTCCAAGCAAGGAGGCCAGAGACAGGCCAGAAGCCAAACAGGTGGGGCTGAGGAGAGCCTGGCGGGGCTCTCGCTGCAGGAAATCTTGCTCCTGGAAAAGGAAGGTTGAGGCACTGGGCAGCAGGATGGCAGCAGGATGGTGGCCAAGGTGTCCAGGTCCCTGAGATGAGGAGATGAGGGGGGGATGGGCTTTGGGATCAGGCATGGGTGGGGGGTACGCCTAGCTCCACCTCTGGCCAGTGGTGTGACCCAAAGTTACCTGCCCTCTCTGAGCCTCAGTTTTCTCATGTGTAAAATGGGATGGTGAAAACATTTACTGTTGGGTGGCTACAGAGATCCAGTGAGTCACAGGTATCACAGCCCCTGGCCCAGCACCTGATATGTAGTTTCTTCTCTTTCTCTATGCCCTCTCTTTATAAGCTCAAGGCCCAGGAGGTGGTGAGCAGCTGATCCCAACACCCCTTCAGTGATTCAATAAGTGTCTCCCTAAATCATCCCCCCACTCCATGCTCTAGCGACACACACCTCTGAGTCCTTGGAAAGTTCTAAGCTCCCCCCTGTCTCAAGGGCTTTGCAAGTGCCATCTCTTCTGCTTGGAGCACCTGGCCCATGTCTCTGCCTGGTTAATACCTACTCATGCTTCTAATCTCAGCTCAAATGTCACCTCCGCCAGGAAGCCTTCCCTTGCCCAGGCTAAACTCTCCTAACACCATTTATTTGGTGGGATTATTTAATTAAGGTCCCTCTCTCCCCTACTAGACAAGAAGCTCCATAAGTGTAGATAACACTCCCAGTGTGTTTTCTGTTGCATCTCTAGCTCCAGGCTCAGGATGTATCACAAAGTAGTGCTTTAATTCATGTCTGTTTAATGGATGAACAGGAATCTCACTGAGCCTCAGTGAATGCATCTGTCCAATGGGAATCACAATCCCACCCTGTGATGTTGTGAAATGGTTAAGTGATTTTTGGCACACAGTCAGTCTTCGATGGATCGTATCCCCATTCCCCCAGTCCCTTTGATTATGGAAGAGTCAGAGGCAGAGGTGTAGCGAGCGTGAAGAGCAGCTTGGCTAAGGGATGAAGGAGTGGGGTGACAGGGTTGGGGCCTGGAGGCTGACACCACAAAGCGTCAGGATGCTAAAAGCTGGAAGGAACCTTAGAAACTATTTAATTAAATGGTTCCCAAACAAAGCAAAGTCTTCCTTTTATCTTTCCTGCCATGATATAACTTTACCCACCACAAAATTACATGCATTAGGGAAAAAAGCACTTTCAGGTTTGAATCACTCAGAGGTATCTGTGCTATCGGGCAGTGCCTGCCCAGTGTGAGGGGAGCCATGTGGAGACAACCGTGCTGAGGCAATACCAGCAAAAAGGGAGGCCCACTGGGCCTGGGCAGCAGGTAAACGATTTCCTTTAACACCCTGAAATGTTAACAACAGCGTCTGAGGGCCACGTGGGACCACACAAAGAGGAAAGGCCTCTGCTTTCTTTTTCTAAGCTGGTGCAGGACAAGGCTCTGGAGATAGGGGAGCTTTCTACCCCTGGGGTTCCTCCTCAGGGCACAGTGACTGCCTTGGTGACCCCTTGAATTTACAGACAGCCCTTTTCCAACAGACTCAGGGTTGTGTGATTTTTCAGTCTGTTTCTGACATTAGCATGTGTCAGCCCATGTCTGACATTAGGTCCTTATGAACCCCTGTAGAGGTCTCCAGCCCTGATCCCCACTTTGATGGCATACCCCAAAGTATCCTATGCTGGGACCCCTTCTCTTGGTTCTTCTCTACATGCTGTTCTTTGCCCCTCCCTCCGCCCTCCACTACCTCCACAGACCACCTCCCCAGTTTCATCTCTCACTTTGTTCTAGCCACGTAATTACTCCCCATTCCATAATACCCGGTGCCCTGTGACACCTCAGGGTGTGTGAACGTGTGCCATCCCCTTTGCCTACATGACACCCTCCTCCGTCTGAGCACCTGGCAAACTCCTACACAAGCAGCAGGGCCTTCCCTTGTGTTCCCAGGTAACTCAAGTCCCTCTCCTGGTGTCACCAGGGCTTGCCTCTGTCAGTGCCTCTCAAACCGAAGCAATTGGTATATTTGTACATCTGCCTCCCCTCCTGCATGGAGGGCTTCTCTGAGGAAGATGGTACATTCTTCTGTGTCCCCTAGCTCCAGCTCAGACAGGGCTGGAAGGCAGGAAGTGGATAGTAATATATATCTCCCAGGTGGGTGTGAGGCTCAAATAAGACCATATCTATAAAGTGTAAATGCTCAACTACTGCAATGATCTTATTATGAAGAGATGCACCAGGAGAAACGGGTGGGGGCTGATTGGTTCCCCCCGTAGTTCTCGAAGGCAGACAGCACCACCCAATACGTGGCCACCAGCTACCTGTGACGGTGAGTTCTTGAATGTGGCGGGTCCAAACTCAGAAACGCTGCAAGTGTAAACTACATGTGGATATTTGGAGACTTAGTCCCCTTCCCCCAGTGTAAAATACCTCATTCGTAGTTTTTTATGTTGACTACATTTTGAAATGATAACATTTTGGATATACTACTGAGTTAGATAAAATATTTTATTGAAATTAATTACACCTGTCTCTTTTTACTTTTTAAAATGTGGCTACTAGGACACTTACAATTACATTTGTGGCTCGCATATATTTCTATCAGAGAGTGCTGGGCTAGGCACTTATTATCCCTTTGTAAATGGAAAGACATGGAAATGCAGGCCCATTCCGTGCTGCCCTGGGGACCAGGGACAGGCACCAACTCCTTGCCCATCACGCATGCCAATCCCGCTCCTCTGCACAAGCCTCCGACTGCCTGGAAGTCTCAGCATCGGCGGTATGATGCTCCCACCCCCAACCCAGCTCTCTTGGTTTTCAATCTTCAATTTTGTCTTATTTCAGATGGGCCTCTTTTCTCCCAGGCCCCCAGCTTCCTCCTTGCTTAATGAGCCCCATTTCTTGGAACTGGTGACAAGGGGCACTCTTGATACAGAAAGAGGAGGGCAGAGGTATAGAGACAGTGGATGACTATTCTGTGGGAAGCGAATCGAGCCCTAAAATATCGGCTCTGCAGCCAGCCGCTGGGGTGGGAGATGAGTCCACCTGCCAGGTCCAGCCAGACCACGGATACTTGAGGGCCCTAAACAAATATGAAGGCACCCACCCTTCAGGGCACAGCACCCAGGACTCCTTGATGGCTGCTACAGTGTCACCACTGTCTGTCCGGGACTATCTCTAGCTGGAACTCGCAGATGCCTAGGACTCTGCTCATCTGAGCTATGTCATCACCTGTAGCACACACCTTTGGTGTTGGGCCCATGCCTCCTTGGTCTATTCTGAGACTGTACACTCCGATGGAGTCTCTCCACCCGTGGACATTCTCTCTCCACCTACCATGCAGGGCAGGCTAGAAGTACAGGGCAAGCCAGGAGCGTCGCTCAACCAGCTTCCCGAGATTATTCTCAGGCATGGCCCACAGTGTCTCAGTGGGTCCCCAAGAGGGCCGAGGCGCTGTTGCCCGCAGCAGTGATCTGTACATTCACACACCTTTCAACAGCTTTACTCCTTTTCCTGTCTCACTTCCCACACTCAGCTGGGTAAGCTCATCACACCTAAATCCTTGACTCAAAGTCTGCTTTGGGGAGAATGCAAATGAGGTCATCATCTTTCCCCCGCAAACAACTTCTTGTCCCATGGGCTGCGTTGTCCTCCTCTCAGATGCTGTGGCATCTAGAATACTGGGAGTCAACTTTGATTTTTACCTCCATCTCACCTCCCACATTCCAACCATCTCTAAGTGCTGCTCATTCTACCTCCTAAATGCTTCTTGATTCCAAACACATTTCTCTATCATTTTGGCACCATTCTGGGCCAGGCTACCATTGTCTCTGGTGTGGACAGCAGCTCTGACCTTCTGCCTCTGCCTCAGCTTTTGATTCTATTGACTCCCAAATCTGCCCTGATCTACCAAGCCCATGCCCACATATCTAAACACCTCCTAGACAACTCTTCTTGGAGGTACACCTCAAGCTTGGCATTTCCAAGCCTCCTCCTGGGGCACCTATGTCTTTGACTGGGTCCCCCCACCTTATGAGCTGCACACCTTTAAAGCAGGAAGCCATCCACAGCAATTCTCTTTCCTCACCATCCTGCTTTTGCCTTGGACATTTCTTACACATCAACCCTCTCCTTTCATTTCCATGTCACCCCTGCCTTCATTCCAGTGTCAATGTCTCTTGGCAGGAATACTATGACTCTCTCCTAATTGGTCTGCCTGCCTCCAGCCTTGCCCAATCGGATCCTTTCTCTATGTAGTTATTAGAAGGATTTTCCTAAGGTTCCAATCAGATCATGCTACCATCCTGCTTAACTCTTCACTAGCTCCCCATGTCCTATAGGATGATTCTGTTATTGACACTAAAGACTCTTACAATTTGGCTCCAAACAACCTCAGCTTTCACCTTACCCCCCAAAATCCATGCTGCAGCCACCCCCAAACAATTTGTACTCTTTCTTGCCTTGGGTCCCACAATTGTTAGGGGTGGGCCCAGGGTTGGGGGTCCCCCTCATCAGCTCAGTCAGCTATTTTGACAGGAAGCCCCCAGTCTCCCCTTTTCCATCCCAGAGAATGGCACCACCATCCATCTGCACATACAACCCAGAAGACAGGCAAAACCCAACGCCCAACACAGAGCAGCAATTATTATATTAAGAGGTGGGTCTCTCAGTCATTCAAATCCCCTTGTCATCTAGTTCCTTCATCAAATAAAATCCTGGCAATGGGGCCCTGACAAAATGGGAATCAGGCGGATCAGAGGAAGGGAACATTTGGAACATGGGGAAATGGAAAGTGAGGGTGGGGAATGGAAGCTGGTTTGAGTGGGACTTTGTGGGGAGGGGCAAAGAACAAGCATGGTGGGTGTGCAAGGTAGAGGGGTGTGCAAGAACAAGAGGTGTGAGGATACAGAGGACCAAGTGCAGCTTTTAGGACCTCACAGCTTTGCGGAAGGCTGGGCCCAGGGTCTCCACGTCCCCCGGTGTTACAGAGGGCAGAGGCTACAGGTAGTGAAGGGGGAAGATGATTGAGCACATTGGGGGGGTGGGGGTAGGTGAGGGCTCAGCTGGGTAACCAAGGCTTTAGCTAGAAGGCGGAATAACTGATGCTGAAAGACAAGCAGAGTCAAAGAGCAGCATCCCACTTCCCAGGCAAGGAAATAAGACTGGAATTGAAAGACTCACAATCAATTACCCGCTCGTAAAAGGCAGAGGAGGGACTTTCCAGTCATGACCTGCAAATGTGGTCTGCCCTCCCCAGGTTTTAAGAGCTAATGTTGTAGTGATAGAAACAGCGTGCAGACAGGAGGTAAGCCTCTGATGAGCTGTTTGCTTTCGAAATTAATTCTGTGGATGTATGTCGTGACCCCACAACCTAACCACATGCTGTAATACTTTCAAAAATGAGCTTCAAAGGGTGTGTGCATAGTGATATCCAGAGATTACAAATGTGAAAGTCATGTTTTCCAGGAATGATAACTAAATTGGGTTGCTTTTCTTTATCTTTTTATTAAGTCCATTGAGTGACCACTATAAACATCCAAACTAGAATCGAGGTTATTTTCAGACTAATGTGCCTTTCCTTGATAGTACTTTTTGTTCAAAACAAAGTAATTTATAGAGCTTCCTATAATATGAAAGATATTGCTTGGACATTCTTCCGGGGAATAATTTTAAGGGGAAAAAAACTCCTTGCCTGTCAATGCCAGGCCATGTACCAGGCACAGAGAGTAATGAGTGAGAAAACAGCCAGTCCCAGCCTTCAGGAAGCAAACCGTCTAGGAGAGAGGTCCAACTCTAAAGGAGCAGGTGCCAATGGAGAGAAATCCAGGGAGGTTATAGGAACACGTGAAACAGTGTGCCAACCCAGTGCTCCCCAAACTTCAGCATGCACACTTGTTACAATACAGATTCCACCGGAGTGGGGCTGGGGTTGGGTGTGAGATGCTGTGTTTCCAACAAGCTCCCCGATGCTGCTGCTGCTGCTGCTGGCCCGTGGGCTATGCTCTGAGTAGCTGCATGGCTACGTATGATTCGGGATGTAATTCCCTACGACAGCGTCACACACATGACAGCATCGTAGTTTTCAAAAGGGTGGCAACTCCAGCGTATTACAAGTGTTTGAAGCACAGGAGCTCTGCAAGTTCTGAGAGATGACTCAATTGAAGGCTCAAGCATTAACGTTGCTGTTATTGAGGAGTACCTACTACGCGCTAGGAGAGGAAACAGACATTTCCCCATCCTGACTGTGTGAGCAGTTGAATGGGGGTACGCAATGTCAATATATATATATATATATATATATATATATATATATATGTAAAAATGGAGCCAGAGCTGCCATTCCAGGGGAACTGCCTTCCATGTCTTATGCCTCAAACCTTGGGTTGTTAAAACAGGGCAAAATAGCCTTTGGACTGGGCCTAAAGCAACGCTGTGTGCCAAAGAAATGTTTGCAAAGATAACAAGAAAGCAGATATGATGACTACTAGATGGATGACTCCCAGACTGAAAATTAAAAACATCGTTTAGAATTAACATCACAATGTTATGTTATCTGCACCCATAGAAATGGCTTCCTTCCACTGATGCAACTGTTCCCCTTCCCTTTCTCATAACTATCCACTGCCTTGGTCTCCTAATGGGAACACTACTTGGGCTTCTGCCTGAATCAGTGGTCCTAAATAGCTGTTATTATTGATCTCAAATAAATGCTTGTTGCCTCTCACTTTGAAAAGGCCTTTTATTTTTAGGTAAGCAACAAGTGAAAACCAAAGAATCATAATACAGGTAAAGGCAAACTTGCATCTGTGACAAATGTTATGAGTGCCTAGTAGGGAGCTGAGACCTAATGGAGGAGGTGTGGGGGATGGGGCGAGTGCTGCAGGAGGAGAGACAGGCAGGGCGGAGGCAGGGCGGGGGCAGGGCGGGGGCAGGGCGGAGGCAGGGCGGAGGCCTGGCTGCAGAGCCAGGGAGCTTCAGGGAGTTCGGGGAGAGACTGACAGGAGGAGGCTGGAGAGTGAGGCCACAGCCACACCACGCAGGACTCGGTGAAGAGTTTTGCCTTCATCCTACGAGTGTGAGGGGCTGCTGAGTGTTATGGGGTGGAAGCATATAATCAGATTTGCATTTTGAAATTACCATTCTGGCTACAGGGCGGAGAATGGACTGCAGTGGCCAGAGTTTATAGTCCCTTCCCTGGGGATGTGGGATCGGGCCTGATAGAGACAGCATTACAGTCCCTCTCTGGGCCCCTTTCCGCCTCAAAGATGCTAGAAGCAAGGATAGATGGCCTGCTACGAACAGAGAGTGAATCAGACACACAGACGGTAACTGGGAGGGTGAGGGCTTGCAGAGGAGGGGGAGGGGAGAAAGTAATTCGGGGAGGGGGCTTTTTGCTGCATTTTGGCTCCTGGTTCTAGCCCTTCCTGAGGCTCATCTGTAGTCCCACCTTGATTTCCTTGGAATGTATACTTATGAGGAGCTGCTTGGTTGTGGTGGTTTCTGTCCCTAGCAACCCAGAAGGTCCTAAAGAATTCAGCAGTGCACCTGAACTGAGGATTTCAAAAGTGCCAGAGCACTCAAAGTCAAGTGCCCTAAGAGTCTCCAGATTCCCCATGATTTAATCCAACACTGCTGTAAATTGCTTAGTTTTGACGAATACACAGCGATTCCTGAGCTCTAGCAGGGCCACACTAGGTCTCTCCCACCTACTATGCTGAGGTGGAGCTTTCTAGCCAACTCAGGAGTGAGAAGGTTTCGGGGTGTGGAGTGGGGGGGGGGATGTCAAGGGGACCACATGACAGGAATGCCTAAATATGGTCCCAGCTGGAAACATGAATTGGCTTTGAAGGCCTGCACTGTCCAGCCAGCCCAATCAAAGCTGTTTATGGTTCCCCTCACGTCGGAGGCTTGGGTTTGATTTACAAGGACTGAGGAGAATATGAATCTTCCCAAAAAGAAAACAACCTTACAGAAAGCTGCATGTTCCAAGGAACCACTTGCTCCAATGTTTTGCTCTTTTTGGTTACAGGCAAGAAGATTCAGGATCTGAAAGATTTCTCTTAAAAAAAATCTTGAAGGAATGTCAAACTGACATCTCAAAGGGTCTGGCTGGATATGTATCGCTGACCGGGAAATCTACTTTGTCTCTAAAAGGGGGATGGTTCTCTTCTTGGCAGGATGTTTGGGGATTAAATATGGACATTTGGGTTCTCCCAAAGTGTGGTGTACATGTAAATGTTGGTAAGCTCAGTGATTCTTTTCATTTTTTTGTCTCAACAAAGAAAACTTGTTGTTTTAACGGTTATGCATATATTTTAAAGCATATGGGTGGGGGAAGCACATCAAACCCATAATTTTATGGCTACTATTGCTCAGGATGTGGCTTAAAATAAAGCTTGAGTTGACTTACAAAGTTATCAAGTAAATAATAATGCAGTTATTATATGAGTAAGACAAAAGTTGTGGGATTTGCAGAACGAGTGAAAAGTGGGTGAGTTTATGGCACGAGGCCTGGGGCAGAGTAGGAGCCCTGAAGTGACGGTCACCATTTACCAAGTGCCTGTGTCACCTCTAATCATTACAACAAGCAGGGTAGGTTAGGAATTCTTGTTCCTGTCTAACAGTTGAAAAAAACTGAGGCTTGGAGAAATGAGAACGCTTGTCCACATGCATACAACTAGAAAGTGCCGAAGAGGGCCGGCCGAGTGGCGCATCGGTTAAGCGCTGGTTTTGGGATGCCAGCGGCCCCGGTTCGGATCCCACATGAGGGCCAGTGACACTGCCCTCTACAGCTAACAACAGCTCCACCTGGAGCTGGGCTGTGCGAGCCCGGTGATGGTGTGGGCTGCAGCCCCTGTTGCAGTGGGCTGCCATAGGCTGCAGTGAATGGCCCGCAGCCAGCGTGAGCGGCTGGCAGCCAAGCGTGAGCTGCCAATAGCCGCGGTGAGCGACATCCAGAGGCCAGCGACCGATCTGCCTCATCCGGGAAGAGCGCAATGACGATACCAACAGTGAAGCAACATCCTCCGCAACTAAACTGAAGAACAAGAAGACGGCAACTTGTCTGTTCCCCTTCCCCGATTCCCCAACGCTGTTCCCCTCCACCAATTCCCCAATAAAATCTTTAAAAAAAAAAAAAAAAAAAAAAAAGAAAGTGCCGAAGATGGGACTTGCATGTAGACCTGTTTGCCCTCAGTTCCCAGATTCTCTAACGGCACCATGCCACCCTTAATAATAAATCATTCTTTCTCACCTCTAGAAAAAACAAGTGTCCTTCATACAAAGGCCTCCTAAAGACCTCAGAGTGAGGTAGGGCCCATTTAGCCCAATGCACACACGTATGCTGCACATGTATTCGCGCCTGTGCTGGGACAACAACCAAGAGCCAAACCAACAAACCTCAAAGCCAGCTCCTACTGCCATGTGGTTGGCTCACTGCCCTGCCCTTGGGATGCCTGAAGTCAGCAGCCTGGGTAGCGTGGCTTTGAGGCAGTGTGTGATAGCCTGGTCTCTTCTCACCATTGGGGGTGGTGGTGAGAGTTGAGGCCTGAGTGTGGACCAGGGAAGGGGGCCTTCAGGTCTGGTCTGGTCATGCTTACTTGGGGTCCAGGTGGGTTTCTGGAACCACAGTTGCAGAGTGACAGTTCGTTCAGTGTCATCTGGGCATTTACATTCCTCCTTGGCACCTACAAGGCAGGACTGGGTGTTCCCAGGCTCCTGGCTAAACACAGTCTGGATGACACCCTTCTATTAACAACCATAATGATTTCCCAAAGCCCGCCCCACTACTATACGAGAAAGACTCACGGCTTTTTCTCTATTACACAGTCATTCTAGAAGCACATGCTTCCTCCCATCTCTCCTCCAATTATCTGATTTTGCACTATTTTCACCTCCTTAGTGGCCAGTTTTCACAAAGAAGTATGCATGTGTGTTTTAAAATTATCATAATAATACCATTCCATGTGGGTAGCTTAACTTCAGTCTCTGCAAAACACAAAGTGTTACCATCATGGACCAATGGCGTCCCTTGAGAATTGCCAAACTATTATGTCCACTGATGCCAAGGGTCGCATTAGAGTACTGGGTGATATCAACTGAGTACTAACTATGTCCCAAGCACTGTTGTAAAAGCTTTGTGTATATTAGCTCACTTAATTTTTTTTGAGCCAGATACTACTGTCCTCCTAATTGTTCAGAAGAAGAAACTGAGTCACAGAAGGATTTAATAGTTGGATTATGAATGCATAGTCATGCCCTGAACCACTGGGCAGGTCTATGACAATATAAGCTGAGGGTGTCTCCTGCGTTTGGAAGGATGACATGTTTGTCTGAGAGTAAGGAGATCTGGGGTACAGCTACACATGAGCTGTGTGACCTTGGACAATACATTCCACCTCACTGAGACCTGGCATCTTTACAATGAGAGAAGTCCTGCTTTGCTCACGCAGAGGGTTTCTGCGAAGGGCAGAAGAGATGACTGATTGAAAATACCTGGTTTTGGGCAAATGTATACATGAAGGGACAGAGATGAGTGGGTAAATCTGATGCTACTCCTGCCTTGACAAAACATTTAGGGTCTTACAGATAAAAGGCAAACCAAACACTCATTTTATCTATGAACTTCTGCAAATACTTAGGCAAAGTGTTTGAGGGACAGCTGAGAGGGCTGCCAGGAATTAAATGAGTGATCTGAAAGAGGGGACTTCCTGTCTCTGGACTTCACCCTTCTCAACCCTAAAATGAAGCCATCTCAGAAGAGGTCCCTTCTCATTCTAGTTTTTTTTTTTTTTTTTTTTTTTTTTTTTTTTAAAGATTTTATTGGGGAATTGGCGGAGGGGAACAGCGTTGGGGAATCGGGGAAGGGGAACAGACAAGTTGCTGTCTTTTTGTTCTTCAGTTTAGTTGCGGAGGATGTTGCTTCACTGTTGGTATCGTCATTGCGCTCTTCACGGATGAGGCAGATCGGTCGCTGGCCTCTGGATGTCGCTCACCGCGGCTATTGGCAGCTCACGCTTGGCTGCCAGCCGCTCACGCTGGCTGCGGGCCACTCACTGTAGCCTATGGCAGCCCACTGCAGCAGGGGCTCGCACAGCCCAGCTCCAGGTGGAGCTGTTGTTAGCTGTAGAGGGCAGTGTCACTGGCCCTCATGTGGGATCCGAACCGGGGCCGCTGGCATCCCAAAACCAGCGCTTAACCAATGCGCCACTCGGCCGGCCCTCATTCTAGTTTTTTTAATTTGACATCATTTCTGGACTAAAATATTTGTGAAATGGCAAACAGTTAACATGAAGGACTCTTCTTGCTGGTGGGAGCAAAGAGCAGTGCTGTGTCTACACATGCAACATCAAGGAGTGGTCATAACCAAAGCAATGTTTCAAGTGGCATTTTTGTCTGTAATGCCAGCATTTTAATTTGGGATCTTGAGCCTGGATGTTCCTTCCCATCCTAAACCGAAGGCTTCCACTTTGTCCTGCTTCCCCAGCCTCCAACCTTCACCTTGTAGAATACATTTTCACATCTAAGCTTTGAACATGTTTAGGAGGAAAACACCAGCCTTGAAGTGAGACATACCTGAAGATAAATCCTGACTCTGAAACTTACTAGCTGTGTGATACTAGGCAAGACTCTCTGAACTTCTGCTTCTTGTCTGGGGAATAGAGATAATAGTTTTCCCACAGGGCTCTTTCATACGATTAAATAGGATAAAGCAAGTAAAGTGTCTGGGCATATAGTAAGCATTCAATAAATGGCAGCTGTTATTACTGAGGTTAGGGACTTTGTTAGTCAGCACAGGCTAGGTTATGCTGCAGACACAAATTAACCTGCAAATCTCAGAGGTATAGCAAAGCAAGGCCTAATTTCTCCCTGTGCTAAATGGTCAGTACAAGTCAACAGGGGATTCTGCTCCATGTAGTCACTCAGGGAACCAGGATGAAAAGGCTTTATCATCTGAGTCACTGTTGATTAACGCTACAAGGAAAGAGAGTCCTGGAGGGTCTCAAATGGCCAATTAAGTGCTTTGGACTTGACTAGTTTGAACTAGTCTCTGCAAAGGGCTGGGAAATGTAGGGAAGCACATGGAATATTAGATTACGATTACTTTTTATGACACGAAGCCAAATTTTGTTCACTTTGATTCCCCCACAGGGCTTAGCAGCATGCCAGGCTTATTAGAGGAATTAAGGCACAAGTCAAGAAGGAAGTAAAATTGTCATTATATGCATATGACATGACACTATATAGAGAGAATCCCAAAGACTCCACCCAAAAACTGTTAGAACTGATAAATGAATTTAGTAAGGTAGTAGGATACAAAATTAATGTTCAGAAATCAGTTGCATTTATATACACCAATAATAAACTATCAGAAGAAGAAATCAGGAAATCAATCCCTTTTACAATTGCTTCAAAAACAATAAAATATCTAGGAATAAATTTAACCAAAGAAACAAAAGACCTGTACTCAGAAAATTATAAGACACTGAAGAGAGAAATCAAAGAAGATACAAATAAATGGAAATGCATACTATGTTCATGGATAGGAAGAATTAATATAGTTAAAATTTCAATACTACCTAAGGTAATATATAGATTCAATGCAATTCCTATCAAACTACCAAGAACATTTTTCTCAGAAATAGAACATATAATCCTAAAATTTATATGGAACCATAAAAGACCCTGAATAGCCATGATAATCTCAAGAAATAAGAACGAAGTGGGAGGTATCACGCTACCCAACATCAAATCATACTACAAACCTATAATAATCAAAACAGTATGGTACCGGCATAAAAACAGACACATAGACCAATGGAACAGAATAGAGAGCCCAGAAATAAACCCATCCATATATGGTCATTTAGTCTATGACAATGGAAGCAAGAATTTACATGGGGTAAACATAGTCTATTCAACAAATGGTGCTGGGAAAATTGGACTGACAAGTGCAAAACAAAATGAAAATGGACCACCTACTTACACCATATACGAGAACAAATTCAAAATGGATTAAAGACTTAAATGTAAGACCTGAAGCCATAAAACTCCTAGAAGAAAACAGGGAGTAAATTTGCAGACATTACCCTCAGTAATATTTTTACTGATATATCTCCTCGGGCAAGGGAAATAAAAGAAAAAATTAACATATGGGGTTACATCAAACTTAAAAGTTTTTCACAGCAAGGGAAATCATCAATAAAACAAAAAGGCAGCCCACTGAATGGGAGAAGATATTTGCCAACAATATATCTGATAAGGGGTTAATATCCAAAATTTATAAAACACTCACTCAACTCAACTGGGCAGAGGGTATGAGAAGACATTTCTCTAAAGAGGCATACAGATGGTCAACAGGCATATGAAAAAATGTTTAACCTCACTAATCATCAGAGAAATGCAAATAAAAACCACAATGAGATACCACCTCACTCCGGTCAGAATGGCTATCATCAATAAATCAACAAATAAGTGCTGGCGAGGTTGTGGGGAAAAGGGAACCCTGGTGCACTCTTGGTGGGACCACAGATTGGTGCAGCCATTATGGAAATCAGCATGGAGGTATCTCAAAAATCTGGAAATGGAACTACCTTATGACCCAGCAGTTCCACTCTTGGGTATCTATCCAGAGAAACCCAAGACGCTAATTCAAAAAAATATATGCACCCTATGTTTATTGCAGCACTATTTACAATAGCCAAGATGTGGAAACAACTGAAACGCCCATCGGTAGATGAATGGATTAAGAAACTGTGGTAAATTTATACAATGGAGTATTACTCCGCTATAAAGAAGAATGAAATCGTACCATTTGCAATGATATGGATGGACCTAAAGACTATTATGTTAAATGAAACAAGTCAGTGGGAGAAAGACAAATACCGTATGATCTCACTTATATGTGGTATCTAAAAAACTGAATGAACAAGCAAAGTAAACAGAAATAGTCTCATAGATATAGAGAAGAAACTGATGGTTGCTAGTTGGGAGGAGGGTGGGGATGAGGGAGAAGGGGAAGGGATTAGACAGCATAAATAGGTAACTACAATATTGCCACAGGGATATGAAAGACAGTTCAGGGAATATAATTAATAATGTTGTAAAATTTTGTAGGGCATCAGATGGTCACATGTCTTGTTAGGGAGACCACTTCATGGATGGGGTAGAGGCTTGATCACTGCACTGTACATCTGAAGCTGATGTTGTATAATATTGTATGCCAACTGTAATTGAATATATAGTCATGGGATGTGGAGTATATTGTGGAAGGGAGTCAAGGGAATTGTAATAGATATGTATGATATGGGAGGAGGGAGTGGGGTGGTAAATTGGGGAAGGGGATTGTCACTTTGAGGGATAAAAAGTATAACTGTGTTGTACACCTGAAACTAAAAAAAAAAAAAAAGACATAAGTCAAAAGGAAGGCTACCCTGATGATGTAATAATTTTCCAGCTAAAATGGTTCTCTCTCACTTTTTTCCCCACTTTAATCAGATGTTCATTATTCTCATCCTGCAGTTTTCATCAAAACAAATAGTTCAGAAATTTTGTAGACAACATTTGTTTTGAGGAAGTTTGTAAATGCCCTTTGACTTAAGGGAAAACCCTAGGTCATGTCTAGGCCATGAGTTCACACTTCAAAGAGGAAGAAAGAGAAAAAATGGGGCTGCCAAAGACAAGACCACAGGATGTTTTTCTCTTGCAGTACTTCTCAGCCCATTCCCAGCCCTTCCTGAGACCTTCCCACCAGACCCTTAAGTCACCTGGGGTAGTCAGGTGGTTCATGGCTATGAAACTGATACAAGAAGGCAGTATGGCATCCCCATGGACCCAGAATAAGTCAAAAGTAGACCACTGTTCTTTCTACACTTTTACTTTCTTTCCAAAACCCCGGAACTCTGCAAAGTCCTCCATCTTGCCCAACATTCATAGAAACTATTGGGTTTTCAGAAAAGTCATGACGCATTTTTGCAACAAAAAACATAGAAAAAAATACATCATGACTTTTCCCACAACCCAATATTTTGGGCCATGATGTGTCCAATACACCTACCAAGAGAATTCCTATGAGCTGAATTCCGAATCGCCTGTCACCACACTCCTCTCTGGGCTCATAGATGTGTTCTGGTCCTGGTTCTGCCACCGTGTCCCTGGGTAACCTTGGGCAACACACCACTCTTCTCTGGGTATCCCTTTACTCCCTGTAAAGTCATTCAACGAGCATGTGGTACAGCCTGAGAGGAGGGCTGGGAATGTGCAGATGACTAAGCCAACAACCTGATTTCCAAGCAGAGGACTAGGTCAAGCAAGGAAGACCGTGGAGACTTGGCATGCCCATTCTGCAACCTAACGGACCAGCTGCCTCTCAGCTCTGACCAAGTTTGCCAAGTGGGAACATGGGCCCAGGATTGGCAAATCCATTGTTTTCAAGAGAAGCAGAGAACATAAAATTTTATGTGAAATTAGAGCAGGCCACACAAATCAAATTCATCTATCTGTTCTGTGGCTTATGCCCATGGCCCACCCATTTGCAACTCCTAATGGGTGCCCATGATAAAACTTTATGAGACTCTAAAATTATACAATCCTCTTTGATCTGATAAGCTGGTTATTTTTCATATGATCAGGCTTTTAAAAAAACATATATTGTTTTACTCTAATAAGAAAAGTATTGCTACGGAAAATAGAAAAAAAGTATAAAAAGAAAATTAAAATATATATATATTTTTTTAGATTTTATTGGGGATATGGGGGAGGGGAACAGACAACTTGCTGTCCTTTTGTTCTTCAGTCTAGTTGTGGAGGACATCGCTTCACTGGCCCATGTTGGTATTGCGATCATTGCGCTCTTCCTGGGTGAGGCAGTTGCTCGTGGCCATTGGACGGCCACTCATGGTGGCTCGTGGCAGCTCACGAAAGCACATGCCCTCTGCCGGCCAGCCCCACTGCAGCCTATGCTGTCCAGCCCAGGTCCAGGTCGAGCTGTTGTTCACCACCTTAGCTGTAGAGGGCGCAGCATCACTGGTCCGCACGTTGGATCTCAACCGGGGCCCTGCTGCTCAGAGTTGGTGTCCCAAGCCAACTCTTAACCAATGTGCCACTCAGCAGCCCCCAAAATTAAAATTTTTTTTTTTTTGCTGCCGGCCAGCCCTGCCCACAACCTTAAATTATTCTTTTTTCTTAAGAGGGCAGTTTCACTGGCCCTCATATGTGGGATCCGAACCGGGGCCACTGGTGTCCCAAGCCAGCTTTTAACTACTGAGCCACTCGGCTGGCCCTTAAAATATTCTTTTTTTTTTGAGGGCAGTGTCACTGGCCCTCACATGTGGGACCCGAACCGGGGCCCCTGGCTTTCCAAGCGAGTGCTTAACCACCGCGCCACTCGGCAGGCCCTAAAATATTCTTAATTATTCCTAATCCTATACCCTAAAGCATTTTGGTCTATATTTTGGTATATTTCCTTCCAGTCTTTTATCTATGTATAAATTATATAAATCACTATATATATATATATATATATATATATATGTATATGTATATGAACGATTATATACATAATATATATATAACATAAATCTCTTCTAAAATCAGGATGACACTGTTTTGAGTTTGATTTTTTTATATTCTACTTTTTACTTAACATTACAGTGTGAGCTTTTTTCTGTGTCATTATATATTCTTCAGAAACATGATTTTTAATAGCTACATTAAAATTCCACCATACAGATTTATCATAATTTATTTAACCTTTAACTTATTGTTGAACATTTGAGGGCATTTATAATTTTTTAATGTATAAATAGAATTGCAATGCACATCCTTATACATAAATCTTTGTGCAGATATCTGATTATTTCTTTAAGATAAATTTCTATAGGTAGAATTAAAGGGTCAAAAGGCATAAATATTTTTAAAGCTGTTGATATATGTAATTAATTGCCCTTCATAAAAGCCATATTATTTTATGCTTTCACTACATTCTTCATAACACTAGCTAATGTCATTTTTAAAAAGCTGAATATTAATTTGATAAAGTTAAACAAACGATGTATCATGGTTATACTAATTTTAATTTATTTATTAGTGAGGTTGGATATTTTCCCCTCAACTGTTTTCTGGCCATTTGTATCTCTTTTCTGATTTGTCTTAAACAACACTCCTCTAAAGAAACATTTTCTGTATTATATGCAGTAAAGCTTTGCAACACAATTTTTTTTTTTTTTTTTTGTGGGCAGTGTCACTGGCCCTCATATGTGGGACCCGAACTGGGGCTGCTGGCGCCCCAAGCCAGCGCTTAACTACTGCGCCACTCGGCCGGCCCTGCATCACATTTTTTATAATAGGAAAAATGAGATGAAATCTGAATGCCCAACAATGTGGAAATACTAAGCGAATTAAGGCACAAGCAACTGACAGAATAGTCATTACAATATGAGGATACAGAGACTTTAGCAAAGTGGAAAAGCACTAAACACAAGTTAAATGAAGAAAGAACAGCTATGAAACTAAACATACACTATGCTTACATGTTTACAACTACACAAAAATATGAATCACAGTAGGAGTTGCATTTGAGGGCTGGGATTTCTGAAGGTATTTTTTTCCTTCTATTTTTCAACGTTTTATAATTCTGTTGTCATAACCTTTATACTTAAAAGAAAAATACTTTGAAGACACATTTTCAGTTGACTTTCTAAATCAGCAATTCCAGTTTCTTAGGATCCCCTTGTATCCTTTAAAAAACATCTGTGTTTGTGTCACAGGAGATTAAAAACTTTGTATTTACTTAAATAATCAGCAGAGAAAAAGGTATCTTTGTCATCTGGCCTGAGCAGGGCAGCACAGTAAAGGCCCCAAGGTCAGGTTATTCCAGGCCTTTGGATTCCTATTATCCCCACCCTATCCTGAGGATTGGAGCAAATGGAAGGAATGAGGCCTAATCCTGAGGGGCCTCCAGCCAGCCGGGGAGGAGAGGAGATGGGGAAGCTCCTGTTAGAACAAGCAGGAAGCCTTCCAAACCTGCAGGCTCAGGAATCACCCAACGTGAGACAAGGATGGGCCCATTTCACAGATGGCAAAATTGAGGCCCAGAGACAGAGAATTTCAGTCACTTGGACAAGCAGGCTAGGCCTGTGGGATGCCCATAAAACCCTTCAATAACAATGACAGCAGTCTTGTTACTGCTTTAGTAGAGCATCAGACACCTTTCAAAGGATGTTCTCTTTTGATCCTCTTAATACCCCAGGGAGGACAGCAGGGCTGGAATTCAGCATTCCCGGTTAGTGAAGGGGGAGCTTGTGAGGGGGAGGGAACTGGTGTAGTAAGCACCTCCCATGTGCCAGAAATTCTTGTGTTGTTTTGTTCTTTTATTTATTAATTTGAATATATGATAAATATGTTTATGCATAGGGTTAGGAAAAAAAACGATACTAAAGAAAGAGTGAAAAGCCAAGTCCTATCCCCCAGCCAGTGAGATCTTATTCTCTAGAAGCATCTCTGTTACTAGTGTCCTGTATCCTTCCAGGGTGAGGCCACATGCACACAAGCAGATGTCCATGTAAGATCTTTGCTCCTCCTCCCCTCCCTTCCTGATTCTCTCCCTCCCTCCCTGTCTTTCTCCTTCCTTTCTTTGCTCCCTCCTTCCTCCCTTGATTTATCTTTCCCTCCCTTCTGCCTTCCTCCCTTTCTTTCTTTAGACAAATGTTCCTTGAAAAGCATTCTACATCAGTTCACATGGGTTGGCTTTATTCTTTTTCACAGTTGGGTAGTAAGTCATATATGGATACACAATCATTTATTTAACCAGTACACAATAGGTGGGTTTTTATGGTTGTTGCCAAGCTTTTGCCACTTCAGACTCTTCTTATGCAATCATTGCTTCACACATGTGCCAGTCTCTCTGTAGAAGGATGGACTTCTAGAAGTGGAACTGCTGAGTCAAAGGTTTGTGCCTTTAAGTTTTGTAAGATCCGGGCCAGCCGGGTGGCGCGTTGGTTGAGAGCTGGCTTGGGACGCCAAAGGCCCCAGTTCGGATCCCACATATGAGGGCCAGTGACACTGCCCTCTACAGCTAAGGTAGTGAACAACAGCTCCACCCAGAGCTGGGCTGCTGTGAGTCCCCAGGGAGGCATAGCTCCAGCCCCTGCTGTGGTGAGCTGCCATAGGCTACAGTGAGTGGCCGGCAGACAGCGTGAGCAGCTGGCAGCTGGTGTGAGCTGCCAAGAGCTTCTGTGAGCAGCTGTCCAGAGGCCAGCGACCAATCAGCCTCACCCGAGAAGAGTGCAATGATAATACCAACATGGGCCAGTGAAGCAATGTCCTCCACAACTAGACTGAAGAACAAAAGGACAGCAACTTGTCTGTTCCCCTTCCCTGGTTCCCCAATGCTGTTCCCTTACCCCAATTTCCCAATAAAATCTTTAAAACAAAAAAATTTTTGTAAGATCCAAAGTGTTCTCCATAGAGACTACTCTTTATGTGGCATTGGCAATTTGCGAGGGTGTTTGCTTCGGCCCAGCCTTGACAACAGGATGTCTCGTCTGCCTTTTAAATTTTCTAATCTAATAGGTTATAATGGTATCTCTCTGGAGTTTAATTTACACTTCTTACAATAAGAAAGATTGAGCATCATTTCAATGTTTAAATGTCATTTGTATTTCCTTTTCTGTTCATGTTTTTTCACTATTTTTCCTCCCTATGGGGTTAATCTTTCCCTTACTGACTGGGCAGGACTCTTTATATATTAACATATATTCCAGAAATGGAATATATTTCAGAAATGTTTGTGACTATTTTTCCCAGGTGGCTGATTTGTCTTTTGACTTTGCTTATAGTATTGTGAGGAAACCATTTTAAATTTTTAGGTATTAGAATTTATCAAAAAATTTTGGTGTATTTTTGATTGTACATTGTATTTAGAAAGGCCTTCTCTACTCTGAGATTATTTTTAAAAATCTTTTATCTTCTTCAAGTATTTGAATTTTATCTCTTTTTTCATTTAAAATTTTGATTCCTGTGGAATTAGTTCTGATGGAAGAAGTGAGTTGCCGTCCAGTCCAATATTTTCCAGGTGGCTCTCCAATTGTCCCAACACCATTTATCGAGTAGCCTAGTTTTTCCTCCAGTGATTTGCAATGCCACCTTTAATACATACCAAATTTCCACATGTATTTGGGTCTATTTCTGGACTCTGTTCTGCGTGCCTGTCTGCCTATCCATTCCAGAGTCAGGCACTTTCATACATGACCACACTAACCCAGAGCACACTGTGGTTCAGGGAGGCTAGACAGCTCTCCCCGCCTGTGTTACTTTATCTCTCATAACTGAGTGGTGATGGTCTCCAGACCCCGCGGGGGAATCAGAGAGGTCCAGGGACAAGGCAGGGAGACAAACCAGACCTAAAACGCTGCCTTTTCTTCCCCTTCATTCATTCAGAGGCAGTGAGTGGCATCAGCAAGACCTTAGCTAGACTCCAGCTTTCCCAAGAGCAAAGTGGTTTGCCCCTTGGTAAGTGAGCTCACCTCTTGGAACCTCAGCTGCAAGTCCCCAATACGAGCTTAAGTTCCAAAACTGAGTTTCCATCTGCAAAATGGTAGTAATAATACTACCTCCGTCATGTTTCCAGGATTCAGTTATCTGATACCAGACAAAGGCGTGATAGTAAAAGTCACAGTTACAATGACTGAGGGCATTGCTAAGAGCCTCTCTCCTTTGTTCTAAGGCAAATAATGCCCATTGCTCTGGCTACAATTTAGCAGGGGCCAAGCTGTGCTGCTTTCTGACAGCCCATATCCCAAGGGTATAGGGCTTCCAAAGTGAGGCTCCTTGGAAGAGGAAAGCACGGAATCATGGGGAGCTAAGCCTGACCTTGGAGCCACAGCTGTGAAAGGGGCTTAGAGTAGGGCCCCATCCTGCTTGAAGGGGCCCAGGAACCCACTAGGGGCTCTGCCAGGTGGGCAGCAAGAGCAGGGAGGCCTGGGCAGAGCAGGAACACTGGGAAGGTGGTTGGTGCTGTCTGCTGCAGGCATCACACGCTCGTATTTGGAACTTCCATCTGCCCTCACAAGTGCTGTGAGCCCAGGGGAAGTCAGGCTCAGGGGCCAGAGTCACCGTAAACCACCTGTCAAACTGCCCACACTCCAGGACAGGAACAACACCCTCACTCCACACCCGCACCTCAGGTTTACAAAACACCATCACACGGTTTGCCTTGGCCCCCTTCGCTCCCTTAAGAGGGAAGGATTAATATCACCCCATTTTCCAGATGAGCAAACTAAGACTCAGAGCACACATGCTATCGAAAGTCAAGATGATAGAAAGTGGCAAAGTTAGAACTCAGGTCTTTTCAGTCTGAAGTCCAGACCATGAGGAACTTGGGACAGGGGCTGAAGTGGACTGTCTGCTTAGTCATCTATTTGTTTACTAAACACGCATCAAACACCAAGTTCCTACTCAGCATTGGAGTAGATGCTGGGTGTACAAAGGCGGAAAAGCACCTGGGCACCAGCGCTGCCAATTCAGATTTAGACGGTCTGGGGTGAGGCTGAGTAATGCATACGACACTTTGGGGTGGGAGAAATCTTGTGGAGGGCTGTCTTGTACATTGTAGGATGTTTAGCAGCAACCCCAGCCTCCACCCACCAGAGGCCAGTAGCACTTCTTCCCCCATCCCCTAAGTTGTAGCAACTAAAAATGTCTCTAGACGCTGCCAAATGTCGGCCTCCTCCAGGAGCAAACTGCCCTGGCTGAGAACCAATGGTTCAGAATTTGACCCACCCTGCCCAAAAGACTCCTTCACTCCCCATGCCCAGTGAGGAAACAGGTTTTCTTGACTTCTGAAAGGAGAGGCCCAAGGGATCTTTACCCCCAAACCCAGCACAGATTAGGCTGGGACTGGCCTTGGAGGTGGTTCCACTGCCAGCCTCCCCAGGCCACTGCTTCAAAAAGGTGCGACTGGGCTGGGCTTGGATTGCATTCAACATCCTGTATCTAAAAGGTGATGAAAGCATCCTATATGGAGGGTGAGGCTGCCTCTTGCTTTTCCCTCAAGTTTCCTCTGTGGTTATTAAAAAGTTTCTGATATAATCACAATAAATATCAGAAAAGGAAATAAAAAGGAAAAGTGCTTTCCTGGGGTGACGCAGGAGATGGAGTATCTCAGGAGACAAGGTGTGGCAGCAAAAGAGAGGATGGGCATTGGGGTTGGAAAATTCTGGAACTGAATCCTGACATGAGCACTTGGCCAAAGGACTTCACTTCTCTGAGTATCAGTGTCCACATCTGTGAGATGGGGAGGTAGGAACACCTATGATTTAGGGAAGTTGGGAGGCTTGAACAAGATTACGTTCATGAAAGCATTCCAAACAATTTATGAGATGCTCAATGCAGGCTAGCTGTAGCCCCCTCCCTCACCTCCATTTCACAGATGAAAACAGTGGGGTACAAGGAGAAGTGACCTGCCCAAGGTCACATAGCTGGGCTCCATTCTAGATCTACTTTAAACCATTTCTGAAGCCCAGAGCAGGAAGTAACTTTACCTCCCTGGCCTGAGTTGCTTCATCTGTGAAATGGGTAGACTGTGGGACAGACTAGATGCTATCTGGAGGATTATCTGGCTTTGAAGTTTTGTGAGTTAAAAGAATGCTCTATTAGTGGGCTGGCCGAGTGGCACATTGGTTAAGAACTGACTTGGGATGCCTGCTCTGAGTAGCAAGGCCCTGGTTCGGATCCCACTTATGAGGGCCAGTGACACTGCCCTCTACAGCTAAGATGGTGAACAACAGCTCCACCTGGAGCTGGGCTGCCGTGAGTCGCCTGCAATGGTGTAGGCTGCAGCTCCTGCTGTAGTGGGCTGCCATAAGCTACAGTGAGTGGCCGGCAGCCAGCGTGAGTGGCCAGCAGCTGGTGTGAGCTGTCATGAGCTGCCAAGAGCTGCTGTGAGCGGCCGTCCAGATTCCAGTGACGGATCTGCCTCACCCGGGGAAAGCGCAATGATGATACCAACATGGGCCAGTGAAGCAACGTCCTCCACAACTAGACTGAAGAACAAAAGGACAGCAACTTGTCTGTTCCCCTTCCCCGATTCCCCAATAAAATCTTTAAACACAAAGAAAGAATGCTCTACTAGTGATAAAAATAAATAGCTACCCAGTATATGTCAGTAACCTTATATACTTTGTGTCTAATATACGAGGCCTCATATATCTGATAAGGGACTGATATCCAGGAAATATAAAGAATTCTTACAAATCAACAATAAAAAGACAAATAACCCAATGAATAAATGAACTAAGACTCTGAATGGACATTTCTCTGAAGAGGCTATATGGTCAATAGTACATGAAAAGATGCTCAACATCATTTGCCAGCAGGGAAATGCAAATCAAAATCATAATGAAATACCCCTTCACACCCACTAGCAAAGCTGAAATAAAAAAGACAAATAATAACAAGTATTGGCGAGGATGTGGAGAAACTGGCACCCTCAGACATGCTGATGAGACTGTAAAATGGTGCTGCCTCTTTGGAAAACAGGCACTTCCTCAAAAAGTTAAACAAAGTTATCATATGACACAGAAATTCCCCTCTCTGAGAGAAATAAAAGTATACGTCCACACAAAAACTTGTTCACAGCAGCGTAATTCATAATAGCCAAAAATTAGAAACAATCCAAATGTCCATCCATTGATGAACGGATAAAGAAAATGTGGTCCAACCACACAATGGAATATTATTCAGCCATAAAAAGTAGTGAAGTACTGATGTATGCTACAACATGAATGCTCCTGGAAAGCCTTAGGCTAAATTAAAGAAGCCACTGACCACCAAAGACTACATACTGCATGCCTCCACTTATGTGAAACGTCTGGAATAGGCAAATGCATAGAAATAGAAAATAGATTGTTGGTTGTCATGGGCTGGAGTTGGGGAGAAAACGGGTAGTAACTGTAATGGGTACGGGCTTTCTTTTTGGGGTAATGAAAATGTTGTAAAATTAGATTGTGGTAATGGCTGTACATCTCTGTGAACATACTAAAAACCGTTGAATCGTACACTTTAAATGGGTGAGTTGTATGGTACATGAATTATATCTTAAATCTGTCGGGGGAAAAAAAGAAGAAAGGAACTGAGGCCTATGGAGGCAAAAAGACTTATTGAAGGACAATCGGTAAATTTAGAACAGAAATCAGGAAGCCCACTTCCCAGGTCAGTGCCCTTCTGGCTGATTTTCTGAAAAGAGGGTCATTAAAAGGAGCTGTGGGCATACTACATGCCACATGCCAGGCACTTTGCATGCACTATTTTACTTAATCCTGCCAACCGCCCTAGGAAGTAGGCCCACTAACCCCAAACTACAGATGAGAATACTGAGATTCAGAAATGTGAAGTGACCTGCCTCAAGTCAGGTTCCCCAGAGGCCCACCCAGAGACAGAGATTCATGAGCAGGCGATATTCAGGAAGTGGGCTGAGGAGAAAGCAAAAAGGTGGGTGGGAAGGAGCTGAGCATGCTTGTGATCTCAGGCAGAGACCTGCCTGGTCAGCAGGGGAGCTCTGAAGTGCAAGTTGATCCTTCCAAGGCAAGGGCAATGGGCTTTCATACACCAGCACCCAGGGGGTAGGCATGGGAGGTGTCAATTTTCAAGCATTTCCGGATCTCAGCACTTGGGGACAAAATGGCTCCTAGCCCAGCAGCAGCGGTCCAGAGAAGGTCCACAGTGCATGCTGTTGGAGGCAAAAGCACAGCAAGGCTGGGGGAAGGTCACATGGAAACTGTGTAGGAGATCTGAACCAAACACCAACACTGTCTGCCCCAGGCACCTACCTAGGAAACAGGGGACCTTGGATTTGAAACCGGGTCTATCCCCGAAGCCTATGGCCTCCTCCCCCTCTTCAAAAGTGACATGCCCACAGACTGGGCTAAGGAATGGACCACAGGGAGAGGATGACAAGGGATACAGTGCCCAGGAGCCAGAGGCCAGAGAGGGACATGAACCTGGACTCCAAGGAAGAAAGAAGAGGAACACATGCTGAGTGGGGGGGTCTGGGTGCTGCAGGATGATGGCAGGGTCAAGCGAGCAGCCCTCCCTTCCTCCACAGCCTTATGCAACCCAACCACGTCTTCTCTGCTGCTGACACCTCTGGTTTGGGGGCGGATGGACCCAGAAAACAGAATGCAGAGAGCAGAGATGACTGCAGGAAGCAGACATGTTTGAAAGAAACCCCCACAGAGGGAACTCTTTGGGATAAACCTCTTCAAAGGGAGGCTGGATTGCAGCAGGAACAAGGTGACTCCTGTCTCTATCTGTGACAACTGAGAAGCTGCTGTGCTTCAAGAGGAGCCATAAACAGCCGGTAAATCCCAGGAGACTGTGACCTCCACTCAGTCAACCAGCACGAAGGGTCTGCTCTGTGAGCAACTTAGCAAAGTGAATTCATTCAATCAAACACTTATTCTTTCTGCACTTACTGATGCCTGTGATGCACCTAGCTGGCACTGGATTGGGCATCTGGGGTGGGGGGAAGGGGCTGAGAGTGTACAAATGAATCAGACAAGGGCTCTGCTCAAGAAGCTCATCCTCAAGTAGGGCAGACAGACAGAGGAATCACACACAGAGTGGTAAGTGTCATGGTGAGTGATGAATGGGAGTGTAGAGCCCAGAGGAGGGAACACTCCCTGTCCTGGAGGAGCTGGGGATAACTCATAAACGAGCTGATGTTTGAGCAGGGTTTTGAGGGATGCTTAGGAGTTCCCAGAAGAGAATGAGGGAAGTGCCATTTCAAAGTTACTTAGCTGAGGGCCGGCCGAATGGCTCAGTTGGTTAAGAGCTCGCTCAAGAGTGCAAGCTGAGCTCTGAGCAAGAGCAGTTTGATGCCCAGCCCGAGCTGAGCTGCCAGGATGGCTCAGCTAAAAAAACAAAAGACAGAAAACAAAAAACAAAACAAACAATCAAAGTTACTTAGCTGATGCATAGTAGGACTGGAGTTGTACTTGAATCCAAGTTGTGCTCTGGATACTACATAATACTATGTTGAGATTACCATTCCATGAATCCCCCCAATTATAACCTTGGTTTTAAAAAATGTGATAGAAATCATTTTCTTTGGAGTCAGTCCTGTTTGAATCCTGCTTTCACCAACCATTAACAGTACCACCTGGGGCCTAGCTGAGAATAAATACTCAATATTCACTACTTTCTTTCCCACCTTTCCTGCTTGTCTATAGGCTGATTCACCTGGCCATTTCCTGAGCCAACCCAAGACACCGAAGACCTTCAGGCTTACCAGGAGGTGGCACCTGGAACTGTAACCAGATGCCTGGAATCCATTCTGTGTCGGAGGGATGGGTGCATGTGTGCCTCTCGAAACCTCAGGCCCCACCCCACCCACCATGCTAGCCTAGAAGAGTGGTTTTCAATGGCAGTTGTGGTAGTGGTGGTGTGTGGGGGCACCACCTTTTTTGGGGCATCTCGAAATGGATGGGGTATTTTGAGTTATCCCAATGATTTGGAGGACACAACGGGCATTTAGTGGCCAGTGGCCAGTGAAGTTCCTCATAATGGAGCATTGTCCTTTGTGCTGCCCATCTTTCAAATGTCCCCTGGACTATATGTAGGTGGAAAAACCTGTTTATAATTATCTAAATCCAGACTCCTGATTCCACTTACATGTAAATATGAACACTCGCTGCAGTTTTAACTGCCCTGAATTGTCTAAGATTGCTCTGATCATGTAAATCGAGGGAAGGTGGTACAGGCAGACCTTGGAAATAGTGCAAATTCGGTTCCAGGACACCGCAGTAAACTGAGTCGTAACCCTTTTCACTAATGGAGAGTCTTCCCTTCAATTTGTAAAAAATGCAATATCTGTGAAGCACAATAAAGCGAAGTGCACTAAAACAAGATATGCCTATACACTGTTCTGCTTGGAGCTTTACCATGGTTGAACCACTCGGTGGGGTTTGAGTTGCCAATTCAACACATCTGTATCTACCTGCATTTGTAGCTGCGTGTTTTCCTGATTCTACATGTGGCTGCGAGCATGTCTGCTTCAGAAAATTTCAGGTGTCAGCGTGTCCAAGCATGTATATAATAAAATACGGATTGTTATTTTATTATAAATGGTTTTTCTTTTATTTCTCCTTTACCATACAATTAATGTATTATTAGGATTATTACTATTTTAGTGTTTGTGGGTAGATTATAAGAACTGCATTTCAGGATGGTGAAGAGGATGTCACCAACTATTTGTTATAAAGAGAGGGTGGTTGGGTCCAAAGAATTCATACCAACTGGCCTAGTCCATACTACAGGGAATCTACCCATTACACCTTTGGGATGACAGATAGTGTAGCCTAAGGATAGAAATCAGGGGTTGGGAGCCAGAAAGCTTTAAACGTGACCCCCAGCTCTGTTGGTTACTATCTACTATATGACCTGGGGAAATTTGTATCATCTTACTGATCCTTAGCTTCCACATCTGGAAAATGGTGATAAAATGCCCATCTCAAAGGTTGTAATGAGGGTTATATGAGGCCGACTATAAAAGGAACGAATTAAGTGCTCAGTAGTAATATTATAGAAGCTGGTATTATCATTATTATTGCTATTATTTCTCCAAGGAATCCTCCACAGCGGGAACCCTGAGATAGGACCAGGCCTTAGCATCCCAACCCCAACCCCCACTTCCAATCTGACTCAGTACCCTGGATCGTTAGACGCTGATGGGGAGAGGGACCCTGACCCACACAAACCATGAAAATAATACTCTCCATTGGGACGCTGTTGGATCCAGCCTTGAATCAGGCCTCATTCTCTTCTGAATGTCGCCCTGGATGGTGGTGGGGGCTCCCCCAGCCTACACACTAGCTTTGAGCTCACCTTCCCTGCTTTTCCCATCACTGCTGGGGTCCTGGCATGCTTGGGCTGAGTCCCTAAGCTGTGGGGACCAGCCAGGAGCCATCTCCCAGGTTCCAGTTCCGGTCTCTGAGTCCTTGGGAATCAGCCAGGCCCTTTGCATTAGGCCCACCTCCAGGCTTCGGGGTGCTAGGAGCAGCTGGCTGCTTCCCAGGTTAAGCACCCACAGGGTCCTCCCCTAGTTCTCAACAATCTATGAACTCTGGAGTAGGCCCTGGGTTTGCTTACTGTCAATCCTTTGTGGTTCTCTCTGCCCTTTGCGGGCAGGAATCCTTGTTTTCAACTTCTGCTCCCTGGGCCTCTGGATTCAGGGACCCCAGGAAGGTCTTGAATCGTGCACTTGGCAATCAGAGAGAACCTGACTCTTTCCCCGCAGGCAATGGAACCAGCCAAGTTGTCAGAGCTGAGATGGCCATTCCCAGCCTGAAAAGACCCAAAGCTGTCTTCACTCCTCTTCTCTTTGGCTGAGTCATTAGGAATCCCTAGAAGGTGATGAACGAAATCTGGTCTTGTTCAAGTGCTACCTGAGAGTGCCGAGATGACACGCACATGACGCCTGCCCTGAAGGAGTTTGCAGTCTAGCTGGGAGGAGACAGCCACATAATAGATAACTATGGCTCAATCTGGGGTTCAAAGTGGAACATGTAGAGTGTCAGGTTTACACTAGGGAACACAGGCCTTCTCATGTGGGAATGGCCAACTTCTTCTGCCTGGGCAAGGGGGAGGCCTGAGAATAGTGAACACCGGAAAGAGGTATTGAAGGATGAGTAGGAGTTTTCCAAGGCCTGGGCTAGACTCTCAAGTCTCACCCTCTACTTCTAGTCCTGCAATTCTCTCATGTGATGATCTTGGCAGGAGAGAAGAGATGGGGATGAAACAACTTTTTATATTCAGAAGGATCCATGTTTAGATTTAATCCTGATTCAGAGACACTGGCTTCCCCATACTATTCCCAAAACACAAAAATCAGTATTTCCCAGAGTTCCACAGAGCATGAATTTCTTAGGAAAGTCCTGTACGTTATGTGAAACAGGAGACTCCAAGATCAAATAAATTTCAGAAACATTGGGTTAGGCAAAGTCAAGCAGATTTTTACTGCAGGACTTCTCAGAGCCTTTAAAAGTAAAATCATAAGATAATTATATATTTAAAGTAAATTTGCATAACTAATAATTTAATATTAAAAATATAATAATAATTTAACAGTGACTCTTTAGTGTTTCCCATTGTGCAAGACATGTGCTATGCATTATCTCATGAATCCTCATAATAACTTTATGTCATCATTATTTCCACTCTTTAGACAAGGAGCCTGTGAATGAACCCAAGAAGTGAAGCTCATTGCCCAAGGTCACACAGTAAATAATGAGGCTGAGATTCAAAACCAGGTTCTGTCCCACCCAAAGTCTCCATACCTTATTGGGTATTGTCAATATGATTTACAGCATTCCCAAACTTATCCGGCCATGGAACTTCCTTTCATCTAGGATTCCACAGAGCGGCTTTGGGAAATACTGCTCTAGTTTGCTCCTTGTGGGTTCACCAAAAGCAACAATAGGACTCCTGGGCCTCTGCTTCTCTTGTCTTTTTCCCCTTTCTCAGCTGGGACTTGAGGTCCTGAGTCCTACATAAGGCCCTTCCGTGTTCACCCCAGTGGCTGGTGTGAGAGTCAGGAGGTGTTCCCAGGAGAGGCAGAAAGTCCAGCTGGAAGCTCCTACACTGTCCAGGTCTAAACAGATGATCTCATTGGCCACATATGACCTGCAGAGGGTTCCAAATTTTATTCTCAGCCAGTTCTAAGTTGCTGCTTCAAAGTTACCTGCTGCTTGAGTCTCCAGGAGGCTAGACAGGTTATGAAGTCAGAACCCTTACGCCATTGCCTGCTTAGCAGGAGGAAGTAAGGACCCTCTGAGAGCTGAGGTTGTGGGACCAAACAGGGCCACTGGCCAAACCCAGGCCTTGCCTTTCTCACATAGGGCCCTTCCTCACTCCAGACCCTCTTGCCACTTCCTCACAGCGGGCAGACTGGTCTTTCAACAAGCAACATTCAACTTGCCACTCCCCTCCTTAGAACTCCTCAATGGCTCCCAAGTGCCCCTAGCAGAAGTCCAAATGGCTTGGCCTGATTTTCATAGCCGTTGGAATTGGGGGAGACGTTGTAGTCATGTTCCCTTTCTCCAGAGAACATGCAGATGAGAAACGGGGGCTGTTCAGGAAGTGACACACACAAGGTCTGGGTGCCCTGTCCTTGAAGCTAAACCATCTCTCAGAAGGAGTCATGCAGCACCTGCCAAATCTCTTACACAAGTATCTTTTATGTAAAGACCATTTATAACAAAGAACATAGAAGAGCTTTTCCCTTACCGAATACGTAAGAGAGCTGTGTTTATATGTGCTTCAGACCAGGCAAGAGCCCCAGGGAGGTAATAAAAGGGATCCAGACATCCCCCTTTTAGAGCTGGCCCAGAGTTGGAGCCCCTGCCCTCCTGGTCCTCCTCTAAGACGAATGACACATGCCTATTCAGGGGTCCTGGACTGTTTGAGGAGCAAAAAGCCCACCTTTGCCAGGGACCTGGAGGCAGAGTGAGCAATGTCTGAATGCTTCTTGGCATTGTGTGTGCCTCAATCTGTATTGTGCACATGTGTCTGCTTGTTAAAACGCAGATTCTGGTTCTGCAGGTCTGAGGTGAGGCCTGAGATGCTGCATCCCCAACAAGCTCCCCAGTGAGGCCCATGCTGCTGGTCCTAGAACCACCCAAGAAGAGCAGGTGCTAGACAATAAATGGGCGCTCAGACCCTTCCACGCCCCTTGGTCTTCTGCTGACTGAAACTTTCACTCACGGCAGGCAATCGAAAGATTCCAGGTGAGACAAAGACAGGGAGGCTGCTTAGCCTAACTCCTTACACTCTCCTGCACATACCATGCTGTTTTGGATACTATTTTGCTCTGCTCAGGCTATACCTTCTGCATGGAAAGCCCACCTCACATTATTTTACTGAATTAAATCCTACTCATTTTTCAAAACCCTGATGGCACACCCTCAGGCTGAGATAATTGCCCCCTCCCTCTACCCTGGCTTCTGCACACACATAACCCTGGGATCATCTAGACCGGAACATGTATCTGCCTGAGTCTAGGTCTGCCTCCCCCACCAGGCTGTTAAGTTCAAAAGCGTGGATCTTGCCTTCTCCCTTTCTGTCTCTCCAGTGCCTGGCACACAGCCTGGTACCTGGTAGGTGCATGGTAAATGTTTGACAAACTGATCCAAAACTGGCAACATCTCCTACAAAGAAAGAGTTTAGCAGATTCTTTCCACCTCAAGAGAAGGGAGTTCATTTTATAAACAGTGTGTGTGTGTTTCTGCTCTCTTCTTTGTTCCTGAATTTTAAGAAAGGTGTGAAGTATTAACAGTAGTGCAGCTTGTAGTTGCTTTACCTGGGTTAACTCACTGAATCCTGTGAAGCAGGTCTGCCTTGAACAGATGAGAAAACAGACTCACAGGGGCCACTGACCAGTCACACGGTGTATACATGGCAGAGCAAGCGGGGATTCCAACATGGCCCTGTGCGATCCAGGCCCAGGGACCTCTGTTGAGCTCCTCCCCAAAGCTGCAAAGCTTGAAGCCTCTATTCTACATGGAGGAGCGGGGAGCTAGGGGTATTCACATGTTGGGGGAACAGGCGGCAGTATGAGCAGTGGGATGGATGGAGTCCAGGAGGCTGGGGTGTGCAGAAGCGGGAAGGGACCCTTTTCTACTGACGGGGTGTCAAAAGGGAGCTAATTATTGAAGGCCACCTCGATAGGGGACCAGGTCCCCAAACAGAGCTGCTCTTGCTTGCAAGACAGTGAGCAACTCATTTTGCTATCAATTCGGAGAAACAGCCAGAAGGGTCATCATCTCTGACTTGACAGAAATGGGGTGGGAAGAGTGTTTCAAAGGTTGTTACTCTTCAGTGTATTGCCTCTTAAAGAGTCCAGAAAGAACAGCACATAAGCAAGCAATCCCAGAATGAGTCACATCCTGGCTCCAGCCTGCTCGAGCTTTTGGGCGCCTGGGAGGTGGCTGCCAGTGGCCCCACAGGTGGTGCCCCGTATCACCCCACTCTGTACAGGAACAAAGCCTCCAGTTGCGCCCAGACAGCCTTTGTCTCCTCCACCTCGGCCTAGTTTCCCACCCCCACTCTGTTCCTTTGAGCCACCGCTGCTATAATGAGCTGGCTGAGGTGGGCCGCAGGGTGAGCAAGGGAATGACGTCCCCTCCCCCATGCCTCCTCTGGACTTCTCCTAGTCCCCCATCTCTTGGTCTCCATGACAGCATCTGGCAATGAGGCATCTACTTCAAAACACTGGCAGAGATGCCAGGCAGGAGCCACAGAGCCACAGGCCTGGGGAGAGGGAAGAGAGCTGTCTTATCCGTTGAATGCAGGTCTGTGTGAGTCCTGTCCAAGACTTTGCATCCATCACTCCCTTACTCCTCACCCCACCAGGCGAGGGACCCATTATTGCCCCATTTTACAGATAAGGAGACTGAGGCACAGAGAGGGGAAGGGACATTCCCAGGGTCATACAGCCAGTGGCAGAGCCAGGCTTCAAACTTGATTTCCAGGGGCCCTGAGACTAGGCCCATAATCACTGTACCACTTGGCCTCTTTCTTGGCCAAGGGTCACTTGCTCTGGCCCAAGCTCTGCCACCTGCCATGGGCTCTTGGGTGAATCCCATCACTTCTCTGAGACTACAGAATGGGGTTGGTGTGTCCCATTGCCCCCAGGGCTGTGAGGACTGCAGTAAGTTGGGGAAAGCCCCAGGCTCCTGGTTGGGGTTCAGAAAAGGGGTCTGCTCCTCCATTTCCAACTGGAGAGACCCCAACCCCAGGGTCCCTGGATGGAGCAGAGCCAGGGCTGCCCAGATCCCCTGAGAGAAGTCTGACCCAGAGGCATTCCTTGCAGGCTGCTCCTCCCACCCTGTGCTCCTAACAATAACAGCTCTCGTTTTCCGGGCATCGGCTCTGCGGCAGGAGCCCCGCTAAGGCTCTGCATGCATGCTCACAGGGGCACCAGGAAGGAGGGAGGGAGGCGTGGTTATTCTCCTCTAGTCATAGATCAGGAAATCCACTGGTGGCACCAAGGTATGTACCTCGGGAGCTGAGAGGAGACAGTGTTTGCATCTACCTGGGTGACTGGGAAAAGTGTATCAGAGAGGCATCCATTATTCTCAGTTCTGCCTTCAAAACAGACCTGGAAACTGATCACTTCCCATCACATCCACGTCATACCTGGTATAGGCCACCACTGGCCTCTACCTGAGTGACAGCCTTAGCTGTCCTCCCATGGCGTCGCTCTGCCACCACTCCTCCCTTCCCTCAGGGTATCGTCCACGCAGCAACCAAGGCCATGCTGTCCAGCCCATGCTGATTGTGTCATTAGAGGCTCAAAGCGCTCTAATGGTTCTTAAGTCTTCTGAACAAAAGCCATATCCTCACAAGGGCTGACAAGACCATGCACATCTGCCCTGCGACCCCTCTGACCCCATCCCCTACACTCGCCCTTGCTCACTCTGCTCCAACCACTCCGGCCTTCTTGCTCTTTCTGGAACATTCCAAACCACTTCCCATGCAGGGCCTTGCTGTTCTCTCTGCCCAGAATGCTTCATTCCTCATTGGTTCTATTGTTGCGCCTCCCATCTTATGTAAAAGGACCCTTCAATTCTCCTACCCTGCTTATCGCTTACTGTTCCCAACGCTGCATTTTATATTCATTTGTTGATTTATTTCTTGCCTGGCCCTCCACTGGCTCATAAGCTCTAGGAAGGCAGGACCTTCCATCCATCTTGTTCATTCCTGAATCTCAGCACCCAGACCAGCCATTCATGGGTTATCTATGGGGTGGCCTAGGGCAGAATTTCTGGACAACTGGATACTGGATAACTGAAATAATAAGATTCCCTCTTGATTGGTTGAATGTGAAACATAAAGAGAAGCACAATTTGGTAGGGATAGGGGCAGAAATCAAATGCCACACAGCTATAGAAGTCAGGAAGCCATAGATATCATGGGACAAAGGTGTCATGGGCCAGGTGAAGCCACAAGACAAAAGATGTCACAGACCAGCAGAAGCCAGGAGGTAGAATATAGGCTCCACCTGGGCAGGTTTCTGCCTTGTTCTACAGGAGTGCCTACAGGAGGCCCGCCACACAGTAGGTGCTCAATAAACATTTTTTGAATGAATTTAAGGTAGAGCACAGAATAGGGAAGAGTTAGTTGGTCTGAGCAGGAACAGCCAAAGCAGAGGTCCCTTGTTGTCCCAGCAGTAGAGTGGGACACAGAGATCACTGCTGCAGCGAGACAGGCTAATGAGTCACCAGTGGGTTCAAATGACTGTCCAGTTCCCGATGGGGCCTGGCATGATGGTGGTGACACTGTTTTCTGTCTTCTTACATCCCCATATATCCAGACATCAAACCCCATTAACCAAGGCTTAAGTGGGCAAGTCTCTAGTCCCTGCAACCCCAAACAACCTGCCACCAGGGAAACCTTCCTGGAAGAGGCACCACGGAAAGGGGAACTTGAAACGGGCATCCCTGGGACCCCTCTCCTTTCTTTTTTTAAACTGCTATATTGAGATACAATTTACATACCGTAAGAGTCACTCATTTTCTCACATATATTTTCACACACACACACATGCATTCACACACCAGAATAAAACTCTCTTGTTACATGTACAACTCAATGGGGACTTAGGGTTTGAGTGGGCAGAGGAGCAGGAGGGTATGTTGTTAGCAAAGACGTGGTGATGAGGAAGCGTGAGGAGTGTCTGGGGAAGGATGAGTTGCCCAGCATGGGTACGGCAAGTGGGGAGTCTGGGGAGAATGAGGAGGGTGCCTGTGAGGCATCCAGGGCCCATGTGTGAAGAGCCTATGAACAGCACTCTGGCTGAGCCTAGATTTGACCTGGGAAGCCAGAGAAAGACAGCAGTCTTCCGGAAGCCAGCGGCGGTGTCTGCAGAGGTCAGGAGCTGGGTTCTAGAGCCAGCTCTCCCATCACAGGAGATGTGACTCTGGGCAAGTCACCTTCCCTCTGTCGGCCCCTGGGGCGCTGCCTGTTTCTCCCCCGAAGGAGAGACCTGCCTCCATCATCTTGAAGCTCTAACTTCCCCTAAACAAGTGTGGTAAAGAGCACGAGGCTGGGAGTGAGATCTGGCTTTGCATCCTGGTTCCTCCACTTTTTAGTGTGTGACCCTGGGCTCCTCGTCTTTAAGACAAGACAACATTCCACCTCTAAAGGCTCTTTAGAGGGCCAAGCGAGACAACAAAAAGAGAGCAATGTTCAACACACAACAGATGCTCAATACGTGGCCTCATTGCCATTGCCTTGTGCATGTTAGCAAGGTGTAGGATGGCAACACTGTAAACCAATAAGCCAAGAAGCTGGGATGGGCTCCCGACTTCAGCATTTTCAAAGTGACATTTAGTGTGTGGATAGACACACAGCTCTGTGTCTTGAGATGAAAGATAGTAAAACGCATTCACCCGAGAAATGCTTGGTTTCCCCTAGTGACCGAGGACGCAGAGAAAGCCCTCGATGTCCAGAACGGCTATGATGTGCTCGCCATCACAGAACTCGGTGTTGATGGGGCAAACTGGCCCCATGTCAGCTCCAAGCCTGGGGTGTCCAAATCCATGTAACTCACTCAAGTTTTCTCACCTCAATCCGTGCAGCCAAACGTTCACCTGAGTTTTCTTCCCTATTGATCGATGTGTTTTTTTCTGCTTCTAACAGAGAGAAAGCAACAAAATCTCTTGGTATCAGCGAGCACTCAACATCAAACATTCAAAGCTTGCTTTTGTGATTTACTCCTGCCATCTAGCCTGGAACTCAAGAAAAAGGGTACAGCGTCTAGCACCTAGAAACACCCACTTTGTATATTTATAGGAGGACGGAATGAATGGACAAATGCAACCTGAGGCAACAAGTGAAGAATCGGGAGCCTTACATGGAGCTGAGCAATTTCCAAAAAATGTTTCAGGCGATTAGCATCATACCTTCAGGGGCTTCATAGCACAAGGGATCAGAGTATTCCAGTTCGAACGCCAGTTGGCTAAACTAGCTGTGTGACCTTGGGCCAGTCGCAGCCTCTCTGAGCCTCCCTAGCACTGTGCTTCCCCCTCTGAGAACATCACATCCTGCTCTGTGGCTGCTTGACCAGTATCTGCTTTCTCCGCCACCCGGGAAAGGCACAGCTGTGTCTGTCTGTCCCCTGCAGCATCCCCAGCACACAGTGGGAATACAAGCCCCATGAGCAGACTCCAACTGCAGCTTTCCCTTACTGTGCCTCTGCTGCTGGCCTGGGTGCTGCCTGTTTGGGTTTAGCAAAGGCTTCCATTCAGCCCCAAGAACGTAAGTGAGAACTTTGTCTTCTGTTGGCCACTGGTCAAAAGGCCAATGTCAGCCTCTGACCCAGGAATAAACTGCACAGCTGTGCCTGTTTCCAGCTGGGTTCAAAGAACTCCATAAGGGAAGTGGAATCACATGCATGCTTTCCACTGAGTGGAGAAGCTATAAATCCTGGACTTCCACGAGAACTGGAGGGACTTTTCCTAAGAGCCAGACATCAGAATGCACAACACAGCCTGGGTCTGTAGCTGTGTGTGGCAGAGGAAAGAGGTGTGGACGATGAAAAAGCTTATCATAGTGGGCAAGGAGAGTTGTAGAAAAAACACCATAAAATTTCAGTCTCTCGAGGACTTCACAGTCTGGTGATGGAAAGAGACAGGGAAAGCGGGTATTTTACATTTTGATACATAGTGTCAGGGAAGCACCTAAACCAGTCTGGAGATCAGGGTACAAATGAAAAAAAAAGGGGTGATGCCTCTCTATATATCTGTTTCCTCTCCATGCCCATCTCATTACATCGGCTTTCCTTTTTTTTTCTTTTTAGCTGAGCCATCCTGCCACTCTGTTGGCAGTTTAGCTAGGGCGCGGCATTCACTGGCCCATGTGGGAATCCAACCGGTGGCCCTGTTGCTCAGAGCACGTGCTCTAAGCTAACTCTTAACCAACTGAGCTACTCGGCTGGTCCCGGCTTTCCTTTTATTCACACGGAATATTGTTTATGTTCCCTCCCCAATTTCTACTCCTTATTGCTATCTGTTACCAGCCCTGATCACACTCTGTGACATTTTCAAATTGAAATATAGTTGGGGTATAATATTAGATTAGTTTCAGGCATATAACCCAGTGATTCAATATTTATAGACCTTACGATGTGGTAACCACAATAAATCTAGTGACCATCTGTCACTGTGCAAACTCATTAGGATATTATTGACTATACTCCCTGTGCTGTACTCTACATCCCCATGACTTACATATTTTATAACTGGAAATTTGTGCCTCTTATTCCCCTTCTCCTTTTTCACCCATCCTCCCACCTTCTCCCCTCTGGCAACCATCAGTTTGTTCTCTGTATTTAAGAGTCTGTTTCTGTTTTGTTTTATTTGTTTGTTTGTTTTTAGATCCCACATATAAGTGAGATCATATGGTATTTGTCTTTCTCTGTCTGACTTATTTCACTTAGCACAGTACCCTCTAGGTCCATCCATGTTGTCACAAATGGTAAGATTTCATTCTTTTTTATGGCAGAGTAATATTCCATTGTGTATCTGTGCCTATCCATTCATCTGTTGGTGGACAACACGGATACATCCATATTTGGCTATTACTGGTAATGCTGCAATGAACATGGGGGTGAATATATCTTTTTGAGTTAGTGTTTTTCTTCAGATAAATACCCAAAAACAGAATTTCTGGATCATATAGTAGTTCTTTTTTTTTTTTTTTTTTTTTGAGGGCAGTGTCACTGGCCCTCATATTTGGGACCCGAACCAGGGCCGCTGGCTTGCTTAAGCCAGCGCTTAACCACCACGCCACTTGGCCAGCCCCATATGATAGTTCTTAATGTCTTGAGGAACTTCCATACTATTTTTCATAGTGGCTGCACCCCACCAACAGTGCAGCAGGGTTCCCCTTTTTCCACATCCTCGTCAGAACTTGTTATTTGTTGACTTTTTGATAATAGCCATTCTGACAGGTATGAAATGATATCTCATTATGGCTTTCATTTGCATTTCCCTGATCATTAATGATGCTGAGCAATTTTTCACATACCTGTTGGCCATCTGTATGTCTTCTTTGAAAAAATGTCTATTCAGGAATAGCCTCTGCCCATTTTTAAATTAGAATATCTTTTATGTCAAGTTGTGTGAGTTCTTTATATATTTTACATATTAACCCCTTATTGGATACATAATTTGCAAGTATCTTCTCCTATTCAGTGGGTTGTCTTTTTGTTTTGTTGATGGTTTCCTTCTCCGTGCAGAAGGTTTTTAGTTTGATGTAGTCCCATTTGTATATTTTTTTCTTTTGTTGTTCTTGCCCAAGGAGACTTGGTCAAGAAGATACTGTTAACACTGACGTCAAAGAATTTACTGTGTGTGTTTTCTAGGCGTTTTATGGATTCAGGTCTTACATTTAAGCCCTGACATTTTAATCCATTTTGAGTTAATTTTGTATACAGTGTAAGAAAGTGGTCCAGGGCCGGCCGAGTGGCGCATTGGTTAAGTGCTGGTTTTGGGATGCCAGCGGCCCCGGTTCGGATCCCACATAAGGGCCAGTGACACTGCCCTCTACAGCTAACAACAGCTCCACCTGGAGCTGGGCTGTGCGAGCCCCGGTGATGGTGTGGGCTGCAGCCCCTGCTGCAGTGGGCTGCCATAGGCTACAGTGAGTGGCCCGCAGCCAGCGTGAGCAGCTGGCAGCCAAGCGTGAGCTGCCAATAGCCGCGATGAGCGACATCCAGAGGCCAGCGACCGATCTGCCTCATCCGGGAAGAGCGTAATGATGATACCAACAGTGAAGCAACATCCTCCGCAACTAAAACTGAAGAACAAGAAGACGGCAGCTTGTCTGTTCCCCTTCCCCGATTCCCCAACGCTGTTCCCCTTCACCAATTCCCCAATAAAATCTTAAAAAAAAAAAAAAAAAAAAAAGTGGTCCAGTTTCAATTTTTTTGCATGTATTCATCTAGCTTTCCCACCATCACTTGTTGAAGAGACTGTCATTTCCCTATTGTATTATCTTGCCTCCTTTGCCAAAGATTAATTGAACATATAAGCGAGGGTTTCCATTTCATTGATCCATGTGTCTAGTTTATGGCAGGGAGGGCCACACTGCTTTGGTTGTTGTAGCTTTATAGTATAGTTTGAAACCAGGAAGCCTGACACCTCCAACTTTGTTCTTCTTTTTCAAGATTCCTGCAGCTATTTGGGGTATTTTGAATTCCATATACATTTTAGGATTATTTGATCTAGTTCTGAGAAGAATGACATTGGTATTTTGATAAGGATTCCATTGAATCTGTAGATTCTTTGGGCTGTGTGGACATTTTAACCATATTAACTTTCTAATCCATGAGCACAGTATATCCATTCTTTTATTTGTGTCCTCTTCAATTTCTTTCTTCAGTGTCTTATAGTTTTCATAGTACAGGTCTTTTACCTCATTCTTCACATTTATTTCAAGGTATTATATTCTTTTCGATGCAATTGTGAATGATTTCTTAACTTCTTCTTCTGATAGTTCATTATTAGTATATACAAATGCAATAGACTTCTGTATATTAATTTTGTATCCTGCAACTTTCCTGAATTCATTTATTTGTTCTAATAGTTTTTTAGTGGAGTCTTTAGGATTTTCTATACATAGTATCACGTCATCTGCCACACTCTGTGACTTTTAACAAAACAATACCTAGCCAGGCCACTTGCTCTTCCTGAAGCGTGCTCTTTCCCACCTCTGTGCCTCTGCTTATGCTGTCTGCCCTCCTGGAATGTCCTTCCTCCATATCTCTATCCATTAAAAACTTACGTTTCAAAGTCCTGATCACACTCATTCATTCATTTATTTACTCAACAAGAATTTCCTGAGGGCTTATATGTCCCTAGCACTGTGATGGCTACCAGGGAAATAATGGGGAAGCCACAGCCCATGTCCTTATGCTGCCAAGGGGAGACAGACAGTTACAATAAGAAGTAGTATGTGTGTGGTAGATGCAAGTCCAGGGGACGATGTGAGCCCATGGAAGGGTCCTAACCCAGTTTTGGTGGGGTATGTTCAGGGAAGGCTTCCTGGAAGATGAGACTTCTAATCTGGGTCCTGAAGAATGAGGTGAAAAGGGAGACAGGTATACGAGTATGTAAATGTTTGTGAACATCTGTAATGATGGCCATTGATATGCCACAATAATAGCTGACATTTATTGAGTGGTACTGGGAGCCAAGCACTGGCCTAAGCATCTCAGATGTATTACTGCGTTTTTAGTCCTCACAACCCTATCCCCATTGTTCAAATGAAGAATCTGAGACACAGAGAAGTTGAGATCTTGCTCCTGGTCAAATAGCTACAAAGCAGCAGAACTGGGATTCAAACTCAGTGTGGCCCCAAAGCCCATGCTTTTGACCACTATAATCTGACGTCTTATGCTGTCAGTGTCTGCCACCTCTTCTTTTCACTTAACAATACATTTATCACAGACATCTTTGCAGGTGGTGCAACTCAGGTTTCATTGTACTTAATGGCTGCAGAGACTGCCACTGGATTTTGAGCAGGGATGTAACATGATCAGATTCAACCCTGGGGACAACAGGGAGGTATCTGGGGGCAGGAAGCTGTGTTAGGGGTCCTGGGAAAGGAGGAAAAGGCCTAAGCTCAGGCTGGGATAGGGATTGGGGGGGGGGCTGGGCTCTGGGGACATGGCAAAGCAGAGGCGTGTAGCAACTGCCACCTCTAAGGCAAGAATGAAATGGGAGGGGTTGTCTCCAAACCCACTTTCTTACAAGACATCTTACAGACCCAAGTATCTTTTCCCTTTAGCACGCCCACCTCAGCCTTGCATGTTTTAATTCTCTCTAAGCACATTCCAACTAGCACTTCCAATTAAGAGTGAGTGATCATCAGTTTCAGTTCCGCTGGGATGTGCAGATGTGGTGACTGTGGAATTCTTAATTCTCCGAATAGTTGTTGCTCAGGAGGGTCACGTCTATTCTACCCAAAGTGCAAAAACAAAAAACAAAAAAAAACAAAAAACCCCAAAACAAACCGAACCAAAACAAAAACCCCCACAAGTTAGCAACAGCACTGCTTTAACACCATCCTCCAGGAATGCCCCACCCAGTCTCACCACCTCACCCACCTATCAGTCCTAATGCATCCACTCCAAAACAGCCTCAATCTGTCCATTTCTCTCCATCGATACCACTCCCTGGTGCAAGAGACCATCCTCTCTCATCTGGACAACAACAAGAGCCTCCATCTGGATGTCCCCAGTTCCACTCCAGCATACGTTAGTCAATAGCTCTAGCTTCAGTTTTCTTACCTATAAAATGGGCATACTAATACCTATCTCACAGGGCTGTCCAGATCAGCTGACATAATGAATGGAAAGCCTTGGCCAGGAAGTTCCTTCCCTTGGTCAGCTGGATGGGAGGGGTCACAAAGGTCAGGAAATCGCTTTCATACCCTGCTGGTACACGTAACCAGCAGGCATCACAGGCCTCCAGGTCTCCCTGCCTCTCTTGGGCTCACCTCCTCACCCCAAGGGGGCTTCTTGCCCTGTTTCCTTCCTCATGTTTCTTTCCATATAATGGGAGCTTCAGTAGCTTCACACCCATGGCTCCTCTCCCCCTGCTCATTTGCTCTCCCCTGGGTCTGTGCATGGCACCACATATTTATGAGTGAGTTTGAGAGATGCAACAGGCAAGTAAAACTCAAGCCCTTTTTCGCTTCTCTTAGGAGCTAGTCTGCCTGCAGGGAGCTGTGTGTGGCCCTGCTCTCTGCCAGGAAGGAGAAGGGGCTGCCCCTTTGCAAGGGCCCAGCTCTTCCTACACTGGGGCAGGCAGGGAAACCCATCTATTTCTGGCTTTCAGCATTCGCCAGCCCACGTGCTCCAATGACACTCTGATCAGCAATATCAGTGACATTTTGTTCTGCAGCTGCCTTGCTCTTTGTCTTAATTTTCAGTTGGTCTAGAGCACAGGCCGGCAAAGGAGTGCTATTTACCAACTCCTCCCACCCCCCTGCAGGACTGAGCAGTGGGGGAAAAACTTGTCCTGTATTCTTGACTCATTAATGGAGCTTCTCAGGGCCTCGGTTAAGCCCAGTGAGAATCAATCAATAAACGACTGACAAATATTTATTGAGCTCCTGATACAATCGTGAAAAAAACTCATCTTTGCTCAGGGTTTCTTACTACTTCCAAAATGCCTAATAACACTTTCAGGTGTGTGAATGCTATAAAGTGCAGGGGACAGTCACCATCTTGTCCTCACCACCATTTGCACAATCTGGGCATGCCTTTGTCTTTACGGGTCTAGCTGTGATCTTATTTCCTTCATCCAATACATTTTTATTGCACATCTACTAGATGCCAGGTACTAATTGATGAGGCACTGCAAGAGAGCAGCAATCCAGGCAGATGACATCCCTATATTCCTGGAGCTGGTAATCAGGTGGGGCTATGAAGAAAATCAATGGAGAGTGACCACACCGGGGTGGTCGAGGAAGGCCTCTCTAAAGAGGGGACACCTGAGTCCTCAGTGATAAGAAGGTGTCAGTTATTGCAAAATCCGGGGGAAGAGGCTCTCAATAATGCTGTGAGATGGGCATTATTATTATTCCCTGTTTACAGATGAGGAAGCTGAGGCCAGGGAGGCTAAGATGCTTCCTCCGAGGCCAAAGATGGCATCAGGGTATGAGTCCAGGTCCAGACTCTGGAACCCCACCTACTGCCACCCAGCCCACTGGCCTTTTGGTTCTAGCCCTTGGAGAGCGCCAGTCAAGTGGCATGCAGCATGCCCTCAAGGAGCTGCCAGTCTAATTTGAGAGAAAACGTCTTTACACAGAAAATCCTAATCACACGAGGCAAGTCGGAAATGGTGTATAGACTCACTACAATTTCAAATTAAGAAACCCCAATGGGATTTGTTTTGGAACATGACAAAATGATTCCCAGTTTCTTGGAGGAAAAGAAATCCATATAATGCCTTTACTTATTAATTGGTTTATTTAATAAACACTTATGAGTTGCCAGGCTGTTGTAAATGCTTCTCAAATATGAATTCTTCGGAACTTCATGATTCATTTAGTACTTATAACAATCCTGTCGGTTATTACTGTCACTAACCCCACTTTGAAGTTGCGGGAATCAGGCAGAGAAAGGTCGGATGACTTACCAGGGACATACTAGGGAGATTGGTGGAGCCAGATAGAAACCTACGTCATCTGGTCCTGAACCTTTCCTCACAACTGTAAACTGAATTTATAAGTATCATTCATATAATTGAATTTACAGCTACAATTACATTCTGCCTCTTTGTATCTTTCTGCCTCACATGAACCTGTTTTCAGGAGACTGTGCTGGTCTGATTTAAAGGCAGAATTCATGGTTTCCCCCAAATTTGCTCTGGGGACCCCTAGGGAGGTGCTTTGAATGGCTAGACCATCATCTCCAGAGAGGCTGGACCTGGGATCTACTACAGGCTCATATTAGGCCCTTCGGGCTGGACCCGCCACACAGGCAGTTAGAGGCCATGGACAAAGGGAAGAAAACGAGACTTTCATTATGGGCCCAGGATCAGCAATCACACTGGCAGACGCTCTGGACCGCATGTGTGGGCTGCAGATGCATCTGCACGGCACATGGGCTCAGGCAGAAGGGATTTATTTAATGATGATCCTCTCTAGGAACACAGAAACGCCAACTAGTAAATAAATGAAGTTTCTCTGAAACAATAAACGGAGTGAAAATTGCCTAGAAAGTTTGAAGGAGAAAAACAAAAAAAGAAGAGGAAAGCAAATGCCTTTGCCAGCTGTGAAAACATACACTGCACAGATTAATCATCGAAGCAGCGTCGCATCAATCCCCACTCCTCCCCACCACCTGCGCTGTGCCCTGCTGGTGTCTGCCCTCTGTTTCCTGCTATGCCCCTGCCTGATGGTTGACACAAGAATTAGAAGAAAGTTCAAGACCAGAACAGAGAGCCTGGAAAGAGACCTGCTACTAATGACAGGGCTTCCAGGTCACACATCCTGAGGCCCCACATAGAAAACCACATGGATGGTGGCCCCTGGGGTTGTGCATGCAGCGCTACAGCTCTGTGATGGAAGATAAGGAGCAAGTCAGGCAGCATAGGCGAGGCAAGGAAGAAAGAGTCGGTAAACAGGATGGGGACAACTGGTCAAACATGTGAATAAAAACTTAAGTTAGATCTTCATCTTACACCCAAACCCAAACGGGTTAGAGAATGACAATTCAGTGTGAAATATGAAACCATTAAAACAATGACAACGGGAAATCTTGTTTTCCTAATCTGCATATTGGTGGTAATAGTAACTACCTCATAGAGGTGTTAAGAGAGATGATACAAATTAGCACTGTGCCTGGCACTTTAGTAAAAGAAAACTGAGGGAAGATTCCGCTGAGAAACTTGCCCAAATCTAGCTACCCTGGGGGGATGCGGGAATCAGCAGAAGGGATGGAGCCCCAGGTTACAACCCAGGGATTCCAGGCAAAGTGATGCCATAAAGAGGGAAAGCCTCTCCTACCAAATGGAAGAAGAATGGTCCATGGAGTCAGGTCTCTCCATCTGTGGGCAACAGGGAATAATAATTCACAGCAAGTATACTGTTGGCAGCCCACAACAGTTTTAGAAGCAGGAGGAGACTCACGAGGTGCTCATGGGCATCAGACTTTCACCCTGGGCTGAGCTCCCTTCACCCGTGATGCTTAGTTGGAAGAACCCAACCCAGTATCCAAAGCTGGGCTCTCCTCGCAGCACTCAGGACAGATGGGGTGACAGTCCCTGTTCACTCCTGCCTGAGGCAGCCTCAGCCCTCTCGCTGTTGGAAAGTTTCTCTTTAGACTGAGCTGAATGCAGCTACCCTCCCCGTCCTCCACTTTATCTTTTATCCACTGGGTAAGGTCCACCAAACACACAACAAGAGCAACACCCAGCTTGCACAGTCTCTCCTAGAGAACCGAAGAAGTGGGCGCACTGCTCACCTTGTTTCATGAGGCCAACCATAACCTTGATACCAAAGTCTGACAAGTAAGCACCAGAAAGGAAAATGGCCAGTGGGTCTCACTCATGAACTCATGATCTTAACATTCTACACAAAAAGATGAGCAGGAATAATCCAGCAACAAAGATGCTGCAGGATGACCCAAGTTGGGTTTATTCCAGAAAAGCAAAAATCAGCGGCACGTTCACCATGTTAACAGATCGACAAGTAAAAATCATGTGACCATCTGAGCGGATGCAGAGAAAACATCTGTTAAAAACTCTACTTCCACTTACGACTAAAAAAGAAAAGAAACACTCAACAAACTTGGAATAGAAAAGAACTTCTTTAATCTGATAAAGATTATGTACCAAAACACTAGAGTAAACATTACATCTAATTGCCAAATGCGGACAGCTCCTCCCTAAGAGCTGCAAAAAGCAAGATAAGATGCCCACTATCCTTTTTAATTCATTCTTGTGTTGAGGTCTTGGCCAGGGCAGTAAAGCAAGAATTTTTTAAAAAAAAAAGAATGAAATGATTAGAAAGAAGAAACAAAATTGTTATCTGTACCTCCAACAATTGTATACACATTGTTTCCAAAAAACTCTACATATACATTTTTTTTTTTTAAGATTTTATTGGGGAATTGGGGGAGGGGAACAGACAAGTTGCTGTCTTTTTGTTCTTCAGTCTGGTTGTGGAGGATGTTGCTTCACTGGCCCATGTTGGTATCGTCCTTGCGCTCTTCCCGGATGAGGCAGATTGGTCGCCAGACTCTGGATGGTCGCTCACCGCGCCTATTGGCAGCTCACGCTGGCTGCCGGCCGCTCACGCTGGCTGCCAGCCACTCACTGTAGCCTATGGCAGCCCACTGCAGCAGGGTCTGCAGCCTACACCAGTGCTGGCAGCCCAGCTCCAGGTAGAGCTGTTGTTAGCTGTAGAGGGCAGTGTCACTGGCCCTCATATGTGGGATCTGAACCGGGGCCGCTGGCAACCCAAAACTAGCTCTTAACCAATGCGCCACTCGGCCAGCCCTACAAATACATTTTTTCGAATTAGTAAGAGAATTTAGCAAGATTTCTGGATACTAAATCAATGTGCAAAATGCAAACTTATCTTTCCAAAAGGTAACCAATAGAGCATAACAAATTACACACACACACAACACAGAGGGTGCCAAAAAATGTATACACATTTTAAGAAAGGAAAAAACTGTATTAAAATTATAATACTCAATATATATCAATAGCAAAAGATGAATACAAGTCAGGTTTGACTTTCGCAATTACAAGAGGTGCTCAAAGTGGTTACCATCAGCATAATTTTAATAGTTTTTTCCTTTCTTAAAATGTGTATACATTTTTTTTGGCACCGTGTGTGTGTGTGTGTAATATATATAATTTACAATAGCATGCAAACTATCAACTGTCGAGGAATACATCTAACAAAAGATGTGCAAGACAATCAAGGGAAAATTAGGAAACTATACCATGAGAAATTAAAGATATCCTAATGAAGAGAGATACCATGTTCATGGAAGACTAAATACTTCCACCCTCTATGGGGCAATAGGGAGCTCAGCCGTAACGGCCAGGAGATCAGAGCAGCCTCGGTTTCTATTCCAGCTCTTGTTGCTTCTAAAATGTGTGACTCTGGGCATTCCACCAATCCCTCTAAACCTCAGTTTCCTCACCTGTAAAACAGGGATAGCCATTCTGTCTAGTTATTAGGAGTCAATGGATATGAATGCCCTTTGTAGAGTGCCGTATAAACACCGGGATTTTTATGACTAGCATTATTGCCCCTTTTTGGTCTGAAGGTGGGGGAAGTTTTCGCTCCCAGATTAGACCAGCTGTGTCCTTGCTTCTGCTCATCAATTTGTCATCAGGGGCAGCAGTGGGTGCTTATTCTGTGGGTAATTCACAACAGCCTACAGACAGGTGTAGATTAGCCCCATTTTACAGATGAGAAAGCTGAGGCTTAATCAAGCAACTTGTCATTCATGTAGTCATTTATTTATTCAACACGCATGAGCTCCTTCTAAGTGCTAGGAGCTGTGAATACCTTGGTGAATAAGATGCACATGGTCCCTGCTCTATCAGAGCTATGAGTTGGGAAGATAGCCAAAAATCATACCATAACAAGCTGGCAGAGCCAGAGTCAGACTCAGGTCTGTGGAGCACTAGAGTCCATGCTTTTAAGCACTCCCTGGAAGTGCTTTCCTCAAGCTCCTCCACTCTGTCCTCTCTGTTGTGATGTAATGATTTCTAACTTCCATTCTGCTGACAGCATCACATTTCAATGGGCCTGGCTAGCCAAGCCACTTCACAAATGGAGAGCTGTCAGCTTCGATCCTGGCCCATGTGATCCTCGTGCATTATCACTGGAGAATTAGAACGAGGAAGATGAATGCATAAAGGAAGAGAGGCATCCTGGTCTCCCCTCCCACAGCATCAGTGGCATTGTTCCCAGAGAGTCCTCTGCTACCATTAATGGCAGAAGTGAGTCACTTATAAATCAGATGCGGGAGCTTTATTATAATTCCTCCCGCAATTCAGAAATGCTCAGCGTCACTGTGAAAAGGAGGGCAGCAGGTGACCAGGGTTTGAATGGTCCTCCACCAGGTACATCTTTCAGATAAAGCGTCTTGGATCAGGAGCAATTACAGCTAATACTCAGCCTGAATGCTAATGAGAATTACTTACAATTGCAAGTAATTCTTTGCCATTTATACCATCTGCTTCCCCCCACCCCTTCTTTTCTGTGCTATTCTGGCATTAATCCTGAGAAACAGACACTGGAAAATATGATTAAGAGCCACTCTGCAGACGAGGAAACCGATGTCCAAGGTCATTCAACTCAAAGGGCCAAGGTTGGAGTTCTAACCCTGAATTACTTATTTATATACTTTTTCTCTAACATTCTGTTTTGAAAGGGGAAAAGAAATTTCAGAACTCTGAATGTGTCCACTTCACCTGGAAGGTGCATAAAATATCCCATTAGTAGGACAATCTGAAGAGCATCTGGGGTGGTGTATCCTGTTGACACCTTTGTCTTGTTGAGGACACGGCAGCTGTCGGTAGACCTTACAGACTCCGACATCCCACAACCACCAAGAGGCCCACACTTGTCCCTTGGGGACCTGAGCAGTGGCCAGGAAAAGAAAACCTGGGCTGAAAGACAGAAAGACAGCGCAAGCCAGAAAACTCCCAAATCGATGCCCCTCAGAACAAAGCCAGAGCATAAAGTTCAAGCTACAGTGTGAAGGAGGGAGTTTAGCCATAAGAGTGACAGTCATGGTAACACCCAGCGTTTCCTGAGTCCCCACCTAGTACAGCACCATAAGTTTAAGCCTGCACTGAGACTTTGGGTTTCAGCCTATTAAAAGCTCTAGACTGCTGGGACACATTTATATCTAACACTAGGCCTACTCTCATTTTAAAGAGGAGAAAGCAAGAGGCTTGTAGGTGGCACAGCTAAGATACAAGGTTAGCTTGCTTGACCTTCATATTGGGTTGTTGGAAATGTCATGACATATTTTTTTCTATGTTTTTCATTGCAAAAATGCGTCATGACTCTTCTGACAACCCAATAGTAACACTAACGGCAACTAACATTTAAATAGCACTTTTATGCATCACATGGCACTATTTAGGTGATTTATGCACCTATGAACACAATTCTCTCACCAACCCAGTGAGAAAGGTGTTATGAACACTCCTATTCTAAAAATGGGGAACTGAGGAACAGAGAGGCATAGCAACTTGCCCAAGGCCACAGAGCTCATAAGTGACAGCACTGGGGTTTGAGGCAGCTCCAGAATCCATACTTTTGATCTCGGTGCTATGCCTCCTCTTTGTGATGGAAAGGCCACACCATTTCCATCAGGCCCTTTTTGATTGTGAAAAAGGAAAGTGCAAACATGGAATTGTGAGAGAGTCCAACATGAGGAAGTTCCTCCTACCTCAGACACTCACCTGAGGGCCGGGAGGGGCCATTCCCAACCCAGCATTGCCCAAACTGCTCTGGGTTACAGGGTCCTTGGCAGGTAGCACCAGCCTCCACTGAGCTCTGAAATGGATAGGTAGTGCCAAGCCATCTCCCACCTTGAAAGAATTCTCTGTCACACTTGAAAATGGTACCAGGCTTCCCGACAGACTCTTCTAGCACCAGGGGATAGCTGGCAGCCTCAGGCAGCCTTGAGTTTGCCTGTGACGGTATAGCAAGCCCTGAAGATATTATTTACATGGTGGGGGGGCGGTGTCAGGGATTCCTGTGGGTGACAGGACACCTATCAGGGAGAAAGGAGAGGTGCAGGGGCATCAGGGACCCTGTTGCCTGGCATCTTTCTGTTTTTCACTTTTCCTGCTGCCAGCCACAAGCAGGAGGGACCTAAGGTCCCATCTGCAACCTGATTCAATGATAAGCTGGAAGAAGTAAGGTAAGACCTGTGTTCAAATCCTAACTCTGCTATAGACCAGCTGGGCAACCTCATGAAAGTTACTTGACTTCTCTGAGTCTCATAGGCTATCTGTTCAATGAGGCTAGTAATAATAGTGCCTCCCTTGCAAGGCTGCTGTCAGAACTAAATGGGATTTAATTTTACTCCGATCATTCCATCCACTCTCCCTTTCCCAGTTTCTGTTGGTTCCTGGCTGCCTCCAAGACAAAAGCCAAGATTGGGGGATTCAAGACCCCCCCCATCTGACCCCCAACTCCCCTCTCCTTCATGTCCTGGAGATGTACCCCCACTCTGTACCGCAGTCACAGGGGCCTATCCCCCATCATGGAATGAGTTCCCCAAGCACATTCCCACCAGGCGACATTGATCACACTACTCCTAACCCTGTCCCCTCATGTCGGGCTCCAGGTCTGAGATGGGAGCCCCCTGCAGGAGGACAGAGACGCTGCTTGGAGCACCTCTGAGCTACCAGTTCCCAGGCAGAGCGAACACCTCAGAGAGACAGCGATTCCAGGTGGGGTGTTCTTCTTGGGGTGTGGTGGGGAAAAGGGGGGGGGTAATCACCAAGAGAGGGAAACAGCTTTTGTGAAAAGCTGCTGTGCTCCAGCTCCTGACTTCCTTGGTCCTTCCAGAAAAATGGAGAGCAACTTCCAGAACGTGATACCTTCCCACTCTTGCCCTGAAGGAGCAGCCCCCGATGCGATGCGCTTCTACCTCCGAAATCTACTCACCCCCTGGCAGTAACGGCCACCTATTTTTCCAAAGGGTCCTCCGCGCGCAGCAATAAAGAGGATGTGGTCCGCCTCACCTGGGTTTGTAGCAGGGCTGCAGGAGACCATGGGCGGGGGTCTTGACGCTTCCCACACCCAATCCCTGGTGACGCTGAACCTGGGGCTCGCGCACAAGTGGTGAGGGAGTTTGGGTCAGGCCGACTGGGGCTCAAAACCCTGGCTCTCTCCTTGACTCGCTGGTGCTCCCGGGCACAACTTTCCCTCTCTGACCCTCAGTTTCCTTCTCTGTGAAATGGGTATAATAACACCCGGTTCATCAAAATGACAGAGAATTGAAAGAGATCATGGATCCTCAGCGCCTGACGCTAACAACGCAGTCAACGGATGGGCTCCAGTTAGCATTAAACTCCGAGCCGAGTCCGGGGCAGCTCTGGGAGAGCTGGAGACGCGCCCTGTCCGGTCGGAGCTCAGGGGCAGCGGCGCCGGGCGTGCGCCCTGGCCAACGCGGGGGAAGCCACAGGTGTCTGCGCATCGATCCGGGCGCTGGGGCCAGCGCGGAGTCTCTGGGAGGGTGCCATGAAGCGAGCCGCGCCGCGGGACCCTACCCAAGCTGCCCGCGTCCCCCGCGCGCGTCTACCCCAAGCCGGTCGGCTCCAGGGGTCTCTGCCGCTCCGAGGGGATGCCCAGACCCAAGCCTAGCCGGCGCAGAGCCTCACCTGCCAGCTGCAGTCCCGCCCGCCCGCGCCCCTGCCCGCGCCCCTGCCTGCGCCCCTGCCTGCGCCCGGCTCCGACTTACCGGCGCCGGCTCCGGGGAAAGTTTGGTGGCGTGGCGGCCGCAGCGGCCAGTCTGCTCGGTGCTCGGCGGTGGCGGCTACCGGGACACCGAAGGAGCGGACTGGGGAGGCGGGGCGCCGGGGGAGGAGGCGGGGAGGGAGGCGGAGCCCCGAGCCCCGGCCGCCTGCAGTGCCCAGGCCTCCCTATCGGCGCTCCCAAGGCTGCCCCACGCCGGGAGGGGGCGCCCGGAGGGAGCCTCGGGAGCGAACACTGTCTCCCACCGCCGGGCCCAGGGTCGGAGCTGCTCCAGCCGAGCGCCCCAGCCTCGGGCTCTGCAGCGGGGGCGCGGCCCCTGGGGTTTGGAGAGAGGCGAAAGGAGGGTCAGAACCTTGGCGAAGACGGCAGTAGATGAGTCAAGATCAAGTGGAGATAGAAATAGAGATGAGACGATGGTAGGCAAAGTCAACCTCACACCGACTAAGAGACATACCTCACTTCCCCTTATCCCCGCTAGAGAGGCCAAAATAGAAAAAGACAGACAGCCAAAGCCCGGCAGACACAGAAAGAACACTGACAGACAGGGACCTTCCTCTAGAGGTTTCATGGGGGAACTAGAGACCCCCAAGGTCTAGACCGCCACCCCCCTCCTCTGTTTCTCCCTAGCCCCTCCGGATGAGCCAAGTTTCGAAACACGTGTTTCAATCAGCCTTCTGTGCCAGACCTGAGCAGAAAGTGGGGCGGTGGGGCTTGGAAGGGTGAGGGCGGTGTGGTCCTAGGGGCCTCTGCCGTCTGACTTTGGGAGCTTGAGAATTCTTCCCCGCAGCCTTCATTTCCAGAGCTGGGAGAGGAGTTTTCTCTCTCCCCTCAGTGCCAGGAAACCTCCATTTGAACCGCTTTAACAGTTAGGGCTTCGGATCTGATCTTAGCACTTCAGAAGAGACACCCAAGTTCAGAGGAAGAAGAGGGTGTTTGAGAAAGAGGGGACTGGGTGTGGGGTCTAAGGTGTGGGTTTGGGGCCTCATGGGAGTATTTTAGCTTCCTCTGGTAAAGGGTATGGGGTGTGGGTGATCCTTCTTTCTGCTCCCAGGGTCCACAACTATAAAATGAGGGTTCATAAAAACAGCTGTCATTGTGTCCCGCATTCTTCTCAGTGTTATACGTGCTTACTCATTTAATCTTCACAACAGCCTGAATAAGTAGGAACTGTTATTATCCCTAATTTACCGAGGAGAAAAACAGGTACAGAGAGGTTGAGTGACTTGCTCAAGGTCACACAGGATTCGTGATAGATATAGATACAGATACAGATAAAGGTACAGATACAGATAGAGATATATAGATATATACTGGGAACCCACCCTCTGCAGCCTGGCTACAAGGTCCAAGGTCATCATTACTGAGCTATCATCTTCATCTCAATGGGCTCCTGGAAAGTTCCATGAGATCATTTATGTAAGGGGTTTAGCAAATGCTCCATTAATGATAGCTCATCACCACTGAGCCCATCTGCAAGGCGGGGATTAAAGGGCTGATGGTGACCCAGAAGTAGACTTTGGATTCAGGATAGCTGACAGGCTATGTTACTACCCTGGGTACCAGCTACTACCCTGTGTACCTTTATGAATCAGAGGGGTAAGGAAGTCCCATTTGTTCCTCTGACCAGCTCCTGTACATTAGCATAAGCCCACAACCGGGACTCACCCTGAATCGTAAGCCCCTTCCAATTCCTTGGTGATTCTCCAGAGCCTCCATATTTTACACTTTACCAGACTAATGCACCTTTGTAACTGAGCACTGGGGGAGTAACTGTTATAAACTCGAAGGGAAATGCATTTGTGCTCTTTACAGCTGTGGGGCTAAAGGGGGAAGAAGCCTTGGAAGTGGCTGGGACCACTTCCATCCCTCCTCTCTCCCCCGCTTTCTGCTATTCAGCAAAGGGTTTGGTTATTTGGAATTTGTCTCTAAAGTTTCACTTCCTGGGCTGGTCGTAGGCACAGGATCAGCATTTTAAAAACAGCATGTCAGACATTATTTGAAGCCCCTGGTGACTAGGGTATATATGTCTTGCTGTGGCATTTGGAACTGATGTATTATGAGATAATGCAGGCTGTATCCTGGGTATACAGGGTGTGGAGGAGTTAGCAGACTCACAATGTACAGGCAGCGGAAGAAAGATAAGAGCTAGCCCTTACCTAGTCACACTTCTGTGTGCCAGGCTCTGTTCTAAGAGCATCACATAATCAAATACATCTGCTCCCCACAACTACGAGGTAAATACTATTATCCTGTTTTGCAGATGAGAAAGCTGAGGCACAAATTGGTGAGAGATAATTGCTCAGGGTATGCAGTTAGTAAATCATCCCAAGATCAGACAGTTAGGAAGCAGCTGAGCCAATTCCGGAACCTGAATCTGTGGCTCTACAAGCCTGTTCCTACTTCTGTATTTTGTAGAAGAAAGCTGGAAAGGGGGAACCACTTGAGCCCCTGAATAGAGATTAGAGGTGCAGATTGAAAAAAGGTAGATTACAAAATATCTGCTCTGCAACTTGTTAGCGCTGTGTTTCCTTTGCTTCTGTGAGCCTCAGTTTCTTCATCTGTAAAATGAGCATAATAATGTCTACGTCACATCTAGGATTTTCGTGATGATTCTTTCCGTTCCAGGTAACATAAACCCAACTATAACAAGCTTCAGCCCAAAAGAGTTCTGAATGGAAAACTGTAGGAGGTAGTTTGGGATTCAGACATAGACCATGCCAGAAGCTTGAAGGAAGTCATCATAAATCTGTGTCCCTCTGGGGGCCAGTTGAGTGGCGCGTTGGTTAGGAGGTGGCTTGGGACGCCAGCTCTGAGCAGCAGGGCCCAGGTTCGGTTCCCACATATGAGGGCCAGTGACACTGTGCCTTCTACAGCTAAGATGGTGAACAACAGCTCCACCTGGAGCTGGGCTGCTGTGAGTCCCCAGGGCGGCATAGCTGCAGCCCCTGCTGTGGTGAGCTGCCATAGGCTACAGTGAGTGGCCGGCAGCCAGCGTGAGCAGCTGGCAGCTGGTGTGAGCTGCCAAGAGCTGCTGTGAGCTGCCGTCCAGAGGCCGGCGACCGATCTGCCTCACCCAAGAAGAGTGCAATGATGATACCAACATGGGCCAGTGAAGCAATGTCCTCCACAACTAGACTGAAGAACAAAAGGACAGCAACTTGTCTGTTCCCTTTCCCTGATTCCCCAACGCTGTTCCCCTCTCCCAATTCCCCAATAAAATCTTTATTAAATAAATAAATAAATAAATAAATAAAATAAATAAACCTGTGTCCCTCTGTCTCTTGGCTCCATTTTCCTTTGTGTCAGTTTTATTAGCTGGATAGGTCTTTCCATAGGAAGGCAGAAATGGCCAGTTAAGCAACCTCAAGACAAAGAGATCAATTTCTTCCCAGCACTTCCAGCAAAATCAGAGCGTTTCCTCCCATTGGCCTGGTGTGGGTCACATGCTCAGTTCTGACACCATCCTAGTTGCTCTGATTGGCCAACCCTGAGTCACATGGCTATGGTTAGAATCAGCAGGTAGGGTCAGCCCCTCCTAAATCACAGGGACTAAGAGTGGGTGAGGGATGGTCTCCTAAAAGTTAATTAAGATGCTATTAGAATAGTGGAGTATTGATGCTAGAGAAGCACAGATGTCCACTTCCTCTCAGAGCCATTGTCAGGATTACATCCGTTTGTGTGTGCAAAGTACTTGGCTCTGGTCGGTGCTCAAGAACTGAGACACCTCCCTTCTTTTCTCTCCCTTGGGAAACAGGATTCATGGCTCACCAAATCCAGGCCAACTGCTTCCTGTTCACAGGGGGAAACTAGGAAGGCCCACAGAGAGGAAGGGACTTGTCTACGGTGACCAGCTAACCAGCCACAGAGCCCATGTCCCCTGACCTGAACCAAATTCCAGTTGAAGTCTTAGCTGAGAAAATGTAGCTCTCCCACTAACCAAAGGAGTTTTCTTTGCATTTGCACAGGGGAAACTAGAAAATTGCAAAGTCTGTAAGACCCAGAGCTCCGAATGCCATTTATGGTGGGTTCCCAAACTGTGCACCAAACTATGGATGGGTAGATCTGGGCAAAGTGCCCAGTCAAGCTCCCCACCCGTCACATTATGAATTCAGCCATTTCCTCTAGGAACTCTGCATTCTGGGTGCTGAGAGGTCCAAGTGGTCATTTTTCATATAGCTGCCCAAAGCAGGCAAGATGGCCCTTCCTGTTCTATTTCCTGCCCAGTTTGTAAGTGTAGATGTGCATCTTTCGGGGCCAAAGTGGGCGAAGTAGCAAGCATGTTCTTTAGAGTTATCGAAATCGACTGTTTCTACTTGGTTCTGAGTCAGTTCCAACGTTTCTGGCTTTGGGCAGTTAGTCTGACTTCTCCGCTCTAAATTCAGTTGGTCATGCTGTAAAGCCTCTCTATTTAACGGAAGGCGCACAAGAATGGCAGATGATAAGCTGGAATGACAAGCCCTACTCCTTCCGGGGTTGGCGGATTGGCTCAGTTGGTTAAGAGCTTGCTCAATGGTGCGAGCTCTGAGCAACAGAGTTGCTGGTTCAATTCCCGGCCAGAGCTGAGCTGCCACTGAGATGCCAACAGGTTGCAGGATGGCTCAGCTAAAAAAAAAAAAAAAAAAAGATCTACTCCTTCCAGCTTCCCCTTAAATACAGCGCTTAGTTTTGGTGTGCACACAGCCGTGGGCAGTGTAAATTGCTACAGACTTCTTGGAGGACAGTTTGGAACCAGACGTTGAAAATTTTTTAAATGTTCAGTCTGTCATTCCATACCCTAGGAGTTTTTCCTGAGAAAATAATCCTATCAACAAGATATGCATAAAGATGTTCATTGCAGGATTGCATATAATAATAAAGATTGGAAATAACCCAAGTGTTTAACTCTAGAGGATTGGTTAAACAAATTATTATACATCAGTAGAACAGACTATTGTACAGCTGTGAAGATCATACCAGAGAATATGGAATCTAGTTATGATATGAACAAATTATAAGGGAACGTTATGAAAGAGAAGGTATGTATGAAACTATATACCTATTTATATACAATAAAGCCTCAGGTAGTTGTATCAGGGAGAGGTGGGGAGGAGAGGAAAATTTGTATATGCCTTTGGTTCTCACTTCTCTGTATTTTCTAACATTTCTTTAGTGAAATTGTATTACTTTGGCAGTTAGGAAAAATGTCCAATAATTTTCATAAAAGGATTTGTGTTTGGTTTCCTTTTAGAAAAGCACTTTCATTTATTAAAAGATCACAGCCAGAAGTGAGATGACTTTGACCAACCCCTCTCTCTCTCCGGCTAGGATGTGTGGGGAGGGAGGAGCAGGGAGGTTACGCCTGGGAGCAGTAGCAGCAGCCACAGAGCAGTGCGGCAGCGAAAGAAGCTTGCACCAGAAGCCGTACCCGTTTGCTGTGTGGCCCTGGGCAAGTCACTCAGCAGCTCTGGCCCTCAGTTACCATATCCAGTGTCTAGGTACATTATCTCTGGAGTTATTGCCAAGGCCCAAATTCTATGTAGGAAAAGTTCTGTGAGCGTCAATGAATATTCATATATGCTCCAGAGAACATATAATGGCCCAGAAACATGTTCAGCATAAATTATTTTTGTCTCTTCCACTCTGTAAGACTGCTGAAAGCCATGTGTAGCTGCTCTGTTTCTTAGCATCTGCTTTCTTTTTCTTTTTCTTTTTCTTTTCTTTTTTCTTTTTTTTTTTAGCATCTGCTTTCTGCTTAGCCTCTCAGTCTCTCCATCTAGCTAGGAATTGGCAAATTCATGGGGAAAAGCACATAGAATGCTGGGCCCTTCTCCATGTGTTACTTTTCATTCTGGGACCTTGATCCTTCAAGGTTTTCTGGACAGCTCTTTGATGCCTTCTAACTGATTTTTATTTTCCTTCTAACAGTTTTATAAAGGTTTTCTAGTTGTTTATTGAGAGGATTGATCTCCACAAGCTGATTTGTCACAGAAAGAAGCAGAAATCCCTTCCTATGTCATTCAGTAAAAATGGCTGGTTATAGAATGTCTGCAAAGCGTGATTCTATTTATATGCAAAACATGTGTATGTGTTTATGCAGAAGACATAGAAAGTGACTGAAAGCTACAGCACCTATCTTTGGCTAGGTTTTCATTTTTTAATATTTAGCTATATTTTTCAAATTTCATACAATGGGCCAAAATGTCCAAACTGGGGTTGACTTTTGAGGTCATTTATACACATTTTTAAAATGAGGACACTAAGGCCAAGAACATTTCAATCAAACAATTATTGAAGGCTTGTTGTGTGCAGAGAACCATTCTATGGGCCCAGGGCACCCAAAGAAACACAACACCTAGTAACTTATTCCTCCTTCTCAAGTGTCTCCAACATGTGCTAGGCTTTGGCATATGAGGATGAAGATGCCATGGATTTTCTCTCAAGATAGTCTAGCTTGGGGGAGGGGGATCAATCTACATAAACCATCCCAGGTATGATATGGAAAATACTCAAGTATTGATGTGTCAGAGACTGTGGTTTGCCTCTTACAAATGATTCTCCCAAAATCCAACTAAAAGATTGTATTTCCCTGCCTCCCTTGCAACAAGGCTTCGCCCTGTAACTAAATTTTGGTCAATGAGAAATAAGGAAAAATGTTGTGGGGGTTTCTGGGAAGTCTTTTTAGAGGGAACAAGCAAACTCTTCTTTCTTTCCTTCTGCTGCTTGCAATGTAGATGCAATGGCTGGAGCTTTTGTGGACATTTTGACCTATAATGTCAATCTGGGAAGGGAGCCCCATACTAAGATGATGGAGCAGTTACAATAACCTCAGTCATTGATACTATGGAGCCGTTATATCAGCCCTAGGGTATCTATATCCAGATTTCTTTTATATGAGAAAGATTCTTGCTTATGCCACCATTATTTTGGATTTTCTCTTACATGTAGATAAACCCAATCCTAACTTATATAAATCCTGCAAATGAAGTGCTATGAGAACAAAGGAGTAAAGGGAGGGAGGAATGAATACTTCCTCTTGAGCATGAGGAAGTCAGAGGAGGTATGAAGAGTGTGAAGAATTCACAGTGAGATGAATAGGGATTAGGAAGGAAGAGGGTTTCAGGCAGAGTGGACCATGCAGGGAGCACAGGCAGAGGACTGGGAATGGGCATTGGAAGGGGCTGGAGATGGGCACATGGATGTTGGAATCAAGTGGCCTGGATTCAAATCTAATCACAATCTTCAGCAAGTCACTTCATTGCTCCATGCTTCAGTTTCCTCATATGTAAAATGGGGATAATAATAGTAGTAACCTCATTGGGTTGTAGTGAGGGTTACCTGAGTTAATATATGAAAAATGCTTAGAACGATACCTGGCATACAGTGAGTGCTCAGTAAATATTGGCTGTTATGTGTTTATCAGTAAAAAGTGATAATCAAAGTCTGACCTCACAGGGTGGTCAGTGTGTATAACAGCACAGAGCAGGTGCTTAACTGTGTAGCTATTTTTCTCTCCCTTGCCTCAAGGAGCTTATACTTAACCTTTGACAAATCTTCACCAAGGCCCTACTCTGTGCCAGGCCCTGGGTCAGGAGGTCACTGATTCCAGGACAAATTAGACCTTACTTGTGACCTCCAGTTACTTATAATCTCAAGGAGAGGAAAAGAAAATAAAGAGACAAACATAATACAAGCAAATGTGAAAAGTGCAATACCAGTTCAGTTTCAGACCATGAACTCAGGTAAGCAAGAAAGGTAACGTTATTTTTTGTTAAAGGAGCCCAGTCTCTGCTATGACCTCCCATTTTGGGTGGGAAACCTGAATCTCAGGTAAGTTGTTTTTTCTGTTTCTCTGGGGCCGGTATCCTCATTCTAGGAATCCTGTACAGAACATCTGGCATGCATTATCACTTATCCATACTAGCATCTGCTGAGACATCTTTGTTCCTCTCTGAGGAGGGTTCACCCATGCACAGGTCACTTTACTAAATTGCCCCCTGTTCCTAAGTCTCATTTCCTCTCTCAGCTGCTCCCAGTGCCCCACTGAGTGCACAGGAATCATTGCTCATCTCCCATGTCTCCTGGGACATAGAGAACTCTGTTAGACTTCTCAGGTTCTTCTGCCCAGCCTCATACAGTCATTTCTCCTCTAGAGAGAAATACCTAGAAGGCTGCGTAGGAGGAGAGCACAGGTCTTTTCTACGTTCAATTTCCTGGAACTTATCTGGGGATTCTGGGGTCTCTCTCCAAGGTCAGGGCCAGGCCAAGAGAAGGGGCAGATTCAAGTGTCCCTTCCCTCAGGGGCTCGCACCATCTATCTCCTCCCTTGTTTCTGCCCAGCTCTCTCCCTCACCCTTGTCTGGAAACGCTTGTCTAGTTTCAGGGAGATGGAGTCTTATTCCTAAATCCCCTGCATTTCCCATCAATCAAGTCATCAATACACAAAAATCTTTACCTGTTGCCCCTGAGACCCTAGATTTTTGAAGCTCAAAAGCCAGGAAAAGATTTTGATTTCTCTTTGTCAGCAAGGCCACAAAAGGACAGTAGCTTTGAGACAATAGCCTAAGATGAGGGGTGAGGAAGGGAAGATATAAGGCTTCTGGGTAACAGAAATCAGCAGGAATGGAAAACAACCTAATGAGCTCCCTCCATGCTCCCAGAATGGCTGAAATTAAGAAGACGCACAACATCAAAATGTTGGCCAGGAAGTGGAGCCACCGGAACTCCCATATGCACCTGGTGGGGATACAACATGACATGGGCACTTGGGAACACTGCTCAGCCACTTTAGTAAACATAGTTCTGCCCTGTGATCCTGAAATTCTACTCCTCGGGGCACATCTAAGAGAAATAAGAAAATACGTCCACAAAAAACTGTACATAAAGTGGAACAGCTTTATTCGTAATCATTCACATAGGAAACAAACCAAATATTCCAACAGGAGTTCGAATAAACAAATTGCGGTAAGATCATACAGCAATAAAAGTAGATGAAACATTGCTACCCACAACAACACAGAAGAAAGTCAAAATCATTATTTTGAATAAAATAAACCAAACATAAAAAATTAAATATGATATAACTCAACTTATATGAAGTTTAATCATGGACAGAACTAATCCATGGCTGTAGAAGTGGTTCCCTTTGGGGGACAGGAAGGGGGAACTGTCACTGACTCAGAAGGGGCACTGGAGGAAGGTGCTGGAAGTGTTCTATGCTTTGATCTTGGGGATGGTAACAGAGCTATACAGATAGGTAGAATTTTTAATATTTGTGCATTTTACTATATGTAATTTATGCCTCAATTTTGAATAATCTCATTTCCCTTAAAAAACATTTCAAAAATAATATCTACCCTTGGTCCTATGAAGAGATGAGCACTCTTCATATGAAGAGGAGAGTCTGTGTGTAGGGTGTAACGACACTGTGTGTAGGGTGGGGGTGAAAATGGAGGCTTCCTCCATTCTCCAACCCAAGGATGGCTTCCTGGGGGAAGTGATAGCTCAACTGAACTTTGAAGGACTTAAGCTGAAGGTTAAATTAGAAAGAAAGCTAAGGGTCTTTCAGGCACAGGGAACAACGCACAAAGGCACAGGTGAGCCCCAAGAGAAACTGACTGAATTCTTAACACACTAAAACCATGAGAGAGAACAAATGATTACTGGTGTTTTAAGTCACTAAATGTTGGGGTGATTTGCCATGCATCATTTGTCATGATGATGAATTAGTATATCATCTTCATCTTCATCACTGGCGACATTTATTGAGAGCTTACCATGTGGTTTTTCACTTACCCCTCCCAATAATGCTATAAGATACTCTTATTATCCCCATTTTACAGATGAGAAAACTGAGGTTTAGAGATGTGAAGCCTCTCCCTGGAGTGCCCCTGAACTTAAGGACTTTCTGGTCAGGCTGGAGAGTCAGAAACTCAAATATCTATGACTCAAGGGAAAATATGGCTCTAGGATCCCAGCGGAGAGAGAAGAACTTGGGACTCTGGCTCCTGGTAGTTGGGCCTCATGGGTTGAAAGGACACTCCAAAAGCAACAAACACATCCTGCGCCTTTGAGGACGTGCCTCGTGGAAGTCAGGTGCTTATGAATAGGGTATGGTATTTCCCTGCAGAGAAACACAGACACCTACCTATACAGTAATGATGAAAAATAATAAGTCTTCATAAGGGCCTAGCACTTTGCACTTACAAAAATTTACACATCCATGCTCCTGTGGAACCCCATCTGGCAGGTGAGCATGGTGTTTGGGTTAGAAGAGGTTGTGAGGGTAGAGCCTCATGATGGGATTATTGGCCTTCTGGGAAGAAACACCAGGGAGCTTGTTCGTTATCTCTCTCCCTCCCTCCCTGCTTGTGAACACAGAGAAAAGGCCATGTGATGACGCAGTGACAAGGCTGCAAGCCAGGGAGAGTTCTCACTAGAACCCAATCGTGTTGGCACCCTGATTTTGGACTTCCTGCCTCCAGAGCTGTGAGAACACAAATGTCTGCTGTGTCAGCCATGCAGCCTGTGGTATTTTGCGACAGCTCAAGTGACTGAGACACAAGGCAACATGTATTTTACAGATGGGGACATAGAGGCCCAGGGAAGTTATACAATTCTCACAGGCACACAGTCTTTAAGTGGCAGAGTCCAGATTAAAACATGGCAATTGGGTATTTTCACAAGTGCAAAGGGTTGATGGGAGGTCAGGGCAGTTCCTCTAAAGGGGGTTCTGGGAACAGGGGAGCAGGGAGTAGGGTTTTGAAATGGGGAGGTGGCTTAGTGGAAAAGCTAGGGCATGGGAGGGTCTGAGGGGGCAGGGTGAATCCCCAGGAGGCTCCTGGGGGGGGGTGTGGATAAAAAAAAGGGAATGTAGCTGGAGTGGAAAGAATGAGCAAGTCGGGTGTGTGGAAAAGGCTTGGCTTAAGGAATTTCAGTGTTCAGTGGAATTGCAGCTGGAGGGATGTGCAAACTGAGAGATCTTGGAGCTGGGGCCAAAGTCAAGCACCAAGCCTAGAACAGGATTTTGCTTCTTGGGTGGTTTTAGTATATTCACAATTCTGTGCAACCATCACTACCATCCATTTCCAGAACATTTCCATCGCTCCAAAACACAACTCCATCTCTCCCAATTCCCCTCTTCCCCCATTGCTTGGCAACCACTAGTCTACTTTCAGTCTCTGTAGGTTCCCCTAATTCTGCACTTTCATATCAATGGGATGAACTCGGCGATACATTGTCTAATGTGACTGTCTTCTCTCACTTAGCATAATGTTTTCAAGGCTTATCTATTTTTTTTTAAAATTTATTTTCTTGGAAGTAAATGTATTTTTTTTAATTTTTTAATTTTTTTTAATTTTATTTATTTATTTTGAGGGCATTGTCACTGGCCCTCACATGTGGAACCCGAACCGGGGCCGCTGGCTTCGTAAACCAGCGCTTAACCACCACGCCACTCAGCCGGCCCAAGGCTTATCTATTTTGTAGTTGTAGCATTTATATCAGAACTTCACTCCTTTTTTATGGCTTTATAAAATTCCATTATATGGATATTCCATATTTTATGTATCTATTCATTAGTTGATGGACACTTGAGTTGTTACCTTTTTTTGGCTGTTACAAATAATGCTGCTATGAACATTCTTGTACAAGTTTTTGTGTGAACATGTCTTTTATTCTCTTGGATATATACCTGGGAATTGGGGGATCATATGGTAATTCTATGTTTAACTCTTCAAGGACCGTTTTCCAGAGCAGCTGCACCATTTCCACCAGCAATGTTGTAGGGTTCCATAGTCTCCACATACTTGCCAACATTTGTCTGCCTTTTTTCCCCCTTATATAGCTATCTTAAGGAATTCGTATCTCATTGTGCTTTTGATTTGCATTTCCCTAATGACTAATGATATTAAGTATCTTTCCATGTGCTTATTGGCCATTTGTATATCTTCTATGGAGAAATATGTATTCAAATCCTTTGTGCATTTTTTAGTTGGGTTTTTGCTTTTCAGTGTTGGCTTGTAAGAATTATTCTAGATGTTAGACACGTATCAGATATGTGATTTGTAAATAGTTCCCCTGGCTGTCCTCTTTTTCTAATTCACACTAAAGATCCTCTGGGCTTGGTGGGGACCTTAACTCCGGTGCCACAGCACTGGACACTCCCACCATGAAAACAGAAAGTCTCAGAAGTTTCACCCAAGAGGACATGTTAGCACCTCAGTCCCTGCACAGCGGGTCTGCCGTGTGCCAGGCACTCGAAGCATGAATCTGAAGATAACACAGTCCCTTCCCTACCATCTTCCCATCTCCATGAACAATCACCCAGTCTCTCAGCCGGGTACCACCTTGGCTCCTCCCCCCTCGCACCACCATCCAATCGGCCACCTCCACGGCCCGTCCCCTCTCCATTGCTCCTCCCCCCACACCTCAGTCTAGGCTGTGGTTACCTGAATGATTCCAATAGCTTCATAATTGTCTGCAGTCCTCACAGCTTGCTTCTTCTGATCCATTCTCCTTTCCATCTGCACACGAGCAGAGTAACCTTTCTTAAGTGACAATCCGACAAGAGACTCCCCTAGCCAAACTTCTTAATGGCTAAAGGCTGCTCTCTCCACTCTCCCCCTTGAAGTGAATGAACTTTCTCCCAATACCCCAACTCACCCCACCTCTAGGCTGTGCGGGATATCATTCGCTCTGAAATGAGGGACGGTAAAGAAATGGTTGCAGAGATTTCCAAAGTGGGTTACAAGCTGAGCAGCAAGCAACTGGTCAGGAGGAGCTAGGGCTTTGTGTGGGGAAGGGAAAGGGTGCCAGTGAGGGGCGGGAACCTCGCTCATGTGTGTGCAGTGACACACGTGGACATGCAGGCCTGCCCAGTACTCCTCTGAATCACCTCCGAGTCCCCTGGGCTGTGAAAGCCTAAGTCAGCCCTACGCGTTGGGAGGCCGATTCTGCTGTCCCACTTGGATCCTCTTAAATTCCTCAAACCCTAGCACTAAAAAAGCCATGAGAGATATTGTGGCCCACCCCTTTATCCCTTTGCCTCTATAAGCATCGTTCTTCCCACCTCAACCATGGGGACACGACAGGCTGTCATGGGCTCGAAGGGAATCTGTGCTTAGAGAGCACACCTAGACTTCTGTGTTAACTTTTACAGAGGATGGGGAAACTGAGGCCCAGGAAGAAGAATCAGCAATTTCCAACTTTGACTGTTGCTTAGGATCACCAGGGGAATTTGTTAAAATTTAGGATCCCTAGATCACACTCTCATCTCAGGGTGGGGGTCCTGTCATCTGGAACTTTTAACAGGTGATTCTCAGGGACCAGGGGAGTGGTGAAACTCAGAGAGATGTGGGAGAACCAGGGGCCCCCACTCCTAATGGGGTCTGGTTCTCTTCCCAGAATCCTGAGGTACGCCTTTGGCAAGAGGGTCACTGAGGTCCAGGCTGTGTGAGACCAGCCTGCCTGGCCTTCTTCCCAGCCTGGAATAAAAGCTGCTGGAATTCTCACCTCTGGGCTTGGCTGTTAAGGCTGTTCTGGGGAGAGGCGTCTCCTGGGCCACAGGCTGGCTCCTTGGAGAGCTTGCTCACAAACTGGGAAGGGGAGTGGGGGTGGGGAAGAAAGACGGGAAGCTCCACCCTAGCACACATAGGAAACCAAAGGAAAAAGGAGCCAACTTTGTCCTGGGCAGGGTGGGGAAGGAGGTGAGGAGGTGGAGGTGAGTGGCACAGATGCTTCAGCTGTCACCTTCATGTCTGTCCCAGGCTCCCAGCACCCTCCTGGCTCCTTGCCTGCCCTTCTCATCCAAACTTGTTCTCAGTACAGGATCCAAAACTCATCCACACTGAAGTGAGATTGCCCAATAACACCAACCTAAGACATGACCATATTTCCTTCTCTCTCCCTTGCGCTCTCTTCTCTCTCTCTCTCTCTCTCTCTCTCTCTCTCTCTCTCTCTGTCTCTCTGTCTCTCTCTCTCTCTCTCTCTCTCTCTCTCTCTCTCTCTCTCTCTCTCTCTCTCTCTCTCTGTCTCTCTGTCTCTCTGTCTCTCTCTCTCTCCTTCCTCCCTTCCTCCTCCCTGGTCTATTTTTAAATTTTGCCCCTGCTCTTGACCTTTTAGTCTGAGCTGCATTTCTTCAGGTCCTTATTTCTTCACTTATTATTTATGTCTTCCACACTCACTTGGCATCCAGTCATATCCTACTCTCAGCCAACCCTGCCTCTGCCCACACGTAGCTGTAGTTGAACGTCGCTGCAGAAAAGCTGACAACCAGCCTGACTTGGCTCACTCTAGAATTCATGACTTTGAATGCTGAGAAAGCCCTCAGTGCTGCCTAGAAATTCTATCTTTCCTCAATCATGCTCCAGCTGTGCTGGATGGCTGTTTCACTCCTCCGTTCCCCTAAACCCTAACGCCTCCTTCCTGGATCCTCACTCCCCTTCCACCACACACTGACCTTCCAACCAGCATCTCCCCACCCCGCCCACATATTCAGCCTTCTTACCTGTTGCCAGGTGATCTGACCATGGACTTGTGTACCTGTACTGTGCACTGCGCCCCTCCCCCTTCATCTGCTCAAGGACGTCTCTCTAGCAATCCTTTCTCCACAGCATCATTTTTAACCTCTTCTGGGTTACTCTCATCAGCATACAGACAGGTCCTGATTTCCCCCGCCTTTAAAACAACAACAACAAAAATCTTCTTGACCCTTCTTCCCGCTGTAGCTGCCCCTTCATGTCTCCCTGTTTTGGGTTGTTGCTGTAATGATCCATTCCCAAAACTACTGACTTTCAAATAACAACCATTTTATAATCTCTCCAATTCAGTGGGTTGACAGGGCTCAGCGGGGTGGTTATTCTGTTTCATGTGGTATCAGCTGTAGCCTTCTGGGGGCTCCACTGGGCTAGAATGTCCCAAGGCCGGTGGTTGGTGCTGGCTGCTGGCTGGAGCATGGTTGGGGCTATTGTGCAGAGGGCTTCCACTCTCCTCCATGGGGCCTGTGTTGCTTGGGCTTCTTTCAGCACGATGGCTGCATTCCAGAATGCAAAAGCTGCCACGCTTTTTTAAGGCTTAGGCCTGGAAACTGGTACAGTTGTGGCTTTTGCCACACTTTATGTTAAAGCTAGATCCAAGAGAATGAATGACACAAGGACTTGAATGCCAGGAGACAAGGTGCTTGGAGGCCACTGACCAAACAAACTTCCATATTGCCCTTTGAAGCAAAACTCCTGAAAACTACTGTCCACCCTCAATCTTTCTGGTTCCTTCCTCCCATTTTTACAAACCCATTGCAGTAAGGGTTCACTCCCACTGCTCCATGGATGCCCCTTTTGTCAAGGTCACCAATGGCCTCCTATGGCAAACTCCACGGTCAGTTCCCAGTCCTTGCTTGGCACAGTTGGCTGTTTCCTTCTTCACTTGATTTCCAGGACCCTGTACTCTCCTAGTCATCCCCTACCCCATTGGTCTCTTCTTCTCATTCTCCTTCACTGGTTCTCTGCTCTCCCCAACCTCTTAATGTTGGGATGACTTGGGGTTCAGTCCTTGATCCTCTTCTCTTCCCTATCTGTCTCAATCTCCTGATAATCCCATCCACTCTCCTTGCTTTAAGTACCATGTATATATAAGCAACTCCACATTTATACTGCTAGCCTAGACCTCTCCTGAATTCTGACTAATATCTGACTGCCTAATATCTGACATCTCTACTGCACATCCAAACTCCTCATGTCCAAAAGTAACCTCCTTATTGCTCACCTCCCCAAACCTTTCCCTAACCCCAGATTGCCCCATTTAGGTTGAGAACTCCTTTCTTGCAGTTACTCAGGCTAAAAACTCCAGCATCAAACTTGGCTCCTCTCTTTCTCTCATACCCCATATCCAACCATGAAATCCTGTTGGATCTGCCTTCAGAATATATCCAAACTCCAACCACCTCTCATTGGTTCAACTGCCACTCCCCTGGCTGAGCCACCATCCCCTCTTAGCTGGATGACTTCTCATTATACTTTCTACTTCTACCCTAACCTCCTATGGCCTACGATGTATAACAGAGTGACAAGATGGATTCTTTTAAAATTTAAGCCCAATCTCAACCCCCCTCTGTTCAACACCATGTCACTCAGCATAAAAGGCAAAGTCTTCACCAAGGTCCTATGTGACCTGGCCACTCTGTGACCTCTGATCCCCTTCTAATCTCCCATTTACTCACTCTGCTCCAGCTGCTGAGCCTCTGATAGGATCCCTCAAATACAGCAGGCAGGCACACTCCCACCCAAAACCTTTGCACAGGCCCTTTTCTCCACCTGGGGTGCTCTCCCCCTAGAACTCTGCAGGGAACCTTCTCTCACCTCCTTCAAGTTTTTGCTCAGACGTCACCTTCTCCATGAGCCTTCTCTGATCTCTCCATTTAGAATTGCATCCCACCCCGACCTCTCTGGCTTGTCCAATTTCCTTTTTCCCTGCTCTTCTCATTAATAGCTCTTAATCTTCTAGCATGTTCTATAATTTACTCATTTATTATGTTTCTTGCTTATTGTCTGCCTTATGCTGCTAGAATGTAAGGTTCACAAGGGGAAGAATCTTTGTCTCTTGTTCATGAATGTATTCTAATGCCTAGAGCAGAGCCAGGTACAGAGAGGGTGCTAAAATTTTATTTTTCAATTTTACCATAATTACAATAGATTGAATCCTTTTAAGTATCTCAAATCTTTTGTGACACAAGGTAGGTATCAACAAACTTCTTCTTCTTGTATTTATCCATCCATTCATTCATCCATTCATCCATCCAATCGACTGCCCATCCATTCATCCATATCCATTTATCTCCGTATTGCCATCCATTCATGTCTATCTGTCTGTCTGTCTATCCCTCCATTTGTTCCCCACAACATATATCCAAATAATCCTTCAACGAACATTTTTGAAGAATCTACAAGCACTATGCTGAGCCCTAAGTCAAATCCATGACAATAAAACTTGGATCCCTGAGGTGGTTATAATTGAATAAAATAACAGTTCCAGGGTGTTTGCATAATGAAAAAAAAACAAAAACCAAAAATAAGGCCTCAAGTCTTAAGCAACACCTGCTGAGTTGGTTGAGTAGAGGGGGGCTGGGAGAGGGAGAATGAAAAATGAGATAGTAGCGCTCACCTGACCGAAATAGCTAAGGCCTGTGGGAAACATCTTGTACCACTGGTTCTTAACCCTGGCTGTACACTCTATTCCCCAGGGCAGCTGACAGCCAGGCTCCCCCTCCAAACAATGCAGTCTGACTCTCTCGAGGTGGGGCCTGGGCTTTGTTTTTCAGAAGCTTACCGGGAGTCTCATGTGCAGTCAGGCTTGTGGGCAGAGCAGTTTAAGCAGATTTAATTAGAGAAGGTGAGACATTTGTGAAGATGGTGACAACAATGTTCGGACACTTTCAAGGGCTTCACAAGTTGTATGTTTCTTATTGTCTTACTCTTACACTTTGATGTAGCTTATGTTACAGGCAAAACTCATGTGTATATGGCTTATTTTTGGAGGGGTCATTAGGGGATGTAAGAGTTGGAAAGAAACTCAAAGTTTGAGACCCAGAGGGGAAGAGACACAGAGAGAGAGAGTTCCCTGAGAGTAAGTGGAGAAATGGCAAGAATACATCTGTGAAAGTACAAGAGAACTGGCAAGAGGGTATATTCCCTGACTGCAGACTGAGCTGGCTGGGCAGGGCCTCATCATGTCCTTCCAGAGGGAGGGGGATGTCTCGGTGGGAACAAGAGGATTGGACCCCAGGTTCCCACCTCACAGTCCTATCCTGATGGAATGTCAGTTCAGGTCCTCTGAGAGGCAGACCCCAAGACAATAGATGTGTGAGGGTTTTATTGGGGGAGCTTGTGAGGAATAAAGGAGAGAGGGGGCAGGAGTAGCCAGGAGAGCCTCAGATCACAGTGCAGGTCAGACACCTGTGGGAGAAGAGCGAGGGGAAGGAAGAGTCTTGGGTGGAGGAAGCCTCAGAATGTGGTGCAGTGTTGAGAAATGCCTAGCTGGGCTGATGAGGAGCCCCAGGGCAAAGGCTGGCTGTGGGAGGTGGCGGCACTGGGCGGGAAAGCCCAGCTTTGGCACCCACACACCCCGCCTGTGCAGTCTTTGTCTGGGAGCAGCCTGGGGCAGCAGCTGGAGGCTGTCAGCCAACCACACTCCACCCAGGAGGGAATCTGAAAGGGGCAGCTCCATGGCCACCATAGACACAAAATGATGGAAATATCCATCCATTCAACTAATATTTACTGAGCTTGTATTAAACATAAAGTTCTGTGGATTTAACAGTTTTAGACATTGTGGATATAATGTGAACAAGACAGGAATGTCCCTGCCCTCCAGGGACTTTTACAGCACATCTGGCAGCCAAATATTACATGATGTATTCGTCGTAATGAAGAGATGCCAGGAGGATCTATAATAGGTGGGGTGACCGTATGATTTACCGTCTAAACCTGGACCCTTTTGAGAGTGAAAGTTCACTATTAATAATTATGTCTGGACAATTGGCATAAACTGGGACTATCCTGGGCAAACTGTTTTTTATAGTGGTCCTGAAATAGAGAAATACCACCTTGTCCAGGGAATCAGGAAAGACTTCCTTGGGAAAGGGGATGTTGGAGCTGGGATCGGAAGGATGCGTAGGAGTTGACCAGTTACTCAGGCCCCCATTATGTTATCAGAGCCTGATGACCCCCTGCTAAAGGTTGTCACCACGGGGATTGGTTGATGACTTGATGGCTGATTTCTCACCGTCTCAGGGACTCCCATCTCAGGGGTGGCAGCCTTGTCTGAAAGAGCATTGGCTGGGAGTCTTTCGATGGCACTGAAGTGGAAACACAGGGCACCTAGAGAGCCTGTCAGTGGTTTTCCCCCTGCCTTTTATTTTGTCATTCTAGACAGGAAATAAGGAAATCTGGTGACATCTGCTTATAACTCACTTTTACCGTTTTTGAGACATCAATGGCCCTGCTTTCCCCTAATCTTTCTTTTTTTTTTTTTTTTGAGGGCAGTGTCACTGGCCCTCATATGTGGGACCCAAACCAGGGCTGCTGGCGTCCCAAGCCAGCGCTTAACCACCATACCACTCTGCCGGCCCTCCACTAATCTTTCTTTAAATTGTTATAAATACATATAACAAAAATTTACCATCCTAACCGTTTTTTAAGCATACAGTTCAGGTGCATTAAGCACATTCCCACTGTTGTGCAACCATCAGCGCCATCCATCTCCAGAACCCTTTCATCTTCCCAATCTGAAACTCTGTCCCCATCAAACACTAACTCCTCATTCCCGCCTCCTCCCAGCCCCAGGCAACCGCCATCCTTTCTGTCCCTGTGATTTGACTACTTTAGGGACCTCATATAACTGGAATCATACAGTGTTTGTCCTTTTGCAACTGGCTTATTTTACTCAGCATAATGTCCTCAAAGTTCACCCATAGTTGTAGCACGTGTCACAATTTCCTTCCTTTTCAAGGCGGAATATTTCATTGTATGGATAAATCATATTTTGTCTATTTATTCATCCATTTATGGACACTTTGGGTTGTTTCCACCTTTTGGTGACTGGGACTAATGCTGTTATGAACATGTGTGTACAAATATCTCTTCGAGCTTTCAGTTCTTCCGTATGTACACCCAGAAGTGGAAATGCTGGGTCATGTGGTAATTCTGTGTTTAACTCTTTGAGGAATAGTCATACCGTTTTCCAGAGCGTCTGCACAATTTCACATCCCCACCAACAATGCACAACAATTCCAATTCTTCCACATCCTTACCAACACTTATTTTCTTCTCTGATCTTTTGGAGGGACTTTAAACATTTTTTATTTTGAGATAATTGTATATCCACATGCAGCAGTCAGAAACACGATGGGGAGGCCTCGTGTACTTTTCATCCCTAATAGTAACATCTTTCATAACTACTGCACAATATCACAACGAGGTCATTGGCATTGAGGTAATCCACTGACTTTATTCAGATGTGGCCAGTTTTACATGACATGCACTGATGTGTACGTGCGTGTGTGTGTGTGTGAGAGCGTGCATGTGTGTGCATGCATGGGTGTATGTGTGCGTGTGTATGTACGTGTGTGCATATGTGTGTGCGTGCATGGGTGTATGTGTGCGTGTGTGTGTGCGTGTGTGTGGGGGGGTGTATGTATTTTTTTGCAAATTCACCCCACATGTAGATTCACATGACCACCACCACAGACTAGATACCAAACACTTCCAATCACAAGGATCCACAAGAGGGATTAAAAAAAACAACCCATATATTTTGGAAAAATTTAAATGACACAAAACTAGAGAGCATAGTATAATAAACACCCACATACCATCATCCAATTTCAACAACTCTCAATTGATGGCTGATTTTGTTTCCTCTAGAGCCTCAGCCACTGCCATATTAGTATGCTGGTGAATCTCAGCTTTCTTAGCTCTACATCTGGAAGTATGCAAACTCCAGGGACAAAGACATAACTTTTAGGCAAAACCCTAACACTATTGTTATGCTCTAGCCCCTGCCCTCCGCCAACACAAAGAGGCTTCACAGGGAATTTGCAGATAGCATAGGCTCCCCTTCCTCATCAACAACAAGCAAGCTGCTTCTTACAAGGGCCCCACATCTGCTGTAAATGAGTTGCTGAAGGATAATAGACACTAGGAACACGCTCTTTTACTTTCACATCCCACAACCAATCCATCAGAAAACTCCATTGCTCTACCTTCAAAAATATCATCATCAGTGTCCAACCTTGAGTCACCACCTCGCTGGCCGTCCTTGTGCCAGCCTTCCAAGTCTGTCATCTGGGCGATGCATAGCCTTCTCCCGGCTCTCCCTGCCTCCATCTCTGCCCCCGCTGCTGCCTGGTGTCTGCACTGAGCCAGAGAGAGCCTGTCAACATGTAAGCCAGATCCTTTGCTCAGCACCGCTCAGGGCTTCTCATATTATTCAAAAGCCTAGACCATCAGCCAGCTACTCTTATTACTTCTGATTTCACTCGCTCCGCATTCACTGGGCTGCAGCCACGGAGGCCAGCTGCTGTGTCATAGGCATCCCAGGCTCACTCCCAGCACAGGGCCTTAGCCAATGCTCTTCCCCCTGCCTGAAACATACTTCCCTAAATGTCCACTGACCTTATCTTCTTCAGGTCTCTTTTTAAGCTTCACTGTGTGAGTAGCTTCTGTTTGCATGCCTGAACCAACTCAATACCTAGTTCCATCCTGTTCCCCCAGGTGCTGACTGTAGGGACTAAATCAACAGACTGCTTCTGGAGGGCACCTTGATTGAGGTAGGAGAGGAGTGAGGTCCCGTACTTATTCCCCAGCTCCCTCCCCAGGTGACTGTTGCAGGCTGGCTAAGTCCACAGCCACCTCTGCATACCACTTCTCCCTCTGCCTTCTGTCATGTCGCCTACCCTTCCAGCCTCAGGGTGATAGTAGCCCCACTCCACTAGCCCTGTAGTTCCCCTTCATCCTTCCCATTCTCCTAACTCTCCTCCAGTGACTCACTTTGATGTGTCAGTTGTTTCCTGCTGGGCCGCCAACTGATGGAGTAATCTCAGTGAGCTGGTCCCTGGCCACCCAGCCTAAAACTGTACCCTCCCCCATGCGCACACCTTCCCTGTATTCTCTACTTTTGTCCTCCAGCATTTCTCGTCACCAACATGGTACCTGCATATTGTGCTTACCTATGTTGTTTATGATCTCTCTCCTCCAGCTGGGATCACTGTGTCTTATTGCACAGGCTGTGCACTGCACAGTTCTAGAGCTTACCATGTATACAGGGTACAATGTGACAGGGCAATGGCACTTCCTGGTCTTGTGCAGCAGGGTGGCCCTGCTTCCCACTGCAATATAAACTCTGCCATTTTTTTTTTCCTGTTACTGTATCTCAAGTGCTTAGAACAGTACTTGGCACATAGTAGCTCTCACAGAATTGTCTTTAGTGACTTACTCTTTTTTACTTCCCATGAAAAGTATAAGTATCCTTATGTGGTGATGCCAAGAGGTCTTAGTGAGTTTCCTGAGGGTTTCCTTTGATACTGTGCTCTGCGACTGTAAGGCTCTGAGAGTAGGAACCATGCATGTCTTGTTTGCTTTACCTACAGTACTACCTATTGTAGTTTGCACTGTTGGTGCCCCTCCCAGTTTACCTGAGAATTGGCCTTGGCTGAATGGGAGCCCCCTTGCTTGGGAGGTCCTGCTTTCTATATCCAGGACAGCCTGTGTCCAAAGACTGACATGGGCACAAAATTCTGCCCCCTTGCCTCAAGGTGGGACCAACTCGGTGCTGCACCCCTGCAGGGCCAAGCTGAAGCCAGCCTCCCTTAGAGATTGCATCCTTTGCTCCCACTCCACATGTGCATAAGAATCCCGACTCCAGCTCCCTTTCCCAGTAACTTGCCCTAGGATATCTGTGTACCCTCTGGGCCTGGCATACCATCCAGCACACAGCAGGTGACTGATAGATCTTTTGAATGAATGAATACAAGGTCAGACAATTAAGTTCGAGAACCCACCCAAGAAAAAGTGCTACATACCTCACTGCTGAATATCACTATGGTCACCTTCAAAGTCCTCCTCTTGGGAAGCTATGCACCAACACCAGCACCTAGTCCACTTTTCAAAGCAATTTTGGAACTCGTTTTCTGGAATGGCCATCAGAGCTGTCATTGTATTACCCTTGATGTCCTGAATGTCATCAAAATCTTTTCCTTTCAATATTTCCTTTATCTTCAGGTAAAGAAAGAAGTCACTAGAGGCCAGATTAGGTGAGTAGGGAGGGTGTTCCAATACAGTTATTTGTTTACTGGCTAAAAACGCCCTCACAGCCAGTGTCGTGAGAGCCAGTGCATTGTTGTGATGCAAGAACCATGAATTGTTGGCAAAAAGTTCACGTTGTCTAACTTTTTCATGCAGCCTTTTCAGCACTTCCAAATAGTAAACTTGGTTAATTGTTTGTCCAGTTGGTACAAATTCATCATGAATAATCCCTTTGATATCAAAAAAGGTTAGCAGCATCATTGCAACAAGTTCGCGAACTTAATTGCCAGACCCTAAAGCAGTTTGGGGTGGCTTTCCAGCTCTGCCACCACTAGTTGCATAACCTTGGCCAGGTCAGTCTTGATCCTCAGCCTCAGTTTCCTAGAAGGCCAAGTGGGGATAATCCTGTTAACCTTTTTTACTACTTAGGAGCCTTTAGAATGCACCAAGCAGAGTGTAAGGAACTGTCACATCCCTTATTTCTCTGAATTTTCCCCACAATTTCGAGAGGCAGGTGCAGCAAACTCCCTTGCCTTGCCCTTCTCCCATCTTTTGCTCCTCTCTGAATGTTAAAGCTTACCAGGCCAGCTCACTTGTTAGCTTGTGGTAGGTAGGGTGGCTTTCTGTTTTATGACCTCTTTTCCCCAGGGGACAAAGCTCAGAGGCTCTCTGTGGATGTTTTGGCTTGATTGAAAGTACTTTGAGAAACAGGAGGAACTTGGGGAAAGACAGCTATTAGAACGAACCATTAGGTATTATTGCCACCCGCCCTCAGTGCAGAGGCCAGACTGACTGCCTTTGAGTCCGCAGGGCTGGGATTAATGAGCTTTTGAATTTCTTAGCTGTGGGGCGTCTGTTTAATCATCTATCACCTGGACTCAGCTCAGCCCTGATGGCTAGAGGCCTCTAGAAGCAGCTAGAAGCAGGAGCGGATGGGAGGCCAGTCTTGTAGAGGGAGAGCCCCTCGGAGCTGAAACTGTACCTCCGCGACAAGACTGCCCTCCTACTCACCCCATTTGTGGAAATGAGGCTCGCAGAAGTTGGGACTGACCCTCAGCATGCAGCCGAGCTGGCATTAGAGCACAGGTTTCCTGTATGATGTTTTGGGGCCTTGGCCATTTCAGAACCACTCCAGTCATTCCACAAATGCTTCCCTAGCATCTCCTCAGGCTGGACCCCTGAGGCTTTATGGATGACTAGCCCAGAGCTACTCCCTCCCCTCCTGATGCTTACACAGAAGAGGAGGCCACCACCAATCCACACGCAAGCCAGCAAATAAATTGAGAATGGCAACTGGTGAAGAGTCCAAATGTGAATTGGGCTACCATGAATTGCCTTATTCCGGGACATTGGGAACGATTCTCTGAGGAGCTGACTTAATTTCCCTAAGATAACAAGAAGATTTTCTTTATAGAATCGCAGCTAATAAATAAAGATGAAATAATGGCATGAGAATATAATTTTGCAAACCCCAATAGATTAACGGATCTGGTCTTTGAGTATCAGTGGCTGCAAACGTCACAAAAAGGGAAGCTAGCAGACCCTAAGTGCCTCCAGAGGGAAGAATGCAACATGACCCTGAAATGGCCAGAAAATTGACCCTGAATCCAATCAAGCCCCTAGCCTTGCACTGTCAAATGAAAGGCACACATGTGCGAGTCACACATGTTACACAAACAACTTTAAATTTTCCAGAAAGCTCATTGAACAAAGTAAAAAGAAACAGGTGAAATCAATTTTAATAATGTATCTTATTTAACCCAAATATATCTAAAATGTTATCATTTCAGTATATGAGCAATATAAAAATGATCAATGAAATAGTTTCCTTTCTATTTTCACACTTAGTTTTTGAAATCCGGTGTGTATTTTACACATAAAGCATATCACAATCTGGATGAGCTGTGTTTTAAGTGCTTGGTAACCACCTGTGACTGGCAGCAACAGCCCTGGACAGCACAGCTGTGGATCAACTACCAGATTCCAGGAAAGTCAGAGGACAGAGGCACATGCGAAACACCACACTGATGTCAATTAGCAAAATCCAGAAACTCTGATTTGTCTTGAAAACTCTACAAGAAAAGCAACCCAGCCTTTTTTAAAAGAAATACTCGTACATTATAAGAGTGAAAATAATGGAGAGGAAATCCATAAGTTAATAGAGTCTTCAGAGACATACCTATCAACCAGTTACAATGTATGAACCTTGTTTGATTCTGGTTGAAACAATCTATAAAACATTTTACAGTGTTTTATGAAATGATTGGAAATCTGAGCACTGGCTATTTGATGCTATTAAAGAGTTATTTGTTCTAGGTATGATAATGGTATTGTGGCTATTTACTTATTTTTAAAGAGTCATTATCTTTTAGAGAGGCATACTGAAATATTTATGACTGCATACTGATAATATGAGATAATATGAAATCCAGAATTTGCTTCAGAGTCATATGGAAGGGGGAGAATAAGGAGGTTGGGGTAAAATGAAACAAGATCGATAATGGGTGATGCTGGGTGGTGGATACATGAATTTTATTATACTATTCTGTCTACTTTTGTATACAAGATTGGACAATTAAATTTGCAAACTCATCCTAGAAAAAGTGCTACACACCTCATTGCTGAATATCACTATGGTCACCTTTGAAGTACTCCCCTTGGGAAGCTATGCACTGATGCCAGTGCCTAGTCCACCCTACAAAGCAGTTTTGGATCTCATTTTCTGGAATGGCCATCAGAGCTGTCATTGCATTACCCTTGATGTCCTGAATGTTATCAAAATGTTTTCCCTTCAATATTTCCTTTATCTTCAGGTAAAGAAAGAAGTCACTAGGGGCCAGATCAGGTGAGTAGGGAGGGTGTTCCAATACAGTTATTTGTTTACTGGCTAAAAACTCCCTCACAGACAGTGCCATGTGAGCTGGTGCATTGTTGTGATTCAAGAGCCATGAATTGTTGGCAAAAAGTTCACGTTGTCTAACTTTTTCATGCAGCCTTTTCGGCACTTCCAAACAGTAAACTTGGTTAATTGTTTGTCCAGGTGGTACAAATTCATAATGAATAATTCCTCTGATATCAAAAAAGGAGAGCAACATCATTGCAAAAAGTTCGCAAACGTAATTGTCAGACCTCGTATGTTTGGAAGTTTTCATAGTAAAACTTTTTATTTTTAATGAAATTGGGATGATATTAGAAAGTAAAATGGGTAGTGGAGGCCACAAAACATGATTCCATGAGGATAGACATGTCTGATGAATATTTATTCATCAGTATTTCATAGCATCTCACACAGACATGACACAGAGTAGGTACTTAGTACATGTCCCCCCTTTTCTTGCAGTAATTTTTGTCCTTAGGTCTATTTGGGTATATCCCAACAGGGATCTACAGTCAAATCACTGTCCTTTTTTTTTTTTTTTTTTTTTAGAGAGGAGCTATTAAATAATTCCTCTTTTTTTTTTTGAGGGCAGTGTCACTGGCCCTCATATGTGGGACCCGAACCGGGGCCGCTGGTGTCCCAAGCCAGCGCTTAACCACTGCGCCACTTGGCCGGCCCCAAATTACTCTCTTTTTAAGAAATAATTTTCTTCTGTGTGGTTATGCTACCAATATTTTTTTTAAGATGTTTTTAAATTGGTGAATTGGGGGAGGGGAACAGTGTTGGGGAATTGGGAGAGGGGACCAGCCAAGTTGTTGTTCTTCAATCTTTGTTGTGGAGGGCGCCAGTCTCCATCTGGCTTCCCGTCGGTAGCTCGTGGCAGCCTAAGCTCAAGGTGCTGTGTGCAATCTTAGTTGTGGGTGATTTTTCTGAGGTTTATTTATTTCATTTTATCTTTTACTTTTGTGATTTTTAAAAAAACTTTGTTTCATAATCATGTAAAATATCTAAGTGTTTCAAGTCAAATCTATAAAACAAGGCACAGAGTTGTTTAACTTCAACCCCTGACAATTTCCTTCTGAGGACTGAGTGCCAGCTTTTGGCTACAGCAAATGGAAGTGAAGTCAGGGGCCCTCCTTCTTCTAGCTGAAGGGTTGACCCTTGAGCCATCAAGTGGCCTATTGATCATACCTCTTTGGAATTTGAAACCCAAAGAGAGGGGCCAGGAGATGAAAGTGGTTGTATTTTACTCCTTAGGGGTGGCATACTGACCAGGCCACCCTTGCTACGGTCCCACTCCTGAGGTCCTGGCATCCCAGCCCTCTGACACTGCCCTGATTCCTGCCTCAGTTCCAGCAAGGTTCTCTAGCCTTCACTGGGTGCTGAGCTCCCAACATGAACCCACTGAATTCCCTTCGACTGACATCAGTCTGAATCCATTTCTGTTGCTCTCTTCCTAAGAACCCTGCCTGACAGACCTTCAGCAACGAATTGCATAATTAATTACTTAATTCAAATCTTGATAAGACAAACCCAGATGTTATGAGGGCCCAGAATCATCCTTGGGGCTCGGGGAGCCCAGAGAAGGCCTGAGGGAGGCAAAACTGGAAGAATGGAGGTGTTAGCCAGGATATCTGTATGGGAGACTGGGCTGGGTGATTCATATTCCTCAGGGCTCCCTATCTGGTGGTTTTAGCCTGAGGCTCCCCAGAGCCTGTGCTTAGGGTGGTGCTCCCTAAACACTTCACCCCCACCTCTTCCCTGCTTACATATCACCAGCTATGACATCACCAGAGCAAAAGCTTGCGATTTCCACCACAGCTCAACCATGTTCACTATTCAGAAGATAGACCTGTGACGTTCAGGTCTTTTTTGCTGTATTGAGTCCTCCTGATTCTACTGCTAGGCAGGCTGATTGAAGTGCCTGGAGTGGGGCCGGCCAGGTATAGGACGATATGGAGCAGTGGGAAGTAGGGAACACTCGAGGGGTTCTGCCGTTAGGGTCTAGTGATTGTCGCCATGCGAGAAAGGAAGCTCTGGATGGCCAGATCACGTGATTTTTCATGAGAAGCTGAAAATTAGAAATTTTATGTAATATATTCTCATTTTTAAAATCACCAAACGCCAAATAAAATATATCTATGTGATGAATTCCATAGATATATTAATCATTTTGATGCCACTAGTTTGAAACCCCTGGTGTGTACCATGTACATCATGTGCTTCCCTTTCCGCATAGTCATTGCTGGCCTGCCTGTCTGCCCCTCCCATAAAACAGTGAGCTTTGAGAGAGCCAGGATCATGATTCTCTTGTTTATAGCAGAACCCCTAGCTCAGTCTCTTGTGTACAGTAGAGCTCAATATACGGATGGATGGATGGATGGATGGATGGATGGATGGATGGATGGATGGATGGATAGATGAGGAGATCACAGACAATTGATGGCAGAAGGCAATGCATAGATATGAATCAGTACCATACTAGGCAGAGAAATACGAGAGGTTACTTGGTTTCTTAGTTTGAATGGTTGTGCGTAGCTTTTATGTTGGGTTCCAGAAAGGTCAGACAAGTCCCTTTGTGGAGTTGCCAGGTTCTGTTCTTGATATGGTGCTCCCAGAGTGCTCACTCCACCCAAGGTGAGGGACCTGCATTCCTGGGTCCACAAAGCTCACTGTCCTTGGTTACTCATATTTAAGGGCCTGAGGGCTGTGACTTCCCATGCTTTCCCTCTCTGCCTGGTCTCTGAGCACCTTAGTATCCCCAACCCAGCAGGGAGGCAGCCTGCCTAGCCCTCCAGTCTCAGCCCAGTCATGGGAGTCACTGCTGCTAGGCTAGGATGGGGCAGGGAGGTGGGGCTTCGCTTGGTCTGCCCCGCTTTGCTCCCTGTTGGCTTCCTTTGAGGAGCTTCTTGTTCCCCTGCTCCAATGCCCACTTAGCTGTGAGGACACAAAAAGCCTCATCTGTTGCTATAACAACATCCATCACCTTCGTCTTCACTTAGCTGGCTTTTTATTCCCTCTCAGATAATGGATCTGCCTGCAGAGTGACAGGTTCCCCTTGAGCTGGCAGGCCACTGGCCCAATCCTTGACCTCAGACTTTGGTTTGAGCAAGTATTATTATCACCATTAGTAGTGCTATTGTTACCGTTGCTTTAAGCTGTCATTTATTGGGTGCTCACAGTGTGCCGTGTCATAACTAAGCCTTTTCAAGCACTGTCTCATTTAATCCTCACAGTGACACTATGAGGTAGGGAATATTGCTCCTAATTTATGGCAAAGGAAAAAGTTGGTATGGTCTAGTTTATAAGAGCAGGGACCGTGACTGCCTAATACTAGCTGTGTGGGCAAATTATCTTCTCTGTACCTCAGTTTCCTCACCTGTAAAATGGAGATAAAAAGAGGGCCCTGACTAGCGCTTGTCGTGTAACACGTGCTTGTCTTGGTTACCTCAGATGCAGACCCTGAGACAAAAATATCAGCAGTAGTTTGTTTGGGGGCAGATCTGAGGCCAGGAGTAGGGAGTGAGGCAGAAAAGGAAAGCAGCCAAGAAAGTGTGCCTTGTTAATTACGTTACCACTCTAGGCAAATGGAGATGAAGCCTGCTGGGAGCCAGTGTAGACACATGCCTCCGAGTTGTCCCATCTGAAGGGAGATGGAATGGGGGTATGTGCCCACCAACTCCCATCAGCATAGGGTGAGGGTTGCTCCTAGGTGGGTGTGAATTCCCTAGCACTTCTGTCTTATTCTGTGGGCTCTGCAAAGTTATTCTGGAAGCTGGAGAAAGCCTCTGGGCAAGTGATGCAAGTGCCGGCAGTGGGAAGCTGGGCTGGGCATGCACTGAAGGTACTGATAGTATCTGCTACAAAGCTAATATTTCTAAATGAATGAACAAAGGAGCTGTGGTAGCAGAACAGCTCCCTAATGATGCCCACGACCCAGGCCCAAGAACCTGTGGATACGTTACATTACATAGCAAAGGAACTTCACAGGTGTAATTAAACCTACAGACCCTAAAGTAGGGAGATTGTCCTGGGTTATCTTGGTGGACCTGATCTAATGGCAGGGGTCTTGGCCGTGTCACAGCCTGTTCTGGGCACTGTCCATCGCTTAAATAGCCCAGGGCCCACCCAGCCCTTGAAGAGCAATTGGTCTCATGAAGGAGACAGACATGTGAACAGCTATAACACAGTGCGTCCAGGTTATAAGCCAGGTCTGAACAGTATGGTGCTGCTGCTGCTCCTGCTGATGGTAATAACATACTGTATTGGGATTATTTTCAGATATGGCGAGTGAGAAGATAATAGAAATTCAAGCAGGAACAAGGAGATTCCAGGACATTGTATGCTTGTGACACGTGATAAAGGGGAAAAAAATTAAAAGGGAAGGATATAGGAATGGTCAGGGAGGGCTGTTGAAATTTAGATTGTTTCTGGACAAGGCCTCACAGAGAAGGTCTATCTAAATGATAGAGCAAGTTATGGAGCTACCTGAGGAAGAGTTCCCCAAGCAGATATAATAGCCAGTGCAAAGGCCCAAGATGGAAGGGTGCTTGGCATGTTCTGGAAACAGCAAGAAAGCCAGTATAGCTGAAACAAAGCTTTGGCTTTAGGTTAGGCAAAGAGTTCTTAGATATGAGACCAAAAGAAGGATCAATGAAAGAAAAATTAACTGGAGTGCATCAAAATAAAAAATATTTCCTTCTACAAATTACATGATTTTTGGTTTCCATTTAGGTCTCTTTTTTTTTCATTTTGATTTAATTTTGTATTAGGTGTGACGTATAGGTTGAGGCTCACTTTTTCACGTATGGATATCCAGTTGTTCCTGAAGCATTTGTTGAAATGCTCCATGAAACACAGTATTAAGAGAAAGAAAAGACAGTCCCTAGAGTGGGAGAAAATATTTGCAAATCACAAATCTGAAAGAGGACTTATAAATAGAACATATAAGGAATTTTCAAAGCTCAATAATAAGAAAACATGGAAACAAATCACCCAATTTAAAAATGGGAAAAAGATCTGAACAAGCACTTTACCGAAGAAGACATATAAACAATAAATAAACCCATCAAAAGATGCTCAACATATTGGTTATCAGGTAAGTATAAGTGATTAATAGTGTGGTATTGAAGTATCTAACATGAGTGTTGAGTTATGTGTTTCTCTCTTCAATTCTGTAAGTTTTTCTTTCATGTATTTTGGCACTTCGTTGTTAGATACATATATGTTTATAATTGCTATATCTTCCTCATGCATTGACCCTTTGATCATTCATTATATAATGTCCTTCTTTGCCTCTACTAACCGCTTTTATTAAAGTCTATTTTTTCTGATATTAGTATAGCCAATCAAGCTCTGTTTTAATTACTGTTTGTGTGATATACTTTTTTTCATCCTTTTATTTTCAAGCTATTTTTTCTTTGAATCTCAAAAGAGCATATATGAGTAGTTGGATCACATTAGGCTTTAAGTCTTGATAAATTTAAAGATTAAAATTATATAAAGCATGTCCTCTGACCACATGAAATAAAATTAAAAGTCATTATAGCTGTAAATATTTATAAAAAAGAAGATCTCAAATGAATAACCTAACTTTATACCTTAAGAAACTACAAAAAGAAGAGCAAATAGAACAAAACACAAGTAGAAGGAAAATAATAATAAAGATTACAGTGGAAATAAATGAAAGCATTTAGAAAAACACTAAAGAAAGTTAATAAAGCCAAAAGTTGTTTCTTCAAAAAGGTAAACAAAATTGACAAACCTTTGGCTATATGGCCAGGAATAAAAAGAAAAATCAAATTAAAAAAAAAAACAGGAACAAAAGAGGAAACATTATTGCTGAATTTATAGAAATAAATATTATTATAAAGGACCAGTATTACCTCAATATCTAAAACCTGAAAAAGACATCATAAGAAAACTATAGACCAAAGCACTTGTGAATATAGATGTAAAATCCTCAACAAAATACTAGTTCAAATTCAGCAACCTATAGAAAAGATTATACACTATGACAAACTGGGATTTATCCCAGGAATCCAAGGTTAATTCAACATACAAAAATCAATCATATCAATAAAATAAAAATTAAATGATCATCATCTCAATAGATGCAGAAAAAGCACTGGACAAAATCCAAAATCCTCTCATGATACAAAATACTCAACATATTCTGAATAGAAATGAACATCTTCAACCTGATAAAGGGCACCTATGGAAAAGCTATAGCTAATAGCATACTTATTGGTAAAAAAAAAAACAAAACAAAACAAAAAAAAACACAAAAAATCTGCAAGCTTTTCCTCTAAGATCATAAGCAAGACAAAGGTTTCTGCTCTCATTTCTTTTATTCCATATTGTGCTATAGTTTCTAGCCAGGATAAATAGGCAAAAAGAAATTAAAAGACTCCAGATTGGAAAGAAAGAAAATACTGTATTTGCAAAAGGTATAATATGTATATGGAAAATCCTAAGGAACACACAAGAAATAGAGAGAGGGAGGGGGGAAAGAGGGAGGAAGGAATGGTGGGGAGGGGAGAGGGAGGGAGGGAAGGAAGAAGGAAGGAAGGAAGGAAGGAAGGAAGGAAGGAAGGAAGGAAGGAGGGAGGGAGGGAGGGAGGGAGGGAGGGAGGGAGGGAGGGAAGGAAGGAAGGACGGAAGGAAGGAAGGAAGGAAGGAAGGAAGGAAGGAAGGAAGGAAGGATTAGAGTTTGTAATTGAGTTCAGGAAGCCTTCAGGACCCAAGATCAATATACATACAAAAGTATACTGTATTTCTATGTACTAGCAATGAATAATCCAAAAAATGAAATCAAGAAAAAACAATTCCATTTATAATGAAAAGATTAAAATTCCTAGGAATAAATTTAACAAAAGAGGGGAAAGACTTTTACACTGAAAACTACAAATCATCTTTGAAAGAAACTAAAAATGACCTAAATAAATGGAAAGACATTATGTGTTCATGGATTGGAATATTTAATATTGTTAAGATATCAAAATTATAGTTGCCTGTTTTTCTTACAGAATTTTACAAGCTGATCCTAAAACTCATATGGAAATGTAAGAGACCCAAAAAAAGCCAAAACCATCTTTAAAACAAAACAAAACAAAAACAAAGTGGAGCAATCATCACTCTCAATTTCAAAATTTACTTTAAACCTACAGTAATCAATACTGTGGTGTTGACATTAAGATAGATATGGACATCTGGAATAGAACTGCAAGTCCAGAAATAAACCCCTGCATTTATGATCAATTGATTTCTGACATGGTGCCAAGACAATTCAACGGGAAAAGAATAGTCTTTTCAACTAGGAACACTGATGGTTGCCAGATGGGAAGGGAGTTGGGGAGCCAGGTGAAAACGGTGAAGGGATTAAGAAGTACGGATTGGCAGTTAAAAAATAGTCATGGGGATGTAAAGCACAGTATAGGGAATATAGTCAATTATATTGTAATAACTATGTATGGTGCCAGACTTATTGGGGACATCACTTCATCAGTTACATAAATGTCTAACCACTATGTTGCACACCTGAAACCAATATAGTTGAATGTGAACTGTAATTGAAAAATAAAACTTTTAGGGCCGGCCGAGTGGCGCATTGGTTGGGCGCTGGTTTTGGGATGCCAGCGGCCCTGGTTCGGATCCCACGTGAGGGCCAGTGACACTGCCCTCTACAGCTGACAACAGCTCCACCTGGAGCTGGGCTGTGCGGGCCCCGGTGATGGTGTGGGCTACGGCCCCTGCTGCAGTGGGCTGCCATGGGCTACAGTGAGTGGCCCGCAGCCAGCGTGAGCGGCTGGCAGCCAGCGTGAGCTGCCAATGGCCGCGGTGAGCGACATCCAGGGGCCGGCGGCCGATCTGCCTCATCCGGGAAGAGCGCAATGATGATACCAACAGTGGAGCAACATCCTCCGCAACTAGACTGAGGAACGGGGGGACAGCAGCTTGTCTGTTCCCCTTCCCCCATTCCCCAACGCTGTTCCCCTCCGCCAATTCCCCAATAAAATCTTTAAATAAATAAATAAATAAATAAATAAATAAATAAATAAATAAATAAATAAATAAAACTTTTAAAGTCACTAGGAGCACTGAATATCTACATGCAAAAGAATGATCCTGCTTCATACTATATACAAAAATTAAGTAAAAATGAATCATAGCAATTTTCGGTTAAGAAGGCAGAGTCTGTAAATGCTGTGCTCACCTCCTCTCTGGACCATGTCAATTACAACTAAACTACAGAACAGTCATCGTTGAGAATCTCCTGAAGTCTAGCTGAACTGAAGCCCTATAACTAGGACATACAGAAGAAGCCACCCTGTGACTGGTAGGAGTGGCAGAGACACAGAACAGGCTGGTCCCACTCACACTGTGACCATTAAAAATTGGGAGGAATATCTTGGTTGCCAGGGGTCCCAGCCCCATAACAGGCACACCAGCCCCAGGGTTCCAGTGTCAGGAAAAGAAGCCTCCACAACTTCTGGTTGTGAAAACCAGTAGAGGTTGTGGCTGTGTGAGACTGAGGGTAGCTGGTGCTCCAGGCACTACTCTTAAAGGGACCAAGCCCAGACTTACTTGCTGATGGACTCACTCACTCACTCTGAACTCCAGTGCTGGGGCAGCAGCTCAAAAAGTGCCAGGGACATACGGGGAGGAAGTGAATCGCTTGGCTTCAGAGCAAGTGCTGGAGGGGCAGCTTTCTCCCGGACACAGGAGCTGGAGGAATCCATTATTTCCTTGTTGAGCCTTCCCCCTCTCAGAGTGCAGATGCAGGCAGAGATCATATCTGAGTCTCCATCAAACTGGCTATCACTTTTCAACTGCCCTGCCCTAGTGATTCCCTGAGACCCAGCTCCATCCAATTTTCGGGCACACCCAAACTGCTTCCAGTGGTTTTCCCATACAAACAATCTTTCTTAGCTCATGCTGCAGACTTTCCTAAGTCTCTCAAAAGTTCACAAAACCCAAACAAGCAACATCTGGCTTTGGCATGTCCCATACCGCTGGCTGAGCAACCCTAAGCCCGGCACTAGTGACAGCCAGTAGGTTTGCAGATTGGCCTCTCATGGCATTTCTAAGCCCAGTCCAGGTGCTGGCCATCTGTGGATTGATTTATGGCCTGTAGTAGTTCCCCTTCCAGGATGTCCTAGGGCTGGCACACCTGGTGGCCAGCTTTGGACCAAGCCAGAGCATCACCTGGCCACTTCCAAGAATAACACACACAAAGGGCAGACTGGGCAGGCATCAGGGCCCTGCTAAAGTGAATCCTGCTCTGCCAGGTCAGCCCCTACACCACAGCTCTGTAATCACACCCAGTCCTCACAACCGATCAGCCTGGGGGTCAATCCTTCCCATTGACATGCAAACAGCAACCAAGGCTCAGCTACAACAGGAGAGACCACACAACCTGTTCAAGGGACACAACTGGAGCCCCCTGCTTTAGTGACCAGGGAGACTGCACCACTGGGTCCCACAGGACACCTACTACATAAAGCCATTCTACTAAGACTGGGAGGCATAGCAGCCCTACCTAATACATAGAAACAAACACAAGGAGGAAGCCAAAATGGGAAGACAAAGAAACATGTCCCAAATATAAGAACAGAACAAAAGCTCCACAAATGGAACTAAACACAATGGAGACAAGCAATCTACCAGATGCAGAGTTTCAAACACTGGTTATTAGGATGCTCATTGATCTCAGGGAGAGCTTCAACAAAGAGATAGGAAATATAAAAGTGGAGATAGAAAACATCAAAAAGAACCAGTCAGAAATAAAGAATACAATAACTGAAATGAATACATTAGAGGAAATCAGCAGTAGATTAGACAAAGCAGAGGATCAAAGCAGCAATTTAGAAGATAAGGTAGAGGAAACACACAATAAGAACAGCAAAAAGAATCTAAAACAATGAGAAGAGTTTAAGGGGTGTCTGTGATAATATCAAGCATGCCAACATTTGCATCATAAGGGTTACCAAAAGAAGAGAGAGAACAAGGAATTGAAAACCTGATGGAAGAAATAATGATGGAAAACTTCTCTAACTTGGCGAAGGAAATAGACATATAATCCCAGAAAGTGCAAAGAGTCCCCAACAAGATCAACCCAGAGAGGCCCACACCAAGACACATCACAATTAAAACGAAGGTTAAAGACAAAGAGAGAATCTTAAAAGCAGCAAGAGAAAAGCACTTAGTTACCTACAAGGGAGCTCCCATGTAACTCTTAGAAGATTTCTCAACAGGAATTTTGCAGGCCAGAAGGGATTGGCAGGAAATATTCAAACTGATGAAAGGCAAGGACCTAGAACCAAGATTACTCTACCCAGCAAAACTATCGTTTAGAATCAAAGGACACATAAGATTATCCCAGACAAGAAAAATGTAAAGGAGTTCATCACCAGCAAACCAGTATTACAAGGAATGTTAGAGGGACTTCTTGAAGGAGGAGGAGGAGAAGAAAGAGGAGAAGGAGAAGAAGAAGAAGAAGAAGAAGAAGAAGAAGAAGAAGAAGAAGAAGAAGAAGAAGAGGAGGAGGAGGAGGAGGAGGAGGAGGAGGAGGAGGAGGAGGGAACAGGAGGAAGGTGGAGGAGGGGGACAAATAAGGTCAAAAATATGAATAATGGCAATAACTACATATCTATCAAATAATACTTTAAGTGTAAATGGATTAAATGCCCCAATCAAAAGATAAGGTTACAGGGGCCGGCCGAGTGGCTCAGTTGGTTAAGAGCTCGCTCAAGAGTGCGAGCTGAGCTCTGAGCAACAGCTGTTCGAGGCCAGTCCGAGATGAGTTGCCGTTGAGCTGCCAACAGGTGGCAGGATGGCTCAGCTAAAAAAAAAAAAAAAAAAAAAAAAAAGATAAGGTTACTGAATGGCATGTTTTCTTATGAAAACATGATCCTTACATATGCTGCCTACGAGAGACTCACTTTAGATCGGAAGGCACACACAGACTGAAAATAAAGGGATGGGAAAAAACAATTTAATGAAAATGGAAACAAAAAACAAAAAACAGGCTGAGGTAGGAATACTGACACCAGACAAAACAGACTTTAAAACAAAGGCTATAACAAGAGACAAAGAAGGACTCAATAATCCCAGGTATTTATCCAAAGAAACCCTACTTTGAGGGGACATGCTCATCCATATGTTCACTGCAGCACTGTTTACACTGGCCAAGATGTGGAGGCAGCCTGGGTGTCTGTCAATGGATGAATGCATAAAGAGGAGGTGGAATATATATACAATGGAATATTGCTTGGCCAGGAAAGGGAATGGGCTCTTGCCATCTGTGGCAGCATGGATGGACTTGGAGGGTATTGTGCTGAGTGGAGTATATCGCCAGACAGACAAAGACAGATGCAATGTGATTTCACTAGTATGTGGAATCTAAAGAAAAAAAATAAACAAACAAACAAAACAGAAACAAACTCATAGATACAGAGAACATTTTAATGGTTGCTAGATGGGAGGGGGGTTTGGGGTGAGTGAGAAAGGGGAAGGGATTAGGAAGTACAAATTGGTTGTTACTAATAGTCATGGGGATGTAAAATAAAGCATAGGGAATATAGTCAATAATATGCTAATAACTATATATAGTGCTAGGTGGGTACTCGACTAGTCAGAGGATCACTTCTTAAATTATATAAATGTCTAACCACTATGCTGTACACCTGAAATTAATATAAAATAATACTGAATGTCAAAATAAATAGTGTAAAAAAATAAAGAAATAAAATATGAGTCATAGACCTGAATATAAGAGCTAAAACTATAACATAAAACTCTTAGAGGAAACATAGGCATTAATTTTAATGACCTTGGATTAGACAACAAATCCTTATATATAACACAAAAAGCACAAGCAACAAAAGATAAAGTAAATAAATTGGATTTCATCAAAATTAAACACTTCTGCCTCAAAGGACACCATTGAGGAAGTGAAAAGACAACCCACAAACTGGGAGAAAATATTTGCAAATGATATAACTGATAAGCATCTACTATTCAGAATACATAAAGACTCTTACACCCCAACAATAAAGAAAACAAATAACCCCATTTAAAAGTGGACAAAGGATTTGAATAGACATTTCTCCCAAGAAGATACACAAATGACCAATAAGCACATGAAATGATGTTCAACATTTAGAGAATGCACATCAAAACCACAATGAGGTGGGCCAGCAGAGTGGCGTGGTGGTTAAGAGCTGGCTTGGGACACCAGCGGCCCCGGTTCAGATCCCACATATGAGGGCCACTGCCCTCTAAAAAAAAAAAAAAACTACAATGAGGTAGCACTTCATATCTACTATGATGTGAACTATATACTATGATGACTATGATGACTATAACAAAAGAGAATAAAACAGCAATAAGTGTTGGCAAGGATGTGGAGAACCTAGAACATAGCTAGTGGGAATGTAAAATGGCGCAGCTTCTGTAGGAAACGGGTTGGCATTTTCTCCAAAAGTAATTCCACTCCTAGGGTATATCCCCAAAAGAACTGAAAACATATGTTCATATCAACACTTATACACAAATATCTATAGAATGAATATTCTTGTGAGTATGAATATTAGTTTCAAAGACTAGAAACAACCCAATTGGGTTGGATGAATGGATAAACAAAAGGCAGTATATCCACACAGTGGAATATTATTCAGCCCTAAAAAAGAATGAAGCACTGATACATGCTCAATGTGGCTGAACCTTGAAAACATAATGCCAGACATAAAAGGCCACATATTGCATAAATCCATATACAGAGAGTGCCCCAAAAAAGTATACACATTTTAAAAGGAAAACTGTACTAAAATTGTAAATTCAGTATATACTGATAACAAAAGATGAATACAAGTCATGTTTGACTTCTGCAATTACAAGAGGTGCTCAAAGTGGTTATCATCAGTGTCCAGACACTTCTGATTACGGCAAACTACTGCTTGAGCAACGTTGACCTAAATATCCACTTGTATACATTTTTTTGGCACCCCCAGTATATACAATGTCCGGAATAGGCAAATGCATAGAGTCAGAAAGTAGATTGATGGTTGCCAGATGCTGTGGGGAGAGGAGAATTGGGAGTGACTGCTAATGGGTACAGGTTTCCTTTTGAATGATGAAAATGTTCTGGAATTAAATAGTGGAGGTGGTTATACAACCTTGTGAATATGCTAAAAACATTGAAGTATATACTTTAAATGTTATGTATCTAGTTTAATGAAATAATGAAAAAATGCATACACAGCATTTATATTAGACGGGTTTTACCTGTAGACAATAGAAATACAACTTCCACTAATTGAATCAACCAGAAAGTTTACTGGCTCATGAAACTTGGAGTCTAGAGGTAGAAGGAGCCTTCAGGATTGATTGATGTGGTAGCTGGATGCCTGGTGTCAAGGACGCAGATTTTAAGAATCTCTCTGCTCTGTAGTCCTCAGCGTCAGATTTTATTTAGGCTGGCAGTATGTTTATCTCCAGTGACTCCAGTCATCATATATGGACAAAGCAATATTCCAAGGCAGAAAAGAACTCATTTTCCTACCTGTTTCTCTTAAGAAAGAGGAAACTTTTCCCCAAGGCCTCAGCAGACATGGCCTCATATTTCATGGCCAGAATGGCTCACATGCCCATCTTAAGGCAAATAGGAATAGAATTTCTTTCAGATCACTGAGGCCCAGCCTGCATCTTGGGGTGTTGTACACCCAACAGGTATATCTATCATAATTCACATTCCTAGCAGCAACTGGCTGGGTGGGAAAGGGGTGGATACTGAACTAGTGAAAATTAGGAAGGAAGGGGGAAATAGATGCTGGATAGGAGCCAAGAGCTTAAGTTATCTCAGTAGAATACAATTGATGCAAGTTTTATAAATTTGATTACCTAATATTAATACATTCAATCAATGAGCTAGAAAGAAGTATATGGAGAATGTAAACTCTGGTGTTCTCCACTGAGCTTTAAGATGTCACAGTGCCAACCAAGGATGCCTCATGATCTCCACCCTCACTATCAGAGATCCTTCTGGGAGGTTCTGTTTCTCACCAACTGGACATCCCCTAGCGAGAGACCTTCACTACAGAATAAAGAGAATCCCAACTTGGAACTGTGTTGTGCGTATCTCAGCAGCACAAATGAGTCCATTTCTAATTATTCCTCTCGAAGGAAGGATGATTGGCAGACTTTTCCCCTCCTATTTATAAATGTACAAATAGTTAATAAAACATAAATAATAAAAATTTTTTTTAATGGGAAAAATGCTCCAACAAACACTCCCCAAAAGGACATATTCTCATGGCCAACACGCATGTGGAAAAGTGCTCTGCGTTATAAGCCATCAGGGAAATGCCATCTCTAAAGCTAAACGCACTGAAAAGCCAAATGCTCCTGAAGATAGAAAGCAGTACAAAATGTCAGACATCATCAGTGGGAGTATAAATAGCACATCCACTTTGGAGAAGAGTTTGTTAGTATCTTATAAAATTAAACCACGCTTACTCCATGACCCACCAGTTCCACTCCTAGTGACTAATCCACTAGAAATGAAAACATGTATCCACAGAAAGACTTGTCCAAGAATGTTCATAGCAGCCTTATTCATAACAGCCAAAAAGCGGAAATAACCCAAGCGTCCATCGACAGGAGAACAGGTAAACAACTGTGGCATATTCATACAACAGAACACCCCTCAGTAATGGAAAAGAACCCTCGACTGCTACCTGGCCAACGTGGACATGATGCTAAGTAAAAGAAGCCAGACCCCAAAAGCCCATGCTGTGTGATTTCATTTATGTGACGTTTAAGAACAGGTATATCTAAGTCACAGTAACAGAGATCAGGGCAGTGATTGTCTGCGGGGTTTAACTGGAAGGGAACACGAGAAGCCCTTCTGCGGTGATGGAAATCTTCTACATGCTGAGAACTGTGCTGATTACACAGGTGTATACATTAGTCAAAATCCATTTGTGGCACCCAAGACTCGTGTGTTTCAGTGTATGTCCATTTTACTTCCATTAAAAGAAATGAAACTGGAGAGAGGCAGTAATGAATAGAGGGAAGGTTTCCGGAGCCAAATCAACAAAGGCAGGACTTGGGAGCTAAAGAGCTTGCCTCTGACTTCTGGGACCTGGGGACAAGGAAGGTGTTTAAGCAGGGCTGTCTGGCTCAGCCTGTGACTCTTGTTCTGGGACATGGTCTGTCTCCGTTTCCCTGCTGTGCGCCTTCAGGGCTGAGTCAGCCTAGCTCCCAGCATCTCAGCTTTGCCACCTCCTCCATCCTTCCGGAAACACTCTGGAGAGTTTGTCCCTTAGGGGAGGGTCAGCTGGATACCCAGCAGCCCCTGGACTTCCCCATCTCCAGCCCTGGGGGAACTAGGAGTAGAGAAGAAACCCCTTCCCCCCCTAGTCCCTGCTTTCCGGAGCGGAGTGAGACTGAGGCTTCCGAGAAATCTCATTTCAAGTGTCAGCTGCCCGCCCAGCCCCACTCCAGGATTTCTCATTGCTCTGCATGGATGATGACTCAGTGCGGGGGAGGAGGTGACAGGAGCCTCTCTGCCCAAGGAGGCCAGGGCTGCCGCTGGAGGAGGAAAAGCCACCCATCCCTGGGGGGCCCTGGGGTTTCTGCTCCTGACCTGTCTGCTGTCCCTTCTGTCCATGCAGGATGAAGAAGCAGAAAGGGCTTGAACTTTGTGGGCAGACCAAGCTGGGGACGGGGGGCAACCTATTTAAGCCTCAGTTTCCTGTTCTGTAAAATGGGGTGGTGTGTCCTAGGGTTTTGGGTGCATGTGATTTATGGAGGGAGTGCACTCAGGAAAAATCTGTAAGGGATGAGGGTATTAGAATAGGAAAGGGAAAGAAGCCAAGGGGGAAATGGCTGCAGGTTAGGTCCAGCCTTGGCCTGACCCACTGGGGGCTGTGAGAGTGATCACATCACAGAGGTGTTACCCACTCCAGCCTTTTTCAACCCCGTTCCTCCCCCACCCCCACCCCCACCCATGTCAGCACTACTGAGGGTTGCTCTTGGAGAGATGCAACCAACTGACAAGGCTCCTGCCAATAGAGGACAAATCTCTGGAGAAGGGGGAGGCTGAGGGAAATGCAGCCAGCATTTCCATGGCTCGAGGGGGGCACACTGGCCTGGCTATGGAGGCCCTGCTGGGGTCACTGCAGCCACTACTATAGGGGTGAAATATCCACTACCCAAGGCTTTTGCGAGTTCACAGAAAAAACAGTGGGGAAATAATAATTATTTCTTCATTGCACGAGAAAAGGTACCTAGAATCATAAATACATGTGCCCTGCCTAGCACAAATTCAACAGTTTTAGGGACCAGGGCAGGTTGAGAATCCAAAGTCTATGCATCTAAGCCAGAACACCATCAAAAACACAGGGCCAGTAGCTGGCAGAACAGCTGGATCCTGGAGGCTCCTTGGATCATAGAGAATTTATGACTCCCTGAGGAAAGTGGCTGGGGTAGTGCTGCAAGGCCCTTTCGGGATTTGGGGCAGCGGCTACCATCTGGTCTTAGCAGCTTGCCACATCATTCTACCTTCCTTCCATGCACCTGGAAGACGTTCATGCACATCTACCTGAGACAGGTGAGACTCCAGTCACGTGTCCTCACTTTTGCCACTGACATTTCTCTATTACGTGCTTCTAAGAACTGGAGAATTGACCAGTGGGCATTACCTGGTCCATTCTACCCAGGACTCTACTTTTGATGGCGTTTTCCAGGAACAAGGAGTTAGAAATGTACTGAGATGTCCACATTTCCTCTAATAATCCAGTGTGTATCGTGGGAGGAAAGAACACTGGCTTTGAAGTCAGACAGACCTAGGTTTGAATCCAGCTCTACCATTAGTTAGCTGTGTGCTCTTGAGCAAGTTGCCTTACCTCTCTGAGCCTCAGCTTCCCCTCTATAAAGAAAAAAATGGATGGGGCCGGCCGAGTGGCGCGGTGATTAAGAGCTGGCTTGGGATGCCAGCGGCCCTGGTTCAGATCCTACATATGAGGGCGAGTGACACTGCCTTCTAAACAAAAAAGAAAAAAATGGATGAATTAATGTGCCTGCTCAGATTGGTGATTGGGAAGATTAAGAGCTGCATCTTGTGCTGTAATCAGCTCAGAGTGGGCCCTTGATAAATGTTTGCTCTTTGCCCCTTTTCTCTTCTAGAATGATGTTGTGTTTCAGGTCCTGCCATCCCTAAAGGAGCAGCTTTCCTCGGTTCACCGCCCACACTAGAGGGCCCAGCTCATCCTGTTTATTTACCTTAATGGACCACTTGACCCTCTGCAGAGATGCCTTCACCCTGTCATCCTGTAGGTTTCTGGCCCCCATTCCAGGAAATGCCCCGCAAAGCCTTAACTATTTCCTGTCAGCTATTTCTTACACCTTTCAGGGGACTCATTCTTTTATGAGCACCCTCTTTGTCCCTTCATCTGGCCACCTTTTCCTTGGAAAAATGGCTTGGCCGAGGTGGAGCCTTTGCCAGTAAGCTGTCTTTTGTTTGTAATCCTGAGATGGTGAGAAACCTCACGTGGAATCTGACATCACAGATGAGGTCTTCAAAGCGGCTGGTGGTCAGTGCCTGAATGTCCATGTCCTCCCTTTCAGAGAGGTTCCCTGTGGGTGAGGAGGGACTGCTCGGTCATAAATGTCAGGGCCCAGACACCACAATCCGGGCCTGACCTAGAGGGCCAGGAAAGTAGCTAACAGCGGAGGATAGAGTCTGGGGATTCATAGAAAGTGAGAGACAGAGAGGGAGACGCCAGGTGTGGAGGGGCCCTGTCCTGAGTTCTGGGGCTACCACATGCAGCATGAGGGGATCTGGGTTCAAGTCCTGGCATAGTCACTTTCCAGCTATATCATCTATGGCATTTTAATGAACTATTGGGTCGTCAGAAAAGTCATGACGTATTTTTCTGTTTTTCAATGCAAAAATGAGTCATGACTCTCCCGATGACCCAATACTTTGTGCCTCAGTTTCCACTCCTGTAAAATGGGAATAATAATGACAATGAGCATTTTTTCCCCCCTGATAGTAGAGTTTTCCCTCCTTTACATCATCAATTCTGGAAATAGCACCCGTTTTTCCTGGGGAATGGCCCCTGTACGCCCAGGTCCTGTGTTTAGAAAAGGTTTCACCCTGGCCCACAGGAGGGTTTCATCCTCATGCCTCCCTGATTGTTCAGAGGGGGCTGCTGGACCCCTGAAGCCTCGGCGAGACTCAGTGTTAAGACTTCTGCTGGAAGCGTTGAGAAACAGAAACTCTCGACAGGGTTTCAGAGAGCTTAGGGTTTCTGATTAGAGCTGCTCATGGCCATTTTGCCTCCATGAATGGAGAACTTGATCGAGATGAAAGAAGTCTACACAAAGCCACGAGATGGGGCGAGAAAGGTTCCTGATAGCATCCTTCAAACGCCTGGACCAGCTCAGCCTGAAAACCTACCTCAGGGTTTTTAATCACTGTTTTTTGCAAAAGCCAGTTTGTGTTGGGTTTTCTGTCCCTTGCAAATGAAGAGTCCTTCAATTATATCTACAATAATAATACATCCTTCTCTGGTCTTTTGGAGAATCAAGTGAGTCAAGCCATGGAAGCCTCTTAGCCCCGGGCCTGGCACACAGTAGGTACTCAATAAATGTTCCTTTCTCCCAGGGCCTCAGTTTTCTCATCTGTCAGATGGGCACATTAAACTGCATCCTATCATTTCTTAGTGGAGGGGGAGACCCTGCAGAGAAGTCAGGGCAGTTCTAGTCAAATACCAGGAAGTGTTGTGGTAGGAAGATCAACAACCTCCCCAAAAATGTTCGCACCCGAATCCCTGCAAGCTGTGAATAAGTTACATACATGGCAAAAGAACTTTTGCAAATGTGATTGAATTAAGGATTTTGAGAGAAAGAGATTCTCCTAGATTACCCAGATGGGTCCAACCTAATCACACGAGTTCTTAAAAGAACCTGAAAATCAGGTCAGAGAGATGCAATGTTGCTGGCTTTGAAGATGGAGGAAGGGGACCTTGAACCAAGGAACATGGACAGCCACTAGGAGCTGGAAAAGGTAAGGAAATGGGTTCTCCTAGATCTTCCAGAAAGGAACACAGCCTGACTGACACATTGATTTTAGCCAAAGTGTCAGACTCCTAACCTCTAGAACTGTAAGATAATTAATTTGTATCGTTTTTAACCATTGAGATTGTGATAAATCTTTTTTTTTTTTTTGAGGGCAGTGTCACTGGCCCTCATATGTGGGACTCGAACCGGAGCCTCTGGCTTCCCAAGCCAGCGTTTAACCACCGCGCCACTTGGCCGGCCCTGTGATAAATCTTTACAGCAGAGATAGAAACTTTTTTACAAGCATTCGTACATTTACTTATTTCATTCATTCATTCATTCATTCATTCAGCAACTATGTATCAGGCCCTGTTTATAAAACATACTTAGCTTCTGCTCATAATCTACTTGGGGACACAGATAATTAATACTCAGTTTGAAAAGCTCTATAATAGGAAAATTAAAGCTCATTTTGATGAGTGCTACAATGGGGGTCCTACAGGTTGCTGCGGGAACACAGAAGAGGCATCTAACCCAGCTTAGGGGTGGGGCAAAGGGTGGTCAGAGAAGACTTCCTGTAGGAAGCACTGTCTAAGCAGACACTTGAAAGCATGAGCAGAATTAACCAGAATATAAGCAGTGTGGTCTGGCACAAGCTAAAAAGTGTACAGTGGTGTATTAGTCAGGGTTATCCAGAGAAACAGAACTGACAGAATGTGTATATATGCATAGAGAGAGATTCATTTTAAAGAACAGACTCACATGATTGTGGAAGCTTGGTAAATTCAAACACTGCGGAGTAGGCCAGCAGGCTGATAGCCTAGGGAACAGTCATGGTTTGGTTTCAAAGCCCATCTGCTGGCAGAATTTCTTCTTGACCGGGGAGGTCACAGCCTTTATTGTGACCTCTGGCAGGAGGAGGCCCACTCCAGTTACGGAGGGCAATCTCCTTTACTGAAAGTCCACCAATTTACTGTTAATCTCATCCAACAAACTTCTTCACAGAAACATCCAGAATAATGGCTGACCAAATATCTGGGCACTGTGGTCCATCCACATTGACGTATGTAAATGACCACTACAGATAGGCAACAATTTGCTCCACGACATATGGGCAAAGAAAAGATCAGATTAGCTTATTTGACTCAATCACTTAAGGACATCCCTCTACCTGTTACCGGCCAACTGAGCAGCACCAACCCCCACCACTGAAAAACTTTAATGTTTTCTTTTCTATACAAATGTTAAGTATAAAAATGTTAAGTCTCCTCCCTAGTTCTTTAGTTTCTTGGCTCTTGGGCCTTGATTGCTTTTCTGACAGGAAGATCCCCCCTTGCTTCTTAATTGCTTTGTAAATTAATTCCTGAATCTGAAACAATAGAAATCTCCTACTCCTGCTTCAGATAACTATTTGAAAGTCTGAGACTTCCTAATATCCCCCAGGCAAGGAAGCTAAATGTCAAACCCATTCTGTGTCCAGACAACTGACTCCACCTGAGTGATGGACTGAATAGCCACAAGTTTCATAAGAACTAACAGATTTATATTTTTGTCCTCATTCAGGAGCCTTGAGGATACAGGGGATACCCCAACAAGCAAGAAGCCAACATGATCTTCCAGGTGGAGCTTGAGACCCCTTCCTCTCATCTGAGATCAGCTAGGGCGAGAGTTCCGTGAACCCCAATAGGCAGGAACAGCTCTACGCCCCTGCCCAGCAGGAAGCAGATACAGAAGAAGAGACCTCCTGTCCCTCAGCTTCCCATAGAGATTTTACGGGGATCACGTCTCTCAAGGAAAACCTAGGCAGGTAGTTAGAGGCAGGCATTGGGTCTCTGCATTCCTGCACGTCCCACAGTGTGACCGCCTGAGGGACATCCCCTCTCCACCCAAAACTCCTCTTTGTATTGTAATTACCTACCCCTGTGGGAAGAGCAAATGGGCGCAAAATATCCAACTAGATCAGACCAGTCACTCACACCTACACAGTACCTCTTGTTAATCATAGGGGCCAATCAAGTGGTCCTACGCACAGGAAGAACAGCCCATCCTGGAGAAAAAGGATAAAAACCCCAAGTCCTGGGAGGGAAGCGCGTGGCTGCTACTGCCACTTCTGTCACTTCTGTTGCTGCTTCTTCCCTTTAAGCCTCACCTTTGCATATGCCCCCTCCACACTCTTTGGTAATGGGCCCTTAGGCCATCCTCTAGTCTGGATGTACTGTCTTTTCTAATAAACTACTTATTTTACTGCTTTACTCTGGTATCTCGTTCAATTCTTTGCTCCAGTTGCCAAGGACCTGGACTCTGCGCCGAGAAAGGCCCACTCTCCGACAACACCAGGAGAGGCCTTCCATGGGCCTGGAAAGTTCTGTTTGAGGCTCTGAAACACTAAAGTTCCTAGAGATACCAGAATCCACACTCAGAATCATAAAGGGATTTTGGGGAGAGAGGAGGGATTGATAAATACTTGTCATTTCTCTGAGACATCTGCAGGAGTAAGAATCAGTCAGAAATGAGTTCCTCAACAAGTGACTTTGCCACGGGCATGTTAAATAGAAGAATGCACTTGTGCAAAGGCCTTGGGGCAGGAGACTAGCAGCAAGGAGGCAATGGTGCACACAGAGAATGAGGAAAGAGTGGTGAGAGCTGAGGCGGGGGCAGTAGGTAGAGGCTAGACCACAGTAGGGCCTTGAGTCAGAGTAAGAAATTCGAAATATATCCTGAGGATGTGGGAGGTGGGGAGGGGGAGGGGGAGACCCAGAATACTCTGAACAGGAAGCAACATAATCACATTTGTGTTTTGACAACACAAGCTTTCTGCTCAATTGGGCAGAAAGTGTCCTTGAAGGGTGTTATACACTGAATCATGTCCTGCCAAAAGTACTTGCTGAAATCCTAAGCCCAGTGCCTCAGGATGTATCTGTGTTTGGTGACAGGGCCTTTAAAGAGGTAATGAAGTTAGAACAAGGTCATATGGGTGGGCCCTTAATCTCAGATGTCTGGTGTCTTCGTAAGAAGAGGTAATCATAGACAGGCACAGAGGGAAGACCCTAGGAAGAGACACATCTACAAGCCAATGAGAGAAGCCTCAAAAGAAACCAACCCTGCTGACAACTTGACCTTGGACTTCCAACCTGTGGAACTGCAAGGAAATACATTTCTGCTGTTTAAGCTGCCCAGTTCATAGTACTTTGTATGGCAACCAGAGCAGGCTTACACCTGGGGCAAAAATGGCTGCCGTGGTTTCTCAGGTGAGAACTGACAGAACCTAGGGTGAGGCTTGGTCTGGGGGAGAGGGGCAGATGGCCCCGAGAGGTGCTCAAAGGCCCGAAGCTGGGTAGGGCCTGAGACCAGACACATCGGCTTCCCCTGTAGGGGACCCTACAGGCCTTGGCTGTGTGGAGAAGGGCAGGGCCGGGTGGTGATTTCGCCACATCTGGAAAACAGCTCTCCTGCCAGCCACGTTGCTGCACATTTCCACCCCATGTGCTGCTGATTTCGCCCCCGAGCCTTCAACAGACTTCCTTGAACCCGAATCTTTCTTTTCCCTCATCTCTTGGACAAAGTGGCATTTTTCAAAGCTTGGTCACACTAAAAACAACTTTTTATCAAGAAGGATCAGATAATTTTTCTTCCTCTTAGAGCAAGATCACACCCAGGGGATACACTGTTAATTGTTTTGTGGAAGCTTGTCATTTGGACACCTCTAGTGTATAGTTCTAGAAGCAACACACACACACACACACACACACACGATTATTTTTATAGATAGTAATGTTTACATATTGGGATGTATATAGTTATATATTAATAGTAATTTATTGAGTTATAATTACAAATACAGTAATGCATATAGATCTTGGACTGTCAGCTTCATGATTTTTAACCTGTTTACGCTGCTGTAAGCCCCACCCAGACCAAGGTGTAGAACACTTTTGTCTCCCCAAAAAGTCCCCTCTACTCCTCTGTAATCAATAACCAGCCCCTACCCTTCTCAAAGCAACCATAATCTGACTTTTATCGCTGTGGTTAAGTTTTGTCTGTTTTTGAACTTCATATAATGTACTAATACAGCCTGTAGTCTTTTGTGTCTAGTTTCTTTCACTTGATGTTTTTGAGATTTATCCCCGTTGTTGCACTTATCTGTAGCCATTCTTTTTTACAGCTGACTAGTATTCCGTTATATGACTGCCATAATTTATTTATCCAGCCTCCAACTGATAGACAAGGGCCAACGTAGTTTAAGCAAAACAGACAGAGGTCATGTTGAATTTCAAGGAACAGAATGTGAGGGCTGGATGGAGGGAACCTTAAAGGTCATCAGTCTCCACTTTCTTATTTCATGCCTGAGGCCCAGAGAAGGAAAGTGACTCATCCATGGTCCCACAGCTTTGTCAGGGCAGAACTAAGATCCAAACCCAGTCTTCTACTTCTCTCTTTTATTGAGGCTTTTTAAAAATTCCTCTCCATATCTCATCATATATCTTTAAAAGGCGTGAAAAAAAAAATCTATCCTTGACTTCCTAAAAGGATATATTCTTTAGGCATGTACGTGGCAGGGAAGTGGGGATTGGGTCTGGAGTGTGGGGGAGACCATTTTCTCCCAATAAAGTCTGACATTTGCCTTGGCAGGAGCTGTCAGCCTGTCAAGCCTGTGGCACCTGGCCATGTCTGTCTGCTGCATGCTCCCCAGGGTGCCATCTTAGAAATGGAGGCCAGGAAATGGCAAGGCTTGTGTGATCTGGAGGGCACCGGGCTGGGCGGAGACAGCCTCGGTGTGGAGCCCCAGCCTGGCACTGAGCCTGGGGAGGGCCAAGCAGCAAGAAAAAAGGAGGATAAAGGTCCCAAGGAGGTAACGCTAATGTTTTCTTTAATTTTTCAGGCCCTTCATGAATGGGACCACAAGATTTGGGGTATCTGGGGCAGGGGGAAGAGTCCAGTTTGCTGGACACCCTGGGTTGGGATCCTTGTTCAACTGGCTATGTGGCCTTGGGTGAGTCATTTTCCCTCTCTGAGCCTCAATTGCTTCATCTGCAAGATGAAGAGAATCACTTCGATGGGAAAGGTCAAGAGAATCCAATGAGATGACAATGGGAGAAAGAGGATGGGTCCAGTTGAGTTTTTTTGTTCTTTCTGTAGTTGATGGCTGAGAAATCTCCAGGCCACACCAACTAATGGAGCTGCTAAGTTAGTGAAGCCTCCCCATCCTAGATGCAGAGCAAGCCGGGCAGCTTCCACAGGCATCTCAACAATTCACATCTGTCCAGCTCTAGGACAGGGAGATAGCCGAGCACTCATGATGGAAGAACATGGCTGTCATTCTTCACGGGAAGGAAAGGGTATGACTCTGGGACTTTCTTGGTGAACAGATGCTGCTTGCCCTGTGACTTGAGCAAGTGTCTTCCTCTCTCCAAGTTTCTTCACCTTTAACTGTAAAATGGGATTAAATACGTCCCCCTCTGTTGCATGAATATCATGATGATTAAGTAATGATTGCAAAGCACTTAACACAGTCAGGTTAAGTGAAGCAGATAAAAGAATGGGGGGTTCAGGCTGGGTTTGAATCCTGTCTCCACCGCTTTCTAGCTGTGCAGCCTCGGAAAACTTGTAAAATGGGGACGTGACTAAAATGCATCTCACAGAGTGGTTGAGTAGCACCATCAAGGTGACAGATATAAAAAAAATAAAGTGATTTGAAGCTGACCAAACGCTCTTGAATAGTAGGACATAGGCATCATCAGGGTGAGACGACAACTGTTGAGGATTCACTACTCCTTAATCTCCTTGTCTACTAATCACAGCAGTGTAATTGAGCTTCATCAGTTCAAGCAATATAATTGGACTCTGTGCCACTATGGCTGCCTCTTTTTTATTTTTAAAATTATTCTCTTTCTAGAATGGGTCAGTGTGGTAGTTGGAAAGAATGTGGACTTTGGGTTCAGGCTGAGTGTTGAATCCTGAGATCAGCTGTGTGAAACTGGGCAAGGCACCCTCCTCTCTGAAGTTGCCTGCCCTCCTCTGGAAAATGGGGGTGATTATGCTGACCTTGCTGGGTTCCCCTGAGGATGGGATGATGCTTTGCAAAGCCCAGGATCAGCCTCCTGGACTAGGGTATCCTGGCTTGTCTTTGTGTCCGAGTTGCCATGGTAGTAAATAAAAGTTTGGCTCAAGGGCATAAGACTAACCCCTTGCCATTAATGGAATGTTGGTGTTTGTTTGCTGTTCTGCGACCTCCACTCCTCCTTCTGCAAATAGACACAAGGTGAAGGCACAGCCCTGCGTTCCAGGAAACAGTCATGATTCCTGGCTCCTTTGCCTTCCTCTGGCCATCCAAAACAAGGCTAAGGAAGTCTGCTCCAGGGGCGGGAGAAGCATCTGGGCTTTGATGTCCAACAGACCTTGGCTTGGTCTGTCTTGTTCATTTTAAATGGCATTCCCCCGGGCAAGTGACTTCATGGCTGTGATCCTAGGCTCCCCATCTGTGAGCTGAGGATAAAATGGCCCTTACCCAGAAGGGTTACTGGGGCTTCTTCTGTATGTAGTGAGTGGTACCTCTATTATTGTTATGATGGATAAAGCTGGCTTGGCATGTGACTTACTGTCCAAATAGTGAACTCTCTAGCAAGGCCTTCCCCTTCCTGGATCTCTGTAGGACCCAGGTTAGCACACTCACATTTGACAACATCAACCAAGTTGGCACATAGTAGATGCTCAATAAATGCTAATCCTTGCTCCTCCAAATGCTCACAGGTAGGTCTGAGAAGGCCCTGGAACTTCTTTGGACATCAGAGTCGTCATTTTCTTCTGCTCAGCCCTTTACAATGTTCACTGGGCTTGAGGTCTCCATCAGATCCCAAGACAGGGTGGGACAGGGGTAGGAAACTCAGTAGGGAGACTCCTGTTGAGTGGTTCCATCAATGTGGCAGAGCTGGTATGTGATGGCAGCCGTGCTCACTCCATCTGTTTCCTGTCCATTATTCATTCATTCAACAAACATCTGTGTGCTCTGGGCATAAATTGGTTAACAGGACAGACTTATCTTGGCCTATGGAGTTTATAGTCTACCTGAGAAAGAGACATGAGTAGATAATTACACAAGAATTTCTTAATCACAAGGGTGATAAATGTTAAAATGGGAAATGCAGGGAGCATGAGTATATAGAGGTGAGCCAGTCAGGGAAGGCCTCCATGAGGAGGGGCTCAACCTGAGTACCCTGAGAGCAGAGCCTGAGGCAGGGATTTGTGTGCGAGGGGTTTATGTAGGAGGGGACCCTGGGGAGCAGCAAGTGGGGAGAAGGGACATGGCAGGAGGGGTGTGTTATCAAGGTCGTTACTTCGGGCAGCTGGGCCTGCTCCGCTGAGACCACCTGAGGAGGGGACAGAGGACTTCCTGGCAGTGTCACAATATTCCAGAGCCACATTCTGTGCCTGTTAGAGTCCATGGCAGCTTGGAGGGTCCGGGGGGAGTATGCCAGCTGGTGGGGCAGCTCTAAATTCGCCAGCCTGTCAGAGGGGTGGCCCATCTGTCACAGTCCCAGGTCCCCAGTGTTTCTGCTGGGCCCTCTGAGTCTTGGAGTGGAAGTATTTTCTGGAACAGGACATCTTTCCACAGCACAGGGCTCCTTCCAGATGCCCACCCAAAGCGGCATTTCTCAGAGCATCCAGCCGGTGGCTTTCTCCACCAGGCATCTCCACTATGACCCAGGTGGCCATGAGGCGCGTTGGTGAGAAGTAAATTTCTTCCCTTCTCCTCTCTAGACTTCCTGCCTCCCAGACCCTGAACGGCTTTGGAAAGTAGGAAATTCCCAGGCAAGTTAGGCTTTGTGCCTGGAGTTTGGATCATGGATGGGTAGGGCTTGGGTGGCCTTGGAACCCAAAGAAGGTTGGTCTCATGCACAGCTGTCTCTAATGGATTTAGGAAGCCCGAGGTATTTTCCACACTTGCCCTGCTGTCCCCCAGCCATCCCATTTGCTAGGCAAGTGGCTTCTGGCCAGGTGTGGGGCTGGAGGGAAGATGCCTTCGGCGGGGAGGCAGAGCTACATCTTGGCCCTTCCGCTGACAGGGGCAAAGCAATGGGATGGGAATTAGGAGACCTACTTCCAGGCTCACCTTCTCCTCCAGCCATTATTGCAAAAGGACCTAAGACAATCTGAAGTGCACGCTCGAGGTTCTTTTCAGTGAATGCTGGCAGTGGCCAACAATTAGGATCAAGTGAGGATTTGCGGCTGCCCCATAGTCTTGCTACCAACTTATAATGATAGCGAGTCAAGGGCAGAAGTCTGGCCCCACAATGCATTCATTAAGCAAGTATTAGGAACAAGCAGGCTCCAAACAGTTCATGCAACATGTTATTAAATTCATCTGAGGCAGACCTAAGAATATTCCAGAGCCACATTCTGCAACTGTTAGAGTCCATTCCAGGCATCCAGAATCACCCACGAGGATGGCTGCAGGCAGATCCACAGGGACCAGCCTGGAATGCCTCCTGGGGGCTCGCTAGATCTCTCACCTTGTTCATGCCAAGGGAGGGAGCGTCTCTAAAACGTCTTAGCCAAGCTATATATTCTGAATCTCATCAAGTGCATCAACAAGGGCCTGTTTCTAGCATCCATTAAGCTGTCTGATAAGCCACTAATTTCGCCTCTGAAAACCCATTTATTGTTAACAGTCATTATGCTAATCAGAAAAGCCTCTAGTGTTGATCAACACGAAGGATGGAGAAGCTCTTATCCTAGTGGCTTCTGGGGCCAGGGCGGCCTTCCTGGAGAGAGTGCCAGCTGGCCACCTCCAGACTGTGAATTCCAGATTAAACAACTGATAACTCCTCTGGAGCTGGAGCTTGAACAGAAACACAGAATTCAGAACAAGAACACAGAACAAGAATTCATACCACATTATCTTCTTTGTAGTAGTTTAGACTTGACTTCAGACATCGTGGTGGTAACCTTCTAACTCACGGGGCCTTTGTGTCCCCATCTCTAAAGCAATTGGTGCCTCAGGCCCTTGGCACAGGCTCCTGCTCTGGGGACAGTCTTGGGCAAGGCTGTTTCAGGCTCCCTGTGCACAAAGCTGGTCATTTTCCAATGCCTTTCTTTTTTTGAGGTATGGGTGACATATAACATTATATTAATTTCAGGTATAAAACATACTGATTCAATATTTTTATGTCTTCTGAAAGGATCACCACAATAAGTCTAGTTCATATCCGTCATCACACATAGTTACAATTATTTTTCTTGTAATGAGAAGTTTTAAGACCTATTTTCTTAACAACTTTCAAATATACAACATGGTACTCTGAACGATTGTCATCATGCTGGACGTTACATCCCCAGAGTTTACTGATTTTATAACTGGAAATTTGTCTCCTTTGACTGTCTTCACCCATTTCATCTCCTTTGACTGTCTTCACCCATTTCTCCCACCCTCCATCCCACCAATCTGTTCTCTGTGCTATGAGCTTGTTTTTGTTTTTTAGATTCCACATATAAGTAAGATCATACAGTATTTGTCTTTCTCTGTCTGACTTATTTCACTTAGCACAATGCCCTTAAGCTCCATCTATGTCGTTGCAAATGGCAAGAGTTCCTTCATTTTCATGGCTGAATAATACTCCATTGAATATATATACATGTATATATATACAGAGGATGCAAAAAAAAAGTGTATACACATTTTAAGAAAGGAAAAAAATATTAAAATTGTAATACTCAATATATACTGATAACAAAAGATGAATACAAATCACGCTTGACTTCTGCAATTACAAGAGGTGCTTAAAGTGGTTACCATCAGTGTCCAGACACTTCTGATTACGGCAAACTACTGCTTGAGCAATGCTGACCAAAGTGTCCACTTGTATACATTTTTTTCGCACCCCCAGTGTGTATATATATATAATATATACCACATCTTCTTTATCCATTCCTCTATTGGTGGACACTTAGGTTGCTTCCATATCTTGACTATTGCAAATAATGCTGCAGTGAACATAGGGGTGCATATATATTTTCCTTAGGATAAATACCCAGAAGTGGAATTGCTGGATAATTTGGTAGTTCTATTTTTAATTTTTGAGGAACCGTCATACTGTTTTTCACAATGGCTGCACCAATTTACATTCCCACCAACAGGGTACAAGCGTTCCTTTTTTCCACATCCTCACCAACACCTTTTATTTCTTGTCTTTTTGAAAATAGTCATTCTAACAGGCATGAAATGATATCTCATTGTAATTTTATTTGTACTTTCCTGATGATTAGTGACTCTGTGCACCTTTTTCATGTACCTGTTGGCCATCTGTAGGTCAGATCCTCTGCCCATTTTTAAATCAGATCATTTGTTAATGTCTCATTTTGGCAAAGGCAGTCCTGCCTCCCAGTTGGACCTCGCTTTGTGAAGAGGAGCAGTTGCTCATCCTGAGGCCTCTATCCCAGCATGCTGATCCTTAGGAAAATATGCCTGTTTGCTGCTGATGGAACCAAGCCACATCTCTTTTGTTCAACTGATCATTCATTTGTTCATTAGCAATTTTTTGGCTGTTTTCCATGTGCCAATGACTGCTAGTGTTGATTCTGTCTCCCCTGCTAGACTATAGGTTGCACCCTCTGTGCTAGCACAATGTTGGCACTTAGGAAATAGAGAGTGAGTGCATGAACGAAGGACAGGGAAGGAGAAGGGTGTTTGGGGGGCAGGGAGTGGGGCAGAGGCATGCCTGCAGGCTTCTGCTTGTCTGGCCGACATGCTGGCCCCTCTTCTCCCTCAGGTTCCTTGGCCCCTAGGTCTTAATTCTTCCCCTTGGTTGGTGTTAAACCTTGAGAGAGGCTGAATTAAGTGTGATGCTGCCTGAGTGCCTTGGTAGAGCCGTGCCAATTAGCTGATTGCCAAAGCAGGCGGAGCCACGATGTAAGCAAAAGCAATTGTGCTGTTTGTCAAAGATGTGCCAGTGCTGGGAAGTGTCTCTGTCCTGGGGTTTCTGAAGGGAGGGATCAGATTGTGACTTAGGGGTCGCTTGCCTCCTAAGAACAGAGCTGTGATTCCTTCCCCCTCTCCCGACCTTGGAGAGCACCAGCTCTGGGTGTACACAGGCATGTGGGTATGAAGATGTGTGCACATGTGCACACACACACACAGAGCCCTATGCACTGGCTCATATCAGGGATGGGTCACTTTTTTTTAGGGAGGTTAAACTTTACACAATTTGGGGGATCCTCCTTCAGACAAAGATTTCAAAATAATCAATACAAATTTAGGTACACATGTGACTATGTATTTAGAATTAAAGAAAACCACAATGTTACAATTTTTTTTAAAAAAACTGACAAATACCAGAAACATCACAAAAGCTAGAAAAATCACATATACTATATTCATGAAGTCCCTGATAGCATCTTAAATGCATTTCCTACTTTTTGGGGCTCTATCTTCTTTGATAGTCCCTTCATATGCACACGATTTTGTATAATATTTCCTATTTAGAGAAAAGAAAGTTAAAACAGTCTTTCACCTGGCACGGCTGATTGAAATTTTTATTATATTGAAGTTTTTATTATAAGTTAGGATGCATAAAACATGTGACTTCAAGCACATATTTGCCGCTTAGCACAGCTTTGGGTCTGGGCCCTACAGACACAGGAATTCTGATCCACTCTATTTTGTATGTTTTCTATCACAAAAGAAGAAAAATATATGTACTTGATGTAATTGAAATGGTATGTGTTGCATTATTGGGCATATACTGTTTATCATCAAGGCATATGCCCTAATGGGAAAAAAAAAAGTTTTAACTAGGTGTCCATGAGAACTGAAACCAATGATAGTATGACATATCTGATGATTAAAAGAATTTACCATTTCTATAAGCCAAACTAATTTCCGGCTCTGTACATTTCCACTCTTGTTTCTCTTCTAAGGCCTACCTATTTCTGGCATACTAAGCACCAAAGAACACACAGAGATATTTCAGCACAACCTCAGGCCTCACTCCTTCATGTCACAACACAGGGAGAGTTGTCACCAAGCAGTAGCACTGCTAAGGTGAGAAATCATAAACTGTTGATGGAACAGACAATGAAGCACGCACATATACTTCACCGTTCCAAAACTAGATGTGTCTGAACTCAACTTGCCCAAAATGCTTCCTGTCATGAGGGTGTGACCAAGGGGAAGTCAGAGTTAGCAGTCATAACCAATTGTGGTTAGAATGTATTACCTTTCCCAAATGTCCATCAACTGATGAATAGATTAAAAAAATGTGGCGGGCCGGCCGAGTGGCGCGGTGGTTAAGCGCTGGCCTGGGAAGCCAGCGGCCCTGGTTCGGTCCCACATATGAGGGCCAGTGACACTGCCCTCAAAAAAAAAAAAAAAATGAAAAAAAAAAAACATGTGGCAAATCCATACTATGGGATATTATTGGGTCAATAAAAAGAATGAAGTACTGATACATGGATGAACTTTGAAACATTATGCTGGGTGAAGGGAACCAGACACACAAAAATTGTAGGATTCCATTCATATGAAACGTCCAGAATAGGCAAATCCATAGAGAAAGAAAGTCGATTAGTAATTGCCAGAGGCTGGAGGGAGTGGAATAGGGAGTGACAGGTAATGGTTCTGGGGTTTCTTTTTGGGGTGATGAAAAAGCTCTGGAAAAAGATAGTGGTGATGGTTATATAACTCTGTGAATATGCTAAAAAAAATAACAACACTGAATTGTACACTTTAAGTGAGAGAGTCTTATGGTTTGTGAGTTATCTCTCAAACTGTTATTTAGAAAAGAATATTACTTTTGCAAATTTTAGCAAATTGTATGATCAGGAGAACACACTGTGAGGATCCCCTCCCAGGGCCTTTAAAAGGCCAATGTGTCATAATAAATCCCCCTCTGGTGTATATGAATATCAGTTATTTATTGGTACAGTAGTGCTATATAACAAACAACCACAAAACCTCAGTGGAATACAACCATAAATCTGTATTTGGCTCATGACTGAACTGGGCTCTCCCAGGCAGTTCCTCTGATTCTAGTTTGTCTCCCATTGTGATGGTTTGGCATGAGCTGTCTGATCTAGGGTGGCCTCAGCTGCGACAAATGGGGTGACCTGCTTTTACACCACGTGTCTTGTCCTCTAACATTCTAAGCATATTTTCACAGTACAGGCAAGGATCAAAAGAGAGTAGCAGAACCACACAAACACGTTTTTAAGGCTCTCCTGCATCGTGTCTGCTAACATTCTATTGGCCAGAGCAAGCCCCATGGCCAAGTCCAGGTTCAGTGGGAACTTAGAGAGGAACTGCAAAGTCCCATGTCAGAAGAGGTGGATTCAGGGAGACATGATGACTCAGGACCACTAAGGCAATCAATTTTGTCTGCTTTTATGTATATACGTGTGTGCCTGCACATGTGTTTGCAGGTGTATGTGTATCTATATGTAATATAAGTGTGTTCAGGTGTAGGTATGTGTGTGCATCTGAAGCTGCTGTGTGTGTACACTTTCTTTGAATGTGTATACATGTGCTACATGTATGCATGCATGGGCACATTCTAGATGCTTCTTTGCTCATGTGTCTGTGAAAGTGTGAGCTTTCCTAGATGGGTGCCAAGGGTAGTGGGCTGAGGATAGTGCCAAGTCAATGTATTTGCCACCCCAAACCCCAGTGTCAGTGAGATCAGTGAGATTCTAGAATCTGTGTCCTTGCTTGTCACTTCCCCAAGCGAAGCAACTAAGAGGGACATGAGCACAAGCTCTGAAATCAGGAAGGCTGGATTCAGATACCAACTCTGCCACTGACTGGCTTGGCAACTGATTCCAGCCCGTTTTCTGATCTGTAAAATGGGGATACCACTTCCTAGTTTCCCTGTGAGTACCCTGTGAGGCAGTGCTTGAGAAAGGGCTTTGTTAGTTACAAAACCTCTGAGGAAGTGATTTCCCTTCCTGCTCCATATCCTGAAGGCTTGACCCTCTCCAGATGCTGAAACTGGAGGTGGCTCTGCATCTCTTAATGTGCTGCCATGGCAACCACTGCCTCCTGCTCAAATGTCAGCAGTGCAGGGATGGGGTTCTGTCGCCCCCACACTACTGGGCCCAGAGTGGGGGAGGGGGGTCATGGTGGGGGAGCAGGCTCACTAGAAATCCCTTCCCTTTCTAACTGGGTCAGGGAAAGATTCAGGGAGGTTCTTACTTGTCTTTGTTTCTTCTGCTCTGTGTTCCTTTAGCCATGCCCCCTCCAACGGCAGCTTAGTTTAGTGCTGGAGCAGTATCTTCAAACATTAGCCCACCTCAAAAATCACCTGGGCAGCTTCCAAAAATGCAGACTCCTGTGCCTCACCCCAGAAAGTCCGATTCAGTAGGTCTGAGGTGGGTACCAGGCACCTGCATTTTTTGTTTGTTTGTTTGTTTGTTTGTTTTGTTTTTAGAGGGCAGTGTCACTGGCCCTGGCCCTCATATGTGGGACCGAACCGGGGCCGCTGGCTTCCCAAGCCAGCGCTTAACCACCGCGCCACTCGGCCGGACCGGCACCTGCATTTTTAATAGGCTCCCTAGGAACCATACCCAGAGAAAACCTACACCCTGAGTGGGCAGCCCACTGGCCCATGCCACTGGTTCCCACAACATAACCAGCCACTGCCTTCATTTATTCATCCATTCATTCATTCATTCACTTAATCACTCATCAGTTTATTTATTCACTCATTCAATTATCCATTCATCCACTCATACTCACACTTAAATAACCATTTCCTCATTTATTTGCTTATTTATTTAAAATGCACATTTATTAATGTCTTAAGCTTTGCAAGATGAAAGATAATTAAGTACACAGTCCCTACAGCCCTGTAGGAGGTTCCAGGGCAGTGTTTTTCAGGCTATAGCAAAATGAATTTAATGAACCGACTAGCATGTTTTAGAAAATGAAGCAGAATAGACTATGATAGAAAATAATAGAGTGCATAGCAGGTAGGATGGAAAAGGAGTGTTTGGGAAATTTTTGCATTCATTGTGTATTTGAGTGTTGGCATTGGATTTCAATGTGAAATGTATTTTCCAGTTGAGGGAAGGGGGAGCATGGAAACAAATGCCAACACTGTATGCTGGTGCTAGAGAGGGGATGTGCTGGGGGCGCCAGCAGAGCTCAAGCCTTCTGCCAGGTTGACGTCAGCGAGGCTTCACACAGCAGGTGACACCTGAGCCAGGTCTTGAACCATGAGAAGTTTTTCTACTGAAGAAGGAGGAAAGAGATTGCAGAGAGAGGAAACAGCATGTGTAAAAGTGTGAAAGCAATAATACTGAATGTCAACTATAATTTAATATATATATAGTCAGCAGGATATGGAGCACAGCATAGGGAATAGTGTCAATGGAATTGTAACAGCTGTGTATGATGTCAGAGGGGGAGGGGGTTGTCACTTTGTGAGGGGTGTACATGTCTAACTACTATATGGTTTTGTACACCTGAAACTAATAACAACAACAACAACAACAACAACAACAATGAAACCACATAGGCGTGGACACGCAGAGAGACTAGCCAGATGACCAGGGGGCCTGGGGCACAGAATGTGTGGCTGGAAATGGTGGGAGTGGAGGCTGGGCAGTAAGAGAAGGGTGGGTCCCAAACGGCTTTGAAAGCCAGGAAAAGTGCTTAGGTTTTATTATGATACTGTCTGGAGCCACTGGAGAGAAGGCCGGCAAGTGATGTGCTCAGAGTGGCCATTTAGAGAGACCACGCCAGCAAGAACGGGGCAGGGCGACCAGCAGAGGCCTGTAGCTATTATGTGGTGAGAGATGGTGGTAGCTGGAGTCAGGCAGAAGCCTGTGTTTGGGGTTGAGAGATACGGATACACTTGAGAAGTCAAGTGTTTTAGGAGGTAAAAGAAATAGGAAGTGATGACGGGACGTGGGAGGGGCCATTGGGTAGAGTTCATGATGAGGCCTGGGTTCCTGATGTGGGAAGCTGGGGGGATGGAGAAGCTGTTTATTAAAATAGCAACCCTTGGTCTGCCTCTTTTTAAGGGTCTCCATCTTCAGCACAGCCTTTTGCCCTGGGAGTGGAGGTAGTTACCCAACCGTCCCAATGGGAGGGGCAGTTTTATAACTTTATAATTAAAAGAAATTAAGCCAGTCAGAGAGGTTCATTGTGGAAATCATAATAGCAGTGTGGTGTCCATTGTTAATCCAACTTCCCCTCTTCTGGGTACCTAGAGGCTCACCCTTCCCCCTCCCCGTGATGGCAAATGTTCTGTATCAGCTTGCTTGGACCGTGAGGTACCCAGATATCTGGCTAAACTTGATTTCTGGATGTGTCTGTGAGGGCATTTCTGGGAGAGACTAGCATACTGAATAAAGAAGACGGCCCTTCCTAACGCAGGTAGGCAACGGTTTGAATAGAACAGAAAGGTGGAGGAAGGGAGAATTCTCTCTCTCTGCCTGACTGCTTGAGCTGGACATTGTTCTTCTGCTCTCAGACTGGGGCTAACACCATCTTCTGGTTCTCAGGCTTTGGACCCAGATGAGAATCACACCCCCCGCTGTCCTGGATATTGTGGGGCTTCTCAGCCTCCATCAAAGTGCAAATCAATTCCTACAATTAATCTCTTTATACATATGGAGATAGATTTAGATAGATAGATGTAGAAACCCACCCATCTCCTATTAGCTCTGTGTCTCTAGAACCCTGACTAACACGCCTTTGTAGGTGGGCGTGGGCCTGCATGTGAGAGGCAGTGATGTGCTCGTATGTCATCTCTAGTCAGACACCTCTAGTTGTTACTGCTGCTGCTCAACGTTTCACTTCTCTGTTTCCCTGACCTGAGGAACCATGAACCCTTACATCAAAGCATCAGCATCATAAATTGGTGAAACCTCAATCAGCTGGATCTCTAAGTGAAAGGCCCCCCTGCTTGCCTGGACCAATCCTTTGCTGGACATGTAATGTGAGCTAGAAATAATTCTTGGTTGCCTTAAGTCACTGAGATGTGGGGTTATTTGTTACCCAACACAACCTAGGCTATCCTGACTGGTATAAAACTCCACTGTTTACTGAGCATCTAGTACGTGCCAGGCTCTTTCCTTATAGAATAGCTAGATCAGGGGTCGGCAAACTGCGGCTCGCAAGCCACTTGCAGCTCTTTCGTTACTACGTTCTGTCTCAAAAGTTTGCCAACCCCTGGAAGGGCCAGTCCTGTCCCTCACAACAATTTAAAAATTATTCGAGAACCATAAATATGTTTTTACATAAACACCATTATGGGAATAATATCCTTTAAAATTTTTATAAATGAAACTATGATAGTTTTATTTTCATTTTCAATTTTTACTTCAGAGCCTGTGGTTCATGAGCCACAGTTTGCTGACTCCTGGCAGCTCTTCCATCTCAAAAGTTTGCCGACCCCTGATCTAGAAGGAACTTGTTACTACGTAAGAGTCACAGTGCTTCATTGTTGAGAATGCTTGTAGCGTCCCATCTAATTCAGAGTGAAAGCTCCACTCTTTCCACTGTGACCTGGAAAGCCCTGCTTTGACCTCCCCTACTCTCCCAGCTTATTCCACCCCGATTCTACCCGCCTCCTTGCTATTCCTTCAGTATGCCAAGCACGCTACCACCCCAGGGCCTTTGCACTTATTATTCCTTCCACCTAGAATGCCATTCCTCTTTTCCTTATGGTTTCCCATCTCACCTCCTGTGCTCAAACATCTCTTTTTCAGTGAGGTGTTCCTTGGCACCTAACTTTATCTAAATGTTTAACCCCCTCATGACAGACTTTTCAACTGCCTCCTTTGCTTTATTATTATTTTTTCCTTATCATCTTTGCCCGGTTGAATGCATATCTTGTTTCCCTTGTTTACTCTCTGTCTCCCACTGGAATGGGGACTCCCCAAGGGGTAGGGACTTTCGTCAGCTTTGATTCCTGCTGAATCCCCAGGGCCTGGCACATTGGAGGTTCTCTGAAAATTCATTTGAATGAGTGAATACATGAGCTTTTTGAATCTTCCCCACAACCTGTGAGGAACGGGTTGTTAGTCCCATCTTTAGAGGAGGAGCAGAGATGCTGCATCTGGCCCAAGATGACACAGTAGCAAGTGATTCACAGAGCTGAGGGTCTAAAACTGGCCTGTCTCATAGGCAGGGTGAGCAATACTGTGGGCGGCTTTTCTTCTTTTTCTGAAGTGCCTGCCAGGCTAGTTGCTCTTCAGGTGATTACCACCACCCAGATCCCACTTCTTAGCCTGGCATAGAGATGTGTGAGGGGCGAGGGCTCTCTACGCTCACCTGCTGGGGCAGCTAGTAGCGCCACCTACTGGACAGAAGAATCCTTCTGCATCTCTGCACTGGCTGGTGGCTGGGAGGGACAAGTCAGGCTCCTCTTCTGGGACTTAGTTAGTCTTGAGGCCCTCAGAGTGTTGGAGTATGTGTCTACAGGGTGTGAGCTGAGAGACTCCATCATCCCCCCATTATTCACAGCCTTCTTAAGAGCTCCAGGACTGGATTTAATAGCTGGCTGGACCACTTCCTAGCTGTGCAACCCTGAGCAACCCCCTCAGCCTCAGATGTCTCATCTGTAAAATGGGAATAATCAAAGCACCTACCTCAGGGATGTGGTGATAGTAAAATATCACCTCCTCCGAGAGAGGCCTTCCCAGATTATGCCCATCTAAAAGAGCTCTCCCATCTCCCTCCGAGCCATTCTTTATCCTTTTTCTTCGCCTTATATTTTTATTTATAGTACATACCACTACCTGACATTTTAATATTCCTTGCTTACTGTCTTTCCCCCCAAATGTCAGCTCTATCATGGTAGGGACTGTGCTGGGCACATTGTAGGGCTTACTAAAACTATTTATGAGCTCACACGCTTTGCACAATGACTGACACATACTAAGTATTCTGTAACTATTATTATCATGATTATGCAATTATTTATTCACTTATGCATTTATTCATTTGCTCATCTCTTAGTTGATTCACTCACTCACACATATTTCCCCTTTTGTTGTGGTGAAATATATATATAACATACAATGTACTGTTTTTGGTTTTTTTTTTAGCTGAGCCATCCTGCCACCTGTTGGCAGCTCAACGGCAACTCAGTTCGGGCTGGGCATCGAACCGTTGTTGCTCAGAGCTCAGCTCACACTCTTGAGCGAGCTCTTAACCAACTGAGCCACTCGGCCAGCCCAAAATTTACTGTTTTTAAGAGTGCAGTTCTGATGCATTAAGTACATCCATATTGTTGTCACACCATCACCACCATCCATCTCCAGAGCTCTTTTCATCTCCCCAAACTGAAACTCTATCCCCATTAAACACTAATTTCCCATGCCCCCTTTTCTCCAGGCCCTGGAAACCGCCATCCTACGTTCTGTCTCTATGATGTGACTACTCTAGGGGACCTTATGTAAGTGGAATCATACAGTATTTATCTTTCTGTCACATGTATTTCTTGAGACCCTACTACATGCATAGGGAGTAGTCCTTGCAGCACTAAAGTGAGACTTGAAGGAGATCAACGCAGGTAAAGCACCTAACACAGGGCCAGTCACAGAGGAAGAACACCCCAAAATGGACCTGGTCCCCTGCGTGCTCTTCTCGGAGCTGTGAGGCGGGCGGTGCTCCCATCCTGGACAGGGAATTCTCAGCTCCTTCCTGTCTGTACTTCCCTCAGTGGCTGCTGTATCCCTCACAGACACCAGGTGGCAGCCTTATGCCATGGAGAGGCCTTGCTGGCCTGCCAAACGGAGCCAATGGAGAGCTGGGGGAAGGGAGGCCTGTCTGGGGCTCCAGGGGCAGCAGGAAATGACTAAGAGGAAAGTTCCTGGGGGTGGGATACAGGAACCTCAGTCCTTCAGGGGTCGAATCCTGTGTGGACAGCAAGGCCCCAACAAGTAGGTGGAGGGACGGAGCTGCATGTTGCAGGAGAAAGGGCAAGGGGTTGGCGCTGGTCCCCTTTTCTGCTGTTGTGTCATTGGGTGAGTATCTTCATCTCTATGAGCCTCCACTTCAGCATCTGTAAAATGGGTGTCCTGATAGACTTTCTGCAGGATTGTGGGAAAGAGTGAGTGAAAAGCCAAAGCTGAAGCTTCTGGCACACAGCCAGCACTCCGTGTCTGTTGGCATCTCCTGGTATAGAGCGAGTTTCCCTCTGTGACCAGCAGACAGGAGGTAAGGGGCGTCTTTATTCCTCATCTTGTCACTCACCAAAGGTCACTCCAGTTCTTACTTAATAAGTTCTCACCACCGGCCAGACTCTAAGCCAGGAGCTTGGCAAACCCCAGAGGTCAGCACGCCCGTGTGCCCGCCGTACAGTGTGCACCTCTGAGGATCTTCTCAGGCCTGTTTCTCAGCCCCTGCTGGTTCCACAAGCTCTTCTGTTTTCCAAGCAGGAGCAGCCAAGCAGGGGTTGTCATATTCGCACAGACTCCTCCCTGACCTCAGAAAATAGTTTTTGTTGTTTATAAGAAAGCTGACTTAAGAGGCCAGACACAAAAGGTTACATATTATATGATTTCATTTATACGAAATGTCCAGAAAAGGTACATCCATAGGGACAGAACATAGGTGAGTGGCTGCCAGTGACTGGGGAGGGGAGGATGGGGAGTATCTGCTTAATAGGGTTTTATTTTGGGGTGATGAAATGTTCTGGAACTAGATAGAGGTGGTAGTTATACAACATTGTGAATGTACTAAACACCACCAAATTGTTTGCATTAAAATGATTAATTTTATGTTACGTGAATTTCATCTCAATTTTTTAAAGTCCAATTTAACAATATGTTACTGTTGTATTAAGGATAAGGGCTGGGGGCAAGAGCAGTGATTCCAAACCCTGAAATCCAAGGCTGGAGCTTTTCTCCCTCTAATGCTAGAGGAAGTAGCAGCATCCACCCATCTGTCTGTCCACGCGTCCACTAGCCTCCCAATCATTCATCTATCCCTACATCCACTCACTCATCCACTATTTATCTATTTACCTCTCCACCTATTCATCGACCAATATATTATTCCCTCTCTCCACTCACCTACTTGTCTATTCATTCACTCATCCATCCACCACCCATCCATCTACTCATTCACCCACTTATCTACCCATCTATCTCTCCATCTCTCCATCTCTCCATCTCTCCATCTCTCCATCCATCTCTCCATCTCTCCATCCATCTATCCATCCATCCATCCATCCATCCATCCATCCATCCATCCATCCATCCATCCATCCACCTATCCATCCATCCACTCATCCACCCATCTACCCATCCACCCAGCAGACTATTTAGCACCTCTCTGTCCCAGGCACCACAATTTCAATAATAAGCAACTCCAACATGGTTCGTATCCTCAAAGAGCTCCTGAAGTCCAATGGAAGAAACACACTTTTAAGTAATTAAAACAAGAGTGTGACAAATGCTCAGAGGGAAGTTCAGGAGGTTGTGGAAACCCTCGCCAGGGAAAGCTGACTCAGCATGGAGTTAGGGGGGTGTTGGGAGGGTTTCTTCACGGAGGCAGGATAGAAAGGGTAGCAGTTTTGGTGGGGCAGGGGGAGCAGGAAGGGAGCTTCTTGAGGAGGGAACTGCATGGTCAAATGCTGAGGTAAGAGAACATGGCGCAAAGAAATGTTCAGCATGGCCAGAGCTTAGTGGTTGAAGTGGGGAGGGCAGCGGCCAGAAAGGATGGAAGAAGGGCAGCAGCCCCAGAAGAGATGGATAGGGCTCCAGGGTCAGGACAGAGTTTGACGTCGTGTGGAGGGCAACGGGAGCCATGGGAGGTTTTAGTCAACAGTGACGAGGTCAGCTGAGGTCTGCAGGGTGGAGGCTGGATCCGAAGGAGTAGGACTGAGTCGGGGGACAGTGGGAACTGTCCTGGTCCAGGCTCCAGATAATGGGGTTTGGGGCTGCCAGCATGCCTGTGGAAGTGACAAGACTGAGATGGCCTCACATGGGGGTGTTCTCACTCGCTTTCTCCCATCCCCCACTGCCCTCAGCAAAGCCCCGCTTTCTGCTCCTTTAGCCTACTCTGCCTTTTCTGGGATCTGATGCCATGGGGCCTCATGTTTTATCACTCCCTATTACATGGTGGTTGTGGGGCTCAGGTATCTGCCTCTGGCTGCTCTGTGGTCTCTGGGCTGCTGTGAGGGGCAGGGCAAGGAGGAGGGAGGAGGAGCCCCTTCCAGGGGCAGGAGTCCAGGACCCACAGGGGATAGGTCTTTCTCACGGTCCTCCTCCCCTTCCCACCCCCATTTCAAAGCCCCTCACAGGGACTCATCTTGCACCACCTCTTATTCTAATGGAGGCACAGAGAGGCCAAATGACTTGCCCAAAGGCATGCACCTAGAAAGCAGCCACAACGAGGCTTGAACAAAAGTCTGCCTGACTTCTCAGCCCCCTGCCCTTTCAACTCTCATAACCATTCCCTTAATGTCATTATCTGCTTAAAAGTTGCTACAAAGTACTATCCATGCGTACATTTTCACATCCACACATCTACACGGAGAAACAGAATAACATGATGACCAAGCACATAGGGCCTGGGTCTGAATCCTGCCCCTCTCCTTACTGGGTGAGCTGTGTGACCTGGGGCAAGTTACTTAGCCTTTCTGTGTGTGTCTCTGTTTGCATCTGTCAGAGGAATAATGAAAGTGACTACCACATGGGATATTGGGATGGATCAATGATTTAACCTATATAAATGTAAAATGTTTTCATAATAGCTAACATTAATTGAGTGTGGGCCATATACCAAGTAGTGTTCTTATACTTTACACATGTTTAATAGTTTAATTCTCAGAACAGTTCTGTGAGACAGGCCTCACTATTATTCTTCTTTTACAGATGAGGAAACTGAGGCCCAAAGAGGCAAATTAAGTTGCCCTCAGTCACACAGCTAGGAATTAGCAGAGGCAGGATTCAAACAGACACAGGCTGAGCTCCCTTTAAAACAAAGGCTATATCAAGGGACAAAGAAGGACCCAGTAATCCCAGTTCAGGGTATTTATCTGAAGAAACCCAAACACTACTTCAAGGAGACCTGTGCATCCAAGTGTTCATTGCAGCACTGTTTACACTGGCCAAGATGTGGAGGCAGCCTGGGGGGTCTATGGATGGAAGAATGGATAAAGAGGGGGTGGTGCATATATACAATGGAATATTGCTTGGCCATGGAAGGGAATGGGCTCTTGCCACCTGCAGTGGCATGGATGGACCTGGAGGGTACTGTGCTGAGTGGAGTTAGTGTCAGACAGAGAAAGACAGATGCAATGTGATTTCTCTTACATGTGGAATCTAATAACAAAATTAACAACAACACAGAAGTAAGCTCATAGATACAGAAAACATTTTGATGGTTGTCAGATGGGAGGGGAGTTGGGGGTATGGGTAGAAAACAGGGAAGGGATTAAGGAGTACAAATTGGTTGTTACACAGTACAGTAGTCATGGGGCTGCAGGGTGTAGCATAAAGAACATTGTCAATAGTATTGTAATAATTATGAATGGTGTCAGATGGGGACGAGATTTGTTGGGGTGACAGATGAGAGAGGGTTTGGGGGACAGGGTGAAAAAGGTGAAGGGACTAAAAAGTACAAATTGGTAGTTAGAAAATACTCATGGGATGTAAAGTAAAGCATAGAGAATATAGTCAATAATATGGTAATAACTAGGCTAGTTATTATATAATATGAGTACTAGACTAGTCAGGGGATCACTTCTTAAATTGTATAAATGTCTAAGCACTATGTTGTACACTTGAAATTAATATAAAATAATACTGAATGTCAACTGTAATTGATAAATATAGAAAGGGGAGGAAGGGGAATAAGAGATCCAAATTTTCAGGTATAAAATAAGCCATGAGAATATAATGTGCAGCATAGGGAATATAGTCAATAATACTGTGATAGCATGGTACGGTGTCAGGTAGTCGCTGAACTTATCATGATGATCACTTCTTTAGGTATATAAATGTTGAATAACTATGGTGTACCCCTGAAACTCATATAATATTGTATGTTAGCTATATTTTTAATAGAAATCTTTTAAAAAAAGTAAATTAAAGAAGGACAAGAAAGTGTTGGCTACAATGATTGTAACCATCGCCAGCTTGCCACCATCATCACCTACCATCATCTCAACCTCTAACGCTGGGGCCAGGCCTCTGGGAAGCTGACTGGGGAGAAGTGACAATGGTGAGCAGGGTTCTTTTCCTGCTTCATTCGGTCTGAACAGAAACCCTGAGACTCCAGCTTGGCTCCTTGAGTGGAGCAAGAGGGAATGGGAGGAGTAAGGAAGCCTGGAGGCTCAGAGCTCCTGTTGCCAGCTAGGTTTGCACATGCTCGCCTGCCCCTCCTACAGTCCTAATTGTTACTAGTAATAACAGCATCTGTGGGGATGAGCCCTTTCAGGGGGCCCTGGCTTCTAATAACCAGAGCCATCTGATTATTAGATGTAGTTAGCAGGCCCCAGGCCTGCAGGAGCCTAACTCCAAGTGCAGGGGCAGGACAGTGGTGCCCTCCTCACCCCACCCTGCTCCCTCTGGCACCCACCCCTGCCTGTCCTGCCCTATTTGGTCCTTCTCATGGACACTTCCCTGGCCAACGTTACGTTCCATCAGAGAGGGTTTTAGAGCTGCCTTGATCCTCACTTTAATGAAAAGGAATCATCCTCTTGGAGTTGTTGGACTGGCTTTTCTTTTCCTCCTCGGAACATTTGCTCAGTGTCTGAGCTGGAACCTGGTGCCTGCTTAATTGAAATTTTTAGATGAGCAAGGACATGGCCCTCTTGGGAAGGAACAAAGAGAGACATAAGCTGGTGTTGGCTCCATGCTTTTCCTGCTGGAGGGATCGGCCGTGCCCCAGGCTGGTGGGCAGAAGGTAGGCAGGGGTCTGGAGGTGTCAGCCCCACCCCTCAAAGCAGGCGCCCTCTAGCCACTGCAGATGTCATGGAAACCCCAGACACCATACTTATTTGATTTCTAAATAACTCAAGTGCTCACTTTCCTACAGAAAAATGTCAAAATAAAGCAAAATGAAGGGCCCAGCATGCTCTAGTCCTCCCACCAGCTGGAGATAATCATTACCAATGTCTGGGTGTGTACAGCCTTCCGGAACTTTCTGGACAGTTTGCATAAATAAATGATTTTATTGCCTTTCTGTCTTGACTATATAAGTGATAGATGTTCATTGTAAAAAGCTTGGGAAATCGCTTTAAAAGCATACAAAATTTCTTTACTGTTTAGCCATAATGTTATATCAAGAGATTGTATAGAGAAGTGGACTGTAGAAGGCGTGGGCCTGGGTATGGATTCTGGGGATGGACACTCCCGGCCTGGGTGAGGGATTTCGCTTCCTGTGCCTCAGCAGTCCCATTTGAATGGGAACCATAAAATAGTGGCCACCTCAGCAGTTGTTATGAACAGGAATGAGATCACTGGGCGTCCTGCCTAGTCCGAGTCAGTATCCTTTGCCAGTACTGCCACACACAGCGTTTGTTAACCCTTAGAAACAGTTTCTTCCAGGTATATAATAATACAACACAACACAATATAATACAGCATAACACAATATAATAAAACACAACATAATATAATACTATGCAATACAACATAAATGATACTATGTATTTATACTTTTGAATACTATTTATTTTTACTCATTGAATTTTGGACATTTTTAGAAAAATGATATTTACTTTTCTTTTATCATCTCACTTTTAATGTCAGGGTCATGTTTCATGGGCCGGGAGTGTCATTGTTTATCCCATAACCCTATTGTTGAACTTCTAGGAGAATGCCTTTCTTTTGTTGCTATTCTTTAATGTACAGAGGGTGCCCCAAAAATGTATACACATTTTAAGGAAAGAAAAAACTGTATTAAAATTGTAATACTGGGTCGGCCGAGTGGTGCATTGGTTAAGAGCTGGTTTGGGACGCCAGCAGCCCCAGTTCGGATCCCACATATGAGGGCCAGTGACACTGCCCTCTACAGCTAACAACAGCTCCACCTGGAGCTGGGCTGTGCGAGCCCCGGCGATGTGTAGGCTGTAACCCCTGCTGCAGTGGGCTGCCATAGGCTACATTGAGTGGCCGGCAGCCAGCGTGAGCGGCCGGTAGCTGCGGTGAGCGACCATCTAGAGACCGGTGACCAATCTGCCTCATCCGGGAAGAGCGCAATGACGATACCAACATGGGTCAGTGAAGCAACGTCCTCCGCAACTAGACTGAAGAACAAGAAGACAGCAACTTATCTGTTCCCCTTCCCCAATTCCCCAAAGCTGTTCCCCTCCCCCAATTCTCCAAGAAAAAAAGATTGTAATACTCAATATATACCAATAACGAAAGATGAATACAAGTCATGTGTATACATTTTTTTGGCACCCCCAGTATAATAGTGCAATGAAAATTTCTGAATACAAATTTGACCCATATTTCTTAGTATTTACTAAGAAAGAGATTCTTTAAAAAAAAAAAAAAACTTTTATTGGGGAACAGTGTGTTTTTCCAGGACCCATCAGCTCCAAGTCAAGTCGTTGTTTTCAATCTAGTTGTGGAGGGCGCAGCTCACTGGCCCATGTGGGAATCGAACTGGCAACCTTGGTGTTATGAACCTGCGCTCTAACCACCTGAGCCAACCAGCTGCCCCAGAAAGAGATTCTTAAAAATGGAGTTGCTGAGTCAAAAAAATTCTTACTGTAGTTTATTACCAAATTATGTCCAGAAAGTTTTAAAAAAAATCAATTTAGGAATCTGTCTTACCTCAATGAATGTGTTACTTTCCCTGTATCCTTGCTGATACCATTTACATATTTTTAAAAGGCTTGCAGATTTAATGGATGAGGAAGTTGCTCTAGCTACTAGGGGGAAAGATGAGTATTTGAGTATTTGGTGATGAGTGTGAGAGAACAGGTTTCTCATCTCTTTACATTTCTTGCTCCTTACCCTTAAATGGGAGATAATAATAACATCTATTTCATAAGGTTGTTGTGAAAATGAAATGAGTTAACACATATAAAGCTTTTAGAGCCCTTCTTTATAACTGCCAAATAAACCTCAGCAACTATTATCTCCGTTGCTATTGTTGCCGAATTCCACAGGCACAGCCTAGGGCCTGACTTCTGAAGGAAGGAATACTGTGATTCTGTGTAGGTCTCACATCCTCCCTGGTCCTCAGTTTCTTAACCTGTCACGTGGAGCTGGGCAGGCCTGTCCTGCTTGCCTCAGAAGGTTGCTGGGAAAAGGGAATGAGAACTTGCCTCTCAGAGAGCCCAGCATGTGGGGTGTTACTGGCTCTCTTCTTGCTTGATGGGTCTCAGATTCCAAAGAGTGGCACCGACAGCCCAGGACGTCTTCCTGGAGGAGGCGGGGCACCAAAGCCAAGATTGGAAAGAGAAGCTGGAGTTGCCAGCTGGATGTAGCCCAAGGCTGCCTGATACCTGAATGAGATCAGGGTTTGGTACTGAGAAAGAAGGGAGAAATGGCTGTTGGTTCACCAGCCAACTGTGTCTTTCACACTGTCTCCAGAGGCCACCCTGACAGACAGGAAAATGGGCTTTGTGGAACTTGAGTATCCCCCATGGAAGAAGCATGCTAGATGGCTGCCAGCCAGGAGCCTCCAGTTGGCTGCGCTGCCTCATTTGCTCCTGGTTATGTTCCCCTTGGGCCTTGGCAAGTCCTGGGGGCTCAGGAAGCAGGGGATAGATCTGCTTCTTCCATCAGGGTATGAGGGAAACAGGAAGCCCGGCCCAGCCCATGCCTTCCCCAGCCCCCAGTGAGTTGGAGCTGAGCCCCCACCAGGAAACTCCCATCCTAGGGCTCTGACCCTGGGAAGCTGGTGCCAACTGGGAAGAAGGTAGGGCTGAGTTAAGAGGCCTGCCCTCTCACCTCAGTTCAGAGCAGGGCCTGGCACATAGCAAGTGCTCAATAAATTTCTATTCATCCATTAAATCAATTTTTAAAAAGATTTGGTTCCAGGCTTTGGGCAAATTACTGATCCTCCCCAGGTCTCAGCCTCAGATTTCTCATCTATACAAATAGGAAAGAATAAAAAAAAAAAATTAAACATTAAAAAAAAGGAGAAAAACTGATAGAACAATCTCTGTCCCATCCTTACAGGGCTTCCTGTCCCCAGACCAGCAAGCTTTAGCTGTCACTCTCTCTCATCCTTTTCCTTTCTCTACAAAGGACTAGAGAGATAGAAAGCTTCTAGAGCCCTGAGCCTCCAGCCAGCAGCACCTGGGAGCTTGTCACACAGGCAGAAGACTAGGACCCACTCCAGACCTGAATTAGGCGATGACCGTGCCCCAGTGTGAGAAACACTGTCCCCAAATGAAGCTGATGCTGCTGGTCCAGGGGCCACACTTTGAGAACCACTCAACCCTGGCTGCATGTTAGAATCACCAGCGGCTTTAATAAACCCGAAGCCGCAGCCTCCTCACTAAAGAGTCTGAGATAATGGATCTGAGATGGGGCCTGCCGGCGTATTTTAAAAGCTCCCCAGGCGGTTCCACCATATAGCCAGGATTGAGAACCATTGCTTTAAACATTTGGGGGAAATGTTCTGTCACTTATTTACTTAACATTTATGTATTCATTTATTTGATCATTCATTTGTGTTCATATTTATTGGTTTCTATTTGCTGGTTTGTTTCTGCCAGGATTACTGTTGAATCTGCCGTCCGGGATTCTCACTGCTTCATGAATCCACCATTTCCATCAGCACATGGTTATCGAGCCTTTCCAAGGAGACAGGCATATGTTTTGTGCCAGGTAATCCAACAGTCCCTGTCCTCATGGGACTGACAATCTGGCTGGGGAATGAACGTGGCAAGACATGACAGGACAGTGCATTTGCGCACAGCCGGGCAGGTCTGGGGGCCTCCGGAGCATGTGAGGGGCCTGGCTCAGGGCAGTGTGCTGGGGGCAGAGGAAGCTCCAGAGGCCATTTGATTGACAAAGCGGAGTGGAGGGAGGAACAGGGTGCACCTGGCAGAGGGCAGGCTCACGCAAAGCCGGAGATGAGAAGAGTCAGATGAGTGTGCAGAGGACAAGGGCCGCTGGCTTGGCTGAAGGTGGGAGACCAGGTCAGTCAGGGCCCTGCAGAGCACAGTGAGGTGTTTGAACTTGATTCTCAGGGCAGCAGGAGGATGTTGAGGGTTTACAGCAGGCTGGTCTCATGACCTGACTGAAGTTGTAAAAACAGCTCTCTGGCTGGGTGTGGGGAGTGGGTTAGAAGGTCAAGAGTGGCAGCCAGTGACCAACCAGGAGGCCACTGCAGCCCCCAGCTGAGCCGGGGTGATGGCTTGGACAGGGGAGCAGAGAGGAGAGGCCTGAGTTGAGCTATAGTTGGAGGGGTGAACCCCTAGGTGAGGGTCCCACATCAAGAGCTGGTGGGGCTCTGGGGTGGGAGAGCTGAGTGGGGGTGCAGGTTGGGAGCTGGGTTCTGGCTGAGGCTGAGAAGATGCAATTTTGAATGTCCCAGTTGGCTCTCAAGCCCCAGATGGGGCCAGCTGCAGGCCCCACGTCATCACTATTAGTCTCATTGGAGGTTGGCTCCCTTGCTTTAAATGAAGTCTAATGAGGCCATTGTTTTGTCACAAAGCTTTAGCTTAAAAATACTCTAAGTGCAAGGGCCAACTTTTAAAATTAATGTCTTCACGGGCCCGGACTTGGCAACATGCTCTAAGAGAAATGTTATTCTTGGGGTGGGGGTTAGGCAGGGGTGAGAAAAAGAGAGCAAACACTCATCTTCAGATAGCCAGTGTCCCAAGTCTCTTCTCCCACTGGACCAGCTCAGGAAACACCTGCTGCCAGAAGATCATAGACTTGGCCCCTCCCAGGTGTGCAGCCACCTCTCATCTTCCCTTCGTCTCTGTCAAGGTGGGCCCTCTGGTTGCACACCTCCAGGGATGGGGAGCTTACTCCCTACCAAGGCAGCTGGTTCTGTTATCAGACAGCTCTGACCGTGAGAATGTGCTTCCTTCAGTTGAACTGGAATCTGCCCCCTGGAGTTCTCCTCCCACTCCTAAGATACATACCTTTGGCCCCTTTGGGATCACAGAACACTGCACCCTCTGCCTTATTCATTCATTTATTCACACACTCATTCAATAAATATTTTTTAAGGCAAGTTACTCATTTCTCTATAATCAATAAATGTTTTTAAGGCAAGTCACTCTGTAATCATTTTTTCCATCAGTAAGACCATCTGGCCTACCTTATCAGGTTTTATGGGTACTAATGAGATAGAGGTGGGCAAAACTTAGCTAGTATGCATTGCAAAATGCTAAATAGAGGAATAGGAAACCAAAAGCAGATCTCTTTTGAACATTGGCGTGTGATAAACATTGTGCCAGGACTGGGGACACAAAGACAAATGAGACACAATCCACGACCCCTCCAGCCCCAAGGAGGTCACAGGCCAGTGGGGGAGACAAGCGAACAGACGGGGGGCTGCTGTGACAGGGAGCTCTGGGAGCGCAGAGGGCACCGAGCACCGCCTGGGCGGTGGTGATCCTGAAAGACTACAAGGAGGTGACTTCTCCGCTGAGGCCCAAAGGAGGAGTTTTCCAGAAAGGAGGGACAATCACAGTGATGGGAGTAGGCAAGTGACGAGCGGTCCTGCTCCAAACCGAAGCCTGTGTGCCCCTCTTCCCGTCTCCCTCATCCCTGCCGGAACCCCCATCTCACCATCCTGTAAGGCTCTCATCAAAAGAAGGTGACACCCAGGCTCTTTCTAGATTATGTGTTTAAATCATGTCAGACTTAGACGTTATACAACAAGTATAAAAATTTCTGTATATCCTTCACCTGGATTTCTCAAGTGGTATTTCTCCACATTTACCTGTTCATCATTCTCTCTCCCTTTCTATACGCGTGCGCGCGCGCACACACACACACACACACACACACACACTACATATGTATATATTGTTATTTTTCCTCAATCACTGAAGAGTAAATTACAGATATGATGTTCCTTTAAGCCTGAATACCTCAGCATGAGTTTCCTAAAAGTAAGGACATTCTCTTACATAACCACAGTGCATTGATCAAAATCAGTAAATTAACACTGATATAATAATATTATCCAATCTACATAGCTTATTCAAATTTCACCTATTGTCCCCCCAATGCCCTTCACAACAAAAGAAAAAAACATGTTCTGACCCAGAATCTAATTCAGGATCACCCATTGCATTCAGTTGTCATGTCTCCTTAACCTAAAATATTCTTCAATCTTTGTCTTTTATGACCTTGACATTTTTCAAGAGCATAGGGAAGTTATTTTGTACAATACCCCTCAATTTTGGTTTCTGGATTGTATTAAACAGTGTTTCTTTTTTTATTTTATTGGGGAATTGGGGGAGGGGAACAACGTTGGGGAATCGGGGAAGGGGAACGGACAAGTTGCCGTCCTTTTATTCTTCAGTCTAGTTGCGGAGGACGTTGCTTCACTGGCCCATGTTGGTATCGTCATTGCGTTCTTCCCAGGGGAGGCAGATCAGTCACCGGCCTCTGGATGGTCGCTCACCATGGCTATCGGCAGCTCACGGCTGATTGCCAGCCACTCACGCTGGCTGCCGACCACTCACTGTAGCCTATGGCAGCCCACTGCAGCAGGGGCTGCAGCCCACACCATCACCGGGGCTCGCACAGCCCAGCTCCAGGTGGAGCTGTTGTTAGCTGTAAAGGGCAGTGTCACTGGCCCTCATATGTGGGATCCGAACCGGGGCCGCTGGCATCCCCAAACCAGCTCTTAACCAATGTGCCACTCGGCCGGCCCTTAAACAGTGTTTCTTGATGTGATTGGCAGCTAGCTGTCTTCATGAGAAAGGGTTGAACTGATTTTTGAAGGCAGTTCCTGGGCTCCAGCCCATACTATCTGCATTGCTCTTTATCCAGCATGCTCTCGGGTTCTTATGTGCACTGCTGGTTTACAGCTTGCTTCTGAATATGCAGTTAAGGCTCATCTGTGCTCTGGGCCTCTGGGCTGGGGCTACCTGGCGTGGTCCTGGTAGCTCACCTTACGTCTCTACTCTGGAGCCCCCACCAATCTCTGCATTTGGCCCTTACATTCAGGGGTGCTGGCAGAAGAGGCGGAGCTAACCCCTGAGGCTGCAGCAGAAAAGGGGCAGAAACCCCCCTCACCCACACCATGGGATTTTCCTGATCTCCCTCTGGCCTGAACTCTGCCTGGTCTTAGCCTTTTGCCTGGTGTCCTGTGTGTGTCTCTGCCCATGGAGGCCACTGTGGGGTCCAGTTCTATGCAGCTTAGAGCTGCATGGCCCCAGGGGAGCTGCTTTCCCTCTCCGAGCCTCAGGATACTCATCTATTAATGGAAATAATAACCCACACCTTTGGGCAGGTAGGTGGTGGGAAGTAAACAATTCCATGAGAAAGTGATGGGCAGATAGAAAGCATTCAGGAAACATGGTGTCCTTTCCTTGTCCCTGCATTCCTGGAATTTGGAAAACTGCCAGGGGAGTGCAGCAGGCTAGTGGCCTCCAGCTGCAGCGCCGTTAGTATTCATCACAGTGACTGAACAAGTCCTTACTCCCCTGGCAGCCCCACTCAGGGACTGAGCATGGTGGAAGTGCTGGGGCCCGGACATTTCTCCAGTGTGGGACTCCTCTAATGACAGCCAGTGCACTGGAGCTGTTGGTCTGGTTGACATTGTCCAGCACTGTCTGTAGCCTGAGGCTCTTCCTACCCCAATCTCCTTCCTTCCCCTTCTCCTTGCACAGGTGCCCGATGTCACAGTGGCCTGAGTGTCTCCTTGCCTGCTCCTGCCCTTTCCCCGCTGTGCCATTTAAAGGCATTTACCCCAGCGCATCTCTCACATTTTAAATTCTGTCTTGGCATTTGCCTCTTTTCAGGTCTGACCTGACCCGAACCTCAAGGCAAACACCAACACATCCTCTCGTGGTTTCAGGTGAGACCCCTAGAGAACACATCCTTGGTGCCCCTGATCGCACCTTAGATGCTGTGGTGATGTTTTAGAGTTTTCCATCGGGGTCGCCCACCCCCATGTCCTCATGAGCATGTTTTAGTACAAGATCTTCCTCCCAAAACAAGATAGGCACAGTCCTTAGCTGTAAGTGCATCGAATGAGGGATCTTGTTGGTAAATTTTGCTCCTCCACATTGGCAAGCCCATGTGGCTTGGTGCTGTTTAAGAAACACAGTTTGTTATGTATTTTCCATTACATAAAGCAATACCCACTTCTGTGGCACAGACAGGAGGTGCTGGATATCATAGTGAAGACACATGGGGAGACAGTTTGCACAAAAATGGGAAGGGACCCGAGTGGGCGAGGCTGGAGGACTAACTGAGGTTCATCTGCAGCTCATGGGCTTCTGGGAGGGTTAAATGAGAAAATGCTGGGGAGTTGGTTGGCACAGAGCCTCTTACTTCATCAGGCCTCAAGGCATCCTCATTATCATTATCGTTGTTACTGCCACCACTGCCAACTCCACTGGGCAGCTTCTCTCAGTGGCCCCACACCAGCGGGGTGAGCCTGAGTTATGACCCAGGGGAGTTTCCAAGAGGATCATGAAAGGAACAGTTTGTGAGGACAGAGAGGGGAGTAATCGCTTGGTGCTACTGTGGGATCTCAAAACCAGTCATCAGAATGGCCCACACTGAGGGCTGAGATGTGCCAGGCCCTGTTTGAAGCACTTCCGGCTTATTACACCATTAATCCTCAACTCTGGGAAGAAGGCACAGCAAGAGGTGGCGATTACTCTCACATTCCCACCCAAGTAGGGCTGGAAAAGGAGATGGCAGAAAATGGTTTTTTGACCTTCAGTTCAATACCCATCTCAAATTATAAAAGGATTGAAGCTGGAGAAGCCAGGAACTAACAAACAGGAAGAGGACTTCTTTGGGAGAAGATATATCCATCCACATGTTTACCCACACCTACACCTATGTCTATGTCTACAACTACACCTCCACGTTTACCTACACCTGCACACCTGTGTCTACACCTAGATCTACATCCTCTTATTTAGCTGCCTGTAATTTAATGTGTATTTTCAACTTACATAAGATAACGTGTTAATAACCTCAATATATTAAAAAACTCTTCCAAACTAATAAGAGAGATACAAAAACAAAATATCCATGAGCTATAAATTCAAAAATAAATACAAAAGGCCAGAAACACATTGAAAAATACCAGCATCAGTGAAATACAAAGAAATATAAGCTCAATATTAAGATATCTTTGGCTGTGAAATTGGAAATTATTTTGGAAATAACAAGACCTGGTTTTGGAAATGGTGTGTGGAAATGGTCATCACTAATACTTCTGAGGGGAATGAAAATGCACACAATTTTCCTGGAAGACAATTTAGCACTTGGTGTGAGTGGCCCTAAAAATGCACAGGCCTGGGGCCAGCTGAGTGGTGCATTGGTTAAGAGTTGGCTTGAGACACCAGCTCTGAGCAGCAGGGCCCTGGTTCAGGTCCCACATGGACCAGTGACACTGCCCTCTACAGCTAAGATGGTGAACAACAGCTCCACCTGGAGCTGGGCTGCTGTGCGTCGCCGGGGCTGGTGTAGGCTGCAGAGGGCCTACAGTGGGCTGCCGTAAGCTACCACAAGTGGCCGGCAGCCAGCGTGAGCTGCCGTGAGCCAGCATGAGCAGCCGTCCAAGGGCTAGCAAGCGACTGCCTCACCCGGGAAGAGTGCAAGGAGGATACCAACATGGGCCAGTGAAGCGATGTCTTCCACAATTAGACTGAAGAACAAAAGGACAGAAACTTGTCTGTTCCCCTTCCCCGATTCCCCAATGCTGTTCCCCTCCCCCAATACCCCAATGAAATCTTTAAAAAAAAAATGCACAGGCCTTAAAAATCGACTGAGCTGGAGGTCCAAGATGGCAGAGTAGAGAAACACTGTGTCTGTGTCCTTCCATGAACACACTAAAATTACAACTAAATTATAGAACAATCAACCTGGAAAACCATTTGAAGTCTGGATGAACAGGAATCCTATATCTAAAAATATAAAGAAGAAGCCACATTGAGACTGGTAGGAGGGGTGGAGACATGGAACAGGCCCCAAACCTCCCTGTAGTGGATATCTCAGCCATGAAGTTTCCCCGCAAAGGAGAGAGGGGCCCCAGCCCCACACTGGCCTCCCCAGCTCAGAGTACTGGTACTGGGAAGAGGAGCCCCCACAACATCTGGTTGTGAGAAACAGTGGGGATTCTGACCATCTGGGTGGGACAAAAGGCTGTGGGAAACCCACATGTCCTCTTAAACAGCCCATGTACAGACTCACTTGCTTACAGGCACTTACGCTGGGCTCCAGTGGAGGGACAGTGACTTGGGAGGTGTAAGAGGCATACCGGGGCAGAACGAGGTGTGTGGCTTTCAGGGCAAGGGCTAAAGGACAGTTGCCATTTTCCCAGTGAGGGGTCCTTCTCCAGTGCAGCTGGCAGGCAAATGCCATCTTTCCTATGTTGAGCCTCCCCCACTCTGAACAAATCTGAATCTGATTGCTGTGGTGAGCTCTACTGGGACCCCGCCCCACCCAACTCCCCCAAGGCTGGAGGCATTTTCTCCAAGAGCAGCCAGACCTGCCCACATTGCACTCTTTCTTGGAAAAGTATTGGAGTTCGGCAAGCCCCAGGTAGGCTGCAACTGAGCTGGGTGTGCTCTGAGACTTTTGCTGAGTAGCTCCAAGCTCAGCACTGGCACCAAATCAGAATTTACATTAACCTGATGACCACAACTCTTCCCACTCTAGTGACTCCCTGAGACCCTGCCTCACCCATTTGTCTACCACATAAGGCTCTACCAGCAGCTGAACCAGCTGGCGGGTGGCAGCAGGCCTTGGGGTGTCCTGGCTTTTTGAGGAGCTACCCCAGGCCTGGTACTGGTGGCAGACATCCTCAATTCTCAGTGTGGCCTCTCTCATGCACCTCCAGGTTTAGCACAACTGTGGATTTGCTTTGTAGCTTCTACCAGGTAGTCCCCTCCTGGTCACAGGCAGTGGCTGACCTGGGCCTGCACTGGAACCCTTCCCAAAAGGCCCCAGTACCAACATACTTGGAGGTTGGTATCAGACCACAGCAGAGCACTGCCCAATTAGCCCCACAAATATCAGGCCTACAGGGCGGTCTCAACATTCACCAGAGCCCACTGGGGCGAATCTCACTCAGTTGGGTAAGGCCCTTCCACAGCAGCCCATAAGCTGTGGACATGGCTAAACCCCACTACCAATCAGTATGAGGGTCAATCCCACCCACTGACATGCTAATAGCAATCAAGGCTCAACTATAACAGGAGGGCACACACAACCCAGGGCACTCCTGGAGTACCCAGAGTAGGTGACCAGGGAAACTGTGCCAGGGCCCCATGGGCACCTACTATATAAATTATATAAATGTCTAACCACTACGTTGTATACCTGAAATTAATATAAAATAATATTGAATGTCAACTTAATTGAAAAATTTAAAAAGTGGGGAAAAGGTGAAAGGGAATAAGAGGCTCAAATTTCCAGGCATAAACAAAGTAAGTCATGGGGATATAATAGGAAATATAGTCAATAATATTGTGATAGTGTGGTATGATATCAGATGGTTGCTGGACTTATCACAGTGATCACTTTGTCATGTACATAAATGTTGAATAACTATGGTTACTGAAACTCATATAATATTGTATGTTAGCTATATTTTTAATAAAAATCTTTTTAAAAATTGACTCAGCAGTTGCACCGTTGTGTATTTATCTGAAGAAAAGCACACAATTTGTGCTTCAAGACTGTGAGCCATTTTTGTGATCTTTTCTATTACCTTGATCAAGCGTTGTGGTCACCCTGCCTGGAATTTTGCTCCTCAAAGCAATCTGCAGGGATTTGATTTCAGAGAAGAAAGGCAAAGTCCGCAGCCAAATATTTTGTGAGCTGATGGAGATATAGATAGAGCCCACCTGAGGCCCTGGGCTGTGAAGGTCCCTGGAGAGACCAATAGGGCATCCAGAACCTCTTTTTCCATATGACACAGAGCCCAGAGGAACTCACATAATCACCCACAGTCAGGGTGAGCCGGGTTCCCAAAATTCCACATTGCTTTGTTTTTGTTTGGAATGATATCGGCTCAGTGCTCTCACCCTGGTTACCTCATGCTAATGAGAATCTCTAATGGTCAGCCAAATCTCATCAATTAAAAAGGGGGCTTAATTATTAAGTGACAGTTTGGCAGACAAAATCCTTCAAAACATGGGGCTTTTGGTGGGGAACAGTCCCTGATTAAAGAGGTCCTTCTAAGCGGACATCTCGGGCACCATTGCTATAATAACACTTGCTATTTTTTTATGTGCTCATCTTGGGCCCTGCACTGTGATTTGTGCTTTCTTTGTTTTAACTCATTTCACTTTAACCACAATTTTGCAAGGAAACTGAGGCACAAAGAGATTTAAGTAACTGTTCAGAGAGGCATAGAGTGAACAGCAGAGTCAGAACTCACATCCAGGGCTGTCTGACCCTCAAAGCCAGAGACCTTGACAGCTGTTACTCTGTCATTTTTGTCCATTCATATTCATTCATTCATTCATTCATTCATTCATTCATTCATGTATTTATTGAGCTCCTACTGTGTGTCAGGCACTGTACCAGGGATTTAAGACACAGAAGCGAACTAGGGAAATTCCCTATCCTCCCAGAGCTTCCTTTATAGTGGAAGGAGGCAGTCAATAAATTAATAAACATATGAGTACTGAGAATAAGAAATATAAAGCAGAGTTAAGGGACAGAGAGAAACAGGAGAGGTTGTTATTTTAGGTAGGTGGTCAGGGAAGACTTCTGGGAGATGACGACATTTGAGCAGAGACCTGAAGGAGGGGGAAGAACCAGGCGTGAGGCTATCTAGAGGAAGGGAGGACTAGAGGCAGAATATGTACCTGGCCCTCCTAAGACAGAACTGCCAGTGCTTTTCTGCCCAGGCCTCTGTGTTCCAAGGCCCTGGGTCTTTGCTTATTCTGCCCCCTCTGTCCCTCCCACCAGGTCATCCTCGCCCTTCATCTTTGGGCAGGCTGGGACCATAGTTTGACCCAAGTTCCATGAATAGATCATTCTTTGGTTTCTTTCTTAGGCAACTCCTTCCCTAGCAAGCCAGCCCTGTCCTTCCAGGCTGAAGCAGGTGCTGCTTTGGTGACCCCAAAAAGTCCCCCAGGCAATATTCCAAGCTTAGGGAGCAGTGAGTGCAAAAGTCCTGTGGTAGCAACAAGACTGAAGGGCTGAAGGGACATAAAGACAGCCAAGTGCCGCCGATGAGGGAGGGAGTGGTATTCATTGAGGTTAGAAAGTTAGACAGTGGACAGATCATGGCGAGCATGATAGGTCAGGGCAGGGAGATGGAACTTTTTTCTAAATGTGGTAGGAGAAGCTATTGGAGAAGTTTAAGCAGGGAAATGACATGACCTGATTTATATTTTCAAGTGATCACTCTGGTTTTCAGAATGCATTATAGGGGGCAAGATGAGGCAAGAGACAAGTTAGGAGTCTGCTGCAGTGATCCAAGTGTGTGATGATGGTAGTCTGGACCAGGTGGAGACAGTGGTCCTCCTGACGCCACCTCTGCCTGTATCCAACAACAGCTCCAACCTGGACTGTCTCAACCCATATCAGACACGACCAGTTTCTGTCCATCTGCCTTCCTGATTGGCCCAAAGCACAAAGGACTTGCATTAAAAACTGGAGCAAATGGGTGCAAGTATTGGGAGACTCATGTCAAAGAGGAACTTTAAAGGGTTATTTGAAGATACAGTGGCTTCCTCTGGTGGTCTTTGATGTGTTTGCCTGCACAACATCTGTTTCTCCTATTTCTGTTGGGGACCCACCTCTCCCTCAATTTACAATTCATATGCTTGGGTAAAACTGACCCATCCCCCAACTCTAGAAGTGGCCTGATCACCCAGGCCTGGCCAGTCAGAACATTCCATCCCCTTGGCCACACTGATCAGTTAGGAGATGAGCGTGAGATCTAGGCTGGTCCAAGACCCAGTCCCAGGACTGTGACACAGTAGAATATTGTTCAGCCATAAAAAACGAGGAAATCCTGTCATTTGCAACAACACAGATGGACCTTGAGGGCGTTATGCTAAGTGAGACAAATACTGTATGATCTCACTTATATGTGGAATCTAACACAACAACAAAAATACGAAACAAAAACCAAACTCATAAAGAAAGACATTAGATTTGTGGTTGCCAAAAGCAAGGGTTGGGAGAAGGGGGATTTTGAGGAAGGTGGTCAAAGCGTACAAAATTCCAGACTTATAAGACAAATAAGTACAACATGATGGCTATAGTTAACACTGCTATATGATAAATATGAATGTTGTTAAGAAAGTAGATCCTAAGAGCTCTCATCACAAGGAAAAATTTTTTTCTTGTTTTGCTTTTTCTTTTTCTTGTGTCTATGAGATGATGGATGCTAACTAAACTTATTGCAGTAATCATTTCACAATATAGGTAAGTCAAACCATTATGCTGTACACCTTAAGCTTATACAATGATGTATGTCAATTATACCTTAATACAACTGAAATAAGTCAAAATGAAAAAAAGAAAAATGAATAATCTGACTTTATTGCCCATCTAGCAGATGTAAGCCTGAAGCTGCTGGAAGCATTTCTGTCCCACCTAATTAGAAGTAGAGACAATTTGAGTGTGAAGTCAGGGCAGAGTAAAGCAGAGTTGAGAAGTAGCAAAGGGACTGATTCCTGATGCTGTCCTTTGAGCAGCTGGATCCAGCTGTGCCTGAAGCTGTTACCCTTATAATTTTTTATGTGTCAACAAACTCTCTTTTAAGACAAGTTAGAATTTCTGTCAGTTTCCTAAGGAGGTGGTAAGCTTCCTATGTATATTTAAGAAGAGGCTGGGTGGCTTTTCCTTGGACCCTTGCTTAGCAAAGCATGGGCAGAAGCCCATCAGCAATACCTGAGAGCTTATTAGAAATGCAGGATCTCAGGCCTCCCTCCAGACCCACTGAATCAGAATCTGCATTTTGACAAGACCCTCCAGGTGACCTGTAGGCACACTATAGTTGGAGAAACAGTTCAAACTTCAAATACAACCAGATGACCTTTAAGACTCTTCCCAATCTCAAGCCCTCTGACTTGTTTCCATCTTTCCTCTGAACAGCAGAGAAGAAAAGCTACATATGGGTCTGGACAAGCACCTTAGGTATAGAGGGGGTGGGCCATAAAGGAAATCATTGTGGCCATATTTGATGGGCGAGTTTGACATTTCATCTTTTCTTTTCTTCTGTTTGTGCTTTAAGTGCTTATGGTTTAGGGAAGAAGGGCCAGGAAGGGCTTCAGCCAGCCAGCTGTGGAGAGGTGAGAGGGAAAGAGAAGGAGGCAGAGAAAGGAGTGATAAGAGGCTCTGGGGCCCCTTCCCCAGGAGGCGGCTTCCTTAACTGACCCTTTGTCTGCTCTCCTAAGGGAAAAACAGTCTTTTTTGAGATGCCCTGGCCATTGTTTCTCAGGAGAGCAGATAGTGGTAGGGAGAGAGAACTTTCTCTACTCTTCATTCAGAAGTGAGAGACGTGTTGACAGGTGGGGAGGCGAGGATCCAGTTTGGGGGGGCTGGCTGTATCATCTCTGCCTGGCAAGTAGAGGTGCTCAGCAATGTTTGCCAGGAGACATGACAACTCAATGCAATGTCTGAACTTAGAGCAGACAAAAATTGCTCTAAATAGGGCATTATTGGGACAATTAGAGAAATTGGATATGGACTGTAGATTATAGTGTTTTAACAGTATGAAATTTCCTGCATTTGATAAATGTATTGTAGTTATGTAAGGGCATGTCCTTTTTCTTAGAGGAGATATGCTCATGTTTTAAAAGAAGCAGGGTCCAATGTCAGCAAGTTACACTCAAATGGATTATCATCATCGTATTATTATGTGTGTATGTGTGTGGGGTTGTATTGTTCCATCCACTTGGTTAAGCTGAAACATTTCCCAGAATTCCCTTCTCTGTATGGCTCTAGATTAGTGTTGGCCAAAAGCAACATTTGCCTAAGATTTAGATGGCAGAAGTGAAGCAAGAGTCATTACTCTCTGAAGTCTCCAGGGTCAGATGCAATGAGACACCTGTGTGCTCCCAGAGTGCAGGAGGGGTCCAGCTTGTCCTTGCTCTCCCCTGCCCAGTGCCCTGCTGGCCAGTGGCTCCAGGTTGTCCCCTAGACATCCAGAGGTGGAAGCTACACAGAAGCAACAGCTTTCCTTATTTTGCAGGTCCCAGTTCAAAAGGCCAATGTAGGGCTGCTAGTTTAAAAAGCAGGAAAGAGGAGACCCAAGATGGTGGAGTAGATAAACACTGTGCCTGCTTCCTTCTGTGAACACATTAAAATTACAACTAAATTACAGAACAATCAACCTGGAGAACCATCTGAAGTCTGGCTGAACAGAAGTTTTATAACCAGGGATATAAAGAAGACACCACAACAAGACTGGTAGGAGGGACACAGATGCGAAACGGGCTGGTCCCAAACCTCCGTGTGAAAATTAGGAGCAAAGGGCCTCAGCCCCACTCCAGGCTCCCCAGCTTGGAGTGCTGGTGCTGGGAAGAAGAGCCCCCACAACATCTGCCTGCGAAAAACAGTGAAACATGGGTGGGACTGGAGGCTGCGGGAAACCCAGCTGTCCTCTTAAATGGCCCATACACAGACGTGCTCACAAGCACTCACCTTGGGATCCAGCGGAGAGACAGTGACTCGGGGACACGTCAGAGACATACGGGGAGCAGACTGAGGTGGCTTCGAGGCCAGGGCTGGAGGACAGTTCCAATTTCTCTGTGAGAGGTCTTGCTCCTATGCAGCCGTCAGGTGGACGCCATCTTTAATGTATTGAGCCCTCCCCATCCGATTACCGCTAAATCTGAATCTGATTGGTCAGGTGAGCTCCAGGGCTCCAGGGCTCCCTGCTGACTTACTGGGACTCTGCTTCACTCAACTTCTCCAACAAAGGGAGCACTTTCTCTGCTAGTAGCCAGCTCTGCCCACATTGCACTCTTTACTGGAAAACTATCAGAGTCCATGATCCCAGGTGGGCGACATCTGGCCTTGGTGTGCTCTGAGATCTTTGCTGAGTAGCTCCAGGCTCAGCACTGGCACCAAACCAGAATTTACGTTAACATGGTGACCACAACTCTTCCCACTCTAGTGACTCCCTGATACCCTGCTTCACCCAACTTGCATACCACATGAGGCTTTATCAGTAGCTGAACTTTAAGGGAGCTGGCAGGTGGCAGCACGATTCAGGGTGTCCTGGCTAATTGAGGAGCTACCCCGGCCCGGTACTGGTAGCAGCCGTCCTCATTTTGCAGCATGGCCTCTCCCACATGCCTCCAGGTTTAGCACAGGCAGCCAAAGACCATGGATCACTTTGTAGCTCCTATAACATGCTCACACCAAGACACATTATAATTAGAATGGCACAGTTTAAAGACAAAGAGATAATCCAAAAGCAGAAAGAGAAAGGCCATTAGTAGCTTATAAGATTGTCAGCTGATTTCTCAACAGAAACTTTGCAGATCAGAAGGAGTTGCCACAAAATATTCAACATGATGAAAAGGAAGGACCTATAACTAAGATTACTCTACCCAGCAAAGCTATCATTTAAAATCGAAAGACAGATAAGGTGTTTCTTAAACAAGAAAAAGCTAAAAGAGTTCATCACCACCCAACCAGTATTACAAAGAATGTTAGAGTGACTTCTATAAGATGGGGGGAAAAAAATATCAAAATTATGAATAATAAAATGGCAATAGCTACATATTTATCAACAATTACTTTCAATGTAAATGGATTAAATGCTCCATTTACTGCTGAATGGATAAGAAAACAAAACCCTTACATATGCTACCTACAAGAGACTGACTTCGGATTGGAAGACACATACACAGATGGAAAGTAAAGAGATTGAAAAAGATATTTCATGAAAATGGAAACAAACAAAAAATGGAGTAGCAATACTTATACCAGACAAAACAGACTTTAAAACAAAGGCTATAACAAGAGGCAAAGAAGGACCCAGTAATCCCTCTCCTGGGTATTTATCTGAAGAAACCCAAATGCTACTTCAAGATGACATGTGCATTCATATGTTCATTGCAGCATCATTTACAATGGACAAGTTGTGGAGACAGCCTGTGTGTCTGTTAATTGAAGAAGGGATAAAGAGGAGGTGGTGCATATATACACTGGAATATTGCTTGGCCATAGAAGGGAATAGGTTCTTGCCATCTGCGGCAGCCTGGATGGACCTGGAGGGTGTTGCTGAGTGGAATGTGCCAGACAGAGAAAGACAGATGCAATGTGATTTCACTTATATGTGGAATCAAAAGAACAAAATAAACAAATCAGAAACAAACTCAGAGATACAGAGAACATTTTGACAGGACAGGGGTGGGAATGGGTGAAAAAAGGGGAAGGGACAAAGTACAAATTGGTTGTTACAAAGTAGTCATGGGGACGTAGGGTATAGCATAGGAATATAGCCAATAATATTGTTATAACTATGTATAGTGTCAGATGGGTACTAGATTTGTTGGGGTGATGGAGAGGTTTGGGGGGCAGGGTTAAATGATGAAGGAGTAAGAAGTACAAACTGATGGTTACAAAATTGTCATGGGGATGTAAAGTAAAACACAGGTAATATAGTCAATGATATGGTAATAATTATGTATAGTGCCAGGTGAGTACTAGTCAGGGGGATCACTTCTTAAATTATATAAATGTCTAACCATTCTGCTATACTGTCCACCTGAAATTAATATAAAATAATATTGAATGTCAATGGTAATTGAAAAATTAAAAACGGGGGGGAAGGTGAAGGGGAATAAGAGGTTCAAATTTCCAGGCATAAAACAAAGGAGTCATGGGAATATAATGTACAGCATGGGGAATATAGTCAATAATATTGTGATAACATAGTACAGTGTCAGATGGTTGCTGGATTTATCAAAGTAAAGTAATCACTTTTTTTTTTTTTTTGGTAATCACTTCTTTAGGTATATAAATGTTGAACTATGGTGTACCCCTGAAACTCATATAATGTTTTATGTTAGCTATATTTTTAATAAAAGGTTTTTTTTTTTAAAAAAAGCAGGAAAGAAGTGCGGTTGAAGGTACTAAAACATAAGACCTTTCCTTCTTTTCATAGTCTTTCTCTTGACTGGTCATGGTGTTTTTTAATATGCTATTTAATCTCATCCTAAGTAAAGGAAAAATTTAAATCTTAATCTTTAGCATAAATTTTATTATTTATCTTTATAGTATGCCGATGCAGGAGCATTTAATTCACATGTGAATTACACAATATGTATTTCGAAGCTTGTACATGCATATGCATTTCGTGCTTACAAGAACAGTAGAAACCTGCACAAAACTAAGCTGTTTTAATTTCACTTCTTGATATGCACACATTCTGCAAATATTACCTTCAGCTTACTGAGCAAGGAAAAGAGTATGTAGCTTACCATATCTTTCCCTTTCCTTGTATGCTATCATTTTCATCATAAGTGGTTGGTGAAGTTCTTTGAGTAAGAAAAGATATGACAGGGTTCCTTGGGTGTTTCTTAGCATACCATTGCCTTCTTTCTGCTTTGGAAGCAAATTCTAGTGTGAATAGAGTGTGGCTTCTCTGGGCTCAGAGCCCCTGCTCACTCAGCTGTAGACCTAACACACCTTGTCCTAGCCTTGAGTCTCACTCAGTTCTCACTCATTGTGGGTCCACTGGAATTCTGTGCTCATGCATCTCAAGATATGCATCATATTTTGCAATATGCAAAAGAGGCAGGAGGAACTTGAGGACACATATATTGTGACTACCTCTTCTGTTCTGGTTGATTAGTGACTTAATTCTGATTCCCCAACTCTCTCAGACCCTGACTGCCTAACTTCTACCACAATTGTATAAAATCTTGTTTCTGTAACAAATCTCTTATTCCAGGGCAGGCCGAGTGGCTCAGTTGGTTAAGAGCTCGCTCAAGAGTGCGACCTGAGCTCTGAGCAACAGCGGTTCGATGCCAGCCTGAGCTGAGTTGCCATTGAGCTGCCAACAGGTGGCAGGATGGCTCAGCTAAAAAAAAAAAAAAAATCTCTTATTACATAATACTCATAGCGGTTCTGCTTTCCAGACTGAGCTTTGATAGACAGAGAGTTAAAAATGTCACCATGTCAACAACTGGGGATTCTGGGTGTCCACTGAACCATTCTTACAACTTCTCTGTAGAATTCAAATTTTTTCTAAACAAGATTTTAAAAATAAAATTAAAACAACAATTTTAAGAATAATATTTTGAGGAATGAACCAATGACTGAATGAAATGTTCTTGTTAACTAAATGTGCTCTTTATGAGCCTAGTTTTAAACCTTTATTTAGTGGACCATATGAGAGTTTTTTAGAACAGTGAAAATACCTCCCTTATGTAGCTCAGAGTCATTTTCTATCCACACATTGCAAGGCTTTTTGGTGGTCTAGCCATATCTTCCTGGATTTTGAGTCCAAATCTCTCTCTCTATTGGGGAAAAATAGTCCTGTGTGTATGTGTTCTGATGAAAGGGGCTATTGTTCTGATTCCCCACCCCCAAGAATTGAAGGTCTGATGTGTATATCATAGAACCTTTATTATTTTTCCTCTAAATTCTTAGAAATGTACATAACGTCCGTGCTCTAGTTATGACACCATTTATAGACATTTAAAATGCATCTTCATTTATAAATATTTTACATTTGGTCCATAGAACAGATAATTTTACTAAATAATACTGTAATTTTTTTTAAAACAGGCTCTGTATATAGTTTGAATATGTTTATATTACATATATTTTTTATATAGAGATAGATTTACTTGGTATTCTGAGAATAAATCCTTATTGCAAAAAAAAAAAAAAGCATATATGATAATACAATATCTTTTTCCCTCCAGGGCAAATACTAAAAAAAGTTACACATATTCACAGTTCTCACAGTAATTGTACGACATGTAATATTGTGCTATATAAGTAGGTTTGGATGGAAATCAGTTAGGAGATTCCTTGCCAAACATCTCACATAGATTTGCTTACAAACATTAAATATACTGCATTTGTCTCAGAAAGACTAGGTGTTAGTTTCACATTGAAGAACAAAGAGAAAGTTAGAAGTCGTCCTGTCCTTATTCTAAAGGAATTCACACAGGCTAGGGGGAGGGGTGGGACCATGAGGCACAGTGAAGGGTTCCTTTCAGTCTAAACCCTATAATTTAACAATACAAATGCATTTAGATCATGGATTCATCAGTTGGCATTTGGGATGCTTTAGCAATGAGATTATTTTACAGATGACCTCAGGAAAAGGATTTGGATTTCCTACACAATATCAAACGAGACCCTATATATCACGGGTGAGGATGAGGGTGTACATGTGTGTATGTTTATATGTGTACAAGTACTTTTTGTTTTTTCTACAATAATGTGCTTAATGTTCTGAGGATAATACCTTATTGCAAGAACTGGTATGCTGGTCACTGGTCACTTTTGGATGAGAATGACAAGAGATTAAAAAAACCCACAGTCACAGTTATTTACCATAGTTATTAAGGATTAGTCGTAAAACACAGTTTGTGAGCTAACGAGCTAAGGAGCTACAGGGCACAACATACAATTTGCTACATGGGAACCCACCTTCCTGGCAAATGAGAAATGTTGAGTTACTGGGGCTTGCAACGAACTCTCTTCACCCAATTTGCCACCACCACCACCACCATGGAGCCCATTCCGGAAACGAACAAAAGCTACTCCCATGGAAGCAGTTTTAATCTCTGAAGCACTTTGGGGGGTTGGGGGGTGCTGGATTAACACTAGCTCCTCAGTTAGTGGGCTGGGTAGATTTTAGTGGCAGTGAGAGGATTCCCACTGAGGAATTTCAGAGAAGGTGAGAAGGCAGCAGCTTGGAATGGGGTGGCAGTGAGGAAGGTAGTTCAAGAAAGATCACTGGATCCATTTTGACTCAGGCAGGGCCAGAACTGCACCTTGATTTCCTCTGCACCTGTTGTGTGCTCAGTAAAGCTGGGTAGCCTAAGAAAGGCTGGGGTTCTGATCAGGGGACTTCCCCAGCGGGATCTCTGGCCCCCACCCAGGAATGGCAATAAAAAAATCAACTGTGCTTGTGGCAGTTTTCCAACCAGCAGGGCAGCAGGGCCCAACTGTAATTGATCGCTCTTGGCCCAGGTGCAATCAGAATGGCCTGGTGGAGGGGGAAGGCAAGCTTAGCCACAGAGATGTGTGACTCAGCCTGCGACAGGGAGAAAGGACACCAGGCAGGCTGCTTGAGAAGCAACTCTGCGAAAGCTGACTGAGGTCCTTGGGGCTTATTTTAAAGTCAAGCTGCTTCCAGGAGGAGGAAACCAAAAAACGAAAGCTCCGCTGGCTCCCTGCTACTTAGGAGTGAGCTCTCCCTAGAAATCCCCATTGTACAAAATGCCCTTTACATGTGTACAGAGCCACGTGCCGACGGAAACGAACTCCTGCAAAGTCTGAGATAACAGTCATGGGTTTCGGCAGTTAAGAGAACAGTCAGGAAAATGACTAAAAGCCAGGAGGGTGCAGCCTCACTGCGTCCCACTCCCTGGCAGGATAAAAACGATCTACCTTGGCAGTCACAAACGCCAAATGCTTGATGCTTATGGGGCCTGGATTAGAAGGGTCACCAGTCCATGGGTGCTGGAGCCATCAGGTATCGTTGCCCATGGCAGGGCCCACCGGAGTGAGACTGTTCCCCACCTCCCCTCTCTGGGTGGTGATGGTGTCTGGACTCGCCACTCGAGGTAGGTTGAGACAGATGATATCTTCAGACATCAAGTGGTGGTCATGTTCAGCCAGGTTGCGGGGGGTGAGAGTGCGGGATTGGTGAGCTGCCTACTCTTCTAGATGTAGGCCTCTTTGCTGGCTGAGCCACTGGCCTGGGGCTGCTCTGGACCATTCTCTGGGCGAACGATGTCTTCGCTGGGCTGGATCATGACCTGGATGCGCTGTGGGCACCGGGGAGAATTCAGGCTGGGACGGAAGGAGACTGTGCTGCCACCCGCTTTTCAAGTCTATCTTGTCTGCTCTGCCCTCAAACAGCACTCAGACTCCACCCTCCATACCCTCCAATGCTCCCACGTATACCTCTCACTTGGGTTATAGCCAATAACTCCCCACTGGCCCCCACTTCCATTCTTGACCATCAGTCACACCCTTCATTCTCTTCTCAGTGCAGCAGTGGGAGGGTTTATGTTAGAGATCACTTCCCTCTGCTCCTCAGGACCCAACAATGGCTCCCACTTCACCCAAATCCTACAAGGTTCCATATAATCTGGCCCCTGTCACCTGAGACCTCAATGTCCTCCCCTCACTTACTCCACTCCAGCCACACTGATCTTCTCACTGCTCCTCACACACACCAAGCATGCACTGGCCTCAGGGCCTTTGCACTTGCTGTATCTGCTGTCTGGTACGTCCCTCCTTTCAGATAGTTACACAGCTCCATCTCTACCTCCTTAGGCCTTGGCTCAGTGCTATCTCTCCAGCAAGGCCTCGCTCCCTAAACCCTTTCCTACTGTATGTTTCTCCATCTAATGTGTTTTTATTTTTTTATTTGTTGATCTTCCTCTACTAGAATGTAAGCTCCAAAAGGGTAGGAGTTTTGCTTGTTTTGTTCAGTGCTGGGTTTCCAGCACTGACAACAGTGTCAGGCATCTAGTAAGCATTCAAAATATATTTTCCAAATGGATGTATCTCTTACTACCTTGTCTACATAAATCCCTTGCAATACCGCCTCATCAGATAACACAACTGTCTTCAGATTTGCCTTGTCCTTTCCCATCACTGGTCCTTTGCACAGGCTGTGCTCGCCTCCACAAATCCAGGCCTGATTGCCTTTTGAGGCTCAGCAGAGGATCACAGGAAATGAAAACATTGAACCTGGAGCTAGGAGAAAGGGCTGCAAGCCCCGGCTCTGCTAATAACTTGCTGTTAAGAAATGGGGGGCCGGCCAAGTGGCGCGGTGTTCGGGCAAGCCAGCGGCTCTGGTTCAGGTCCCACATACGAGGGCCAGTGACACTGCCCTCAAAAAAAATAAAAGAAATGAGGAAGTGGTTTCCCCATTTGGCCTCAGTTTCTCCATCTGTGATAGGAGGAGGGTGTCCAGCAACTTCAGGGGCTGCACACAACCTGCCACCCATCTTCCCTATGCTGCAGACCTGAAAGCCCCACCTTCTGGCTCTGAGTGGGTCTGGCAGGTACATCTTGGTGGGAAATATGGTTGAGAGTCGCTGATCTGGGTCCTCCCAGCTATGGCCCTCCATAATCTAGTTCTCCACTCCTCCCATGAAATTTTCTCCACTGACACTTAACTCCATCAATGTTTCCAGCACCTGGGTACCTCCAGCACTGCCTTGTTTCACTCAAGAATTCGACATAATTTAACAAAGAGCTAGCGCGGACCGAATACGTGCTAGTGGGCCCCTGCTGGCAGTGTGCCGTAGTACATGCTTTATCATTCCTTGAGGGTAAGACCACGTTTTCTCTTTATCAAGCTCCCAAATGATGTCTAGAGTGAGTCCTCAATACATCCAATCCCACCCTTCATCAACTCCAAACTCTCGATGGCTCCCCATTACCTTCAAGATCAAGTCCAAAGTTCTTGTCCTGATTTTCAAAGTCCTTCATGATCTGGCCTGACCTTCTTACATTCCCAGCCTCATCTCTGATCACTCCCCCTGCACCCTTCCCCACCCTACCCTCTGGTCACACTGATCAGTTGATACCTGTGGGCCTTTCCCATGCTCCCCCTCCTCTCCTAGGAGCCTTCTTTCCGCTTCTACTTTTAACCCTAGTTCATCCTTAGGTCTCTCCTCAGCTGCCTCTTTTAGGAAGCTTTCCCTAACCCTCCTCAACCCAGGTAGGGCTAACCAATAGCCCTGGTGTACCCCAGTCATGGCACCTCTAACACTCTATTTCATTGGTATTCACTTGTCTGTCTCCCCAACTAGATTGTGAGCTCCACAAGGGTACAGGCTGTTCCCAGCACAGTGGAGGGAGGGCACCAGTGATGCAAAGAGTGGAGAAGGTACTTACCTGCTTCAGGGAGCCCTTTAAGGTGAGGAACATGTAGGCCATGTACCCGGGGATGAGGACCATGGAAGACAGAGCCATGAGCCAGCCCACGCCCTGGCCCCACTTGGGGAACACATAGCTTCCCATGGTGAGAGGAGTCATCTGCACAGCACTGAAAATGAACACGCCCTGGGAGGATGAGGGGAGGGGAAGTCAGTCACCCAGAATGGACAACCAAGCTCCCTCCCTGGACCCTGCAGCCGCTGGGTCCACTGTCCTCCACTCCTACCCTGAGGCTGACCCTCACAAGGGCCCAGCATCTTGGGAATTCTGCACCCAAGGCCACTGCTGGTACATAAAGTGCCCTCGTGCATGATAGAAGAAGGCACCTCCTCTGGAAGGACCAATAGCACAAGACCCTTCTCCATAAGAACCCACAGAATAGGACACCCCTCTTCAGTCTGAAGAAAGTACCCTTTCTGGAAGGACCAACTGAAACAGGCATCCCTTCCTCCAAGTTAACCAGCTTGGCAAGCAGAACACGGGTAGATGTCAGCCACCCAGTCCGCCACTGGCTGGACACAACGTATGCAGTGGCCTGCCCCCCACACCAAGGACCTGGGGCAGCCCCTTCCCAGGCCTGCTCATGCCCCAGCTTTCCCTTTAAGAGGTCTCCCAGTAGGAATAGTTTGAGCTTCAGAATCAGCACCGACATGCGGGGCGATGCTGGCTGGTGAGCCCTGGGTCCCTCGGCAGTAAATTAGGGCAAGAATGTCTAATTTGCTGGGGTGTATGAGGAGGATGTAATGTGTCTGGTTCATGCAGAGCACAGAATAGATGCTCAGCCGATGACAGGGGGTAGTGTTATTAGGAAACAGGAGTCTGGGGCCTCTTCCATCTGCCTTTGCCTCCAGAAGTTTCTCTCTGGGCCTGAGCTGCCCCAGGGCCTAGCTCATCCTCATCCTAACAGGGCTGGTCAAGCCTTGTCCTTACCGCCACGATGATTGGGGTGAAGAAGGACCAGCAGAGTTTCCACCAGATGCAAGGCCTGGAGCCAACCATCTCTTGGATGTTGTCATAGAATCGGTTGACACCTGTGACATTTGGAGCGAAAGCAGGCAAGATGGATGAGCTGTGGGCATTACAGGCTAAACTCGATCTATCACAGTGTGACCATAGGCAAGTCACCTAACCTCTCTGAGCCTCAGTTTCCTCATCTGTAACATGGGCTAATGCTCTGGGGGCGGGGGAGGGTCCTTGTTATCTGAGTATTCAATAATCAAATCCCCACAGCAAATGTGTTGTGTGGGAAAGTAAGTCACCTTAATGTGAAAATATCCACCAACAATCAAATATACGTATAAAATGTGTCCCCACCACTCTTATGTCCCTCCCAGTCGGCATCTCTCCTAGCCATTCCTTCAAAGCCTTGCTGGGCAGAGGTGGTTTCCCCGGATGATCTGATGCTATCAGCAACTGGGGATAGATTGCAAAGAACTGCAAATCTTGCAAAAGCCCACAGATGCCATGAAGTTCATGAGTGAGTGATGTTGGACACTGCTCCAATTATAAGCCAAGTCATCGGTGGCACTAGACCAGCTAGAGGTGAGGAAAGGAAAATGATGGGGAGAGTGAGGTGGCAAAGAAGATGCAATGATTATCAAGGACTAAGAGGGACCCCGGAGAACATTTCTTTCAAACACATCACCTTGTTGTGATAATCAAAGTGTGGGGAAGGACATCCTTTGACTATCGGGCTGTTGGGTCTGGAAACTTAGGCCACAAAATAAGCAAATAAAATCATTGTTTTCTTCACACTTTGCTCTAAAACAGTGCATACTTTTAATTATAGCCTAGCTTTAAAAAATAATTTAACTTTAGATTTTTTTTTATAGTTTTGGTTTCCCTTTTCTAAATAAAATCTCAAACAAACCATTTTATTCCAAAATTTATGAATAAATGTTGGTTCCATTTACTGTATGTATGTATGTATGTATGTATGTATGTATGTATATATGTATGTATGTATGGTTCCCATTTTAAATGAGTTTATTTAACTGTTCTTCTTATGGTATCTTCTGAACATGGGACCTCCTGTGCTAACATCATTGAATTGTTGTGAGGACTAAATAAATTAATGCATGCAAAGGGCCTGTGTTCAAGTTGCATTGGTTGAATGATGATTGAAGAAAGGAGTGAGTGAATGAATGAATGACGGAGGAAAGGTTCATGCTCACCGTAAAACCAGGAAATGGAGACGCATTCAAAGAACACGAGGAACAGCAGGCTCATGCCACTGGCAGAGTAGTAATCAAAAAGCTTGAAGACATAAATGCCTCCCTGCAAGAGGCAAATCAGTGAGAGTGAGGCCACTTCCTCCAGTACCCAGGGCATTCGGTTCACAGTACACAGACTGGGCTTTGGAGTCTGACAAGGTTGGGGTTAGGCTTTACTGCAGCAAGAAGGCTTGTGGGTAGATCTGAGGAAGCACTGAGGGCATGTGACCCTGAGAGGATGTGGGTGTTGACTCTCTGGGGATTGGGAAGAAAGAGTCTGGGGGCGTGCAGAGGGAAATGCCCTATTTCTGGTAAGGCTGGAGGGCAGAAAGAGGAGCTGGTCACCAGAGCCATCTGTCTACAATGTTAAATCAATCATGGCCCTCCCCTGCTTAAAACCTTCTATGGCTCAAATAAGACAATAACATAACATATCACTAAATAGGGCAAGAGGAAATCAATGATAAAATAAAATCCAAATGCCTTGTGCTTCAAGGTCCTGCATGATCTGGCTCTGTGTCCCCACTTACCCCTCACTCCCTCTGCCCTGCCACACTGGCCTTGCTTCTGTTCCTCAAGCTCATCAGGCCTATTCCCACCTCAGGGCCTTTGCACCTGCTGCACTTTCCTCCCCTCGCTACATCTTCCCCCAGCTGCCTCTTCCTCACCATTTGAGTCTCAGTTCAACGATCACTTCTTTAGAGGGACCTCTCCGTAATTATTCTGTCTGTGGTAGCATCCCTGCCAGTCATTCTCTGTCCCACTCGCCTCTGGAATTTAATGATCTAACTTGCATGTCAGTCTTGTGCACTAAGTTAATTTGTCATGTTAAGTGCTGACAGTGTCATGCCAGACCCATAGTAAATGTTCAGCAACTATGAAGGAATGAACAGTCATTCTGGGTCTGAACTGTATTTGGATTGGGGTGGTTTTGAGGATCATAAATCAGGTCCTTAAGGGCTGAACTCCTGGCTTTAGGGTCATTTATATTTATTGTACAAGTCATCAGTTATGTGTCTGACTTCTGAGTACAGCGGGAGGCCTGGAGTGCAGAGAGCATTTCTTTTTTTTTTTTTTTTTTTGAGGGCAGTGTCACTGGCCCTCATATGTGGGACCGAACCGGGGCCAGAGCATTTCTTATTAATATGGACAGAAAAGGAAAAGTGCAAATGAGAGGAAGGGGCAGTGTCAACTTCAAAGGCCCAAACCCAACTTGCCTCTCCACTTAATTGTCGTGAGTCTTTCAAAACTCACCCCCTGCATCCCTTCCTCTAAGCAGCAGTCCCTGGCGCCCAGGTCTGGTTAGGGGCTGTATTCTCTAGCTCTGTCCCATCATTTCTAGCTCAGTGTCTGTGTCTCCCACCAGCCCAGGGGCCCCTCAAGGGCAGGGAGCCTGTCTGACTCCTTGGCATGTGTGCCAGGCTAGGCGCGAAGATGGTGCTCAATGAATGGATGGGAGGAAGACAGAACAAGGCTGGGGCGATGAGAGCTTGGGGGTGGCCCTGGGGCAGGCAGCCTGGCGGGGCTCACCTGGGTGATGTTAGAGAGGCCGACCAGGTAGGAAACGACACAGACGGCAGCAATGAAGAGCTCCCGGCGGTTGCGGAGGAGTCTGGGGTACTCGTCCACCAGCGCCGTGATGAAGCCCTCCACGGTGCAGAACTTCAGGGGGGAATGGAGGTCAGCCACCCCGCAGCAGACCCCAGCCCCAAGCCACAGGAAACCCGGTTCTCTGGGGGAAGGCCAGAGAGCCCGGCAGCACTGGGACAGCAGGATCTAGGCCTGATCTGCCTCTGCCTCCCCTGGGGATCTCAGGAGAGTCCCTTCCCTCTGGGCATGTTTCCATCTGGCAAATGGGGAAGGGGGCTGGGCTGTTCCCTGAAGTTTCATGAGGCGGAGCATTCTAGGGGTCTGAAACTCTTGATCATCTTCCCTGGGGCCTAAGGCAGTAGCCACCTCTCCCTGCTGGCTCCTGGATGGGTGAGGCTGGGAGGACGTGCTTACCTGGCTGTCAATGCCCAGCATCAGCAGCATTGAGAAGAAGAGGATGGCCCAGAGGGGAGAGATGGGCAGCTGGGTCACGGCCTCCGGGTATGCCAGGAACGCCAGCCCAGGGCCTGTGGGGGGAAGGGAAGGAGGAGAAAGAAATAAAAGGTGCCGAAGACCTACCTACAGCATACCCGGCATACACCCATTTTCTAAGCTGTAATTCATTTCATCTTTGGAGAGAGTGTAGTCAGTCCCATTTTCTACATGAAGACACAGTGTTTAGTGGGAGATGCTATAGGGTTGGGTCCAGAGGCAAGAGGATCAGTGAGATGAGATGAGAGACTGTGGTAGCCTGGCCATCGGTGAGATGAGGCTCTTAATGGGGAGCGTTCCTTTCCACACGACCGGCCCAGATCTCCATGCCACGGAAGGGGCACGTCATGTCACCTCCCTGAGCCCAGAGCCTCTGCCATGTACACAGCAGTCCCTCATGTTTGCTGATTTCCTGGCTGCACAGGGAAGGGAAGAGTTGCCTGGGTTTTTCCTTGGATGCTGTGGCATGGATGACTGTGTGGCATACAGTTGGCATATCCCACTTGCTGAGAACATTTTTGGAACTTGGACAAATGCACTGACTTGGGTGCTTTGTGTCATGGTGGTGAACATGTCTGAGTTGGACCAAAGTTTATATTCCAAGGGGCACGAGTGGGTCTTCATCCCCCGAATGTTCAGGATTGTGCTGGAAGTGACACTACGGCCAGGCTTTGCAATCAGCCATGTCTGGGCTCATCTCTAAACTTCCACCACCTTTCTAGCTCCCTGAACTTGGGCAGGTGATCTCAGTGAGTCTCAAGTTTCCTCATCTGTGAAATGGGGATAACAACAGCATCAACCCCATAGTGTTGGGAAGATGCAGGGATAGAGTTCACACAGTGACCTCAATGCTAGAAAGCCAAGGTGTTGGTGATACAAGGGCTGCAAAGGCCAGCACGGCTAGCTCCTCCCTCTCCGTAAGCCCTGGCCCTCCACCGTGTAGCGCTGACCTGAGGCTGCCACATCAGCAATGGACCTTTTGGTGACATGGGCCATGAAGCCCACGATGGAGAAGATGACAAATCCTGCGAACATGCTAGTGCACGAATTGATGCAGCAGACAATGATGGAGTCCCTGCAGAAGGGGAGGGCACATCAGTCAGAAGGGCGTGGCTGGCAGGAAGGTGAGCTAGTGGGCAGTGCTTAGCAAGAGGCGGGGTGCAAGAGGGTGCCTGGGAGGGGGGCTACAGGGCAGGCTGGTCCACTCTCCCACCCCCAGGGAAGGGGGCTGAACCAGAAGTATTGGCCAGAAGAGACTAACTCTGAGAAGGGTGGGGTTGACACAGAGAAAGGCCAGGAGGCGTGGCTGTGGTGGGCGTGGCCAGAGTGGGACCTGGCCCCTTTGGAGGGACTCCTGTGCTCTCCCACCTGTAGACATTGTTGTGGAAAGAGTTGTAGCTCCCAAGAGCGATCAAGGATCCCAGGCCCAGCCCGTAGGAGAAGAATATCTGGGTAGCTGCATCCAGCCACACCTAGAGGTAGAATGATCAAAAATAGTCAGAATTATCATCATAGCCACAGCGACTTGGGTTCTTTCACATGTGCAAATCAGCTCAAGCTGGGAACAATCCCAGTTTACACAGGAGGGTCAGAGAGGTGTAGGAACTTATCCTAAAGCTGTTAAGTGGTGGCTTGGGACTCAGGAGTGTTGTGAAGCCAGCCGGTGCCCTCCAGGACCAGAGTCCAGCAGGGCCGCTCACCTCCGAGTCGGACAGCTTGCGGAAATTGGGCGTGATGTAGAAGAGGATGCCTTCCTGGGCACCGGGCAGCGTCACTCCTCGGAAGAACAGGATGATCAGCATGATGTAGGGGTACGTGGCTGAGAAGTAGACCACCTGGGAGGAAAGTGGGTGACGCGGTCACGCCGCCTCAGAGGACCCCTGCTTCCCCTGCCCCACTTCACCTACATTTGTACCCATTGTGGTTCTGGACTTGGTTCCAGTTTGTCTCCCTCCAGGAAGCCTTTCTGGGTTTCTAATCTGCTCTGCCTGGCCACTTTTCTGCAGCCTCTCCTTGGAGTCTGAACCAACCAGCTCAGCCTCTGGTTTTCCCTTCCCCTACCCCACCTATTTTATTTATTTATTTATTTATTATTATTATTATTTTTTAGCTGAGCCATCCTGCCACCTGTTGGCAGCTCAGCAGCAGCTCAGCTCGGGTTGGGCATCGAACTGCTGTTGCTCAGAGCTCAGCTCGCACTCTTGAGCGAGCTCTTAACCAACTGAGCCACTCAGCCGGCCCCTTACCCCACCTATTTTTTGATTTCTGTTTAAATTATTCAAGTAATCCATGTGGCGAAAGGGGATTTTAAAAAAATTACCCCCCCACACACACACACAATTCAAGTTCCTTTAAACAGCCCCTAGAGTGTAAGTTACATGAGGGACAAGGCTTGTCTTGTTCACGTCTGCTTTCCCAGTGCCCAGAACCATCCATGGTATACAGTAGATGCTCAACAAATGCCTGACAAATACATAAATGCACGATGTTAACATTTTACTGTTCCTCTTTTAGGAGTTTCTTTTGCATATATGATCACATTTTCTTACAAGATGAGGCTCAAATTATGTACTTGCTTTCTCATTTAATAAGTTTAAAGTTTAAAAAACACACAGTATATATAGCTTTGCTTCTTGTTTTGTTCACTAAAGATTATTTTATAGTCTCATGTGATTTTTAATTATACAAAATAGTCCCTCAGGAGGTTCCACCATCCTTTCGAAAGTTTCCCCTACTGTTACCCATTGAGGTTACTTCTAATTCTATGTGAATCTCAATGATATTACATTGGCCACCCCTGTATATAAAACTTTGTCTATAAAAGTAGACAAATTATACTAAAAAATTATTACAAATTACACTAAAAAAATTAGACTAGTCTTGGGAGAACTTTCTAGAAGTGGAATTACTGAGAAAAAATGAATAAGCTTCTCAAACGGTTTTAATCCACATTGCCTAATTATCTTCCAGAAATTGAACTTTGCCCAGCATTACAGAGGGTGCCCATTCTTCAAAGATGCCAGCACTGAGTATAATCATCTTAAAAATTATTTTTTGGCAAATTGATAATCAAAAGACTGAGATCATTGTCTGAAATTGCATTTCTTTGCTCAATAGTGTGAAAGAGCAATTTTCAAGTTCAGTGACCTTTGTATCTCTGAGTCATACTCAGCATAAATTGTTCTCTGGGTTAGTTTCATCTGCCTGACTTGACTCTGAGATTCTTCAGGGTATAAAAGGTAGCCATGATCCCACAGAAAATCCACATACCTGGAATTAGTAAAAGGGGATTCAAAACCCTCTGTGTCACCTACAAGTTGTGTGTGTGACATCGGGTCGATTTCTTATCCTCACTGAGTCTAGCGTTTTCTTGTCTGGAAAATGCATACAGTCAACCTTGCTACTCAGAAAGCTTGGTTGCCTGAGAACATACCCCATGCTTAATATATGTTGCCTAGGTCTTGCACGTCAATGTGTCTTCTGTGTTTGGCACTGAATCCCCTTTTACTAATTCCAGGTACAGTAGGTGCTCAGTAAGTGCTTATGGATGGACTGGTTGACTCACTCAAAAGATGCAGTGAGAGAGGCCCTACTCTGTCCCCAAGAAGTAGTTAGTTTCCTAATGTAGCAGGAACTCTAGACTCCACCCCAAAATGATTATAACTGATACCATATATTGAGTGCCTACTATGTGCTAGGCATATGCTACACACTCTGCATAGATTATCCCCCTCAGTCTTTGTGACAACCCTGTGAGGTCCTATTATTGTAACCACTTAACAGATGAAGAGATTGAAGCTCAGAGAAGTGAAGTGACTCGCCCAAGAGTACACAGCTAGGAACCAGGGGATTGAGTTTCAAACTTAGCTGTCTCTTTGAAGCCCTTACACCTACATTCTTCTGCTTCCTAAAGTTGGGTTGGGAGACCCCTGTGCCCTCCTGCCTGCCTAGCCTCCGGACAGAGCAAAGCTGTTTGACACCAGCCTCGAATCTGAGAACCTGTTGGGTCCAAAGGTCCCACCAGACTGAAATAGGGCAGCTTTTCATCAGTTGTGCCCATGCCCAAGTGTGGACTTCATTAAGGTTATGTTTAGCTAGTTCGGCTTCTTAGGTAGTCTGGACCTCTCTGTCTCCAGCCTTATTAAGTTCAAATTCATTCTCCCCTTTACTTGCTGGAACCTCAGACAACACACTTGCCCTGAGTCCTTCAGGCCAAAGCCAGTGAGAAACTTGGCCACCTTCTGTCCCCAGACTCATGGAATGGGGCTTAAAGGTGGAAAGAGGTAGGGATGGGGCCAGTTTCACTCCCCCCAGTTTGATCAGCAAGCTCCTTGGATGTCTCCAGGCGGGAACCCCTAGCTTGATCTGGCTCTGCCCTTGCCAATAATAAAAGCAAAAACAATAACTCCCCTTGCTAGCTGCTGAGTGCTTTACAAAATCATTGTCTCATTTGATTTGCATAACAAACCAATGGATAAGCATAGATATTAGCCCCATTTTAGAGATGGAAACTGAGTTTCAGAGAGGTGAAGTGACTTGATGGAGGTCACACAGCCAAATCAATGGCCAAGGTGGGATCTGAACTCAGGACTGTTTGAATACAAGGCCTGAGAATTCAGCCATTAATCACTCCATCTCTGTTGCTCCTCAAAGGCTGGGATGTGGAATGTTCATGCTGGGACCCCTCCATCCGCCCAGAACAAGGCATGGAACAGAGTAGATGCTCAGGGATGGTTTGTTCAATGGTCCATGAGCAATATTTGCCCTGTTTTTCGGTGGCTCTACCAGGCCCTGAGGAATCCTAAGAGGCTTACCATGAACCTGGCACTGTGTTAAGGGTATGAGTTGCATTGTCTCCTTTAATCCTCACACCTGCCTAAAAGGTAGGTAATGTTATTCCCATTGTACAGGAAAGAAAACTGAGACACAAGGAGATGAAAGGTTCCTGGGAGGTACAGACTTCCTGTCCAGGGCAGAGATCCTTTTGTAGATCCATCCTCCTCTAGTTCCCACCGTGCACATCTCTTACCTTTCCAGTCCAGCCGACACCCTTCCAGATGCAGAAATACACAAGGATCCAGGCGATGGCTAGGGTGATGGCCAGAGGCCAGCGGATCTGACCTGGCTTATCCAGCCCATCTGTCATCTGATGCATGTTGCGCCTGGTGGAAGAATGGAGGGAGAAGAAAGTCATGTGGGGCTGGCAGGGGCTGGAGTGGGGAAAGGGCGTGGACACGGGCAACAGCCTCCACTATGATTGTGCTGACATCTGTGCTCACTGAGATCCAAGAGCTGGGTGGGGCCATCTACTGATGGGTAGAGAGTGCTGACTTGCCAGTGCCTTAGGCCAGCCACCATTGTTGTTCACCTGGGTGGCTGCAGTAGCCTCCCAGCAGGACCCCTACCTTCCCTTTCATTGTGTCCTCACTCCAAGCCCAGGGATCCTTCTAAATTGCAAGTCTGGCCCCATCACTCCTCTGCTTAAAATTCTGCAGTGAACATGACTGTTCTCAGAACGAAGCCCAAACTCTCCAGGTGGACCTTGCAAAGCCTTCATGAGCTGGCCCCCGCTTGTCTCTCTAGCCACCACAGCCTGCTCTAACTCTCCTAAGACTGGACAGTTTGTCTTTCCCTCACTCTAGCCTTGCTTACTCTCTGTCACCTGTCTCCAAGCCTTCACGCATACTCCTCCCTCTGCTTAACACCTGTCTTCCCAACACTGCTTTTCATCCTTAGATGCCACTCCTCACCTAGGCCGGTCCAGGCACCTCCTTGGGTTCCCCACAGCTACCCATGTGTCCCTCCTCTTAGCACTGGTCACCTGGTGTTACGCCTTGCCTATTTGCTTATTCATGTCTCCCACCAGACTGGCAGATAGGTGCTCAAGAAATGTTTACTGAATAAATAGTTGAATGAAAAGCCTGGACACATGTGAGACAAATGTATGTGGGAGATGCCTGAAAGCAGGACCAGCTGGAGTAGAATTTGAGTTATATCTAGAAGGAAGGACATGGTTTAGCCAAGGACGGTTTAGCACAAAGAGATGGCATCACGTGTTCTGACACTTCCTGACAATGGCTCATCCTGGCAGCTTACCTAAGGTGCAGTGGAACCTTCCAGGTTGCTCCCAGATCCTTTCCAGCTGAGAAGTACACATGCTTCCTCCACGCCAAAGAGATTTGGGTCCCAGGACCTCATTTTCATAAATGAATGCCCCCAGCACGCATCTTCTATGATGCGCTCCCCTGAAGATTCAATCAGCAGGACCTTCACTGTGGGGTATGGGTGTGTGTGTGTGTGTGTGTGTGTGTGTGTGTGTGTGTGTGACTTTGCTGGCCTCTCCCGGTGACTCTTCTCTGCCTATGATGGTTATTCCCATCATTGGCCACTGGCCAAACTTCTCTACCCGACTCCGTGCCCTGGAGGCTGACTGCTATGGCTGCATCACCAGCTCCCTTGCCTTCCAGCTTCTGCTGGGTTTGACCAATGGCAGGTGCTCGGAGGGTGGGAGGAGAGAGAGAGGTCCAGGAGGTATTCTCCCTGCTGGCTGTGGCTTTGTCTGCAGCCAGGTTTGTCTACTGGAGGTGATAGTGCATGTCTAGTGGCCCCTTCCAGGGTCCAGTTCTTTCTGGGGGAAGAAGGGGCTTCACCCTCTCTGTGATTCCCTTAGCCTCTCCCACATCTCCACGAATAGTCCTTCACTTAACTTTCCCATCAGCCTTTGGAGGGCACCTCTGTGCCTACTGGCCCTGGATGATATGCCCCCCACCATGGATGGCCCCCACACTCACTCCCAGAACTCCACCACGGCACTGGTCATGTTGGTGGTGTTCGCCATGCTATAGTTGGAGAAGCAGCGCTCAGTGTTCCAGGGGTTGTCACATTGTTTCCATGGCAGCGTCTGGAAGACACAGTAGCACAGGCAAACTCTGTTGAGCCGCCTGGGGCTAGCAACAGTGGTCTCAGCACACCCTACTGACCTTTACCGTAACCTGAGCCTCCTTAATCATTTCCCCTCCCCCTCCCGAAAGCTCCTGGAAGCGGGGCATTCTGTGAGCCTCATTTCAGAGACCAGAGAGGGGCAGCAACTTGATCAAGATCACAAAGCTCCTGTGTCACGCAGCTCAGATCTGCACCTCTAACTTTTCACTCTGATCTGCAGTCGGATGCGTTCTCCATTGCGCCAATGGCCCACAGCTAACTTTTCACTCTGAAAACCAGCTTTCCAAGCTGCCTCATAAGGTTTCATGTGTCCATCCTGGAGCCACTTCCCAGCTACTCAACCTTGAGCAAGAGACCTCACCCATCTGACCCTGTGCACACCGATATTAACAGTGGACACTTACAGTACTTGTTCTTTGCCAGGCACAGATCCAAGCACTTTATACATATTGACTCCTTAATCCTCACAACTCCTAGGAGGCAGATTTCCCTTTAACCATCATTTTATAGATGAGGGCACTGAGGCTCAGAGAGGTTAAGTCTCTTTTCCAAAGTGCCCACACTTGGTATATAGTAGTAGGGTGAGGATTTGAACCTGGGTTTATATGAAATGGGCTAACAATGCCCACCTTAGAGGGGGGTCATGAGGATTAGATGCTAGCCCACATGAAGTGCCTGGCCCAGAGCAGGGGCTCACAGTGCTATAATTGTGGGGAGACCAGGGCTGCTGAAGACCATGCCCCAACCTGAGGAATGGCCCTGTCAGCAGAATGGTGGTCCCAGTGGACGGAGGGTGGGCTCTGGGTCTGCCTCTTTCTGGAGGGGTGATCGGAGGAGCCACTCACCGCGGTGAAGGAATTGTACAGGTAGTAGATGGCCCAGGAGATGATGACGATGTAGTAGATGTTCAGCCAGAAGGACAACACAGCAGCGGCAAGACCCACCCCTGGGAGGGGACACACCATCATGACAAACATTTAATAGCAATAACTGGCCCAGTGCGTGTCGCTGTTATCATTTCCCACATCCAATCTCACTTGGCTTTGGAGAGAGGCAGGAACTTCACTATAGTCACATGCATCTGGCGAGGGGGGGGGGCCAGGCCTTGTGTCTGCCCTCTAAGCGTACACACACACACACACACACACACACACACACACACACACACACTCAGAGGCTGGGCTGGAACCGGGCTTGCCAGGCAAGCATAACTGTCCATGTGTCCATCTGAGTGTCTGTCAGCACTGAGCAAGGAGGCAAAGACAGTCACACCCAGCCCCTGCCAGGGAAATGAGCTCACAGAACAGGGCAGGCTGATGTGTGTGTGGGGGACTCTGGATCGGGTCCTCCTCTCCACATCCGCTGACCTAGATTCTGGCCAGCATCGGCATCTGTCACCTGGGCCCTTGTAATAGCTCCACTTTGCTCAGACGTGTGGGAGCAGCCCCCTCTGTCCAGAGGGGCCAGGGTGTTGGGAAGGCCCCGGCCTCACCACAGTCCTGTGGGTAGGACCACCACCATGACCCACAACCCCACTCTGCAGACTTACCCTTGAACATAGGGGCCAGCTTCCACACTCCCAGGCCCCCAATGGACGTGTACTGGCCTAGGGAGCACTCCAGTAGGAAGAGTGGGACCCCCGCAAAGATGAGCGTCAGGAAGTAGGGGATCAGGAAAGCTCCTGCAAGGTCGAGAAGAGAGATGCTTGTGGCCCCACAGCTTGGGAGACATCCTGGCCAGAGAGACCACCATGGCAGGGCACTCGGGGGTCCAGCCATGACTCCCTTATACTCTGCCTCAAAAGCAGCACCCACAGCCAGAGTGAGCCCAAGGATGCCCTTTGCTCAAAGCACATCCCCTACACTTTGCAAATGAAGAGGTGAACTTTTGGATATCATTGACAGAGGACACTCACTATTGGGGAATCCTTTGGGAAAAGGGCACGGAACAGGAAAGGGGGCCTGCCACTCCTTGTGGAGTTGTTAGAGGACCCATTCCCCTAAGGTTGCCCCAGGAAACCTCGAAGAGGGACACTTTCCGTGGGGTCCAGGCCAGCACCTACCGCCGCCGTTTTTTCCGCAGAGATAGGGGAATCTCCAGACGTTGCCCAAGCCGATGGCGTAGCCCACGCAGGACATGAGGAAGTCAAAGCGGCCCTTCCACGTGTCCCGGTCCGGAAGGTCCGCGGCCTTTTTCTGCACCTTGACCACCAGGGTTTTGGGCTTGTCACTGGCCGCAGGGACCTCGCTGACCTCCGTGGAGATCTGCCCATCAGCCACCTTGCTGCCGTTGGTCGCCATGTCTCGGAGTTTGGACACAGGGGCCCTGGCAGATGGACGTGCAGTGTCGGCCCCGGTCCACGTGGACAGCAGTTTTGCGGCTCAAGGTCACCCTAGAACAGAGGGCTGGGGTGACAGGCAATGAGAGGAGCAAGATTCTGGAGTCTCCCCCAAGTAACAAAAACAAAATACCCCCCACCAAAACACTAAGGGCCCAAGACAGCTCTCCCCTAATTCCTTGCCCTCCCGCCAGCCTGCTCCCACAGGAGGGGAGGCAGGTGCCGTTTGTTTCCAGCGACAACGTGTGAGGAGGATGTGGTCTGTTGTCTCCTGGACTCACTCCCACTCTGGCCATCTGTGTCATGTGCCCTCCATTCTGTCCTGCTCAGAGGAGAAAAACGAGGTGACCAAACTTCCAAACGGAAATATTAAGTGCTCCTCGTCTCTGCCTCCCTGGATTCAATCAGATTTTAATTCCCTGGGGCCATAAAAGCCATGGCAGGATAAGCCATGGCAGGATAAGCTATGGTGGATCTGAACGCGGCTGACCAGGGAAGTGTGCTGACTGCAGGTGATGGGCGGAGGCGGTATGTGAGCACAGACTGACCCTGACCATGCCCCAAGTCCTCTTTAGCACTTCCAAGCTGTGTGACTTTGAGTAGACTTCTTAACCTCTCTGGGCCCCACTCTCCCTATCTTTTTAAATTGAGGATGGTACTCGCATGTCCCTCATCAGGTTGTTTTTCTTCCCTTATTCAGTGAGGCAGCCTCTACCTGGCAAACGGTGAGGACTAGTTGCTATTTCATCTGCAGTTCCCAAGCCTGGCTGTTTCTCCAAGTCATTTGGGAAGCTCTATAAAGACACAAGCCCAGGTCCCACCCTGCATGTACCACATCAGAATCTCTAGATAAGTCCCAAATCTACACTTTAAACAAATTCCTGAGAGGGATTTGCATGCCGGGAGCCCAGCCCTCAGTTGAGGAAGGACCACTGGCTTCCGTGACCTTTCTGACCCTTGGTCACCCCAGATGTTCTACCTATACTGCTCCTTGCTTACCTCTAGTTCCAGAGGCAGTGAGGGGTTGAGGGCAGTGTGTGACATGGGACTCAGTCCAGTCCTGGGTTCAAATCTCCAGTCTGCTTTTTACCAGCCGAATGACCCCAAGTGCTACTCTTGTTTGCTCTAGCCTCAGTTTCCCCATCTATAAAATGGGGTTAATGCTATCTGGCTTGTAGAATTGTGGCAAAAATGAGCTTTAATGGTTGTAAGAGTGCTTTTCACCTGACCAGTTTAGAAAGAGAACTCCATCAATGGTTGTGATTTTGGTTGTTGATGTTACCTGATGATTTTCTGTGGTGGGTCAGCTCCTGAATAGCCCCCTCTGCAATCCCTGCGTGACAGCCTGCAAAGCAGAGGAAAGGAGGGACCGTGAGCTGGCAGGCAGCGCCGGTGGGCAGCCCTGGGCAGAGAGCAGCAGGGGTGCAGGAAGCCTGCCAGCATCTGGGCTGTATACGAGTCCCTCGGAGCCACCCAGCTGGGGTGACCTCAGTGAGTCTACGAAGCGTAGCTGGTCCATGGGGTGCTGGGAACATACAGGAATGGGGTCTGCTGCCCTCGGGACAGCTGTGGGGGTGGTGGTGGGGGCACCGTGAATAAAACGTTCCATAATTTTATCAGCAGGAAAAGATAAATCTCCTCAAGGCCCCACTGGGAGCCAAGGAATGCAGCTATTTTTCTGCGTCCTCCATCCAACCTTGCAGTAATTGTGAAAGACCATGTAGGAATATGGGAGACAGCCCCTTGTTTTCTGAAGAGAGAAAAGCAGGTGTTAATCAGTTTATTTTTTCCTCATCCCCAACTCTGTTCATTAAAACAAAAAACAAAAAAAAACATTTAAGTCTATACCTTAATGCTACAGTGATTAGTTTATATGTGATTTTTTTTCGCTCTTTTCTGGATTTTTGAGAATTACTTTGAAATTTCTACAAACATTTATAAATAAAATATATTTCTAAATTTCTACAAAAAAAATTTTAAATTAATGTAACAGAATAAACTTATGGAATGCTCAGAGCAAACAGGAACATGTGACGCACTGGTAGGTGTACTCTCAGAGCTGAGCCAAAGTGATGTGTGGCTGCTGCCCCAAATGGCTTCCTCCCCTCAGCTCTGCCCCACCTGGGGAGACCCAGGTTTGCTGTGCACTCACCTTCCGGCCCCTCACATGCAGTTCCCATTACCAAACACCATTGCCTCTTCCTAGAGTTCGCAAAGAACCAGACCACCTTTGAACAATCCAAACTCTACTGTGAACCCTGCCTCTTGTCCTCAAGGATGACCCACAAGTTTGTCTCTAGACTCAGGTAGGGTGACCACCTCGCATCGTCAGGAATGGCAGGGGGTAGCAGGCAGGCAATTCCATGATCTACCATGAAGTCTTGGGATATACGGGAGAGAGGGTGGCCTCAGAAAAGTGGGGGAGGCTAAAGTGGACTCCCTCTGGGGGATAATTATCTGTGAAAACAATGATGCCCTTAACTGACCCCATGATCTATCCTTATGCACATCAGCCACCATGTTTGTTTAAAATGATCCAATCACTTCACACCAGGGCTGATCACCTGACCCTGGCTAGCCAATCAAAGCTCCTTCTCTGGGAATTTGGCATTGGGCAGAGAAAGAAGGCCAGTGTCTCCAGCAACTTGTTACCACTGAGGCAGGCATCTTTTGACCACCTTGCACTCATAGTAGCAGTTAGTCTGCTGAGGAGGAAGGAAAGCAGAGATCAAAAGAAGGAGAGAGAGTCTTGGAGGCATTCTACTTTGTAGTTCCAGGCTTTCTTAAGACTGGCTACATTCCTGCTGTTCGGAGTTTACAAAACTATACCATAGTCATAAAATAAGTTCCCCATTTTTGCTTACATTGGCTCAGGGGATTCCTGCTACAATCTCAAATTTCTACACACACCCTCCTACCACTTGACCAAGTTCTCAGGAATGTCTGTGGCCTGTGGGAACAACTTCTGGTCTCAACTCGGATTTACTTGTTGACTATCATGGAGACTCAAACGAAACTCCAAAACCTACCAGGTTTTTCAAACTGGTGCTGTGTACTGGATCTTAGGATCACGCGCTACCATTCAGGGAGGGAGGAAGGGAGGGAGGGAGGGAGGGAGGGAGAGAGAACACAAACAGGCACACATGCTCCAGGTGCAGCTCTGGTTCATTCCCTGCAAGCAGGCAAGATGACAGAATGTGTTTAACCAGGTGAAATTTAATGTGTATGTCCTTTGAAGAAACGATTCAACATCAACACAAAAGAAGGTTGGAAGGTCAGAAGGTGGTGCTGGTGTGTGCGTGTGTGTGTGTGTGTGTGTGTGTATGTGTGGGGGGAGTTCTGGTTCACTAGGAAGTTTATTCCGTTGTCTTTTCCATGAGTAGATCGAGCACCTCCTTGTGCCAAGCCTGGAAGGATCAGAGATGGTGTCTGCTCTGAAGACTTCACCATGAGGAAGACATACATGCGATGTCCAGAACATGGGAAAGTGTATCCAGAAGAGCCACATAACCATATGTGGAGTTTTTCTTTCAGAACATATGCAATATATAAAGATCAATGACATAAAACCACGAATATAACTGATGTTTCTTTGAGGATTCAGACAAGAAGACCCTTCGACTTGCAAGGTTGATAAATCAGACCTCAGCTCCCTCTGACACTTACTAATGCTGGATGAGTTACTTCCCCAATTTAATCCTCATCTGTAAAATGGGGTGATAATAATAACGCTTCTCTCATGAGGCTGTGGTGAAGATTAAATAAGATCGTGCATGTAAAGTGTGTGAAAGAATGCCTGGCTCGGGGAAGGCTTAGGGACTCTGCCATTATCATCGCTGTGACTGTTACCATCTGTGTATGGATCGTGCTTCTTAATCTAGTATTCCCAGTTCCCAGAGGCTATAATAGTGATGATGATGGTGATGATGATGATAACAACTAACACTTAATGAGAGTTCATTAGGCAGGCCCTCTAGTGTCTTTCAGCATTCTCAAAACCCCAGTAGAAATCATCCTTTTAGTTGCCATTGGGAAAACTTGCTGATAAAAATGTTAAGTCCTTTGCTTTGGCTCTTTTTATACCAATTCAGAGTGGTCTACCTGATCGCTTTGGGCCCGTCAGAAGCTGGGAGTGGTACACTGGTGTCTTTAGTTAATAATAACAAAAAAAGGATCATTCTGTAATCAAGTCTGGTAAGAAACAAAATCCCAAACATCGAGTAGATGGGAGGCCAAGGATAAAGGGGCCCCTGCGGGTGAAAAGGCCTGGGACCCAGAGCTCACATAGAGTGGTTCCAAAAGCGACCCAGCTCACTCACTCTAGGGGAATAGTTGCATGGAAATATTAATTCTGACACCAGCTGGCTCACCTGTCACTCCCCTCTCTCATGAAAATCAGCACGTGAGCACAGGCATGTGCAAGTTCATGGCAAAGGAACCTGGCTATCTTTCGAGAAAATTAATGATCTCTGAAGCAGAACTAATCTTTTGCCACTGTTACTTCCTCTTTTCTGAAACAGGCTCCTGTGCTTTGGGGAGCAGGGTCCACTCCGTGTCGTAGGACGGCTCTGTGGGTTGGTTGGGGAAAACCACACGTCTCCCTGACTTAAGCGCATCTGTGGCTCCTCTTTACCTGCTGCCAGAGTGGGTGGAAGGAAGGACTCTCACCACCTCACGATATGGGGCATTTTTCCAAGGTCTTTTTTCAGAATCTTCCAGTTCTTCCTCAGCAGGTAACAATATTCTGCAGACCAAGAACCTGGGTCCACGGTTTTCTAGGTCCTGAACATGCCACCATTAAATTCCACCAAAGCAGCGTTCAAAAGGCACTGTGATATGAGACCACAAGTGACAAGTCCTCTGTCTGTATTCACTCACTTATCTGATTCATTCAACAAGTATTTACTAAGCACATGCTATGTGCTGGAATGGCAATGGAACAATTGTTTCAAGTATTTTATATTCTGAACTACACCCTGGTCACCAGTTTGAATCAGTGAACTATCAGGGGCCAGCAGAAAGATTCAATATTGTAAATACTGAACTGAAGGCCTAATGTGTATATAGAGCTGGGTTGGACACTCAGGTTGCAAGGATTAATAAGATAAGGTCCATGACCTTGACAAGGTCACAGCTTAAAAGGAGAAATATCTCTGCCTATAGCTAATCATAATATTCTGTGATAAGGGCTATATGTGTAAGATGCTGTAGGTATAGAAGGAATGAGTTAATTCAACTAGAGAAGGTATCCCAGATGAGGGGACATTAGAGCTGGGTTTTGAAGGTTGAATCGGTGTTCATCAGGTTCAAAAAGAGGGAAGGGCATCCCAAGTGGAAGGAAATGCATGAACAAAAGTAGGGAAGTTTGAAGCCAGGCAGATCAGTTTGTGAAGGGCCTTGAAAGCCAGGCTAAGGAACTCGGGGACCAATTGCAGGGATGGGACAGGGGTTTTAATGTGATCAGATTAATATTATAGAAGATTCACTCAGCGGGGGCGCTGGGAAAGAGTTAAAGAAAGAGACTCAAGGCAGGAAGGTGGTAAAAATGTTGCCCCGATGTGCTCTCTGTGACCAGGTTCTAAAGCCATCAATAAAAATGGGCCAAACCAAGCAGAAAGAATACTTCTGCCAATCCCCGAATGAGGAGGTATCTTGTAAGAATAAGAAAACGTGGAGTTTGGAAGCTCTAGATCAGAATGGCAAAATGGGTCAAAACTGGCCCTTGAGCTTGTTTTATTTGACCTGAACAAAAATTTTTTTCAGTTTGAATTAGGAGCCAGAAATTTGACTCTCTGGGACACAACATTTCAAACAGAGGGAACAGCAAGTGCAAAGGCCCCAAGGCAGGAATAAACTTGGCTTGTTTGAGAGACAGCATGGAGGCCAGGGTGGCTGCGGTCCAATGTCCAATGCAGCAGGGAACAGAGCTAGTCAGAGACGGGCAGGGGGGCCGGCCGAGTGGTGCGGTGGTTAAGAGCTGGCTTGGGATGCCAGCGGCCCTGGTTTGGATCCCACATAAGACAGCCAGTGATACTGCCCTCTAAAAAAAAAAAAGACAGGCAGGGGTCAGCTCACACAAGGTCTCAGAGACCAAGGCAAGGAGCACAGGTTTTATTCTAAATAGTATGGGAGAAACTGGAGGGTTTATGTGGAGGTGATCTGACTTACACTTAGGAGTCTCACTCTGGATACCCAGATGAGCTGCAGAGGGGCAAGGGTGGACAGGGAGGCCATTAAGAGGCTGAGAGCCCAGGCAAGAGGTATTGGTGACTTGAGATGTGGTAACGTAAGGCAAAGGTCGTGGTAAGGAGTGGAACTGGGGGTCTATTTTGGAGGTGGGGCCTGCATGCCTTGCTGGAAGATTGGCTGTCAGGAGCCCAGCCCTGGGCCAGATGGGGGGTGGGGAGGAAGCATGTGGCAGCCACTTAGACAATCCCCCTCTGTCCCATTACATCAGAAGGACAAGCAGCTGCGTGGGGTGGGGACTTAGGCAGAGGCCAGAAGGCCAAGGCCAGAGTCTCAGGGCTGCCATTGTCCAGGGCCGGGACTGGGCCCACAACCCACTTGGAGCGAGTGGGGCGCCATGAAGAGCTGGGGAGGAAAGAGGGGAACACTGGGCCTGGCTGTAGGGCCCCTGCTCCTTACCATTACGCTGTGCACACCTCTGCTTTGTTTTGCTCCTGTTCTGTAATTACAGAAATTGCTTCAGACTGCAATCACTCTACTTGCTTTTAGTTCTTTCTGAAACTCTGTGGTTCAGGAAAAAAATTAATATTGGGCTTGGCTTCATTCCAAGAGAAAACACAATGCAGTTTATTTTCTGCTTTAGGCGAAAATGCTAGGCTCAATCAATTGGGCAAGGCTTTGTGGAGCATCTGTTGTGCACCCAGACCCATGCCAGCTCCTATCAAGAGAGAACAGTCAGCATTTATTGAGCACCTATTGTGTGCCAGGCATTTCACAGGTACTGTAACCTCCAGTGCTCCTCCCATCTCAGTCTATAAGTGGAAAGCCATTTTACCCACCTGACTGATAAGGAAGCTGCGGTTTGCCAGCCTGGGGCTATTGAAGAAGTCCCAAACTGCTTAGTGATTCCGGGCCCTGCTATTAAAAGTGTGGTTCACTGAGGGGCAGTATTGGCTCCACCTCAGAGACTCTTAGAAATGCAGAGTCTCTGGGGCCGGCTGAGTGGTGCAGTGGTTAAGCACTGGCTTGGGAAGCCAGCGGCCCCGGTTTGGGTCCCACATATGAGGGTCAGTTACACTGCCCTCAAAAAAAAAAAAATGCAGAGTCTTGGACCCCACTCCAGGCCATGGAATCAGAAGCTGCATTTTAACCAGGTACACACAGCAGCTGCTGAGGCTGTAGGGCTGCGGTGCGCCTGATTATTTCATGGAGCTTGATACAAATCTCTGTGTGGCCAGGGACTAGATATTTATCTTGCTTGCATCTGGTTCCTCATCTGTAAACATGGACCCCTCTACTTCAAAGGATTGTTGTGAGACTCTGAAGCCAGAGAATGCATGGAAAGAGACTGGTGAAAGCAGAGTGCCTGGCACACAGGAAGTACTCAATAAAGAGCAGATTAGAGTGCCATTCAAAGAGATGAATGGCTGAGGAAGTGCTTTGTAATTGAAAGCCATTGTACAAATGTGAGGACCAATTAATGGTTGCAGCAAGTTAGAGGGCGGCCGGAATTGTGCAGGTGGTGGCAGGTGCTGTGGGAAGCCCTTGTCACGCATTGCCTGATGGAGAAGGGGCAGGTGGACAGGGTCTCCAAGAGCTCAAGACGTAGGGCTCACAGGCCTGAACCCAGTCTGGGGGGCGAGAAGTCAGTCTTTGCAGGGTGCAAGCTGCCGGTAAAACCGGACAGCTGCAGGTCTAGATGGGAGGCGCTCGTCCTTGGAGCTTGGGGCCAGGAGCTATGCAGCCTCCTTCCTGGTCCAGACTCGTTCTATGCCACACTGGTATACCTGGGCTACATTAGCAGTCTACAGATGAAGAAAAAGGCCCAGAGAGGGCTGGTGGCTGGCCCCCGGTCACACAGCATGCAAGTGGTATGATCCATACAGGTCCCCACCACCCCAACTCTCAGCCCACTACACCCACTTACTCAAGAGATGAAGGAAAGCAGCTCTGCATGGTGGCGCAAGCCCCTCAGCTGCCTCAATATACGTGAGAGGTAATTTACAGACCTGGGAGCGTTTCTCAATAGCACTTATTGAATGCCTACTCTTTACAATATCCCAGTGTGACTTTCAAGTAAGTTACTTATTTTCTCCACTGTTTGTTTCCTCATCAGGAAATGGAGTCAGTAGTAACCACCTCACAGTGTGAGGACTGGGTTTGAATTTTCTAGCACCGTGCCTTCGATAAATATATCGAAGCTAAGGTGATTATTAGTTCCATTTTGAAGATGATGGTACTGAGCTCAGAGGGGTCAAATGACTTGCCCAAGGTCACCCAGGCCCTGTGAATCATAGTCTGGTGGTATCTGATCACCCAGCAGGTGCCTTCCAGACACTGGTCTGTGTGAAACTCTCTGAAGCCTTTAGATGTGGCCTTATAACCTATCGGAGCCTGCCTGCTGGGTTCTGTAGGGGGAGGATGTGACTGAATGGACATAAGTTCGCCCAGCCTCACAGAGCCACGACAGTCAAGGGAATGGAGGCTGCTGCCCTTCCCCTCTGCTTGGAGCCTCTGAGAGCTTGGAAATCTGGTTTTCTGGGTGCCTCCAAAACCAAAACGTAGGAGAAGGCTAGAGGACACCCCACCTGAACAACAAGCATGAGAAAAAAAAAAATCAGCTTTGTAACTCCTGGAGGCTTAATAGAGCCATCCAGAGGTGAAATGAACTCCAGGAGTCATGGTTCTCTTTCTTCTGCATGCAGAAAAAAAACTAACAAAAAAACCACCAACTTTTTATTAACAAATAGGGCAAGACAAAGGATAGCTCAGGGTGTGGGAGGGAAGCCAGTCAGGCACTTACCACCATGCCAGCCCTGTTCCAAATGCTTTATGTATATTAACTTGCTATTATCAATCCCACCGTTTTATTTATAGTAAACTGAAGCACAGAAAGGTAAACTGACTTGCCAAAGGCCTCCCAGCTAGGAACTAGGAGAACTAAGGCTTGAACCCAGGACGCTGGGCTCCTGTGTCCATGCTCTTCACTGCTTTATTCTGCTGTCTCTAGTGGGGTGCCTGTGGAACTCGCAGGCCCCACCTCTGGGGTGTGTAAGAGTGGCCCATTTCCAGTAGGCAAGTCCCTCCAGGACAAATCCCCACAAGAAGAAGGACTGACCCTCTTTTTAAGAAGCCCAAAGAGGCTGCTTGCACTAGATCCTCTGAGTCTGGCTCCAGGAAAGGCCAAAGGTCATATTGGGCAAACCCTGTAGCTGTCCTGGGGCCAATGAGAGGTCATAGGGGATCTAGGCTGAGCAGCTCTCACCAGGCCCCTGGGGCAGGGGGCTCTAATTAGTCTCCCAGGAAGCAGTCAGCCCCATGGGGCGGTAATCCCTTCTGGGAGTCCCCAGCTGTGCTCCAACTGCCGTAAGGCCTGGCCTTAGGGCCCAATCTGCAGAGGGTGGGCCTTTCTAGGGGCTGGCCGGAGAGGAGGAAGCACAGTTAGCTTGAGACTCTGGAGTCTGCCCACGCTGGTTTGAATCCTTGATCCAGAGTTTACTAACTGTGTGATCTTGAGCCAGTCCCTTCCCCTCTCTGTGCCCCGCATTCCTCTCCTGTGCAAGGAGAGCAGTCAGACTCCAACTTCTAGTGCATCTTCTGACTTCCATCCTCAACCTCATCTCATCCTGCTTGTCTCACTCACACAATAAGTGGTTTGCAAACATCTGTTCAAGCCCTTAATTGTCTGCAATGCCCAAATGAGCACCTCACTTTGTCATAGCAATTTTCAATTCAATTCAACCTGCATCGATCCTGCACCTCCAGGGAGCCAGGTCCCGTGCTGGGTGCAGGGGGATAAAGACGCAGTGGGAGTGGGAGTGCTCCTGGCATTGAGCTCTTGGGACAGCTGGGAGATGGGCCATGGAGCCAACATCCATATGGTAAGTTCTTCCATAGCCCAGAGAAGAGGGATAGCACCAAGGGGGCTTGGGTTCAGGCAAGTGACTAGGAGAGGATGGCATTTGGGCTTGGAAAGAGGACAGAAGTAAGGAAATTCTTTGTATAATCACAGCTAGTGAAGCAGGACTGGAATCTGTGCTTTTAACCACAAGCCTCGCCACTCTGGTCCATTTCAGGCAGAGAGAAGAGGGTGAGAATATATAATGTATGTTGAGACAGTGAGGCGCCCAGCTTGGTAGGCTAGAATCTGGGGTGATTTAGGGATCATGGCTGTGAGATGGCCAGTGGCAGTAAAAGGCTTTGGATACAGGAAAAGGGGGTGTTGTTGTATCCTGTAAGAGAACAATGATCACACAGAACAGTTATTAAGTGATTATTATGTTTAGTGCATTCATGGACGCCTGTATCTAACACTCACAACATCCCATTGCACAGATGTGGAAACTGAGGCTCCAGAAGTAAAGCAATTTGCCTGGGGTCCAAGGTCCAGGAGGTGGCAGCTTGATTCCGAAGCCAGTTCTTCTAACTACCCCTCCCCACTTGTGGGCACTGGAGGAACACAGGGCTACTGGAGCGTTTTAGGGGAGATTTCATCGGATCATGATTTGGCAAGAGCCTGGCAGCTGTGTGTGACGTAGTGGGGATGGGGAGGTGGGAGGCCCGCACTGAAATGGGACCTTCGTGGGGGCAATGGGGAAGGTGCAGTTACTCCACACAACTTAGCTTCTCTCCTGACTAATAACTAATTGTTCTGTCCTATCTCCCCAGCTACACTGTCACTTCTGTACTAATAAGACCCCAGTCTTCAATTGCCTTTGCTTCCCTCCCAGCTGCTCAAACTGTGCTAGACACATACGTGCTCCCCTGAGTTCTTTCCTCGGTGACAGGCGATGTTGTTATTAGAAGATCTCAAGAAATGTCTGCTTTGCAAAAGATGGCACTAGTCTCCAAAGCAGTGAGTGGCATGCTGGTGTTTAACAAGGAGCTCTCAGAAAGCAAACAAACGGCCCAATTTGGGGCATCTGTTGATTTCTGCAGTGGGAATGCTCCCACCACAGCCGATTCTGGGTACCACAAGGTCGCAGGATTGTGAAGAGATGTGCACACTCTGTGAGTGGGCCGCTAATTGCTTCCCACAAGGAAAGCTCCAGATATCACCCCCTTGGCTGGCTCCTGTGGGTGCAGCTGGAAGGAGGGGTTTAGAGCGAGCACAGACCCTACATGGACGCCTAGGAGTGGGGAGGGATGGAGAGAGAGGAGCACTACAGCAGTGGAAGAGAAGAGTGGGAAGGAGCGTGAAGAGAAATGGAGGAAGAGACAGGAAGGCAGGAAGAGAGCAGAAGAGTGACAGGAAAAAGGGACACAGGAGGAACACAGACGCCCTGTGATCTCGCTGAACCTTTTGGGGAACCCAAGGAAGGAGGGAGCCTATATTTTGTCAATGAGAAACCTGTGGCTGGAGCAGCCCAAGGTCGCAAGTGGCTGAGGAGTTGCGAGTGGAACCCAGGCCACAGGGCCTCTCTGCTGACGGTTCTAACAGGACTGGCTGTGGGCCGGCCCATCAGCCTCCTCGCTCTTGAGACTGTGCCCTGAACTGGGCACAGCGGGAACTCAATGGTGCAGGTCCAGGTTCCCAGCCCCCAGGCCCTCACATCTGTCCCAGATTGCTTCTTTCTTCCCACTGTCCTTTGGCAGGTGCGGGGACTTCTCAAAGACTTCTGTCCAGGGGACACCTCTGAAAGGGCACCTGGCTCAACCAGCCAGAAAGGCTTAACTCAGATCAGAAAAGAAAAGTGACATAATGACCGCCTGGCATTTGTTGGCGTCGCTCTCCGCCTTTTAAGATATGCTTGTAAGAAAACGAGGGAGTTAAATAACCATTCTCTCCTGTTCAAGATGTAAGTGAATGGCTCTGAAAGGCATGAGGACAAAGGCCTTTTAAGATCTCAGATTTGGGAAAAGGGGAAAAACATAAAACTGCAGGGACTGGCTGAACTAAATGATGGTCTGTGATAAGTCAGATGTAAACGCACAGCACAAATGGAGAGCTGACTCCTCAGAGCGGCACCTCAGTGACGGGCCCTGGGCATCTCCACGGCTCCTTATACAGCGTCCATACCTGGGACTCCACTTCCTCCTCTTGACAATTCTGCCAGCTTTCTCAGCCCCATTCTGGACATGAGCACATCAAGCCCCCCAAAATAAACTGTCTGGACCAAGAACACACAAAAATCACACTAAGAACCACCAGGGATCTCAAAACAGTAGCCCACATGGGTCCCACATATGTGTTTAATTGAGTGGCATCAGCTTAGAATTCTAAAATTTGAATGTGCATGCTTTGGGGGGCGGGGAGTAGGTATGTGTTTTACAGTTTACGACAAGTCCCACCATGACTGTCACTTTGTCCCTGACCTCTTTACTCATTTCTTTGTCCTGCCTGGCCCTCAATGGCCTTTGAGTTGGCAATGTCACATTCATGGTGTAATCTGGTCACTCCAGAGAGGTCTTTCTCTAAGTGGTAGAAGGACCAGGTTACAGGTGCCCCTTCCTTAGGGGAATGCAAAACTCTTAGGAGTGGTATAAAAGTACGTTCAGTATTATAATTTTGTATCTGGGAAACAACAAATCCAATCATTCTCTTAATATAAGCTTGTTTGGGTTAAAAAAAAAGTCGAGGGTAGTTTGCAAGAATGGGAAGGGCATGTATTTTCAGAATCGATTAGGAGTCAGATTCCAGGGTCTCAAATATTTCCCACAAGAGAAAGCTGATTTTCTTTTTAAAAGGCTCGAATGCCTTTCGCCAAGGCATCTGTTCTTGGTTTGTTCACTTAGCTTTCAAAAGGAATCTTTTTCTTTTTTTTGATCCCCCTGATTAGTCAAGTTCCAAAGGAATCTTTATAGAATCCCCCCTTTTTTGGCAAGGTAAAAAATCCTACGTAGCAAGAATAGCCTGCCTATTTGGGGAAATGGGATTTTTGCCAATAAGCAAATTTTCTTAAGTTCCATGAACAATAAACAAACTCAAGGGGTATTCGGAGATGTATCTGTCATGAGCCATGACAGTGGCAGGCAGGACAGGGCAGGCAGTGGATAAGGGCACCAGCCTGAGGGTAAGAAAACCTGGTTTTAGATCTCAGCCCAGGTGCTGTATGACTAAAGGTTAGTCACCTAACCTCTCTAAGACACAGGTGATGCTACCTACTTCTCAGAGTACTGTGAGGATTAAATGGGAAAGTATGTAAAGTGGTTAATACAGTACCTGGCAGGGGGTCCACTGCCAGGTCCACTGGCAATAAGTCCACTGATTAGGTCTATTATTACTATTTTTTAATAGCTGTGGGACAGAAGTGCTGGGCAGAATGCTATAGGTATCCTAACCTATAGGCAATCAATACAAGGGAATGGTGGGAGCCACTGGGAGATGCTGATCAAGTCCAATTCTCAGAGCAAATTGTTCATTAAACATGATTCCCAAAGTGGACAAGTAGACCTATCCTGTAATTAGCACATTCCTTTGAATCCTGGCTAAATGCGAACTGCCTTCATTTGTCACCAATGCCTCTCCTGCCTGCAGGGGTGAGAATCTGAGGTCTTGGACTCACTGCTTGGGGCCCTGTCATCCAGCCCCAGGTTTGGCGGTGAACAAATGACGCTCCCTCTCTGGGAAACCAAAAACAGGTTGCTATCGCTGGGAGTGAATTGGCTCAGGCAGGTTTGCGGAAACAAACAAAATGATCGCTTGCCTCTAGGTAATCAGGACCCCAGCTCTCACCATTGTTTTTTTGAAACAGCCAAATGCCTAAGTCCAGCACCCACTTTCTGCCTTCACAATGGAATGGGGTTGTCTGCCAGCTCCCATCACATCTCTGCCAGCATGCAAAAGATGAACTTTGGGGTTTCTCAGGGTGTTAACCCCATGCAGAAGAGAGAAATGAAGAACATGGATGACAGTATTTTCCAAACGGGTTTGCAGCATGGGGTTATTGAGGTGGCCAGCATAGAGGAAACACAACTTCCCAGAAGGTGGTCTGCACATAGGCTTTTAGGGACAGTCCTGGGAGGAACACCAATCACACTTTCCAAATGCAAAATATTTATGCATAGCTTTGGTGATGGGGCTGTTCATTTGTCCTACTCATATTCACCAGCCTGGAATGAAGAGCCTGTTATTCATCATTCTTGTACTTGTTTTAGTCATTTCATTCTTCCGACCCGAATAATTAGAAGCAACACATGGTTGGGAGTGGACTGAGCGTTCTTCTAGCCTCTTGCTCTGCTGATTGAGCGAGCTATGCTCAGGAGCAGGGCCCGATGCCCTGCCTAACTTACCTTACTTGGTCTCACAAGAATCCTATGAGGTAGGTTTATCATTATCTCCATTTTACAGATGAGGACACTGAGGCTCAGAGAGGTGAAGTGACTTGCCCAGGGTCACCCAGCTAGGAAGTAGGAGGAAGGGCTTTGACTTTGGCACCAAAGCTGATATTTGGAGGTACCCTGTCATATTGTTTCCCCATTCCTCTTGTGCTGGGATTGTGGCCCGGGGCCCTTGGATCTCCATGAGCGCTCTCCTTAACAGCCTTTAGAGAGGACCGGGCGCTCTGAGTGCAGGGCTTAGCTGGCTCCCTTCTGCATCCCCATTCCACCAACCACCCTCCCTCCCACAGTGCCCCTTTCCAGGCCCTCCCCGTTGCAGTTTGGGGTTTAAATCCCAGTTCCACCTTACTTTGGGCCTCTATGAAGTGAAGGTGATTATCTCTTTCTGCCGAGGTCTTAAGAAGGATGGAACTAAACAAAGCACGTTTCCTGGCACCTGCCCCAGTGCCACCAGCCCCGAGCCTCCTCTTTGGGGAAGCTCAAACCCTAGATATAGTCCCCTCTGCTCTCTCGCTCGCTCACTCCAGCAGCTCCCAAATCAGCATTCAGCACACATCACTCTGCCTTGTACAACGCCATTATCTTTCGAGGACACAGGCTCCGTTGCCACGGCAACCAGAGTCCTTCCACCAACTCTATTTAATAATTTCTCAACGGCGTTGCTGAGCTGGCTTGGGCTTAAAAGCTCCTGGTCCTAGCATCTGTGGGCCTAAAACACCTCTCTAGGCCTCGGTTTACCCATCTGTAAAAAGGTGTCTGGGTTTTGTGGCTTTCTGTGGCCTAGAAAAACCTGAGAAATAGCTTTGGAGGCCCAGGAAGTGGGAGGCAGGGGACCAGAGTTACTGGGGAGGAGCTGGAGGTTTGAGTGACATATTAAATCCACAAGAACCAGAAGCTGCCTTTGGTGACCGTGCTCTCTCCTTCTGCTGAGTTGCTTCCAAAACATCACTTTTCAGACAGTTTTGTGACCTCTGTGACCCGCCAGGTTCAGGGCTGGGGCTGGTGAGGAAACACAGATTTGCTTGCAGCCATCACAGCCCTCACTGTGACCAATTTGCAGATGTGCAAACTGAGGATCGGAGAGGGAAAAAGGGGTTGTCCATGGTCATCCAGCAAGTCCAGAAAGAAAGTCCAGCTATCCAGAAAGACTGGCATGGTGGTGCCTAGAGAAAAGGGCCAGTCCCCTGGCCTGTCCCTCTGCCCCACACAGCCCACAGCTGATCTTGCTCTGGCCTCCACCTGTGTGGCCTCTGGCTGTCGCTTACGGAGTCACACAGACAATCAAAAGCAAGAAGTAAGCGCCTACTATGTGTTCCCCACTATGTGGTCACCGCAGACACTAGAAGACACAGCATTTAGGGCTTTGACTGTGAGCAGCTCTTCAAAGCAAGAATAGTTTATCTCCATGATTCACAGTAGGACATGGCACACAGTAGGTACTCAAAGTTTTATTAGGTCCAGTTGTTTGCCCACATCTGGCCCTGAGGATAACTTGTCTAAATGGCCCCAGACGCCTCTAAGAAAATCTCAGGTCAGCCACTGGTGTCCCCAACTCCAAGGAGCCACTGCAGATCCCATGCTGGGGAAGGGACAGGTGTGAACAAGGTTTTGTGACTCGCATCTGGCTCCAAGTGTGGGAAGGGGCACTTCTGTCTTGGCCCAGGCCGATGGTACCACTTTTTAAGCACAACCATTGTAGCCCAGTGGGGCTATTTAACTCCTCTGAGGTTGCCATTCTCATTTAATACCCGCGGCATAATTAACAGTGCCGCATCTGCTCTGTCATTAGTGGCATTCACTGCCATTTGAGAAAGGGCTCTTATCTTCCCCAGTCATTAGTCTCGGGGAGGCTATTATGGAGGAAATGGGAGGAGGAAGTGGGGCGTGCAGCCTCCTCCCCCCACCTGGGAATGGGGAGAAGCTGATCCTGATCGTCCTGTCCAGTCCAAACCCCTGGGCTTTATGGACCGAGAACCCAAAGCCCAGAGAGGGGAAGGACCCTGCCCAGGGTCCCCAGCAGGCTGCTCTCCCATGTCTCTCTCAGGTCTGAGAGCCCAGGCCTCAGGGTCCCAGACCCGGATCCGAGTCCCAGCTCTGCTGCATGCTAGCGGGGTGACAACCACATGAATTCCCGGGGCCTCAGTATCCTTATTAGGAATCCTGGGACACGGCCTTGTAAAGCGCTCAGCTCAGTGTCTGCATCACAGTCACAGCTCAAAACTGGGGCTTGTATGTATTTGGGGTCACCATGCTGGACCAGTCCATTAAACAGGAACATGTTACATATGTATAACATTTGAATTCCCATCTGCACAAACTAGTCTCCAGTAAGACCACTTCTTCCCCATCCCCAAGCCCACTGTTGTTTTTTTTTTTTATCATAGGTGAGTCCTTGACCTCAAGCTCTGGAAACATCCACCAGGTGAGCAAAGGGGCTCAGGCGGCAGCGAGGCCAGGCTGCAGAATGGAGCACAGACAGTGCATGGGGAGCCAGGGACCTTTGTTCTAAGTCGGCTGTGCAACCCGGAGCGAGTGGCTCCACCTCTCTGGGCCTCAGGGTCCTCCTGCTGCCGGGGACAGTAGCACCTCTCCCCGAGCATCGTTCTCTCCAGCCTGGGGCAGCCCAAGATTGGTGCCCAGGAGGCACTCTACACTTGGTGGTCAGGGTTAGGCTGGCAAAGCAGCCAGGGATGCATCAAGCCTTCAGGTGTCCCTTCCTCTCCCAGCACCCCAGAAGAATGCTCCCAGAACTCGTGATATTCCACAATCTTCAACATGGACAGCAGTTCAAGGGCAGAGGAGAGGTGGGGTATGACCAGAGTGAATGGTCTCCAGTCCATTGCCCCTTCCTTCCCTACCCTCTTGTCCGGGCACGGCTCCGAATCACACAGCCCGCTCCTCCAGCAGGGCCCAAACATCCCGAGGTTCATGTCCAAACACTCCCCCACACTCTTCTCGGTCACCAAGGCCCTAGATCCTTCTAGACCAGGGGTCGGCAAACTGAGGCTCGCGAGCCACATGCGGCTCTGTGGATACGTACATGTGGCTCTAAAGTAAAACTGAAAATGAAAATAAAACCATCATAGTTTCATTTACAAAATTTTTAAAGGATATTATTCACATAATGGTGATTTCATTTGTTTTATGACTCTCAAATAATTTTTAAATTGCTGTGAGGGACAGGATTGGCTTTTCCGTCTCAAAAGTGTGTCGACCCCTGTTCTAAACAATTTCACTGGGTCCCTGGTATTCACTTTCACCCAAATCCATCCAGATAATCACACTTGTGTGCCTGCACGTGTGTCTGAAAGCAATCATCCCTTCCTTTTCCCCCCATGTCCCGCCACCACTGGGGGCTCCCTGGCCACATGAGCATACTTCAGACCCCAGACCCTGGGTGTGACGGAGGACACACTGACCTCAGGCCAGAGCTCAGGTAAGGCTAGACTAAGATGCCACAGCCCTTTTCTCCAAAACCTCCTGGCTGTGTCTCCATACACTGTCCTGCAGTCTTTATCCCTGTGTGCGCTGTGTCCTGCCTCCTACAAATCCAGGCTCTTCTGGACTCCTTCTCAAGGGGCTACCTGGTGAATTCGGATTTGGGCTTAGGAGAGGCAATTCCCGTCAGCTGGGAAACCAGAGGCCAGGAATGAAGGTGTTCAGGGCGCCCTGAGCCTCAGTGTCCCCCAACCAAAAGACAGAGATGATAATGGTAATAATAATAAAAATGTTAGTTTCACCTAAAGCTCCCAGGGTTATTGCACACTTTAATGGAGACAGAAAGCACTTTGTGAAATTCTACGTAAGTGTCACGTGTGTGTGTGTCTACTCAAGTGTGTGCAAAGAGGCATCGTTTGAGTCAAGGTCATTTTGATTTGGGCTTTATGAGAAAATTAGCTTTAAAAAAAAGTCTCTTTTTGTTTGAGAGAAGATTCTTCTCCAAGATATCAAGGATCATATTTTCTTCTCCTGGAGTACTTTATACAGTGTCAAAAGAAAGAATGGCTGCAAGAGCATTTTTTTTTTTTTTTGCAAACTGTAAAGTGCTGCTCTGATATCTGGGAGTACTGTTAGCATGAGTTCCAACAAACCGCAATTCTGATACCAAATATCACTTCTCACCTCCATGTGGCTGCTGCCCTCTCCCGCACAGAACCTCCTTACCAAGCAATAAAGCCATGGAAGCAACCTGCTGTTAATGTCTTTCGGGGCATCTTTCACCTTGAATGTCCCTCTGGTCCGGGCTCCGTTATCTCAAAGGCTGGCAAGTGACACTGATCTTGCAGACACTATGCAGCTGACAGGTGGGCAGAGCTGCAGGTCACTGACCGAGGCAGCATCCTCCAGCCTGACCTGTGTGCTAGGATCCCATCCGGCCCCGGAAGCTGAGGGCCCCTTCTGCCAAGAGTCCAGCCAGGAGGGCTCCTGGCCCCCTCATGTGGCCCATTCCACCTAGCCTAACTGCACCCCACGCCCCCAGCACTCAGAGTGCCACAGCCAATCGCTCTGCAAGACCTGGCCTCCTTGTAATTTCCAATTTGTGAGAAATATAAAAATAGAAGGCCATTTGCAGCAGGCAGCTCGCATCAAATCGGATGCCACTTTTGTGTCATGTCAGATCATGGTAAACAGAGCTGATGGCTTCGTTGGCCACTCTCAATGGCTTCTAGGGCGAGAGGATGGTGACAAACTGGGGAACACCTAAGGATGAGGGAAAAGTGGTTGGGTGCACATGTCAACATCAGCTTCAAGTGAATTTCAAGTCTAGGTCACAAATTATGTCGTAACAGGCTGAGTGTGAATCCTAGTTCTGTAACTTAGCAGCTTAGGGATGCTGGGCAGAACATTTCATCTCTCTGGGCCTCAGCTTCCCTGGTTATCAAACCGCGGCTGTCACACCACAGGCCTCTCAGAGCTGTGGCAAAGCTCAATTGATGGAAAATGAATGGGAAGTACTTTGTAACTGTGCAGCTCTTTAAATGGGGAGTTGTGGTCTTTGTTAAGTGACAACACCAGCAGCTTTTCTGTGGCAGGGACATCAGTATGCTGTGGTTGAGCTGGGGCTCCAGGGCTATTTACAAGCCCAGCGATCCTGCACAATGCCCTGACCTCTCTCCTTCTGTTTATCTGTACAGGGACACTTCTACTACGTACCTCACAGCGTTTTATAAAAATTACATGCAATAATGTAAGTAAAGCACACAGCCCATTTTCTGGCAGATCAACTTGCAATAACTGTTAGTTATTATTGTTATTGATATTATTCTTGGAACAATATTGAGTGGCTTGTTTTGTTTTGTTTTTCTGTTTATGACTGAATCCAGGCCTGTGCTGAAATATCACAGCTTACATTCACATCTACCATGTATGCCAGGCAACGCTTACCTCCGCTGTAAGCTTCCCATTCGCTCTCTCATTCCATTCCCCTGGCTCCGAGGGCTTCAGATGAGCTGCACCGAGGAAACGTGCTGGTTCACAAAGCTCACCGAGGCACATTTCCTGGAAAGCCTGATTTGGGGGTCCATGCTTGGCCTCCTGGTATTTTCCCCTGTCAAGTACCACCCTTTCTCCCTCCATCTCCCAGTGACCTTCAGAGCATGGAGCAAAGGTGACAACAAGAAGCACGCTGGGCCCGTTTGAGGAGCGAGAACTGAAGGATGTCACGGGGCAATAGACAACGCCTGACGATCTCCTCCTCACTGAGAGGGGCCCTGATGCACTTTGCAATTGTAGTCAATTCAAGGTTGTTTTTGCTGTGCCAGGGGCTGTGTTCTGCCCACCATTCTCTGGATACAGAGAAGCTCAGGCAACTGCACAGTAGAACTGAAGGGGCAGTTCTGATGTAGGCATAAAAAGGCTTGAAGCTGGGTACACCTCGGGCCAGGTGACAGGAGCTCAGGCATCCCACCTGCTCCCAAGGACAAAGGGGATGTATTGCAGGATGCGGGGGGCTGGAGATAGTGGGCAAGGCTTAATCTATAGATAGGAGGCCTGTGATGCATACACAAGCAGGAGAGTGCGAAAAAGACATGTCTGAATTCCAAGGGGCTTGAGACGTCCTACCTCAGCTGATGAGTTCACAGCCAGGCCTAGGAACAGGATCTTTATGTGACGGCGAGAAGCCACCTAGTATTTGTGCTTTATTTAATGTTGCTCTTAACATATGCTGGGAAGGTAGAGGAGTAGCCTGATAGCAGGCCCAAGAGGCCTCACTGTCAATCATCAAATCCCGACCATCACCCCACCACCTCATTTTATGGAGGTGAAAACTAAGGCCTAGAAACTCAGTCATGGGGCCAGTGTTGGCTGGGAAATCAGAAGAGCACAGTTCAAATTCCTGCCCTACCTCCTCCTCGCTGTGTGACCTTGGGCAAGTCACTTCCCCTCTCTGAATTGCAGTTTCCTCACCTCTGCAGTGGGGGATTAGAATTGTACCCTCTGCACAAGGTTATTGTAGAAATAAGCTGGGCACATTGGAAGCTTTTCGGTACTCCATTTCTTCCTTCCAACAAGGACGAGAATTTACCCAAGGTCACTTGACCAGAAAATGGCAGCACCCCAGCTCAAAGTCAACTTATCCAGAGCTCCTTCCTGGCTGTGGTCTCAGAGGCCACAGTTTATAGCCTTCCTGGTTCAATGGCACAGGTAGATATTGTAGGTAGGTCCATGCTAGTGCTATCATCACCTTCCATCCATGCAGGCATTATTCTAAGACACATACTGAGTGCCTGCTGTGTGCTGGGCCATGCGTAAAAAGATTCATAGCATTTGGAGCTCCTGGTTGCCAGGCATGTGAAATCCGGGGAGCGGCAGAGCTGTTGTTTCTTTCAGCTTTGATGAACTTGCTTTCTCCTTGTCATCACCGAGTTGCCTACTCATTGGTCTGTAGATACCCCTTCCAGCCCCATCCCAAGTTCATGGGGGACCCACTTCTTACCAAGCCTCCAGCCCTGGCATAAAGGGTCGCACATCAGGAGAGATGGTTCCTGCTTTCTCTCCCAAGAGGCTGACTCTCTCCTGTGTGGTTCTCAGGGATCGCCCCACTCTCCAGATGCTCTGCCAGACAAGTTGGGCTGTGTGTCCCATTCAACACACTATTTGTCCTTCAAGGACTGGCCACTGAGCCAGCGCTTGGCTGGAGAGAGTGCTTTCTTTGTTTGCAGCCTGCCTCACAATTTATTTCTGAGGCTCAGGGGAGGCTCAGCCATTTTGCCCAGGCTGCTCTGGGAAAAGGTCCCTCCCATTCCTTGCTCCAAAGAGAAAGAGAGACAGGGTACAAGAAGCCTTTAGTTCCCACTGACTTCCTTTGTTCTGGAATCTGAGAGTTGGGGTAGTCTTTTCAGACTCCCTTATGAACACATTTTATCCAAAGTTCCCAAAGAGAAAAGCTAGGCAATAGCTAGCACCCAACACCCCGCTCTCTCACCAAGCACCCACCTTGTGTGTCACAGAGAAATGAAGGTCAGCCCCAAAGTCCAATTGCATAGCCTGACAGTCTCTGTTTGGGGGATGTCACCAAAGCCCAGGAACCATTTTATTCAGCACCCCCCACTCCCTGCCAGTTCTTCGTGGGAATGAGGCTGAGCTTCCCCACATTAGGAAAAAAAACCGTGGTGTTATCTCTTTTTAAAATCCAATTTTCTCTTTGGGGTTCAAGTCTCTTCTAGAGTGCCATTAGCTCAGAACCTCAGTGGAGGGCTGCCTGGTCTGAGTTCCTTGTCTAAAGACGAAGCCACACTAGAACAGAGCATGTATGGATGCGACCCTGTAGGGGCAGGGTACAAAGAGATCACACATGGGGACCCCATGGTCATTGCCCCCGGGATAACCCTGGCAGGCAGGGTATCCTCTTTCCCTCATCCCCGGAGAGGTAAATGCCAGGACACAAGGCAAGAAGGTGAGAGCTGTCCCGAGGCAGCAAGGGGACACAGCCCTCGAAATCTCTGGGGAAGCCCCCTCACCCTACATCCCTCGGGGAAAGGAGTGGGGAGAGCCCCGCGAGCTTGTGTGCGCTCAGTCCAAGCTGTGGAGTGTTTAGCCATCATTTCTTGAGAGCTGGAGCTACCCTGGGATAGGAATGTGTCCCATCCCCAAGTCGCCCAGCCCCCTTCTCCCTTGGAGAATAAATGAGGGGCACGGCACTATCTCGACGCAGCTGACCCCGAGACGGAGAAGTGGCGCACGGCACCAAACATTCACTCCGGAGTCCCCACTGTCCCCTGGGGAATGGAATGGAAGCGGCGCTTCGACGGCTCCAGCAAAGTCCAGCGCCAGCTGGGGGTTCCCGGGGACCCCGCGACAAGGAAAGGGCATGCGATTCTCGCGACCCTCGCGCGGGTCCCCTGCCCACCTCCTCCCCCCCCCACCCCGCATCCAGGGGAATGGCCACGGCGCGCGTCGACGGGAGGAGCGGCGCCCGGGCTCCTTCGCCCGAAGCGAGGCGAAGCGCGGAGGTTGGAATCTCTGGGTGTCCGCTCCCCATTCCGCCCGGCCCGGGGCGGCGGCTTGGGACGCCCGTCCGTCCAGCCAGACCGTCCCGGTCTCTGCGCCCCGCGCCCCGACGCCCGCCGCACCTTCCTACCTGCGGCCGGGGCTGAGCTGCCCGCAGCGGGCGCTGCGCGGGCAGCTCGGCCACTCCGGGGCGCTCCGGGCGCTGCGCTCCCAGCTCCCTAGCTCCTCCGCTCCGCGCAGCTCGCCCGCAACCTCGCAGCTCGCTGGGTCTTTCGAGGGCGGGCGAAGGGACGCGGGGAAGCGTGGGGGTGGGGAGCGCGGGAGGGAGGGGCGGGAGCGCGGGCGGGGCCGCTGCGCAGGAGCCCGCCCACCGGGGGCAGGGCCTGCCGGAGTGGCTGGGCCCCCAGCCCCCGCCCCCGCCCCTGGGCCCCCCACTCCGCTGAGCCCGGCTGCCCCCGCCTTCCCGGCGTCCTCCTCGCAGCCCGCGCCAGCCGCCTGCCTCCTGCCCCTCACCCCCTCTCCTCTCCTTTTCCTCCCCTTCTTCCCTCTTTCTCCCATTTTCCCCTTCCACTTCTCCCCTTTCCCGCCTCCCTCCCCCTCTTCCCTCTGGCCTGCTTCCCTCTAGCCCTCCTCCTCTCACTCTCACCTTACCTCTCCCGTCGGTAGCCCTCATCCCTGCCTTGGCTTTGGGGTCCTCAGCCTGCCTTGGGCTCATTCTCTCAGTCCTTTCAACATGGATTTCCCTCTTGGTTTTTCTCCTTCTACCTTGCAAATCTGCTTCTGTTGCTCTGTCTTTTTTGTTTGTCTTTCTCTGTCCCCCCCCCCCATCTCTCTCTGTAGGTCACAGGCCCCTCAGTGTAGGTGGGGGGTGGGCTTCTTCCCCCTCTTTTCTTTCCTCCCCAGGGCAGCCTCTCCTGCCTGTTATAGAGGTGACACAGCTTCTGGCTCGGAGCGAACAGGCTCTTGGTACTAGGCTAGGTGTGTGCATGTGGCAGGTTGGAGAGGACTCCCTGTCTGCTGCCAGGGGTTGGTCATACAGGCATAAGTGGCTATGTGTGTGGATGGACAAATGGATAAACAGATGACTGAAGAGGGAAACACAGCCTGGAAAAACACCCAGGGTGGCGGCAGAACCTTGAGACACCCTCCTTCTTCCAGTTCTTGAGGTTTGAGGGACTGTCCCAGAGAAGCCTCTCTCCCAGCCAATCCCAACCCAGGGCCTGAGGACTCCCTCCCATCGCTTTGCCAAGTCCTGACCATATCTTCCTTTCATAAATGCTCCTGGGAATGGGGCCACGACTGCACTTCCCTCTGGGTTCCCCAAGGACTTACAGAAAGGATTCTGTCTCTCCAGCCCTGACCTATGCTTCGCTTCCTTTCTCTGTCCTCAGGGCTGGCATTTGCCAATTGACTTCCCATCCCCCCACTTTGCTCCCCCAACTCTGGTCACCCATCCTGGAATCCTACAGCACACAGTGCTCCCCCAGCTCACCTTGTACTCTCTTGTCTCTTTCCCTGTACTTTCATCTATTAGCATGGAATCTTGATATCTTCTTGACCCATCCATTCCTCCCCCGTCACTGGTCACCAGGTCCCATGTGCTGTGATATCCACTAATAATATAAATATTTACATAAGTATTTATTGAGCGCCTTCTACTTGCCAAGCACTGTCCTAGGCTCTAGGGACACAGGGGTGGACAAGACAGACAGGTCACAGACCTCAAGGTGGTCCTGGTCTAGTGGGGGAGACAGGCTTTAAATAACCACACAAGCCCAGGGTGACAAGATCAGCCTGGAGCACACATTTCAGGAAGTCGCAGTCCAACTTACGATAAAGTTGGAGAAGGTTTCCTCAAGGAAGTGCCATTTGAACTAAGAGCCAAAGGATGAATAGGAGACATCTGAATGGAGATGTGGGGCACAGCTTTGAGCAAGGATATGAGGGTAGCAAAAATGGAAGCTATTTTTGCTTGCCTGACATTCATTACAGCTTCTTCAAGTGATAGCACCTCAATTGTTATTAGGGGAACTTCCCCTTCTCTACTTTCATTCATATGGTTGGGTGGGGTTCCTTCCTTCCAGAGGTAGACGTGTTATCCAAGCACAGCCAGAGCACATCACCTCAGTGGAGGGACATATGACATATGCTGGGTCCATAAGAACTCTCTCTGGGACTTTCGCTAAAACTATTATCAAACAGAGTCTTGATCTCTGCCATGGTTCCTAAGCCTGGAGCTTCTGGCAGCTGTCTTTTTCACACCTTGAGCAGAACTTACCTGAGAATGAAGCCAACATAGAGGAATACAGAACTAAGAGATGGGGAATAGACTGAGGTTTGAGAATATTGTTTGAGTTCCGGGATCCAGCCATACCTGAATCAGTTATTTAAATCTCATTAAGTTTCTTTTTGTCACTTAATGCAAGTTTGAGTTCAGTTTATTGCTTAAAACCAAAATAGTCTTGATGAATCCAGTACGGGATTAAAAAATATGAAGCATTACTTATATAAAGGAATAATAATAACCATTTCCATCCTCCTTTCTTCCTTCACATCTCCTGAATAGCTTCCTCACTCCTGGCTCCTCAGCCCTCTCCTCACTCCCCCATGAGTGTCCATCTGTCTGCACATCTCCAGTGATGGGGATCTCCTTATTCCACCAGGCAGATAGATTCAAACGACAGACTCTTATTCTGGTGGAGTACTGAGATCTGTCTCCCCTGCAGTGGGACTTCAGCTAAGGAACACTTTAGTGTGAAGTTGAGGTGGCTGTATTCAGGGCCTCTGTGTCTTTCCCAAAAGCCTTTCGGAGAACTTATTTAAAGTCTTTCGGAGAACTTGAAGATGGGTTCTGTGAAGCAGGGTTCCTAAAACATGGGCTGGCAACCACTGGTATTAGCTAGGATAATTTTCGGTGGAGTAGAATAATTTGGCGTTAAAAATCTCTTCCATACTCATCTACCTGTAACATCCTTGTGATTTCTGTCCATGGGCAAGCCGCAGGTGAATGCTCGTTTGTCCTTAACTCCTCTTCAAAGCACTGACTAATCCCACCTTAACTAAGAGAACTAAGCCCTAGGTCTTTGGCCTTGAGAGGCAACAATTTCTAGTTAGAACTGAGTGCCTTGCTCATTAGTCCTTGTGTTTATTTTCATGGAGACCTATTTCTGGCAAGTAATACCAATCTCCTAGTAGTACTAGGATGTAGTTTCCTTTTGAGATACATTTATTTAATCTAAAAAATGAAAATATTTAAGTAAATAAAAATAGACACTGCACAGATTTTTGCAAAACTCCTGTGGCTGTTTTGCAAATGACTAAAGTTTGGGTAGCCTAATTTAGAGAAGCATTTCATCCATGTGTTCATTCACTTAACAGATGTTTATTGAGCACCTCTGAGTACGAGGCATGGGGAGGTCTAGACAAAGAGACAACACAGTTGATAAGAGATTCCATTGGAGAGAAAAAAGCCCGAGCATGGGAGATGTAGCCTCCAAATTACAGAATTAGTCTTGACCTTGAGGGGGCACTGGAAAGCAATTGAATGTGCTGAAGCAGAAGGGTGAAATAGCGTTTAAGAGAGCTGAGACTGACCAGGTATGCAGGGTGGATTGAAGGGGAGAAAATTGGAAGCCAGGAGACCAGCAGGAGTTATTGTAATATAATAGGTGTGACATTAGCAAGGCTGACACCCAGAAGAGTTCCCAGCACACAGTAAGCTCTCAACAAATGGTTGGAACAATTATTGTTACTATTATTGTTATAGTCCTCTCTCTTCCTTGACATGGGGGTAATTCACTGAGTCATAGATTTACAAAGAGTCCAAATGGAAATGACCCTTAGATATTACCTAGTCAAATCCTTTTATTTTAGCAATGGTTAAATTGAGGCCCAGAGAGAAGCCATGACCTGCCTTTGGGCACCTAGCTATCTGATGACAGAGGCAGGAAGATGATGACCACTAGCTACATTGTGGAGCCTTTGTTTCATGCCAATCACTGACACACGGGGAAACAGAGGCCTAGAGAATCACTGGCCCAAAGTTACACAATAGGAGAGAAGCAGAGCTGGGATCCAACTCAGGCCACCTCTAAAGCCAGTGTTCTGGGCCTTTATGCTCATTATTCTTGCCCCAGGGGCTTTCCTGCCACCCCAGACAGCCTCCCATCAAGCCACGGGTGATGCTGTGGGGTCCGAAGGTCCAGGTCTGTCATCGACCCTCTTGGTGTGACCTCAGCCAAGTCCCTTCCCCTCTCTGAGCCCCAGTTTCCTCCCTGCCAATTAAAGAGATTGCACTTCCGGGCTGGCTGAGTGGTGCATTAGTTAAGAGCTGGTTTGGGGATGCCAGAGGCCCCGGTTCGGATCCCACATATGAGGGCCAGTGACACTGCCCTCTACAGCTAACAACAGCTCCACCTGGAGCTGGGCTGTGCGAGTCCCGGCGACGGTGTAGGTTGCAGCCCCTGCTGCAGTGGGCTGCCATAGGCTACAGCGAGCGGCTGGCAGCCAGCATGAGCTGCCAATAGACGCGGTGAGCAATCATCCAGAGACCGGCCACCGATCTGCCTCACCTGAGAAGAGCGCAATGACGATACCAACATGGGCCAGTGAAGCAACATCCTCAGCAACTAGACTGAAGAACAAAAAGATGCAACTCGTCTGTTCCCCTCCCCCGATTCCCCAGCACTGTTCCCCTCCCCCAATTCCCCAATAAAATCTTTAAAAAAAACAAAATTTGTTAAAGAGATTGCACTTCCCTCCTGCCATCCCAAGTCACCAGGCTGCTGGGTAAGAGCTCAGGGGACGCCTGCTCCCCACCCCCTTACCCAGGCCTCCTACCTGCACCCCCATCAGCTGCTTGGAGCAGACTCAGTCTCCATGGACAGCAGAGTTCCATCTTTCAGCATCTCCAAAATTACAGACTGAAAAGCGTCCTCTGTAGGGAAACAGGGCTTCATGTTTATTTTCTGAAGGGAGGCTATTATCTTAACCACACCCCACTCATGCCAGAGATTCCCCCATTAGCAAAAGAGCCCCTGCATTAATGTGTGTAACCACTTGAAAAAACCACAGTAAACCTCGTGAGAAATAATAGGCCGTAAGATCGTTTTGTTATCTTGTCCACAAGTCACGCTGGGGCAGGTCTCCGGCAGGGGCCTTGTTGATGAATGTTCAAATATTTGTGCATGTCATACTGCGCTGGGTTCAACACTTAATCACTTCACCAGACTGCTGGGTCCAAAGAGGCAACCCCCCAAGATGGGCAGGGAGCAGCTGTGGAGACTGTCCCCGAGAAAAAGTCCTGATAAACATTTCTCCACAGCAGGCAGCATTGTGGGTAACATGCTGGCTTTGGAGCTAGACAGGCTGTGGACGTGACCTCACCTAGGCCTCAGTTTTCTCATCTATAAAATAGGAATAACAGCAGCATCCACCTGCCAAGGTTGCTAGGAGAAAGCCAGATAACACTCTGGTGTGTGATAAATGCTCAATATACTTTTCTGATTCTACTGCCACTTGCAGGAAATCACTCTGCCCTCCCTCTCCAGCTGACAAAAATCTAACTGAGGGTTGATGGCAATCTCAAATGTTACCACCTCCAAGAATCTGATTTTTGCCCAATTGCATATGATTTCTTCTTCCCTCGAATTCCCACACAGATCTTGTTCCTGTCTCTCTTGGGGTATTTAACCACTCTCCCTTTGGTCAGGGCAGGGACTATTGGCCCTTAAAGCTCTGTACACAATAAGCACTTGATATTTTTTGACCCTCACACCCTTTCCCAGTGTGGAGAGCCCGGGACTCTTGGATTCCTTTCCCACAGGCTGCCTGCATCCAACCATATAAGGCTACTTTCAGTGTCCCTCTAAAGGTTCCCACCGCTGGGCCTTTACATATGCTGTTTTCTCTGCCAGAGATATTGTTCCCGTATCCTCTTCTGGTGGATTCTTCTTTACTCTGCGGGTTTCAGCTTGGCCATTGTCCTGGGTGTACTCATTCAGCACATTTCCCCTGTTACGCTAGGTTGTTCACCTCTTGGCTTCACCCTCACTCTCCCTCCCATTTGAGTCTCAGCTATATGAGGCCAGGAATGGGTAAGGAACCCAGAGCCCGGCACACAGGAAGCATTCACTAAATATCTGTTTAATAGAGGAATGCACATTGAAAGCAATGTGTTCATACCTCGGTCAAGTGTCAGGTACGTGCGGACCTGCACACCTGCCCTCAGACAGATGGTGTGAGAGGGAAAACTCTTCTTTTTTCTCTCCTGGGCACTGCCAGGCTCCTGGGAGTAAAAGCCCTTCCCAGCTAGTGAGCACCACAGCCACTCCACAGGATGGATCTGAATGACACCCATCACCTGTGGACAACCAAACAGATGGGCTCCTCTGTGGGGGGAACTGAGGACACAAGGCTTATCCAGAAGCCCAGGAGGCTGTGAGAGGAGCACGGTGATTCGGCTGGGGAGAGCCCAGAGGCCTGGAAGAAAGGCACAAAGAGGCCACTGGTGCTTTGGAAGGAACATGGGTGTCACCACGGGAAGACTGATTCACAACCCAGCGAGTTATCAGGACTTACACAACCTTGGCGAATCATGCCTTTAAAATTCAAAGTAACTACTTAAGTATTTATTGAGCTTCTACTTAGTGCCAGAGCCCTTCACATGAATCATTGCAATGCCCTTCCAATAATCCCATACAATGGGTGGTGTTAATCCCATTTTTCAGATTAAGCTGACTCAGGGTGAAATGACTTGTCCCATGTCACACAGCTTGTTCAGACTCTAGCTGTGCCACTTACTCTCTGGAAAGGGGGGGCTCTGTTTGAAAGGGCCAATTATCTCTCTGAACCTCTGTTTCATGGTCTATGAAATGGTGATGAGATGAAGCCTTCAGTGGGGTCCTGAAATCTGAATGAGATAAGTTGGAAGGGTGTGCAGCCTTGGATAGGGCTCAGTAAATGCTGGTTTCTATTGAGTAACATACAAACAGCTAACATGATCAAAAGCACATTGTACCTGAGACTGTTCTAGTTAATTTACTGATCTTCCAACAAGCCTGGGAAGGAAGTACTATTAATACCTCCACTTTACCGGTGAGAAAACCCAGGCAGAGAGATTAAGTAACTTGCCTAGAAGCGCTGGGGCTGGGATTTGAAACTGGGCAGTTTAGCTGGGGCTTCTAACCATTTTCTTAATATATATAAATTGTCACACTTATGTAAAGATTTTTTTTTTTTTGCCTTTACAGAGCACTGATATGTGGTACAGATGTGAGCGTGAGCTCTAGTTAATTAAAAAGGACTAAAAACACATCATCCCTTACCAGCTGTCACCTCAGGCAAGTTGCTCAAACTCTCTGCTGTGTCTCTGCTTCTTAGGCTGGTTGTCTGGATTCAGTAAGATGGAAACCACATGCTTTGTGCCCAACCAACGTGTTGCTTCTTGTAACGCAGCCCTAGCAGACAGCTTTTGGTAGCTTTAAAAGTGATGGCACCAGGCCGGCCGAGTGGCGCGGTGGTTAAGCGCTGGCTTGAGAAGCCAGCAGCCCCAGTTCGGGTCCCACATATGAGGGCCAGAGACACTGCCCTCAAAAAAAAAAAAAAAAAAGTGATGGCACCTTGGCTACAACTTTTAAGATCAGCATCTATGAGGGATGGACTGCTTCTAAGGAGGACAGTTGCCTACCTACTAAGCCTTTGGCCCCTCTCCTGCCCACAACTTGATGACAAAAGCCACCAGCAGCCAGATCTCACCAATCTTACTTCCCTGCCTGTCCAGGGGACTGTAGTGACACATAGCAGTCAACACATCTTACCTGCTGGCCCAGCCAGCAGCCTGCATACAGTTTTTCAAATTGAGGTATAACACTGCATGTATTAAAGTGCTTAGGGAGCATTGATCCTGTGGGTACAACTCAATGAATTTAACATGTGCACACACCCGTGTAACTGCCACCCAGACCAAGATGTAAAGTAATTTGAGATTCCCAGAGATTCCAGGTCAATACATCACCCCAAGAAGTAACCGCTATTCTGATTTCTAGCATCACACATTAGTTTTGCCTGTTCTTGAACTTCACATGAGGCGAGTCATATTGTTGTGTGTCTAGCTGCTTTCACATGGCTTCATGTCTTGAGATTTATCTATGCCGTTGGGTGTAGCAACAGCTTATTCCTTTTTCAGGGTTGTATAGTATTCCATCGCACAGGTATGCTAGAATTTATGTACTTTCTTGTTGATACACATTTATGCTTTTCCCCATTTGGGGCTATTATAAATAGTGCTGCTGAGAACATTTTTACACATGCCTTTTGGTTCACATATGAGCATGTTTCTGTTTGAGGGTCTTTTTTCACACAGGGTTTCTCTTCTGTCAGATGTCTACCACTGGGGGGACCTGGAGCGGATTCCAGGTGGTACCTGGACATGGTATTAAACAACATTGACCCACAGACATGGAAACTGACTTCATCTTCAATTCAATTCTCATCCTTCAGTTCAAGTCAAAAAGAAAGCCTTGGCTTGGTGCTACCATGCCTTTAACATCTCTTTAATACTTGCTAATCTTCCTTTTTACCAAAAAAAGAGCTGGCTTCAGCCTCACTCATGCAGCCTAGAATTTAATAACATTGTTCTTTGTTTGTTATTGTTATTATAATTATTTGAAGTTGGTTTCTATTTTGGCAAGGAATACTGGCTTTCCATTTGCAGTGATGAAATGTTTCCTTTTAAATAAATGTATTGCAGTTTAAAGGGGATTGATTTAAAGAAAGAGCTGAGTATTGGCAAAATTCCCAAAATGGGGAATGGATGTTTAAAAAAAAGGTAAATATGGCAAGTGAGATTGGGAAGGAAAGGCAGCCCATACAGGGTACACGGCCCATTCAGTGACCAGGTGGGCAACTGATACTTAATTCCAGAGGGGAAATTCTAGGAAACAGTGTAGCACGTACACCTCAGAATTATTCCACTCAACGGAAGAGGAAGCCGGGGTATTTGTACACCAGCTGATGCCAACCATTGGTTGAGTACTTCTCCAAGGGTGCTAATTTCCTGGCACTTGGACTAATTTCCTGGACTCGCGAGCACTTGGCAGAGCAGCCTTCTGGGGTTGTGTTGTGGGGAATGGAAATGGAAATAAGATGCACCAAGATGCAGGTAATGGGGTGAGAGTTCAGCTAGAGTCCCCGAGAAAGGTCAGATCTGGGGGTATGGGTGACACTGTGTCTCCTGCAGTGGGGAAGGGGGTGGGCAGTGCAAAGGGAGCTGATGCCTGATGGGCACGAGGCATGGAGCATTGATTGCCCTCAGTCTACTCAACCTTATTCCTTTGCTTGGGTAGCTGGGGTGTAGGGGTGTGAATCCTGATCTTGGAGTCAGAAGTCTGTTTCGTTCTAGGACTCCGCAGCTGGGTGACATCAGTGGGCCACAGTTTCTTCCTCTGTTACCTAGACACAGCCAAGACTACCTGGGAGAGGTGTTGAGAGGCCGAAGGAGTTCGTGGACTCGAAGCCTGGCACGGAGTGGATGCCCCACCAGGGCTCGTGGCGTCCATGCATCTCTGTTAAGAAATCCAGAAACAGAAATGCACGCTCCGCTTTCATGATCTGCCATCAGAATGACAGCTGATCACAATGTCATTATTTATGAGAAAAATGAGTTCAGCGGTTTTATTCCAAACGGAAGCTATTGACATGCTTAGAATAGCCTCTGGAGAGGGAAAACCCACTGCAAAATGCTCCTTCAGAAACAATTTGCAATCAGAGGGTCCGGCGAGGGGCCAGCAATGTGGTCTTTGCTGGTTCTCTGATAAGGGGAGTGAAGCGCTCTGTGGGAGGCCAGGACTAGGGGCCGCTGGAGCCAGGAGCCAGGAGAGGACTTGACATGGGAATGGGGGAGAGCACAGCAGGGCCCTGGGGTTTCGGCTTCTCTGCCCAGGAATGATGTGGGCTGCAGAGACCTTGGTAGGTGGGAGACAAGGAGGCCACCACGGGTTTCTGCATAATCTGCTTGCCTCTCCTTCACTTTCTCTCTGGCCCTCTCTCTTAAATTCCCCTTTTCACTTCCTCTCTCTCTCCTTTCTTTCCTTATTCTATCCTCCTTCATTTTCCTCTTTAAAAAATATTAATTATATAAGTACATCTGGTATTTACTCTTTATAAACTATTATAATATTTAAGACAGAAGTTCCTTTAGATCATCCCACTTAATCCTCATTTACTCTTCCTTTCCCAGATATAACATGAACAGTTTGCTGCATGTCCTTCCAAACGTTTTTATTTCCCTACACTTATATATACCCAGAAAATATATACCAGTGTTTTTGTTTGCGTGTGCTTATATTATAAAAATAGCATTGTAGTCTATCTTTCTGCCACTTTAAAAAATATATATATATAGAAGAACTTCTTTTTAAAGAGAAGTTTTAGGTTCCCTGCAAAATTAAAAGGAAGGTACAGAGATTTCCCGTGTATCCTGTCTCCTCTTGCATAATCTCCCAATTAGCATCATTCCCTCTGTTTAGCTGAAGCCAGTCTGCACTGAGATCCTGTTGCTCGCATCCTAAGACGTCCTGACTGATATACCAGAAAGGTTACCCAGACCTGGGGGAAGCTAACTACAGCCCAGGGGCCAAATTCAGCTTATCAGCTGTTCTGGTTTGTTTGTATTTTTAAATAAATTAAACTTAATTGGAACACAACTATGCTCATTGGCTTGCATATTGTCTAGAGCTGTTTTTGCACGACAAGGCAGAGCGCAATAGTTGTAACAGATAACCTATGGCTCACAAAGCCTAAAACATTTACTATATGGACTTCTACAGAAAAATGTCCCTCAACCCCTGACCTAGACCAATCTCTCTCACTTCTTGTTAGGGTGACAGCTGGCCTAGAGAAGGGCTTGCCTAAAATTGGAGCAGTCAGGACTTGAACCCAGGTCTCCTGAGTCTCAGCCTAGAGTCCTGTGTCCTGTTTCTCTTGGTCCCTCAGCCACTGCCCTGAAGTGTCCACGGGGCCTTCCAAAGGGGGCACTTGATTCATTTGATGGTTGAATCCCTCTCCTAGGCCCAGACAAAACTCTTTCTGCAGCCTCCCTGCGATCTCCTGGGAGTCACAGGGAGCCAGGGAAATTGAGTTCCATAAATAGCAGTGCCTCACATCCCAGCCAGTTCATCCTGCCTTGCCTAGGGACCTGCTAACTGGAGCTGGAGTTGACATGGAGGACAACTGTCCTGTTTGGGACCCTCTCCAAATTCCACAGATGCTCTCCGGGCCGCGGGACTGGGACCAGAGAAAGGCCCGGTTGTAAAATGCTTTTTACATCCCCTGAGTAAGACAAGGCCGGGGTTTGAAGACTCCTCCGTCTGAAGAGAGCTCAGAGGCTATTTAGGTCATCAGGGGTAGGGGCTGGGAGAGCTCAGAAGCACGAGCAATGTGCAGTCAGAGAAGGCTCTCTGGAGGAGGTGGTCTGCAGCATCCATAGACAAAACAAGAGAGTGTTCAGGAAACCCTGTGCATCCTCTGCACCCCCTGCCCCCCTGCCATTCGCCACTCCAGCTCTCTAAGCTCCATCCGCACTGGCATAATCCAAACATGTTAAACTGACTCCTACCTCAGGCCTTTTGCACTTACTATTTCCTCTGCCAGGAATCCCTTACTCTTAGAACTTTGCATGGCTGCTTTCTTCTCATCCTCAAGCATCTTTGTCACTGCCTCTGGGAAGCCTTCCCTGACCACCTCTCTTAAAGCTGCTGTTCATCTTCTTTTTTTGTTTTCTTGGATCATTCGCCTCTAGAATAGTCCCTGGCCTGGGGTGGGGGAGATCAATACCATTTGTTGAACGAGTGACTGGGGATACAGCAGTTAACAAAATGCAGCACTTGTCCCCAAGGAACTTAAGAGTTCAGTGACGAAGACACAAATCCCATGTAGCATGAGAGGCACCATGAAGGGAAAGGGAGGGGACTATGGCAGCACAGAGACAGGATCCCTGACGTGGACTTGGGAGGTAGGAAGACTTTCCTGAGGAGGTCGGCGTGGTCAGGAGTTATCCTGGAAGGTGTGGAGAAGGAAGGCTTCCTGGTAGAGGGGGCAGTGTGTGCAAAGGATCAGAGGATGAGGAACTCAAAGCAAGAGAGGAGGGGAGCATGGGATGACAGGGCTGGGCAAGTGGCAAGGACCTGCTAGCACGTGTTAGGGAGTCAGGCTAGGGTAACAGTGCTTGAGCAGAGACATGGCAATGGACTTGGAAGGCTCATCTCAAGGTTGTATTAGACACCAGAGGGCAAGGCCAAGGGGAGGGGGTGTGTCCAAGGAGAGGCTCTCTCCCTGGAAAGGGGTGAGGCAGGATTGTCAGAGAAGAAAATGGGGTGATCTGGACTCTGCTCCACCTCCCCTCCCCCAGCATCACTTCTAGACTGCTGTCCTGCTACAGCCCCAGGCCTGGCCCCTCCGGGCTGCCAGTATGAACTGCTTCCTGGAGGGGGTGACCTGGAGCAGCCCTGCACCCAGTTAAAAAAGCTGAACAGGGAGACCCTAGCACAAGACCCAGTTTTTCTACAAGTGGGCTGTGTGAGCTTGGGCAACTCTTTGTGCCTCAGTTTCCTCATCTGTCAAACAGGGAGACCAGTAACGCCAGTCTCCCAGGCTTTGTGATGATTCAATGAGACAGATCATGTCCAGCACTGAGCACAGAGCATGGTTCAGGGCCAGCACCTGGGGGAGTGGCGACTTGCTCAGCAATCATTAGGGGCTGGCTTGTTCTGACTGGAGGTCCCTAGAGGCAAGGAGGGGGTAAGATGGAAGAAGGGAAAGATCACTGGAGGTTTGGGGCAGTCCAAGGCATTTTGTGGACTCCCCAATCCCTGCTGTCCTTGGGGACTGCTTAGGGCTAAATCTGTCCCCCACTGGGCTCCTGTTTCCCAGAGCAGCTCCCAGAGGGTCAGTCCTGGGACTAGAGGGAGACCCCAGACTCTGGAGTTGATAGCTGAGGACAGAATCCCTGCCCTCCAGCCTTGCCACTGTGCACAGGCCAGGTGGAGACAGCCACGGTGGGGAAGGTGACAGATGGCCACAAATGAGGGGTGAATAAAACTGCTAAATCATCAGCTGGGAAATTGAGCATCTCACCTCCCATCTGTGAGGCCTCTTCCCTTTGGAAAGGAGCACATGTTTGGCTGTGAGTGTGGGGGGCATTTGGTGCAGGTACAGGATGCAGAGAGTGCTGTGCTAGGGCATGTGCGTGCACACACACGCACGCGCGCGCACACACACACACACACACACACACTCTGCTGCACAGTCTAGGCTAGTCTGACAGGCAGCACATCCAACCTCTGATTAGGAACAGGGAGGGGGTGGGGACAGGGTGAGATGGGAATAGATGTGTGGTTCTTTGATGGAGTTGCATTTGAATTATCTCATTGAAAGGGGATTTTATGTTGTCAAAGGACGCAGAGCTTCAACTGAGGCTGAGTAGGTAGGTTTCTGAGGGTCAAGGAGCACTTCCTGGGGAGTCAGGAGTTGAGGAACCTGGCTTTCAGCCTTGGGAGGCCATGTGACCTTCTCTGTTCTCCCCTTCTCCCCTTCTCTGGGGACAGGAATTACTTCGAATCCAAGAATGCATTGCTGGTCAAGTCCAAATAACAATGAGCAACCCACCAGCAACCTTCCCCTGTTATCAGTGCCTGCTATGTGTCCTGCCCTGAGCCAGTCTCTTAATGAATGTCCGCTCATGGGATCCTCACAGCAGCCTTCAGAGCCCCATGCTGGGTGTGGGTGTGGTTGATGCCAGGATGACCCTTCCTACATGAACATATCTGACCGGAATCCATGGCAGGAAGAGGCAAGTGTAATCTTGAGGTAGAGACATGGATTTAAACCCCAACTCCTTCGCTTCTTGGCTGTGGAGCCTTGGGAATTTGGTCTGACCATGCCTCAGTTGCCTCATCTCTAAAGTGGATATAATCATTGCTCTATCGTTGGGTTGTTGTGAAGATAAAATGAGAAGATGCCCAGGGAAGCCCCAGGAAGGGCCAGTCTGGGCCTCTTTTCTTGAAGGCCCACTTCTGATACTGCTTCCTCCAGGAAGCCTTCTTTGATCCTTTCCTCTATCAAACTCTCAGTGGCTCTGGGGGCTAAAGACAGGACCAGTCCCAGCTCCTTCCCATGGCATTTTCCCCCCTCTCAGTCTCCACTACTCACCAGGGCCTGGAGCTCAGGCTCCTGACTCTACCAAGGAGCCAGGCAAGGGTATGCCCCACATCAGGCTGCTGTATGCAGGCAGGGCCAGCATTAGAACACAAAGCCCCAGCTCCATCACTTCCCCAGTCTGTCTTTCGGCAGGTGACGCAACTTCTCTGAGCCTCATGTTTCACATCTGCAAAAAGGAGATATTGACAGGATCTGCTTCACAGGGCTGATTTCTTTTCAGTTCTTCCTTCCTCTTTCTTCCTTCATTTCCCTCCCCTTTGAGCTCCATCTCTTCCTTCTTCTCCCACTTTCCAGTTTGCAATTGAAAGGGAGAGAGAGAGAGAGAGAGAGAGAGAGAGAGAGAGAGAGAGAGCGAGCGCACAATGCTTGCTTCGAAGGAACTAGTGTTTTCTTGGGGAGAGTCAGGCATTTGTTGGCCACATTTTTGTCTGATGCCCCCTGAGGTATGCTTCATAGGCAGTTGTGGGCCTCCTCTCTTCATAGCAGGGGTGCCTGCTTTGGAGTGATATTATTTCAGCAACTGTGCTATTTCTCCTGTTGGAGTGTGGCAGCCTCAGCCTGCTGCCTTGGGGTGGCAGCCCAGGGGTTGGAGGAGGATGAGAGGGGCTGGCTTGGGGCCCCATGAAAGCACATTTGGAGGGAAAACTGTTGTCACAAAGCCTGTGATGATCTCCTCCACATGGTGCCCGCTTTCATGTCTGTGATCATACCAGCTCCCTGAGGTTGTGCTGGCAATAGGAACACAGGGATGTCAGGGGCAGCTGGGAACACAGCTGAGACCATCAGCTTCCTGCCAGGCCCAGCTGCCTATCTTCTGGGCCCAAATTCCAGGCTCTGCATGCAGTGTGGGTTTCCACCATTTCTTATCCTCTCTTGCCTCTTGTCTCTCCATAAAATAGGTGGTTAAGACTAATTTGTGGAAAGGTACAAGGACACTCACTCACTCACTCACACATTATTTCATTCTCTTCTGTTAGCCTGGGGGATTCTGTTAAATATAAACCAGAAGCTTCCTCCCTCCAAGTGGAAGCCAAGGTCCCTGCAAAGCCCTGTATGATCTAGCCCTGTATCCCCATCCCCTGGGAAGCACCCCCTCTCATCTCAGCCATACTGGCCTCCTGGCTGTGCCTGTTCCCCACACTCTGGTAGATTCCTGCCTCACAGGTTTGTATTTACCATTCGCTCTACCTGGAACTCTGGTCCCTCACATGGATCCTTCCTGCCCTCACCTCCTGCAAGTCCTGGCTCAGATGCTGTCACCTCAGGACATTTTTCTCTGATCACCTTACTTTATTTTAGGTTTTCAACCCCCTGCCCTCCTTTATTTTTCTCCATAGCATTTGTTGCCTTTTAAAACCCTCTGCATGTTACTTATCTATTTTGTTTATTGTCTTGTCTTCCCCCAAGAACTTAAGCTACATTGGTGCAGGAATTTTTATTTATTTTGTACACTTACTAGAGTGAGACTGAAACCTCAGAAGATGCCCTGAGCCCGAACTGCCAGCTAAACCACTTCCAGATTCCCAACCCTCAGAAACTATTAGATAGTATATATTTGTTGTTTTACACTGCTAAGTTTTGGGGTAATTTGTTACGGCAATGGATAGTTAATACACTGTCTCACTTCACTATTGATGTTTCCTGGGTTCACCTTCCAAACAAACTATTTAAACTTAAATTTTCATTTCAAGTGCAGTTCTTGGGGGGTACCAAGGGTACTTACCTGGTAAGTGGAGGACCCAGGGTTCAAACCCAGAGCACATGAAGTAACAGCTCAAGAACCCAGTGCTGTGTCATTCTCTCTCAGTTTCAACCCGAAAGTGCCTTGGTTATAGGAACTGGGTCTTGGTTCCCTTGGTGGCCTCACTACCAAGCTCAGTACCTTCCGTGTACTAGGTGCTCAGGTTATGTTGCTTCCCTTCTGCTCCCTGCCTGCCCCATGTTATGAATGTTTAACTTCATCAAGCATAACTCCTGTTTTAGATTGAGATTTCAGAATGTGGACTCTGGATTTAAAAAGTCTGCCTTCAAACGTTGGCTCTGGAACTCACTAGCAGGGTGATTTGGGGCAAGTTATTCAACTCTTTTGTATTTCAGCTACTTCCTCTATAAAATGGGGATGGTAGGGAGATCCAAGACGGTGGAGTAGATAAACACTGTGCCTTCTTCCTTCCATGAACAAATTGAAATTACAAGTAAATTATAGAACAATCAACCTGGAGAACCATCTGATGTCTGGCTGAACAAAAATTTTATAACTAAGGATATAAAGAAGAAGCCACGTCGAGACTGGTAGGAGGGGTGGAGACAGATGCAGAACTGGCTAAACCCCAAACCTCTGTGTGGTGGTTGAGAACAGGGAGGGCTATCTTGGCTGTGAAGGTTCCCCCCAGAGGAGTGATGAACCCGAGCTCTCACTGGCTTCCCCAGCCCAGAGTACTGGTGCCAGTAAGAGGAGTCCCAACAACACCTGGCTGTGAAAAATGCAGGGATTCCAACCATCTGGGTAGGATGGAAGGCAGTGGGAAACACAGGCGTCCTCTTAAAGGGCCTGTGCACAGATTCACTCGCTCACAGGTACCTTGGGCTCCAGTGGAGGGACAGTAACTTGGGGGGTGTTGGAGGCATATGGAGGGTAGACTGAGTTGTGTTGCTTTAGGAGGAGGGCTGAAGGACAGTCGGCATTTTCCCTGTGAAGGGTCCTCCTGTGCAGCCAGCAGATGGCACCATCTTTAATGTGTTGAGCCCGCCCCCTAAGCTTACCATCAAATCTGAATCTGATTGGTCGGGTGAGCTGACTTACACCCCCAGCACTGGAGGCACTTTTTCCAAGAAGCCCTGTGGGGCCCAGTGGCACAGTCTTTTTCCAAGAGCAGCCAGCCCTGCCCGCATTACACTCTTTCTTGGGAAACTCTCAGTCTGGCCTCAGCATGCTCTGAGACTTTTGCTGAGTAGCTCCAGGCTCAGCACTGGCACCAAAGCAGAATTTACATTAATGTGGTAACTACAACTCTTCCTACTCTAGTGACTCCCTGAGGCCATGCATCACTCAATTTGCATACCACACAAGGCTTTATCAGTGGCTAAATCTTAAGGTAGCTGTCAGGTGGCAGCAGGTCTTGGGGTATCCTGGCATTTTGTGGAGCTACCCCAAGCCCAGTACTGGTGGCAGACATCTTCAGTTCACAGTATGGCCACTCCCGCACACCTTCAGAGTTAGCACAGGCAGTGAACAGCTGTGGATCACTTTGTAGCTCCTACCAGGTAGTCCCTGGCCAGTCACAGGCAGTGGATGACCTGGGCCAGCACCGTAGCTCCTTACAAGAGGCCCCAGAACCAACATACTTGGAGATTTGGAGATTGGCTTCAGACCATAGCAGAGCACTGCCCAATTAGTCCCAAAAGTGACACACCCAAAGTGTGGTCTCAAAGGCACCAGAGCCTGCTGGGGTGAATCCCACTCAGTGGGATTTGCCTGTAAACTGTGGACATGGCAAAACCCCACAGCCAGTGAGCCTGAGGGTCAATCCCACTCACTGATGTGCCAATAGCAACCAAGGCTCAACTATAACAGGAAGACACACACAACCCACACAGGGGACACTCCTGGAGCACCTGGTGCTGGTGACCAGGGAGACTGTTCCACCAGGCCCCACAGGGCTCCTACTATATAAGGCCACTGGGCCAAGATTGGGAAAGTAGCAGATCTATATAATACATAGAAACAAACAGAGAGGCAGCCAAAATGAGGAAACAAAGAAATATATCCCAAATGAAAGAACAGAAGAAAACTCCAGAAAAAGAATGAAACAAAATGGAGGCAAGCAACCTATCAGAAACAGAATTCAAAACAATGGTTATAAGGATGCTCAAGGAACTTAGTGAGAACTTCAACAAAGAGTTGGCAAGCATAAAAAAGGACATAGAAACCATAGAAAGAACCAGTCAAAAGTGAAGAATACAACTGAAATAAAAAATGCACTAGCAGTAATAACCGGCAGACTAGATGAAGCAGAGGATCTAATCAATGATTTAGAAGAAAAGGTAGTAGAAAATACCCAATCAAAACATCAAAAGGAAAAAAGAATCCAAAACAATAAGGATAGTTTAAGAGACCTTTGGGACAACATCAGGCAAACAACATTTGCATCATAGGGGGTACCAGAAGGAGAAGAGAGAAAACAAGGGATTGAGAACCTATTTGAAGAAATAATGACTGAAAACTTGCCTAACGTGGCAAAGGAAATAGACAAGTCCAGGAGACACAGGGTCCCAGACAAGAAGAACCAAACAGGCCCACACCTAGACACATTATAATTAGAATGGCAAAGGTTAAAGGCAAAGAGAGAATCCTAAAAGCAGCAAGAGAAAGACAGCTAGTGACTTATAAGGAGTTCCCATAAGATTGTCAGCTGATTTCTCAACAGAAACTTCATAGGCCAGGATTAACACAAAATATTCAATGTGATGAAATGCAAAGACTTACAACCAAGATTACTCTACGCAGCAAAGCTATCATTTAGAATAAAAGGACAGATAAAAAGTTTCACAGATAAGAAAAAACTAGAGGAGTTCATCATCACCAAACCAGTATTACAAGGAATGTTAGAGGGACTTCTTTAAGATGGGGGAAAAAAATCAAAATTATGAATAATGAAATGGCAATAGTTACATATCTATCAACAATTATTTTCAATGTAAATGGATTAAATGCTCCGCTCAAAAGACATAGGAGGGCACAGTGGATAAGAAAACAAGACCCTTACATATGCTGCTTTCAAGAGACTCACTTCAGATTGAAAGACTCATACAGACAGAGTGTAAAGGGATGGAAAAAGACATTTCATGAAAATGGAAATGGAAAAACAAACAAACAAACAAAAAACCAAAAAAGCTGGGGTAGCAGTACTTATACCAGATAACATAGACATTAAAACAAAGGCTATAACAAGAGACAAAGAAGGACCCAGTAATCCCAGTTCAGGGTATTTATCTGAAGAAACCCAAATGCTACTTTAAGGGGACGTGTGCATCCATAGGTTCATTGCAGCACTGTTTACACTGGCCAAGATGTGGAGGCAGTCAATGGAAGAATAGATAAAGAGGGGGTGGTGCATATATACAATGGAATATTGCTTGGCCACGGAAGGGAATGGGCTCTTGCCATCTGCAGTGGCATGGATGGACCTGGATAGTATTGTGTTGAGTGAAGTATGTCAGACAGAGAAAGACAGATGTAATGCGATTTCACTTATATGTGGAATCTAAAAAACAAAATAAATAAACAAACAAATCAGAGACAAACTCATAGATACAGAAAACATTTTGATGGTTGCCAGATGGGAGGGGGGTTGGGGGTAAGTGAAAAAGGAAAGGGATTAAGAAGTACAAATTGGTTGTTACACAGTAATCATGGGCATGTAAGGTATAGCATAGGAATATAGCCAATAATATTATTATAACTATGTATGTTGTCAGATGGGTACTAGATTTGTTGGGATGACAGATGGAAGTGGGTAGGGGGTAAGGTGTAAAAGATGAAAGAGTAAGAATTACAAACTGATAGTTACAAATTAGTCATAGAGATGTAAAGTAAAGCACAGGGAATATAGTCAGTAATATGGTAATAACTATGTATAGTGCCAGGTGAGTGCTAGACTAGTCAGGGGGATCATTTCTTTTTTTTTTTTTTTGGAGGGCAGTGTCACTGGCCCTCATATGTGGGATCCAAACCGGGGCCACTGGCTTCCCAAGCCAGCGCTTAACCACCGCGCCACTCGGCAGGCCCGGATCATTTCTTTTTTTTTTTTTTTTAAGATTTTATTGGGGAATTGGTGGAGGGGAACAGCGTTGGGGAATCGGGGAAGGGGAACAGACAAGTTGCTGTCTTCTTGTTCTTCAGTTTAGTTGCGGAGGATGTTGCTTCACTGTTGGTATCGTCATTGCGCTCTTCCCGGATGAGGCAGATCGGTCACTGGCCTCTGGATGTCGCTCATCGCGGCTATTGGCAGCTCACGCTTGGCTGCCAGCCGCTCACGCTTGGCTGCCAGCCGCTCACGCTGGCTGCGGGCCACTTACTGTAGCCTATGGCAGCCCACTGCAGCAGGGGCTGCAGCCCACACCATCACTGGGGCTCGCACAGCCCAGCTCCAGGTGGAGCTGTTGTTAGCTGTAGAGGGCAGTGTCACTGGCCCTCATGTGGGATCCGAACCGGGGCCGCTGGCATCCCAAAACCAGCGCTTAACCAATGCGCCACTCGGCCGGCCCCCGGATCATTTCTTTTCTTTTCTTTTTTTTAAAGATTTTATTGGGGAATTGGGGGAGGGAACAGCATTGGGGAATTGGAGAAGGGGAACAGACAAATTGCTGTCTTTTTGTTCTTCATTGTAATTGTGGAAGACATCACTTCACTGGCCCATGTTGGTATTATCATTGCGCTCTTCCTGGTTGAGGCAGATAGGTCGCCGGCCATTGGAAGGCCCTTCACAGCAGCTCATGCCGGCTGCCTGCCACTCACTGCAGACCAGCTCCAGGTGGAGCTATTGTTCACCATCTTAGCTTTAGAGGGCGCAGCATCACTGACCCTCATGTGGGATCCGAACCGGTGGCCCTGCTGCTCAGAGCTCGTGCTCTCAAGCCAGCTCTTAACCAACGAGCCACTCTGCCAGCCCTCATTTCTTAAATTATACAAATTTTGAGCTACTGTGCTGTCCACCTGAAATTAATATAAAATAATATTGAATGTCAACTGTAATTGAAAACTTTAAAAAGTGGGAAAAGGTAAAGGGGAATAAGAGGTTCAAATCTCCAGGTACAAAACAAATAAGTCACGGGGAATCTAGACAATAACACTGTGATAGCACAGTACGGTGTCCGATGGTTGCTGGACTTCTCATGGTCATAACTTCTTTAGGTATATACATGTTGAACAACTATGGTGCTCACTTGAAACTAATATAATGTTGTATGTTAGCTATATTTTAAGAAATATCTTAAAAAATAAAATAAAATGGGGATGGTAATGGGACCTACCACACAGAGTTGTGGAGAGGATTAAATAAATGTATATATAGTGTTGGTCAATGAACAGCACTTAGGAAATGCTATAAAATATAGGAGTTTGTGTTGCTAGGATTGCTTTGTGCCTGTCCCTATTTTCCCTGTATATGCCCATCAGAAGGGCACACAGCTCAGACAGCCATTCATTGCCTGCCATGATTTAAGAGATGGCTTTGAGAGATGATTTTTTTCAATTCTCAGAGCCTCATAGGGACTCTTACCAGACATGTATAACTCAGAAGAACCCTCACCTTACTCTGAAACTGAGAGATCAAACCCCTTTGGGAGAGGGAAGAGATTGAGGGTTTGGGGGATAGGGAGCACACTCCATGAATTTTTTTTTTTTTTTTTTTTTTTGCCAAGAATGAATTCTGGTTGCCTTTCCAGCAGGTACTCAGTAAACACACATCAGAGGGTGAACTGGAAGAACGCCAGGATGAGCACTGCTGCCTTGAAAACAGGGGTGCATTTTACGTAAAAGAATATCTCCTGGGGACACACACAACACCCGTGAATACATCTGCTCACTTATTTTCTTCCTTCTGAGCTGGTGACCCCAACTCCTGCTGCTGTTTGATAGCTCTACCAGAGACCCTGAAGGCACTATAATTCATATTCATCTCCCATGTTGGGTTAGGAATATTGGCCCATTTATGCCCTGATTATGCTAATCAACTAGTTTTTTTTTTAAGGAGACAATTATTACCTTCAGTTTGACAGTTTCTAACTCCATTAGCAGTCACAGCTGCCAGAATCATGGTGCTGATTAGTTACCTTGAATTGCTCAGAGAAAGACAATTATCATGAGGACGCACCCCAGCCCCCTCTTGCCGTGATAGGGTCACCGGGCTCAGTGACTTCCACAGTGAGCTGGAGTCAGGGAGACGAGGCTGAAGCTGGCAGCGTCGTCAGCTCTGACTGCGGTTTAGGCAAAGGCAACTACAGTTGAGCAGGAAGCCCCTGGCGTGGAGACCCAGACAGCTGTGGCTGCTGCTTGCCAGCTCAGAGAGCTTGGGGACAAGGAAGCCCCTTCCTCCCATCCATGTCGCTTTCCATGGTCCTGAAACACTACGCACCCTCGGCTCCTGGTTCTGGAAACCAGTGGACAATTATTCCCGCAGCTCATATGTTTTTAAATCTTTTTAAATCTCATATCTTTTTACAAAGTATCTTGATAAACATTTTTGTCATTTTTATACTGTCACTGAATAGTTAAGGCCCGTGACTTATTAATAATTCACGGGAGTGATTTTATATACCTTTGACAGGTCCATAATGCTTCAGTTACACATTTTATTTTTGTCTCTGACAGGCTGAGGGCGGGGCTCCAGAGACCTTAGCTGCCTTCTTCTCCTTTGGAGCTTTGAGTGCACTTCAGGGGGGGCAAGGATGAGGCCTTCAGGATGCTGCCTTCTGCCTTAGGTTGCCAAAGGGTAAGGGGCTGACCGATGTCACCAGAGGGATGGGAATGAGGGAGAAGGGGGTGGAATCTAGGTCCGTGGTCTCTGCCCCGATCTGTGTCATTCTAGTTGTAATCATAACCCTCATTTGCAACCATTTCTTCTATGCCAGGTAGCAGGCTAAAAGCACTTTGCATGCAGTTTTTGTCCCTGACACCCACTAGAATCCTGAGAAGTAGGAATCATTAGCTTCACTTTACAGAAGAGATTGCTGATGTTCAGAGACATCGAGGCCCTTTTTCAAAGTTTGTGAGTGGTGGATGCAGGATTTGAGTCTTAGAGTCTCCCCTCCCCTACCACACCCCACTATCCCATCTGTAAAGTGGGCTTACAATCCCTACCCCACGGTGGTTGTGGGGACTAGAGGAGATGACGTCTGTGAAACCCTTGGTACCAGTAACAGTTCCTTTCTCCCTCCTCCTTAACCCCCCTACACCCCAGCCCTGCCAGAGCACATCTGCCTCCTCGTGTCCCCAGCTGCTCTCCCTAGGACTGACTGGCTAGGTCTGCAGGGCAGACAGGTGACCTGTCTCAGGCTCTGGGTAACTTGAGCCTCTCTGCCAATTGGTAGCTGGACTGCACAAGAGCCCCTAGGCTGCCATCCAGAGATTGGGAAAGCATGCTCACACAGGCACGCACACAGTTGCTTGCACATCCTGCACATGCACTTGCACTGTGGTGTTCATGTGGTGGGTGCAGGACTTGAACTCATGTGCACATGTGAGCATGCGCCAGTGACTCTGTCCCTGGGCTGCCCAAGCCATCACACACCATGCTGGGGCAGATGGTGGGAGAAGACCACGGAGAGGGAGGGAGGGAGATAGACTGAGGGTGAGAAAAGCAGAGGCCTTGAGGACTGCAGGGAAGAGAGGAAAAGAGAAGGGTGAGGTCACCCGGAGAACACGCAGACTTCCCTCCAATACCTGTGCCATTTACTGCCACAGGTCACTGCCACAAAGGTCCACTCATGGAGCCAGATGAAGAAGCTCAGAGAGGGGGCATCAGCCTGCACAAGGTCCTATTGTGTGTAGACAGCAGAGCCAGGGGAGGACCCAGCCTCCTGAGCCAGGCTCAGGTTCCCCTGAGCTCCAAAATGAGGCAAGGATTTGCTTGAGGTGGTTTACGTGAAAGGAGCTGCAGGGCATAGGATTTAGGGAGCAGGGAGAGCGAGGCTTGGAAGGAAGAGAAGTTAATGCAAGGGTGTATGATCCAGGTTGCCGCTGTGGCAACAAGGGCTTAACTCTGCTAGCACCTTCTAAGGGGTATTCTTGGCCCATAATTGCCCAGCAGCTCCGGTCCTTCATTCGCTGAGGGTTGCCTGGGACAGGTGCTGACTCCCCTGTACTTCTGAGCTGTACATACACAAGGTCCCTATAAGGTCCATGGGCAACCTCACATTTAGGCAAAGTCTCCCGCATGTGTGTGAGCAAGCTTAGAAGGAGCCTGCACAGACAGCTTAGTTGGTATCGGAGGCGTCAAACACATCCCAGGTGCCAAAACACATTTACATCAGCTTCCATTAGGAAACTCCTTGATAATTCACCTGTCTGTGTTCCCTGCCCCTGGCAGGATTGCTTACTCTGTAACGATACCAGATAACACTAAGCTTTTGCTATGTGCCAAGCCCTGTTCTCATTACTTTGCATAGACAAACTCATTTAAACCTCCCAACCATGCTGCGAGGTCTGTACTACTATTATTGTTGATTCCATTGTACAGAGGAGAAAACTGAGGCATTGCTAATAGTGGTAAGTAATGAAGGTTCGATACAAACCTGGCTCCCAAGTCTGAGCCTCTAATTCCTCTCCTAGGATAGTCCAAATCCTGACCCTGCTGGAGGAATTCTCAGATATCTCTTACCGTAGTAGCATGTGGCCAGCAGCTGACTCAGGTCACTTCCTGGGAAGGGCTTTTGGGTAGAGCAGGCCCTGCAGGCCTCCCTTGGGACTGCTCTCTGCAGACTCCTCCAGGCTCTTTGCTCGGCCTCTGGCTGCCCACCAGGCTTGAGAGCTTCATCTCACATCCTGGGGGTGTGGGCCCAGAAGCTGCCAAGAAATAGCCATACAGGTCAAGTGGCGTCCACAGCTTGATCTCCAGCAGCTGTGTCAGTGGAGTTGCTAGGGCAATGATAGCCGGGAAACACAAGTACCCGCTGACTGCTTCTGAGTGCACTGCTCCCTGGAAGCCCAAGGCCTGCTTCCCTCTGCCCACCCTGGCAGCGGTCAAGGCTCACTGAGGGGGGCAGAGGCCATCGGGGAGGCAGCAAGGTGTATTGGGGCACCTGACCTCCCTCCCTGGCTGGCTGACTAGAGGTCCATTGCCTTCCCTCGGACCCCTCTGGAGAGCAAAGGGATTGAGCTAAGCCGGCTTCCCAGCACAGGGTCATGGAGGACGGAGGGGAGATAACCTGTACTCGGGTCATCCACTCACTTCGGCAGGCTCTGCCTCTGGGGTCCAGAGCCTGGGGTCTTCTTCCCTGCACAGTCCCCAGTGCTGTGCATGGGATTAAATCTGCTATTTATAGCTTACACAATTACCAATTCTTATTCATAATAGCTATTGCTAGCTGAGAGTTTCCTCTGCACCGAGGCTCTGTTACAAACATCACTGCATGTGACCCTCACAGGCCTGGGACATAAGCGTCTCCATTTTACAGATGAAGAAACAGAGGCTGAGAGAAGTTAAGCTATTTGTCCCTAATCACACGACTCCTAGGGGCAGAGCCGTTTCTAGCCCTGGTCTGGCCCCTTCCCAAGCCTGGCCTCTTAGCCTCTGTTACATTAGAATCACAGCTACTGTTCATGGATCATTCCTCTCAGCAAGCCCCAAATAAGGATTTTTATAGATATCATTTCATTTAACCTTTGCAGCAGTCCATTTTATGGATGAGGGGACAGGCTCAGAAGAAATGAAGCCAATTTCATAAGAACACATAGTACAGAGTGGAGAAGCTGGGTTTAGAACCCACATCTGGCTGCCCTAAAGCCTGTATTATTTTGACCATGACACTGCCCTCTGGGCTCCCATAAGCCCCTCTCCAAATATAAAGTCAAGATACGTGGGTGATAAACCCTCCTAGAACCTAGCATGAATCCTAAGACCCTCCTTGCAGCTACCGTGTTTTATGCTCAACTTGTTCAAACCTCCTTCTCCTGATGCTGGCAAGAGGTATAAAAAATGGGGTCAGGTCCGGCCGAGTGGCGCGGTGGTTAAGCGCTGGCTTGGGAAGCCAGCGGCCCCAGTTCGGGTCCCGCATATGAGGGCCAGTGACACTGCCCTTAAAGAAAACCAAAACCAAACAAACAAACAAAAATGGGGTCAGAGTGGCCAGCAGGAGAGGAATGAATGCAAGATGACAGTACTGTGGCCGGCGGGCCTGTGGACAGGAGGGAGTAGAAATGGGTTAGTGTCCAGGGCAGTGCTGACCCACTTTGGGGCTTGCTTCCTCTCTCTAAGCCTCTCTCAGGCACCTCTTTCTTGCGCAATGGGATGGGATGAGTGTGCTTGCCCCACCCACAGGGGAGCCAGGGACCCTGGGATGACCCTTCCCTCTGTGCCTCTGTTGGGGAAAGCACATGCCCAGTGCCATCAGTGCCAAGGAGACCTGCCTGAGAGATTTCAGCATGCCCATCGAGCAGGAACAAGGGGATGGCTCAGCAGGCTCTGGAAACCATTCGGGGTGCCGTTACAGCCAGTGGTTTCTATCTAAACATTCACAAAAAGAACTGGACATGCCTCAAAGTCAGCTGTGAAAACTCTGCCATTGATTAGCACATAGCACCCACTATGTGTCAGGAATTTGGCATTCCTCATAAAGGATTCTTGCAATGGATGGAGGAACCAGAGTTATATTCAATTTCCTCATTTTAGATGGGAAAAGGGAGGTTCAGAGAGGTTTAGCAACATGCCCAGGGTCACACAGTAGGTCTGCTAGGATTTAAGCCTGGAAATTTCTGCTTCCAGGGCCCAGCTTTCTCCTCTGTGCTACGTTGAGGCTTGTCAGGCTTGTCCCCTATTCCAGGGTAGTGGTTCCCGGTCATGAAGAAACTTTAAAAATCCAGAATTTCCTGGGAGATTCTGAACTGGCAAACCAGGAATGGGTCCTGGGAACCTGGATTTTTTAGAACTTTCTGGTGGGATTGGGAGACCCATTTTAAGGAGGGACCCGATCTGAATGTGGCAGGTAAGTTATAGTTGGGTGTCCTAGTAACCGGGGACCAGTGTCTGTCTGTTCTGGCCTGTGTTGAATCCCCCAGATTGGGAGATCAGGGAACAAAATGGAGGAATCCCCTGGACTGTGAAGGGATTTGTTCTCTGAGTGCCAGACCTCTTGAAAGCTCTCCAGGTTCCATCCCAGCAGGCAGGCCTCAGACCAGTGTCTGCCTGGGGCCCACACACAGAGCAGCCGCAGGGCAGGGGGAAGCAGCAAGCATGGGATGTTTCTGCAGCTGCTGCCCTGAACCACCGTTTGAGGCCCCATCAGGCCAGCCGATTTGGTCTCAGGGCTGGTGCACAATCATGGGCTTCTCACTCCAGTTTGCTGAGGCATCTGGTCTAATACACAGTAGGCGCTCAGCAAATTGTAGCAGTGGCCTCCCTTTGCCTAAGGCAGACATCCACTCATCCTTGATTCCGTATCTCCCCGACAGCCCTGCTCTCCACTGGCCACCAGGTCCTGCCCGCTTGTCTAACATCTATCCTGCTCTCTCTCTTCACTCACCATCCTCTAGAAGCTTGGCCTCCTCTCTGTCCTTTACACACACTGGCTGCTTTTTCCCTCCTGTGATGCTGTTCTCTCCACTCGGCCTGGCTGGCTCCTTCTCCCTCTGACAGTCCCCTTTAGGGCAGCCTGTCCTGACAATCCTGGCAGAAGCAGCCTACCCCAGCCTTAAGATTCACTATCCCAGGCCCTTTACCCCGTCTGAGCACACACCATACCATCATTCCATTTATTTACTGATGGATTTATTAGTATATATACTCCTTGTGGCAAGAAGCATGCATCCCAGATGGTAGTTAGTTGGCTCATAGGAGGTGCTCAATAAAATTGTATTCGTAAGGTAACAAGTGTTAATGAAAGATCTCAAACCTATGAATCAATTGGACATCTTCATTTCTGCTCCTGGCTCACTGCCACTCTGGATCCTTTGGAAATGGAAGATAAAAGAGACTGACATAATCATAGTGAAAAGGTGACGTTAACAAAATGTAAAAGAAATCTGGGAAAGGGTGGTTCTGGTGAGAACGCCCCAGCCCATCAAAACAGACACACAAAGGCTGAGACAAAGTCCTTTGTCCAAATTGGGAGCAATGAGAACCAGGGCATCCAAAGAGGCTGGGCAGAGAGGGCCCCGAGGCCAGGGCCAGGGAGCCCCTCCCTCCCCCAGTGAGGGCTTGGGCCCCTCCCTGCCGATGGGACAAGCCCACCAAGTCCTGGACCCAAGCAGAATTGACCACCAGGGGCCCCTGACACCTGGTCTCTGTGGCTGTTCCCCTCTCAGCCAACGGACATTCACAGGACCTTGCACTACTAGCCTCAGCCAACTCCTGGAAGACCTAGTGGTTGCTGCCAACATCGGAACCTGCTGTGTTCCAGGAATGGCGGTGTTTGAGATGACAAGACCAAGAAGACAATGGAAACGTTTCAGGTGAAGAAAAAGCCAAGCACCTTTGCAGGGAAAATCAGCATGTGTGCATACGGGTGTGTGTGTATGCGCACGTGTGTTTGTGTGTGTGTGGTGTGTGCATGTGTGTAGTGTATGGGGGGGCAGCCATGCCAGGTCCTCCTCCAGCAGCCATGATGAGGCAGAGCTGAGGGTGGAGCCCAAGTCCAGGGAATGGGAGAGAAGGAAAAAGATGAGGGTAGAGCAGATTGCTGAGTCTAAACCTCACACAGCCAGCCAGACACTCAGGTGGACCCCAGCAGTTGCCAGGCAACCATTCCCTCTCCTCAGGCTGATACCTGCCCATGGGTGACTATCTTTTCCTTACTCCTCCAGCCACACCAAGGACCTGGTGAGCTCAATTTCTGACCCCTCCATTCTCCTTTCACACTTAAAACCATTTTTTTTGGCAAACATCTGCCCCCAGGAATGGCTGGCAAAGTCAGAACTGAGGAAGGTGTGTCCTGGGGATGGGAGATGCCTGGGTTTCAGCCTGGCTACTGCCCAGCCCTGGAGGAGACAAACAAGAAGGGAAGGAAGCAATAAAAAAATTCCCTGAGTACCACCTTTGTGTCTGGCACCCTAGGGAGTGCTTGCACTCACTCCCCCATTTAATTTTCATAGGGAGACCTTGCTATCATCAAAATCATTGTACATACATAGAGTCTGAGGTTAGAGAGCTGAAGAGGCTTACCCAGAGTCACACAGCAAGACAGCACAGAGCTAAGACACAGGGTTATCTGACTCCCAGGCCCCATGTGCATTTCATTCATTCTCTGGTGCTCAGCTTCTCTATCTGTAAAACAAGAGGGTTGGAGCAAATAAGAGATAATAAATAAGTTTATCTTGCACGTCAGCTCTGATCCATTGTTAGAATTGCGTGACCACTGTGTTCAGAATTCTGAGGCTGAGGGGCGCTTGGTGGGAAGGAGCACGGTCATCAATTAGCAATGTCTGCCCTAGCTCAGGAATTGAGGGTTACAGCACATGTGATCTTTATGAGCCAAATTTCTAAGGGTCCTGCCAGCTCTGACATTTTGGTGCTAGGATGTGTTAACCCTTATCTCTGGTGGCCTTGGGCAAATCCCTGCCCATTTCTGAGACTCAGATTTTCACTGGGTTTGGCCTGGAAACAGATTCCACTGGCCTCTTTAAGAAGGACAGAGTCAGCTGCTCAACCTCCCCCTACTCAACCTTTCCCTGTACCCTCAGCCACGAGCAGCTTGTTGCCTAGCAACAAGGGGTTGGGGGGCTGGAGAGGTGTGCAGAATCCCGGAAACTGGGCAAACATCCTGCCTATCTCCCACATCCCAAGCATGGGCCTTGGAGACCCTGAGCCAGCTCCAGGAAGGCGTCCAGAGCTGGAACCCAGGACCAGGTAACGGAGGCAGATGAGTTTTGAGGGGCAACACAGCTGAGTTCAGGCCCTGGCCTTGCTGGACGTTCTGTAGACTTGAGGCACCTGGCCTCACTTTCCCAATATCCATTTCTTTGTGTATAACACTGGGTTAAATCATCCTAAGCTGGCAGAGGCCTTGGGAGGGTTACAAAGATGACGGGTCTGAAGAGGCCTTGGGAGTCCTAACGTGGAGACCCTCCTCTCTCTGAGGGCTCATCTAGAAACTCAGAGACTGGCTCAGATGTTCATCCTCCAGCCCAGATGTCAAGCCTGGGATCAAGGTCATCCCTAGCCATCCATTAAAGTAACTGATCACCCACTGTGTATAAGGCCTGGTGTTAAACACTTTGCATACATTGGCTCATGGAATCCTCACAACAACCCTGGGAGGCAGGAGCTAGCTTTATCCCTAGTTCACAGATGGGAAACTGAGGCCCAGAGAGGTCAGGTAACTAACCTGGGGTTGCACAGCCAGGAAGTGGCAGAGCCAGGGTTTGAACCTAGGCCTATGTGACTCCAGAGTCTGTGTTCTTGAACTTCAGCCTGACAAGGCCTCTTCTAGACCCCCTTTGTCTTGTGCCCTCCTCCTACTGCAGCCAAACCTCCTCCCTGCTCTCAAGACTTCTGCGCTCTGCACAAGGACATCAGGCGAGGACATGTGAGGGCTGGTGTCTCCCTCTTCTCCTTCCTCATGATAATGACATTAGAACCCAGCTCCTGACAGTGGTATAGGGGGTTTGAAATCTGTGGATAACAGCATAGAGCTGCAGGTCAAATATCCTGCCTTGTCCACAGGGAGGCCATTTCCTCAGACTATTTGCAGAAACATCCTGGCTTGGCCTGGCACTTGCAGCCCTCCCTGGGACCTTGGGCTGGGTAAACAGAGGTCCTGGGTCTGGAAAGCAGACGGACGTGAGAAGGGGGGCTGTTAGGGAGATACACGGGGACCAGGGAGCCCGACAGGGAAGGGTGCACATAGATGGGATGGGGGAGGGGAGGCAGCGGGAGTGTGCAGAGGAGAGACAGTCTACAGGGCTGGGGGTGGGAAGGAAGGAAGAGGAGAGGAAGATGGGGAGGGGTTGGGGGGAATGAAGACACTGAGGAGAAAGAGAAAGTGGGTGGGGAAAAGGACGGAGAATGCTGGAGAGGGAAGGGGTGGCAGCGTAGGAGAGGAGAGGGAGAGGAGAGGAGAGGAGAGGAGAGGAGAGGAGAGGAGAGGAGAGGAGAGGAGAGGGAGAGGAGAGGAGAGGGGAGGAGAATAAGCAGAGGGCTGATCAGCACCCTCCTCAGAAATCCCTGAGGGTTGCAGCTGCCTGCCAATCAGAAATCTGGGGGGAATTGTTCTACTTCCCAGCATTGCCCAGGACCCAGGGGCCAAGTGGAAAATTTAATGAGAATTCCAGCCTCTTTGCCAGAGCTCTGGAGCCCCTGCTGCTGCCAAAAGGCTTTTGCTTAGGCTGTCTGGGGTTCTGGGGACCATTGCTCTCACTCCCCACCCCACAGGAGGGCAGGGGTCCCTTTTTCTAGAGACCACAGGCTTTCCTAGATAGGGGGAAGGACTTAGGGCTCAGACCCCAGTGGACATCTCTTCCCTGACTTTCTTCCAAGTGGAGATGCAGGATCTTCTTGCATTCCTCCCTGTACAGGGAGCTTACCATCCTCAGGGCAACCCAATCCTTTCCAGAATAGTTCCCGGAAGTGAGGTTTGTGCTCCATGTAATGAATAGGCTGGAGTTAACTGGAAGAAGAAGGGAGAGAAGGTGTCCAAGGCGACAGAACAGCAGTACAAAGGCCCTCTGGTGGACAGGCACACAGTGGGTTGAAATCTGACATCTGAAAGATGACCAGGGGACTGCAAAGGGGGGCACTGGTGGTATAAAATGAGGCTGGAAAGGAGATAGGGGCCAGTCTCTGGAGGGTCTTGTTGGCCACAGTGTGGAGTGTAGTTTTTATCCCTGGAGCAATGGGGAGCCATTGATGGTTTAAGCTGGAATGGAGGGGATACCCGCGTTCACATTTGTACTTGAAGATCCTTCAGTATGTTGTGTAGAAAATGGACTAGTGAAAAAAAACCATCAACCAAACAAAAAGACAAATTGCAAATGATACAGCTGATAAAGGGTCAGTATCCAAAATATATAAAGAACTCATGCAACTTAACACCAAAAAAAAAAAAAAAAAAGAAAAGAAAAAATCCAATTAAACAGTGGGCAGAGGACTTGAATAGACATTTCTCCCAAGAGGACATATAGATGGCCAACAGACATATGAGAAGACGCTCAGCATCACCAATCATCAGAGACACGCAAATTAAAACCAAAGTGAGGTACCACCTCACTCTGGTCAGAATGGCCGTCATCAATAAATCAACAAACAACAGGTGCTGACCAGGATGTGGAGAAACAGGAACCCTCATGCACTGTTGGTGGGATAGCAAATTGGTGCAGCCGCTGTGGAAAACAGTATGAAGTCCCTCAAAAAATTAAACATAGAGCTACATTATGACCCAGTAATTTCACTTCTGGATATTTATCTGAAGAAAACAAAAACACTAATTTGAAAAGATACACGTATCCCTAGGTTCACTGCAGTATTACTAGTAATACCAAGATATGGACACAACCTAGATGTTCATCAATAGGTGGATAGACAAAGAAGATGTGGTATAGATACACAATGGAATATTACTCAGCCATAAAAAAGAATGAAATCTTGACATTTGACACAACATAGATGGACCTAGAGGGTATTATGCTAAGTGAAATAAGACAGAAAAACAAATGCCATATGATCTTACTTATATGTGGAATCTCAAAAATCAAAATAAATGAATAAACAAGACAAAACAGAAAGAAACCCATAGATACAGAGAACAAACTGATGGTTGCCAAAGGGGAGAGGTGGGGGTATAGGAATATAATTAAAATAAAGTAAAATTCATATGCTGAAACCCTATCTTCTACCCACTGTACCCCATCCCCATGTGATGGTATTAGGAGGCAAAAAAAAAAAAAAAGGAAGGAAGAAAGAAAATGAACCAAAGGGGTCAGAGTGGCCCCAGGGAACCCGGGGAGGAGAGGCTGCAATGGTCCAGGCACCCGATGACGGGGGCTTGGATTGCGACGGGGAGCAGTGGGGGTGCAGAGAACAGGGTGGATTGGAGATCTACCTGAGAGTAAAACAGATAGGACTTGAGGATGGTGCTGTGGGGGGACCGTATGAGGGAGTCTGGGGGCAGAATTGACTGATGTCAGACAAAACCACTACCCTCACCCGGAGAGTATATCGAAACACTAATTCCTAGGTCCATCCCAGTCCTACTGATTTCAGGTCTCTAAGGATGAGGTCCAGGTCTTTATTTTTAAAATGTGCTTTCAGGTTATTCCAAGAATCAGCCCATCCACCATGGGCAATGGCCTAGGGTTTGAGGCACTCTGAGTCCAACCCCCATTTTACAGAGGAAGAAACAGGCCCTGGGAAGGCAAACCCCTTTTCCAGCATCACACAGGACTAACAGTGGACATAACTAGCATTAGATGGCTGGTACACTGTTCTCATTCATGGTTTCCCCCTAGTCTGGTGAAGAAGCCTGAGCCAGCTGTGGGGTGATGGGAAGCACAAGCTTTGCCCTTGAAGTGGCCTTGATTCACATCCTGACTTCACCATTCTCTGGCTAGGTGATGCTGGGAAAGTCACATCTCCATTAGCCTCAGGGTCCTCACCTGCACATGGACACAAAGTATGTGGTTGTGGCGTTTGCACATGATAATGTGTCCAAGACGACAGGGAAGCTCTGATTATAAAGCTCAACTCCACTCTACCAAGGTCAGCCTCAAGTACAGACAGGCAGGAACCATCTCTATGTGTTTGTCTCTCTGTGTGCATGCATATTTTTGTGTGTGTGCATGTGTGTGCACATGAATGTGTGTGATGGGGTGGGTGTTTTGAAGAGTCCCTCCCCTCATGACCTACCACAATGTCTAAAGTCCACCATTAAAGCCACGTTTCCCTAGGCACTATTTTGTTAGGTGTCTTCTCGAGCCCAGAAGAATTTTGCAGTGGAGGAAATAGAAGCTGGAGAGAGGGGAGATGAGCTGCCCGGATCCAACCGGCAGAAGAAGCAGAATGAAGCCCCCGGCCCGTGTGCTGTACCCTCATGGGCCTGGTGGCCCCTGGGTGGCCAGTGGGGGATGTGGTTGGATTGGGAGCCTGGGGAGGGGGCTGGGTGATGCACTCGCCATAATCAAGGTGCAATCAGCACTAATCAGTGTGTTCTTGAAATAGACCCAACTGGATGGGGGAAGCGAGGGAGCAGCCGCTTGGGTTTGTATAGCGGCAATCAGAGGGAGGCAATTTTAGATCCGCGGGAACAACAGCTCTTTGTCGTCACCCAGGGACTCTGCGAGTTCTGCGGAGCCCACTGCGGCTTGGAGATAAACACATGCCATCGGGACTGCAGCTGCCCCAGCCCAGGAAGGGGGGCGTTCAGGCAGTGGGTCCAGCTGCCTCCAGAGTGAAGTCCAAATTCTTTAGCACCTTGGCTGGGCATCTACTATGCGCTGGGTGCATAACAGCTGCTTCTTTTATGAGAAGTGGGCTCCATTTTGCAGAAGTGAGGGTGGAGGCTCCAAAGGTGGGATCTTTTGCCCTAGGTAACTAGGCTGGTGAGTGGCTGAGCTAAGATGGAAATCTAGTCTGTCTGACTCCAAAGCTTGTGCCTATTTCTTTTTTTTTTTTTTTTTTGGGGGGGGGCGTGTTGGGATAGGTATCAGGTCCTAGGAGACATTATTCTAGATTAATCCAACACCCTAATGGATCTCCCGGGTCTTGCAAAAACAACCTCGAGGCCTAAGGATTCTACTGGTCCCAGTTCGCAGATGAGGCAAGTTAAGGCTCAGATTGGTGAAGGGAGTTGCTCAAGGTCACGCAGCTGGTGTAAATGGTGAGATGCCACCCATATCTGTGAGATGCCAAAGCCCCCACCTGAAATCACTAAGCTCTGAGCTTCGAAGGGCTAGCATCCGCCACCGCCTCCAGAAAGCCTTCCCAGCTCGGAGGCTGACATCCTTTTCCCCACTGAATGATGCTTGACTATCATGGAACTGGCCCTGGCAAATGGGTATGACTGAGTGGCAGATTCTGTGGGGGTTTTGGTGACTCAGCATCATTCCCTCTTCTATAGGTACCAGTGCCCCCCTGATTTCCTTTTGGAGTGGAAACTCTCAGGCAGAAGGAAAGCTCCCTGAAGGCAGTAGGTGAGTGAGGTGGGAAGTTCCCGGGCTTAGGTCTACTGGGCCAGGAGCACTAGCAGGTGTGAAATGCTTTATCACAAGACAATACATTGGAGGAGAGGGGGGCAGGCAGCACAGGTCGAGGTGATGGCAGGTGGTCCAGGGCAGTGATTGATAGAAAGGGAAATGAGTGGTGTTAAGAGGGTTCCTGGAGGAAGAATCAAGGAGACTTGCTGACTGATACGATGTGAGAGGTGAATAGGATTTCTCACTTGATCAGCTGCCCCCTTCTACCACCACCCCCGCACCCTGTCCCAGTCATTTTTTTTTTTTTGAGGGCAGTGTCACTGGCCCTCCTATGTGGGACCCGAAGCGGGGCCGCTGGCATCCCAAGCCAGCTCTTAACCACCGCGCCACTTGGCTGGACCATGTCCCAGTCATTCTTGACTTCTCTCACACTCCACCTCCAATTCGCCAGGAAATCCTGTCAATCTACCTTCCAAATATGTCCAGAATTTGATCACATCTCCCTTTCTCTCTTTCTGGTCCAGCCACCGTCATCTCTCACCTGCATTACAGCAGCATCCTCTCTGGTCTCCCTGCTTCCGCTCAAGCCCTGCACAGCAGCCAGAGGAGTCTTACTAAAACAGACATTGGGTTACGTCCCTCTTCTGCTCAAAACCCTCCTGTGGTTTCTCAACTCACATCTACATCGGCCTTCCAGGTCCTTTGTGACCTGCCCACCACTTCTCTCACCTCACCTTCTATACTCTACCCTCACTCACCTGGCTTCGGCCACCCTGGCCTCCTAGCTGCTCTGAGATCACTGCAGATAGGCTTTCACCCCAGGGCCTTTGCACATGCTGTTTCCTCTGCCTGGAATGCTCCTCTCCAGACAGTCACAGGCTCCCTCCCTCGCCTCCTCTGACCACCCTATTTAAAATTTCAACCCGACCCCATACTTTCCGGCCCTCCCTATATCTCTGCCCCACTTTATTTTTAGCTAGATCATTTATTATCTTCTGCTATACTGTTATATATTTTTACTTTTTAAACAGTTCGTTGTCTTGTTCTCCCACTGGAAGGTAAGCTCCATGACGGCAGGGTCATAGCAAGCGCTCATTCAGTATCTGCTGAAGGAAGTCGTTGGATGATGGTATCATTTACTGAGACGGGGAGGAACGGACTGGTGGGCATGGGAGTTGGAAGAGATGAATTACTTGGCAAAACTGAGTTTGAGATGCCCCAACAGACACCCGCAAAAAAGACATCTGGAAGGCGGTCAGATATACAAGAGCACACCTTAGTCTCCCCATCTGGAAACTGAACTAATAATCTCTCCAGGTGAGTGTGTGGGGAAGGGGTTTGAGGAAGTATAAAGGGTGGCAGAAATGAGCACAAACAGCCCTCAACAAAGGGCCTTGCATATTTGCTTCCTCCTCTCCTCAAACAGCTGTGATAAGCTCCCTGTTGAAAAGCTGGGAACTGCTGCAACACCCATCAATGTTATGCAGAATTATATGGCCCAGATGAGGGTCCTGCTCCATTTGCTTCTCCCTCATCCTGAGCTCAGCACCTGAAGCACCCAGATCCCCCAGGGGAGGCTGGAGCCAGGAAACTGAAGGAATGTTTGCGGTGACAACACCTCCCTTCCTCCTTGTCTCCTCTCTCTCTCCCCCACTCCTCTCCCCGCTCCATTCCCTACAACTATATGAGAATCATTTTTCATTCCCTGTGGGCACTCATTTATAACCAACCTCTCAGTGGTGAGGGGAGGATTTTAAAAATAGCTTTATTGATTTTATTTTTTGGAATATAAAAGCAATAGACGTTCTTTGTTAAAGAAAAATTAGATGGTATAGAAAAAAGGGGAAAAAATAGAAATCAGCCCAAACCATACCACTCAGAGATAATCATCATTTACATTTCAATGTTTGGTCTTCTCATCTTTGTTCTAGACTTTTTGTGTCCAAATGGGTTTTGCGGGGAGGACTCCAGGGCAGATGGAGGAAGGCAGGGACCGGGAGAGGCAGGGCAGGGCAGGGACCAAGGCCGGGTCTAGCTGACGGGGCCAGTGTAATTGCTGGTACGTGGTCAAAGCAAAACCCACAGCCTGTCCCACATGCCTGGTTGGTGCCTGAAGGGCTGCCCTGTGCTTCTCATAACTTATCACCATTTGCACATTTATGTAACCATACCACCTGGAATCTGTAATAAGAATATTTTCAATAATCACCTTTCCTGTTTATTTGAAAACAATGTCCTAGAGCCACTATCTCATTTACTCCTCAGAGTAACCCAAAGAAAGAGTTCCTGTGATTAGCCCCATTTTACAGATGAGGAAACAGAGGCAAAGTGTGACTTTATCCAAGGCATACAGAGAGTTCATAACTAAGATGCAGGTGCCCTGACACTAGCTGGGGCCCTTCTGCCTCTCGGCCAGAGAAGAGACATGTAACAAGAACCACGTGCTATGCACTGACACTTTTGGCACACACCCTCTCAATGCACCTGCCAGAAGGGGCTTATTCTGTCCACTTGCACAGATGAGGAAACTGAAGTCAGAGAGGTGAAGTCGCTTACCTAAGGCCACACAGCCAGTGAGTGGGGGAGTTGAGAACTGAACACGTGTGTCCGGCTGTTAGGGCAGTGCTGCAAACAGGAGCTAGGGTATTGTCAAAGGCAGCCTCTTTGTCCTTTATCTGGGTATGGAGAGTGGGGCCTCTGGACCAGCTAGTCTCAACTTCCTGTCCCAGCTTCAGTTCTGACCTCACTGGTCACAGCCTGGACCACAAGGAGGGGGACTTTGGCTTAGCAACAGCACCACCTGGTGGCTAATTTGCTGCCGCCAGAGCCTGTTTGACTGAGTAGGGCAGTGATGAGGGGAGGGAGACCCCCCAAGCTCAGTCTACCCTGCTACAGACCAGAACCAACCTGCCTGGTTTAGAGAAAAAACAGGACTCTGGCTTTGATAGACCTGGCTTTGAATTCCAGCTCAGTCTGAGTGACACTGGGCAAGTTCCTGCATCTCTCTTTCTAAGTCTGTTCCCACGTCTGTAAAATGGGAATCAATCACAGCTGCAGGGGTTGTTTGGCGGTTAATGTAAAATACTGATTCTATCTCAAGTGCATACTAGGTGCTCAATCAATGATATTCACCTTTGCTCTACTGTTTCCTCTGAGCCCTCTTTCCATCAACTAACCATGGGCTCCCACAGATCAGGCCCCGGCCCTCCGCTGGGCTTCTCCTAAGTCGCCATTCTCTGATGGGGCCCAAGCCAGCCTACAGGAGCCTCTTCACTCCAGAAACGGTTGGCTTTGAAAAGATCATCAAAAGGTAAGAAGAGGAAATTCGCGGGAGAATAAGAAAAGCCAAGTGTTGGCTAGAATTGGTCTGACACATGCAGGTGGAGGGAATCTCTGAAAGAGCCAAGCCTGGTCATGAAGTCCTTGGCCCAGGCCCGACTTACTCGCTGCCTCTTGTGGTTTGCAGTTCTGGCTGGGCATTCCCCTTCTACATTCACATTTGCTTCGGTTCAGAAAGTATCTCCCAGCTCCCCTCTTCCCCTCCTTCACTCCCCTCAAGGCTGCAGCCTAAAGGATGCTCTTCAGAGGCACGCTTCCCACAAGGTAAATCCAAGCACCCCTGGAACTCTGGATGGCCCATAATAATGACTAAGGGCCCTTTTTATAACACTTGATGGCCCTCAGGAACTCTGAAGTACTCCCCAATGATTCTCCATTTTTACTGATGGCCTCCTATAACTCCTCCAGTGAGCTCACAACCCCTCACAACTCCCAAGGTTTCATCACCCATTGAGACTCCACGTAATTCTACTGGCTCTCCAGGACCTCCCCACTTCTCAGGTCTCCAGAGGTCCAAAGGTCCCTTCCACCCTCAATGGCTCTCACTGGCCTCTTGTCCATTTCAGTGAACCCTAGTGACATTATGTCATTTCTAAGGGACTAGAGAGGCTTCTGGAGGTCCCTAGTGTCACCAAAGGTGTTTCAGGGCTCCTGAAGACCCTCAGACCTTCCTCCTATGACCTCTACCACCCTCCATTTCTCCATGGCCTTGAGTGATCCATTAATGCTGATGGCTATGGTGGTACTTGGTGGCTCCCAAAAGTGGTCTGTGGAAAGTGCATGGGCCTTAGAGCCGGAGACCTCTGGGCTGGTGTGCTGCAGCTTGGCCACTGTCCAGCTCTGGGATCTGGGCAGCTGCCACCTTCTCTGAGCCTGTTTCCTCATTGGTAGAATGTTAGCACCACATCCACCCACCCTGGTGACTGAGGGCAAGGTAACACACACGAAAGGGCCCAGCATGTTTCCAGACTGAGTAGGTCTCCAGGGCCTATTTATTCCCTTTCCTGAGGCTCCCCACTCTGGGGCAAGCTGGGCACTTGTCCATTGAAGCTGCTATCCCATGGAGCACCTACTCTGTGCCAAGATCTGCACCAGGTGCCATCCCTGGCGAGTATGGTGTTGCCTGACCCCCTTGATCTGTCCAAGAGATTGGGGAGGGACCACCCCAGCCTTACAGCAGGTGAAGTTATACATGGGGTTATAAAAATAGACCAGGGATGGGGAGGACTTTGAGTTCCACCCTCTTCCCGCAAGGACATTTTTCTGCCTCAACCTTTGCTCAGGCCGTTCCTTCCCCTCAAATTCCCTTCCCTGCTTGGAAAAATCTTCCTATCCCTCAAGGTGCAGCTCAAGTCCCACACCCTGTTAGGTGGTTGGGTATATGAGCTCTATTTAGACCCAGCCACCTGGTCCTACCCAGCTCCTCCACCTTCCCAGAGGTATATTTGGTATTTCTTTGGGCAACTTAGTCTATAAATTTTTGTTCCTTCATATGAAAACTGAGATTAATAACACTTATCTCTGAGATTTGTTGTGAGGCTCTGATGAGGAAAGCAGGCATGACACCCAGAACATAGTAGGTGCTCAGTAAACAGTTATCATTGCTACTCTTGGCACTCCCTGAGCATTTGGTCCCTGGCACACTCTGCCCTGTACTTTCTTGTGGGGGTGGTTCTGACCCTTTAGCGAGCCTAGAAGCTCTGACAGCAGTGCATGGGTATGCCCCCCAAGTGGACCTTATGCAAAAGTGAGAGGCAGAGAAAGCCAAGAGTTAACAACAAAGACTGACTTTGCTTCCTACTGGTGCCCAGAACAAGGGTTTATTTGATTTTGAACAGCCTGAGATGGTGCAGGGGGCTGAGAATGACACAGGGGTGCAGAGAACTGCTAGAGGAATCCCGAACCAGCTATATTCCCTCTCTAGATCTCATGTTTTTCACTATTCTACTGATGGCTAAGCTGAGGCCCAGAGAAGTGGGCACAATGCAGTGCTCAAACCGGAGGAGGCTGGGAACAGGAGGGCAGGACAGCTTCTCCCCAGGTACTTACCCCTGTCCAGATGAGTGTGGGCATCTGGCCTCTTAAGAAGAGCAGGAACATTCAAGGGAAGGGCCTCTTCCGTTTGTCTCAATATCCCCAATCCTAGATCCAGGCATGGAACATGGTGGGTGCTCAGTAAATGCCTGCTGAATACATGACTCTATTTTCCAAAATTTGCAGTTCTCAGCAGAAAGCACCAGCTCTTTGGTGCCTGATCCTCTCCTCCATCCCGAAGGACAATCTCTTAGGCATGAAGTAGCCTTTGACTTCGCTTCCAAAGCTCCCCTCTCCTCTGGTTATTTGCAGTGCCTAATAGAGCTAGGCTGCAGAGTCACACTAGGCCAGCAGGGGCGCTAGCATACAATGTAGCCTGGAGAGTCTGCTGGGTAAATTAATGCCTCCTGTTACCGACTCCATAAGCTCAAGAGTCTGCAAATCAGATTTCCTGGGAGTGAGGGAGACCCCCCATTTCCATGATCCAGCTTCTTCATGTTTTGCTGCTGACAGCTGCTTAACACAATAGTTTCAGATACAAGGAGGGAATGGTGGCAGGGGACCGATGACTGCACCAGTTCCTGTGGCTCTGTGAAGTACTCAGGGACCCTCTGGAGATCAGAGATTTTCTGAATTCTGAAACTCGGTGGGATACTTGCCCTGTGAGCAGATATTACTACCTCAGAGAGGGTGAGAGGCCAAGACAGGTTCAGATGGACCCCAAGGTCAGGGATTTTAAGCAAAAGGGTCAACTTGACAAGAGTGAACAGACACTGTGTGCAAATGACCCTACTGGACCAGGGGCTAGCGGACGAGATACGCTCTGTGGTCTTGAGCCACTGTTTGGAAATGTCACACATTTAGAAATTTTGTCTAAGTCTGAGAATACCAAACTTTTTCAGCTTAGGCACTACTCACTTGGAATCATAACCAGCGGGAACACAGGGCTTTGCCACTCACACCCGGAGCTCACAGGACCTTCACCATCACCCTGAGTTTGAACTAGGAGCTACTGTCCTTATTTTAGGGATGGGGGAAACTGAGACTGGCAAGGGCAGATGCTGGAGCCAAAGCAGGGCCACATGCTCAAAATCCTCATCGCTTCCCATCCCCTCTCACCCCGCCCCCTCCGCCCACCTTGCTTGCCTTGCACACACAGTCTGCCTACTAGGTTTTGTGGCAGCTGTTGCCATCATGAGGTGGCTATTGCCTTCTTTGTGGCCTGTGGCAGGAGACAGAGTAAGGTGTAGTGATTCAGAGACTGGGCTTTGAGGTCAGACACACCTGATTTCTCTTTCTGGTCCTGCTGTTTACTAGCTGTGTGACTTTGGGCAAATGGCTTGACTTCTCTGTGCCTCAATTTCCCTTATACGTAAAGTGGGGGAAGTGCCTACTTTATGGGGTTGCTGTTAGGGTTAAAGAGAGAACTTGTAACGCACACAGTGGACACTCAATGCGCCACAAATACACGAAAGGGAGTGAGGGCTCCTGAAACAGCCCCAAGTGTTTCTCATTTGTGATCCCAAGTTGAGATAGCAATCTCCAAATATGGAACCAAGGTGCTTTTGCACAAATATCATGGAAGTAATAAAAAAACCAGGAAAAAAAGCCCAATGAACACCACTCTGCTGGGGACAGTCGCATATAGTTTGTTCATTCCTTTAATTTTTAAAAATGAGTAAGCAGACAATCGTTTGCCCTTTGAATACCCAATAAAAACGTTCATTATGCAAAACAGTACAACCTTTTTCGTTTTTTTAATAATACTGTAAATATCTCAGAAAGGATGTATTGTTTCTAATGAATATCAAAAAAGTCACCACAATGACATTCCCCCCGCCCCCAATTCCCCTTCCCACTCCCGAAAGTTACCCAAATACTAGTAGGAAATTACAAAAAACAAAGAAGAAAGGCCCTCCCCCCGCCCCATTAGTATTGTTAACAGAGTGAAATGTTAAGTGCCACATGTGTGTCCAGTACGTCCAGGAGAGGCTGCGGGCTGTGCGTCTGTGAGAGCTGGGCGGGGGGAGGGGACCAGTAGCAGCAGCAGCAGTGGGGAGACGCCCTCCCCAGGACCTGTTGGGAGAAGAGCAGATGAGGATGGACACGAGGTGGGGCCCAGTCGAACCCCCTGATCTTCCTGGGTTGAGTTCCTGGGTCCACCAGATCAAACAGCTCAGGGAGAGGCCAGGAAGGTCTGGGCTACGTGTGCAAAAGGCGGACGAGAACCAGGCATCCTGACCCGCCTGGGGGACGTGAGGTGCCCCTCCCAGCAAACCTGAGTTCCAGGTGAAGGCTGCCCAGAGCAGAGACGTTGGGAGTTTGGGAACTTTGGGGTGAATCAAACACACAGGTTCATTACAGGAAACTACAGCCTCAGTTAGGAGAAGCCTTGCATTTCCACCAAATAAAGTTGGGAACATCAAGGAAAAGGATAAAGAATGCACCTTCGCTGTCCTCAAATAACTCAGAATTCATGTCAAACCTGATTAAAGAAATTCATCAGCCAGAGAGGTCTGGAGCACCAGCCTCACCCAGGCCCCAGACCTGCAGGGAGAGGGGGCAAGGAGCTCTGGGCTCCCCCACAGGAAGCCCGGAGGCTTCTTCAGCCCCCTGGCAAGAGATGTTCGTGGGATGGCTCCCCAAAAAAGGGTAGAGACGCTTCCACAAAGGTTCACAGTTTCCTCTGGTGACAGGAAGCACGGGGAGGGGCCTGAAAGGTATGAGGATGGCCGGGTGAGAGGAAGGCCTGGTACTGCCAGTGGGAGGAGACATGGCAGGGAAAAGACATGGCAGCTCCTTCCCCTGGGAGGCTGGTGCAAGGTCCTACCATGCGGATCCCAGCTGGGGCAGTGGCAGGCAGGACAAATAACCATCAGCAGAATAGAGACTGCTCCCTAAACCTGAAAACCAGTGGCCAGGCAACTCCAGTCAGCCCCCACAGAGGACAGAGGCAGAGCTGGGCTGAGAGCAGAAGCAGCCTGTCATGGGGCCCAGGACCTGGCTGATCTCCAGAGAATGGGCTGCTTCTGAAAGAAACCAGGGTGTTCTGGGGAAAACACACATTGCCACCACAACATTTCCATGATAAACGTGATTTAAAATAAGCAGGTGTGTGTGGGGGTGCAGTGATGACTGCCTGCGAGTCTTCAGAAGGATCCAAGATGAACAGCAGGTCTGCAAGTCAACGAGGCATGAAGGAGCATCCCCAAGAGATGGGGGAAGGGCCTTGAAGTTACCTGATCCAGCCCTTTCCATTTGGGAGATGGGAAAACTGAGGCCCAGGGAGTGGAAGGGAGGCCCAAGGTCACTTAGTGGGATCAGGGCAGACGGGCCCTTGTGACCCAACAATCCTGGGTCTGGTGGGACTCTTTCTTCTCTGACAGCCTTGCTGTCCGCAAACCCATGGCTAGGAGGTTGGGATGGGAAAGCCAGGATTTGAAGGAAAAGCTCCCGCCTCCTCCAGGGTGGTGTGGGGGAGGGGTGGCTGCAATGATCAGGGACAAACCTGGGACATGGATTAAAAGGTTCACAGGGGAGGTCAGCCACCCCTCCCACCCCACCTGCCCACAGCCCAAGTAGAAAAGTTTGACCACAGACTACATTTCGCCCTAACCCCTAGAAAACGTTGGTTAAAACTGTTCCCAGCACAAAAAGATTCTGCTAGCCCCAGCACAGTATTATCTCTTCATTAGGTTACTTACACGATCATTGGGGGGGTGAAGAGGGGAATGTGACTTTAAACCAGAGTGTACACGGTCACCTTAAAATTAACTTGTTAATAAGTCCTGTGCAAAATGAGCAAGACTCTAGCATTAGGTGAAGTACGTGTTTCAGGTATTCATTTATACACACGGGGGAAAAGGAAGCAGAGGCATCCGAGGTGGCAGATGGACGCTCAGAAGTGTGTCTCCTTCTCTGTGATGGCTGCAATGGTCCCATCGCCCTTGAGTTTGGCGTCACAGTCATTAACCGTCACCGTCCGTGGGCCTGCCCCAAGCTTGCCTCGCATTTTCAGGTCAGCACTGGGGATCGTCAACTTCTGGAGTTTCTAGGTGGTTGGAGAGGAGAAGGGCTGTCTGAGAGCGGCTGCCAGGGCCCTGGGGCCGCTGGGCCTCTCCCAGCCTCACCGTGGACATGGCGGGACTGCGGAGTCATCAGACCAAGGGCTAGGCCCCAGCTCTGCCACTTAGAGCTCTGTCCTAGATGATGAATTGAGCTCTGGGTCTCAGCTTCCGCCTATGGGAAATGGGGACAACGGAAACACCCACTCCCAGCATTTGGTGAGGACCAGATGTGGCAGTGCCCGCCTGTTCCTGGTCTCTGGCAGGTGACCAGGACGAGAGAGCTGTAATCAGGGCCTGCTGCCCTACCCCTTCCCTCTGGGAGAGACAGAGCAGCTGGGGCCTGAGTCATTGTGTGGCCACCCACTAGCTGTGTTAGGTAAGTCGCCTAACCTCTGTGAGCTGTAATCTCCTCATCTGTGAAATGCAGTGACAGTCCCTGCTGGAAGGGCTGTCGTGAGGGTGAGCTACGGCAACTGCGGGGCTGTTTATGTAATGATTGTTAGATAAACTGAAAGATTTCCCACAAAAGGGATGTCAGCATGCCGCCACCACCCAGGGGGACATGTGGTGTGTGCCACATGCTCCTCTGGCCACAACTCAAACATGCAAACTCTGTCACTAATGCCAACACTCACAGCCATGGCTTTACACCACCTTGCAAAGTGGCTGGCACTGGGATGGGCATGGATGGGATGCTATCATCCCACCGTATTGATAAGGAAGCAGAGGCCACAGGCAGACACCTGACACTCACTCCTGCTGCACAGCCCTGCCTTGGAGTCTCACAGCTCAGCTTCCTATGTGCCCCCCAGGTTCCCTGGGGAGAAGACATCAGGCCAGGATTTGGGGGGGGGGGTCCTTTCTGGGCATAAACCCCCTCCCCAGGGAGGCAGGAGAGGCTTTTGGGAGGCTGATTTTTTATGCCAGGGTTCTGTCTTCTTTTTCAGATCCTGCCATGCCTAAGAGGCTGAACCTACTTTGCCCAGGTGAGATTAACAGGCAGACTCACCTGTGCTGAACACCTCCTGTGTGCCAGACATGGCACGGGCTCTTGACACAGTACAGGGGTTAAGAGCATGGGGTCAGAAACCAGGTGCCTGGGTTTGAACCCAGATCTACCACTTAACTGGAGCAAGAAACGTAAGCTCTGTGCCTCAGTTTCCTCACGTGTCAAAGGGGGATAACAATGGTACCTGCCTTCTATTAACAGGATTATCATGGGGCTCAGATTAATGGACCTAGCTACAGATCAGCACAGAATATCTATCCTCACAGCAATTCTGAGGTAAGTACCTTTAACCCTATTTTTCCTTCCAGATCCTTCCTGTCCGTTAGCAAAACCTTCTGGAAATGGAAGGTGGGCTAGTGAATTCTCCCAGTAAGGAAGACCTGGACACCAGGTCTGACTACTTCCTAAATTTGCTGTCTTTAATAAGCCCTGCTCTCTGTGCAGGTGGGTGTGTGAGCTTAGGGAGATGGAGGGAGCTCAGCAAAGTAGCCTCTCATTTCTCCCTCCTCCCTCCCTCTCCTCCACGCCAGGCCTGAGGGAATCTCTGGAGGACTTGTCAGGAGACAATGGGCACTTCTGTAAAACAAAAGGCCACTGGAAATTTGGGCAGGGGCTGGCAATGGCCAAGGGGTTAGGGCTGCAGGACCACTCTCCCCCGGGTATGTTTACTTCCAAATTAGAATCAGCCAACTGCCTTTGATCTACGTTCCCTGCAGGAGCCAAAGGAGCCTGACTTGCTCTGAGGGCACAGGCCAGGCTTGCTCCTTCTGATTGGACGCATGGCTTTTTCTGGAGCCCAGCCGCTCGGTGGGCAGGCAGGCTAAGTGAAACCGCTCTGAGCAGACAGTGGCATTCTGGGTTTTGCACAATACCCCCACTCCCATGTCTCTCTGACCTTGTCCTGGGATCCCTGGGGTGTGGCGCTGGGGCAGAGATAAGGGCCCTGAAATGTTGTGCGGCCAGTCCAGCAGAGGAATGAGGCTCAGGGGATGAGAGCACAGACCCCGGGGTCTCCACTCCACCACTCAGAGGTCATGCGCCCTTGGGCAAGTTGCTTCACTTCTTTGTGCTTCAGCTTCCTCATCTGTGAAATGGGGACAGTAACAGCCTCCATCTCACAGGACTGCTGTGAGGATTAAAACGGCTCAGTGTTTGCAAACGGCTTAGGATAATGCCTGGCACACTGCAAACAGTTTGCTAAATGAGCAAGAAATGGACTCAAGCCATCTGATCTGCCAGCAGGTGGGAAAGGAGAGTAAATAGAGTGAGTGCTCTGGACTAAGACGGCTTGGGCTATAACTCAGTCTGCCATCACGAAACCACATATTGTATCATCCACCAAGAGGAACTGTCCAGAACAGGCAACTCCATTGGACAGAAAGGAGATTCATGGTTATCTGGGGCGGGAACAGGGTTAACTGTGGATGGGTGTGTGGAAACTTATTAGGGTGGTGAAAATGTTCTAAAACTGATTTATAGTGATGATTGTGCTACACGGAGAGTTAGTTAAAAAATCATTGTACTGTATACTCCAAATGGGTGAATTTTATCGTGTATAAAACATACTTCAATAAAATGGTTTTTTAAATTTGGTTGCTACTATGGAAAAATAGTATGGAGTTTCCTTGAAAAAATTTTTTTAAATAGAACTACCATATGATCCAGCAATTCCACTTCTGGATATTTATCTGAATGAAAGAAAAACACTAAGTTGAAAAGATAGCTGCACCCCTGTGATCACCATAGCATTATTTACAACATCCAAGATACAGAAGTAACCTAAGTAACCTAAGTGTCCATAAATGGCTGGCTGGATTAAAAGAATGTGATACACACACACACACACACACACACACACACACACGAATATTATACAGCCATAAAACAGGAAATCCTGCCATTTGTGACTTGGATGGGCCTTGAGGGCATTATGCTAAGTGAGATAATTCAGACAGAGGAAGACAAATAGCGTACGATTTCACTTATATGTGGTATCTACACAAAACAAAACAACTGAGCTTACAGATATAGCGGATAGATGGGGGGGGGGCAAAATGGATGAAGGGGGTCAAAAGATACAAACTTCCAGTTATAAGTCCTGGGGATATAATGTACAGCATGGTGACTGTACATAAAAAAAACTGTACTGCACATTTGAAAGTTGATAAGAGAGATCTTAAAAGTTCTCATCACAAGAAAAAAATTCTGTAACTATGTACGGTGACAGATGTTAACTAGACTTATTACGGTGATCATTTCACAATATATACAAATACCGAATCATTACGTTATACACCTGAAATTAATATAATATATGCCAATTACATCTCAATAAAAAAATTTGGTTTGCTAATTTTTTGGCTGTGTGATGCTCACTTATGGTTGAGTGACAGTTTCTCTGAGCTATGGTTTCTCTGCCTATTAAATGCAGAAAATGATGCCAGCATCCTAGTTTGTTCTGAGGCCTAGAGGAGACACAGCATGTAGAGAGCCTAGCAGGATGATGATGACATGGGACAGGTGTCAGTCCCCAAATGTCAGACCCTCTCCCTTTGCCCTGGGAATGGGGCTCCTTAATGCATCAACAGAACAGTTAGAGCTAACACTTGGTCAACTGTCTATTCCAGGTCCTGGTCTAAGTGCTGTCCCTATATGAACTCACTGAGTGAGTCCTCACAAAAAACCTCTGTAAGTTAGGGACCGCTGTTGTCCCCATTTGACAGATGATGAAACTGAGGCTGAGCTCAGAGAGACAGGCTCAGCCCTGAGCCCTCAGAGAGATGCCTCTACGTAGTGGTCACGATGAACACCTGCCAGGGAAGAGCTGGTCACGGCTTCCCTGAGAGACACAGGGGCGCCTGTTCCCATCACGCCCATGGCACAGACGAGGAAGCGGAGACCCAGAGAGGGGCCCGTGGACTCAACCCTGATCACGAGCCTACCCGAAAGACAGCCAAGCCCCGCCCTGCACCTCAGGCCCTTCGGGGACACCCTTGCCGACCTCACCTTCCTGCCGACCTCACCTCAGGCAGTGTCCCCTCTGCCTTCCACAGCTTGATGAAGATCCAGAGTGGGATGCAGAGCATGGAGGACAGGGCCATGAGCCAGCCGATGCCGTAGCCCCAGGTGGGGTACGTGTAGATGTTGTTGTACTTGAGAGGCTTGTACTTGACCAGGAAGAAGATGAAGATGCCCTGCCGAGAGACAGGCAGAGGTCTCTGGGGCCTGGGTGCTGGTGGCCAGTGGGGAGAGGGTCGGCCCCATGCCGCGGCCTCAGGGAAAGCCTGGCCCCGGCCCATCGTGAGTCTCAGACCCATCCCACTGGCATCAGACACACAGAGCCTGGGACCTCCCCACCCCCAGGAGCCTTGTGCCCAGTCAGGAATTTTTATTTTTCCCTAGCTACTTCTCAGGGCAGGTTTCAAAGCTGCCATTCAGAACCATGGTGGTTTGTGAAGATGCTTTGAGATACTTCCCCTGCCAAGAACTGGGTGAAGAGCGGTGGGTTGTTTTTTTTTTTTTCTTTCATTAAACATCCACTCACAAAGGCCTCTCTCTCTGCGGTCTGATCTGAGGGGCAGAGCCTGAGCCCCAACTTTACCCTCAGTTCTGCTGTTTTCGCAGTTAACAACAAAGCCCAACGCTGTCTCTCATGTGATCCTCGGCCCCCACAGGGGCGGGTCCCAGCCACCCAGTTTGCAGGTAGAGAACCTGAGGCTCCGAGAAGGGAGGTGACTTATTTATGGTCACTTAGCAAGCTGGTGGCCGAGCTGGGATCCCAGGGGGCCCCTCCCTCGCCAAACCCAGAGAATATCCCTACAACTCCAACTCAGGAAGGTGTTGGGCGCCTCGGCCATTCTGCGTGCACAGAGGATGCTACCTCCTCAGGTCCAGCTCGGCCAGGCCTGGGGCTCGGAAGTAGAAAAGTGGCGGGGTGGATGGGCCCTTACCGCACAGATCCCGGGGGTCACAACCTTCCAGCACCATTTAATGAGTGACAGTGGCCGGTAGCCAATCATGTCTTCGATGTTATCATAAAAGCGGTTACTTCCTGTCCAGAATAAAACAGACAGGCACACACAACCCAGAGAATTTGTACAAGACTTAGAGGGAAGGCGAGGAGTGTTTGCTTTCCCCAGCCAGACACAGGCAAATTGTGGCGGGGACCTTATTCACGACTGCTTAAAACTACCAAGATGTGAGACCTATGTGAGGTTTTGGGATAAATGCAAGAGGAGGATTCCGGTCAGGCCTTAGGCAGTGAGGCCCAGGAAACGGTGAGGAGTTTGTGGAAGGAGGTGGAAGGTGGTCCCTTGAGATGCAGGGCGAGGGCTGGCTGACTTGCATGGGGGTAAGGGGTCAGGGCTCTGAAGGCCAGAGCCTGGTGGGCTGCAGATGAGCAGAGTGGTCTGCAGGGGCGTCTCTTTCTGAGCCACGTTCACAGTGGGAACATACAGCATTATCGACCCCAGAAACCCTCATCCAGCTGGATCTGTTTGGGGAGTAGGAGGACCAGAAGGCAGGTGCTGATGGAGCACCCTGGCTCTGCCCCGGCTGCTTTGCCTATATCATCTCCTACTTGGAGACATCGTGATGATGACCCCGTTTTGCAGATGGAAAAATTGAGTCTCAGAGGCAGGAAGATTGGCCCAAGGTCACAGTCCCTAAGCTGGAAACCCCTCCCTGTACTATGGGGTGTAAAAGCAGGGAGGTCTCCCAACAAGTGGGAAGGGCCAAGGGTTCCTTGAGGGGAAGGAGGACACGGGTGACACAGATGGAGACAGGCCACAGAGAGCCTGAGTTCACCTCTGCCCCAGGCACCCGTGTCCTGGGGCACCAATGCAGGCCACTGCAGTGTGGGCAGGTTTGGCCTCTACTCACCATACACCCAGCCGATGCAGACACACTCAAAGATGGCCACAAAGAGGAGGCACATCCCACTGGCAGCGTAGGAGTCAAAGAGCTGGAAGATGTACATGCCACCCTATGGGGAGGGAGGACAGACACAGAGACAGAGGGATGGACAGACACGCGAGGGAGCAGCGTTAGCGAGCTGGCCTCAGAAAGGGCCCTGTGCTCTGCCCTGAGCCTACCATCAGCCAGGAGTCACATCCAGCAGGGCAGACTGCTTCTCCCTAGAACACTGCACCCTCTGCACGTGGGCACCCGAGACACCATCCTCTGGGGTTGCTGGGATTGCGATAGTCTACTTGTCTTTGTTCCCCAGTGCCAGAAATAACACAGAAAACCAGAGATGAGGTTTGGGCAGCCAGCCTCAGCAACTATCCCTGATGGCTCTACCAGCCTCCCCACTGGCCTCCTGCCTTGCCCTCTCTAATCCTTCTGTACACCAGCTTCTACAGGGACCTTTCTCATGGGCAAACCCAACCACGTGACTCTGCAGTTTAAAATGACCTGCTGGCTTCCTTCAGCCTGCCAGTCAGGGCCGCCCTCCTCCCTTCACCACATCTCCCCTTCTCACACGCTGCTCCCTTTTCACTTGTAAGTTCCTTCAAAGCTCAGCTCAAATGCCACCTCCTCCAAGAAGCCCTCTCTGACAGCCTCATTCTGACTTTGGGCCTCCACAGCATGTTTTATAAACTTGCAATTTAAAAAAAGTATTCTCTGGGCCAGCCGAGTGGTGCGGTGGTTAAGCGCTGGCTTGGGAAGCCAGCGGCCCTGGTTTGGGTCCCACATATGAGGGCCAGTGACACTGCCCTCAAAAAAAAAAAAAAAATTAATTAAAAAAAAAAAAAGTATTACCCTCTCAGCTGCTCAGTTAGTGCTGAGTTCCTGCTTGAAAGGCCCATACATGGGTTTTCTTTATGTCTCCAGCCTTCACTGCAGGGCCAGGCTTGGCAGTAGGTCCCTGCTAAGTGCAAACTGAATCGTGTGGAGAGACCATGGGGGAGGGACTCTGAGTGGCTTGTCCACAACTGTGTCCCTGTTTTGGCCCAGGGCTTGGCACACCATAGGTGCACAGGGATGCAGGGATGACATGAGCTAGCTCTGTAGTATGCAAATCTGTAGTATGCAAATGATTAAGTTCAGTATGTATGTAGTTTAAGTTCTGTAGTATGTATGATTAAGTTCTGTAGTATGCAAATGATTAAGTTCAGTGGAAGGCCCAGAAGATGTGCACTCATCTGTCCAATTACAGGGCAGGCACTATTGTTATCCCCAATGTTACATCCATATGGGGAAACTGAGGCACAGAGCAGTGAGAACATTTGCTGAAAGTCGTCTAGCTAGCCGGTCATGGGACTGAGGATTGAACCCAGATGACCTTGGCTGCAAAGCCCATGCTTTCAACCACCCACCACACTGCCTTGGCGGAACATAAGACATTTGTGGTCTATTTTTTCCCTAGAGCTGAGCTTTAAATGTCTATAAATGACAGAGAAGATCCTGCCAGCAATTACTATGAAGGCCGAGGCCGACATGGCCCATTTGGCAATTTGAACTTCCCCTGTGTGATCACTCACAGATATTCCTCCGTGGATGCAGAAGGCTGGCCTGGGAAGCCCTAACATCTGCTGGTTCACAGTCTCAGGCAGCCAAGTGCTGGTTCCCTGCTGGGCCCTGGGGGCTGAGAGGCACCCTTGGGAAGGCCTGAGGTCTCAGGTGGAGGGTGAGCACGAAGGCACTTTGAGCTGGTGGCGCTGAGGGCAGGGCCTTCCCCTGCCTGCCTGGAGCCAGAGCTGCCCATGCCAACGCCTGCTCTTGTAGCCCTGTCCCTGTCAGCCTCTTTAACACATCAGGTTAACCCCCCAATTTGTTTGTGACAAAAGGCCCTACTTTGCATAATTAACCAGCACTTAATGAGGCCCTACTCACTGCAGCCCTGGTTTTCCTGCTGGAGCAAAGGCAAGGTGGGAACTGGAAGTGCCACACCATTCATGTGCTCAAAGGCTGATTATCACTCCCATTCATGTGACAATGACTAGGAACAGTAATAACACCAGCCACCATGCACCAAGTCCCCACCCCGTGCCAGGCCTCTAGGGTATAGAGCCAAGTAAGGCCTCTCTGTGGACCTCAGGGTCTGATGAAGGAGACAGGTGAACAGATGGGTCATTGTAACGGTGGGAGGGAGGCTGGGCAGAGCTTGGAACAAAATGCTGTGGGGAAGGAAAGCAGAGAGGGCTTCCAGGAGGCAGCAGCATATGGCTGAGAAGTAGAGGATGTGACCTCAGTATCACAGCAGCTGCTTTAACTGATTCTGAGTTCCCTAATTTCTTTCCATGTTTCTTACAAATCTCTTCTTGTCTTTGGGCAACAGTTGGTTTTTATTTGTTTGTTTGCTGCTTTTTAAATTAATTTTTTGAGTATAGGGAGAAAGATACCTAATGTCACCTTCCCAAGGTACTTTAGAGAGTATTTATTAGACAGGATGGCTGCAAGGAGGTGGGGGAGAAACATGATTTTATGAAGCAGTCTGAATTTGTGGTCATCACCCACGGGTCCTGCAGGGACAAGAAGATGGGTACACAGGGGGGCTGCGGCCAGAGCACACAGAGCCTGAAGGTGCCAAGTAGCATCACGTGTGTCTATTCTCAGTGATGCTCCGGAAAAACCCGCTTTAAACTTTAATAAAAGTAACTAGAAGGTGCCTGTAGCTGACACTGTTCCCTTCACCCCGAAGTGAAGTGTTAGGGGTGGTCCAGGCATCCAGAATACCAGATAAACCCTCATTTCCCTCCATGAGCTTTATTCCTCTCTGGTGCCGACAGCAGCAGCCTTTAGCTGAGCACTTACACGTGCAAGACACTGTGCTAAGCGCTTAATGAGAACTGGGAACTTACACGTGATTCTCACAACAGCCCAGCAGGAAGAGAGGAAATAGCTGAGTCACGGAGAAGGTACAGGGAGTGGCCAAGGTCACACAAGGTCACTGAGCGAGAGCATTTCAGAGCTGGGATGTGCCCTGGGCCCTGCCTAGCCACGCGCTGTGCTGTTCACAGGGCTCACCCGGTGCATGTCACTCACCTCTGTTAGCATCACGAGGCCCAGAAAATAGGAGACGACAGACAGGGCCAGGATGAGCAGCTCCCGCCGGTAGCCCCTCCGGAAGACCTCGGGGTACATGTCCACCACGGCGGTCACGAGGCTTTCCACGCACACAAACTGCACCAGGGAGATATGATGGCGAGAAGCCCAAGAAAAGGCCATCTTACAGGTCCTGGCTCCAGTGAGCACGGCAGGCCTACACCCGGGGCTTCCTTCATTCCCACACTCACTCATCCACTCACCCACTTTGACGGAGGGCCCGAGAGTAACAGCAACAATCCCAGCACTTGCAGAGCTCCAGCATGCCCATTCAACAGATGAGGACACTGAGGCTCAGAGAGGGGAAGCAACCTGCCAACGGTCACTCAGCAAAGAAGTGGTCGAGTCAGGACCTGAACTGGGGCTTCTTGACTCTAAAGCTGGTACCCCTTCTCCCTCACGCTGCCCGTCACAAGCCTATGTGCTGGGCCCTGTTCTGGGATCAACCACTTAAATGAGGTGCAGCCCCTGCCTGGGCAGCCAGACAGGAGTCCTGAGTGCTGAGTGCTCTGTGGGTGGCAGGCTCTGGTCAGTCTCTTGGCCAAGACTGGATGTGTTCCTTCTCCAGGACTGTGACAGACCCCTGCCCTTTGCTGCCAGTGCCCTCTGCTCAGCTGGGCGGAGGCAAGCAGAAGTGAGCCAGCACCCAACTCCTGTGTTGCCAGTGCATGAGTCTCTAGGCCCAGGCAGACTGTGCAGGCTCAGATGGCAGAGCAGAAGCCGCTGGCACCTGGACCCCGCCATGCTGCGACAGGGCCAGGAATACGCCCAAATATCCCAGCACACTAACCACCCCTCCCGGGCTCCTGCACGCGCCTTTTCCTGATCCTCCTCTCTGCCCCCACTCGGGCAGACCAGGCCACACCCCTCAACCCTGTGGGGCTGTGCTGGCTTGTATCTCTCTCCTTACACTCATTTCCAGTCGCACAACGGAGGTCCTCAAAAAATGTTTGATTAGTAATAATAATAATAATGGCAAACACACAGGCTCTGTTTGAAGCAGTTAACAGATATTAACACTTTGTAAGCGGGCATAAAAAGCTATATGACGAGTTTACTCATTTCCCGCAAAAAATGTGTTAATTTACTTACTCTCTATATGATCATTAGCACCACTACCCCTGCTTTGTAACTGAAGACACGGAAACATAGGGGTACGAGCACCCTGCCAAGGTCACAGAGGTATTATGCGATAGAGCCCGGATTTGAACCAGGCCATCTTGTTCTAGAGGCTGGGCTTTAACCACCTTGCTGCAATGCGGACAGGCGGGAGCGAAGAGTAAAGGAGTCCTTTGCTGGTCACCATGTGGGACACTGCCTGTCCCTGGAGCCATTCATTGAGCACAAATCTGACTTATTCTGCCTCCTCAGGAAAGGTATTTCCCTCCTCATTGTGCAGTGGAACTGTAGCACAGACAGGGGAAGTGACTAGTCCAGAGTCACACAGCTGGCGAGAGTCATGGGGCTGGGCCTCAGACCCAGCCCTACCTGACTCCAAAGCCAGGCTACTAGCCTCCAGGCTGCCCTGCCTCTTCAGCGAGGCTGGCTGTGCTGATCAAGGATGGACCCTCAAGAGACACCAGAGCATGTGGGCTGAGAGGCACACAGACCGGGGTGTACATCCCTGCCAGTTACTCAGCATCTCTGAGCCTCAGTTTCTTCATCTGCAAAATGAGGATAACAGAAAGGGCCCCCGGCTGTGGTTATTGTGACAAAGAGCTGGGGACATAGTCCAGGCACAAAGCAAGAGTGGGGGTAGCAAAACAGCCATCACCCTCCGTGCCAGACCCCCTCACCTACCTTGCAAACAGAGTATCATCTCAGCACAAATGCTGGCCCAGTTCAGCCCAGAGACTTGCAGAGCTGAGGCCCCACCCCCACCTCCCTCTGCCCAGACCGGCCTGTCACTGTCACACACAAGTGGAGACTCCTCCTGAGGCTTCCACCACAACAAAGGAAAGGAGGATTATCAGCCACAAAGGATGGGAAGATTATGTGTGACAATGCAGGGAAGATAATCAGTAGAAACACCTGGTGCTTTAGCAGCTCCGTTTAACAACTTCTGAGAAACCATTCAGGGGAAAAAATTGGACTTGGCTGGATTGACAGGCACATTGGCCACGGGGCTTGGTGCTAAGAAACTCACACAAGGTCACGGGTGTGTGTGGGGGGGCAGCACCTTGCCAATAGACCCCAGTCTGAGAGCAGAGCCGCGGGGCTTTGGCTGGAGGACATTCTCTGGGGCTGTTCGGGAAAGCAGCTGCGATGGGGCAGCAGGGCACAGGGCGCCTTTCTGGGAGTGGAGAGTGACTGGAGGCTGCGCGATTATGGCTGAAAAACCAGGAGAGGATTGAGAGGGCAGGTTGGGGTGAGTTTTACAGTGTGAAAGGATGTAAGTGCATGCATTCGTGTAGATAAAGGGTAAATTGCTAGTTCTAACTATACACTCCTCACTGAGGAAGGCAGGCTGCCAAGTGGAGGGGGGTCCGAAGGAGCCATACAGACCACTGAGAATAGGGCCAGGCGGGCGGGCGGGATGTGGCGATGCTGGTACTGAGGACCCCTGTGGCTGCCTGGGGTCAACACGGAGATGGAGGAAGGAAGGAAAAGGTGCTTTTCTAGGCCTCGGTGTCTTCCAGGATTTGGCTGAGACAGGGACACATGCTAGTGGGGCCCTCAGATACCACTAGCCATAGGGCACTCTGTGCCAGGTGCCGCTGCTGGGCAGAAGTAGTGCAGTTTACCAGAATGGAAGCATATAGCAGTGTTTTCAAAACTTGAAAACTTGAATTGGGAGTTAGGAGTTCCAGGTAAGGAGAACAGTGTTTAGGAAGGCCTGGGGGAACAGGGCAGCATTTGGGAGTGATTGTGGAGACCACCTGGGGACAGGAGGGTGTGCCTGGCAGGAAAGCAGGGTGGGTAGGGCGCTGATGACCGGGGTCAGGAGGGGGCAGCTAGACGGCAGAACCACTCCCAAGGGCAGCGTCTGGCCTCCCTGCCCTCCCACCCTGGGCTCGCCCTTCCTGCAGCCCCTTACCTGGCTGTCCAGGCCCAGGAAGATAAGCATCATGAAGAACAAGGTGGCCCACAGTGGGGAGAGAGGCATCATGGTGACAGCCTTGGGGTAAGCGATGAAAGCCAGGCCAGGGCCTGGAGGGGAAGGAGAGAGAGAAAGGAGCTGGGTGGAGTTCACCCCCCATTCAACTGTACAGTAAAGTTATTTTTGTTTTTAGCCTTATAAAATCCAGCCAAAAGACTGCTTCCCTGAAATTTACTTAGGTTAATTCTTTTCTCCCCCATTCCCTGAGGTGTGGTTACATTATTCATTTGTAATACAGTCAAGTTCATCTGCTACTGTTTGTATTCCCTTTGGTTCCCACCCACAAAAAGTAACTGTTTACTTATTTTGGGTGATACTTGAAACACTACCCTGGTTCTAAGAGTCAGAGCTAATAAAGAAAAGAACTGTTGCTTCCTTCTCATCCTTACATCTCATTTCTATTCCTCCCTTCTTTCTACCCCTTTTCCACTCACTCCCTGTAGGTAACCATTCTCTTTAGTCTCTAGTTTATTCTTTCTATATTTCTTTTGCACAGAGGAGTAGACATATCTTTCTTAACATGATGGGTAGGATACTATAGATACTTGCTTTTTAAACTTTTATGCATACACGCAGTTATAATCTACATAACTATTCACAATAGTTAGTAAAAATAATTATTCATAATAGCCAAGACATGAAAACAACGTAAGTGTTCACTAACATATGAATGGATAAAGAAGATGTATGTACGTGCAACTGAATATTATTCAGCCATGAGAAAGGAGAGCCTGCCATTTTCAACAACATGGATGGACCTTGAGGGCTTTACACTAAGTGAGATAAGTCAGACAGAGACATACTGCATAGTACTGTCACTTATATGTGGATTCTAAAGAAAAAAACAATCAAACTTATAGAAACAGAGAGTAGAAAAGTTGTAGCCAGGGGCTGGGGGGTGGGGGAAACAGAAAGAGGTTGGTAAAAGGGTACAAACTGTCAGCTATAAGACAATTGAGGTTTGAGGATCTAATGTCTAACATGGTAACTATAATTGATACCACTGTATTGTATGATTGAAATTTGTTAAGAGAGTAGAACTTAAATGTTCACACTACCCCAAAAAACCAAATACATGAGGTGATGTACACTTTAAATATCTTACAATTGTATTTTTTAATTATACCTTAATAAAGCTGAAAAATAAAATAACACCCCTAAATTTCTATTGTCTTGATTTTTAAAAATCATGAATGAGTATTAAATTGTATCAAAGTCTTTTTCAACATCTATAGAGACAATCTTATGATTTTTTTTTTTGTTAGATCTATTAACATGGAATATGATATTAATGAATTTCCTAGCATTAAACCAACATTGCATTATTCCTGGAATAAATTTTACTTGGTCATGGTACACCTTATTTTCTTAATGTGATTTTGGATTCTGTTTGGTACTATTTTATTTAGTATTTTTATATCAATATGCATAAGTTATATTGGTCTGTAGTTTTTTTTGTATTGTCTTTATCTGGTTGAGATATCAGTATTATACATGCTTCATGTAAGGAGACAGGGAGTTTTTCTTCCCCTTCAATACTCTGGAATAATTCATGGACCACTGGGACTATTTGGACCTTTGAGAGTTTGGAAGAATTCCTTAGTGAAATGATCTTGTGAGGTAGTTCCTCAATAAATTTGTCTATTTATTCTATGGAAACTGGCCTATTTAAGCTTTCCAAATCAAATGGGGTCCATTTTGGCCATCCATATTTCCCTAGGAAAATATTCATTTCATCTAGTTTTCAAATGTATATGCATAGAGAATTGCAAAGTAGTCTCATGACTTATAAAAATTTGTTCTGCTTCAATGATTATTTCCCACATGTCAGTTCTTATTTTGTTATTTGTGTGTCCTACCGTTTTTTTCTTGCTCATCTGGTGATGTGTTCATTTTAATTTAAAAAAACTCAAGATTTTACTAATTACATCTACTGTTTCTCTATCTTCTAACTTCATTAACGTCTGCTTTTATCTTTATTATTTCCTTGTGCTTTCTTTTGGGTCACTGTTGTTATTCTTGTGTTTTTTTGAACAGTGGATTCAATTTTATCATTCTTTTACTTCTTTACTGATAAATGTGTTTAGTATGATTTTTCTCTTATTGTTAGTTTATTTCTATGAGTCTGCATCTCTTACAGTTTTTGCTTCATAAGGATTTTTGGTGTGTTATTTGGTTAGAATATTTTTATGTGTGCTATATCATCATTGTGAATCATGGCTTTTATCATTATAAAGTACCCTCTGTCATGCTTAATGATTTTGGGCTTGAATTCTACTTTGTCTGATTATCAGCATTGGTATCGTTGTGTATCCCTTGGTTTTTAGTCTTTGTGAATCACTGTTTTAGGTGTGTCTCTTATATATAGCACACATGTAGTTCTTGTTTAGTGAGCCAAACTAAAAGCCTGTTACAGTTAGTAATATCTTATTTTTTGGATTGTTTTGTTTGTTTCAGGTATACAAAACAATGTAATAGTTAGACATTTACACCCCTCACAAAGTATATCCTCCCCGCCAAATCTACTACCCCCCTGGCATTGTATATAGCTTTACAATACCATTGACTATATGTACTTTATATCCCGTGACTATATGTACTTTAGTTGACATTCAATATTATTCTATTTCAGCTTCAGGTGTATAGTGCAGGGATCAGGCATCTACATAGTTTATGAAGTGATCCCACTGACAAGTCCAGTATTTTAATAACTATGTATAGTGCTAGGTGAGTACTAGACTAATTGGGGGATCATTTCATAAATTATACAAATGTCCAACCACTATGCTGTACATCTGAAACTAGTATAAAATAATATTGAATGTCAACTATATAAAAAAAAGAATACCAGGGCCAGCCGAATGGCTCAGTTGGTTAAGAGCTCGCTCAGGAGTGCAAGCTGAGCTCTGAGCAACAGCGGTTTGAGGCCAGCCCGAGCTGAGTTGCCGTTGAGTTGCCAACAGGTGGCAGGATGGCTCAGAAAAAAAAAAAAAGAATACCTATTTAATACATGAGTTAAGCCAATTCACATTTATTGATATGATTGATATGTCTGGTCTTAATTCTGACAATATATTTTATAGTTGTGTATTTTTTATATTTGTTATGTTTCTCTGTATATTTTTTGTTGTTTTATTTATAAATGATTTTTGGTCTTGAAGAAGGTTTATATTTTTATTCTAGTGGCTAGCTTTATACTTATACCTTTTAAAAATGCCATTAGGCCCTTGCTTTCTTATTTAAACCTTTACTATCTGGCTTTCCAGGTTGGGTCCCCCCAATCCCCACACCCCCCGGAACCCTTTACCACCACCTACTCCCCTACAACAATGAGCTTTTCCTATTTTCCTCTTGCCTTCTCTTTCCATATTTTAGTTGAATGATTTCTATTTTATAATGATTTATACATCATTTATACAGCATTATAACAGCATTTCTACATTAGTCCTCTACCCTCTTCCCCACCTTTGTGATTTGAGTCTTAGATGTACACGTACATGTTTTTAAGTGCTCACTGATCAGTTCTTTTTCTGAACTTTTCCCAATCATTATTGGGTTGGATGAAGCTCACCCTCAAGTAGATTCCTGCAAACGACTAATGAATATAGAAGTCTCTAAGTTCTTGTATGTTGAAAATGGTTTTTTAATAGCCTTCCCAATTGAAGAAATGGCTGGGTATTAAATCCTTGATTCACACTTCTATGAATAGTTTTTAAAAAATGCTGCTCCATAGTTGCCCTGCTTTGTATGTTGGTTTTGGAAAGTCTGATGGCAGACTAATTCTTTTGCCTTTATAATATATTTAATTTTTTTTTGTTTTTTGGCCTGGAAACCTTGAGGATTTTATCTTTATCTTTGAAAGCTGATATCTTTACTAGAATGTAAATGGAAGGAGGTGATCATTCTGGGTTAATTTTCCCTAGTACCCAAAGAATTCTTTTAATGTACAGATTCGGCTCTTTTTTTATTTCTGAAGTTTTCTTGGATTATAGTTTTAAAAATTACCTCTTCTATTATTTTTTCTTCTTCAGGGATTCTGACAATACGAATATTATTTCTTCTTTGCCAGTCTTCCAAGTCTACCAGGGAGGAGGGGAGTGGCTTCATTTTTTACTTCTTCGTATCACATTAACATCCTTGGCTGTTTTCCTGCCTTTCATCAAGGCCCCTTCTTGGTACTAGTCTCCATTGACACCTTGTAATGTATTCTTCATTTCTGACATAATTTTGTCTTTTCTTTTTTTTTGCATTTCTTTACTGAGTTCAATCAACTTTCTTTTCATTTCTTTCTCTTCTCCCCTTCCCATTTGTTAGTGTTTCAGGGTGTTTTCCCACATGCTCAGGTGCTTGTTTTAGTATATTTAACTCTCTTTGGAGTGTTGACTTACAGTTTTCTTCTACTTCATGGCTGGTTTTCAGAGAGGGAGCATGGTTCTTCATTGATATGCGGGGAATTCCTAGTCCTGATTTTCTGGTGTTTTGAGTTTTTTTAGTGGAGCCATCCTGCCACCTGTTGGCAGGTCAGCTCGGGCTGGGCATCGAACTGCTGTTGCTCAGAGCTCAGCTCACACACTTGAGCAAGCTCTTAACCAACTGAGCCACTCGGCCAGCCCTGGGTGTTGTGGTTTTTACAAACTGAAGGCAAGACCCGCCACCAGCAAAAAGATTATGACTCACTTTATTGCAATACTTGCTTTATTACAGTGGTCTGGAACAGAACGTGCAATATCTCTGAGGCATACCTGTACTCACTTTATTGTGGCTGTCAGTAACTGAACCTGCAATATTGCCAAGGTATGTACGCGTGTAGTTGTTGTATCATTAGTGAAACAGGGGTGTTAAAACTTCCAACTATGATTGTGGGTTTGTCTGTTTTCCCCTTCAGTCTGTCATATATTTTAAATCTCATTACTTCATATATTTTAAATCTCTGTCATTAGGTACAAACACTTTAAGGATTGTATGTCTACCAATGAATTGCCTCTTTTATAAGCATTAGGAAGTGTCCCTTTTTATCTTTAGTAAATAACTGTTTAATTTGAAGTCTACTCTGTTTAAGACTAATATAGCGAAGCCAGTTTCCTTATGCTTATGTCTGCATGGTATACATTTTCCCTTTTTTTTTTTACACTTTATCTGTGTCTTTAAATTTAAAGTGTGTCTCTTTTAGATAGCTTATAGTTGAGTCTTGCCTTTTTACTCAGTGTGACAATCTCCGCCTTTTAATTGAGTATTTGGTCCATTTGCATTTACTGTAATTATTGATATAGTTGGGTATAAGTCTACCATTTCTTATTTGTTTCCTTTTTGTCCCTTCTGGGTTTTTGGGGGCTTTGTTTGTTTCTTTACTCTCTTGCCCTCTTTTGGGCTAATCAGTATTTTTAAATATTCATTTGTATTTCATCTATATGCTTTGTAGCTCTACCTCTTTTTATTATTTTTATTATTAAGCAGTGGGGCCAAAAACATGCATCTGTAACTCATCAAAGTCTACCTAGAGTTAATAATGTGTCACTTTACACAGACACCACACATGTGATACTTTACACTTCTAATGATCATTCTGACATTTTCTGCCTGGAAACAGACTTCAAGATCTAACCATATCAATAACTATAAGATGTGAATAGACCAAATACTCCCATTAAAAGCAAACAATCAGACTGAATAAAAAAGCAAGATCCAACTATAAGCTGTCTACAGTCTCGACCCCCAGGGGCTGGCACCCTGACTGGAAAGGTATCAGAGAAACAGACCACGGGACATGTGGTAAGATTAGCAAATCTGGGGTGCCGGGCTCCTAGCAGGCCAAAATCTGAACCCAGCAAGGAGCACATGCTACCTTTCTGGCTTAGTCGCTAGGTGTGCTGCGACATGCCACTGAGTGTTCTGCCATCTGATTAGGTATTTTCATTCCTCAGAAACAGCCCTGGTCCTCCTGAGTAAGAGGGAGTAGCTACACATCACTTGCAACTTGCAACTTCTCCAAGTGGCAGGGGCTCTTAAGGAGGATCTTGGTCTGATCCACACCTTCGTAGAGGAGGCTTACCTGCTGGGCACCAGGAGCAACACAGGTAGGTGAGGCAGAAGAGGTCAGAGCCAGGCTGTACCACCTGTGGGCTGTGACCCTGGGCGAACCACTTCATGTTCTAAGCTTAGAGCATGTGGAGTGGCCACAACAGAGCCAGGAGCTGCTGTCCATGTGCATGGTGTCCCCTGGAGTAGTGCAGGGCACGTTCTGTATACCCATGAGTGGAGGCCCCTCAGAGAAGTACTGTGAGGACTCTGTGGGGTAACGTAATGAAAAACCACCACCCTAGGGCCTGACAAGTGGGACGGTAAGTCAATTATGGTACAGCCATCTAGTGAAGTACCACACTGCCATTAAAACTCATGATGAGATCTCTGTTTGCTGAGGCAGAAAGCTCCTTCTGCTTTATTGGGAATGGAAAAATGCAGCCTACAGAATATTAAGGATAATTTGTTCTAGTTTCCATCTACACAAATATAGCTACATATGCATGGAAAAATCTTGGCAGGAGAACCCCCAAGTGTTGTCGGATTTGGATTGGAGACTTTTCCTTTGTCAATATTGCCACATTTTTCTACAATGACTATGCTTTCAATGTGAAATTTAAAAAAAAAAATCAAGAAAATGTATTTTTAATTGGTTCTTTTCATTTCTATCCATGACTCCTCTATGAGCTTCATCTATAAAATGGAAATATAGTTGACCCTTGAACAAAGCAGGGGTTAGGGGCACTGACCCCCTATGCAGTCAAAAATCCATGCATAACTTTTTACTCTCCAAAAACTTAAGTACAGTCATCCCTTGCTATCCAGATGGGATCGGTCCCAGGACCCTTCACAGATACCAAAATCTGTGGATGCTCAAGTCCCTTATATAAAATGACACAGAACAATGTATGAGGCATGACAAGTAAGTTCGTGAACTCATCCTAGAAAAAGTGCTACATACCTCATTGCTGAATATCACTATGGTCACCTCTGAAGTACTCCCCTTGGGAAGCTATGCACCAACACCAGTGCCTAGTGTACCCTTCAAAGCAATTCTGGAACTCTTTTTCTAGAATAGCCATCAGAGTTGTCATTGTTTTACCCCTGATATCCTGAATGTCATCAAAATGTCTTCCTTTCAATATTTCCTTTATCTTCGGGTAAAGAAAGAAGTCACTAGGGGCCAGATCAGGTGAGTAGGGAGGGTGTTGCAATACAGTTATTTGTTTACTGACTAAAAACTCCCGCACAGACAGTGTGAGCTGGTACATTGTCGTGATGCAAGAGCCATGAATTGTTGGTGAAAAGTTCAGGTTGTTTTCGTCTTTTTCACGCAGCCTTTTCAGCCTTCCAAAGGGTAAACCCGGTTAACTGTTTGTCCAGTTAGTAACAATTCATAATGAATAATCCCTCTGATATCAAAACCCATCATTTTGACTCTTGATTTGAACTGATGAAACATTTTTGGTGATGGAGAATTGGCTGACTTCCATTGTGCACTGTGATGCTTTGTTTCAGGGTCATATTGGGCTAACAGAGCCCAAAACATCATCCTGCTTCTCCCAAAGGTCTTGGCAAACTTCGACTCTCCTTTGCTTTTGTTCATCGATGAGCTCCTTCAGGACAAGTTTTCCACACACCTTTCTCATGCCAAGATTTTCAGTTAAGATTTTCCTAACTGTTTACTTGGTCTGCTATGTTTCTCACAGTCAGCCGATGATTTTGATGCACAATTCAATGAATTTTTGCAATGCTTTCGTCAGTTCTGCTCTTTACTGGCCACTCTGACCTCTCTTCATCAGTGACGCATTCTCTCCCCTCAGAAAAACATTTAATCCATTTGCATGCTGCCGTTTTCTTCATGGCATCATCCCCATTAACTTGGACTAACATGTCCCTGATTTCACTTCCACTCCTGTCAAGTTTAACAAGCAATTTAATGTTTGTTCATTGCTCTAATTCGAGTTCAGACATTCTCGCGATGGCACACAAAAACACGAACAATAATGAACACCACGGAGCAAGACACCGTCACACGTTGACATGAATGTGAGACCCTGATATACCAAGGTTATGAGACCTCACCAAGCTGTTTGTATGGTGCTGCCAATGTAAGAGCATGGTGGCACGTTTGTGGACTTAATTGGTGGCCTTCTGCATCTGTGGATTTCCATCCGCGGATCAAAAATACTGTTTTCACCAACATTCTTAAAATGTCCATACTACCGAAAGCAATCTACAAATCCAATGCAATCCCTATCAAAATGCCAATGGCATTTTCCACAAAACTAATGCAAATAACCCTAAAATTTGTATGGAACTACGGAAGACCCAATAGCCAAAACAATTTTGAGAAAGAAGAACAAAGTTGAAAGTATCATGCTACCTGATATGAAACTATACTACAAGGCTATAGTAATCAAAATAGCATGGTACTGTCATAAAAACAGGTGCATAGATCAATGGAACAGAACGAGAACTCAGAAATGAACCCACACCTATATAGTCAACCAATGTATGACAAAGGAGACAAGAATATACAATGAGGTAAAGACAGTCTCTTCAATAAATGGCGTTGGGAAAACTGGACAGACACATGCAAAAGAATGAAACTAGACCACCATCTTATACCATATACAAGAATAAACTCAAAATGGATTAAAGACTTCAATGTAAGACCCAAAACCATAAAACTCCTAGAAGAAAATACAGGCAGTAATCTCTCTGGCATTGCTGTTAGTAATATCTATTTGGATATGTCTCCTTGGTCAAAGGAAACAACAGAAAAAATAAATAAATGGGATTACATCAAACTAAAGAGTTTTTGCACAATGAAGGAAACAATCAACAAAAAGAAAAGACAACCTACTGAATGGGAGAAGATATTCACCAACGATACATCCAATAAGGAGCTCATATCCAAAATATGATATTAAAGAACTCATACAATTTAACATTAAAAAAAAACCTGATTAAAAAATGGGCAGAGGACCTGAATAGACATTTCTCCAAAGAGGACATACACATGGTCAATAGACATGTGAAAAGATGTTCAACATCACTAACCATCAGAGAAATGCAAAGTAAAACCAAAGTGAGATATCACCTCACACCTATCAGAATGATTATCATCAATAAATCAATAAACAATAAGTGTTGTCGAGGATGTGGAGAAAAGGGAACCCTTGTGCACTGTTGGTCGGATTGCAAATTGGTGCAGCCACTATGGAAAACAGTATAGAGGTGTCTCAAAAAATTAAAAATAGAACTCCCATGTGACTCAGCAATTCCACTTCTGGGTATTTACCCGAAAAAATCTAAAACATGAATTCAAAAAGATATATGCACCCCTATGTCCACTGTAGCACTATTTACAATGGTCAAGATATGGAAGCAGCCTAAGTGTCCATTGATAGATGACTAGATAAAGAAGAGGTGGTACATATACACAATGGAACATTATTCAGCTCTAAAAAAGAAATCTTGCCATTTTTGACAATATATAGATGGACTTAGAGGGTATTATGCTAAAAGAAACAAATTCACAGATACAGAGAACAAATTGATGGTTGCCAGATAGGAGGGGTGTCGGGGGAATAGGCAAAAAAGATGAAGGGATTAAGATGTACGAATTGCTAGATGTAAACACAGCCATGGAGACCGTACCATACAGGGAACAAAGTCAATAATATTGTAATAACTGTATGGTGTCAGATGGGTACTAGATTCATCAGGGTGATCAATTCGTGAGTTATATAAATGTCTAATCCCTATGTTGTACACCTGAAACAAATATGATATTGTATGTCAAATGTAATTGAAAAAAATATATACGGTATTGTTTTTGATCTGTGGTTGGCTGAATCCGCAAATGCAAAACCCAGGGATACACATGGCCAACTGTATATTGAAAAAAATCTGCTCGTAAGTGAACCCATGCAGTTCAAGCCCGTGATGTGTAAGGGTCAAATGCAATGAAAAAAGAAAGTAATGATAGTGCTGTAGATATATCCTATCTCACTCAACACCTGGCAGGGATTAGGGTGCTCATTTTACAGAGGAGGAAATGGATTCTCAAAGAAGGCAAAGCTCCTGTAGAGAAAGCAGTGTTCTCTCCCCGTGGGGCTACCCCGAGGTTCAATGTGAGGGAAGAGCCCAGATGTTTTATCAAGGGCCAGGTGCCCTGCCCACAGTGGGCAGAGGAGGGCATGGTCAGAGCATGGACTCTGGAGCCAGGTGGCCTGGATTAAATCCCAGCTCTGGCCCTTTGAACGGGGGTAATCTTGGGTAAGTGACCTCACTTCTCTGAGCCTCAGCTTCCTCATCTGTAAAATGGAGGTAGCAGAAGTGTCGCCTCGAAGGGCTGAGCCAATGACATGAGACAGCTCTTGTCCAGAGTAGGCACTCGGTGACTCATGACTTTGATCAGATTAATATCCTCTGGTCCAGCTCGGATTCCTGATTTCAGCAGGGATTGTTTCTATTTCTGACATATAACACCTACAGGAAGGTGGACCGTAAGTGGTATCGGAGCAGAGCTCAGCAACCAGCTTCCTGCTCTGATGTCCATACCCACCACCCTGCCTAGCTTGGTGTGCATGCCAGATAGAAACAGCCTCACCCCAGACCAGGGTTCTCAAAAGGGGCATTGTGGCCCCAGGGGTGATTGGGGTTGTCACATGGATGGCGGCGTGGCTTGGATTGAGTCAATGGAGGCCAGAGAGGCTAGGCTCCCTGTGCTGCTCTGGAGAAATATGCCACCAGATATTTTTGTAGGTGAAAAACCTATTTAGACTCATCTGAGACTAGAACCCAACTCTGTCATGTAAACACAAACTATTTTTGTACTTTTTAATATACACTGAATTTCTCCATAATTCAAACACTGTGTAAATCAAGGGAAGAGTTTATTCACCATTTTGCCCAATCACTCAGCAACAATAACCCTGCCTGTAGTGTATCTGATACAAACACACGTCAATCTATACTCAAGAATGTCACACTCATAGTGACTCTGCATCTAGGAAAGGGAGAGAGGCTCTTCCAGCGGTGGGATCAGCATGTGCAAAGGCTGCAGGGTGGGAGGGAGCGAGCTATGTCGCAGGAGTGAAAGCAGACCACCGAGGTGGGGCAGAGGGAGCGTGGGGGGAGGCAAGTGAGGCCGCAGGAGCTGGGCAACACAGGGCCTTGGAACCATGCTAAGAGCTCAGCACCATAAGAGGCCAAGGAAGGCTTTTCATCAGAGAAGGACGTGTTCAGATTTGCATTGTTGGAAAACAAATCACTCTGCAGGGTAGCACATGGGATGGAGGGGTCACAGTGGAGGCAGGGCGGCCAATGAAAGGTCCCTGCAATCATCCAAGTGAGTGGTGATGGTGGTCTGGGCTGGTGGGGAGACAGAAGAGCTGGGGGTAAGTCGAGTGGCATTGAGGAGGCAGAATCTACACAACTTGGGGATGTCTTGGATTCGGGAGTAAGGATGTGTCAAGGTTTGCCCGCCAGGTAATTCCCAGGATGGATGGGGGGGGCACCTCCTGAGGCCTGATGCAGGAGATGAGCTGAGGAGGAATATTTTCATTGTAACCATCGCCTGAAGCCTCCCCCACCTTTGGCACGTACCTGATTCTGCCACCTCGGCAATGGGCACCCCCTGCTCGTATGCCATGAAGCCCAGGACTGAGAAGATGGCAAAGCCGGCCACGAAGCTGGTGCCGCTGTTCAGGCAACAGAGCATGATGCAGTCCCTGAGGGAAAGCATTGAGAGGGGCGCGGTCAGAGTGAGCGGAGCAGGTGCACTTCTGGAACATTCTGATCATCCTGTGGGGCAGGCAGGGCAGTGAGGGCACGACAGCACCATTTGTCTGATGAAGCCCATTGGTTCAGAGAGGTTAGGCAGCTGGCACATGGTCACACAGCTTCTGCTGCACTTCTAGAAGATAAGGCGGGTTCACAGAGCAGAAGCACAGAGAGGGAATGGGAAGGGAGGGAGGCTGCACAATTACTGAGAAACTGCCTGGAAAAAAACAACAACGCTCCTCCAAATCCCTGGTAGGAGAACAAACCAGGGAAAGCAAGAGAGGACTGATTTCCTGGGAGCTCAAACAAGGAGGGCAGAAGCCTCTGGGACGGGGTTTGGGAAACTGCGGCTCGCGAGCCACATGCGGCTCTTTGGGTACACACATGTGGCTCTGAAGTAAAATTGAAAATTAAAATAAAAATATCATTGTTTCATTTATAAAAATTTTAAAGCATATTATTCACATAATGGTGATTTTATTTTTTTTAATGGCTCTCGAATAATTTTTAAATTGTTGTGAGGGACAGGATTGGCTCTTCCGTCTCAAAAGTTGGCCGCCCCCTGCCCTGGGAAACAGCTGCTTCTCGGCCAGGGGTACCTTCTCACTGGAGGCTCCTCGCAGCCTCTGGAGGAGGCCCCTGTCGGCCAAGTTCTTCAGCGGAGCAGCACTCCACGGAGCTCACTGCTCAGTGCTTGCGGTGCTGCTTCAAAGGAACAGCCCTTCCAGGTCAGGCCCATCACGGAGAGATTCATCAGAGCAGAGACTGCCCCGTGACATTGGGACGGACTCACCAGCAAAGAAGCGCTGGCAAAAAGCCACGACCCAGGAGCAACCAGACTACAAATGACTTTGCTGAGATGAAGAAGACAAACCGAGTCCCGGCCCCTCAAACTCAGGCTCTGCATCCTCTCGAGGCCAAGTCAGGGAATGAGGCACTCAGGATCTCAGCCGCTGCCAATCATGCACTTGGGGAGTTAGTCTTACAACACGTGTGATGCGCTGCTTTAAAGGAAGCAGCTCCCAAGTGGCCTGTCCCATGCCCTGCCCAAGGCAGGACTAGCCTGGAGGGTCTCTGCTCACCCGGAGTGATGAGGAGCTCAGTCCGCCTTCTATGGGGCGGTCCCCTTGCCCCATGGCTCCTGCGGCTTACAGCGTAAGAACTTCCTGATGTTGTGTTTGACCAAACTCCACCTTCTCTGGTAGGTTTTAGGTCTACCCTCCCAAATAACCTGGGGTTCCTTTTGGCTTGGGAGATCTGAGGGTAGTGGCCCTATATCCTCTCAAGTTTTTTTTCTCTCTCAGTTAAACGTCTAAGTTCCCTTACCAGCTCCTCATCCTGCCTGTGATCTGTAACACACTCCGGCTTGTCCAGCCATGTTTTAAAGGTCACATCCAGGACTGAGCACTAGACTCAAGAACAGAGTAGAACTCTCATGTCCTTGTCACCCGATACCATACCTTTTGTAATACAGCCAAAGGGGGCTAATGTTGGTGACTACAGCACCCTGCTATCTTGCAGTGACTCTGGGAATTGAGGGCATCGTGGAGACAGCATTAGACTGGAACTCAGGGGACTTGGGTTCCAATTCTCCCTGCAGTATCTTTTCTCTGGGCCTGATCTCACCAGCTATAAGACAAAATGCTTGGGGTAGATTAAGTTATTTAATCTTTGGCCCTGTGATAGATTACATTGTTTTCCTGCAAGTAGTCACTCTCTCTCCCTTCTTCCTTGGGGTGGAGTATAACTCTGTGGCCCCACCGACTTTGGGCTTAATCATGTGATTTGCTTTGACCAACTGATATTAGCCAATATGACCTAAACAGAGGCTTAAGTGGATCTGTCCTGTATCCCTTCGGTGATTTGCCCTGAGAAGACGTTCTCCTGGGGAGCTGCTGCTCCTGCAGCCTAGACCTCAGAATGTACACACAGACCAGACTTAAGCCTGGCCTGGACCTTGGAGCCAATCCACAGCCTGAAGCAGAGCTTCCTCAGCTCACCAGCAGGCTGGAGAGGCATAAACACAGATGCGTGTTGTGGTAAAGCCACTGAGCTCTGGGGTTGTTTGTCACACAGCAGTACTGTGCAGTGAGTGACGGGTACAGGCTCCTTTAAAGAACTCTTCGGGCACTGGAGACATAGGAAGGGCTGGGAGACCTGAGGGCCTTTTCTGCAAGCCTGAGGCACCTCGTCTCAAAAGGAAATTCACCTCAGCCCAGGTGAGTGCAGAGTTAGTGCTAAGGTGGCTAAATCGGCTCCTCACATGTTTCCTGACCCTGGTTTATCTGACAGCAGGAAACAAGGCGGATAAGGAAAGCGTTTCTCCATGGCCTCTATATTCTAGAAGTCCCCTGTGTAATATAGATCTGCAATGTGCCTAGTCCTCCGTGAGGATTTCTTGTATGCTGTGTCACCCAATCCTGAGGCTCAGGGGGGAGTGTCACACATTCGAGCTTTCAGTCATCTGGTGGTGAAGGTGAGATGTGCATCCATTTATCTCAGACACCAAAGCCCATGCCTTTTCTGGGAGTTGCATGAAAAGGATGCTCCCTAAGAATCAAGACTTCCAAATCCTGACCTGTGGACAGTTCCCTCTGGGCATCCACAGTGATGCTGAAAAACAAATGTCCCTTATTGCAACGTCCCCATCTTCCCCCAGAGGCCTCCCAAGGAGTTTCTCACACCAAAGACGGCTCTGGGCAAACCCGAGGTCCCTTCCAGCCTTGTGTCTGGCACCCCTGCCCTCGGAGCACCCACGCTTTCAGGGGCTGGAGCTTAGCCATCTGCCTTAGGAGGTGAGCTCTGTCCCCATCTCTCTAATTCCTTCCCTGCAGGGCACCTTCCAGGTGAAAAGCTTATGTAACAAGCACTTTGAAGCTAGCGGCAGCTGAGCCAGTTTTAAAGACCTCCAGAAGCGATTACACTGTCAGAAGGGAGGGTGCTAATTTACTCTCTGTGAGTTGGGAAGGCCTGCTCTCTGGCACAATTTGGAAAAGGAAATAAAACGAGCTTTGAATTTGGCAATGTCACCCAAGGGGTTAGGTTTCTTCTGTTGATAGGAGGAGGAGGAGCGTTGGACGGGAAAGCGGCAGCTAGCATATGCCCCAAGTGCTTGGTGGGGAAGAAAGCTGCCACGGCCCTGAGACACAGTCTGACTATACGGCAGTCCCGGCCAGCTCCTCGCCAACTGCTGCAGTGGGGAAAGGGCTGGTCATCCCTGGTAATGAGGAGTAGGGCTGCAGGAACCAGAAAAGCCCAGGTTCAAAGCTTTCTTCTATCACCGGCAACGTGAACATGAGCAAGTAAGTGACTTACCCTTGGGACTCAGTGTCCTCATGTGTATAATGTTGTGGCCCTCCCACGCTTCCTTACATGTCAGCCAACACTGTACTAGGCTGGAGGGATGGTGGTAAACAAGAAGACCCAGCCCACTGCCTCATGAGCTGACAGCCTAGCGAAGGTGATGGACAGCGACCAGGTGATTTCCGCAGTGCCCAGCACAGAGGGCCTGCGCTGAACGCTGGCTGCTGATGTGCTGACAGCTGTATACAGACAGCATCCCTCCCCAATATCCCAAGGGGGTCACCCTCCACCTAGATTTGAGTGATTTCATCTACCGCTCTCCCTCCTGTCCAGGGTTACCACTGTACTGTGGCTGACAGAGGGCTCTGCCTATCATCCCCCACCCCCACTTCCCTGTGAATGCCATGAAGGTAGAACAGGTCTTAATGACAACTGGCCTGACCTTCCACCTCTCTAGGATGCCTGTCCAGCCATGCCTAATTACCTCTTTGCCCAAAGGCCCCCAGGAACAATAGAACTTGCTGCCTAATGATGTATTGGATTCCACAATAGCTTTTCTTTTCAGCATGTTGGGCCTTTCACTTCCTCAGTTTCCCTAAGTTACAAACTATAGACTGGGGCTGTGCCATTATGGTCTGTATCTCCCGAGGTACCAATTTCGGTGTCTCATAGTAAACACACAATACACATGGCTGACTTAACAATGGGTTAATAAAGTAATCACCAAATCGACTTTCAGAGAGAATGCTGCAGAGCGTTGGGGTGGGGATTGGCCAGAGTCCAGGCTCGATCACATCCACATCTAGCTGGAGGGCCACTTCCGTGAGCCTCCATTTCTCTATGTCAAAGATGACGATAATGTGGGAGGGACTTGATCACAGACAAAAGTCCTTTCAATTGATGATCCCACTTGAGCCATACAACCAAATTCCTGTCCCCGCAGTGGAGTGACATGGGCTTCCCACTACACCATCATCTACTTCCAATAGGGTTCATTTTTCAGACCATGGTCAATTTGCTAGTTGAGGAAAACAATCTCATTATTTTAAGAGAGTGTTGCTGATTTTTCTATTGGTGTTTTAGTGTTTTTCATATCGATCTGTTGGTATTCTTTACATATTATGGACATAAACTCTTTAAGTATATTACATGTTTGTTAGCATGCCCTTTAATATTATAAATGATTTTTGTAATTTTTTTTGGGGGGATATAATACAGAAAAGTATGTAGATAATATTAGTATTAACTCGATTTTTAAATTATAAAAGCAGTATGTACTCAGAGCAAAAATAAAACAAAACATTGAAACCGTATAGGATGCAGGTGAGAAGAAACCTGTCCCCCTATCTTGGACTTCCCAGTCTCACTTTCTACAGGTGACCGTTTTTAAGTTTCCTGTGTTTCTTTCCAGAAATTTTAGAAGTTCTAGAGATTTGTGTGGACCAATCCATCAGTTTCTTCCTTTGTGATTTCTATAATTAGTTTGTTGTTTTTTATTTCCTTTCCCATTCTGAAATCAATTTTTCTATGATATTGTGATTTATAATAAGGAACATACAGTCATGCATCAATTAATGACAGGCATACATTCCGGAAATGCATCCTCAGGTGATTTCATCATTGTGCAAACATCACAGAATGCACTTACACCAATCTAGACAGGCCGGCCTACTGCACACCTAGGCTATCTGGTATACCACTGTGGTATATTTAGTCTGTTGTTGATAGACACATCACTATATGGTACAAGACTGTATATTCAGTCTTTGTCCATGGTTCCTGGCAAAGGGCTCCTAACATCCTTGGAATTTCCTGTGGTGAGGGCAATAAAGGTGTCACTTGTTACATTAATGAGGTGACTTTTGGAAAGCACCTAAGGATGGGGGGCTGGTTGCCAGTGGAGTCAACTATGTAATGAGGGTTGGAACTTTCAGTCCTACCCGTTGACCTCCAGGGAGGGGAGAGGCACTAGGCATTGAATTCTATCACTAATGGCTAATGATTTAATCATTCATGCCTATGTAGTGAAACCTCCAAAAAAAAAAACCCAAAAGGGGGGGAGTCAGAGAGTTTCCGGGTTGGTGAACATGTAAAGACTCAGGAGGGTGGCACACCTGCAGAGGGCATAGAAGCTGTGCATCCTCCCCCACAGCTCACCTTGTGCGCCTCTTCCATCTGGCTGTTCCTGAGTTATATCCTTCTATAATAAACCAGTGATCTAGTGAGTACAGTGTTTCGTACTCACTAGATCTGGCAAATTAATCGACCCCCATGGAGGGGGGTCACTGGGACCTCCAATCTATAGCCAGTCAGAAGTACAGGTGACAACCTGGACTTGCCATTGGCATCTGAAGTTGGGGTAGGGGGTAGGGAGAATCTCGTAGGACTGAGCCCTTAACCTGTGGAATCTGATGTTATTATCTCTGGGTAGATAGTGTCAGAATTGAGTTGAATTGAAGGACACCCGGCTAGTGTCTGAGAATTGCTTGGGAAATCTCACACACTAGAATTTTACTCCTGGTTTTAGGAGGATTTCCCTCTAAAGAATATTTAATTTTTTAAATCAATCTGACACTTCTTGTGGTGCATATATGAGACAAGGTATGAATACCTATCTTGGTTATTTCCCCCGAAATACTTACCCTGTCTCAGAATAATTTGCTGAAGAAACCCTTCCTTTCTCAACTAATCTGTGACCAGGGATGGCTTCCTTGCCATTATTCCATGAGTTCATACCTAGGTAAGGAGCTCTTGGACTCTGTGGAAGAGACGTGTTGTCTAGCCGTTCCTGAATATTCACCTACTGTGACCAGGCACTGAGCCAGGAGCGCAGAGACCTCAGTGGACAGACCATTGGCCTGGAGTTTCAGGCCAGGATGCACTTTCTCTTCCACTATGCCCTGCTGAGCAAGTGCCTGGTCCTCTGTGGGTCACAGTCTTGTGGCAGAACTCAAGCTGCAGGCCCTGGAGACCCGGCAGGCAGGGTCAGACAGTCTTGGGCTCACCTCCCCACATGGGCCCCCGCCTGGTATTGGCGTTGAATGTGGCCAGCCCACAGGAGGCCAGGGAAGGAGGCCCAACAGGCTGAGGGGCAAGCAGGGCACCAGCCACTCCAGGAGAGGACCCATTGGTCAAGTGAGAAGGGGCAGGAAGTAGGTGTCTGAACAGAAGGCCGCAGAACTGGGTTCCCAGCTTTGCCACTTATTGGCTGTGGTACCTAGGGCAAGTCACTTATTTACTGAGATAAAGATTGGGACATGAGTAAGATTCCAGAGCGCCTTCACTTGCAGCTTGGAATGCACTCTGATTATATCTGGGATTTTTCTAGCTTCTCTGGTGGCCCACTCTTTGACCCTGGGGCAGGGAGGCTGAGAAACAGTTCATCTGTCTGTCTCCTCCTGGTCCTGCAAGGTGGGAAGTCAAATGTGAACTAGCCTGGCAGCATGGAAGGCTCTAGTGTTTGGTGGGGAGCTGGAGGGGCCCGGGGAAACGCTCACCTGTAGCAGTTGTTGTTATAATTGTTATAACTTCCCAGAGCAGTCAGACAACCCAGGCAGATGGCATAGGAGAAAAAGATCTGCGTTCCAGCATCTACCCAGACCTGCAGGAAGACACAAAGGAGTTGGCACAGAGAGAAGTCAGATGTGCGGCATCCCAGTTCTCTGAAATCCCCCATCCACACCCACCCTCCAAAAACACTCGACAAAGGGATAACCAAGCTTCCTAACCCCAGGAATGTGTTTTCTAGGAGTTCTATTCTTGAGGATCACTTGATTAAATATTAATATCCTTAATTCCAGAGTTTTTCAGAGGTTATGGATAGTAGCGCACAGAACAGCAAGAATTTGAATGTTTAGGTCCTGCTCCAGCTGTGTGACCTTAGAAAAGTTACTTACCCTCTCTGAGGCTTAGTCTCTTCATAGGCAAAGTGGGGAAAGAGCTTCCCTCTCAGGATTTTTGAGAGAATTCATGCAATAAGGAGCATAGGTCTCTGGGATCTGGAGCATGCTCATTGGCATGGTTAAACCAAAATGAATGGTTTTCTTGTTTGTGAGTAAGACTACCATGAGAAAACTGTCACAGGATTCCATCCCGGGGGAAGCACTGGCATCGCTGACCTGGGCATAAGAGGTGGCATGGAAGGGGCGGGAGGAGAGGAAGAGGCTCACCAAATCTTGATCGTCTTTCAAAATAGATGCATTTTAGGCTTCTTGTGTGGTCCATATGGAAAGTACATTCTTAGTCTCTAAGTTCCCTCAGACAAAAACTACTGTGATCAGCATGACATGCACAACAGGAATTACAGTGACTTCCCTAGCACTTTCCAATGGGGTTTTCTTTGAGCTCCTAGACGTTACCAAGGAAAACCCACAACTAAAACCCAAATGCAGCTGATAAGACTGATGCTTGAGAGTCAAGTGTCACCTAGAGAACAGGGCTTTGCACTGAATACAAATAGTAGCAAACATTTATTAAGCACTTACAATGTGCCAGGCACCGGTGCTGAGTGCTGTATGCATTATTGCACTCGAATACTCACAGCAACCATGTGTGGTGGGTGCTTTTATTAGCCTTCTTTCACAGCTGAGGCAACTGAGAAACAGAGAGGTTGAGTAACTTGCTCAAGACCACACAGCGGGGAGTGGCAGATACAACATGTTCATAGAGAAGTATGCTTTACCAATGCCAGAATTTCAAAGGTCTTCAGGTATGAACTCCCACCCAAAAGAGGACCCTGTTTTGAGTACTTCTGACAGAACAGTTTCTCCTTGATTATTGCCAGTGACAGGGAACTCACTGTCTCTTGATGCAGCCCCTTTCTTCTTCAGAGAATTCTGACCATTAAAACATTTCTTAAAATGAGGGGAAATCTCCCTTCCTGTGCTCCCGGTTCTGGGGCACTTGGCCCACGTCTCTCTCTTGCATGTGGCAACACTTTAGAGATTTGAAGGAAGCACCAGTGCCTCCCGCACCCTAGACTCTCCCTTTTCCAGGAAAAATCTCTTTATTTCCTTTCTCTTGGGGGTTTGATTACATGGTGCAGGTCACCCCTCCCTGGATTTTCTGGAGTCTGTTAAATCATTCAACAAACAGGTATTAAAATAGAAGACCTAATGCCGAGAGCCTACAGCTCCTCAGTTTCTGACAAGGTCACATTACCCTGCTCAGCACTGGATGTCTGGGATGCTGCCTTATGGTTGGTCATGTAATGTCTCCTTCCTCTATGAACCCATGTGCCTTTCCTCCTATAGGAGACAATACACTCACTGCATTTGTGACAAGTTCCTGTGGTACCCTGATGATAGCTGGCTGTGTAAGTCAATGACGGGGCAAGATTTCCTAAAAAGGAAACTCCCTAAGCCAATCTACAGCCTGAGGGGACCCCTGAACTGAGATATTGGGGACTCAAGCCCCTTGGAAACTGAGGCACAAACCTCTGGTCACATAGGCCAAAAGCCTGCCTGTGAGAAACTGATGATAACATCTGTCTCTTGAGTCACTTGCCTATGGCCACTGCTGTGAAAAGTCTCTTTGGAGATTAAAGGTCTCCAGGCCATGAGAGTTCCGGTAAGAGGCAGCTTACTGACCATGGGGTATGTTAACTAACAGCTTTATTTGAATTATTTGCCTAGTGCACTGTTGTAGCAACAGATACTGAAGCTTTGACTGAGAAACAGATGCTACCCTCTATTGTAAATATGTAGCCCTCCATAGGACAAAAGATGTTTAAGACTCCCTTTAGCTACTAGGTATTGTATTTACATAGGAATATACTTTAGATAATTTTTACCCTAAACTCAGTCACTCCTAGTCTATTAATAGTTCAAGTATATGCCCTGTGAGTCTAGCTGCTGGAATTTGCGATAATGGCTAGGTAGTTATGGTAACCACTATTTAGGCGATGTGTAGAGATAAGTGAATCCTTAACACAGAATAGGCCAGTGTACCCTGGAGAAAACAATTACAAGGAAGTAAAGACTGCAAAAGTCCTAAGAGGTGGAACTTAACTTGTGATTGAGGTAATGGTCAAAAATCCCTATAAAAAGAACATGCTATGGCAATAAAGTGTGACACTTCTTCTCTGAAACTCCCCCGGTGTCTCCACTGTCTCCCTTCTTTCTTTTCTTCCCTTGCCGACGCCGTCTCCACCTGAGGGAAACCCCTGGACTTGCGGAGGGTGGACCCCTGCAACCTAAGAAATGAATTTTTCACCTCTAACATAGGGTCATTGGGTTTAGTGTCTTGGAGCTAAATGGGGAACTTAGGGAAAGCACTTTCATGAAGTGTGTGTATTGGACCTGGGGAGTGGGGTGCAGGTGCCAGCATATCAGAGTGGGTTGAAACACGAGGAGGAGAAAATGAAAGTGGGAATATAAAAAACTTTTTCAAGAAATTTTGCCATACAGGGGAGTTGGGACATAGAATGATAGTGAAAAGGTAAGGAAAATTTAGGAAGGGTGTTTTTTTTTTTTTTTAAATGGTAGAAACTTAGAGGATGCTTATGCATAAATGTTGATAGGAAGGGTCCAGCACAGAAAAAACTGTCCAAGATTTTGGAGAGAAATGGGTATGTTTTTAAGTCCTCCTGCTCTGTTTCCCCATTTGCTACCTTAGTGGATTCCCTTTACCCAAATCCAGGGTAGAGTGACCTGTGTTGGTTAATAAAATTCCCAAGAGAGAGAAAATTGACACGTTTTGCTTAGAAAAGAGAGAATTCTAGGATGCAGGGGTCCCTGGTGCTTCCTTCGAATCCCAAAGGCCAGTAAAACACATGAAGAAGTAAAAAAACAGCTGCTGACTCAGGAAACAAAACCAGATCACAAGAGATGCTCCCAGGGGTTCTCGGGGCTCCCCACATCTCAGGCATGTTCTTAATGCTCCTGCAAACTGAATGTCCTCCTCCCAGACCCTTCACTGTCCTGGCTGACTGTGCAGGCCAGTGAGGGAAGCCCCCAGGCATGTGGGAAAGCTGGTTTCTCCATTGCAACTGCAATCCACTGTGAGTGGCCCCCTAGCACAACATGGTAAATAAACACTAAGTTCAAAAACACCAGACTGCGTTCCATCCACATGTCTCAAGGATGGGCCCCCAAACTGTGATTTTCTCTTGCAGAGACTCTGTCTTGCAGTTTGCTCACTGAATATGCTGATACTAAAATGGACATCTTTTTTTGCTCACCCAGAATCTCTCTCCCATCCCTCAACCCCACCCCTTTTCAGGTAACAGTATCCCAATTTTTCTTTGGGAGACAGACCACCTCTTCCCCAGTCAGAGAAGCTTCAGGGGTGGTCACGTGACCCATGTGTCTGGCCAATCAAAGCATTTCTCTTGGTCACAATGATTGAGTCAGGGATGAGCATATGATGCAAACCAAGCCAATGAAACTCAGTCTTGGGACTTTTAGTGGAGCCATTGCACATGGGACACATTCTTTTCTCCTGGAGATGTTAAGCTTGTTACTGCTGGGGGTCATCATTGACCACAAGGGAAGAGAAGAGCCTGCCTGAGAATAAAGCCAATGCAGAGGAGAGAAGAGACTAGAGAAAGACTGAGATTGGTGATAAGACTTGAGTCCCTGGGTCCAACCATACCTGAAATCACACCTACCCTAGAGCATTTCAATTTCAGAGTCCTCTTTTTCTTAAATCAATTTGAATGGCATTGCGGTCACTTGAAATTGAAAGAATTCTGACAAAATAGCAACATTAAGTTCTTAGAAAAACCCGGAGGCTGTAAGCCCAAATCCTGTCATCAGTCCTGAATTTCTGATGCACTCCCTTTACCGAGTACCTCTGTGCGCAGAACCCGGTGCCAGGTTCTGAAAGAGGCACTGTATGATTATATGGAGCCCTCCATCTCTGTCTGCAGGCGAGATAAGACGAAATGTTCAGAGAACAAGGGGCCAGTATCTAGGAGTGGTAGATGCGGAGGGGAAATGAACATATGCCAAGGCCATCAGAGGTGGCTGGGTGGAGCAGGCTCGGCTTTAAACACTGGAGAAGTGACAAGAGGGGACGCGCTGGGTCTAGGAGTTCATGGGAAAGGGGAATGTGTTCTCAAATGATCTTTGCCTCTTGCCCCCCTACCTCTGTAAGGAAAAAGCCTGTCATTGTTATTCTGATGGTTACCACTAAATCAACACCTTCATACAATACCCTTGGTTCCGCCCCCCTCTTTGGCACTTTTGGTTTCCTACCATAAGGAACACTGAAGTTAGCCAGTAGCCTCTATCTCTCTTCCTTCCCTTTCCACTAGCATCTGATTTAAAAATATAGCTGTTTGTTTTCAGTTAATACTTAAAGGCAGTCTATGAATTTATTCTACTTTTCATATACACATTCTATTCTCTCTCAGTTTTTGAATACTTGTACTGTATCTGCATTAACCAAATGTACAACCATTATGTATTATGTTATCTCCTGTATAGCCATTATTTAGTGTGAGTTCTACAGGTGACTATAAATTTCATGCTTATCTCCAGTCTTTATATTAACACCTCTCCAGTTAATTTGCTTGCCTGTGGCTTGGTTTCTAGTAAATTCCTCTATAAAGGTTCACAGGTTCTTGCATGTTTATAATAGTTGATCTGTGGCTTTCATACCTGAAAGTCAGTTTGAATGTATATAAAATCCTTGGTTATTTTTTTCTTTTCTTTAGAATGTTGAATATGTTGCTTGGTTGCCTCATGGCACAGAGTGCTGCTGTAGAAAAGTCTCATGCCACTAATTTGTTCCCCTTTATAAAGCACTTACTCTTTTTTGTCTGAATGACCAATAGGATTTTTCCTTCTTTTTAAAGTTCATTAATTTTTATTAGAATATGTCTTAATGTTGACTATTCTGTATTGATTTCCCCAGGCTGTGGTGTTCTTCAAGATGCAAATTCTCTTATATTTCAGGGGGAAAAATTTATTTTTAGTATTTGTTCTCTTCCATTGCTTTGGATTTCTTTTTTGAGGACTTGTATGTTGGCTCTTGTAGTATGTCTATCTTCTATACTTATCACTTTTTCTTGCATTCTTTTTAAAAAATCTTTTTTTATTTCTGACTTTATTTCCTCTTTTCCCCCCTCTACTCACCTTATGATATTATCCGTGGTGTCTAATCACTCCTTTATTCCTTTATTTAGTTATTTCTTTTGAAATACTTTTTCCTTTTGTAAGCTATCTTTTAAAATCTTTTTTTATCTAACAATTTCACTTATACATTGTTTCAAAGCATCTGTTGGTTTCTAATTTCTTTTAGCTTTTTTTGAAATAGTAAGTTTCATTGTTTTAGATGTTTTATAGGCCTGTCTTTGTGAAATGCATTCATTATCAGTGGAAACATTATCCTGTTCATAATTCTTTTTCTTATAATGACTTTGTATGGGATTTGACCACAATCCATTTCTGTTGCTTATTTGTAGGTGAGATGCATTTTTCTGTATTCTTAGAAGGGGGCTTTGTGTAGAGGAATAGGGGTAATCCAGGGTAGACTTTTTAGTTTCATAGTTCTAGGGTTATCTCTTCTGTTATTACCAAAAAGTCTTTAAAACTATGACTGTGCAGTCAGTATTTCCTGAAATTATTGTTTTCTATTCCCTTCCCCCACTCTTATCTAAAACTTCTCGTTTTGTTTCCCTTAGTCTCTGTCCTGCTCAATTTAGATTCTGCTTCCAGTGGTTTCTCCTCAATGTAGGGTTCTCCCTGGCCATGGAGCTCCAGCTGATCAGTCCCTTGAGCTCCCAAACCCAGACCTCTGTCCGAACCTCCTGCAGTCCTCCAACTCTCACCTATGACTTGGTGCCTGCATATATCCCGCCTGGTTTTGGCTGGCATCTTCAGATAGCTCCACCAAGATTCTATTCTCAGGGTCCTCTACTCCTAGGGGTGAGTACATGTTAGAGACTTCGGGGTTCCCTGACTCTCAGCCTTCCAAATTTCCTTTGCCTTCATCTTCATCTCATCCCACAGAGTTGATATCAAACAGATGTTATTGCTGTTGGTGTTTGGCCCCATCTGTTCAGTTAGTTGTTCATGGAGTCACCTAGTTATGCTGAAGGGGCTGTGTCCATAGGGCTTTTCCACCCCCATCTCTGTTTAGGTGGAGAGATTCTGGACAACTTAAAAAATGGCTTTTTTTTTTTCCTGTTGCCATCTTGTCTCTTTGGTTCTCAAGGAATCTTTAGAGGGCAGATAAATAAAACTGGCCTAAATCGAGGTGGCAGAATACCCAGATTTGAGCAATTTGGTGGATGGGGGTGCAACACTACAGGATGAGCCATTTTTTTAAGTCAGGTTAGCAGTATAAAGGCATTATCCCAAGTGTATTCCATATAAGGCTACTTTTTTCTTCAATTAGGAATTCCACAGACACCCAGAGATCAAACAAGCTCCTGGTAGCACTGGAATGATTTGACAAAAGTAGAAAAGAGAGCAAATGTGTAAGTATAGTTCTGGACAAGTATGTTTGAGACATCTGAGTGAGATGGGCAAGAGACAGGTGGAAAGTTGAGGGCTAAATGTTGGGCAGTAGACATGGATTTGGAAGTCATCAGAATTTTAGCCATAACTTGACATTTCCCTGACTCCAGATCCAAAACTTTCTTCGCTGGCATTTTCTATTTTCCACAATTGGAAAACCCATGTTGATGTCAACTTTTCTGCTGAGACATATTCTCAGCAGAAAACTTTCCCAAACTTTTGAGAGTAGATGTCCTTGAAAAAGTCTCACAAAGCAGCATGATATGTCTTCACAGGGAGCCTACATTATTAGACTCCTTAAAAGACTGGCATCATCCATTGTGTGTCTATGTTCTTGAACATATGCCTATGGTTGCGAAAATGCAACAGGGCCCCAATCGGCAACCTTTCCCCTCAGTCTTGGAAAGAATGAATTAATTCATCAGGAAGCTACTATATTTTTAAAGATAAGTACTAATAGGCTCTGCTGAGTTAAACAATAAACCACAAAATCTCAGTGGCTTAGCATAACAGAAGCCTATTTCTTGCCCACACAAAGCCAGATGCAGGTTGTGAAAAGACTCTCTTCTACTCAATTAGTTAGCAATACAGGCCTTCCTACCTTATGATACATCCGTGTCAACACAACCTCTGAGGCAGAGAAATAGAACTAAAGGTTTGCTTGGGAAGTTTTTAAGAGCTAGGCCTAGGAGGTGCTTATATCACTCCTGCCCACATATTGACCAGAAACAAGTCATGTGCTCTCAACCTAAATGCAAGGGAGCCTGGGAAATGTAATCTTCCCATTTACCCAGGAATAGAAACAATAAATGGTTAGTGAACACATAGCATTATCTCTGCTATAGGCATTATCCAAGTGTATTTCATATAAGGCTACTTTTTTCATCCATTAGGAATTCCACAGACACCCAGAGATCAAACAAGCTCCTGGTAGCACTGGAATGATTTGACCAAAATAGAAAAGAGGGGCTAATAAAACAGGCTAAAAGAACATCCATGAACCCTACTAGTCTGGTGATGCTTCAGGATGTGAGAAACTCGAGATAACATTTGTTGAAAACCTACTCAAGGCTTTCACGTACACAGTCACATAATTTATATAACCATGTCACTAAAGTAAGTATTATCATCTCCACTTTTTATACAAGAGGAAGCGGACCCATAAAAAGTCAAGCAACTAATGGGGAAGAGAGTCAGGTTTGAGCCCAAGGCAGTATGGCTCCAGGTTTCACAGAGAAAAGCTGAGGCCTCCTGGTGTGCCAAGCAGGCCTGGAGTCTCAGCTGGGATTGAAACGGCTCTGTGGCAGTCAAGTCAAACAGGACAAAGGCAGCCCCACCTCAATGAAAGGAAGACCAAGTAACTGAGCCCGATTGACCAGCATGTCCCAGGACGCTACAAAAGGGGGCAGCTCAGCAGAGAAAGGGCTTCCTATTTCTCAACACAATTCGAAGGGAAAAATAGTCTCCACAAAACAAACCTCAAGGAAGCTGGGTCAGCAGCTAAGAAGCGGATCACTCCCCGTGTTCTGCAGCAATGAATGGGGGGCGTTCTGGCAGCGCGGCTGTGGGCAGTTCACATTCAGAGGTTTGGAGAACAGATTTGCATGGGAACAGGGGAGCGGAGACCCTTGGAAGAAGGTGGTCCCGCCCTCCAGCTCTGGGGCAACCTCACCTCTTTCAGGGCCACTGGCTCCAATGAGCCCTGGTGCACAGTAGGAGGGGAAAGTAATGGATCGGTATGTAACCTGCCTTCACTGCTGGACCCTCGGGGCCAGCACAGGATGGCATGGCATCGGTTGTTAACGGTATTAGCTGGGAGAGGTAAGGAAGGGTGGATGGACCAGGACAAATTCCTCTCCAACCACACTCAGAAGCTATGTTTGTCATGACAGATGCCCACCATCTGCTGCCCCAGGCCACATGGACAGCATCTTCTTATGCCCTGTGACCCACAGGCGGCCCTGGGGTGGGCGATCATCTTCAGGTTAGAGATACCTGTGTGTATGAGCGGAAACACTCTCACCCTCTCCCCACATTCCTACCTTGACCATGTAAGTAGAATGTCAAATCTCTTAGAAGTTCGGGAGAGAAAGGCTTCATGTCTTTTTTTCACCTCTTGAAGAGAAGTGACTGATCTAATTTGGAGGTAAGGCTGAGGTCATCATTGTGCACATGTGGTTTTTCTCCCATACAAAAGATTAAATAAGATAGTGTGAGGGAAATAAAGATTTGGTACCATGCCTGGCTCTTAGTGTTGAGGAAGGACTCAGAAACCCAGCCATGAGCTCTAATAAACAGTAGGTGCTCAGCCAACACTGATTCCTCCCCAGGAGGATATGCCGGTCTTCAAACATCTGAAAGAGCACAAAGCCTCTTCCGTTTTTCTGCCCGCAATGAACATGCACTGAGTGTCCACCATATGTCAGGTACAGTTCCAAAAGCTCCCACCCCCAGGGTGAGACAGACCACCCACAAAGGTAGATGAGCTATGACAACATCTGGTGGAGAGAAGCGATTGGGGCCCATGGGAGGTGAGGGTGAGGGGTGGTGGGTTCAGGGGCCCGCTCCATGAAGGTACAGCTACTGCCCAGGCAGCTGAGAGGGAACTGTGGCTGAAATGTGATTTTCTATGGTGTCTAAGGCAGCACAGGCTACAGAAAGAAACTCGCCTAGATATATGCTTTCGGGTCTACAGAGCCGCTTGTCAGAGCAGAAGGGCAGCCTCTACTAGTCATCAAAGCCGGTGCCAGCAGGAGGGTGGTACTTCCATTTTTGTGCCTTGGAGTTGGTGATGTTTGCTGCACGGACGCTTCAAGGTCTCTGACACCTGCAGCGTTAACCCATCCTGCCATGAAAGCACCAGCAAAGGTGTGTGATGACGGTGACGCTGATCATCATGACACCAGCCCACTTTTGTCAGTGTCAGCAACTAGAACATACCACGGCTGTTCTAGATGCTTTACAGGGATTAGGCCCAAAGGGTGCTATTATTATCCCCTATTTACAGATGAAAAAAATTAACACCCAGAGAGGTGACATCACTTGTCCATTTAGCTTCTGAGAGATATACACAAGGGCCGCTGTGTGAGGAGTCCCCTTGGACTTAGGGATAAATGAACCTCTGGACCTGTCCCTGGAATCTGGCCTGCCCTCGGGAGAGGCACTGAAGCACTATGTAGAGGGGACTAAATGAAATGGGGTGGCTTTTGTCAGGTGCCTGGTTCCGAGCCTCCCTGGGGCTTAATGGAAAGGGCCAGGCAAAACTGGGTTGGAGCCCTGCTTTTCCATTTATCTGCTGTGTAACCCTAGGCAAGTTACTTCACCTCTCTGAGCCTCAATTCCTTGTCTGTGAGGTAAGACACAGTGAATGAAAGGTATGGAGTGGGGTACCTGGCACGATTCCCTTAATCTGATTTCTTTGGGTGGCTAATGCTTCTCAACTCTACTATGAAAAGAACCTCCTACGTCTTTTCCACCATTCCAGTCCCCTCTCCACCAGGTGAACTAATGAGATTTCTGAGCAGCACTAGACATGGCACCTGCCCTGAGGGCAGCAAGCATGGGCACAGCAGTGAGGGGCGGAAGGAGCCAAGCTCTCACTGCTCCCAGGCTCCTTGCTGTCTCAGTGCCCGGTCAAGAAGATGTGTGAAAACCGCCAGCCCCAACAGTGCATGCGGCGTTTGGATCCAAGCAGCCAGGACAGGGCTTGGTGGTGGCCCTCCTGGGGTTCACACCCCATAGCCTTTCACTTCTTTCACATTTTCTTTTCAAACAGATAGCCACACACAGACACACAAACACACATACAACACGGCTTTTGTAAGTGGAGGCTTCCATTGAGGCAAAAATGTAACTTATATGGCCTGGCAGAAAAGGGCTGAACTAAAGCCCTTTCTTTTCGCCTTTTCTATTTGGTAAAGATTCTCAAAAGATTAAAAGTAGGTTAGGAGAATAATACAACAGCTGTGTTTCCAGTGTGTACCTGACAACGGCTTTTGTAGAAGTGAATAATTACATGAAAATCACTTCCTTCCCACCTCTTTCTCAGCCCCCTCTGGGTTGCTAGGCGCCCTCTCTCCTTCGTTGGGCTAATGCCACATACAGAAGCTGATGAATACAGTATGGCCATTATGAGGGAAGGGAGTCTGAGGGAGGAGGATTCAAATGCTCCCTCTCTGGTGGACTCAACGGGGGGAGCAGGCTTTGGGGGAGAGGACTCTGGGTATATTTAAATGCTAATGTGCTGGGCAGGCAGCAGGGCCAGCAGGGAACAGTGGTGGGAAGAGACAGAAGCTCTTGGCCTGGAAGCCCCACTGGAAATATGTTCTGCAGCCTCTGGCTCCAGCGCCAAGCACTTCCCTGGGCAGCCAGCCCCGGGGGCCGTGCCAGAGGCGCTGCCAGTAAAGTGTCACTGGGCTAAAGGGTTGCACGGCGGGCGATGAGGTGCTGTTCAGTTCTGCGGGGGGAGCCTGGGTGTGTAGGCTGACCCTGTTGGCCCCTTTGTGTGGAGCAGGGAGTGGGGTCACTATGGCTGGGCCTTAGCCCAGTCACTGAGCACAGAGGGAGTGGGCAGGCGGTTGCTGGCACCGGGCCAACGGCATTGACCTCCATGCCTGATGCAGTGGAATCCTGGGGGCTGTGCACGTCCCCACTGCACGAGACAATTGAGCCCCATTTTACCAAAGGACTAAACAGAGGCGGTTCAGAGTGATGATAAGCATGGGCAAGGCCCCAAAATGGCACGCTCTCAGCCCTGAGCTTTTCCTGGGGCTGTTCTTGCAGCCTCAGGGGCCTACATTTTAGGCCAAGGTCTTCCCCTAACAGCGTTCCTCTAAGGGGATGCTATTGGCATTTTGGACAGGACAATTTGTTATGCAGGAATGTCCTATTAATTGTAGGGGGTTTCTCATCAGTGGCTCCCACTCTCTAGCTGCAAGAGGTGGCCCCCATCATTGTGGAAACCAGAATGACACCCCCACATGTTTCTAAGTGGCCCCTGGGGAGTGGTCCTACCTAGCCCTGACAGAGAACCACTGGGGCAGGGGGAGTTTGAGCTGGCATTGGCGGTGGGGCTACAGAACCCGAGTCCCATCACCGGGAAGCACAAGGCAGGGCCTTCCGAGCGACACCAGATTTCAGCTCAACCAAGCCAGGAGATGGCACGTTCTCCTGGGTCAGCTGAGCAGGTGGCTGAGATGAAGCCTCATCATCTCCAACCATAACCACTTCTCTAATAATCAGGGAGCTGGTTCAAGGCAGAGTGCCAGGGAAAGAAAGGGCACCCCGGGATGCTCCACAAGCCACCGCATACACTCCAGCCTACCGGAAGGATTCCCTTGGGGGAAAAACGAAAATGGAAACAGTCACAGTTGGTGAAGGCAGTCGCCTCTGCATCTGCCCAGAGACAGAAGAGTAAATACATGTAATCACATCTTTATGTCCGGTGTGTATTGTCTAGCTCCTCCAAGCAGAACAGAAGCTCCATGAGAGCAGGACGTCTCATCCGCTGTTTTCACCGACACATCTTGGCACGTCACACACTGCCTGGCCCACGGTAAGCACTCAGGAATCTTTTCTGAAGGCCCACAGCCACTTAGCATCTCCAGGACATAGGAAGGGGGCATTCTAGGCTCATGCAGAGTCCTAGTTACCATGTGGAGAGCATGTGAGGCCGAGAGAGCTGGACACCAGGTTCCCACCTCAGGGCCCCCTGAAAGTTCCTGTGTGTTCTCCCTCAACATTCTTTCTTTTCTCCTGGTCTGTTTTCTAATCTGTGAAGTAAGGAAACTGGAATGCAACGGAGATGACAAATATGTGGCACACACATCCCACCCCCATTCCTGCCTGCAGCGGATAGTGCTAAGCCACCCCACTCCCATGCCTCCCACGGCAGATATTGCTAATCAATCACAGCACTCACCTGCCCTCAGTCCAGCTATAGGGGAAGAGGCCCATCACCCAGCTGGAGTTGGTAAGTGAGCCGAAACATGAGAGAGATGGTCTTCCAGCCTTGGCATGCAGGCGTGCATAGCAAAGATAAGTTCTGGGGTCAGTTAAGGCTCATTTTCCTTGGTGTGTGTCAACTTTATCACCTTGAAAGCTCATGAGATACTATGACACCGTGGAGTTTAAGCTCCTGCCTCACAGTAGGGACAAACTTCAAGTGAAACGCAAAGGATGTATAGGGAAGAGGACAATGACTCCACACTTATGGCAATATATGTTTTCAGTGGATTTTTGGCACTTGTCCTGGCCTGGAAGACTGGAAGAAGTGGAAGAATATTCCAGTGGTGCACATGGTATCAGCCGAGGCCTAGAGGTAGGGAAAAGGAAGTTCTGTCTGTGTGGAGGTGCCTAGGAGGGATGCGTCTAAGCAAAGGACTGAGAGAGGGGATGGAGTGCACCTTCCTGGACCCATGGATTCACAGAGCTGCCATTTCATTCATCACTATATCTTTGGCTAGAAGCTGCTAAGAGTGTAAGTGGGAATGCCTGTGGCGGCCACAGAGAGGACACGGGAAGATGCTACTCGAGTCCATTGTGAAATAGGATTCTGACAGTGAAAAGGGAAAGCACTCAGATTCCTGCCTCGGGAGCCTCCCAGAGGGGCTCCATGGTGGCCAGGGGGTGGGGCAGTCACAGTCGGTAGCAAAAGACCTTCCTCCCTGGCTGAGAACTCTTGCCCTGGGATGAGCTCCCTGTTGCTAGAAGTAACCAAGTAGTCGGGGATGGAGTGAGGAAACTCCTGCATTGCACTGGAAGTTAGGGCAGAAGATCTCTGAGGTTTTCTCCTGCTAGAAACTTAATGGTTAGTGGGTCAATTCCCCTCAGCAACATTTTCTGAGCATCAAATGTCTGCCAGGCATGGAGAATATATAGAGATAATTAAGATCCCATCCCCTGCTCAGGAGCTTGCAATCTAGCAAGCATAGGAGGGAAAAGAAAGTCAGATAAGAACCTTCCATGGACCACAGAATCAGACAGATCTGGCTGAGGGTCAGCTCTGCTGGGCAACCTGGATCAGGCCACTTCTTTGAACTCAGTATTTTCATGGGTACAGCAGCTTCAAGCTGCTGGTGTTATTCTGGGGATGTGTGTGGATCTCACACTGGCACCTGGCTCGGTAAATGTTGTGTCCAGTGGGAGGGGCTGAATGGCCAGAGAAGGGTCATTACTTCGGGCTTGAGAAAGCATCTTTGGAGGGCCTGGGGGCTGAGTAGGTGTGTCTTGGGAGGGGAAGCAGAAGAAAAGTCAGTTATTCGAGACTGGTCCCAGAGCCCTGGCCTCCTGCCCACTTCAGTGTGAGTGCTCTCCCGAGTGGTGGAATACTCATGAGCTCATACCTCCTCTCCCAGGCCAAGCAGACGAGCCCCAGTGAGTCTCCCTGGGGCCATCGCCTTTGGACAGCACTAAGGGTGAGAATGGAGGGGAAACCCACCACCTCATCCTGGGCCTTCCAGGAGCTGTGCAAACTGCCCATATAAACATTGCCTGGGGATAAAAAAAAAAAATGCCCTTTGCTTTTAAACAAAGAGGGCAGTGGATTCTTTTATATCATCTCAGCAGCAGAAAACCAGGCCTGCAAATCTTTGCTGGGGGTTTATGAGGCAGAATGCTTGTCTCATTTGGTCCCCACAAGAACACCTTGAGGGAGGTTTTATTATCTTTATAGATGAGGACACTGATGCACAGAGACGCTATTGAAGTGGCCCTCGATCAGCCAGCAGTAAGCGGGAGACCCAAACCCAGATCTGTCTGGCCCCACAACCCGCCCTCTAATCTTACCAGGGGAACGCTACCGTCTCCACCAAGAGGAGAAAGCCCACGGTGAACAGCAGGACACACGTAACTCTGCTCCTCACGTGCCCAACATCCAAATGGATTTGGTGCTTGGCGTTCAGTGGCCTGCCTGAGTCTGCTCACACACCTTCCTCCTCTCCTTCCTTCCTTCTCCTTCCTCCTCTCTGCATCCTTGCCAACCCTCAGGGTCACATGGCCACCTGCTCCACACTGTCTCCCCTCTGCGCATCTGAATGGAGAGGTAACAGCTTTAAAGCTGCTACAGACTCCCAGACCCTTGGGAGTCTGTCTAATGAAGCAGCAAGCCCAGAGTACCCAGAGGGCATAACAAGTTGGGGCGAGGGGTGTTGACTGAGTGACTGAGCATAGCGGTATGGCAGGTCTCCCACCTGCAAGGTTTGAAGCCGTCTTCCCGACCACGGTTTAGGTCACGGAGGAGGAGCAAACAGGAGAGATGGCTAACCTCACAGGTGGACGAATGGGAGATGTGACACCTCCCAAATGGTGCTCCAGCGCTGTGGCCTCAGCTCTGGGCAAAGCTGCCAAGAAAGAGGGGCTGCCTCATTCTTCAAGGCTCCCTCAGTGACTTTCCCGGGCATCGGCTTTAACAATAAAACCAAGAATGATAATTTCAAAAAGAAATCAAGGCATGAATTGTTGAAGTGTTTAGAGGGTGCAGTGTTTAGAGGGTGATATCTGCTACTTATGTTGAAATACATCAAAAAATAAAATGGATGGATAGATACCCGTAAAAGGCGTGGGAAGGTCTGTAAGGAAGAAGACTCAGGAAAATGTCGGTGGCAGAATCCAGGTGGTAGGTATGTGGGTGCCCCCTGTGCAGACAGAACCAACAAGACGACAGAGGGAGCTCCCATCCCAGTGGTGGGAACTGGTGGGCTCGCTGAGGAGATGAGTCACACCTGCAAACAGGGGCGGGCAATGCTCCCCAGGGTGCATGAGTGAGAAGAGGGACGCTTTGTGACCAGTGACTGACGATCACATCAGTGGGGGTGACCTGAGAAATCCCTGCCCTGCCCAGGTGACAGTCAGCAGAAAACCTAGGAGTTTTCTGGGACTCAGTTGTCTCCTCCTTGACATCATCTCAAAGATTAGAAACCCTTTCGAATTCCTTAAATCGCCCATCTGCAATTCATAGGTTTGTCATAGCAGTGCTTATGCCTCATTTGACTCACAGTTCCCTTCTGGCTGAGGAGGAACAACATCCCAGGGCTCAAGGGAGAAGGAGGAGCAACGCACAAGAATGTGCAAGTAAGCATCACACCACCCCCACACACACACACACCCGTCACGTTTTACACAATTTTATGAATTCATTTTATATTCTGTCTCTGAGGCATTCACTAAGGAGCCTGTATCTGTTGCTTATATTCCTCATTTGTCTTTCTTAGAGATCCTTTCTTTCATTCTTTCTGTCTTCTCCACTCTGTCACTTATTTTGAGGTAGAAACAATTATCGTGGCACCCACTGTCCAAGCAGAAGCATAGCGCCGAGGTGACGACAGCAAGCATTCAGTGAGCACTTACTATTGGGCTGTCAGAAAATTCATGATGTATTTTTTTCTATGTGTTTCTATGTTATGCGTCATGACTTTCCCGATGACCCAATAAATGCTGGCCACCCAGGCAAGACACCCTGGTGAGGCATGGCTGAACAGGATGTGGTCTGTGTTCTCGAAGGGGGAGCTTGACTGGTGAGCAGTGCCATTTGGATAATCTCCCCAAGGATGTTAACCACACACTTGCTCATCTGACCCTTTCTCCCACTCATGCTCATGGCCTTGAGAAACTGTAATGCACCATCATCTATAACCTTAGACATGTGGCTGCTCTCTTTCAGGTGATTTACAATATAAAGACATTCCTATGACCCAGGCAAATCATCTCATCTCTCTCTGGGCCTTGCCATCACAAAGGACATTTTAGAGAAGTAATTCCTAGGCTCACCATCTTTTATTAATCAGGCACGTACAACTGCTAATGGGGACTTCGTGTCAGCATGAGATCACCCATGGGAATGGGTGGGGAGAGATAGAAAAGTAAAAGGCTATTGATGGTGAAAAGATTGAAAATCAGTGATTTTGCTTGATGTCCTAATTTTACGGCTGAGAGAACTCTGGTACAAGAAGGGGCAATGACTGTTCAAGGTCAGTGATGGAGCTGGGACCATCCCACTATGCAATGCTGCCTCCTGGGGGCAGAGGAGGGTAAGAAGTGAAAGGACTGAGGCGTTAATTATATTGGAGGCTGAGCTGTGTCCACTCACCTCTAACATTTGGGACATCTCCAAGTCTCATCAAGGAGACAGGGCTATGTTTGACCTCTTTGTGAATACTATACAGGACTCAGTGCATGCCCTGCAGGCCTTTCCAGTGCTTGGCCTGCATATGAGAAGCGAGGGAAGTGGAACATGAGGCTCACACGCCAGTGAGTTTTCACAGAGAAGAACATCAAATGTCACAATCCCTGGAAACTAAGATGTCTCAAAGCCCCATCATCTTGCTGCTCACAGACAGAAGAAATCCTTGCTCTCCCTGCTCTGTTCTGTGCTGGGTCAGAAATCATCAGAACACATTGCATTTGCAAAGCACACTTCTTTCTAACTAAGGAGGAATTGCAGGAGGCAGACGCAGCCTCTTAATTATCAGAACTGCACGCACTTCTCTGCAGCTCTCATGTTTCCTAGAGCTCTGTTGTACATGTCAGCTTGTTTGATACCCTTGATAGTATTTGAGGTAGAAAGGATAATGCTTATTAAGGTGGAAGCTCAGACGTTAAGTGATCTTCCCAAGGTCACAACTAGTGAGTCAGGACCTGATTTCATGTCTAATCTCACCTCTTGATTTCACAGATGAGAAAACAGGCTCAAAGGGGTAGAAAAATAATGTTTCAATCGGAGGTTCTGCATTCTCGTCCGGTCTCCACCAGCTGTGGCCATGGGTTAGTCATGTCCTCTCTCTGGGACTTAGCTACTTATCCACAAAAGAAAGTGAGCCTAGCCAATGACTCCCAAACTTGTTAAAATAGCAAATATGCATCAAAATCCTTGATGAATATGGTTGTACTCCATGTGCTAGAAGCAAATTTACTCTCCAAAAATATATTCATGGATAGTATGAAATAAGAAATCATCACCACAAACATATGACTTTATGAATAAATTGAACTATTGAATTAAGCATGAATGGCTAAGAACTATTTCCCTTAATATTAATGTGCTGCTTGAACATTCGGTATGTCATATTCAAGACTACAGATGACAAAAAGCAAATACCAAGCAAGGGTTAAACATTTTCATGGGAGACACAAAAATTATACAATGAAATAGCTATTTAAAATTCTCCCAGATGCTCTAAATAAGAGAAGTCAAAGCTGAACGATGAGGAGGAGGAATAGACCCAGCAGCCCATGGAGACACCCAAGGAGAGAGAAGCCTAAGAGGCTGAGGTTTAAATTCCTTTCCAAGGATAGAGCTGAGATTACAGCTCCTGGGCATGAGCAAAAGCCGAGTGAGCTTATTGTAAAAAGATAGGAGCCAGAAAAGGATGCCCTATAGTGAATGAGATGTTAGAAAATTCTACCCCACAGCCCAGGACTCAACATGGAATGCCAGAAATGGGTGTGACAGCACATTACTTCTACGGTGTGGGAACCAAGTTTAAACTGTAACTTTAAAATTATCATCCTAGAATTCCATACCCAGCTAAAGTGCCATTCAAGAGTGAAAATGAAATAAATATCTTTCAGACTTAAACAGACTAAGAGAGCTTAGTTCTCCCAGGCCTTGCTGAAAGAACTACTAAAAGCTGTACTTCAACAGGAAGGAAATTTAATCCAGTAGGAAGGAGTGAAAATAATAGGGAGTAAAGAAATTGGTAAACACATTGTAAAAATCCAAGTAAGTATCAACTCTAAAAAGTAATAAGGCCGTATAAAAAAGTGGTAAATAACAATAAGGATGATGGGGGAGTGTGGAATTTGGAAGGAAATTTGTATCTTATGGTATTTTCTTGTTCGGAAAAAGGACAGAGTTAATTTATAGCTACTCTGACTAGTTCGGAACCCACATCTTCTGTCCTTTCACTGTCCTTGGGGGAAGATCCTTTCTTCTGAGCCTGAGGCCACTGCCTATGCAGCCATCACAGCCTTCTCAGCACTTCACAGGGTGGCCCTCCAGGTGCATTCCTTTCTGCCCAGAACAAATGTGGCTGTAGTTCTGGTCCTGATTCTTCAGTGGGCATTCTTTGAACTTCTGGGAATGAGTAGGCCCCTAAGAGGTAGAGGAAGGAAACCCACAATAGCATGCCTTCTGAGAGCCAGGGGCCACGGCTCCATTTCCAAGCACCAGGTACAATCTGAGCTTCAGTTTCTGCAGGCTCTCCTGCTTCTTGGGCCTTTCCCCCTCCATAGCACTATTGTCCAATAGAATATTCTGCAATGATGGAAATATTCTGTCAGTTCTGTCCAATCGGGTAGCCCCTCGCCACATGTGACTACTGAACAACTGAAATTTGACTGGTGAAAACTGAGGGAATTGAACTTTAACTTTAATTTCAATTAGTTTAAACCTAAATAGTTCGATGTGGCTTGTGGCCTCCACATTGGACAGTATAGCTCTAGAGGGTAGCCATTCATGAAGGGCTCCATCCCATTCCCAAATGATCCCATGAGAGATGGGTCCCCCTTTGCAGAAATCCCTGGATGGATCTCTTCCTCCCTCTGCCCTGGTGTGTGAGCGAAGGAAGGTGGGTGGCCCAAACGCCCAGGAAATCCTTCTTGCTCACCTTACTCAGCCCCAGCACCTGTGCCTCCTGTGACCACAACCCTCATTGGTGGGCCTGACAGGTCTCGACCTTCCCTGAATGCTCTGAGAACAGCACTCCTCAAACCTTCCCCTTATACAGACCAGCCGAAATGCAGCCTGATGGGGCAGGGTGGGGATGGGGACTGCGAGCCTGCGTTCCTAACAAGCTCTTAAATAAAGCTGCTGCTGGTCGGGGACTGCACTTGGGGCCGTAAGGTTTGACACAGTTGTCCTGAAGTGCCAGTTAGCTCTGCCTGTGTGGACAACGGCAGCTAGCATAATAACTGTGCACACTCGTATCCGCATCTTCTCTTTTTGCTCTCTCTGTTCTCTATAGGCATGTAAAAGCACAGTCTGTGAGAACAGGATGGGTTAAATCAATTCATGCTGTGCAATGCCACCAAAACGCCTGAAGTTCTGGTCAGGAAAATAAAATGAAAGGCATGTTCCTCTCTTAAAGAAAATACTAGCTAACATTTATTCAGCGTTTCTTATGTGCTGGACATAGTGCTATGCACATCATGAACAAGCTTTATTCCATTTAATCCTCACAACAACCCTTTTTACAGATGAGGGCACCAAGGCACAGAGAGGCTAAGTCATTTGCTTGAGGTTACACAGTTAGCAAGCAAATGAGCCATGACTCAAATTCAAGCCGTCTGATGGTAACACCCACACTATACCTACAGCCCGCGTTGAAAGGTCAAGAACAGGGATCGCGATTGTCAGGGGTGGATGAACTCTTTTTAAGAAAAATATACTCATGAAATACCTGAACGCAGGTGTTTATAGCAGTGTTATTTACAACTGTCAAATGTGGAAGTACCCAAGGTGTCCATCAATAGGCGAATGGATAAACTGTGGTACATCCAGATAATGGAATATCATTCCGTGATAAACAGAAAAGTGCTATCGAGCCATGAAAAGACATGCAGGAACCTTAAATGCACATTACTAAGTGAAAGGAGCCCATCTGAAAAGGCTGCATACTGTATAACATTCTGGAAAAGGCAAAACTATGGAAACAGCAAAAAGTGGTTTGCTAGGGGTTTTGGGAGGAAGGAGGAAGGATGACTAGGTGGAGTACTGGAGATTTTTAAGGCAGTGTAACTATTCTGTATGATACTGTAATGGTGGATACACAACATTATACATGTGTCAAAACCCATAGAATATACAACACAAAGGGTGAACCTAATTAGCCCTAATGTAAATTATGGAATTATTTAGTTAATAGTAATAATGTATCATATCACCTCATCAATTGTAACAAAGGTACCACACTAATGTAAGATGTTAATAGGGAAAACTGGGGGACAGGGGTGAGGAGGTATATGGGAACTCCATATTTTCTGCTTAATTTTTCTGTAAAGCTAAAACTGCATTTAATAAATTCATTAATTTAAAAAGAGCATGCTTAATGCATGCAATTTTATGTCCAACTTTGAGGAGGAGGGGCCAAAGATCCTTCTCTAATAAAAAATTCCTGTCCTAGAACACACCCCTCTTCTGCTACCTCCACCCCGCTCCCACTGAGTCTAGCAAATGTCTGGCAAGAGTGGGTACTTTGTACATTTCTGTTGATCCATTTACAAAGCAAGGAAATGCCTGGCATACAGTAGGTGCTCAGTAATACTTCCTGGATGAATGAACCAAAGGCTGGAATTCTTAAACAAACAAACAAACAAACAAACAAACACACGCCTAAGAATCCCTGCAGACAGGCTGGCAGTTGTTCTCCTCCTGTGCTGGTGAAGCTGGTGTCATCACTCTCCATGGCTGTCACCAGCCCCTGCTGCAGCCATCCCTGGTGACGCCTCTCTCTCCACGATGACTGCAAACTCCTCAAGGGCAAAAATGCTGCCTTATTCATCCATCCCTCATATTCCCACCCCATGGTCAGGCCTGGCACACTGTAGGTGCATCTTGAATGTTGGCTGACATCTCCTTGTCTCTTTGGTCTGTAGTGCCTTTTGGGCTTCTGGGAGTAATGAGAGAAACCCACACAATGGCACCAACTCAGTCACATCTGCCCATAAACCTGTGCTATCACAGCTGGACGGCTGCTTCTCCTATCTTCTATGAGACTGCAAAGCCTCCACCATCCTTGGCAGACAGTCTCCATTCTTGCTTTGCACCCCCCAAATCAAGGTTATTTGATGTGTATCTCTACTTTCCTCTTCACTCCCAAACTCATTCTATTTTCTCGTTCTTTCTATGCACCCGGAGAAGTTTACATGTGCTGTTTCAGCTAACCTTACCACATATACAAGTGGGCAGGAAACGAATAAAAGACTGGACCCTGCCCTCTAAAAGCTTACAAGAGAGGAGACTGGGGCTCAGAGAGGACAAGTCACCTGCTCAAGCTCACAGTGGGTGAGTGAGAGGCAGGCACTAACTGCATGTGTTCGGCTCTAGCACTCTCTGCTGTGAAGCTCTGCTGGGACTCTCTTTATGAGTAATCTTCGGAAGTTACAGCTTCGTTCATGCCAGTCAACGTCTTGCTCAGAAAGGTTCGCCAGCTCCTCTACTGATCACTGGATGAAGTCTTCAACTCTAGGGCTTGGCACCCACGGTATCCAATGAAGGGACCTCAGTCTACTGTGTAAACCATTTTCCTTATGATTCCCTGTCACAAAGCCTGTCCTATAGCTACACTGAACCACTCACCACTTCCTTCATATATGAGTAGGTACTCTCTGGTCTTTGCTTATCTCCAAATAGTCTTCCCTTCCCCATCCTTCAAGGAGCAAATCAAAGGCTACCTGTTTGATAACGTCTTATCTGGGATGGGCAACTGGAAAGAATTTTGTTCTTTTCTGACTGTTTGTAGTCCTTTAACTAAACCACCATATGGCATGCATGCATGCACGCATGCATGCATGCATCCATCCATCCATCCATCCACCCACGTACACATCCAACCACCTATCCACCCACCCATCTACCAATCCACTTATACACACATCCAGTATTAACTGGGAGGTTAACATGTGTCAGGCTCTGTGTCAGGTACTAGGGAGCCCACAGTGGATGAGACAAACAAATTCTTTGCTTAAATGGAGCTGACAGTCTAACTGGGGGAGAACAACAGTGGGTACATCAACAAATGAACACGAGATTACTTCAGATAGCCATCGGCCCCGGGGATAAAATAAAACAGGGGCTCGGCTACAGTCATGCGGTTTAGTGGGGAAGTTTGAGCTCAGCTGGTCAGAGGTAACCTGGAGCCAAAACCTACAGGGTGAGAGGGAGCTGACCATGGGAATACCGGAGGAAACAGATAGCCGGGCCTGTGACAGGAGAGAGCCTGGGATGCCTAGGAATGCGTGGGAGATGGGACCCGGCCACAGAGGGCTCCGTGGTCTTGGCCATAGTGAACAGTCTGGATTTTAATCCTAGTGCAAGGGGGATTTACTGGGGGTGGGGATTTTAAGGAGTCAGGTTTCTGCTGCTGATTATGACTAAGTGACTGGTAGAGGAATGGTCCTCCTGCCATAAGCAGCTATCAAAGCAGACAAAATACAAGAGGCAACCATTATTGGGCCTCTTGGATAACATGTAGGACAGACTGCTATCCCTGAAAGATGGGAACCCCCAAGGGGGATTTGCCCAGCCCTCCACCTGGGGACAAGAGCTGGAGTCCAAGCAGAACACATGGTTTCCCCAAGATGAGAAGGTAGGACCAGAGTGTAGGGAAGCTGAAATCGCTGGACTCTATAATGCAGGGCTGCAGAAAGGGGGAGCTGTGCAGAATGGGGGCCCCAGCTGTTCACAGGAGGTGCCCTACAAGACTTTGACTGGTGGCTGGGCTGTAAATACTGAGTGACACCATCCAATGCTTTCCAGATAGTGCTGTTATGGGGTTGAGAGTGCAACAGAGACACTAGAGGCTGGACAGTGCCAGGGAAAGAGCAGTGCCAGGGAACTGGGGCTCCCTGCCTGCCAGAGTAGACACATCTGGTCAACAACATATTCACCCTTTGTACCTGGCGAAGACACAGAAAGACCCCCCTTTGGCGCAGGAACCATGCCTCAGGGTAGGGCTTCTCCAGTGGCACTATGCATATTTTGGGCAGAATGATTTTTTGTTGTGGTGGCTGTCCTGTGCATTGTAGGAGGTTTAGCAGCATCCCTGGCCTCTACCCACTAGATGCCAGTAGCATCCCCCACCCCAAGTTGTGACAATCCAAACTGTTCCCAGACATTGCCAAATGTCTCATAGGCGGCAAAATTTTCCTGGTTGAGAACCATCTCCCTAGAGTAAGAGCTACTCTAGACCCATTCTGATAAAGTTTTATAAATGTCTAATCAATATATTGTGCATCTGAAACTAATATAATATTGTATGTCAATAGTAATTGAAAACTAAAAAACTAAAAAAAGCCTAAAGCCAAACCCTGACAAGATCTACAGGGATGACAGAGCTTAGAATCTTATTAAGTCCTATTAAGTTAGAGGAGTTTGGAACAGATCGGAATCACCAAAGATCTGAACTAAGAAACATACAGTTGAACCTATATAAGGTTAAGGTGACCAGTCAGTAATTGAACTACTGATGAAAATAAAAGTTAACATTCTTCAAAGGAAGATAACAGAATCCAGAGTGTCTACAATATAATATCCACAATACTCAATCACACTCCACAACATACAGCCCAAAACTACCAGACATGTAAAGAAACAAACAACAATAATAAAATAGGAAAATATGATCCATATCTAAAGAAAATGTTAGATTTATCAAAGACTTTAAAGTAGCTATTATAAATATATTCAAAGCACTAAAAGAAAACACCTTCAAAGAACAACAGCAGGAATTTGCAAGAACAGAGATTCCTTTTTCAAAGCTCCCTGTCTTCTGCCTGAGGAAGGGGTCAGTGGTGAGTCAGAGGCCCACCTTGGAGGCTGTTCTATTGACCCAGAGGAGGCTGCCTTGTGCCTCAGTTGTTGAGGTTCCATTTAAATTAGTGTTCAACATTGGTGGATGCTCTCAAAGTGGTGGGTTGACAAATTAGAGCAGATAAGTCAAGAAAGAATGAATGACTGGGTCAACATTGGGAACCAGGAGAGTAGAGAACTGTCCCAAAGTGGAGGTGAGGGGCTTCCCTGTCACAGGAGGGACCATCGGCAGCTGACTAGGTTCCTACAGAGGGGATGCCAGCACTGGATGAGGACTAAACCAACCCAATGCTGAGGTTCTAGGATTCTTCTAAAGCGGTTATGGAGGTCTGCCATGTGTCAAGACTCCACAACCAGGACGGCTAGCCCAGGGCTGGGTAGAGCCAGAGTGGGCCCAGAAAAACCAGATACAACAGAGAGTTTTCAGTACTGTATCCTTTACACGGCCGAGTCAGACACACCTGGTTCAAGTGCTACCTGTGCAAGAACGAGGCAAGAGCTTGTACCTCTCAGAGCCTCAGTGCCCTCATCTGTAGAGCCTTTTGGACACAGGTTTTAAAATTCTCAGCACCTGTGAGATAGGACCGCTCTCTTGGTCATAGAATCTTACAGACTTATCTTATTGGTAGTGAGAATTTAATTATACAGCACTTAGCCCCTGGGTTTAGAACATAGTAACTTTCAATAGCTTTTTGCTGATTGAGTGAATCAGATAAATTAAATGACAAGTTCATAAAGCACAGAGCCTGACATAAGAATCAGGCATCAGGAAATGATAACTAGCTTCACTACCGTATCCAGCAGCTCTTCAAACACCAAGGCTACAGATTAAGAAGGTGCTGCTGAAACCGCTGAGAAAAATCACAAACATCACCTGGAGTAAACGTGTGGCTGAAAGATTGAATGAGGTACCCCAGCGATGCACCAAATCTTGGTAGAATACATAGGAATTCTGATTACACAGACAGGCAACTTTTAAGATATTTCAAGCAGTCAAGAAAAGAAGAAACATGCACTACTTTTCTTAAGTGCACATGATATTTAACGCATCTCTAACTCTAGGAGTTTACTTGATGACCAGAAGGGGCAAACCTGTGTCAGGTGAATTCCAACCCTAGCACCACCCTTCACCACTGTTATCACTGACTTAATTATGTGTTTCTCCCAAGAGACTGTCATCTCCTTGAAGACAAGAACCATGTGTGACCTGACTCTGTACCCCTAGTGTCTGGTGTTGAGTGGAAAACAAAGCAATGCTGGTAGAACTTAACCCAGAGTCAAATATGCAGAAAGGAAATCTTGGCAGGGGTTTCAGTCCCAAGGGGACAGTCCCCATGTCAGTGAGGTTTGCAATATTTTCAAAGACATATCCAATGTCTCTAAGTTGATGTCAATTTTGTAAATTTTAAATTGAAAGTCCAACAGCCAAGAGGCCCATTGTTCCCTAGGTCTGTGCCTGGAATCAGAGGATACTGCCACCAGGTGGCAGCAACTCCACAATCGCATCCACGAGGTTCATCAGGAAGGGTTTTAAACCAGGGTCTTGTTTTTCCTGATTTGTCCCCCCATGGGGTGGGGACATTGGGGAGATTTGGTGTTCTGAGGTGCTCTCACTGCTTGGGCATCCGTCTACCCCATCTGCAGGGTTTGGACATCTGAGTTGCGGGCTCCAGTTCCCTCCACAGGGGAGGCTCACCTGGGGGCTCGTACATGGCCTGGGAAAGCAGACCCCGCACTCTGGATCCGTGACAGGTCTTTCTGTGCCTGCCCTGAAAACACACACTCGAAACACAATGATGAGTGAGAGTGGCAGGAATCTGGGGCAGGGAAAACGAGGTTTCCTGCAGGAGCCCCCTCCACTCTCCAAAGACTGAAAAGATAGAAAATAAAAATCTGAGGAGGAAAACAAAAATCGAGTGGAAGCACTTCACACTTCAGAGAGAACACAGGGCTGACAGTGAAGACAAATAGATGTTTAGAAAGTTATAACAGACCACGGAATGCAAATTGCCAGGGACAAAGAAGGCAAGCTGCTGTGTCGCTTCAAGTTCTTGACGAGAAACTTAATTTACTGGATCCACAATGAAGGCACTCGGTTCCGAGTTCAAAGCCTCCCCCTCGGGCTGTGGGGCCCTGACTTGTCCTGCCCAGCGCCAACGACATGGAGGCGAAATGAGGAACACCACTGGTGTTCCGTGAGCCCTAACGTGTGCCAGGCCCTGGGCTGGGCACCAAAAATGGGGACTAGGAGAGCTTTCACATTCACACGCACACTTGCTTCATGGCGGCCCTGTGCGGTAGGTATTATTACCCAACTGTCACGCGAGAGCCCTGAGCCCAGAGATAAAGGGACAGGCTGAAGGCCACCCGGCTGGTTCAAGGGCAAGAGAGGGACTCACATTTCCTTCTCTTAACACCAGGTGCCACAGCACCCCAAACCCCTCTCTCTAGGGAGCACACTGACAACCACAGTACAGGCTACGCCACCATCACGTGAAGTCACACAGGCTCTGCCAAAAATTGTCCTTTATTCATTAGTTCAGAAACTATTTACTGAGCTCTTACTGTCGACAGGCACAGTCCTGGGCCCGGGGCTGGAGATCTAACAGCGAACGTAACAGATCAATTCTCTGCTCTCATGAAGCTTACACGCTAGTGAGTGGAAGACTGATACAAAATGGACAGTGTCTGAGATGCCGGCAAGGGTCCAGGAGAAAGCTAGAGCCAAGAAGTTGGACAGGACGTGGGGGGGCGGGGGAATGACTTTAAACAACGTGGTCCGAAGCCCTCACAGAGAGTACAGCAGAAGGGTGCACCGCCCTTTACCTTACCAAGGCTTTCAGGGCTTTCTCTTGACCTCATGGTTATACATACATCAGGAGGAAGCTAGTCTTCTCAGCTCGCAGGCCCCGCACAGCTGAGCAATCTGGCCTCACTGGCTAGGGAGGCAGCAGGAGGGGGCCACTAGGAATGCACCCACCCTTGGCTCAACACTTAGCCATCAAGTGGAATCCCTGTCACAGGCGCCCAGAGGGGCCAGGAGAGCCCCTCAAAGGGAATGTCCCCTTATCTAAGGCCCTGGGAGTGGCGCACCAGTCAGGCACCTTATGTCTCTTTAGAAATGTAAACGACCAGCAAATCTGTGTGTCTGAGCCCCTTGTAAGCAATAGGAAGAGGGAGCTGGATCCTGGAGCTCTGTGGCACTCTGGTTGAGAGGTGGGGAGACGAACATCCTATCGGGCAGGAAGGCACCCCGGGGACCGTCTTCCTCCTGTGGGTCAGCCCCCTGCTGACCTGCACAGGCACCAGCCCCCGCATCCCAGGCCCCACGCCCCAGACTTCACGAAACCCAAACACCTCTGCAGAGAAGTCAAGTTCTGATGGTAACACGCAACCCACACAGCTATTACTGGAGTCTCGGGGACGGGGCGGCCCCTTCAGGCTGCAGGACCGCTGGGGCAGCTTAGGGGTTCGGTCTACAGCCTGTAGCATCAGCTATCGCCCTCCCCGAGGCCTCCGGCCCAGTGAGCTCCTGAGAAGGCAAGAGAGGGAAAGTGATGGCACGGACGCACAACTTTACATCCGCTCGAATGGGCCGTCACCAATAACAAGTTGCTATGTTCTTCTCAAAAGAGCAAAAGGAAGGATGAGAAGCTCTGATTTCACCCAACCCCACTTCCTTCTTCTTAGAGGGAGAGAAATTCAGGGTGAGGAGAGGTAAGACTGTCCTCTTCTACCCGACTGTGGGCTCCTTGGGGAGAAGGGGGGTCTTATTCATTTTACATACTGTGTGCCTGGCACATGTCCCCATGAAACAGACATTAGGGGAATAAACGAAGGGACAGTCTTGCTGGGTTCTGGCAGCAGATGAGTGGTACACAGGACTCGCGGATCCCTGTCCTCATGGAGATTGCAGACTAGGGAGGACTCCCAAGAAATGCTAATTTCACTCCCTGCTCTGGCCCTCAGTCTACCTGGGACCACCCTCATCCCCAGGGACAGGATGGAGCAGCCCCGAGGACCAATGGCACTCAGAGGCCAGGGATCTGACTGTGTCCTGGAGCTACCCTCCTGAGCAGCCCCTGACGTCCCTGGGGCTCCTCTCCCCTATCATCACTCCTTCCCATCTCTCCACGGGTGGGGGCTCCAGAATTGGCCTTTCAGTCCCTCTTAGCCGAGGGAGGCCTGAACACGGCACCTTCTAAGTCATCCCCAAGAAAGTAGGGTGTTTATGCCCCCAGACCAGCCAAACTAGCAGGCCTAGTGAAGCTTCCTGGGGACTTTCCTCCCTGGTGCAATTTAAGTGCAAATGGGAGACTAAGTCAGGGTGATTATTCAGAAAATGAAAACTCAGACTTGCTAAAAGGAGAACACTAGTAGGAGACATAAGACCCAGCCTGTTACCCACCTCCTGATAAAGTACTTTCTAGCCGGCAGTGATCCTGACCTACTTTCTCTAACTTTGAGAGCCGTGCCTCAGTTGCCTCGAGAGGACCACGTGGCTACCTGAAGTCCTACCACCTAGGATGTTTCTCCAGCCCTTGACTGCATCCCAAACAATAATAACTATGAACTCGTGGTTTTGATGTAGTTGGTGTCCTGGAGTTTTTTTTCTAATGCACATTAAGATAAATATATAACTATAAAAGGAAAAAAGAAATTCCTCTATCAACTGGGTCCTCATACTTGACCTTCACAGCCATCTGACGGGGCAGGCAAGTACAACCTGTGGTCCTCATTCTAGGCAAGCAGGGACTCGGCCCCAGAGAGGGGAGGAGGCTTGCTTGAGGCCACACCACCCGTAATGGGAGAGCAGGAACTGAAACCTATGCTTGCCTGCTTCTCAAGGTGTGGGGTGCGCACAGATGGGAACAGCTGGAACTGGATGGTGTGGATCTGTTGTTTCTTAAGACCTCACCTCCCTTCTTTTGGAAATGCTCCCATGCAGAACCCAGGAACCCTAAGGTCTAATGGGGTTGCTAAGTTGCTGTGTGGCCACAAGCAAGGAGCTCAGCCTCTCTGACCTGGATCTCTCTATCAAGTGGACATTCTAGCTGGGGTCCTGCGATACTACTGACCTGCTCACAGGCCGCCCTCCTTCAGCACACTGAGACAAACTTCGTGTGATGTGCCAGCCACCAAAGCTTGAGGAGCCATTAAGACCCGTCCTTGAACTCAACCTGGCTGGACACCCCGCCACCAGCCTGTCAGCCCTCGGAGCAGATTGAGAGCAGATTCAAGGCTGCTCGCACCTCCCTTTCTAGCCATGCTGGGCCCTTCCTGCCACACACTGCAGCTTCCAGAAAACACCAGATACACGGAGCCTTGTTTTCCTTTCCCTTTGGGGTCACTATCCTTATCTCTGCTCCAGTCAATCAGCCATCACTGCTGCTTTTGGAGATAGACACACACACACACACACACGCACACGCACACGCACACACACACACATTCCTGGCCATCACCGATAGAGAATCAAAAATTAGTACAGTGCACTGATCTGGTGAGTTGGAGGTTTTTAGACATTTGCTAAAGCAACAGATCATTCTTCAAAAATCAAAATAGCTCTGATTCTTATATTCATTCAGTAAACATTTATTGAACACCTACTGTGTAACAGACATTACACTAGCCAGGGACTGAGGACGCAGTGGTGGGTAAAGCAGATACAGTCTCTGCTCCCAAGCTGCCTTCTCAGTGAGGCTTCCCTGGCCATCCTGATGGAAATTGCAGTTCTCTCCCCACCAGCACTCTTTCTCTGCTGCCATACTTTGTCTACATGGTCCTGGTCACCATCTAATGGATTGCATGCTTTACTATTTCATTTTGTTTATTGTCTTCTTCCCTAACTAAAATATAAACCCCATGGGACAGGGATCACTGTTTTGTCAACTGTCTACTGCTATATGCCCAATACCTACGCTAACCTTTAATACAGAGTAGATACTCAGAAAATATCTGCAGAGCAAATGAATGCACATTAGACAAATACATCACACATGTAACACATATATATATACATATATACATATATACATTATATAAATATTTCACTGCAAACATGGTAAGTGCTTTGGAAATTAAGTACAGAATACTGGGGGGTGGGTGCATGGCTGGCAATTGGAAAAGATTTGCTTGACCAAGTGATGTTTCACCTGAGTCCTAAAGAATAAGTGGATGTTAATCAGACAAGGTAGGGGGGAAGGTCTAAGGAAGAAAAAGAAGTACTCTCAGCAGGGAAACAGCATGTGCAAAGGTCCTGCGAAAGGGAGGAGGCTCATATCTGGAACGAACTGACAGAGGGGGACAGTGACAGATGCGACGTAGCAAGGAGGCAGCTCATGAAGGGCCTTGGAGGCATCGCCATTTGGATCTTATTCCAAAGATCCCAGGAAACCCCAGAAGGGATTTCAGCAGAGGTGCTCCTCAGATTTATGTTTCAAAACAATCACCGTGCTGCTTGGTGGGGAGTGGCCTAGAGGGCTCAAGAGCCATTTCCGGGAGACCAGTTAGGACACTGTTACAGTTGTCAAATGGGAGATGGTGGTGGCGTGGACCAGGCTGGGGCAGCAGAGGCAGAGAGCAATATGGATGGGGTGGGGGGCCAAGTGGGGAGCAAAGCCCATCAACCATCCCCTCACAGGCCTCTGAGAGTTCTCCAGCTCAGGGGTCAGCAAACACTTTCCAGAAAAGGCCAAATAGCGACTATTTCAGGTTTTGCAGGTGTGCAGGAAAGAGTGACCACAGCAGGCCTGACGGGGCTCTCCAGTAAGATCTGCCTGCAGGATTCTCTCTTGACTGTTCTCTGGGAACCTAGATACAGCGTTCCTGATGGTACAAAATGATTCTGTTGTTCTGTCTGCCTAGGGCCCTGAATTCTGCTGTGCCAGCCTGACCAGACTGTCCATACAGCAATGTGATGTATGGTGAATACCTGCCTTCCTTCTGAAAGGCTGGCATTCTGATTGATCATGCAGGCAGGAAGTACCTGTGCGCTTAGTACTTCCCCCATCATACACCTGGACTCTGAGTCCCAAGCAGGCTCTGGTGGACAGGAATACGGCAAACATGCTGCTGCATTTTGATGCTGGAAGAAAGGAGCAAGTTCTGGGCAGCCCCTCCCGGCAGAACATAGGAAGCCTGCAGTGAATTCTTCCAGGCTCTGCCTGAAGGGTGTTTTTCTCTAACTGATGATGGAAATAAACCACATCCAAGAGGGTAACTGCTTCTGAGTCCTGTGAGCTTTTCTGGGGCATCACCGAATGTGCGTGTGCGTGTGTGTGTGTGCGCGCGCGCGCATGTGTGTGCATGTGGTGTGTGGCAAGGGGGTGGTATTTCCACAGGACAGCCTTACAGATAAGCTCTGGCCTGGGAACTAAGGCCCAAAAGGAACGAGATGGTAGGGAAGTGGGATGATTAGGGTAGACGATCTGAATGCTGAGCTCCTGGCTTCGCCTTCGTTCTGGGTATGGGTGGTGTGTTTGTATGCGCATGTGTGTACAGGCCAAGGCTCCAAGGTCAAACGTGTCGACCAGGCTTTCCCAAACTTCTCCGATCATCAGAACCCCCTCTGAAGCTTCATAATAAAAATGATGTCCAGGTGCCATCTCAGACCCCTGAAACTCAATCTCCAGGGGTCGGGCCTGGAATCTGTATTTTAACATGTTCCCAATGTTCTGATGATTAGTGAGGTGTCAAAACTGGGTGATAGTTGGGACTGACTGACCTTGAGGACCAGGATAAAGAAGCCTGTGAGGAGAGGAAAGAGCAGGAAATCTGTCCTGGATTAAGGCAGAATTTGTAGATCTATCAAAAATACACAGACCAGTGGTTTTTGGAAATATGTTTTCCAAAACTGCTTTTCCAACTGAGTCTGTGCCATCAGAGGCTGAAGTGGGCAAGGCCAACAGTCAGGAGCTAATTTCCTTCTTCCTAGGGATTCTGCCTGCAATTCAGGATGCTGCCGTCAGGTTCCTCGGGGAGCCCTATGCCTGGGGCCCCTCACGTCACAGCAAACAGACAGAAATGATCCCACGTTGCCACTCCACCCTGTATCTTAATGCACTGAAATGAGGTACATCTGAGTTGCACTAGCTAGCACTCTGCTAAAGTTTCTTTCTTTCTTTCTTTTTTATTTTATTTTAGCTAAGCCATCCTGCCACCTATTGGCAGTGCAGCAGCAGTTCAGCTCGGGCCGAGAATCGAACCAGCAACCCTGTTGCTCAGAGGTCACACTCTTGAGCAAGTTCTTAACCAACTGAGCCACTCGGCCAGCCCATGAACGTTTCCACCCAGGTTCTCCTAACAGGGGGTGGCTGGAAGCCACAGACTACAACTTGAAATTTCTCTCAAGCATCATGTTCTACTGACTGCAGATTTCACATTGATCCATATGTGGATTCTATATGATCCACCTATGTGTGTTTTAATAGAAAAATGGGTGCCTTGACACCCACTCAAATATCTTTGAGCATGTTATTTCACACATTGGAATTATGTAGGGACTTCTGAAAGATACCAATACCTGAGACCCAGCCCCAGAAAGTTTAATATAATTAGTCTGGGTTGTGCTCTGAAAATTAGGATTTTCAAAAGCGTCGTAGGAGCTTCTAACAAGTAGCAAAATTTGGGAACCTCTGGGTCGTAAGATGCTCTGTTTTCATCTCTTGTCTAACATACCCCAGGCACAGCACCATGTATCTGCTTCAAGAAGCTTACATAAACATTTACTACCCACTATTCAGAATAGCCAATGCCTTACAAAGACAACTAATAGGCCAGCCAATCTTTACCAATTATTTCTTCCTGTGAGTCACCCCCACAAAGAAAATCGATCACCAACCAACACCCAGTTTCTCTCACTGAGATGCACGGCTGCCGAGGTCTGTGATCTTGGGTGGGGGGAAAAGCATGTTTTATTTTCAATAACCTCTAACCCAAATTTAGCATTTCCTTCAATTATGACTGCAGGCAACACAATACTGTTAGCAACAGAAATCCCAGGTATTTTGCTATCATGGTATAAATATCTCCAAATACCATTTATTTTCATTGGTGCTTTGAAATCATGGAAATTATTGGACCTACAGCTAGATGTTGCTATTTAATGTACTGATAAAGAAGCACATGCATTATTAGGATGCAAACAAATGTCTTTCTTAACGTTTTGGAGATTGTATTTCAATATATTTAATTTACTAGTATTTAATTTGTGCATTGAAAATTATAATTCCGAGAAGGGGTCTATAGGTTTCCAATCGCTCGACCGGCCATGAGGCCTCTATATGGCTGGCACTAGGGGCAGGCAGAGGCTCCCCAGTGGCGGTAGGCAGCTGTGCATGGGGCAAGAGAGTCTTACCTGTGGGTCTGAGAGCCGGGAGAGGTCAGGGTACAGGTAGAACTTGATGCCTTCAGATGCCCCAGGCAATGTGACCCCTCGGATCAGGAGGATCAGAAGCATGACATAGGGGAATGTCGCGGTGACGTATACCACCTGCGCAGGAGAGGAGAGACAAGAATCAAGAAGGGGTAACAGAGATGGGCAATGTGGCAGGTCCCTGTCATTCACTGAGAGCAAAGGGCTTCCCAGAGCAGCCATGCAAAGTGAACCCTGAGACAGACTAGTCTCCTGTCTCCTCTCTCACCACCATCCCCTTAGGGGCTGGATCTTTCAGCGAGTATCTATTGAGTGCCTACAATGGTGTTTGATATCACTGATTTTTAAACATTTTTCTACTACAACCCATAGGAAGAAATATACATATCACAACCCTGTACCTACTGAGCTGAAAGAGGAAGTTTCCCAAAATCAGTCATGCTTACATGTATGATACATTCAGTATTTTCTATCTTGGTCTCTTGCATTTCTATATCATATTCTATTTCATTTGTTTTTTTTAAATGAGCTGGTCATGACCCTCTAAATTTGCATCATAATTCACCAACAGGCCAAGATCCACATTTTTGAAAAACACTGCTCTTAATGAAAATCAAGTTTTCATAGCCACGGATAAGACAGGACAGGACAGAAAGGGGAAGGGGGAGCTGTGTGGGGCAGGAAAGACAGGGTGTTTGGCCTGGACTCATTTCAGTCTGGTCTGCTTGGAGGCAGGTAACTGAACTAGTGAACCTGACAGGCCCTTTCAGCCCACGGAGTCACAGTTAGAATAAAGAGAGGAAAAGAAACAAAGTCTTCCCTGATTCCTCACAAAGAGGTCCTTAGAAGGACAGGGCAATACCTTCACAGACCACAGGGGTTCCTGTCCTGGGGTCCATGCCCCCAACCTGAGGTCCTTGCAGGATACAGTGTCCCCTCCAGTTCCCATTCTGTTCTCCTTTGTGGCAATCTCTCCTCCAATCCCTTGGTTCCTTCCGCTAGGTGGGACCTGCCTGTTGTATCTGTTTAGATTAGCAACTTGTCAACATCTGGGGCCACAGACACTTCTGAGACTCTGACGACAGCTATGGCCCTTCTTCCCCTTCCCCCAAGAGTGCAAAGACACAGGTATGTGTATAAGCTTTGAGGTGGTTCAGAACTCCAGTTCCCCAGATTAAAAAACCCTGTGCTCTAAGACCTACAACCTCAATTCCTCTAGTGTTACTGTAGCCTCTTACCCGTCTTACCTAGGCTTTCTTTTACCAGTGGAACAGGCCTTCATGTCATTCATTCATTTATTCATTCATTCATTCCTTTATTCACTCGTCTACCTACTCAGTCACACACCAGAAACACACTTCTATGTAGCAAGCACTGAACTGGATCCTGGAATGTACAAATAAGAATGTGTCACAGGATGGACTTCAAGAGGCTTCCCCACTGGTAGGAAGACAGACACGTAGGTAGGCAGGTAATACATTATGTAATCAGGGGAGTGGGAAGGGTGGTAGAGCACCAAGAGTAGCTAAACAGAGGGGCAGTAAGGGAGGGCTTCTCTGAGGAGGTGGTCCAGGTGTTGGCCTGTAAAGGACGAGGAAGAATTCAGGACACGGGAAATGGGGACAGAGGGAGAATAGAACAAATAAAATCTTATCACATGCCAGGTACTGTTTTTATATAACAAAACAAATGGCTACATTTATACAGCATTCCCTCTTGAATTTTTTTCTTTTGCTATTCACTTGATTTTTGTATAAATTAATACCCTAGAGAAAGCGAATTAGAAACACTGAAGTATTTCACATAACAATCTTTGGCTTAAATGCCCTATTATTTCATTGAAGAATGATTAAGATACACATCTAAGGGACTCAAGGAACGAAAAGATTACAAAACAACCCACAACTATTTCTTTGCATGTAAACTACTAAGAGGCTATACTTTATAGAAACATAAGTCGTTTGGTTGGTAAGTGACAAAACAACAATTTGAACCCAGTCCTCAAAAATAAGAAATAAGAACCAGCAGGGGCTGGTGTCAATGGGTCCTGCTGATACAGGCTGGAAGGCGGGATTATTTCATCCAGACACTGTCCCTAACCCACATTAATGGCACCACCCTCAGCCCACTCTCAGCCCCGCCCCACCAATTCAGCATCCCTGTTTCCAAATCAACCATCTGCTCAATCAACACGTCAGTAGTCAGTATAATCAATCTCTCACTGTCATATACAGAGGGTACCAAAAAAATGTATACATATTTTAAGAAAGGAAAAAAACTGTATTAAAATTGTAATACTCAATACATACCGATAACAAAAGAGGAATACAAGACATGTGTATACATTTTTTTGGCACCCTGGTATACCAGAATCCAAAAAGGGTGAACAAAAGTCAAATATATAATAATGAGATCAACAGTTGATATTAATAATAGTAAATTAGAAGCCAGCAGCCAACGAGGTTGATGGTATCTGCCTGGACAGCTAAGAATGCTATAAAATCTCTGTCTCCCTTTGTAGGCACAATCTATCATAGATCTTCAGCATTTCATGTAAATCCTTAATTCTCTTCCTTCAAAATGAATCCCCGCAGTTAACCAACTTAAGTGTATGAAAAGTCAGGCTAAAAACTGATTGCTTTCATTGAATAATTTTCATTTTTGTCTCTGTTTCATGGCAGATTAATTATCCAGAATGCCTAGTACCTGATTAATGATAACCTTGGAGCTGAACTGTCTTAACCCCCAGTGCTCACAAAACTTATGGAAAAGAACTATACCCATGTAGGACATAAGAACACTGAAAGTCATAGACATTTGTCTTTCGTCTGTGGGACCACCTAGACGTGACTAAACTTGTTGGTCATGCTCTGCCCAGTCTGTTTTGAGTGCACTAGGCCACAGGGTATCATTAAGAGGTCACTTATAACCTGGCCAAATGTACCCTCACAGGGCCCCTGGCAACATATATAGCAGATTGTTCCTCAGTGACCGCAATGGCATCGTTTATTAAATGGCTGCTGCTGATTTTGGAGCAGTGCCATTGTTTATAGAGTTCTAAAGGGCGGCTCTGCTTCTACAACACATTTAGGAGGATTATATTTCCTCCATTGGTATCCACACCTTAATTTTTACACTCCTTCTATAAAACCATAAGGGAAATAAAATACGCAGATGAACTGCCCAAAGACCACAATGCAGACAACAACTTAGGCTGCCAAAATGGAACCACTGGCTGGCAGGCGTTAGTTAGAAAAATTCCCTTGCAAGCTGAGGTTTGAGAGCCTTGACTCAGGGCGCAAAAGGTGCAGGGGCACCATGATGCAATGAACACAAGTGGGGAGGGGCATAAAGGCTGAAAATGCAACGTTGAGCATAGTCTGTGTCTGTCACTGGCCCCAGCTCTCCTAAAAGCCCCTTACCTGTTTCTACCCTCAGCCACACCAGGCAGTTGAACATCATCTTTGATTTCTCCTGAGAACAGCTGCAGACTGCCCAAATGATACAGATCTTGTCATAGAGATTGGACATAAACTGCGTGTACGCTGCTACATCCATTCTGTGTTCATGGCAGACATCACTAATTGATCACAACACTCTTCGATCAGAGCCCTCCACACAGGACTCCCGGCAGTCTCCATAACCGGTTAGGAAGAAAGCCACTCCTGGCTAACCCCGATCTCATCCATTTTTCATTTATACACTCACAGTCTCCTACAGGTCCTCTGTCCCAGTCCTCAGAATGGTAAGACCCAGTGTTATGCTCAAGGAAAGAACTATTGAATGTGGGGTTCATGACACCCACAGAAGCAGGGTGAGACCAGAAAAGGAGGTCTCACACTAGAGAGGCAGGCTGGAAGGGCCTCTGTGAAGGGATTCAGCCTCTGGCTGAGAGTGGGGTTGGAGCTGGGTCCCCAACATAAGTAGGAATGGGAGAGGCTGAGTCAGGTGAGGAAGATTGGGACTAGCCAGGGATGTGGAAAAGGACATGGAATCTTGTCCTTTGGGATGTCTAGGGACCTCCAAGTGCTCAAGCTGGAGTCAGCCCCATCTCTTTGCTCAGCTTCTTCCATAATCAATCAGTGGTTTCAAGTCCTGCCTGTTTGATCTCCAACTATATTCTGAAATTACACCCCCCTCTGCATCCCCATCATCAGGGCCCTTCATCACTTTTCTTCTCCATCACGTGACAGCCCCACACTGTCCACCTGGCAGGTGTCTTCCTGCTCCTCTGAGTCTCCCCCACCAGACCCACATTCACGGTTGTGGGAAAGGGTGCAAGAGGTTGGGCTTTGAGCCAGGTGACCTTAGGTTCCAGTCCGGGCTCTGCCCTGACTTGCTGTGTGGCTTGACCAGTCTCAGCCCTCCCCCACCCACTCTGTTCTCCACTGTGCCAGCTTTCTTGCGCTGGGGAACATGCCAGGCTCCTCAGGCCCCCTTGCCTTTTCATGCTTCCCTTTGTCCATAATGACCAGCCCCCGCTCCTGGGCCACCCAGGGTGTTAATCCTCTCAAGGCTGAGGACTCCTCAAAGGCAGGGGCCCTGGCTTCCAGTTGTGAGATCACTGTCCTCTCTACTTGATGGTCAGGTGGCCGAGGCAGAGGGTAGTCAATTAGCAGTATCTCAGTCTCACCCTCTTAACCTATAAACCGTGCCATCTGCCCAAATGTTGTTGAGAGACTGAAGTGCCACGTCCTCCCTGACCCCTTTCCCACATTCATCCCCCAGTCATTCCAGCATTCTCCCAGCACGATAAGCTGTTTTCCATCAGCTGTTGTTTTACTGTGTTGTAAGTTTAAGATTTCGAACATGTAAGTTCCACAAGGAAAGAGAGTTTTGTCTTTTACTTTGCCTGCTGTATCCAGGACAGTAGATGGTACACGTGAAGGTGCGGACTAAGTATTTGTTGGACGGAGAAACAAATGAGCGGGCTGAGACCTGGAGCCCTGAGGTAAGAGTGCAGGTCTTCAGAGCACCACTTTGTGCTTTGTCCCTGTGAAATGCTGGAGTCACATAAAATGGGATTCAGAAAACTGAATTAGGTTTTAAGAGGAGTGTTCAAAGGAAATTATGCGATTTGGTTTTAAAGACGAGTTCGGATGTGGAGGGCAAGGAAGTTCAGCTCTCTGGGGCTTCCCAGGAAAGTTCAGTGTCCCTTTCAAAACGCCTGAGGGCCCAGGATTTGCCTGGAAGAGCCAAGCAGGGCTCAGGCGTTATGCTAAATTACACTGTGTTTGGTGATGGGCACAATAAGATCACTGACAAGGTACTGTCAAGCTTGGCTGTGCGTAGTCGCTGCTGATGGTGGCTCGGGCCCAAGTGGGTGGTCTACTCTGTCAGAGCTCTCAGGCTCCTGAAATAAGACTCTAGCCCAAAGCACACCCCTTTGTTAGGAAAGAGGTTTTTAGTATTGTTCAATTTCCTTTTAGCAGGTCAAATCCTTCTGAATATAAAGGTTAGCACAATTGGTGGTAATTATACTGTATCCTGTTTTAATTGACTCTAATTGCTCATTTGCATTCCAATACAGGAATTGTGGGGTGTTTTCCCCCTCCTTCCAGGACACGGCTATTTATTTCATAGAAGGGAGATTGTCAGACCCTTGGGAATACAAAAGTTTTGGAAGGGCTGCCCCTTCCTAAAGTTTTCCAAGATAATGAGTTCACCTGGAAAGCTGAGTCCAAAGGCATCAGGAAAGCAGGGAGGTGTGGAAGCGAGAACCCAGGACTGCAGGGTCAGGAGGTCCACGGAGCTGGACAGCTTGGGCCAGTTCCACACCCTCTCTGGGCTGGCATTTTAATACCATTTACGAAAAGGCAGGAGAAAAATCATCCAAACTTCAACCCCTCTTGTACCATTTTCCCAATTCTTTTTTTTTTTTTTTTTTTGGTGGGGTGTGTATACATGAATCACTTTTGCATTATTTACTTAGTATTTTCCATAAATCAACATACTTTCTTACATTAAATAAATAGATGTAATAAGAAAACTGAATCAACACAATGAACAGACAACCGTTATTTCTTACCATAGCCAGAGGGTAAATGCAAAAGTAAATGCAATAAAAATAAAACGTGATTAAATTCTAGCCAAAGGCTCTTAGTCTTCACTGTCTTCTCTTTGTTCAACAGCAAGAGTAGCAAGTGTCCCAGAGGTGTCAAACAACAGACCAGCACCTTGCTGTGCCTTTCACCATAAGAGACATGAACAGGAAATATTGTTTCATCATATGATTGGATGTTTTAAGATCTGGGTTTACAAAATCATCCTGTGGGCCACCAGCAGAAAGAACATTCCTGATATTCATGTGAAAGACTAGATGGATTCCTGAGGTCCTTCCCAGCAACCACAGTGTATATTTAGCCCATTGTCAACTGCAACCCTTCTCAAAAGACCAGGACTTCTTAATACCCTTCACTTTTTTGCGCCCATACCCTTACCCCATCCTGTAGGAGAACCATAGATTTGTTCTCCACACCTATGTGTTTGTATCTGTTTTATTTGTTTGGTTTTAGATTCCACATATAAGTGAAATTATACAGTATTTGTCTTTCTTTATTTGATTAATTTCACTTCGTATAATACCCTTTAGGTCCAACCAGGTTGTCATAAATGGCAAGATTTCCTTCTTTTTATGGCTAATATTCCACTGTGTGTGTGTGTGTGTGTGTGTGTGTGTGTGTGTGTGTCACATATTCTTTATTGATCTATGGACACCTAGGTTGTTTCCATATGTGACTGCCAGTGACAAAATAAGTAAGTCACAGGGATATAATGTACAGTATTGGGAATATAGTCAATAGTATTGTAAAAACTATGAATGGTGACAGATGGTTACTAGACTTATAGTGGCGATCACTTTGTAAAATATATAAATGTCTAATCACTATGTCATAAATCTGAAACTAATATAATATTGTATGTCCAATATAATTTAATAAATTTTAAAAATTTGTGAAGAGGGCAGATAACACATTAAGTGTTCTTACCATAATAAAATAGTTGGGGAGGGCATGAAAGAAATTTTGGAAGTAATGGATGTTTTTTTATCTTGATTGTGGTGATAGTTTCAGGAGTATATTCATATATTCAAACTCGTTAAATTGTATGCATTAAATATGTACAGTTGTTTTTTTTTTTTTTTGGACATAATTACACTTTGACAAAGCCAGTTTAAAAAGACAGACCAGGCGTCCTTGGAGCTATCCATGGTCCTGCCAATGACTTGGGCTGAGCCTTCTGTGAGCTAGCCACCCAGAGCCTTGGAGGATACCTAATAGGTACCAGAGATGTGTCATATTGTATCGCCAACTGATCTTCATAACACTTGAATAGTTCTATCCCAGTTTTGCACAAAAAAAAAGGATTAGAGATTGAAATGGCTTGCTCCAGGTCACAGAGCTGTAAGTGACCCGAGGTCTGCTATCCCCCACCACATATGCTGTGCTTTCTGCTGCAAACCTGGCCAGACATTGCCTTCCTGCTTTCTCTTCTGTCTGTCTCTAACCTCAAGGGTTCAGCTTGCCTGGCTTTTGGCAGCAACTCATCATCACCTACTAACCCCAACCTCAGAAAGGCTGCATTAGCCCAGCCCTCCCCCATTTTCCTTCCAGCCAGGCTTGCCTCTGTGTCTGGAGTACACCTACCCATCCCATATACTTGGAAAGCAGGGCACTGAACCTCTAATCCTTACAGAATCACTCTTTTGAATACCAACTGATTTTTCCCTGCTTTGATTTTTGAGAGAGTGCAACCTGAATTCCCAGGTAAGGACATTATTCAGGCACCAAATGGTCTGGTATAAGCTCCATTGAGATGTTATTGACACCCGGGAACAAGATACTGGGGGAACGTGAATCTGAAAAAGGGAGGTCTCCAGGGACATATCTGGCCTCTTCACCATTTCTATCACCTTTAGAGGTGTTGTTCAGAGACCATTCTAACAGAAATAGTAAATAAAGAAAAACTTTTTGTCTGTTTTAAGCAGCCAAATTCTAGGAGGTGGGTGGAGTCACGTTGTTACAGGAGAACAGTGAAGACAGTCACTATTCAAGGAGGTAATGGGGTGCTAGCAATGCAGCAATATTTCCATGGGGAGTTAACGTTACGATTTTTGTGCAGTGACAAGTGGTTTGTCATTATCTATGAAAGTTAGCCCATGTGTGGAGCCTAAAAGAATAAACTAAAATAATGGCGCACGTTGGGATCCATGGTGTATCTCCTGGCATCATCTCTGAGCTGGGCTGAGAAGGGAAGGCCATGAGGGACAGGATTATAGAGGGGACGCAGCATCACCAGGTGGGGAGACAGGGTCTAGTCCCCATTGTAGCACAGTGACAGAGACCATGAGTCCTCCTCCAAGATCTGCTCTCCCCTCTTCTGCAGTAAGAAAACCCCTAATCTTCAACTGGACCCATGGCCTTCTAGAATAAAGACAATATTTCCCAGCCTCTCTTGCATGTGGGAATGGCCATGTGACTATGTTCAGGCCAATCAGATACAAATGAAGGTGCTATGTACAACTTCCAGGTCATGCTCTTAAGGGGATGGGCTGTAGCTTATCCTTCCCTTCTTGCCCTTCTTACGGGCAGGAATGAAGACCAGTAGTGAGCCATCTTAGGTCATGGAAACAAGGGTGACACCCAAGGGAAGGCAGAGCAATAAAATAGTACAGGAGTCTGGGTCCCTGAAAGCAGGCAGTTTATGTCTGGACTCTTATGGGAGAGAGAAATAAAGTGTCTTGTTTCTGCTACTGCTCTTCCAGGGCTCTATTCTAAAAAGTCAAACACGTAACCTACATATCTAACCACCAATTGCCTCTGTGATCATGGGTAGGTCCTGTTCCTTTTCTAAGTCTGTATCATTTTTCATTAAATGAAGGCACCAGCCCAGATGATCTGCAATATCCCTTTCTACTCAGACATGAAGAGAAGATTCTGGACAACTGAGGATCCTGAAGGAGGACTCTTTAGAGTGACCAGCCTTCTACACCTGGGGTCAACCAGGAATGGCAGCAATAGAGTCAGGAAGTCACCAGAAAGTCTCTAGTCAGTAAAGTTAAAAGAGGAGTTAGAATAGACCAGCCACTTCTTCATAAGACACAGTACGAGTCTTCTCTGTCACGGTTTAGAATGAGCCTGACAGGGTGGACAGCCAGATTTGGTGTGGACGCCATTGTCAAGTACAAAGGTGTGTGCATGTGTTTGAAGGTCTCTGAATCCTTCCTGAACCTTCATCTTCTTCCCATGTGAAATGAGGATAATGCCTATTTCAAAGGTTGATGTCAGGATTAGAGATCACTGTGCAAAGCACCTGACACACAGATACCACTCAATAACTGGAAGGATTGTAACTGCCTTTGTTGCCCATCACTGGGTCCGTAAGCAGCGCCCCTCCAGCCCAGTAAGTGAGTGGCTTTGGACGGCAGAGAACAATATATCTGGGGGTTCAAGAATGCAAACAGAGGGGCTGGAGTAAGCCTGGCCTGTGTTGTAAAGGGGGACAGGGGGTGGCTCCTAGAACTCCAGATGGGTTCCTCTCGCTGACAATGGGAGTCACTGGCAATGTGGTGGCAGCGGAAGGCTGGTGTAAAGAGGTGGTAATTCATTGGCTGGGAAAACCTGGGTGAACAGGACCCAGAGGTAAGAAAGTATACATAGTCATCCTGAGGGGCTGCAGCAGCCAGACTCTGGAATGAAGGCTGGAGAGCAATAGGGATAAGTCCAAGCGGCCGCCATGGGTGATAATCTTCTGGGGTCCCAACTCCAGCCAATAGCTGAAGCAGCTCAGGGGCCAGGATGCAGACAGTACTTAGACGGATGGAAGAAATTATATCAGGATGAATCAGGTAAGACCAAATTCCAATTTATATAGTTAGAAGGGACTCAGAAACTGAGTTGAAGGGAAGGGTTGGCCCTTGCTGTGTCACCACAGACACAGACATGTACATGACAGGGGTGGAGCTTGCCCTGTAAGAGGGGAGGCCAGACTTTCAGGAAGTCAAGGCAAGTGAGCATCGCCAATCTTCGTGAGGCTCCAGGAACCCAGCAAGGAAGGAGTTTGGGGCTCCCCACTGAGGGGTATGCAGTTGCTGGGGGCTCACGTGCAGCTTATGGAGAGAGACTTGCTGAGACTCCTTAGACACTGATCCCAGAATGCCACTGCCAGCCCTGATAGGTCATGAGGGAAGGATTAGATTAATGGGACATCTTCAGAGGCTGGAGCATGGTGGGCAAGAAGGCAAACATCTTAGCAGCCCGGGGAATGGTGATGGTTGGGCCGTAAAGCTCACCTACACCCATAGCCGGTTCCAACCCTGAGATTCCATGACTTTATTGTTTAGGAATCAGGGAGGAAGACAGTGAAGAGGGAAAAGTGCTCCGTTCAGGAGAATTGGAAGGTCAGGATATACCTGATAAGAATGGGACAAACATTTAATGTTGGGTCTACATGCTTTTTTCTTATGTTATCCAGTTCTACAAGACAGAAACTATCATTCCCATTTCGCAGAAGTGGAAACTGAGGCACCCAGAAGTTGACTATTTGGCCCACGGATGCACAGATCAACGAAGGCAGGATTCAAGCTCAGATCATCTTACTCCAAAGCCTGCACTCAACCACTACATAGCCCCACCGGGAATTCAAGTGTCCCCGTACTCCAAGCAGCTTCATCTCACACCACATCTTGCTGTGTTCCCTGAACAAATCCTGGGTGCAAGCCTTTGCTTTCCTCACTCCCTTCACCTGGTAGATCCTTTCCTTCTTCTCCAGTTACCAACATCTTACCCACCTTCAAGACCAGTTCAATTATCATGTCTTCCAGGACTCAGCACCAGGTCATTCAGGCAGGATGAAATGCTACTTGTAGAGCCTCTTGTACACTGAGCAATACAGCATACAAATATGGGGATCTGTCTTGACTTCAGGAAAGCCAAGTTCAAATCCAGCCTCTGGCACTCTGTATGTATGTGACTGACTTTTGGCAAGTTACTGTCTTTCTAGGTCTTGATATCTTCTGTACAATGGGGATAATAATATAGTAGATTAACTCAATCCCTTTGAACCTCAGGTTCTTAAATGTATGGAATGTAGATAACAGTTTCCACCTCTCATGGTAAGCGTAAGAATTAAACGACCCAATGTCTACACAGCACCAGGCGCAGTGATGTGACGCCTCGGCCCTTAGTGAACAGCTCGCCTTGCTTCTTTTACTTCACCCGTATTTCGTTCCACCTTCTTTTACACCTGCCTCTCCCTCTAGGCTGGGAACCACTGGAGGGTAAGAGCCTTTTTCATTTTTTGCAAGCTCTGACTGCTTCTCAAAATGACTTACACAGGCTGTAAATAGTTGATGAATAAACACATTCAGCCCTCAGGAACCCAGAGAGAATGAATAGATCAAAAGAGGATATAATTCCATGTGTCTGCAATGGGCCTTCGGTGTAAACCATCTCTGGGGTCCCTTGAGCCTCTGCATCGAGGAGTAAAGAACCTTCTGTTTAATTCCATTGGCCAGCCATTTACGGTACCTAGTGGGCCAGGCCCTGCACAGGTTTGGGAGAGCATGCTGATGAATGAGCCAGTATCCTGCCTGCAACGGCGTACAGCCAACCCTACGGCCACAGTGATGGACCACGCAGTGGACGGAGGCAGGGGGCACTCAGGGACATGAAGAGTGATGAGGTGTGGTGGCAGAGGTCCTTCTGGAGCTGGGCTTTGAAGGGAACCCAGGCTGCCCCTGTTGCCACACAGAGTCCTGATCTAGAATGTACTGTGTAAATAAATTCCTTAGAGCAAGGGTCAGGACATGGAGCACGTGGGTCTCTTCAGCCTGGAAACATCACCTCCAGGAAAAGACACAAGCTCCGCATGGTGCCAGGGAAGCCCGGTCTGAGATGATCAGATACTTAAATAGCAACCACGCTCATTAAGATGGTTGAGCCTGATTTAAATCCTTGTCCACAGGATACCTAAAACTCACTGGATGGGGAGTCCACTGTTTAAGCCTATTTCATGGCGAATTAAGATTAGCTAGAGAGTCAACGCTATTGATTTTTACATAGCTCCACCATAAAGACCACAAAAATGAAAACAAATCCCCAAACAAGCCCAAGCAACATAAATATTCAATGCAGTGCCCAGCCAAGCTTACACTGGCATTAGGAGCTATTATTTACTGCCTGGAAAACACACTGGGTACCTTGGCTAATAATGATTTAAACCCCATCCATCTCTCTTGGACTTGAAGGCTGGTGTCGCTATGGCGACCAAAGGCACCATTAAAGCACACCATTAAATCCTGGGCAGGAATTTACCACTGTGGGGAGGCTGCCTGGCAAGAAGCACCACCCCATGCTCTCTGACACCAGTTTTTAACACACTCATGGTGACGAAGGTGTGGAGAGGAGAGAGCCCATGCTCAGGGTCTGAAAGCAGGACCTCCCTGGATCCTGCAAACATCACCTGATATCTAAGACAGACTGCCTTCCACCCACTCCACAGGCCAATGACTCGGGGCTCTTCTGGGCCCTTCCTCAGGCGTCCTGAGCCAACACAGATCACCCAGGCCACCCATGCTGGTTGCAACACGCTCCTCCAAAAACAGCCTAATTTCTTGAAAGAAGAATCTATGCTCGCCTCCTGTTCATGTCTCAGTGGAGGACGGCCTGCCTTCTTCCTCCTGCTTCCCCACTCGGCAGCCATCCTGGAGGGTACTGGGACCCTCTGCTAAGACAAATCTAATAGCTGCTCAGTGCTTGTCCTCCCAGTTTCCAGCTTTAAAACTTTCCCTCATTAGACACTTTTGGTTTTCCATTTCCTTTCATCATGATTTTTAAAGTCTCGTTCACAGGTCCATTTCTTTGCTCTTTCCTCCTATCCACTAATCAACCAATCAGCCAACTTGGATTAGTGTCTGTTATGTGCCAGATGCAGTGTTAGGCAGAGGACGCAAAGATAGAGAAGGAGCGGGCCCTGCCCTCTGGCTCTCGCAGCGGAGGTTCGCTCTGGGCAGATTTCTAAGCTGTTCCCCAGAAATCTGGCCTCATTCCACTTCCGATCTTTTTCTACCCATTCTGCGGCTTGTCTTACATCTCCTGCGGTTTTAGGAGCCACTGATGTGCTGATGATCTTCAATCTTTCCCACCAGCCCAATAGCATCTCTTGTGTTTAAGACGCATATTTTCAACTCCCTTATGTGTATGTCCACCTGGATTTCCTACCAAGACTTACAATTCCACATGCGCAACACCAAAAACCATCACTTTCTCCCCCAAATCTATGCTTCCTTCTGGATGTTGGTGTCAAGGCCACTGTGTCATCTTTGGTTTCAGCTTCTCTCTCTAGCCCTTCTTCATGAATAAAGCCTTTGAAAGGGAGAAATGCAGTCGGCCCCACTGCCCTGCAGCCCCTCTGTTGCACCACAGCTGCTCTCTCCAGGCACAGCCAGTTCTAATGGGCTTCCCCTCCCCTCCTCTCCTGGAACCTCACCTTCCAGGTTTTTCTCTAGTTCCCAGAGAACTCAGCTTCCTTTTCAGGCTCCTCTTCTCAGCTCCCCAAGTTCCATCTTTACCCCTCTGCCCTTCTCTCGAATTCTTTCCCTGGCTGTCCCACCTGTTCCCAGAGCTTCAGTTACATCAATTCTACGATGCCTGCTTTTAGAACTGTTCGCCTAATTATCTCTGAAATCAGGATGTGCCCCAGGTGGCAGTCACAATGTAGTTACCGCTCCCTGAGTGTCAGGGACCTAGGTCACAGTTGTTCCTATTATTATCACTTCAGTTGAGTTATGAGCTTTGTTGGTTAAAATATTTTAAATTAAATTAATTTAAATCAATTGCTATTTGATGTTTAGAGTGTCCTTTTAAAAGACTAGGTGGGGGCAAAAGCTGATACTGTAAAGTGAATACACATCATTGAAAGGATCTTCAGTCCACATTGTCTTGCAAAGAATAGACCAAGTACTTTACAGATTTAAGAAAAGAAGCTACCCAGAAGCAGACAAAGCTGTATCAGGCTGTTACTGCAGTACATGCAAATTGATTGCTATTATAAACAGAAGAATCTGCCAATGCCGTTGGAAGAGATTAAAAAAAACCCAAAACCTAAAAGTGACTAGAGTCTGGTGTGGTTCCTTTATGTGTCACACAGGAATAATGTTGAGGAAATGCACAGCACATTAACCACAAGTATTTTTGCTTCTGGTGAACGTTCTCATTGGGAAGTATTATGTACCTTAACAGGTGTCACTTAGATTGGATGAAATATGGCATATTAGAGGTTTCTCATCTTTTAAGGGACACAGGCCCCTTCGGAAATCAGATAGATATAGACTCTCACCCAAGAAAAGTGTACCTATCCACATGATCCTGCAATTTTTATACAATTCTAAGGGGCCCAGGGGCCCCTTAAAACATTCGTGAGCCCCAGGTAGAGAAATCCTAGCATACATGCTCAAGAGCCCACTCTACATCCCTCTCTCCTGAGCTTGACATCCCCAGCTGTCACCCAAACAGCTCACGTGTGCCCCACAGGTTTCCCTGGGCTCCAGCCAAGCCTGCTCCTCCTACCTCATCTCGTCTCACCCAGCAGCACCACCAACCACTCAAGCCAGGAACCTGGGTCTCACCTTGGACTTCTCTCCTTCACCCTCCACATTCAGTCACAGGGGCTGGTTTACCCGTGCTTATTTCTCAAGCCCATTCTCTTCTCCCCCATCGCAAAGCTGCCATCATCTCCTATGGAACTACCACTACATGGGAATCGGGCCCTTGCTCCTGGCCACCCAGTCCCCACGCCACATTCACAGTGACCTTTCTGTAAAGACAGCCTGGTCATATTGTCCGTCTGCTTTAAGCCGTCTGGTGCCTCTCCAGTGCTCTCACTTATCACTAGGCTCGCCTACAAGCCCTTCGTAAGACGGTCCCTGACTACCAATCCGGCCGGTCTCTCAGAGCAGACACTCGGCTCTGGCCACACTGAACTTCTCTCTATGCCTTTCCTGAGCCACATAATCTCTGTCTGTCTGTCTGTCTCTCGACCACTCCCCATACTACACAGGGACCACATCTTAGATATTTGCCTCTGTACCTCTAGGCCTTATCAGGGTGCCTGGACCCAGGAGGTGTTTAATGACTGCATGGTGCATTAATCTTAAGGCACATGGTTCCATAAAACACTAACGCAGTATAAATGCGACCGTGAGGCAGAAAATCAGAGTGAGTTCCAGCCCCAGCTCTGTGACCGTGGGTAGGCAGGTCACGGAACCTCTCTCGGCCTCATGTGCACAGCCATGAAAATATCTACCTCAAAGGGTTGTTGCAGGGTTAGACACAGTGTGAACTGGTGGATGTCACAAAAGCAGTACAGTCCTCTAAGGGGCAACCTGGCGGCATGTGGGGCCATTTCAGGTGCAACGTTAACGATCAAGGGCTAGGAAAGCTGGTAAACCTGCAATGCAGGGGACAATCCCCGCACAACAACTTCCCTGTTTCTCATGATTTCCAAATGTTGCACCAGGCAGCCGTGTGTGTGTGTGTGTGTGTGTGTGTGTGTGTGTGTGTGATGGGGGTAGCTGATTATAATTACAAACCCTAGAGTCTAACGCTGTTTTACATAAAACCTCAAAGTATATTTTACCTCATCTTAACGTACACTAAATTTTCCAGAAATGCAGTTGCCATGTACATTGAGGGAAGGCTGTACTCTTTTATTCAGTACTTTACCAAACATTTTTCATTATTTCAGAAAAGCAGGTCGCTAACAGCGATGCCACCCGTGGAATCTGAGTAGCCAATGCAACCCCCTTCCATCAGCCCACATTCACAGCCATCGCACTCATGGTGAGTCTATACTGTTATGTCAGTTAGCTCTACTTTGTCTATGTAAACCATACACAAAAAGGATGGACAGTATTCACTGGAAACCTGGCTCTCTCATCTCACCTCCAAATGATTCATTCCAGGTTGGGGACAGCACCTGCCGACCCCAGGACCTTGTTGGGGTGTCTGAGCATTTACATATTATGAGTTGCTTCGTTTTTGCTTTCCTCTAAAATACAGCTGGGGTATTCTACCGATTTTCTCGTCTGTGTGGGCACATTAGTGATGAATTGTATCTCCGGGTGGTGAACGCGGTGCTCAGATCCTCGTCACACACAAGGGGTGCTGGGCCTGTGGGAGGCACAAGCGGGGGCTTTTGGAGGCCCCGCTGCCAGGGCTGCCATGGAATGGGCACCTGCTTCCTGGTGTTGATCCTATGATGGCCAGCACGCTGTGTCAATCCTAACTGTGCCACAGCATACTTGTGGTTCAGGGTCAAGATCATGTCTGGTTCTGCAGAGTGAGTTATCATCACTCCAATGTTCTCACAGGGGTTCTAGTTCATAACACACGAGGAGTTGTCAAACAGGAAGGAAGACAGCTGCTCCGGAAGCACAGAGCACAGTGTGAGGTCTGGCGGTGCTCCCTCCACTTTCCCAAAACACACCCCTGCTCACGAACCCTCAGTGACTCCGCACTGCCCACGGGACCTCACTCGGGCACTTGCGTGCCCAGTCTCCTGAAATCACCCAGCCGATTGCTTCCCAACCTCCATAGCCCCTTTGACCCTCCCCTCTCCTTACCGCCTCCACTGAAAGGCCCAGCTCGGCCCCTCCATCTGGCTGTCCTTTAAAGGGAAGCTCCCATCCCACCTCCTCCAGGAGGCCTTTCCAGACCACTCTGGGCCATGATAACTTCCTGATTCAGACTCCATACCAGTGACGATGACATTATTTGACAGTCAATCTATACAACAAAATCATGTTTATTATCTTCAGGTGAGTGAATCCAATCTTACTGTCTCAGTAGACTGAGAACTCTTTTAAGTGGGAGAATGGGTTTATGAAAATGACAAGCAATAAAAGAAAATCAATAGTGATTTGCGTGTTTATTGTGCAACAAGTGTCATGCGGGTATTTACATGCATCACTTCACGTAAGCCTTCTGGCAGCCCAGTGACAAGGGTGCTTTTATTGCCCCAGGTGAAGGCAGGGGAAACAGCTCAGAGGAAAGCAGTGTCTATGCCCAAGGTCATGGTGGAGGCAGAGCCGCGTTTCAGACCCATGTCCGCCCAGCTCTGCTCTCTTCTGCCCATCCACTTTCCTGTTGCCCACCAATGGTGCCGGGCACATGGGAAGCACTCAGACTGGTGGGTGGGTGAATGTTCACCCAGGCAAGGGAGGGACCCAACACTTACCTAGGGCTCCACATTACACCGGTGAGAAGAAAACTGGTTTGGGAGTCCACCTCGACAGACCTAGGTTCAAATCCTGATTATTCCACTAGCTGTATGACCCTGTGCACATCTCTTACCTCTCTGGGCCTCAGTATCTTCATTTATAAGGTGGGTTTGCTAACACTCATCAGACAGTCTGTTGTGGAGGTGAAATTAAATAATGAACATAGATTACTGAGCCAATGTTGGGCACGCAATAGGAGCTCTGTAAATGGTGTCTCCTCAGCTCACAAGGAAAGGCCCAAGCTTTGAACCTGGGTCCATAGCGTCAGTGGCCCCCTCCCCATCTCGCCGCAGCCCCCTGGACCTGTGATCACCTCCATTTGCTTCTCATTCTCAGAAAAATGTCTTGTACCTAGAGCTGCACATGGGATCACGCACAATTCCTATCGACCTTGCTTCATTTTACACTCCTTTCCCTTAAGATAGGTTTTTCCCTCTCCTGTTTCCTTGGCCATGGGTGTGTGTGTGTGGGGGGGGGGGGCGGAGGGCTTGGTTGTTTACTGCCAGGAAGTACTTTGGAACTTTCACCTCAATCAATCAAACAAGTCCTAGCACATGATACACATCACATACTTGTTGACTGACTGAATTAACCAACAAGGGACATGTTCCCAGCACCTACCATGTGGCTGACTCTAGGGACAAAGAAATGATAAGAGCCCCTGATGGGCAACGGATGCTCACCCCACATATATAAAGGGGAAGAAAGAGCGGGGAGAAAGGGAGAGACGCAGGAGGGGAAAAGGGTGTGGCCAGCTTTTGGCCACTGCACATGGTTCCTTTCCCATGGAATCCCCTTTCTCCTCTGCCTTTGGGTAATTAATAACCATCCATACCTCATGGTCAGCTTGGATGTCACTGCCTCCCCGGGACCAAGTACCTTTATCCCAGGCACAGGGATGTTTTGTAACTGTCTGTTTACTTGTCTACTTTCATTCTAGCCTCTAAACCTGTTTAGAATAGATATTTGCGGTCCTGGGCACAGGACAAGAGTAATAAATATTTAACTCTCAGGGTAAGAAATCTCCCCAGGCCCGTACACACGGCAGTCATGAGACAAGGAGAGGCAAACTCAGGGCAGTTGGCTGATGGTGCCTGCAAGAGCCATGGGGGGTTAAGAGAAGGCCCAAAAGGATGAGAGTGGGAGGAGCCAGACAGCAAGGTGGGGTGGGAAAACAGTGGATGAGGCAGCAGGAGCTGGGGGCAGGCCGCAGGCTGCTAATCACCTGCCAATGAACCCAGCGGGGGACATGCCTTAAAGGGGAGAGAGCAGGAAGGCAGGCCTGAGGGAAGCATTGTTTGGGGTGAGTGAGGGGCTTAAAAATCTCCCGCATTCAATCCTAATATTTCCCAAATGCCAAGATAGGATGTGAGTAAGGCCTTCAATCATGGGAAAGCCATCCAGATGCAGGGGAGGGGGGCGGCGCGGGCAGGGGAGGGAGCTGGCGGGGGTGGGGGGTGGGGGGTGGGGGTGGGAGGCAGGTAGTGGACAAAGATTTTTCTGGGGGGATAAACAGGCAATTCTGGTAGGTTTCACACCTTTTAACCTTCCTAACAAAATGATCTCCCATAGGTAAGGCAAACTATATGAATAAAATATTTCCTTTAGCATTTTTAGTGATGGGAAAAACTAGATATCCTGAGTCCAACAGTCATGGAATAGCTGATGATGTCATGGGATATTTAATCTATGGAATTTAAAAATCACCTTTTGGCGAAATAGGTGGAAACGCTGTGTGATGGACTATTAAGTGAAAAGGGTAAAATATTGAAGTCTATCCTGTTATGATCCAATGAGGTACGAACTATGGTTATCCGTGTATAAGGATCAGAGGGCAACATGTGAACAATTTGGGGAGGCTATTCTCTTGTTTCGAAATAGCTGTTACAGTACTGTCTGGGCAATTTTTAAAAATTGGAGAGCTCCTGGAGAGTTCTGAGGGTAGGTCACGCAATGAAAGCCATGGTGAAGGAACTGAGTCTGGCAGCTGGAGCTAGCAGCCCGGACCTGGGCAGGGAGCATGGCAGGGTGAATGGCTGTGCCACCCGTCATCCAGGTGTGAGGCGGGGCACATCTGAAGGTGCTAGGAAGGCTTGGAAACATGCAAGGTAGCTAGGCTACAGTCCCCATTCATTCAAACATGCGTCTCTGTGTTGCCGTGAAGGTTTCTGGAGATGTGCTTCAGGGCCATCATCAGGTGACTTTAAGTAAGGGGGGTTACCCTACATGATCTCGGGGGGCCCGATTCAATCGGGTGCAAGGCCTTGTGAGCGGAACTGAGGTTTCCCTACTGAAGAACTGCAGCCCGTGGGCAACGCTGTCGGCTCCTGCTGGCGAGTACTAGCCTGCCCTACGGATTTCAGATGTCCAGCCAGCCCCCACGATCACCGTGTCCCCATACTCAATGTCTTAATACACACCTCCTGCTGGTTCTGCTCTCTGGATGGATGCTAACTGACAGGTGGCAGCGGGCGTAGGGAAGAAGCGGGGCATCTAGCAGGCACTCGAGAGGAAGACAGTGGCTCTCTGTCCACTCTGACTGCCCTGGAGCGAGCTGGCCAACTGCCTCCATGCTGACAGCAAGCAGGTGCCTCCGCCACATGCGAGCCCCCTGCTGAGCCATCTGGCTGCATTCTGCCCATTCGGCCGGGGCTCCCGTCACTCACTGCTTCCCCAGACACATCTTTGGGCCTTTGCTCCTCACTGCTTCTACCACATCCATCAGAACTGGCCCACACATCACATCACCCCTGCCTGGGGCATCCTGGGTGTGCTGACCCCGGGCCCTCCTCCCCTCCAGCTGCCATCCCCACCCCCACCCTGACTCAATCATTCTCTCACTAGTGGCACCGGCACAGGCCCCCCTACCTGTCACTGCGCTTGTCACGCTAACCTTGACAGAAGGAGAAACTGAGGCCCAGAGGGATGAAGTGATGTGAACAACCAGAGAAGGTCACGATGCCTACACTACACACTATAGCCGGCAAGTAGTGGGACAGGACTGGCTTCGTTTTCTTTGCACAATACGTAAGGGCGGGAAACACAGCTAACAAGCCTTTTAACTGTCCCCCCTGGTGCCTAGCATAGTGCTAATATTCAGTAGGCACAAAAGAAATACCTCGCTCATCTCTGGCTCAGTCCTCTGGCAGCACTGCACTAGGTCTTGACACATTGAGTGCAAAGCCGGTGCCCATGTCCCAGGGAGACCCAGGCGCGTGGGGTGGGGGTGGGGGCGCCACACAGTGCCAGGTGCCTGAGGTGTTCTGTAAGCGTTAACACCGCCCCCAACACATACACCAGGGCCCCTTTCAGGGCTACTACAGGCCTTCTCAGGAGACAGCCAGCCCTGCAGGACCCCTCCCACCCAGCAGCCACTCCGACTTTGGGGGGCCTTTGTGCTTTAATAAAGATGGTATCACTTAGCTGCAGAGCTTCCCTCCTTTCCAACCTTCCTCGCTGCCAGGGTTCCCGCTAAAGGTGAAACGCTGTCATTCAAGGCCAAAGAAAGAGCTGAATCAAGATGCTAAACTCTTTTGACTTAATGTGACAATCTATGGTTCTCCCCGAACCACAGTTGGGTGAGAAGTGTGCCGAACTCAGCACAAAGGGCCCCTGGGCGGCTGCGGTTTGGGGTGTCCTCGGGTTCTGGGGATCTCCCCGCAGCCGCGTGGGCTCTCTGCATGCATCTCATGGACGCTCTAGTTTCCTCTCTGAATGCAGACATCAGCCGGCCCAGGACAGCCCTGCCACCAACGCCGCTCCCTGCTTGCTTCAGGCTGCAACAAAGGCCACTTGAGGGCCGGGAGACAGCACTGCCCAGTTCCTTTCCTGGGCCTCTTCCCTTTCACACATCTTTCCCTTTTATTCCCCTGCCCCCTTCACTCCTGCTTTATGCCTCATTGAATCCATTAGACACTTTATAGGGTGCTCCTGAAGAATAAATTTTCTGTGTGGGGCTCCTGATGGTTTCCCTGCTGGCAGCTCCAGCACGCCTTGGTGGCAGTTGGGGGAGGGAGAAAAAGGCACACTCTCAAGGGAGGAGCCTCCAATGGCCCCTCCAGGCTCCATCTCCATCTGGCAGCTCTAGGCCGGCTGGCTGGAACAGATACCCTCACCTGCCAAGGGGCCCCACCCTGTCCCTCCCTGATCCCCATGGGCTCAGGTCCCTCATGATCTTAGGGACAAGCAGTTTAAGTCCTGTAAACTTTTGTTTTCTCATCTGCAGAGCTGTACTCTTCTCATAGGGTTGTTGAAAAGACTCAATGGGTTAATATAGTTAAGGGCTTCAGAACAGGACCTGGGGCAAACTAAGTGCCACTTAAGCATTTGCTTTACTATTATCATCATGCAGATGATACCGCTGTTTAAGAGTCCTTGTGCCACCTCCAATGCCTCTACTTCTTGGTGAATGAAGGGACAGAAAGAAAAAAATCAATTCAAGGCTATTTGCAGCTGTTTCTGTGTGAGTGAGTGAGTGAGTGTGTGTGTGTGTTTTCCTGCCTTGGTGTCCTGAAGCTCTGAAAGGAATGAAAAACAGAGCCCTAAAGCAGTGAAAAGGCAGGATTCTTCTTAAAATCCCAGCTAATCCTGCAGCTTCCTTTAAAGTGGCAATAGGAGGAGGTGGGGAAGGGACCAGAATTGTTCTTGTAGCACCCTCCCCTCCCAACCACTGCTCCTGGAGACCAGGAAACAAGGGGCAAAAATCCATAAATCAGCCACGGAGAGGAGGACAGAAGAAACCAAGCAGAAGCCAGCTGGGGAGGTAGTCGGGCAGCATGAGGGGGCGCTCTGACCATCTGGAGGACAGGGATGGCTGCCCCAGAGGGCTGGGCGAGCCACCCCCCTTCAAAAGTCAAAGGACAACCAGGTCACCTGGGCAGCAGCAGGTCCCTCAGAACAAGGATGCCACTCCAAAAGGCGTCTCTGATCTGACTACTATTCCACTTCCACCCCTGCCCTGATCACCTGCTAACAGGGCTCCCATGGCCTCTCTGTCCCCTACCCATTCATTCACAAGCAACCAGGGCAGCTTTTAAGGATGAAGATGAGATCATGCCACCTCTGCTTAAAAACTTTCAGTAGCTCTCCATTTTGCACTTAGAATCAAATCCCCGCCCTTTCACCATGCCCTGTGCTCTCTGACCCCTGCTGATTTCCCTGCCTTATCGTGTGTCACCGTCAGGTCCATCGGGGCCCCAGTGTGCTTCGCCCCTCAAACTTACCAGGTCCTTTCCACTGGAGAACTTCATATGTGCTGCTCACCCGGCCATCCCTTCCCACCCTTCCCATCACAGATGGAGGGCTCTCCTCAGGGAACCCTTCTCTGACCCCGAGGGATTCCGGGGCCCTCGTTCTTCTCTCTCACAGCCCCCCTTCTCCCATTCACCGCATTTCTGTGGCTTGTTCATTCTCCACCTCCCCCACCAGGCTATAGCTCCACGGTCTGGCTTCACTCACCACTGAAAAGAACCCCAGCCTGATGCTTGCCACATAGTAATTGAGCAACAAACACTGGGTGAATGAAAGAATGGATGAGTGAGTGAGCAAAACATCCATAGCATGTGAGCTTTTGGATACAAGAAAAAGCACATTTGGGGGCTGAAAAGGCTGGCGTGAGGTTTGAAGGATTCTTCAGAAAAGCTTCCCATTGCAAACCACCACTGTAGCTTTTCAGTGTTTGGAACAGTCCTGGCTTTGGGTGACAGCAGTTTATGTGCTAGTTTCTTAGTAAAGGCAAATATTCTACATGAATGAGTTTCATAGATTAGAGATCCACAGACCTCTGTGAAGGATCAGACAGGGAATAATTTAGGCTTTGTGGGTCACACACTCTCCGTTCCAACTACTCAACTCTGCTGCTGCAGAAGCACAAAAGCAGCCACAGACAATGCGTAAAGGACTGGACGTGGCTGTGTTCCAATAAAACTTTATTTACAAAAACAGGTCATAGGCCGGATTTGGCCCTCAGGCCACAGTTGGCCAATCCCTGGTCTAGACACTAAGGCCTACCAAAGCCACAAGAGGAGAATACAGTAGTGACCAATTCTTCCAGTCTTCAACAAACATGGACAGCAGGTACTGGGAATTTCACAATATCATATCACTGCTGCACATGCCGTCATCCGATAAAACAGAATAAAGACTGGGTGCCTTGAATTTTTTTGAAATGGTAGTTTCATAGATAAAAAGCATTTCATTTATATCATTCAACAGGTCACAAACAGGAAAGTCTAAGGGCAATTTTCACTCTGGAGGTGCTGGGGAGCTATGAAGGGCCCCACATTTGTTGAATGTGTGGTTGGGTGGGTAGACGGATGGACAACAAACATGGAGAGGACAGAATGTTTACCAGATTACAAAAATAGACATGGTCAATACTTGGATGAGACATAAAGGGAGATGTCAAAAATGACTTGGGTTCAGGCTTATGAGATCAAGGGGAGGAGCTGGTGGCAGAGATGGGCAAGGTGAATTTGGTTCATGAATACAAATACAAGAACAGAGCAAAACTAGTCTTTTGGACATCCACATGCAAAAAAAAAAATTAATCTACACACAGACCTTACATCCTTCACAAAATTAACTCAAAATGGATCATAGAACTTAAATGTAAAGCATAAAACTACGAAACTCCTAGAAGATAACATAGGAGAAAACCTAGGTGACTAAGTTGGCAATGACTTTTTAGATGCAACACCAAAGGCACAATCCAGGAAAGAAATAGTTGATAGTATGGACTACATTAAAATTAAAAACTTCTCTGTGAAAGACAATGTCAAGAGAGTGAGAAGACAAGCCACAGGCTGGAAGAAAACGTTTGTATTAATGAAAGGCACATCTGATATAGGACTATTAACCAAAATACAAAAAGAACTCTTAAAACTCAACAAGAATACAAACAATGGGCCAAAGACCTTAACAGACACCTCACCAAAAATATATAGACGGTAAATAGGCACATGAAAAAGATGCTCCATGTCATATGTCTTCAGGGAAATGAAAATAAAAACAAGAATGAGATACCACATGGCACCTATTAGAACGACCAAAATCCAAAACACTGACAACACCAAATGCTGGTTAAGATGTGGAGCAACAGGAACTCTCACTCACTACTGGTGAGAATGCAAAATGGTACAGATACTTTGGAAGGTGGGTTCGTACAAAACAAAATATACTTTTACCATACGATCCAGCAATCATGTTCCTTGGTATTCACACAAAGGAGTTGAAAACTTACGTCCACTCAAAAACCTGTGCACAAATGTTTATAGTGGCTTTATTCATAGGTGCCAAAACTTGGTAGCACCCAAGATGTTCCATAGGGGAATGGATAAATAAATTGGTATATCCAGACAATGGAATAGTACTCAATGGTAAAGAGAAATGAGCTGTCAAGCCATGAAAAAGGCATGGAGGAACCTTAAATGCATAGTACTAAGTAAAGTAAGCTAATCTGAAAAGGCTACATATTGTATGATCCCAACTATATCACCTATGGAAAAGGCAAAACTAGAGAGACAATAAAAAGATGAGTGGTTGCCAGGGGTTATAGAAGCGGGGAGGTGAACAGGCAGAGCACAGAGGATTTTTAGTGAAACTATTCTGTATTATACTGTCTGTCATGGTGGATACATGTCATTATACATTTGTCCAAACCCACAGGATGTACAACATCAAGGGTGAGCCGTAATATAGGCTGTGGACTCTGGGTGATGGTGATGCATCAATGTCAGCCCATCAGTTATAACGAATGTGGAACTCTGGTGTGAGATGGTGCTAATAGGGGACGCTAAGCATGTGTGGTGGGGGCAGGAGGCAGATGAGAAATCTGTACTTCCTGCTCTATGTTGCCATAAACCTAAAAATGCTCTAAAAAAATTAAGTTTTTTAAAACAAGCAAACAAAAACCAAGGACACAAGAGAAATCTCAAAGATGTCTTCATGTTCTGGTCACTTGATTTCAATGGTTTGTTTTCCAGTTATCCAGAATGAAACTGGTTCACCATCCAGAAGATGACAAGTTGTAAACAGCCTAAAAGTTGCCCCTGAAGAAAGCAAGTAGTTCAGATCTTCCCTTTTCTCAGGATTTCATAGAGTCAAGAAAGGTTTTTATTTATTTTTTGAATCCAGCTGTTTGGAATTACCAATAGTGTCTAAGGAAAGGAAGAATAACTAAATCTGCAGCAATGCACTGGGGCAGGGAAATCAACAGTTTTCTGAGCACCTACTGTGTGCTCAGAATTACGATCGATGTGTTCCCATTGAACCTTCACATGAACTCCGAGCTGGAGGTATTAGAACAGACGAGGACCAGGCCTAGGGAAGGCGGAGAGACCCAGGTGTGAATCCCAGCTTTGCTCCTGGCAAGCGGGGTGGCCTCGGACAAACCTTGCAACATCTCTGGGTCTCCACTTCCTTATTTATAAAATAGGGTTTGGACTTAAAAATCAAGAAGCCTCCCAATTCTGACATGCTACATTCTAATAGTCCAGAGCCAGTTCTCAGCCATTAGGATCACCAAGTTCCTAGGATCCGACTCTCTACCTGTTCTATTGTTTAATGCTGGCACTAAGGCACTGATTGCAGTTGCTTATCTGTCTGTGCCAGCTCTACTAGGCTGCATGCTGTGCAGGGACAAGACTATCAACCTCCTTTCCACTGTGTCCCCGCACCTTGCTGGGTGCCCCAGGCACAGGGGGAATTCATTCATTCCACACACGGTGAGTCAGCAACAGCTACATGACACCTTGCTACTTACGGAGGCTGGCACCTAGTGAGTGTCTCTGCAGCCCCGAGCAGCTTCTTCTGAGGGTAGCAGCTGCTTGCTCTGACCCTGGGGAGATCCTGAGCGCTGCCCTCTGTGATGTCGGAGATAGTAGAGCACTAGAGGAGGGCCCAGGAGAAGATGGAGTGGAGGGCACCTATGGGGAGACGCTCATGCCGGTGCAGCTTTGGGGCCCATGCATTGCCCGCTGGGCCACTGGAGTGTGCTGCTGGACCTTCATCTGTGGCTGTGTCACAGCCTCAGCAGGGGTCTACTTATTTGTGACCTGATCCGAAATCCCCACCTCGACAGCCACCTGCCCAAAGGTGGAGCCTGTAACATCTGCCTCCGGGAACATGCTCGCTGAACTGAGTTCAAGTCGAGGTTAGAGTTATTACTTTGGAGATAGAAGGCAACTAGAACTTTTTCTTGAACGAAGTTTCAGAAATTTCTGCTGAGGTCTGAGGACGGACAATAGGCTGGAATTCAATCAGGACCTGAACAATAGTGGGAAGATAGGGTTCTCCTTCCTTGAACAGCTTCATAAAAGTGGCCCTGGCCAGGGTCCAGCAGGCAAGAGGTAGGGCGACCTCTGCCCACTCAGGAAGACTCAAATGATCCCATGTTTATTTTTAGCTATTTTTGTACACAACCCCAAAAAACCTTTGGATACTGGGCTCATGTCCAAGGTCAGGTGAGAATTAATCAGTGACAAAAGCATGAGACCCTCTCCTGAAGAGCCCATGTGCCAATGCAGGAACCCCAGGCCTCCTGAAACTTAGATTTGACCCATAGAACCTCATCATTTATAAATAGCTCTAGTTCCCGATCTGATACTTGATATTTATTCGCTTTGTGAGCTTGGACAAATTCCTTCCCCTCTCTGAGCCTCAGTTTCCTCATCCATAAAACAAGGTGGGGGTGGGCCAGATGGTCTCTAAAGAGTCTCACAGCAGCAGCAAACCACAGCTCATCCTGGATGCTAACCCTGGCCTTGGGCATGGAACATGGGAAGAGCCTTTGAAACCCAGCCTTCAGGAAACTGCTGAATTGGCTCTTCTGATTTCAGTGTTTCCCTTAAAAACACATTCAGATCCAGCTGCAACCAACTACTACTGAGCACCTACTGTGTGTTAAGCTAGCTCATTAACTGCCTGGTGAGAACCAGACCATAAAACAATTGTCACTGTCTCCATGTCATAGATGACAGGCATGAGGGTATGCTTACCCAGAGCATGGGCTACTCGGTCACCAAGGCTTGGGCTTAATCCTGGTCCTCTGCTTCCTACCTATGGGTCTTTGAGCAACTTACTTAATCCCTCCAAGCCTCAGTTTCCTCATCTGTAAAATGAAGATAATGCTAGGCCCCGCCCCCCCATTTCATGGGGCTGTTTCCAGGTCTGATTAGAATGGGCACATGAAGTGCTCAATCACTATTGCCTATTACTACTTATAAGGACTACTTATTACTACTGCTATCATTACCGTTTCTAGTAGAGATGAGAAAACGCAGGCTCAGGTGTGTGAAAGGCCATCACTCAGAACACCACAACAGAGTTCTAAATTTTAATCAAGTCCATGGACAGCCTAGGTGGGTGAGTGCTGAGGTACAAAGTCGCCATGTCCAGTGGCCAGGCAACTCAACCTCTCAGTCCCAGGTTCTCATTATATCTCCCAGTCTGTGGGATTTCATGTGCTAATACAGGTGAGGAGCCCCTGGCAGAGTGTGGAGTGAGAAAGACGCCTCAGAGGACAGCTCCTCCCTTCCTATATGCCTTCACTGAAACCTCCAAGAATGTAGCCTGCCTTTCTACATTCTGCTCCTGCATTAGAATTCTCTGAAAAAAAAAAAAAAAATCTCTAACACACAGGCTCAGTGGCCCAGCCAATGGCAAGTGGCCCCACTGTGAGACTAAGCTTTCTCCTGAGGGCTGAGGGAACCACGCCATGGCCCACGTCCTGGGCCTGAGTTCAAGTCTACATGTGCATGTGGACAATCCACGCACATGTATGCACCCAAACCTCCTCCAAGCGGCCTTACCCGCGACCACATACGACGCCAGCCAGCAACCTGCTGGCCTCTGCACCAACTCCCGGCCTTGTGGCAATCATAAGAGAAGCAATGTTAACACCAACCACGGCATTGCCCCCCTTCTCGGTACGGCTCCCAGTGCACTTTCACTGTTCGCTGGGTGGGGCAGAGGCTGTATTTTATTCTCTTTAGAGACCCACTGAGTAATGCTAGGCACAGGGTAGATATTCAGAAACTATTTCTTAGCTGAATAAACTTTATCTTTGGAACAAGATTTTAAAAAACCAGCATTGCTCAGCACTTACGATCAGTTACACACCCTGCTAAGCACTGAACATGGATCCTTGCATTTCCTCCTCACAACCACCCCATGAGGCAAGCTCAGGTATCAATCCCTGTTTTGCAGAAAAGGAAACTGAGGCTCAGAGAAGTTAAGCGACGTGCCCAAGGTCCTGGCTAGCGAGCGGCAGACCTGAGATGTGAATCCTGACTCCAGACCCTGGTTCTTAGCCGCTCTCGTCACTTCCCTCCTCTTTCGCCAGAGCGAGGGCGGGGAGAGAAACGACGTGTACGCAGTCTGAAGTAGATCAAGCATGCAATGATTTTTGTACTTGGAAAACCAGAAAAATCCTATTGCCATTATGATACAAAGGAACACGCGTCTCCTGTACTCAGGCACATTCATGATCACTTCCTAGTACACCCTCAGCTTCCGTATAGCCCATAGCACGGGGCTTGCTGCTGCCTCTTCCGTGCCCTCCTAACTTCCCTCCTGTAGGCCCACCCCTCTCCAACATTCTAGCAGTTTCCTCTTGATCCCACCTACAACTGTGGAGCTGAGGGGACCATCTTTTGTAAAACGGCTCAGAGTTGTTAAGTTCCTCTTTTCTTGGAAGTTTTATTTGCAGCCCCTGCCCCAGACAGTAGCTTACAGTAAAGTTTATGAGTGACTGTCTACCGGAAGCAGGCAGGCAAGGAGTGATGGGATCAGGGTGGCCCAGAAAAACGTCATTTTCCTCTTTTCCACAAAGCAAAATGAGTAGCACAAACGAGGAAACAAATGGCACTGATGCTCAGCCACAGGATGCAGGGCAACAAGGAATGGCGGAACTGTGGCCAATCAAGTACCTTTGAAGGAGTGGCTGCTGCCCAGCCCAGCCTCATTCATCCTTGGAGGTATGCAAATTCAATGTTGACAAATCTTTCAGCCTTCCATGGGATGCCAGAATCCTATTTCCTTCTTCCACACGGAATTTCCTAGTTTCTGAATGTTGGCAACTAATTCTTTCCCTTCGTTTCCTTTAAAAATAAAGCACGAGTGGGCTGGATTTGGCTCTGAGCTACACGTTACAATCTCTCCTTATCCCTGTGGCTGGACAGCTGTGCTCGCCAGACATCCCTGTGCTCCCCGACATTTCCCAGCCTCCTTTGCAGTTAGGTGAGGCTGTGCCTCGGGTTCTGGCAACAGTCAGGCGTGGAGGAACCGTGGTGACTTCCAGGGCAGTTAAGAGCCACCGTCTCCTCCCATTTCTCTTTGCCAACAAGGTGTCAACCCTGGAGGCCATGTGGTACAGAGGGCAAAGCAAGGCAACAAAGATGGCAGTGTCTGCCCTTGCAGACTCCCGGCAGCTGAGATCTTGGGGTCTGCCCGGTGAGGCAATCCGTATTACCTGCACTAGTACACACCTGGCGTGCATGTCTTAATTACAAAAACCAACACGCTAGTAGTTGAGCATTTTCTGGTTTTCAAAGCACCTTAACTCTCCTTTTCTGATGTGACTCTCCACTCAGTAAGAAGGCAGGTTCAAGCTTTGTTATTTCACAGATGAGCAAACTGAGGCTCAAGGCAGAAGCGAATAGCCCTGACCTGTGCGGCAAATAAGTGGTGGACTGGGATTCTAGCTCTGGGTTCCTGAGTGCACTCCCTGTCCAGTGCTTCTCCTAGCTCCTAACTTAAGAGCTGGTCGTTACAACATAAGCTTCCTGGCACCCTCTGGGTCACCTGTGAGCTCGTACTCTCCCCTGCACGTGGCCAGTTGCTTGAAGATGCGCCTCCTTACCTTTCCCGTGGACTTGGTCCCCTTCCAGATACAGAAGTAGCAGATGGTCCAGGCTGCCAGGAGACACAAGGCCAGCTCCCAGCGGAGGTTCCCAATGTGCTCGATCCCATCAGAGATGGCCAGGACCCGGCGCCTACAGAAGGGAGGGCCAAGAGTCACAGGGGCTGGAGATGGTTCACCCCAGCTGAAGCTTGAGCAAACTATGCAGAGGGGCAGGGACGACCGGCTCACTCATTCACCCACCCCCCACCATTCACCCAGCATCTTCTCTGAGCCAAACCCAAGGCCAGGTGTGGGGGCCTCAGAAAGGAACAACGGCTAGCCCCTGCCTTCATGGAGTCACTCCATGGGGGAAAGAGGGCCCAGTTAGCAGATGGGTTACAAGGCAGCATGGTAAGGGCTATGATGGAAGGGCCTTTGGGAACACCAAGAAGCCCCTAGCCTACCTCAGGGTCCTGGGAGACCACGGCACTGTCCACAAATACTCTAGGTCCCTCTCTCAGGGGAGATCATATGCCCTGGCCTGCTGAACTCAAGGGTGGCCACTGGACTTGCTTTGGCCAAATGCATCTGTGTGCCTTGGACAGAAGCTTTCAGAGGCAGGTGGTGTGGTTCATCATGTCCCCTATTCCCTACTGTTGCTGTCATGACAGGAGCATGCGTCAAGATGGGGCCTCTAGGAGCCTGAGTTTCAGAGTGCCTACACGAGCCCTACTGCCACTCCGTGTCAGAGATGTTGTGTGAGGAATAAATGAGCTTCGTTGCTTAAGCTACAGAGATCTTTGGGGGCGTTTGTTACTGCAGCAGAAACCAACCGACTCTGACTGCTGCAGAGGGCCAGGGAAAGTTTCCTGGAAGAAGTGATATTTGAGCGAAACTGTGAAAGATGGTGGAATTTAGCCAGGAGAGGGAGGGATAAAGATTGTTTTAGGTTGAAGGAATAGCATGAGCAAAGGACAGAAAAGAAAGCATGGGATATTTGGGGAATGCTGGAGCACAGGAGTCAGGGGGAAAAACAGGAGTGCTAAACAGGCATCATCGGGAGCCTTGAGCAGCATGTTGGTGGGGAGGGGTGTCGGAGCGCCCAGGCCACAGCAGAGGGAGAACCCTGGGGTGTGCTGACCCAGTGCCTCCAGCCACAGCCTTCCCTCATAACCCATCCATTCTTCAGGGCTGACACAGGCCTGGCTCCCGGAGCCCATGCCTGGGGTTTGTGTTTCTTTAAAGTCAAACCCGCCACGCTCCATATTGTGCAGAACCATGGCACCAACACAAACCCCCTCCAAACTTGCTCCACGAGCCCCATCCCTGCTGCCAAACCACCCCCATCAGACCACGCCAGTCGCCTCAGCACTCTGGGAACGGCCTTGGAGAAAGCAGCTCCCATCCCACCAAGCGTGAAAGCCTCCCTCAGTGTCTGTCTCCCTGGGAATCCACTCAGGGCCTGATTCTGCATTAATTACTCGGTGACACCAATTAGCACTGGTCTGCAGGCTCCCTTCAGCCCCAGCCCCCACAGGAGAAATCAGGCAGGCCCCAAACAAAATCAGGCTGTGTGAGGCCACGGGTCTGCTCAAAAGGCAACCAGGAACAGCCACTCAAAACAGGCATTTACTGAGCACCTACTTGTGCCAGGTACTACATTAATACTGGGGTACTAAGGATAAGAAGGTACACAGATATACATGGCGTGGGTCTGGCCCTCAATTAGGATAAGCTGGACAAAAAGAAGTTATTTGAGAAAGAATGGAGACAGCCATATAGTTACAACAATGACTTTATTCACTTCTTATGTCTTGGCAGCCTCTGGCTTTAATTCATTTCAAAACATAGGCCTTACGATGGTGTAGGCTGCAGCCCCTGCTGCAGTGGGCTGCCATAGGCTACAGTGAGCGGCCGGCAGCCAGCGTGAGCTGCCAATAGCCGCGGTGAGCGACCATCCAGAGGCGGGCGACCCATCTGCCTCACCCGGGAAGAGCGCAATGACGATACCAACATGGGCCAGGAAGCAATGTCCTCCACAACTAGACTGAAGAACAAAAGGACAGCAACTTGTCTGTTCCCCTTCCCTGGTTCCCCAACACTGTTCCCCTCCCCCAATTCCCCAATAAAATTTTTAAAAAATAACTACAGGCCTTATTAAGTGAAACCCTAAAGACTACCTGTTATTATAACAGAGCAGCGGGCCCCAAAGCCTGGTCCTTGTGGGATGCTTGCCAAAAAAACCCCCCAAAATCCTGCTGCACTCCAATCCCAGACCCATGGAAGGCCAGATCCTTGCAGAATGGCCCCTGGAAGCTCCATTTTGCCACATTTCCCCAAGGATTGCTCGAGTGCGATAAGCCTTGAACACCACAGGAGTACAGTTTCTTGGCAATGAAGGGGTGACCTACCAACTCCACCCGGACAGTGTTCAATTTTATTTGGGGCATGCGGGGGAGAGGACTTGTGGAAGGAGTCAGGGGTTCTTAGACAAGCTGCCAAAGGGATGGACTTCCTCTCTGGAGAAATGTCCTGGTGCACTCACTCACCCCCAACATTCTGCAGGAACTTCAGGGTGCTTATCACCCCCCTTGGCTCCAAATTAAGGGCCTTGTAGATGGCATATACCCAGCATCTCACAAACTGCCCACCAAAGTGTCCCTGAAAGCCCATCAGCTGGTGAATGAGAAGGGACAACTCAGAGCAGAAAAGAAAGTGGGCCACCGCAGACGGAAACGACCTGGGTGTGCTCTGTCCCAATCCATTCCAGCCTCTGAATTTTTCATGAAAGAAACACTTACACAAGGTACCCAGCTAGCAGGGGTACATGTGTACGTATGTATGTACGTGTATGTACACACACCCACACGCCTTCTTGTTGATGTAGCTGTTTTCTGCACCAGGAATTTGAAAGCTGGAAACAACACAGGGGCAGAGGGAGAAAGAAGAGGGCAGAGCAGCCAGGAGTGAGCTGGCTTAGGTCCTCTCTTGTCCACATTTTGGATGATGCAAACTTTTAAGTCATGCAGCCTCCTCCGGCGCCCTCTCGCTTAATTGAACAATCTAATTCCCAGAATGGGAAGCAGATTACTAAAAGCTACGCAGGGTGAATTGCTCTTTTGTTCCACCAGACACTATTTGAAAACATCCTCAAACTATTTTCTTTATAGATATTACCAGCACTGACTCTAGCCATGGACCTTGAGTTCCTAAAGAAAGGGGGCTCAGGGGCCAGGTTCTCAGCCTGCAGGGCTGTGGGGTTGTTTTGAAATCCACAAGGGCGGCCTTTGAGAGCGTGGGGGCTGGGCACTCGGCTCCAGGACTTGGAGAAGGTACAGCTCTTCCTGGGAAAGAGCTTTCTTAATGACCCGTCCCCATGAAGCGCTGGGACAGAAGAAAGGTCTGAATAAGGAAGAGTTTGCTGCCAACACCCTGGCAAAAAAAAAAGGACTCAGGACCAGACCTCCCAGCACCATTCAGGGAGAGGGAAATGTTGAAGACTAGTTGGGGCCCTTTGGAGGGATTCATTTACTAGAGTGATATTGTGCACCTACTGTGAGCCAGGCACCAAAGCAGACTCCCCTTGAACAATCCTTTTCAGGCCATGAGAGTAAAATATTTCTGGAGATTTCTACCCAGAGGCTGAAATCTCAGAGCATGGAGGTATGACGCCTGTGCTTCTCCAGCCCCTGGTCCATACAGAGATGGGATGGGTTCAGATCTGGCTCTGCTCTCTCCCAGCTGCGTGGCCCTGGCTAGGAAACGTCACCTCTATGAGGCTCAGCTTCCTCATCTGTAAAATGGGACTGATCATACCTCCCTTCTATGGGTTCTCAAGCATGAACTCATCTGCCCCTCTCAACAATCCTTGAGGTAGGTACAATTAGTATCATCATTTCAAAGACAGAAACACTGAGTTACAGAGAGGTTAATAACTTACCCAAAGTCATATCACAAGCATCAGAGCTAGGAACTGAACCCAGGGATCCTGGCTCCAGAGCCCACACTTTCAGCCTCAATGCTATCCTCTAGATTCGCCCATAACACAAAAATCACCGCCTTCCTCTCTGCTTTATAAACTAGAGCTGTGGTAAATATACACCTAAAGCTCCCTTCTGCGTCTTTGTGTGCCAGGCGAAAGTGGTATAGAGTATGTGTCCTTCGTGCACTTACTAACTTATATAAGCAATATTTATTAAAGTACCTTCAGTGTGTCAGGAACTGTGCTACCGCCCGAGTCCCTGAAGAGCTGGGGGCTAATGAAGAAGGCAGGTGAGTAGACAGAGCAGGGTGTGGAGAAGATCATGACAGAGAAAGGCGGGGACCCTCACTGGGGATCTGGCCAATATCAGGATGTTGAGGCGGAGGTGGGTCCTGGAGGGTAGGAGGATATCGCGTTCCTGCACAACAGAGCAGGTGGGAGTGGAGAAGGGACGGTGAAGAGTTAAGAAAGAAAGAGACAAGATATAAGAGAGAAAAATGCAGCTGGGCCAGGGGACCCCAGCCTCCTGGACTGGAGCCCCGAATCGGGCCTGACTCTTCCTTTTATTATCTTACACATAAGCTAGGGTCAATGTAGCTTCCTCACTCTGGGAGTCTCACACCCAAGAATTAACCTCCAGGCCTAATTTCCCATGTCTGCAAACTGCCATTACCTGAGGCCCCATGAGGTTTTTGTCATGCACCTCTAAGAGACAGAAGCTTCCTCTGCCAAAGCTTACTGATAAGAATGCAGGGAGGACAGGTATTATCACATCAATAGGTCATTTCACAGGCAGACTGCCAGAACCTGAAGCAAGGGGTTTATGCCCCTTTTCTCCTCTCCCTGATTTCTCCCATGGCACTCACTTGCACCCACAGGTACCCACTGGCACCCACATGACCATGTCTGGCTTGGGTTGTCCCTCTCGTGGGATCTTACCCGTCACCGACTAACCAGCCATCCTTTGGTGCCAAACAGGGATATATACAGGAAGCATAATATTGAAGTAATGATCTGTCTTTATGGAGAGGGACATGGGGGCAGACAGGCAGGTTATAATGTGACAGGAGGAGAGTTAGCAAAGAAGAGAGGGGGCATTTGGGCACAGAAAGGCCACCGAGGGCAAAAGCCAGGAGGCTGGAACCAAGGGTCAGTGAGGCAGGACACAGTGTGTCAGGTTCGTGCAGCAGAAGCCAAGGTGAGAGACGGGGGTGAGGTCAGAGCTGGAGAATGAGCAAGGGCTGGACTGTGAGGCACTTTATCTTGGGGGCGATGGAAGCCTAGAATCATAAACAGGGGTGAGACCCCATCAGAAAACTCTCCGGCTGCAGTGGGAAGAATGGACAGAGTGTAAAGGAGGACTGGGACAGGCAGCCAGGACAGAGAATTCTGCCTTTATCTGGATGATCTGGCTGAAGGTAGGGGAACAGCTCTGCAGGGGAACTGGCGGGTTTGAGAGCAGCAGAGGTACAAGGTGGCTGGCCGGCTGCCTGGAGGTGGAAGGAGATCTAGGCTGACACCCTGGCTGTACCTGGATGGATGGCAGGACTATAGCTGAGCAGGAGGGACCTGTCCAGTGGGGTGAAGGAGGAGGTGAAGAATCAATCTTTTAAACAAGGTGATTTTGAGGTGCTTGTGAGACACCCAGGGAGCTGCAATGACCCCCAAGTAACTGGGTCTCTGGGTGCAAAGCTCAGAAAAGAGGTGCAGGGAGCAGATTCAGACCTGAGCCCTTGGCCACCAGGGTGTTCTGGGAGAGCATGAGACTGCCTGGGGAGAGCTGGAGAAGGGGAGGGAGACAGCCTGCAGCACAATACCTGGAACCCCAACATCTACAGAGCAGAGAGAGGGAGGTAGAAGCCCTTGAAGGGGGTGGAGATAGGTGAGCAGAAAGGCAGGGGAGCAGCCGAGAAGGTGGCATCCCCTAACGCAGAAGTGGGGTGCATTCCAGGAGGGGGAGCAGCCCATCTGCCAAGTGCTGCAGAGCAGGCTGGTGAGAGGGAGCATGGCTGTGGGGTTTGGGACCAGGGTGAGGGGGTCGGGGAGGGGGGTGGCAAGGAGAGCTGCTCCCCTGGTGGGGCGGACTTCAGATGGTGTGGGCGGGAAGGAGATGGGAGGTGAGCTCCCGGTGAGGCAGCCCTTTTGGGAAGTTTGGCTCTGGTGGGACAGAGATGGTGGTAGCTGAAGGGCCCACAGAGTACAAGGGCTACTGTGTTTCCCCGAAAATAAGACCTAACTGGAAAATAAGCTCTAGCACGATTTTTCAGGATGCTTATAATATAAGCTCTACCCCAAACATAAGCCCCAGTTAAGATCATCAGGCAGACATGACTGTTTGAATAAATGTAGATTTTTGTACATGAATAAATGTAGATTTTTGGAGCAAAAATTAATAACAAGACCTGATCTTAGTTTCTGGGAAACACGGTATTTTACTCACTTTTGTTTTGTTTTCAGGTTGGCCAGACTGGAATGGTTAATGGGAAAGAGCCAGGAGGGAGGGAAAAGTTTCAATTACAAGAGGGAAAGGGGGATAAGAGAGGAGAGAAGGGGCGGAAGTCCCTGCGACGGTGGCAGGGAAAGAATCCACAGGTGCAGATGTCATTTCTACAGGCACGGGAAGGAGAGTGTCAGGGAGACCAAGAGGTGAGTTTAAAAGCACCTCTGTTCTTATTAAGTGATTCTTAGAGGACTAATATAAAATAATATTGAATGTCAACTATAACTGAAAAAAAACCTGAAAAAAAGAGAAACTTGTAGAGGAAGGAACGAGGTGTTGGCAGTGAGGGGACTGGGGCAAGTGCCACATCTCGCTGCATTTAGATCTCAATGAGAAGGTGTTATCACATCCATTTTGCAGGTGGGCAAACTGAGGCCCAGAGAGGTGAAGTAACTTGCCCAGGTTGGGGCTTGAAACTAGGTTCTTCTGATGGCCCCACACCCCGCTACCTCCCCAGGTACCGGCCCTGGAGACAGAAAGGAGGATGCATGCGGTTCACAGCCTCTCTCCTGTCCTTCACAGCCTGAGAGCAGAGTGGCCGGAACCCCAAACCCTTTCCTCCGGTGCCACCCTCACTTCCCTCCCCTTGTCTCTCACACACAGGGGGGCGGAGTGTGGAGGGAAGACAACAGCCTCACCCCTGGAGCTCCTTTTCAGGACACTCCAGCTTCCAGAGCCAGGGGTGGTTTGACTTAGCAGCCCCATCCCTCCCGCTATTACCACCGCCACTGCCACCACCGCAGAGAGAAGCTCTGTGGGAAGAGCTCCGGGCCCAGCCCTGGGAAGGCCTCATCGGAATGCCCCACACGGAGTCGGCAAACACATCACCTTTCTTTAACCTGCCACGGAGGGAAGTGCTGCCAGGGATGCGGAGACCACCCTAAACGCTGGCACCAAGGAGCTGGGCTATAAATAGTCTTGCTAGCTACTCCTTTCTGGTCTCCCAAAGCAACAAACAGAAAAGAGCCCATCACCAAAACAAATGTGCTTTCCCTGCCACCTCCAGAACCCCTCTGCCTTCGGGTTTCTGCTTGCTTCTCTGGGAAGAAAGAAGTGCAGGCCCCCAGCTCTCCCCGCGTGTGGGGGCTCTGCGTCTGCAGAGCCCATAGCAGAGGCCCTAAACCTGGCTGGGGTCTCGGGGCAAGGACCCCCCCCTTGGAAAGAAACTGAGGCTTCTGCACCATGCTTTCATTCAGCAGAGTTACAGGATGCGAACACCATGTGAGGGCCTTGAGGACCAGAGCTGTTATGATGGGTAAAGCAGGCATGCCCAGCCCTCAGGGAGCTTACTGTCGAAGAGGAGGAAGGCAGTAACAACAAGGACAGCCACAGCTTGCATTTCCTTCGTGCTTACTCCTGATGTGAGTGCAACTGTTATTTTCATTTTACAGATGGGAAAACTGGCTTAGCCAAGTAACATGCCCAGGAAGGCAGAGGCGGAACCCGAAGCCACATCTGCTGGATTTCAGAAGCAGAGCTTGGGAGCCCTGTCCCATCTTGGGGGAGGTGAGCCAGAAACATGTTATTCAGGGACTATAACCAGAGACCTAAGCTGGCCTGAGAGGTCTGGAGCCACTGCTCCAATTTCTTCTCTCACTGCAGAAGTCCTCCTTCTAAGCCACACGGAGGTCCCCACCAGTCCCCAAACACACCCTGTACATCTCCACTTTGCAGGGTTCATTCCCACTGTTCCCTCTGCCAGGAATGTCCTTCTCAGTTCTCCTGAGCAATTAAAATTCTACCTGACCTTCCAGCACCAGCTCAAATAATACAAGGCCTCACAAAGGTTTCCTAAGGGTACCTCACAAAGGGTACCTCCTTCCATCTAAAGGCAAAGTGAGTGTCCACTGGGCACAAGGCACTAGGTCAGGGGTCAGCAAACCTTGTCTGTAAAGAGCCAGGGAGTAAATATTTTAGGCTTTGCAAGGCCCAGGGTCTCTGTCCCAAGTGTCCAACTTAATCCTTGCAGTGTGAAAGCCTCCACAGACAATTTGCAAATGAATGAATGTGGCTGTCTTCCAATAAATCTTTATTTACAAAAATAGGCAGCAGATGAGACTTGGCTGGTTGTCTCCTGACCCATGTCCTAGGCTACTGCTTCCCAAAGAAAACGAATCCTTCAAGACACCCTGAGTTCCCAGGTCATGCACGCTGGGACCTCATTTGAGAAAATGCTGCACACGGTAGCCCTTCTCAGAGAGTACCACCACTGCTCGTCAGAGTATTAAAGTCTCTGAGAAGTCCTGCAATAAAGACACCTCTAAAGCTTTGTGTCACCCAATGTTTCCCAAGTTTACTTAGAAGTACTCCCCATTAAAGTACAAATTAAAACCACAATGAGGCATTGTTTCACACCCAGTAGAATGGCTATAATAAAAAAGGCAATAATGAGTATCCTCAGGGACTTGGAGAAATGAACCTCTCACACACTGCGGGAAGGAATGTAAAATGGTTTAGCCACATTGGAAAAACGGTTTGGCAGTTTCCTAAAAAGTTAAATATAAAACTCAGCACTTTTGTTGTTAGGTTATTCGTAACAGCCAAAAACTAAAAACCACCCAAATGTCCACCACTTGATGGAAGATAGACAAACAAAATGTGGTCTACCCAAACAATGGAATATTATTTACCCACAAAAACGAATGAAGAAGTGATCTATGCCATAACATGGATGAACCATGGAAACATTACACTAAATGGAAGAAGACAGTGACAAAGGACCACACACTGCATAATTCCATTTATATGCAACGTCCAGAGTGGGCAGATCGAGACAGGAAGTTGGTGAGTGATTGCCTGGCGGGGGTGGGGGTGGGGGTGGAGATTAACTGTAACTATGCACGAAAGATCTGATGAAAAAATGGAAATGTTCTAAGCTCATATGATGATGATGGTGCCACACTTGGCAAATTTACTCAAAATCACTGACCTGTACATCTAAATGGGGTACAGTTTATAGTATGTAAATTATACCTCAAAGTTATTTAAAAGTTAAGAAGGAAAAGCCCTTCACCACTGCCTGCCTTCCCAAAGCAACACCTCCTAACATCATGCAGAACACACACTTTGCAAAAGAGCACCAGGCACTGTTGTGTATGTTGTCTTATTTTACGCCCACTGGTTTCAGGAAACTGAGGCTCCAAGTAATACATACCCTGCCCGTCACAAACTGGTAAGTCACAGAGTTTGGCCTTGAATCCTGGTCTCCTGACCCCAAATTCAATGCCTGTTCCAGCCTTCCACGGCTGGAGGATGGGATTTGGAAAGTAGGAGGCAGTGAGAAAAGGAGAGTATGTCTAGAAGTGGGGCTGTTAGAGCTCCAGAACACAGGGAACGGCCCCTAAACTGGTGCCTCATAGGGAGATGCGAACAGAGGTTCTGCAGGTCAGGAGGCCAAGAGCCAAAGGGGCAGGCTGAGAAATGCAGAGGCCGCCCCTGCTTCACCACAGGTTCACAACGCAGCTTGCGCAGTGGAAAGGGCCTCACTGTCCCCTGGCTGGGGTGCCAGGCGACTCCTAACCCTTTCTCCCCATCACCAGGACTCAGTACAGAGGGACAGCAAGTGGGAAAGACATATGTGCCATCAGGAAAAGCCCGAGGCAAGGAGGTCCAGAGTGGGGTTCTGCTGCCAGCTCCCACATATCCCACCAGGAGACCTCTGCTCTTTGACTGTAACCTCATCCACTTCAGCCTTGGGGTGGGGGAGCATGGACAGCCTGGAATGAGGGAGATGCAGGAGTGAGAGGAACTGATGGTGACCCTACTTCCCACCTACCACCATCACTTCATACTGATGACACCTTGAAGAGTGGGAGAGGTAGCCCATTTCACCCACAAGGAACCAGAGACTCAGAATCACAGGTAGGATCTGCTCTAGTTAAGTGGGACAGTCAGCGCCCCCCCCCCACGCTTCATCCCCATCCTGGATGTCTTCAGGGAGAGCATGGAGCAGAGGTGGGGGAGAGGGGGAGAGAGAGAAGGGGGGGGGAGGAAAGAAGGGAGGGGGAGGGAGGGGAAAGGAAAGGGAGGGAAGGTGAAGGAAGGGAGGAGGGAGGGAGGTAGATGGAGAAAGAGAGAGAGAGAGAAACTGGAGAGTTTTACATACTTTCTCTTGGTTTTGTTAAAAATAATCTAGAACCGAGATAATTCACTAAAATTTGGTAAAAGCCCCTTCTGAGTTATTCTTTGCCTGAGCCTGAATCAGTCATTCACTAATGCCTAGTGCCACCAGCTGTAGGGCCATAAGCTGTATGCTGAGAGGCTGGCATCATTTTACACCTGTCATCCCAGCAGATCAGAGCCTGCAGGTCTCATACTCAACACCTGGCTCGGCTGGAAACCACAGTGTTCTTTCAAAAGCAAGTTTCAAGTCATTTGCTAAAGGCACCTCTTGAAATCCGAAGAAGACACAACCCAACAGGTGTCTTGTTCGCGTTTGCTGGGCACTGGAGCCTTGTCTTCAGTCCTTCCTCGTTAGTTGCTCCCTTCCTCCCTCCCTCCATCAATGCTGCCTCCTCCTCTGCCTCCCCATCTGCTGACAAACTCTTCCTTCCAGAGCCAGGCACACGGGCTGCAGAGAGGAGGGATGGACCACCTGGATTCTGCCCAAGACAAGACAGGTAGCTAATGGCATTTCAGAGACAGGCAGGAGGAGTGTGGACAGGCTAAGGGACAGGCGAGGATCAGAGAGGCCTGCTGTCAGCCCAGCTCGGCTCCTGCTGGCCAAGAGAGGTGCTTCCACTTGTTGTCAGCTTTGGGCTTGTTACTTAAATCTCTCTGCAACTCGCCTTCCCTGTCTGCAAAATGGGAGTAGTAGCAGTGGTAGGGATAATAATTGGGCTTAGGAAGTGCTGAAGAGCTGTGATCTATAATTATCCATTCTTGGTCATTAAAGATATTTGTAAGTAAAATCAGCCCCTGCAAAACAATTCTAAATAATGGGAAGCAGCAATGCTAAACCAGAGGAGTTTTGTCTGAGGTTCCTTTTATGTCCTGATGGGTGCAGTAAGAGAAGAGAAGTCACGCTTTGTTACCAAGCACCCACTGTGTCCCCTGGCCCTCTAGGCACATTACTGCCCACCCAGGGGATAAAGGATGTGACATCATTGTCGGGAAGTGGCAAGAAAGATATTAAAGGTACAGGAAAATACTGGCAGAGATGCAATTGTTAATAGAGTTACCTCTTAGGGGGTGGGGCTGGGGGGAGTATGCTTATATTACAACAGACTGTGTCTCCCCAAAATTCATATGTTGAAATCCTACCCCCAAGCATGATGGTATTAGGAGGTGGGGTCTTTGGGAGGTGCTTAGGTCATAAGGGTGGAGCCCTCATGAATGGGATTAGTGCCTTTCTTTGTAAAAGGGACCCAGAGAACTTCTTTGTCCCTTCTCCCACATGAGGACAGTGAGAAGACAGCCATCTATGAACCAAGAAATGGGCCCTCGTCAGACACTGAATCTGTCAGCACCTTGATCTTGGATTTCCCAGCCTCCAGAACTGTGAGAAATAAATGTTCGTTGTTTAAGCCACCCAGTCTATATTTTGTTATAGCAGAGCAAACGGACTAAGACACATAAGTGTGATATATGTATTAGTCCCTCCTTATCCACGGAGGACACGTTCCAAGGACCCCCCCTGGCTGCCTGGAACCACAGATGCTACCAAATCCTATATATACTATGTTTTTTTCTATGCATACATACCTATAATAAAGTTTAACTTATAAATTAGGCACAGTAAGAGATTAACAACAATAACTAATAATAAAATAGAACAATTATAACAAAACACTATAATAAAAGTTTTATAAATGTTTTTCTCTCTGTCTCTCAATACTTTATTATACTGCACTCACCCTTCTTCTTGTGATGATGTGAGATGATACAATGCTTACGTGATGAGATGAGGCCAGCAACATAGGCATTGTAACATAGAGTTAGGCTACTATAAAGGTTACTTGAACACAAGCACTTGCAATGCTGAGACCAGTGATCTGATAACCCAGACAGCTACCAAGTGACTAATGGGTGGGGGGGGGGGGTGCATATACGATGTGGATGCGTTGGACAAAGGGATGATTTACATCCCTGGCAGGACGCAGAAGGGTGGTGCAGGATTTTGTCACGCTGCTCAGAACAGCACACAATTTAAAACTTATGAATTGTTTATTTCTGGAATTTTTGATTTAATATTTTCAGAGGTTGACTGTGGCTAACTGAACCCTTGGAAAGCGAAAACGCAAATAAGGGGGCACTACTGTGTAATTTGATGTGCAAACATATCATATTTATAAGCTCTATAAATATGTGTTGTGTTTTAAATGCTTATACCAATATTCACAGTTTTTGCAATCAGTTAAATATCACAAAGCAATTAAAATAAAAAGGACACAACACCCTGCTCAGGCATCAAAGTGAAGATTTGGATTTGCTTTGGTGCATCTACTACGAGCTGGGAAGGGCTGCCCAGACCCACTCCCTTGCAATGAGCCTCTGGGGTGGCAGAACCACCTCCATCCTCAACTGGACCTCCTCTCTGTTCTCCTTAAATAGGGCCCCAGGGCTTCCCTGGTGGGGAGGACTGAGAAGGAAGAAACCTCTCTCAGAGGTGAGCTCCTCTCCTTCGGGACAGCAAACACAGGGAGAGGCAGCCCTGAAAAGCGGGGTGCCTAGAGGAACCTGGAGAGAAGAGGCTGGCTTTGAGTTCTGAGTGTATGAGCGGGGGCAACCCCCAGCCTCTCCAAGATTATGTTTGGATCATGGCAAAATGGAGAGCTTTTTCTTCTATCTCAAAAGGCTGACTTAAAAATTAAATGAGATAATGTTAACAAAAATGATTTGTAAAATAAATAATGATTAGTAAGGTGAGACCAGGGCTGTACATGGGATGTGTCACTCAAACAAGAGGGATCATTATAATCCATGACAGCTTTTTATTAATAGCAAATAATCATGTTCCTGGTTTTAATTTTTTTTTACATTAAAATAGTTTTAAAAAAAAAGTATAAAGCAAAAAGTAAAACTCTCTCTACTTCCTTGCTTACCCCCCAATCCACTCTCAGGTAATCACCATGGTTAATAATCTCTTATGTATCCTCCCAGAAATATTTTATGGAGATAAAGCTATACATATATTTTTATACACATGGTTTTATATACAACATTCTACACCTTGCCTTTTTCCATTTAATTTTATCTTTGAGATCTTTTCCATATTCACACATTTCCCGCCTCATTCCTTTTTAGCAGTTGTTGCAGGTATGTACCATAATTTATCTAATCAGTATCACATTTAAGAAAGCGTGACACGCATCTCTTTTTGTCCAGACTAACACAGTGCTGTCACCGACACACTGTACATAATGAATGTGGTCATGCCTGCAGCACAGAGTTTCAGAAGTGGAATTTTGGAGACAAAGCATATGCACAGCCCAAGTGCTGAGGGTGATTGCTAAGTTGGCTTCTGCTACTGTCTGAAAGCCACGAGAGTTCAGGTCCGTTTGGATGGAGATTCCCATCTGCCCCAATCAGGAAAAGCCCAGCACAGGTGTGTGCAGGTAAAAGCCATCTTAGTGCAAGTGGGTAGCTGTGGAGGCGTTAAGAGGCGAGAGGGGGCGTTCTCTTCTCACCTAGGTGCATGGCATGGCCAGGCACAATTACCATTGTCTTCCTAAGACTGATTCTGCCCATCTTCTCTGACAGATGAGGGCCCCACTCCCCATCCAGCCTCCCTTCTCTCCAAGCAGAGATCTCAGCTTCAGGCACCTGGACCAAGCTAGAACCCCCACTGCTCCTGCCTCCTCCTAGCAGCCTGGGGGGAAGGCGGGGGGGGGGGGGGGGTGGGGCTTAACTCCCAGATCTAATCGTATTACTCCACAGATGCTTTAGCCTTTAAAGTCATCCCACACGGTCATTTCAAGCCCTGTAGAAAATCACCGAGATCCTTCACACCTGGTTCCAGCCTCACTGGCCACCTGCTATTCCCCAAACATCCTCCCATTTCAAGGTCACTGCCCCTCCAACTCCCTCAACCTCAGAACTTGTACCCAAATCCAAATGGCTGGATCCCTCAATTCTCTCAGGTCCCTTCTCAAACACCACCTCCTCAGAGAGGACCCTCCACCCTGCGACACATTTTATTCCCTGCTTGCTTTTTCTTCAGGAGACCAATTCCAACTAAACCCAATGCTTTCCTGCTTATTTGGTTTATGCTGTCTAGTCCACCAGAGTGAGTCTTTGTTTCATTCATGCTACATCCCAGAACCTACAAAGATACCTGACATAGAGTAGGTGTTCAATAAAGACTTGTGTTCGGGCCCCTGCCTACCTCCTCAGCAAGGTCTCCCACCATTCCCGAGGTTCCAGATGCAGTAGCATTGCAGGTAGGGTCTACAAGCCTCAGTATACAATTTCAGGTCTCTGGGCTTTTGTCTATGCTATTTTTCTCTACATGGCATGCCATTCACTCACTCTACCATCAATCATAAGAACTTCTATTCATCCTGCAAAACCCAGCTAAATACTGCCAACTCCATGAAACCCTTCCCCAAAGCCGAGATATCTGAGGTTCCTCATCTGAGCTCCTTGCAAGCATCCTATAGATATTTGTCTTATATTTTAAAAACTCTCTTTTTACTTATTTTTACTTTCTAGCTTTCTCCACCAGGCTTTGTTCTTCTTCAGGCACAGGCAGCATCCGCTTCACTTTTCTGGCTACTGATAAGGTGCCCAGAAGCCCAGTAGGTGCCCAAAAATTAATGTTAAAGAAACAATCAAGGGAAGAGAATACACTAAGAGAGTTCTCCAGGCCCACTGTGAGGGGCAAACAGACCTGGCTGATGAGCCTTCTCTAAGAATGTTGAAAAGTCCCCATGTAGACTTTGGAAGGCCTGAATAAAGTCTTCCTTGTAAAATTAGCTCCCATATGTCAAGCTCATACTACATGCAAAGAGTACGGGCCTCATCTGCTGCTCTTGGCAACCATGAGATGTATGTCCCATAACCATCCCGTTTTCTCAGGAGCAGACAGAGACTTGGGAAGGCGAAGTTGCCCAGGGTTGTGCACTGGGCAGGTGGGGGAAGCATGACCTAAACTGGGCTCCAGAACTTGCTGGCTGAAGTCGACACTGTGGCTGTGAATGGGGTGATATGCTGGGAGTGGGGAGGTCCAAACCAGCAGAGGTAGGCAGTGCCATGCAACACTGGGTCTGGGGGTGGGGGGGAGCGATGGGGGGATGGGCAGGAGTGGGGGCACTTCTGACCCTGTAGTCGGCACACAGGCTGATTCTGCACAAGGCTCAGCTGTGAATCTATACCAGCAGAGACGGGGTCAGGTGGGGCACTGAGCCTCAGCATCAGGAACTTACTCGGGCACCCCACTTACAGCCCGTCAAAGTCCTCAGCGCATGTTTCTCTCCTTTCATCCTCACAGCAATCCAGAGAGCCTGGGAACAGGGCTCATCCCCATCCCGCAAATGGAAGAGTAAGTCAGGAACATTCTCTTTCTGCAGTCAAACCTTCCCCAAGGGCCTAAGCCGCGCTGGGCCTGGTACAGGTGAGGACCTCAGCCTTGCAGGTGGGTGTTACCATCATTTCCAGTTTATAGACAAGAACACTAAACTGCCAGGGGTTAAGGAACATTCATTCATTCACTCTCATCCATTTCCACTAATTTTTATTGAGCACCTCGCATGTGCTGGCAAGACAACAGAGAATAAAACAGAACAGTCTTTGCTGGCATGGGGCTTACACTCTGAAGAAGGGAAAGAAAAAGAATAAAGACACGAGGATTTCAGCTAAGTACCCTGTAGACCATGAATGAGAGTGGTGGGGCTGAGAGGTACTGGGTACCGATTCAACTATTAAATGACCAGGGAGGGCTTCCCAAATGACATTTGAATTAAGATCCATAAGGGTCTGGTGAGGGGTCTTCCAAAGAAAGGGAACAAGCCCAGTATGGACAAAGGACGGAAAGAAGGCCATTGCAGAGGAGGGAGATGGACGGGGGTGGGAGGGTGGGTCTGAGGCGAGGAGTCTGAAGGGGAGGCAGGGACAGGCCCCAGACCCACAAACAGAATTAGGGCTTCACCCCAGCTACTTGGCCTCCACAATTTTGTAACCAAAGAAAATCAGTTCAAGTGGCCACGTGATTTAGACATAAACAAATTTAAAACCAAGCTCCTCAGGTGAAGATCAGCCAGAAAGACAAGACCTCAGCCTCTGAATAAAGATATAGAACCAAATACCCCTTAGAACTTAATTCGGGCCAAGCACACAATACGTGCTCAACACTTTGTTGAATTGGCACCATGCAAAAGCGATTTCAACGGTACACATGGCGAGCAAAACCTTGGACTAAAGGGACTCGAGGGCCCAAGAAAGGCAAGTGAAAAACAGACCAAAGCCCATCTGATGTCACAATGCTGGTTACATACACAATAGCACTCGATCCCACCACAGGACACAGGTTCAAAATTTAGAACTGCAAACATATCTAGATAAATCCACAGATGCCAGATGCCTAATGAGTTACTAAGGGAAATCAGAATGGCCCAATTTTGAAATTTGATATTAGGAAGAAAAAGCCATCCATCCCTGTCCCATAGGCCCCTCTGCCCAAACCAGAATCTAGGATCCAGGGCCTGAGCTAGTCTCACTGGTTAAGCCAATAATTTGAATTATACCCTGAAAGGGAAAATGAACCTTCAAGATGGGGATGGGCAGGGCCAGGTGCCCAAGGTCAGGGTGAAGCCATGGCCAGCTGTGGGCAGGGGAGCATCACCTTGTCATTGATACTAATCTGAGGGCTTGTCTCATCTCTGCTTCTAGGGAGTTAGAACCGCATCTTACATTTCTGCCTCCTCCAAAAATGCACAGTGTCCCCTTCCTACATGCCCCAGGAGTTCAGACGCCTGTTGAATGAGCATGCAGACAGCCGAGGCAGTCCACTCTGGCCAAGCAATGTGGCCCTGAACGAGGTCCCTGGAGTTAGAGGCAGTGGGAAAAAGACGACAGGAGCACACTGGAGATGTGAACCAAGGTGAGGCACCTGTGAGCCAGTCAACCACAAGGAAACAGTGAACGGAACTGGAGCAAAAAACATTTTTGAGGAAACCTGGTCCAATGCTCGAAGGGCTTTCACATAGGAAAGGAATTAGGCCTGTTCTTTCCATGGCCCCAGAAGTCAACTGTCAGGTAAATTTAAGGAAGAGCTTCCTCCTGACAAAGTGTTTATCACATCATGTTTAGTAGAATGCTAGCATTCAGGGAGTGAGGTTGGGGTGGAAGGGGGAGGGCATGCCAAATGATTGCGTAAGAAAATAAGTTTGGGATTTGGTTCAATCAAAGCTAACAGATGTTCTTACTGAAAGGCATCGCTTTCAGTCCTCAAATTTATGTGGCTCCAAAGAGTTTTTCATAGGATGCTATGCACATCTCACAGAGTCTCTACGTTCCAAGCTGACCTCTGGGGAAAAGGTGACTTAGAACTGTGTGACAATAGCATCTTTTGAGGGGCTGAGTGTCACACCAGCATTTGAGTGCTTTTAGGATGCAGAATTCAACACTGCATACATGATACAGATGCAATCCAAATAAAAACCTAGAACCATGGGTTCACTCTCACACGGACTTGCATCTTGAATGACCAAGTAGGCAGGCAAAAAGGTCCAGTTACACCTGAGATGCAGACTAGCTGTCCCCTCCTGAAACTTGGTGTCCAAACAAGTGGGTGATATGGCTAGTGCAGAAGAATCCTGGAAACAATCAGTGCTGTCGCTGGGGAGCCGAGTGACAAGGTGAGTGGGCCAGAGCCCACTTTGACTCCCCTCATGTATTATTTTCTAGCAAATGTTGCCTGCCTGCCTGCCTTCCTCCCTCCCATGCATCCATCCATTCTGTAATCACTCACTGGGGACCTTCTATAGGCCAGCATTAGTAAAACCAGAAAAGATGCTGCTTTATGACTGCCTAAGGGGAATTCGGACAATAAGCAAACACATTGCACCAATAATGATTCAGTTGAGGTTTTTCTATATGTTACAAAGGAAATGAATGGTACAAAACAATAGTAAGTTATATGGAGACTTTGTATAGTGTGGGATTTTAGGATGGGTTCTCTAAGGGAGCACAGAGACCATGTTTTGCAGACCCTCAAATGTGCAGTTCCAACAGAATTCTCGGTGACATTCCTCTGGGAAATCAAGGCCACCCGGGCCCACTCACCACAGCAGCCTCCTGTCTAGCACAATGTCATATAGATCCTCTATTTGAGACTATGACTGGTTAGGTCTGAGCGGGGCTGGAGAATTTGCATTTCTAAGCAGGTGATTGTAAAGCTACTACTCCACAGACCACATTTAAGTAGCACTACTCCATCAGGCATTTTAAAAGACCTAAATAAATGGAGCACTATCCCATGTCACTCACAGAGAGGTTCAAGCATAAAGATGTCAGTTTTCCTCAAATTAACCTATAAATTCAATATGGTCTCAACCAAAATTCCCACAGAGTTATCTTGTTCTTTATTGTTGTTTTTTAACTTGACAAGCTGATTCTAAAATTCATGTGGAAATCTAAAACAATTTTGGAAAAGAAAAAAGGGGCTTGCCTTCGCAGCGCAAGGCTTACAATAAAATTATAGTTTTATTGTAGTATTGACACACAATTAGCAAAAGAGACCAATGGAACGGAACAGAGAGCCCCCAAACAGATATGTGCTTTTAGGAAAATGATATGAGGAAGATGGCATTATAAATCAGGAGAGACAGGATTAACGATTCGGTAAATACTGTTGGAGAAATTGGTTATTTATATTTTTAAAAACTCGATTCCTACCTCATATCATACGCAAAAATAAAATTCCAGGTAGATTATACTCATAAATGTGAAAAACAAAACTTTACAACTCTTAGAAGAAAATACAGAAAATTGTTACAACTTTGGGGTAGGGAAATATATCCTAAGACAGCAACTGTGCAAACCAAAAAGATTGATGAATTTGACTTTCATCATATTGAAATTCCCTACATGCAATAGATACCCTATCTACAAAAAAAGACAAACGAACCAAACAGAAAAGGATCGAACAGGAAAGTCAAACAAGGAAACCCAAATAGAGAGAAAACAAACAAGCATGAAAAGATGCTCAACCTGACAAGTAAATAGAGAAATGCACATTTAAAATAGCGGGATACCATTTCATACCTATTACACTAGCAAAACTTAAAAACTCTGACCAGACCAAATGCTGTCTGTTATGCAGAGCAATAGAAATTTTTCTCGCACATTTGTTTGGAGAAAAAAAATAGAGTAGTCCTTTTAGAAAGCAATTTGACATTATCTGATAAACTGATAAGGCATGCACCCTACCACCCAGCAATTCCACTCTTTGATAAATGACCTGGGAAACTTCACCCAGGCACACAGGGAAGCATGGATAAGATTCACTCAATGTGCTTAAGAACAGTGGAAAATGGGACAGTCTAAATGTCCACCCAGCAGAGCTGGCTAAATACAATGTAGTCTATTTATACAGTGAAATACTATATAGCAGGAAAAAAAAATGAATGAACCAAAACTACATGTATCAATAGAGATAACATCTCTCAAAATCAATATTGAACAAAGAAACAAAGTTGTAAAAAATGTAAATAACGGATACCATTGACATAAAACATTGAAATATGCAAGAAAGACCTAGGTACTACTTGGGATTTATATATACATATAGTATAAACATGAGAATGATAAATCTAAATCTAGCACAATGATCCCTAGAGAGGGAAGGATAGGGATGATGTCTGGGAAAAGAATAAAAATCATTCATAAAACTACTGTTCCTCCACACTACTATTAATTAGTATTAGGGTAGGGGAGGTTCTCCAATGAAACTAGGCTTTTTCAGATTAAAAAGCCTCAGAAAGCGTTTAGCCAGCCTTCTACCCACAGAGGAAACTTCTCTTCAATACCTTGGGCAAAGGATCCTCCTACCCTGACTATAGACGCTCCTAAGTCAGGGCTGCCGTGTACGGTGATGCAGGTTGGCACTGGACAGTTTAAAGCACACATTTCAGTGCTAATGACGCCCCCTAGGTTTGTGCAGTGAACAACTAATACAGCCATATGTGGCAGCCCTGTAACTCCCAGGTCATGGACCCCTTTGGGATCACTGATGAAAAATGCCCATGTCTTGGAAAAGGTCCAACCACACAATTACTGCCTGTCCTGTCAGTGGACTCAGACACCTCCCCAACAGAGATCAGCAGCAGCCTGACTGGTCAAACACTTTGGTGGACGAGGGCTCACAACCTTCAGAAGTACCTGCAGATGCTGTGAGACTAAGCTATCCTTTAAGTACATTTGAAACTTGCCTCCTGATAATCTGTATCCATTAAAGTTGATCTACTTCCTTTCTGCATGACACTTCAGCTGCTGAAAGAAAGCTAACTTGTTCCCCCTTGGAGATTTCTGCTTTCCAGGCTAAATAATATACTCTTGACTTCTTGCAAACATCTTCGCTCTTTTTCAAAATGAATTTTTAAACTGTCCAACATTTTACCAAGCACTTCTTGCCCTCATAAGCAACGAGGCAAGTTGACATGTCATCAAACAACAAGAAAGCATTTCTTTCAGCTGTCCCTTTGGGAGACCTCTAAAGATCTCCACTCTGGCTTCCAATGCATTCAGATGTCCACGGAAGCCAGGAAGTGTGGGGCTGGAGGAAGGGTCAGGTTTTTTCCTGCAATGTTAGCTGTGCAGAACCAGGATGGAGCCCCCACAGGCTAAGGGAAACAAGTCATGTTTCACTTACTCCCAAAACTCCATGACTGGCGAGGTGGCGTTCTGCAGGGACACATGGCTGTGGTTGCTCACGTTCAGTTTCTGGAACTCCACACACTTCTCTACAGTGGAAACAAGAAACAGAAGACGATTAACCTCTGCAGGGGCTGGGTCTTGAAAAACATTCAGAGCTGATGGTGCAACCAGCTGGTTTTATCTCACCGCAACCAGTAAACACGCCTCAAAGGACGCCGAGGGTAAAAATCAACAACTGACGAACAGCGGGAGAGGCCTGGTCTGGTTCAAGCAGGAGGAAAGGTTTTGGGGGCAGGGCGCCTTCTCTCTCTCATCCTCAACTCACTCTTTCTTCCTGCCTTGTTCCCAAATCTCCTTTCCTTTTTATCTGCTTCCCTGTTGAAGTTCTGTCCATGGAATTCCCATTTTGCTCAGTGGTCCCAGCAGGAATGGGGGGAACTAAAGGATTGGGTCAGTTGGGGTGTCTCTAGGGCAGCAATGCAGCTGAGACTCAGTTTCCCTTCATGTACAAAGAGTCTTATTTCACAGCTGCCTGATAGATACGTGATGATGGGATGAAATGACGTGAGCTTACATGTGCAAAGGATCCCTACTCTCGTCATCATTCTCTCCCTCACTCCATCAGTCCGAGAAAGGGTTTTTTGAAGGTCTCTCCTCATTTCATAAATGACCAAGGGAGATATGAATCTCAAGTAAAAACATCCAAGTGTTCATCCTTTAAGGCCCAGAACAATCCATCCATATAACCCTCCTCCAGGAAGCCTTCCCTGCTCTCCCTATCCTGAATTCTAAGAAAGCAGAATTGAAAGGCCCTCTAAGGAATCGCCTTCTCTCATTCCCCTTATTTTGAAGAGGAGGACTCTAAGTGACCCCAACCCACACCCTCTCCGAGCTCTACAAGTCACCAGCCAGTTAGGGGCAGAGCAGAGAAGCAACTCAGCCAATGCTCCTTTTCCTTAGTCATTGCCCAGTTCTATCTGTCACCACGGACCCGTGTCCCTTTATAGCACCTTTCTGTTTACAGAGGCACCTCAGCCACCAGAGAGTGAGTGGCCGGTGTGGAGCCACTGTTCAGCTTCACTCAGGCACTTCTCACTTCTCATGTGCGTATGAAACTTCAAACTACATCTCCAATCTCTGGGGGCGGGAAGCAAGTCCTACGTGTGCTGTTTCACACACTGCCAGTGTTCACATGCCTTTAGAGAAAGGAGAGTGAGGAAGAAAGCTTTGCAGTCCACTGGGGAAAATTCCCCCATCGTCTCCTGCTTCCCACTCCACTTGGCCAGTTTTAACCATATTCTGAATGGAAGGGTCCACAGATGGTCCTGAGAGGGGAATGGAAATCTGATATGATAGGCGAAACACCTGGATGTGCCTTTGGGCGCCTTTTTCTGGAGCTAGGAGTCCTTGGCTTTGATTAGATTCTCCAAAATTGTGTCTCTTAAATTATTTTATTTCTAGAGGAAAAAATTTCTCACACATCCAAGGTTGACAAGGTACTTTTATTAAGATGATATTTAATCATGCACAAATAAACAATGAATCATAAAGTCTTTGTGATTATAGTATTCATACAACTATAAAACCAGAATTAAATTTACAAAATAGCAACTCCAGACCCAATACAATTCAAACGATAGCATAAAATGGATGAGTAAGATAACGCCATTTTGTGAAATTTAATGGATTTCCCAACAGAAAAAGGAACTGACAGGCAGGAAGCAGGGTCTATTCTAAGTTCAGCTTGCCTATTCTTCCACGGCTATTTGAGACTCAGCTCTATCACCATTTTTCTCTGTTCACCCTTTGCAAAACCTTTATTCCTACAGCGTGTTGTGTTCTCAACTGGGTGTCACTTAGTGCTAACACACCATGTAAGAATTAAATCTCTCCGCTCTTTTTCCCTTGGCTGCCATCATCCTATTTACCAAGACTACATCTTAAATTGTGAACACGCACAAAGTCAGGCACCGAAATCTCCTGACTGTCCTCAGTTATAAGGTGGCCATACAGACGATCCCGAACATGCGTATATTTTTAGAGTGTCCTCAAAATAAATACACACAATTAAAATGATCATGGAAGACTCAAAGGCTTCCAAGAGTATGTCTTTGAAATCTAGTTTGATAAACACCTCTATGAGGTTCCTGGCCAAAAAAGGTTAAGAACCAGGGCCCTAAAGCGAGACAGTGGGACCTCCAACAAAATGCGATGCACAGAGGAGCAGGGCAACATCTTGCAGAGCGAGAAGCTGGTTCATAGCACTTTCTAGACCTGATGCCTGCGGTTCTTTCTGCTGGTGACTAACATCCTACCCAGTCTTACTACAGCTCAGCCTTCAGGATGACAGGCCACTTTCAAGGACAACCTAATCACATGAATGGTGAACAGCTTGAAGTATGTATGCCAATTTCAGTCAAAAGGCAGTGGCTGCCAGGAGCACTGCTGAGAAGGGTTCTGAGGCCAAGACTAGAATCACAAGGAAAGAGTTCTAGAATTGATTAGTGATGTCTGCTCTTAGTATTACCACTGTAGATAGGACTTGGTACGTATATGCCTTCTCTAGATTATAAGACTCAATCTCGATAGGAATACAAATTGAAAAGCCAACAGTATATTAGTAATCTAATAAAATGGATTAGTGCCTAAAGTAATCTGAAAAGTTATCTATTCAAAAAGGTGGGGTGGGGATGGTGAATTCAAACACCTATACCTACGTTGGACAAAGTAAATGAGCAAAGTGGACAGGATGGGGAGAGCCACTTCTCAGCTACAGCCATTGCTGCCAAGCAAGACTGTGGGAATGTGGGTCTGGTGTGGGCAGCTTTTTTTAAATTTTCAAGAAAAGCCAGAAATCTGGATTTTCATGTGAAATCTTCTGATTTTTCAATTTAGGCAACCAAACACATTTTTGAAATTTGCTGGTCACTGATTTAAAGCCTAATTGGCCTACTGGCCCCTGTTTGCAACACTTGATGTAGTCTAACCCCTTCATTTTACAAAGGAAAGTCTGACACCCAGAGAGGCGGGGCTGGAATTGGAGGCTGAACCCCTCACATTCCCACTCTTACGCCAAAGGGCTCAGTTTCTGTATTTGGCAAAGCAATGCAAAAAGCATCACCGTCTTCTACCGAACTCTGGGCCAGGGCTCAGCTCAGGTTTCAGGGCTGCAATGCACAGAATGGACCAGCGCAGAACTGACCTCTAGTTTCAGTGGAATCTGGACTCATGGTGAAAGACCAGAGGCCAGGATTGGTCTGCAGGTCAAGGACACCCCACCCCCAATCCCAGGCTCCCCAGCAGGACCAGCAGGGGCTGTACCTGTGTTCCACTCATGCCCACAGGTGGCCCAGGGGAGCTCGGTGGTGAAGCAGTTGCTCAGGTAGAAAATGGCCCACGCCAAGATGATGATGTAGTACACGTTTAGATGTGCCTCAATCACCTGAGTTGCATAGCCAATGCCTGAAAGAACAAAGGAAAGGGAGAGATCTGAGTTTCTCTCCACTTTGTTAAAATAGTCTCAGCTACTTTTCACAGCCTGACATCACCTAGGCATCATTTTTTTTTCTGATTAACTCAACCCTTACCTTCAAATAAAGGGCAAACTTTTCTCCAACATGTAATGCCACCTTCACTCGTGAATTGTCCCAGAGCAGTTTCCAGGAAAAAAACAGGAATTCCACAGCAAATAAAAAACACCACATATGGAATCAGGAATGCCCCTGCAAGAATGCAAAATAAGGGAATATGGTTAAAATTGTGCTACCATTTCATGTTCTCCACAAGCACCTACTACAGGCAAGACATAATGTTCTCTAAACCTGAGTTCGGGTTGCCACTATGAGAACCAGAGTCTTAAAATGTGGCCCTGGGTTTGTGCCCTCTGCTACCTAGTACTGTGAGTAATCTACCTCACATTTTCCCTGCTTCAACTTCTTCATCTGTAAAATGGGGCTCTCATACCTAATATCTGCACTGCTTATCTCAGAGAATTATTGTACAGCTAAGATGATGATGTAAAAGAAAGTGTTTGATTTGCTTGATTCTTATATTTATACATTTCACTCTCCAGGCATAGGTCAAATTCATTCCCTTCCTGGATGTTGCATCCTTCTTTTTTTACTCTAAAGCAACGCCAAAAGGCCAGGTAAGGGGAACCCCTTCTTTTTACTTACTTTAGAAGTGACCTGCAAACTATCTTTTTCACACAGAAGAGCATTCTTAAGGAGATATTCAATGAGCAACATCAGGCTCCTGAATACCTGAGGCCCAGGTATGAAGTTGAGTTATAAAGAGTTTGCTGCAAGAATCCGACCAGAAAGGCTGGCTTTGGATTAGCCTGAGAAAAGACCGCTGGAAGCTTTAGTGCTCCTGTCTTGAAACATAATACCCATGGCCTGGGCCTTTCTGTGAAACAAATTAAATAACTGAGGTGAACATGAGCTGTTACAATCAGAAAGGGATTTTTCCAAATCCCTCATTCTCTCTCTCTGTCTAATAACAAAGCATGAAAACACATGCTATTTCCCATCATTTGATCTCACAAATGAAGGCTTTAACTGAAATGGCTTTTTGCTAAATTAAGTCTCCTCAACCACAGATTTATCAATAGAAACAATTTGAATCAATCTTGATAGGGGGACCGTATCTAACAGGTTTTTAAAGGTTCTTAGCTTTTCTGGGCAAGACATTATTTTTAAAATTTTACGTTGGGAAAGAATCACTTTTAACTACTGTTGGGATCTATGAGTAGAGTTGTGTGGGCATTTTTTCAAAAGGTAAATGGTTGATAAACAGATATCCCCAACTATATAAGAAGGCAGAAAGTATATGAAAGGGAATAAGAGGATCTGTTTGCTATATCTAAACCTAAGTGATTTTTAAAAGCCGTAGGTTCCCTATTACGCTGCAATTTACCTGTGAATCCTCTAGAACCTAACAGATGACATTTTTTGAAAGCCTTTTGGCTTATGTATTCACAAAGCTAGTATTCCTTACTAGAACTAGCTTAATTAAACCAGAGTGTCTGTTTACCCAATGGAGACTCTCTGCAAGTTAGAGAAAAAGAACACAACACACTCACTTAAATTTTATTCACTACAGCCTTTTTTAAAAAAAAAACATCTGGCAGAATTTGCAATTAACCCAACTTACCCTGTTTTCTGCTTTTAATTTTGGCATAACAATTTCCTGTATAAAAAAAGATGCTAAAACAATTTTTGCCTGGGGCTATCCTAAAGGGTTTCCATACATTTCTAAGCAGACATGGCAGCTTAGGAAAGTTGAATCTGCAAAGAGAGGTGGGATTCACAGCTGAGGGTGCAGGGCACATTCAGGGTCTCTGAGTCTACTCCCTCTGTGCTTGTTGCCAAGCCAGCAACACCAGTGGCCACTTCATTACCAGTGCAGAGCAGGCTTGGAGCAGCCTGTGCCTTCAGGATGAATGTTTCCAGAGAAAAGGCTCAGGCCAAGCAATACCCTCCTCGCTCTCCCTGCAGCTGCTCACACAGGAAGTTCTGGCTCTAAGCAGCCTTAAAAGTGTGGTCCCTGCCGGCCAACTCTGAGCCACCTTCACTGGGATCTGGGGATCTGCTGGTGGGGTAGGGACACAGCAAAGACAGGGAGGGGTACATAGACACAGGCTTTTCCTTGGAGAAACTATGCCACCCAATAAGGTTTTCCAAGGCCCCTTGCCTTGGACCTGCTGACTGTCCTTCTGATAATGACAGGTGGGAACTCCTGAAGCCTGGAGCCCCTTCCTTGAGCCGAGAGATTTGAGGATTACTGCTGCATCTCCACCAAATTTGCTTGGATATGTTGTCACTACAAATTCTCTTATCATCCCTCACATACAATCTCTAAGCATCTCCTAAACACGAGATCAATGTTGTTGCTATCTGTCATGGGTGACTGTGAGACCAGTAAAAGAAACTGCTTGGTGCCAATTCTTCCACCAGAGAGGCCCAAAAAGAGGCCCTAGGGAGGGCCTTCAGAGCAAATGAAAGACTGGGCAGGAAGTCAAATAGCAGTGCCTACGCTAAAAGTTCTCCCTGTTATTGGTCCAATCCCAGTTATTTAAAACAAGGCTTTGGTGTCAGAAAGCCACTTTTATCACTCATTCAATGAATGACTTCTCTGGCCCTCCGTTTCCTCATCTGCAAAATGAGTATGGCACAACCTAAGGAGATGACTGTAAGCATGAAATAGGATGATGTGGGTAAAGCTTAGTTAGTATGGAGCTTGGCATTTCAGTAAAGCACTCCAAGCCCCATCTCACTCACATCATGGTTGTGTCCAGTCAGCACAGCTGAGGCTAAAAGGGGCTGTCTTCTGACCCAAACAGTTAAGGTACCATACGCAAGGGCTCCTGGTTTGGGGGCTGCACCTCCAGCTGGGACGACATGCACCTGCCAGGCCAAGCCTCGAGTGCTAGCTGGAGGCACCTCCAGGTGCGAAGCGCACGTGCACATGCGCACTGGGGAGGTGAGCCTCGCACGCCAGGCGGCCCCGCGCGGGCATTCTCCCGGGGGTCCCGCTGCACGCAGGCGCGGGAGGGGTCTCCGCTGCCCCCCCCGCTCCCCGCCCCCACCCGGCTGCTTCCCGCCCCACCCCCCCGTATGCGCCTCCGTGCCGCGGGCCGCCTCACCTCCACCGTTCTTGTAGCACAGGTAAGGGAAGCGCCACACGTTCCCAAGCCCGATGATCTCCCCGGCCACGCTCAGCACGAACTCCACCTTGTTGTTCCAGTGGCCGCGCTCGTGGACCGCCTTGTCGCGCGGGTCGCGCGCGGACGCCGCGCCCCCGCCGCCCCCCGGCGCCTCGGACTCCCGCGCCTCCTCGGCAGCCTTCCCGTTACCCAGAGGCAGCGCCTTCTCCGCCGTCATGGCCGCGCTGCCTGCCTCGTGCGCCGGGCCGGCTCTGCGCCGCCGCCCCGGGCGGGCTGGCTTTTCAGGAGGCGCGAGCGGGCGGGCGGGGGAGGCAGGGGGTGGAGCTGAGGGGCCGGGCCCACGCCGAGACGGAGACCGGGGCGCGGCGCGGCGGCCGGGCCCTCAGGGCGCCCACGCCGCCTCGGGCGGGCTGGGCCCCAGAGTCGCCGGGCACCCCGCGCGCGCCCGGGGCGTTGCGCGCGCGCCGAGCACCTCGCGGGCTCCGAGCGGCTGGCGCGCCCTCCCTTGCTTTGACCTACCCATTGGCTTCTTAGGACAAGCGTGGAAGCGCCCACTCGGGCCTCGGGTGGGTCCCCACACCAAGCCCTGAAGCTCCAGCATCTCTGTTCCCTCCGAATGCTCGGGCCTCCGTTTCGCCTCTAGTGAGAGAAGGGGGCTCTAGATCAGGCTTCTGCGACTGGAATGTGCGCCCGTTACCTGCGGGGCTTGTTAACCGGCAGATCCTGATCTAGTGAGTGGGTCGGGCTGGGCTGGAGCTTTGGCGTTTCTCAGGAGCGCCCAGGTGCTGAGGTTGCTGCTGGTCCAGGAACCGCACTGGGAGGGAAAAGGGCATAAATAAACTCCTGGTGTCTTCCTAGTACTCAGGGACTCGGAGCTCCCCAAGGCTGGGGACATCTCCAGATCTGGTTCAGCCTGGTGCCCGCTGCTCTAAACACAGTGAGTCAGGATAGTGTGGCACTGAAGCTTTCGGAATCTAAATGGAATCTCGTGCTCCACCTATCTTAGCTGTATGAAGTCATCTGACCACCCTGAGCCTCAATTTCCTGATCTGCAAAAGGGAATACCAGTAGTGCCTTTTTTTTCCCTTAAGATTTTATTGGGGAATTGGGGGAGGGGAATTGGGGGAAGGGAATTGGGGGAGGGGAACAGCACTGGGGAATCGGGGAAGGGGAACAGACAAGTTGCTGTCCTTTTGTTCTTCAGTCCAGTTGCAGAGGATGTTGCTTCACTGGCCCATGTTGGTATCCTCATTGTGCTCTTCCCAGATGAGGCAGATCGGTCGCCGGCCTCTGGATGGTCGCTCACCGCAGCTATTGGCAGCACACGCTGGCTGCCGGCCACTCACTGTAGCCTACGGCAGCCCACTGCAGCTGGGGCTGCAGTTATGCTGTCTGGAGGACTCGCAGCAGCCCAGCTCCAGGTGGAGCTGTTGTTAGCTGTAGAGGGCAGTGTCACTGGCCCTCATATGTGGGATCCGAACCGGGGCTGCTGGCGTCCCAAACCAGCTCTTAACCAATGCAACACTCGGCCGGCCCAGTAGTGCCTTTCTTAGGGGTGTGTGTAGTTAATGAGAAATGCTTATAAAGTACTTAGTGCATTGGAAGTGCTCATTGAACACTAGCCAGTTATTAATACTATCATACAGCATGTGTACTCACACACATACACACATTTGTGCATCTTGATTAATGTCTGTCTCTCCACTCAATTGTAAGAATGATGTGCACTGTCTTGTTCATTATAATAACCACACAGCCTAGTACAAGACCTAGCTCATAGTAGATGCTCAGAGAGAAAGAGGAAGGACGGACGGGAAGCGGGAGGGGGGGCAGAAGAGAGGAAGAAGAAAAGGGAAAGAATGTTAGATCTGCAAGGGGCCACAAAGATATTCAGATCCACCTCCATCATTTCACAGCTCTGGAGAAGTCCCGCCAGATGAGCTTTTGCTAAGCCACCCACTGTGCTCCCCATCCATCCCTTGGAGCTCCTTCTGGAGCTGTCTCAGGGAGAGCCTCCCTGTCTTGTAGCCTTCAGTCTCTCCTTTCATCCTGATTTACAGTTGCTTGTCTCTCCCACCTCTTTCCCTCCAGAAAACTCTTCCTGCCACCATATTCCCCCTTCAGTCCTCCTTCCTTCCCTGCCCCTCACTATCATATTTCTTGAAAGAGTACGTTTACATGCTGCAGGCCCTGTCTTCACCTCCCACTCATTCTTCAGCCCACAGCAATCTGGCACCCACCGCCACCACTCCTCTGAAAATGCTGTCTGTGAAGCCCTGGAAACCCTCTTAGTTGGCAAATCCTACAATTCCTTGTCCATCCCCATTCTGCCTGACCTGTAGGTAACTTTCTGCACTGTTATTCCCTTCTTTCCGTCTTAAAATTCACACTCGCATGACTGCCTGGACACTGCCTGCCTCAGCTATAGTTTCTTTCACTGCTTCTCTGGTCTTCCTTTCTCTCCTCTTAAATTGGTCATTCTCATGCCGTTAGCCACCTAACTAAATGCTGATGGCTCCCAAAACTCGGTCCCCATGTGCTGTCCAGGCTATGTTTGAAAGCAAGGATCCTGCGGAGTGTTAGGATGAGAGTAAACTGAATTCAGGTAGATTTAGATTCAGATCCAGGCTCCACCCTTCATGAGTTGTTATCGCTTGCCTTAGCCCCTCCTCTACCAAGTGGGGTTAATATTAGTTCTGACCTCATGGGGTGGGTGTGAGGGCTAAATGCCTTGAGCACAGTAGGTTCTCTATGAACAGTAGCTATTATTTTTATTGTGGTGATAATGATGGTGATGTCATTCCCCTGCTTAAAAGTCTTCATTGGCCCTTCTTCTACAGGATAAAGTCAAATTACTGACCCAGGATTTCAAAATTACCCCACAGTCAGATCGTCCCACCCAGCCTTTCCTTCTAAATTAATGCCATTTTTCTCCCATGCTAAACTCCACATCAGGACTTTCATTTCCTTTGGGGTGATGCTCCATGCTACAAATAGGATGGGTATTAAAGGAGGGAATTCACCTTTGACTATGACAATGCCCGCACACAGTAGGCACATAGTACCTAGGAGTCCATTTGTTAAATGAACAACTGCATCAAAAGTTAGAGACGTATTTCCAACTCTTATTATTGTAATATTAGGCTATCACCCCAGAATCTATGTAAACCTCTTTTGAATCTAATTACATATCATTTTGTACTTCTGTTCAACGTAATTAGCTCCAGGAATTGACTTCCTCTGAGCAGCTATGATTCTATGAGACTTGCTTGGAAACTAACATTGAACCAGCATGAAAAGGCGGAGGAGACTGGCCATCCTCTGGTGGGGACCTGGGATCAGTCATGCCAATGGGCAGTTCTGTGGCCTTGGATACATCCCTCAACTTCTGAGCTGTGGTGTCCTCAGTTCATTAAAATTGTCTTGATTAGCCTCATCTTCCAGGGTGGTCTTAGAGGTAAAGCAAGACCATACACGAAGAAGAACACCATGCATATACTAACATCCCAAATTCACCTCTCAAGTTTTAATGGTTCCTTTTATGGAAGTTGAGCTGGCCAATTTCCGACTGTTAGAATTTAGTAAGTATTGAAAGTCCATCTCTTGAAAAGCCTTAATCTGTTTTACTCTGTCTTTATCCAGAAGAGCCAATACCTCCTACATCATGTTGGAGCCTCATCTCTAAATTTTTTCCATTTCATTATTTCTCTGTTGAGGTGCAGTTACCTGAAGAGCATACACCCACGTCTGTAGGGTGTGGCAAGGGGAATATGAGCCATTTCTCATTCCAGAACTGATGCTGCGGAACACAGCATAGTGGTTAGGGATGTGGGCTCTGCAGTCAGATTGCCTGGGTTCAAAGCCCAGTTCTACCACCATGGCAAATTACTCTGAGCCTCTGTTTCTTTATCTGTAAATTGAAGGTATTAGTACCATCTACCTTTTAATTGTTATAAAGGTTAAATGGGTTCGTGTTTGTAAAGCACTTGGATTGGTACCCAATATAGACATGTTTGTTAAGTAGATATCTAAATAGTCCTCAGGGAGCAGGAATGTCATAACCCCTTAATCCTTTCTTGGGCATGTATTCTAAGTCTTTCGTGTCTTGGAAACAGCAGTTGCTGTCTTGAAGGCTCGTTTAAACTTCAGCATTGTTCATTCATTCATTCATTCACCAAATCTTGATGGTCCTTCAGTTATCTTCAAGACACTTTAATGATCATAAAGGTACAAAACCAAATACAAGGCCTCTCCCCAGTGGTATGCTGGAGCCAACTCATACTCTCATGAGAGCTGATTATTAAGTTCTCAGGGATTTTGTAAGTCACAATTGTTGGTAGCTAGAAATCTGTCATGGTTGTGTTTACACCACAGGAATCTGCCAGTGCTACAAATTCCGCCCCATTCAACCCCCATGCCCAGCCAGTGTACTGGCCCACCATGACGGAATAGTGGAGGAGGCAGAAACCAGTCAAGTAATCACAGAAATGAATGGAAGGTTGGAGATTCTGGTATATGTCGCAGTGGAGAGGTCTGTGGTGCTAGGAGAACTTGTAACTGAGAGATCTGACCTTGTCAAGGAGACCAGGGATGGTGCCCTAAGCAAGTGACAGACGAGCTGAAGCCTGAAGGGACAGGTGCAATGAACTGGATGAGGAGGGAGCTGGGGGTCCTGAAAGATGATCGCCGGAACAGATGCTGGAGTGTGGACAAGATGTGCCTGAGGGGAAACATTTTTAGCAGTGGGTGACATGAGCATGTTTGCATTGTTAAGAGATTACTGTGGCCACAGTGTGAAAAGTAGATTACAGCACAGGGTGGAGGGTGGGGGGTGGAAAGGCTACTGCAGCAGCCCAGGAAAGAGATGATGTCAGCCCAGACAAGGGACATGGCAGTGTAAAGGGAGAGAGAAAGCTAGAGTAGTGATATGGGTGTGGGGGGAGGTGGGGAGTCAGGGGCCAAACCCACAGGACTTGACCTGGCGCTGGATACGGAGGGTGAGGGAGGGAAGGTGTCAAGTGTGTCTCCTCAGTTAGGGGAACTCGAGCATCTCGCTGGGGGACAGGGGGTGATGGGTCTGCTCCACTTTATGCTGATGTGCCCACTGCTGACTCAATCACAGAGTGAGAAGCTACCGGACCAGTGCACTCTCCTCAATTGTGTGAATGGCTGCTGGGCCAAAACCCTACGTGCCGGAACCGGGGTCAAAGAGAGGAAGCAAAAAAGCATCAGGTACCAGAAAGAACTTCCTATAAGTCATCCATTCTGAATAATCTGCCCAGAGAGTGGTGAACAGCACCAGGGATGCAGAAGTGACAGCTGGCCCGGACATGGCAGGAAGACCACGAAGCGACTTAGGGATGGGATGTCCCAATCCGGAGAATCTCTGAGAACACAGCTTTCTGCAAAAACCTTGCCTCATTACTACCATCTTACTTTTTTCTGCTAGGCTTCCATTAATGATCCCAATTCACGTTTTCCTGTATTCATGCCATTTGCCATGGAACTCTGCAGGACGCCCCCAGCACTGAAGTTCAGTTATCTGACTTGCTTTGGTTGCTGAAATGAGGAAGAAGTGATGATGTGCCTGTTCCAAGCCTCATTTCTTGTTGCCTTCTTCTGTTTCTGCCATCACCTATGAAGGATGTTTCAGGTTAGTCCAGTGGTCCAGGAGGAAAACAAGATACACACAGAGCAGAACTGCCCCAGCTGAGGTGCCTCCAGACAAACCCAGACAGAAGCAGAGGGCTCAGTGACCTGCAGAGGCGTGCACAAACCCAGCCCAGCCCACCTCCCGCTTTCTGACTTAGGAGCTACGGTAATCAATGTCTTGTTTGGAGTCACTGAGGCATATATACTTTTGCTCACGTCCTTCCCCTTCTTGAAAGCTCCCCTTTCTTCTTCGGATACAGCTCATTCTCTTAAGCCCAGTTTAATGTTCACTTTATCCATGAATTCGGAAATGATTTCTCCATCCTCTAAATTTCCAGGGCTCCTTGAAGACCATAACTTCCAGGTTGAAGCATCATCTGACAATCTTTACACACCAGACATAGGATGGTTCTGTAGAAACATTCTTCCTTGATGCCCTCAGTGCTGAATCAGGGCAAGGTCTTTACTGGTACAGCCAGAACTACAATTGAATGATGGGCAGCCCTCCGGGTAACACTTCCCTTCCCTTGCCCCTAGCACTCTCCCTAAATCTTTACTCCATCTGCTTATCTTATGCCACAATGCCTAGGATAGACTTCTTTTGAAAGAAGGAAATACTGTAAGAACAACTTGATTTTCCATTGAAATGTTTCAACAACCACTAGTAGGTGACACTTCTATCTGTATGGTGTAATAGTGTAATACATTGAATGATTGGTCCAGACTCTCCACTCTCCCATAATTGTGTTCTTTATCTTCATTTTTGCTGTGGCCCCATGATGGGCAGAGTGTACTTCTCCTTGAGTTTGTACTTTGAGTACAAAGTACTCCTTGAGATTGTACTTTGACCTTGAGTTTCGGCTTGGCTACGTTATTCACATTAGTCAAGCAGTGTTTTGAAATGTGCTTGCATAATTGACCTTACCCTGTTATCTGCTGACATTACTATGAGAAGAATATACCCCATGTAGCTACTGCTGCGCCCCAGCCTGGGCCCCAGAAGGGGACAATGGAGCAGAGACCCCTCAGGCAAACCTCAGACTCGCAGCCTGGAGCACAGCTGCCCCAGCCAACCCACAGTCACAGGAACGAGAAATAAATGCTCGGTTACATTCCACTGAGATTTTGAAGTTGTTACGCAGCAAAAGATGACTGATACACTTATCGCAGGCTGTGCCTGGGCCCTCCTATACCCATCTCCGTTATGCTGCACACCACCACGATGGAGCAGGGATGGTACTATCTTATTCTACATAAAATGAGACTGAGGCTCATAAAGGTTGAGCAACCTGTCCGAATCACACTGTGGAGACAGAGTTCAAACCCTGTTCTCTGACTTACACTCTGACCTACCAGCGCTGACCGCAGTCCTCTCTTAGCCAGTGTTTTCATCCACATGATTGTTGTCTTTTCCTGTTTGCTGTAGGTAGAAAAAGGAAAGGACAAAGGAGAATGTTCACATCCTCTTCCTCGTCTAAGCATAAGAACATCAGCTCAAAACTTAATCGTTATATCCTGGATGCCAGCTTGGGAAGAGCAACCCCCATCTGAACCTTGTTTCTGAGGGAGAATGCTGTCCAAGTTCCCAAATACTCATTTCACTCTTGGATTCTGAACTACAATCTTTCTGGAGTTGGGTAGCATCTCTGTGTGTGAACACATGTGGTTCCCCAAGTTCTGAGTTTCCCTGTGTTTGTATCTGATCTCCTCGATATCCTGGCTCAGATGTCTAAAGCCAGTGGCATGTCAGACATTCACATTTACCCACAGGTCGGGCTTTTAGGACCGCTGCGTCTGGCCACACTTGCTGTGTGCTCACCTCCAGTGGCACTAGTCACATGGTTACCCTGGACTTGTGCAGTTTGGTGGCCCTGATCCTCTTGTTACAGATGTCAGTACTGATCCCAAGCTACCCAGCCGGTAAAATGCCATACCCGCCACTGGCCCCAAATAGACAGTGCCTTGTAACTGTATATGCAGATATTTCTTAGAGGGGATCATAAACTAAGGACTAAATGATTATTAAAGATACATACAGCCCAAAATCATAGCTCTGGTTCAGAGTTTCTCTGGTAACAGTGCCACACCACAACTTGCTTTATTGTGACCCACTATAAACAAATGTTAATGGAGGGAACTTTCAGAGAAAATTTCCTGGTGCTGCAGCATCCTCATCCCAGATAGAGGCCTACCACTAAAACCAACAGCTGTGATGGAGGGTCTACCGTGTGTGTGCCATGCAGTATGCTGAGTGATGGCTCAGAAGTGGCCTTGGTCTTTCAGTGAGATAACAAACAATAATTCAGCACGGTGGGCACTTGAAAAGAGATGAAGATCGTATGAAGGCAACACAGAGCCCTTGAAGTATGTGCTGGAATTCAAGTTGAGAATGGAGAGGAGTCTGTGCCAGGCGGAGGGCAAAGTGTAGGCAAAGGCATGGAGTTGTGGAAGTCCCCGGTGGGCTTAGGGGTGCCCGCTACCTCGAGCTGCACTGTCCAGTAGAGCAGCCACCAGCCACATGTGGTTACTAAGTGCTTTAAATGTGGCTGGTCCTGATTGAGATGTGTAAAGCACATTCTGGACCTTGAAGATATAGTGTAAAAGAGAGTGTGAACTCTTTAAATATTGATTATATTATTGATTATATTTTTAAAAATTGATTATATGTTGAAATAATATTTTGCATATATTGAGTGTGATATTGTGATTTATAAGAAATATATATCTGGTCATTCTGTGATCAAATACATCTTTTTTATAAATATTTGCTCTATTTCGATGGTTCCTGGCTCACAATTCCCAAGACCTTCAGAATTTCTGGAGTGAAAGAGTAATGGAAGCATCTTTTGTCATAATATTTGGGCTCTTGTCCTCAGTTCCTGAAATCCCTTTAGAGCCATAAAGGTGAAATATGTGTCTTGTTACTCAAAAGAAGCCCCCTTTCCACCACAATTAGGTTTAGGTTTATGTTAATGAGGTGACTTTAGGAAAAAGAAAAAAAACAACTGAGGATAAGGGCTGGTTGCCAGGGGTGCCAACCATTAATAGAGGGTTGGAACTTTTAATCCCACCTCCTGATTTCTGGGGAGGGGAAGGGGACTGGAGGTGGCCAGTGATTTAATCAAGCATGCCTGTGTAATGAAGCCTCCATAGAAACCCAAAAGGACAGGATTCAGAGAGCTTCTGGGTTGGTGAACACGTGGTGATTTGGGGAGAGTGGTGCGCCTGCAGAGGGCATGGAAGCTTCACACCCTTTCCCTGTACCTTGCCCTGTTGTAGCTCTTCCATTTGGCTGATCCTGAGTTATGTTCTTTTATAATAAACTGGTAATCTAGTAAGTAAGCTATTTCCCTGAGTTCTCTGAGCCACTCTAGCAAAGTAATCAAACCCAAGGTTTTGTGGGAACCTCTGCTTTAGGGCCTGTTCATCAGAAGCAAAGGTGACAACCTGGGCTTGCCATTGGCATCTGAAGTTGGGGTAGGGGGTAGGGAGAGTCTCGTAGGACTGAGCCCTTAACGTGTGTAATCTGATGCTATCTCTGGGTAGATAGTGTCAGAATTGAGTTGAATGGTAGGACACCAGCTGGTATCTGAGAATTGCTTGGTGGTAGAGGAACCCCCCACCCCACCCACCGCCACACACCCACACACACACACACTTGAATTGGTGATCAGAATCATTTATTGGTTAATTAAAATTAATTTCATTTCTCTTTATACTTTTTAAGTATGGCTACTAGAAAATGTTATATTCCTTATGTGACTTATATTTCTATTAGACAGTACTGGCCTAGAAAAGCTGGAGGAGTAGAGATTGATAAATTCAGATTTGAAGCTTTAGTTCAGCTGTGGGCTGATATAAGCTAGGGACACACCCAATTTGCCATACAACTCACAGTGCCAGCCACTCGCTGTTGTATGGCACCCAGCCTCTTCATGCTGTTATGTTCTCTGCTTGGCTCCTGAAGCATCTGTGCTTTTGATCCTGCCAGGAGCACCTATGTGATTGCCACATTCCCCAGAGTGGTATACAGAGTGTTGAGTGTTGCAGCTTTTCTAGACCAGTGCTGTTCAGTTGAAACACAATGGGAGCAAGTCCAGACTCATTCCTGGGTTGCCTGGGGGAAAAGTTGGTCCTTGCTGCAAACACAGTCTGAGTTCTCAGGGAGCTATTTGAGGTTTCAAATCAAAGCTATTGTGGAATCCAAGTCAGACAGTTTCCTGCCCAAGGCTGAGTATTCAGCCATGTCTTAGAAATCAAGCACCCACAGTGGGCCATTTGCTTCTCATCAAGCCTGAGCTATGATGTGCTGTGCCCATTTCTAACTGCCCATCTGTCCTCCTCTTTGGAGAGTGGGAAGAGGGCAGGTGTCTGTTGCTGTCCTAAGCAGATCTTTTTCAACTGTCTTTTGGCAGATTCCTTCATAGTCCATACCACAAATAGTGTGTGATTTTATTATCATCATCTTCAATTTACATTTGAGCGAAGTAGGCTGAAAGAGTTTGAATGGCCCACATAGCTTGTAAGTGGGGTTGCTGGGACTTGGATTTGGGTCTCTTGGCTCCAAAACCATCTTTCTATTGCCCAACCTGGCCTCAGCCTTATTGTGTTATCTGACTTCCCAAGCTCCACTCATGAAGCTCTGTGTTAGTTAAGAGAATGCTGGTGGTAATGGATAGATTCAGAAATCTCATCTTTCATATATTTGAGATTTATTCTCACTTACTCAAAGCCCTGTTTGACAGGAAGCCTTCCATGCAGTGATGCAGGGACCCAGATTCTACCCATGTGTGGCTCTGTCACATTCAACATGGGGCTCCCAAGATCTCTCTGGTACCTCCATGGCTGCCATGGCAAGACAATGCAGCTGACATCTGTTGAAGGATGCAGGGGACAGACAATATACATCAGGCAGCAATTGAATTCCACTTCTAATATGGAGACTCCAAATGACAGTGTCTGAAAGAGAGGAGGCATGCCCCTCTTCCCTTCCTTCTTCACCCTGCTGCTTAGGACATAAACGTGATGCAAAGCCATCCTGAGCCACATGGATGAAAGGAACATTAAGGATGGCATAATATGAGAGGAGCCTGGGTCCCTGATGACTGCATGAGCAGAGTCACCATGCCAGCCCTGCACTGCCCACCTCCAGACTGTGAATGGGAGAAATGGACTTCTCTCTTGTTTAAGCCACTGCCGTTTTGGGTACCTGTGAACATGCAACTGAGCATGTATCCTAAATACAGGGATCCTACTCTTTCTGTCCACTGCAGGACTCTGCCTGCAAATAGTACCTAGAAAAAGAGTTATTCAGCCCAAAGCTCCAGCCCTCAGCACAGAAGCTTAGCTTGGGGTGGTGGGTGACAACAGGGAGGGTTAACTCCGTTTGGCCACATGATGATATTTTAAAATTGTGGTAAAATATACATAACAAAATTTACCATTTTAAGTATTTTTAAGTGTATAGTTCATTGCCATTAAGTACACTCACACTGTTGTGTAACCATCACCACCATCCATCTCCCCTGAAAATTTCCATCTTCCCAAACCGAAATTCTGTTTCTATTAAACACTAACTCCCCATTTTCCCAGCCTCTGGCAACCCTCATTTACTTTCGGTCTCTATGACTTCATGTAAGTGGAATCATACAGTATTTGTCTTTTTTGTGTTTGGCTTATTTCATGTTGCATAATGTCTTTATGCATTGTAGGATGCATCAGAAATCCCTTCCTTTTGAGGCTAAATAATATTCCATTGTTTGTGTATGTCACATTTTCCTTCATATTCATTCATCCATTGATGGACACTTTGGTTGTTTCCGCCTTTTGGCTATTGTGAGTAATGCTGCTATGAACATGGTATACAAATATCTGTTTTTTGAGGAAAAAAAACCTCTGTGGGAAGTGGAAGAAAAAGTCAAAAAGGCATATCTGTATCTTAACCACATGAGCCTGGAGTGGCACATAACTTAACAGCTTACATTCTATTGGCAGGGACTAGTCACAAGGTGTGCTAATTATCCATTGCTGCATAACAAATCACACAACTTAGTGGCTTAAAACAATGAACCTTTATTACCTATGGTTTCTGTGGGTTAGAAAATCAGGAGCAGGTTGGCTTAGTAGTTCTGTCTCAGGGTTTCTCAGGAGGCTGCAGTCAAGATACAGGCTGGGGCTGCAGTCATCAGAAGGCCAAACCAGGGCTAGAGGATTTGCTTCCAAGGTGGCGCACTCACCCAGCTGTTGGCAAGTCTCAGTTCTTTGCCATGTAGATCTCTCCATAGGGCTGCTTGAGTGTCCTCAGAAATTGGCAACTAGTTTTCCCCAAAGTAAGTGATGTAAGAGAGCAAGGTAGAAGCTGCAATATCTTGTATGACCTAGTCTCAGAAATTGTATACCATCATTTCTGCGATATCCTATTGGTCACGCAGGTCAATCCTATTCAATGTTGGAGGAGATAACACAAGGGTGTGGATGGCAGAAGGAGGGGTAATTTGGGGCCGTCTTGAAATCTGGCTGTCTCTGAGGCCACACCCAAATGTGAGGGCCTCTGGGAAATGTAGTCCTTGGCTGGGCACCCATTTTCTAGTAATACTTACATGTAGACAGGGTGGTGTTTGGTGGATATCTTAGTTATGTTGGCCATAGACCTCCAGGAGTCTCAGTGGTGCCTCTGATTGCCTGTGTGACCTGGTCCACGGTTTCCTCCACTGTACAATGACCTTGTTCTTTCCCACTACCTGGAAACTACCACTGATACCTTCTGTCTTGGCTACTAGCCCAAGTCAAAGCTATAGTGATGCTCACTGTGTAGGTCAGACCCAGGTCTCACAGAGGCACTGTGAGGGGAGTGGGATCATTAGGAAAGTATGGGTGGGAGCTGAATTCAAGAGCTGGGGGCCCAAGAAGTATGTCAGATAAGAGCACTGTTTTGGAGTCAGCAGCCTGGGTTTAAAACCCACTTAAAACTCTTTGTTCTTGGATGAGCAGTTTTCATTTATTGGAATCCAATTTCCTGTACATCAGGAAAACAAACAAACAACAAAACAAAACAAAATGTTTACCTCGTGGTTATTAGGACTGCTGATCTAACCCAGTGTTTCCCAGTGCTGTATTTGTCATATCTGTCTCTTTAATATTTTTTCCATATCGTATGCCATCTGTAGTATTATCTAATATTTTCTTTAGATATACAGTAAAACCTTGGATTGCGAGTAACATGGTTTGCGAATGTTCCACAAGACGAGCAAACATTTCTAATATATTTTAACATGGTAAATGAGCAATGTCTTGCAATACAAATAGTTTGTTTCCGGAACGAATTAAGCTCGCAAACCAAGGTATTACTGTATATATATTTATAATATCTTTATTGACATATAACTCACATACTATAATTTACTCATTTAAAGTATACACTTTGGTATCCTTAATATATTCACATAATTGCACAAGTATCACCAAAATCAATTTTGAACACCCCAATTTTCATTACCCTAAAAAGAAACCCTGTACTGTTTAGCAAGTCTCTCCCCATTTTCCCCGGTCTCACCCCTCCCCCATCCCAGGAAACCACTAATCTACTTTCTGTCTCTATTGATTTGCCCATTATGGATGTTTCATATAAATGGTGTGTGGCCTTTTGTGTCTGGCTCTTTTCACTTAGCATAATATTTTCAAGATTCATCCAGGTTGTAGCATTTATCAGTATGTCATTCCTGTTTATGGCAGAATAATATTCCGTTATATGAATATACTACATTTTATTACATCAGTTGATGGATATGAGGGATGTTTTCAGTTTTTGGTTGGCTATTATGATTAATGCTGTGAACATTCATGTACAAGTTTTTGCATGGATGTATGTTTTCAATTCTTGGGTATATACTTAGGAGTGGGTTTTCTGGGTCATATGGCAATTCTATATTTAACCTTTTGAGGAACTGTGAGACTATTGTGCAAAGCAGCTGTACCATTTTACATTCTCACTAGCAGTGTGTGAGGGTTCCAATTTCTCCATATCCTCATCCTTTGTTATATGTCTTTTTTTAAATTTTTATTAGAGCCATTCTAGTTAATGTGAAGTGGTATCTCATTGTGGTTTTAATTTGCTTTTACTTTCTAGTGATTTGTTTACATTTATATTTAAAGAAGACTTAACATTGCTACCCTAAGTGGAAAGACGGTATTATTTACCACAAATGAAGGTAACCCAATCATAATATAATTATTAGACTGACACTTGCCTGGGTATCACCTACTGTCATTGATGTTTATCGCATTTTGGAAAACACCAGTATAATTGACTTAGAAGTCTTATCAATACCTCTGGCACAGATTGGTGCTTAATAAATATTAAGCTATCATTTTATTAATGTTTGTAAGGCATAAGTAGGTCTTTTGGGGTGTGTGTGTGTGTGTGTGTGTGTGTGTGTGTGTGTGTCTGTCTGTCTGTCTGTGTGGTTTCTTTCAGGAAGAGGGTGGGGTGAGAGCCAGAAATGAGAAGACCCTTATAAAAGGTGGAGCCTGACTATTGGGAGGGAGCAACCTTAGAAAACTGAAAACAACCAGAACATGGATGGTGAGAATTTATGAGGCAGGGTTATGTATAACATTTGCGATCAGCATGCTGGTGAGCAGCTGTGGGAGTTTGGGGGGATTCTCTTCTGCAGTGTCTGTTGATCTTATCACATCCTCTCATCCTTGCAAGGCATGCTAATGTGTGAGTTCCTAGAACTCACCCAGGGCAGCAGTGGGCTAATTCAGCCTTAGAGCCCCCGCCCTTCACCAACCTCTGGCCCTCACTGCGGCAGCTCAGACATCATGTGTGAGGCGGGCAGGTCAGGTTGGGTGGTCCTGACCTGGTAATGGGGATTGAGGTTCAGAGGGAGAGACTTGTCCAAGTTCACTGGCTAGGATCCTAGGTGGGGCACCTGGGGCTAAAATCTGGGTCTCCTGATCCTCCTAACATTGTTCCTTCTGGAAAGCCCTTCTTGGCTCTGTATTTCACCTCTTTGTATAGCAAGATGCCCAATGATTCCTTGCCAATAGACTGAGATTGCTACTCAAAATGTGGTTCACCCCAGCAGCAGCAGCAGTACCTGAGAGCCTGTCAGAGATGCAGAGTCCCTGGCCCACCCAAACCTGCTGAGTCAGAATCTGCATTTTAACAAGATCCCCAGGTAATTCGAATGCACAGTAATGCAATTTTTACTTTAGACAGTAGAATGCATAATTCTAAATTAATGTTTCAGAAACCTGGACTAAGATATTGCAGTTGGGTTTATTCATCCCAAATCCTTACTTGAGCACCTGCTATATGTGTCAAGCTCTGGTAAGTGCCAAGCAAGCAGAGATGATTAAGTCCCCATTCTGCCATCATGAAGGTCCCAGGCTAGTCAGAGAGATAGATGACAAACCAAAGATCACTTTTTTTTTCCCCTCACCATTTTTTTTTTCTGATCGAACTATTATTTGCTTTATCCATTTTTTTTTAAATATGAAATGCTGAGAACTCCGTAGTGGTTGTTGTGGGTGTTGTATGTGTGTCCAGCACGCTTTCCCTTTTGTCTTCTTCCAGATCCTTAGAGACACTCCTTCCCTACTTTTTTAAAATTTAATTTAAATATATTTATCAAGCACCTTTATATGCCAAGTCCTGTTCTAGATACTGAAGATACAGTGCTCAAGAAATAAGATGAGGCTCCTCTTTTCCAGATCTTCTTTATATTCTAGTGAGGAAAGAGAAATAAATATTATCAAAGACTAATAAGTATTATGGATAAATATAAAAAGGAAAATGGGTTTGGAGGAGCCGGGGTCTCCTTTTGGTAGAATGGTTGAGGAAGGCCCCGCTGAAAAGGTAGGAGTCTTGCCCAAGATCTAAGAAGGATCCTGTCCTGTGACATCTCAAGGAAGAGTGTTTGGTTCGTTTTGGTGGGGCTGTCACTCAGAGAATTAGGGCTGCCTTTTGGATACAATGATTGGTTCAAGGGTGAGCATGTGACCCAAAAGAGCCAATTAGAGTCTTTCCTGGGATTGATACATAGACATGGGAGAAACCAGTTGCTGATGATCTCTTTGTGATCTTGCACAAGTCTCTTCCCTTCTCTGATTCTCATTTACTCATCTATGAAATAGAGGGGTTAGGCCACATGCAACCTCAGTCTCCCTTACCTGTAACTTATGATTCTGACAGATCCAGCTTTTCAAAACAAGCATTATGGTGCTGGCTTCTTCAGGGTGAGGAGAGGGGTCTGTCTTCCCTCTTGTTTCTCAGATATGCTTCAAGTAACAGTGTTAATAACTGAAGCTGACTCATATTTGAAAATGTTGAATGGTCAGCTCCTGCCCAACAGGGATTCTATCCTTTTGAAGTTTGATGAGGTCCATCTGCCACCTCTACATTTATTTCACAACTTGAGTATAGGAAGAAGGACCTGGGCTCAAACATGAGTTCTGCCTCTTACTAGTTGGGTGTCTCTGAACAAGAGTCTCAGTTGCTTCACATGGAAAGTGAGTATAGTAATAGTGTCCATCTCTTAGGGTTCTGTTGAGAAGTTACTGAGCTGCCACATGCACCTCTCACTCCCAGAGCTTGTGGTTTGTGAATCAGTGTGCGCCGTCCCCACTAGACTGGAAACAGCATGGGGACATGAACTGGGATTGTCGTCGTTGTCACATCATCATCATCATCATCATCATCACTATGACAATCCTTGTTGATTTTTCATTTTTAAATAGCTATACCAGTCTGTTACCAGGATTGTAGAAAGACGTGGGCTAAGATATGACTTTTTAGGGTCTCTGGTGAAAGTGTTGGCTTAGAATATATGGGAATAGCAACAGGAAAAGAGGACGGACATCTAAATATTTAGCACGTCCAGTATTCCAGTCAGTGTGCAAGGAGCCTTCACATCCAGTGCCCATTGACCCCTCAACATAATCTATGACGTAGGTGGGATTGTTAAGAAAAAATTGTTACAGATAGAAAATTGGAAGGCCAGAGAGGGTAAGAAACTTGTCCAGGGTCACACAAGTAAAAGGTGACTTAAATGAAACTCAGACCAGCTTGGCTCCAGCAGCCAACTTCTCCTCACCTCTTCAAGATGTAATTCTTTATGGGTGATAGGAAGAATTCATACTTGCCCAAGAGTCAGGGAGGTGGGTATTCTCTGGCAATTGAGGGGGAAAAGAGATCTTGCATGTGAACTGAGGCAGGGCTTCTATGTGCAGAGGGTGACCTTGAGCTCAAAACCAGAGGCCTCTATCTACCTGCATGGCCAAGGACCTGGGTCCCATAGTGACCAGAACTCAAGAACCCTTTGCTGCGTGCCACTGCATGCTATGCTCCACATTTAGCTTTACAAGCATTCCCTCACAGCAAGCCAGGCATAGGGATGTTTAAGCCAGACCTTGCAATTGGAAAAACCAAGCCTCAGAGAGGTGAAGTTATTTAATGGAAGTCACACAGCCAGCAAGGAGCAGCCTCCAGGTATGGATTCTTATCTGCCTGATTCCAGAATCCATGCTGTTTTACAAAACAAAACAGAAGGAAGTAAATGCTGCCTTTTGTAATGCAGGATCTTCATGGGAAAATCAATAGTCACAAAACAGGGGACAGAGAAAGGGATCCCACAATCAATGGGTCATCATCCTGTGCCCCTCCTCACATTTGGACATATTCCAGCCCACCTTTCCCAGGCCCTGTCATTACCATAGGCAAATCTCCCATTTTGTGTAGCTGGGTCTCCAGGTTTCTGTGAAGGCAATGAGTGGGATTCCTTGGGCTATTTAAAATATTTCAAAAAGCTTAAAATTATACAGTTCCCTACATTAGGAAAGTACAAGAAAACTAACACAGTAATTGCTTTTGTTGAAGATAGGCTTTCTTCCATCCAGGGTAGGAGTGACAGTTGGCTTTTGACAAGTCACGTCACCTCTCCGAAGCCTCAGTTTCTCTCAATATAAAATGGGGAGAATAGTAGTATCTACTTCAGGGGCTGCTGTGGGGATTATCCAGGTCAAGGGCTGAGCGCAGTGCACGACCCACAGTGAACATACGATTAAGCACGTCCCTATGTGTGCAAGAGTGACTCTGGCTGGCTCAAGCTGGTCAGGAGATCTGGCCGACTGTTATTTGTCTTTGATTAATAAAATGTTTCTAGCACTCAGTAATCACTTTACATGAGGTGGTGGGCTACAGTGGACAAAACATGGGACTTAAAGCCAGGCTGACTAAATCTGAATCCCAGCCCTGCCACTCCCTGGCTGTGTGACCCTGGGCAGTTCAGTTCAGTCCATTTTGCGGAGCTTTGCTCTCCCTTCGGGGGGGTCTCGCTGCCCCACTGTGGGGAGTGTGATCAGCAAGTGACTTCCAGCTGTCGACTCTTGCAGGGTCTGCTTTAATCTGAGAGAGCCCCTTGTTATGTCCCTCCCAGGGCAGCCTGCGTCTAGTGGGTAAGTGAGGCTGGTTCAGGACGCTCTCTCTGATGGTCAGGACAGGACCAGAACTTCCCCCGATGGACCAAGGCGTCATCAAGCTTTCATCAGACTTCCCACTTCTCCCTCTGCCCAACCCTGCTTTCTCCTTCTCCCTTCACAGGTATTACACATTGTGCACCCCAAACTCCATCTGGGCATCTACTTTTGCAGCACCCAACTCCAGCATTTGGTGCCAGAACTGGTCTGAGTAAGCAGGTTGTAAGATGTGCTTTTGGAGCTAGATCGCAGGAGGGCTCCATCACAGCTGGCTGAGCAGACCATGCAGGTTAAAACTGCCAGGAGTGGGGAGTTGGGAGGTGGGCCTGTGGAAGGGGGAGATGCCCCAGCATGGTGCCTGGGCATTTGCTGTGGAGGCAGAACGCAGTCGGCTAAGTGGGATGGATGGCTGTGTAAGCACCACTGGTGCTGCATACGCGGGGTCTGCAGGTTTCTTCCTCTAAGGGCCAGTAGCAAATATTTCAGTTGTTGCAGCCCATACAGCCCTTCGCAGCAACTCAGCTGTGGTATCACAAAGCAGCCGTAGACATATGTAAATAAATGAAACTTTACAAAAGCAGGCTATGGGCAAGATTGGACCCGTTTGCTGATTCTTGCTCTATATTAAAGAAAAATAGTGAACAGCTAAGGAGGAGTAACAGAGAAATGAAAGCCAGAGCTGCTTTTTGGTGCCTTCAAAGAGGCTTTTCCATTTTTTTTTTTTTTTAGCAGGAGAGAGAAGAAAACTGAGGACCAAAGTGAGGACCCCAGGAAGTGATAGAGTTAATTTTAAAGATGCTTAAATGGCCACCCAAGGCAGGTGTGTTAGGCTAAGATCCCTCCACAGCCAGTGGTTTCCAGGGGGCAAGTCCTGATTTATCACCCTCCTGTCTACCAGGCTTACTCCTGCCTGAGAAGCTCTTCCCTGCTGCTCCGCTCACATCAGGCTCCTCCTCACCCTTTAGCTCTCAGCTAAATCCCTCTTCCTCCAAGAGTCTGTCCTGATTGACCAAATTCTCCTTCCAGCACCCTGTTGGTTTCTTCCCACAGCACTTTCCACAAAGAAAGGCAACCTTTATTCCAAAGTGTGACGTTCAAAAGAGAAGTGTACAAATCTTAATTGTAAAGCTGTGTGACTTTTCAAGGGTGAACCCTTCATAACTAGCACCCAGACCAAGTAACAGGGTGAGCACCAGGAGCCCCCTTGGGCCCCCTCTCGGTCGCCGCCTCTGCTAAGAAGAGCACTGCTACCCTGACTTCCAACACTGCCGGTGACCCTCCCTGCCTGTGGACTGCACAGAAGTGGACCCTACTGTATGGGCTCTTTCGTTTCCAGCTGGCTCTACTCAGCATGGTCAGGGTGAGCTCCATCCACATGGTTAGGGTTTGTTCTCATGGGGTGAACACTGCAGCTGCTTTATTCTGCAGTTGATGGACATTCCATTTGGGGCTGTTGGGACTGGTGCTGCTGTGACCACATGTCTTTTTATTAACGTATGCACATACCTCTGTTGGGTGTATTCTTAAGATGTGAAAATGCAAGATCACAGGGCATGTGTTTGCTTGGTTTAGCAGATCCTGCCGAAGAGTTTTCAAAATGGTTACACAGCTAACACTTTTTCCAGCAGTGTATGAGAATCCATTTGCTCCACATTCTTATCAGCACTTTTATATTTTTTAGCCTTTTAAATTTTAGTCATTCTGATGGGTATGTAATGGTATTATATTGGATTTTTTTTTTCTTTTTAAGGTTTTATTGGGGAATTGGGGGAAGGGAACAGGCTGGGGAACTGGAGAAGGGGAACAGACAAGTTGCTGTCCTTTTGTTCTTCAGTCTAGTTGCAGAGGATGTTGCTTCACTGGCCCATGTTGGCATCCTTACTGCGCTCTTCTCGGGTGAGGCAGATCAGTCACCGGCCTCTGGATGGCCACTCACAGTGGCTCTTGGCAGCTCACACCAGCTTCCAGCTGCTCACGCTGGCTGCCGGCCACTCACTGTAGCCTATGGCAGCCCCACTGCAGCAGGGGCTGCAGCCTACACCGTCGCGGGGGCTCGCACAGCCCAGCTCCAGGTGGAGCTGCTGTTCACCATCTTAGCTGTAGAGGGCAGTGTCACTGGCCCTCATGTGAGATCCAAACCCTGGCCTCTGGCGTCCCAAGCTAGCTCTTAACCAATGCACCACTTGGCTAGCCCTGTATTGGGTTTTTAATTTACATTTTTATATTTCTTTGATGAGTAATGATGTTTAGCCCTTTCCATGTATTTATTGACACCATGTAGATGGCTTCCTTTGTGAAATGCCTGTTCAGAATATCCCATTTTCCCTGGGTGTTCTGCATATTTTATTTACTTGTAGGAGTTCCTATGAAATTCTGAATATCAGTCATGTCAAATGTATGTTACAAATATCTTTTTCCACTGTGTGACTTTCCTTTTTAGTATCTTAACTTTAATGTTGTATGCTTTTGTTTTCAGTTTAAGAATGCTTTGCATACTTAAGGTCATATAGATTTTTTAAAATGTTTTCTTCTAAAAGTTATATTGTTTTACTGTTTACATTTAGATCTATGATCCATCTGGAATTTATTTTATGTATGATATGAGCTAGGAGGCAGGATTCATTTTTTTATGGAGAGTTATCTAATTGTTCTGGCAGCGTTTATGATAAAATCACCCTTTCTCTGTTTAATTGCAGTGACATTTGCATTACTGTATATGTGTGGGTCTTTTCTGGAACCCCTGTTTTCTTCATGCATCTATTTGTCCTTGTGCTAATACCACACTATCTTAATTACTGTAGGTTTTTACTAAATCTTAAAATATGATAACATAAGTCCTCTAACTTTGTCTAATTCTTTAAGATTTCTCTGGCTATCTTAGATTCTTTGCATTTCCATATATATATTAAAAAGAATCTCTCCATTTCCACAAAAAAAACAATTGGGGGTTTAGATGGAGATTGTTTTCAGTCTGCAGATCACACAGGGGAGAATTAATATCTTGACAATGTAGAGTCTTCCTGTCATGAACATGGAATGGTTCTCCATTTATGTAGGTCATCTTTGACTGCTGTCAATCATGTCACTACAATTTTCAGTGTAGAGAGGTCTTACACATCTTTTGTTAGATTTATTTTTAGGTATTTGACATTTTTGATGCTCTTGTAGATGGTGTTTTTCTAGTGTTATTTTCCCGTTGCTTGTTGCTAGTTTATGAAAACACATTCGAGTACAGTTGATTTTCTTACAGCTTCACTGAGGTATGATTGAGGCACAGTAAACTGCACGGGAACATGTGTGAAGTGTACCACTGATAAGCTTTGACATCATACATATACGCTGTGAAACTATCACCACAACCCAGACAATGAAGGTGACTATCACTCCCAAATCGTTCCTTGTGCCCCTTTATAGTCTATACCTGCCTCCCCAACCTGTCACCATGTAAAAGCGATCTGCTTTCTGTTATGGTTGCATTTTCTAGATTTTTATATAAATGGAAATTCAAACAATATGTCCTTTGGTGCGGGGGGTTCTGAATTTTTTCACTAAGATAATTATGTTGAGATTTAGCCATGTTGTTGCATGTATCAATAGTTGGTTCTTTTTTTGTTGCTGAGTATTCATTATGTACATATAAAACCATTCATTTATTCATTCATCAGCTGATGGATATTTGAGATATTTCTAGTTTTGTGCTATCACAAATAAAGCAACTATGAACATTTGTATACAAGTTTTTCTGTGGACATTTACTTTCATTTCTCATATTTTTGGTAAATACCTAGGAGTGAAATGGCTGCATCATGTGGTCAGGATATATTTAACTTTTTAAGCAACTACAGTCTGTTTTCCAGTGTGACTACACTGTTTTATATTCCCTCCAGCACAGTCTGCAAGTTCCAGTTCTCCACATCCTCACTAACAGTAGGAGTGTTACGTCTTTTTAATTTTAGACATTCTAGCAGTTGTGAAGTGGTGTCTTGTGGTTTTAAATTACATTTCTCTAAAGACTAATGATGTTGAGCATCTTTTCATGTACAAATTTGTCATTTTATTTGGTGAAACATCAGTTCAAATCTTTTGTCCATTTTTTATTGGGCTGTTTGTCTTATTATTGAGTTACAATTTTTTATTCTAGATATAAGTCCTTTGTTGACTATATGTGTTGCAAATATTTTCTCCCAGTCTGTGGCCATATTTTTCATTTTTCTAACAGTATTTGTTGAAGAGCAAAAGTTTTAATTTTGATGGAAACCAATTAATTTATTTATTTCTTTTATAGTTTGTGATTTTGGTGTCCTATTTAATAATTTTTGCCAAATCTAAGATCACTAAGGTTTTCTCTCTTTGTTTCTTCTGGAAGTTTTATAGTTTAAGCTTTTACATCTAGATCTATGATCTATTTTTGGATTACGGTGTGATATGATAATAACCTTGTTAATTTTTTTTTTTTTTTTTTTGAGGGCAGTTTAACTGGCCCTCATATGTGGGACCGAACCGGGGCCGCTGGCTTCCCAGGCCAGCGCTTAACCACTCGGCCGTCTCCTTGTTCATTTTTTTACTTTTAAATATTTAGCTGTTCCAGAACCATTTGTTAAAAAGATTATCCTTTCTCCATTGAATTCCCTTGGCACCTTTATCCATTGACCATGTATATGTGGGTCTGTTTCTGGACTTTCCATTCTGTTTCACTGATGCTGTATCTTTATACAAATATCACACTGCCTTGATTACAGTTACTTTGTAATAAATCTTGAAATCAAGTAATCTAAGTCCTTCAAATTTGTTCTTCTTTGTAAAACTTATTTTGGGTTTTCTAGGTCCTTTGTATTTTCATATAAATTTTAAAAGCAATTTGTCAGTTTTTAAAAAACCTGCTGGGATTTTGATTGAGATTGATTAAATCTATAGGTCAGTTTGGTGATATTGCTATCTTAACAATGTTGATTTTTGCCAATTCATAAACATGGTGTATTTCTCCATCTGTTTGGGTGTTCTTTCATTTCTTTTAGGGATATTTTATAGTTTTTGATCTACAAGTCCTGTGCATCTTCTATTCAACGCTATCACTGAGTTTTTCATGTTTTTGATGCTATTGTTAAAAATGATTCTTAAAATAGAAATTCCCAATTGTTTCTTGCCGGTATATACAATTAATTATTATATGTTAATTTTGTATCCTGCAACCTTTCTAAGCTCACTTATCCCAGCATTTATTTTGTAGATTCTTTAGGATTTTCTACAAAGACTATAATGTTGCTTACAAATAAAGACAGTTGTATTTCTTCCTTTCTAAACTGTATACTTATTTATTATTTTTGCTTATTGTGCTACTTAGAACCTCCAGCATGATGTCATGTAGAAGTGGTCAGAACAGACATCCTTGCCTCTGTCCTGATCTTTGAGAAGAATGTACTCTGTCTTCTGCCACTAAGCGTGAGGAGGTTGGTTGTAGGTTTTTATAGATCACCTTTATTTTGCTGAGGTAGTTCCCTTCTATTCCTAGTTTGCGTAGAGCTTTTATTGTGAGTGGTTTCGGGATTCTGTCAAATGCTGGTGCTTCTTTCCTCCTCTTCCTCCTCCTCCTCCTTCTGGCATCTATTGAGATGATCATATGTTTTTTTCCTTCTTTTTTTTTTCAGCCTGTAAGTATGGTGAATTACATTGATGTTAAATATAAAACCAACCTTGCATTCCTGGGATAAGCCCCACTTGGTCATTATCCTTTCATATGTTGTAGTTATGATTTACTGAAGTTTTGTACTTCTGCATCTATGTTTATGAAAGATATTGGTCTGTAGTTTTGTTTTCTTTTTCTTGTAATGTCTTTGGTTTTGCTATGAAGTTATGCTGGCCTCATAGAATTTGTTGGAAAGTGATCTGTCTTGAATTTTCCAGTAGATTTTGTGTAGGATTGATATTATTTTTCTTAAATTTTTCATAGAATTCACCAACGAAGCCTGTAGTTTTCTTTGTGGGAAGGATTTTAACTGTAAAATGAATTCCATTTTGGTAATTTGTGTCTTTTAAGGAACTTGTTTATTTACTTTAAATAGTTGAATTTACTGGTATAGATTTATACATAATATTCCCTATTAACTTTTATTGTGTATAGTATCTGTAGTCCCTTTCTCATTCCTGATATTGGAAAATTGTGTCATTTCCTTTTTTTTCCTGGTTAGTCTGGCTAGTGGTTTATCAATTTTAATGATTTTCTTCAATTCCAGCTTTTTAATTGCTTGCTTTGCCCCCAAGGTTGTGAGCAGCATAATGGGGACCCTTATCTTGTTTCCAGCCCCAGGGTAAGGAGCGCAACAACCACTGTGCTTGTCTTCTACATCCTCGGTACCTATTTTAAGAACTTCCTTTCTGCTCCTAATGCTGAGAGATTTTTTTTTGTTTTATCATGAATAGGTGTTGCTTTTATGAAATGTTTTTTTACAAATCTTTTGAGATACAATTTTTCAAAAGTTAATGTGGTGAAATATATATTAATTGATATTTGAATAATAAACCATGTTGACATTTTTCAAATAAATTTCACTCAGTCATGATATATTGTCCTTTTAAAAAATATGTCACTGTATCCAATTTGCTGGTATTTTCTATAGGATTTTTACATCTCTGTTCATGGACAATATTGGCCTGTAATGTTATTTTCTGGTAATATCTTTGTTTGGTTTTGGTATGAGGGTTATGTTGGTCTCAAAATGTTGGGAAACATTCCCTCTTTATTTTTATAAAATGTTAGGACAAGGACCGGCCGAGTGGCGCGGTGGTTAAGCGCTGGCTTGGGAAGCCAGCTGCCCCGGTTCAGGTCCGACATATGAGGGCCAGTGACACTGCCCTCAAAAAAAAAACCAAAAAATGTTAAAATGTTAGGACATAGTGATATAAAATTAGTATTTTTGTTTTTTAAGACGACGGTGTCACTGGCCCTCATATGTGGGACCCAAACCAGGGCCGCTGGCTTCCCAAGCCAGCGCTTAACCACCGCGCCACTCGGGTGGCCCAAAATTAGTATTTTTAATCTGTAGAAAGAGTTGTTTTTTCTTTCTTTCTTTCTTTTTTTTAAATAGGACTATTCAGATTTACGATTTCTTATGTTTATTTTGGAAAGTTGTGTTTTTCAAGGAAGGATAGCATTAAAATCCCCCTTTCAGCACAGCAGCATGAATGTTAGCTCCATGTCAAGTTTCCTGAGCAGAGAGGGTTCGTTCTGGCATATTAACCACCACACCCACTGTGGCCAGTGGGCAGGGCTGGGACAGTCACCCCACACTTTCCATGTTGTTAAACGCGTGTTTAAGTATTATTGGTTGTTAGCAAGGTGGGAACATATTTTAGAATGCCTGAAGCACTCTTTTGCTAAGTCTAGCTGCTGTGCTACGATGAAGTAGAAACTACAGGTTGAGGAGTCTCCTTGGGTCCAAGAAAAACTTGTACATACTTTCATTACCAGGCCCAGAGTAGTTAGAAGTTGAGCTCCTTTGAGGTGGTGAAGACCCCTCGTTGGAAATCACTTCCTTCAGCCAACCAAGATGCTCAGACCAAGAGCCTCCTGGACGCTGAGACTGGGGAAAACAGTGCATGAGTCAGAAGCTGAAGAATTCTTCAGAATCTTGGCGTGGGGCTCGAGGGAGCAGCAAGATCAGGGTCAGAAACCAAGTGAGGGCCAGGTGGGTCCATGAGCCCCTCAGTTGAAGTCACTTCCTAATTGAGGGCACTCTGACTCTGGACCAGCAGCCTGCCTGTGCCACCTGTCTTAGGGAGCAGGGACTGTCTCGGGTTCCAGAGTCAACAAGTAAGCCACCATCTCTGGCTGGAATGGGACAGATGTTGGTCATGTTGGGTCCCAACGGAGGCATCAGGGCCCTGGTGATTTCTAGCCTAGGGCACACAAACCTTCCCTCCCTGCCCTTCCCCTATCCCATCCGCTTTGAAGCTTCCTGTTTTCTCTCTTTTCCTCTCTCCTTTACTTCTTTTCTCCCCTCTACCTTGCCCTCTCTCATGTCCCTCTACCTTTAACACATGTTCTTGGAGGTTGTCCTTAGGATACTAGACTAAAACACTGATAGAACAGGAGTTATTTAAGCAGAAAAGAGAATGAAACAAAAATTCAGATCACTAGATGTCAAGCCACAGATCTGTCAGGCACAGCCAGTCTGTCCCATCTGGGAAAGAAGGACCAACAGCTCTCTGGCCCTGTCAGGAGACTTAATGCTAATGAGCATGGTTCTTCCCTTGGGACAGAGAAGGCGCACGTAGCTGTACCTCTGGCGCTGTGCACCTAGACATCGGGAAAGAAGAAAAAAAATCGGCAGAGCCATTACCCAGAATTAGGAAAAATAAAAGGCAAATGTCCTTCCTGAGCCAAAGGTTCCATTTCAAAGTGGAAGTCCCAGGCATGTGATAAGGATATCACAGCCCTATTAATTTGAACCTTTGGCGCATTTGGTATCATATCCCCAAGAAAAACAATAGACCAGCAATCACTGGAAAACCAAATTCACTGACACAGGCCTGCAATTATAGAAGTGCCCGACAGGGAAGGTAGTGATTACTGCAGGTTCTGGGCAATAGACCTTAGTGTGTAACTAAGATCACAGAGAGAGGGAGGGAAAAAGAGGGAGGGAAGGAGGGAGGGAGGGAGGGAGGGAGGGAGGGGACCTAGCTCTTTGTCAAGAACAATAGCTAATATTATTCAACTACTATAAAATGTTAATATTAGGTTTAGAATAAGATAGGGAAAATCACAAATATCTAGATTTAGGTTGCACCTTTTTTTGTGTTAAACTTCAGTTGGTTTCTTACATTGAGGTTGGTCCTTGGAGTAACATCAGGAAGACACAGTGGCTTTCTGGGCCTCCTGGGTCCCCAGCTCCACCTCTTGCTTTTCTGTGTGGGGACTTCAAATGGGTTATTTAAAAAGCCTTTAAGTATTCATTTGCTCTTATCAGATAGAATGAGGTAATTACCCTTTTCAAACAATTTCAACTTGAGAACTTCTTATGCTAACTATCTCACCTGCTTCATTTCCCCCCATTCAAATACAAGAACTTTTTCTTTCCACTGAGGACAAAGCCGAATTCTTCTATATATTAATTCAAGAAAGGTTTCTTAAAACCTGGAATTATATACCCGGTTTCCTCACACCACATTCTTCGCAACTCTTTTCCTTTTTAATCAAGAGAGAGATCCCAGACATCTACATCATTACCTTTTCCTTTTCTCCCACTTTTCAAGTTCAGGTTCACTATTATGGAATGCAAAAAAAAAACCACCCCAAATTATTTGTTAAAACTCTACTAGCAGGCCCTTGTCCCTGAGGCTTAACATTTTGTACTTTTCTTCCTCTGAATATTTAAAGCCCATTAAACAAAATTTGGATAACTGAGTTTTTACCCAGAGTTTGAACAATCAGTCTTCTACATGATTACAGATTCTTGGGAACAGAATTGCTGAGAAGCCAATGGGCAATGCAGCATGGCTTGTCTCCTGAGCCAGCTCATTTATTTGCTTGGGACAGTTACTCTAATCACAAGTTGTTCTAATCGCAACATATTTGGTTTCCTTTGTAGTACTGGAATTTCTTATGTGTCCTTGGATACCTTCCAACCCCCCAAATATTAGTCATGCCGCTCGGCTCACAAACAAATCCCTAAGTAGACACTCGTACACATCCTTTCCTATTTGCATGGAAATTAGATTTTTAAAACATCAAAATGGAAACAAGTTTTGTAGACTGTGCCCATAAAATGCCTCTCTGTTGGTAAGTGGACTGTAAACTGCTTCCAAACAGTGGCTTTCAGTCCCATCAGTTTATGATGCTTGAGAAGAAGTGAAGCAGGAATTGCAGGCGGGTGCACTTCATTGTCATGGGGAACTTTTCCTGGGGTGCCAGCCTCGCCATGTTTGGCTTTGCCTAGGTCTGAATTGAAGCACCTTCTGGTCTTTTACCTTGGTGATTTTATTATTCAGTAAACAAATTAAATCAACTTTTGATCTCAAGTCCGTAAGATTTGTTTGATTTTTAAAAACCAGGGAGTGTAAAAAAGAAAACCCTAACCATCTTTGGCAATGAATAGAAAAACTCATTGTCTTCAGTGTGGGTATTAGGAGCATCTCATGATTCTGCTGTATCCTTTTTAATTAACTATTTAACAATTTACTGAATGCCTAATATGTACCAGATAGTGGGGATATAGAGATATTACATATGACTGTGCTCATGCTGGTGGGAGAGAGAGAGACGTGTGAAGAGACTTGAATAGAAAGCCATGCATGAGTAATAAATGCAGAGAGTAAGTTAGGTATGTGGGAAAGTGGGTAACTTGCCAGGGGAGTGAGGGAAGGCGTCCCCAAAGAGGTGGCATTTGAGGTGTGTCTTGCAAAGGAGAAGTGTCGAAGCTGGAAATCCAGCATAGGCCATGCAGAAAGGGAGTTTGGGTCAGATATGTGAAGGTCTCCGAATGCCTGGCCTCCATTCTCCTTACATGCATTTGGAAACATTTATTGATTCATTGGTTTATTCAGCTGAGTGGTTGGTCCTTGGATGCCAGGGATACAGTGGTGCACTGAGATCTTCCACTGGCTCCTTCAGGACCACCGGACACCTTTCTCTGCCCCTTGGTGGGCCCCCGGAGGCCAGCCTGTGCCGAGAGCATCAGCAGGCCCCTGTGTCCTCTGGGTGCTGGCTAAAGGTGGCAAATTTGAGGCACTAGCAGGAGACCAGAAGGTGAAGGGAGAGAAAGATCAGGATATTTACAGCCCACTTCCCTCCCGGAGTCTCTCAGGCCACAGCTACCATCAGTCTGCCCTCTCCAGATAGCTCTCTCAAGGAAGCTGCTCCCTTGCCTTGGCTCTCAGGCCTCTGCTGGCCATGGCTTCCCACTGATACTCCTGGGTGCTGCACCATCATTGTTGCTCTCCTTAAACTCTACCCTTACCTTTCTAAGTAGTCCCTTTATTAAGCTGTTTTTAATTGCCAAGCTTAGGGTATGTTCCACCTGTCTCCTCCCGGGACTGTGACTCATAAAAATGGCAAATGAGGTCCCAGTTCCCATACAGCTTGTCATCTAGTCCTCTTGACCCTGTGTAAGCAGGAGAATGACTGGATTGGATATGTGTTATGTAAAAAAATCACCTGGATGGCAGTGAGGAGAAAGATTCCAATGGAAGGGAAGGGTGATGAAGAAAGGGGTTATTACTGTTGTCTTGGCAACAGATGCAGGTGGCCCACATCAGGGAGGGAATCAGGGAGAGAGAGGAGGGGGAATGAAAGAGCCATCTGGCAAACCATGAGGGTTTGGCAGGATCTGGTGACTGAGAAGGAATAATCAAGGGTGGCACTCAGGTCCTGGCCCGGGTAGCTGAGTGGATTGTTCTGGTCCTGAGCTGGGGAACCCAGGAAAAAGAGTTGATAAGCAAGGAGAAAAAAATGAGGACTTTGGCCTTCAACATGTTAAGTGTGTACTGCCAGTGGGACATCCAAGTAGATGTGTCCAGCCAGCTCTTAGATATGTGGGTTTGAATTTGTGGGAGAGGTCAGGGTGGGAGATGTGGATCTGGGCATCCTGAAGTCTAGGTGACCATGAAGTCAATGAAGTGGTTAAGACAGCCAAGAGAGAAGGTGTGAGTGAGCACTGCAGAGGGCCTGGGAGGGGGCCCTGTAGCTATGAGGTGGGACAGTTAAGCTGCGAACTCATCCTAGAAAAAGTGCTCCACACCTCCTTGCTGAATATCACCATGGTCATCTTCGAAAAGTACTCCCCTTGGGAAGCTATCTACCCATGCCAGTGCCTAGTCCACCCTTCAAAGCAATTTTAGAACTCCTTTTCTGGAATGACCATCAGAGCTGTCATTATATTACCCTTGATGCCCTGAATGTCATAAAAATGTCTTCCTTTCAGTATTTTCTTTATCTTTGGGTAAAGAAAGAAGTCATTGGGGGCCAGATCAAGTGAGTAGGGAGGGTGTTCCAATACAATTATTTGTTTATTGGCTAAAAACTCCCTCACAGACAGTGCCATGGGAGCTGGTGCATTGTCATGATGCAAGAGCCATGAATTGTCTGTCGGCAAAAAGTTTAGGTCGTCTAACTTTTTCACGCAGCCTTTTCAGCACTTCCACATAGCACACTTACTTTAACTGTTTGTCCAGTTGGTACAAATTCACAATGAATAGCCCCTCTAATATCAAAAAGAAGGTTAGCAACATCATTGCAACAAAGTTTGTGAACTTAATTGTCACACTCGTATGATTTGTAAAGAGCAGCTCAACACATTTGCAAGGCACTGAAACTCCTCACGGTCACCGGTGGGTCCCCTCAGCCCCAGAGCAGCAGTTGGGGTCTTACCCCAGCTGCATGTCTTGGGAATACCACTGAATCTGTGCTTAGTGATTCATGTTTCCCAAGCACCCGAGGCCCTTTGTTCTGCTGAACATGGAGATGTGTAAGGAAGAGGTAGGACATGTAACGTGAGTCTGGATTAACCCCAGATGTATTCTGAAGAGTGGGATTTTTAGAAATTGCTGGTTTGTTTTGGTAACATGGCCAAGGCTACCCCCCTGGTCTGTGATGGCACCAGGTTCGGAGCCCAGGTCTGCTCTCAAAGCCCTTATCACTATGCTGAAAGGCAGAGAAGAACATGGTAGGGGCTGGCAGGAAAGGCTAGGTGGAAGAAAGGCAGAGGGCATCCAGGTGGAGGTGACTGCTGGAACAGAAGCAAAGCAGAGTTGGTTTGCCAGCTAAGGAATAGCAAGAGATGTGTCTGGCAAGGAAATATGGGCCCAAGGCAGCAGGGCCTCATGTGCCACCCTAAGCACGTCTTTGTGCTTAGTCCCTGACGGCTACATGGGGAGAGTAATGCAGCCTCCTTCATGCTTTAGAAGGATTCGCTCTTGTATCGAGCACTCCTGAGGGGCGAGGCGTGGTCCTTCCGGCCCACATGCTGCAATCAATCCTTTTCAGGCTTCACAACAACCTATAATCCCCATTCGGAAGGCAAGGCACCACTGCTCAGAGAGTATGAGCGGGCTCCCCGCGGTGGTGGAGCTGGGACCCCAGTGCAGGCCTTGCATCTCTCAAGGCTGGTCCTCCCACTGCTCCCACATCAGCTGGTGGGAATAGGAAAGGCGGGAGCACTCCCGGATCCGTGACAGTACTCCTCCCAGATGTGGTGAGTGGGTGGGAGAGGCTGACATTTGCTTCCTTCCACCCCCACACGCCCTCGGTCTCAGGAGCAGGACCTCCGATTGGGGCCTCTGGGCTGTGAGTCAGGGAAAGCTTTATCCATGGTGTTTTCCTTGCTCTTGCCTCTCAGCTTGGTCTGAAGGTGTCTGCTGTTCTTCGGGAAGCCCCGTGGACTGGGGGCTTAGCAGGGCCTGGGTGGGACCAGGGGAGGGGAAGCAGAGCCTGGTCTGAATTTGTGTGCGGGAGACTTCGCTGCCCAGCTGGTGTGGCAGATGCTGCGACCCAGCAAAGGCCGACCTGTGGTGGCCGCTCTCAGTCTGCTGGGAGTCCCAGGGAGCTGCACAGCAACCCCACATTGTGGAGCAGTGAGTGGGATTGGAGGTTATTGCAGGGTGACCTGTTTCCCCCCAGATTTCATATGTTGAAGTCCCAACCACCAGTACCTCAGAATATAACCTTATTTGGAGATAAGGTTTTTTTAAACAGATGATTTAGTTAAAATGAGCCCATTAGGGTGGGGGCTTCATTCAACAGGACTTGGTGTCCTTATAAGAAGAGAAATATACTGGGGGCACTCGCACCGAGAGACAACCATGTGAAAAGGGCAGCCGGGGGGGAGGCCTCAGAGGAAACCACCCCTGCCAACACCTTGATCTTGGACTTCCAGCCTCCAGGACTGTGAGACTTAAATTTCTGTTGTTTAAGCCCCCAGCCTGTGGCTCTTTACTGTGGCAGCCCCAGCTGACTCATAGAAGGCAAGGTGATCATGCAAATTAGTGAGTGTTGGTATTCCGAATCACACAGCTACACCTACCGCAGGTATTCACTCCCTGAATCTGTTTTGCATTGCAAAAGAACAGAAGGCACTTGAAGGATGAGAACATTCCCTATGCCTTTGTGCCCCAACATTTCCACATAAATAAATAATTCATTCAAGAAAATCAATCAATTAACATATAGTGACCAATTAGGAAGAAGACTGGACAGTGGGCAGTCACTGTATGTGGCCCAGGTGCCCTGTACTTTACATATAAGCTCATTCAACCCTCAGAACAGCCCTTCAGGTACATCTTATGAACCCCTGCCGTGCACGCAGGGTAGGTAACTTGCCCCAAGTCACAGCCATAAATATCAAGCTGGTATCAAACCCAGGCCCAGCCAAGTCTAGAGTCACGATTATTTCCATTATCTTCTGTAGCTCCCTGGGGGATTAAAAGGAAGACAGGGACCCTGCATCCCCTCTCTTCCAGCCTTACAGTCTGGCTCATAAGGCAAGACATATACAAATGAAAAAGCTATGAGCATTCCAAGATGATATATGCCTACTTTCCACGCGCATGGAGCAGTTGGACTGTCTCTCAAAAATACCCATGTGCCTGACGGAATCACCAGGTTCAGAGAGGTCTGTGGTGAGACCTTGGACCCCGGGGTGCTTTGCCTGCTGACATCACCCAACACTCGCAGTTTTCTTGGTTCGTAACACTCAGCCCAGTTTTGCCTTAGCGACTGATTAACTGTGGCTATGGCCCCGCATCCTCCCCTAAATACCCCTGTCCCCTTGGCCTCGGCCTCTGACCTCCCCATCGGTCCTGGCTGCAAACTGCACACTCCTTTCTACCCCCTTCTGATGGTGCCTGCAATGATGCTGCAACTGGTCCCCAGCTTCTGGGTCTGATTCCAGGTGGTGATAAGAGGCAGCCATCGTTCTGGGCAGGTAATGATGAAGTGTAAGAGGAAGAAGCACCCACAGGAAACAGAAGAACACAGGCATTGAGCGAGAGCCTTTTAGACATAAAGTGAAGAGACTTGCCGCTTCCAACTGTCTCATTAATGGCTTTGGCATTTTTATCTGTGCAATTCTCCCCTCCTTTCTGAAAAATCCACATACATGTTCATTCTGACTCACTGCCTGGCCTGTAAAGGCATCAGCACACACATCCTCAGTCAAAATGTACACAAAACAAAGTTACAGTGGAAGGTACATCCCTGAGTGGAGAAAGCTAAGATGAGTGGAAGCAAAGAAATACAAAAGACAGGTATGGAAAAGAGGGTGAGGGAGCAGAGACTGGCAGGGGAGGGCAGTGGTCTGGGTGAAGCGCAACACAGAACAGACGTAACGCCCGTCTTTGCAGGGCAGAATTTTCTGGGTCTTCCTACATTGTGCTAATGGGGGCATGAAGGAGGTGGTGACTGCTGGCTGGTTAATTGAGTGATAGAACCTAGAAAGCATTCAATGAAGAATGCGTGCGTAGAGGAGGCTGGGGGCCATGGGAGGAATGACCTGAGAAATGTCCAGTTTGCCTGACGGAGCTCGGCTTTCCAGTTGGGAGGTTTCCATTCTTGGCTCTGCATCCTCGATTCTTCCCAGAGGAAGTTCCTTGGGGCCAGACTCTAGTTTGTGCTCCTTGCCACAGATATCTTCTCTGGAGACACATCTGTGGCAGGGTTGGCTGGCTTGGTTTTAGGAAAGTGGAGCCTATTGGAGAGCTTACTCGACCTGCTGCGTTTTCCAGATAAGGAAACTAAGGCGCTGTTTGGAACACAGGCTGTCCTTGGCCTCTGCCCCTGCCAGCCTTTGTCAGCTGGAGTTCTGGTGCTCTTGAACTTGGAGACGCAACCTCGCTGACTTCCTGAGTCAACCCTGGCCCCCAGGAATGTGTATGTTACAGAGGAAGGAGGCATTAGGGGTCCTGTCCCCAATGGTTTGTGGAAGCTGCATTTCATCTAAGGCTAGGGTCTGAGAGCAGCAACCCCAGGATTAGGGGAGGGACTCCCGCTTTTCACACCCACCCCTTTTTTGTGGGTTTACCTGTGATTACAAAGGCAGCAATTTGATTTTACTTTATTTGACAACTTTTACTGGTAAGCGTTTGGAACCTATCAGGGTTCCTTTTTGTGATGGATTCGTTATGTCTGCCAGAGACACAGGCTGCGGAGTGGGGGCCATGCAGGATACCACTGTGGCATCCCAAGTAAGCCACTTTCATTGCCTGCTAGACTTCAAGTATCACTACAGCCTGGAATCTCCTGCCCCAACCCCTACATAGATGCTGCCACCAACCCCATGTGTGGTAACACCTGCTGTGCCCTGCTGATCGTCCCCCCGAACCCTCCCTTATGGCTGGGTTGGTTCATCCAGTCTCCACTCTACCTGATCCCAGCTTCCCGCTGGAGAGGAATAGACAAGCAAATGTACAGAGCATTTGTCAGTGTCGGTATGTATTGGGTTGTCGGAAAAGTCATGACATATTATTTCTGTTTTTTGTTGCAAAAATGTGTCATGATTTTTCTGACAACCAATAGTGGATATAACTGGTGAAGTACCTTATTACATCATAATAGTCAGTCTTCCTTAATAAATGATAATTGAGTGCCTACTGTCTATCAGGTGTTTTCTATACCTTCTCCCACTTAATCCTCCTGACCTCCCTAGAAGGGAGGTAATACTCTCATAGTTCCCATTTTATAGATAAGGAAACTGAGGCTCAAGAGGTGAACGCACCAGGTCAAAGTCAGATAACTTGTAAGAGGTGAACCAGGGATTCAACCCCAGTTATGTCTGGTCAAAAGCTTAGTGTCTTTTCGATGTTTGCTGGGCAGGCTTTCTCCAAGCTGATTCCCCAGCCCCAATCAGAGAATCCCATCCCGCTTAGCCCCCTGTGCACAGGCTAAAGGATCTTTCGTACGAATAATGCTGGGTGTCAGCTGCACTTCTTATCTACAGAACAGGGAGGCCCCTCGGGGCATGTGCAGTTCTGATTGGACAGAGTCGTGGCCTTGTGCCAGCATCCCTGCCCACTCCCCGAACCTTTCCCAAAACTCCCGCCACAAATCTGGGACCTCAAGAGTTGGCTGGTAGGTGCTGCTGTCTCCCTCAGCTCCCAGCTGACTTTACATTTCCAGCAGGGAAATTACACTTAATTACCTTTTAATACATTTAATTGAGCATTCATTCTGGCTGACATCTTCCAGGGAACCTTTTAAATTAGGGAAGAAAAAGACCTCAGAGGTGTGATCTCAAGGGCTTTATCCCTGCAGCTGATCTGGCCACGTGGGGGCACTGCTCCCCTCAGAGGCAGTCGCCCTGGTCACCTAGCTGCCCAGCTCACATGGATGCCAGCTTGGCTGCCCTTCTGTGCTGCAGGTGAATCGCTGTGTGCTCTCAACTTCCTCCTCTGCTCCCCCACCCACAGTTGATGGATGCAAATGAGGCAGTATGGACATGGACTTGGAAAGAGCAGGGGAGGGGAGGGAGAATGGGAATGGATGGTTCCTAAGGATGGAGAGGCTTGGGGCAGTGACTGGGGCACCTCAGGCACTCTCCATGCCTTTGTCCCCTATCTCGGAGGATACAGTTACTTCCCTCCCTTCCCACATCATGGGGTCATACCTGGCCTTTTGCAACCTGCACACAGCCACAGATTCACCCCATTTCTAAGCCAGTCCTGACCAAGGCATGAAATACACCAGTGGTCCTGGCATCAACATACAGCCCCACCCACAATTCTGAGCCCCTGGATAATACTCAGGGAGCAGATGCTGTTGATTCCACACCGGGGCCCCATCTGTGTGCTGACGGCACCTATACTGGGGACCTGGTGGATAAAACCCCTGTTCGGATAGCTGTGAGGCATGTTCTACACTGTCCCCAGCAAGACCAGGCTCTAGTTGCCCACAGAGGTCATGTGCTTGATAACAGCCATCCCGTCCTACTGGTATTTCCTAAAATCACCTTCCAAACAAGTGATCTATGCTTGAACACTTGCCTCAAGTCTACTTCTGGGAGAACCAAACCAAGACAACCCTCAGACACCATTCCCAGCATCTCCCAGCTGCCCCCAGCTCAGGGGTGAGCTCCCTAGAATACACATGCTGATTCAGCCCAGGGGGCTTGGCCTTCCTCCCCCACTACACTGCCTTTCTAACTTGTGCCCCCAGCCCCTGCCTTCAGGACTGAAATCCGGCTCCCAGCTGGGGTCTTGCCCATTGGAGCCTTAAATATTGACCATCATCTGGGTTCCCTCCATTCTGGTTCATTGGTCCCAATGGCAACAATCTCCACCATCTACTAAGACCCTTGAAGCTGCTTGAACTATGTGGCTGGTGCAATTTCAGAGCGTTTCTCACATTCCTCACACTTAGGTGACTAAGTCTCACCAGTGGAATGTGAGTGGAAGGGATGTGTGTCACTTCTAGGCCAGTGGGGTTAAGCAGATGTATCTTCATCACCTCTTTAATTCCTTCCTAGATGTGGAGGACTCCGGAGTGGTAAGCCTGGATCCCTGAATCACCATGTGGAGGAAAGCTGTCTGCCAGACAGAAACACCAGCATTGGAGCATGTGAGCAAAAAATATTCGTTGAACTACTGAATTGTGGGGGTTTATGTGTAATGGCAGCTGGCATGACCATAACCAGTGCATAATCATGTCTCCATGTTGTCATGACCTAAAGAGTACAGGGTATCATACAGATACCCTGTACTGTAAGGAGCGCTGCCTGTGTGCCAGGCACTGTTTTTCATATGCGTGATCTTCTTGAATTCTCAAAGCAGCCACATTATCCACATTTGTGGCTGGGGAAACCCTCACACAGAAAGATGAAGTTATATGGCCAGGGTCACATATGAGCTAGGCAATGTGAGATCTGACAAAGTCTGTACTCTTAACCATTAGGCTAAACTGCCTCCTGTGCCTGTACAGCACTAACATGTGACTGCCAGTTTAGAGAGAGTGCTCCCTACATCTCTATCATCTTTGTTAATCAATCAGGTCGAAAAATTTTTGGCCAGGGCCTCTTGACACCTATGTGAAGCCTTTGTCTGAATGAGGCAAAGCTCTACCCTTCTGGACAGATGAAATAGACGAGGGTGCCCCTCTGGTGGTGGGCACAGGGCTAGGCTTTCAGCCTCGCAGGAGCCCTCAACCAGGTACCTTGCTCAGGGCAGTCTGCAAACCCTAATGCTGACCTTTCGCTGCTCCCCAGACAAGCCCCTGAGTGATTCCTCAACTGGACCCCTTGCTTATGGGGAGCATGAAAGTAAATCCACTGTGCCAGATTTCCTGAGGTGAAAATGTCCCCCTGGAGCCCTTCCCTGCAGCCTGCAGGCCCTCAGAGGGACTGGGCAAGCAATGCCCCTGCTCCCCTCACAAATGCCTCCCCAAGGCCCCCTGGGATGGCTTCTTGTCCCTTGGCCTCAGCCCAGCCCAGCAGGGCTATTTCTGCCCAGGGGGGTAATAGATTTCTGTCTCCTTTTTGAGGGCCTTTTGTGTGCCCTCAAATCCAGAGCCAAATGCTACCCCTCAAAAAAAAAAAAAAAAAAAAGAGCCGTGTTTCCAGCCCCTGCTTGAGACTTGTGGAGCTGGAAGACCTGGGGGAGAGCTGGCCCAAGGTTTTATTTATGTTAATTGCCCACCCCTTTTTCTGGCCCCTGGTTTCACAAAGCTCCCTTGTGGGACACCAGTGAAGCATCTAATGTGTAGTGTATATTGAGGCAAGGGCGCCTGCCCTGTATTTCCTGGCCTGTGATTTATGAGGTGGGGCTGGGCTTGCTGCCCTCCTTGCTTCCAGCCCCTGCCTTGGCCAGGAGATACAGCCTCGAGTTCTCTCTGACGAGGGTCCAGGATCAGGCACACTGCCATGCCCCCTTCAGGAAACTGCTATGCCTCCGACTGCTCGTCAGAGGCTCCATGAAGCTATTATTTCCACTTCATGCATAGGGAAACTGAGGCACAGTTAGGTTGCTAGACGTGAGTGCTAATTAAGGGAGCTTGGACCAACAGAAATTGTCTTAACTAGAGTCCAGTGTTTTTCACACCTCTATTCACAGGAATCTTCTGGAATGGGGCCTGGGTATTTTTTTCTTTCAACAAGGTCTGACAAAGTCCCAAATACAAATGCTAAAAGGGACTGTGAAATCCGTGTAGTCCAGATTTCCCATTTTCTAAATGAAAAGATTGAGGCTTGGAGGAAGATGGGTCAGGCCGAGGTAACACATCAGAGTGATTGGGTCTTTCTCCGCTGACGGATGAGAAGAAGGGGTGTGGGGATCCTGGGAGTCCGGAGGAGGGAAGAGGAAGAGCGTCACCAACGTGGATGTGGGTGGACTCAGCTAGTTGGGCCTCTGGGAGGCCGGTGCTGGCACCTCGTCCCAGGCATTCTATCCTCCCACCACCCAGCCTCAGAAAACCCTTCCCCGCTTCGTCCTATTGTCGAGCTTGGTCAGAACTTGGCATCCACAGAGCTGTTCTGAAGGCTGTGTCAGACTCCTGGGCAGGAGGTCTGGGTTGCTCTCCAGGAGGAAGCCACAGCCACAACTTAGGCTGTGTGGACATGGCCCCAGCCTGGGGTCCCCTGGGATACCTGGTCCTCAGGCCCGCATGCAGACTGCTTTAACAGTGGCTGTGTGTGTGTGTGTGTGTGTGTGTGTGTGTGTGCAAATCAAACAAAAACAGCTAGAAGGGAAACAATTTATAATTAATGAAAAATGGTGCTTGATTTAGAATTTCCTTTCAAGTTTCAGAACTTTTGGCCCAATGTGAGCAGGCAGCTGTGAACACTATCTCGGAGCCAGGCAGCTAAGTGCTTAATCCCAGTTCTGGCACGTAGCCATGTGGCCAGCGAACACCGTCTACCTTCTCTCTACCACCCTGGGTTTACTCACCTGTAAAGTGCGGTCATCATCTCTTCTGCACAACTTGTTGGGAGCATGACATAAGACATGTAGGTAAAAGTTCCTGGCACATTTCAGGTGCTGGGTAAATGATTGTTAAGCAGGAGCCTGCAGGGAACACACAAACAATGCAGAGTGAATTGTCCACACAGAGATTCTGCACACCAAGCACATTCTTTTCTGAGAGGCTTATGTTAGCAGATGTGGTGGTTCTTGCAGTGTTTCCCAAAGGCGCGAGAACGTAGTCAGATAAATATTTTTCAGGAAAGATATTATCTTTTGATACTTTTTCTGCCCTCAGACATGTAAAAACGGAGGGAATGAACACAAATATCTTCTTGAAGCTTTTCCCCTTAATTTTTACTAAAGTGTTACAGACATACTGAAAAATGTGCAAATCCTAAGTGGTTATGAGGTGTGATCAAAAATTACGGTGAATGTTTTAAAAATAATTATTACAGTAAAAGACATATTGCCATTAATCCTCCTCAGAATACTCCCCCTTGCTTCGAAACACTTATCCCATCGTTCTTGCCACTTTCTGAAGCAGTTCTGGAAGTCCTCTTTTGTGAGTGTCTTTTTTTTTTTTTTTTTTAAAGATTTTATTGGGGAATTGGCGGAGGGGAACAGCGTTGGGGAATCTGGGAAGGGGAACAGACAAGTTGCTGTCTTTTTGTTCTTTAGTTTAGTTGCGGAGGATGTTGCTTCACTGTTGGTATCGCCATTGCGCTCTTCCCGGATGAGGCAGATCAGTCGCTGGCCTCTGGATGTCGCTCACCGCGGCTATTGGCAGCTCGCGCTGGCTGCCAACCGCTCACGCTGGTTGTGGGCCCCTCACTGTAGCCTATGGCAGCCCACTGCAGCAGGGGCTGCAGCCCACACCATCACCGGGGCTCGCACAGCCCAGCTCCAGGTGGAGCTGTTGTTAGCTGTAGAGGGCAGTGTCACTGGCCCTCATGTGGGATCCGAACCGGGGCCGCTGGCATCCCAAAACCAGTGCTTAACCAATGCGCCACTCGGCCGGCCCTGTGAGTGTCTTTAGTTGCACTGTTGTGGCTGCCTCAATGTCCTGAATCATTTTGCCTTTGGGGAAGAACCAAAAGTTGCACGGTGCCAGATCCGGTGAATAAGGTGGATGATGACACACTGTAATATTTTTATTTCACAGAAATTGCCATACCAGAAGCAGTGTGTAACACGGAGTGTTGTCATGATGGAGGATGAAACCATTTGTCCATTTCATGTTAATGCGTTATTCGTGTTCCATGATTATGACACACTTATTTAATTTAATTTAATTTAATTTTTTTAGAGGACAGTGTCACTGTCCTCATATGTGGGATCCAAACCTGGGCCGCCTGCATCGCAAGCCAGCTCTTAACCACCGCGCCACTTGGCTGGCCCACGACACACTTTAAAATATGCCTTCTCTCAACCACAGCTCACACCCAAACAAATGCACCGAACAAGTTGAAACTTGTCACAGACTGTTACTAAAATTCGACACGCTGCTTCCCATATTGAAGATCCCTGCCTTCCTGTTGGATGGCACTCAGCAGCAGCATTCACCGTATCTTTTTATCACACCTTGTAGCTGCATGGGTTTCACTAGCTGACAACATCCATGAAAATAGCACTCAGGTCAAGAAGCTTCTAGTACTAGCACCCCAGAAGCCCTGTTGTGCCCGTCTCAGTCACGTCCCACCCTCAGCTTGCATAACCGCTATCCCAAGTCCTACCGGTTTGCCTTGGAGCTTTATAGGAACAGAATCCTACAGTATGTACTGTTTGTGTCTGGCTGCTTTTCTTCAGTGTTATGTTGATGAGATCCAGCCATACTCTTCTAACATATGTAAGTTTCAGGTGCTCCCCTTCCTTGAAAACACCTGTATTGTCTATCTTGCATTTTGGTGATATGGGGTGTATGTAGAGGGACCTCATTGTGGTGTTAATTTGCCTTTCCCCTGATCAGAAATGAGGTTGAGCCTCCTTACATATACTTATTGGCCATTGGGACAGTCTCTTTGTAAAGTGCCTATTCAAGTCTTTTACCCAGATGTCTAGTGGGCTACCTGCCATCTTATTGATTTGTAGGTGCTTTTTATATATTCTGGATACTCTTTAATTTTTTAGGGCCTTTTAGAAGGCTTTTTACCTCTCACCCAGATATTTTCCTCTGAGTACTTTGGTTGCTCTGGTCTCAAAGGAAGCCTGTTGAGTACAAACATCTGATAGACATACTTCTCCCCAGCTCTCAACAACAGCTTAATACTTCCATGTTCCCCTTCAGAGTGCTGGGCAGCTCCTCAGTACATAGAGAAGCCAGAGAACTTTGTCTCTGGCCCCCCTCCCACCTCTACCTCCCTTAGTGCTTCTTTTTCACTTTTTGATACCCACCACCTAGGTCCTGTACCCATGGTCCTTGCTCTCATCTGACAAAACAAGTCACTTTTAAGGTGTGTGTTGATCAGGAGGCTTCATTCCCTTTGGTTTCTGGATGGGGGTGGGGTGGGGTAGAGTTTGACCTTAGAAAGTGACTAGAGCTGTCCCACCAGCTATCACCATGCCTGGGATTCCACCTTTAAATCCCAAATGACAGCAGCTAGTTACAACATAATGGAACTATTTCAATATTTTTTCAACATGTTTATATGCCCCCAAGTATACTAGCTGGACACTGACCATGCTCCTTGCTGAGCCCTGATGAGGTCTGTGGTGCTAGGCGGGCTTATTTTCTTAGCCTCACCCTTGCCTGATTCCAGAAAGAACAGCCCCTAGAGACTCCCCTGACTCACTTCTGTCCCATAACACTACCCTTTAGATCCTCAAACCTGATGCCAATCACACATTCCTATTCACAAGTCATCAGCTTCACAGATTCCACTTTGCTAAGCTCCATAATAGAGCATTGTGGAAAGCCAGAGGAATAAAGCTTTAATGGTGGAATTACAGCCACCATGAGCGCTGATTGAGGGAGACATTTTCACAGGGGGTCAATCCAACTAGTTTAGGTGAACCAGTAAAAGGACAAGCTCCATGCTGTTCTTGGACATCTTTCCCTAGGGTGGATATACATTACTCTGTGCTGCCCAATTGTCCCCAGAGCAGGAAACTGAAAGGTCTTGTAGAAGTTATTGCCTTGACATTTTGACTGAGCCATTTGCCCTCCAGCTGGGTGACCCAGAGCCGATGTGTGTTGGGCAGAGACCAAAAATAACATTCACTAATTTTAAAGCCATGTCCCCCAAGGCATTTCCTTCTGCACATCCAAACTCTGAAGGAATATTTTTAAAAGGTTAGGCATATCCTCCGGGAAAGGCATTTTGTTGTCTTGCTTGAGCAAAGAATGTGCTTAAAGCTTCCAATTGACCCTGCCAGCCTGAGCAGAAGGAAGATTTCATTTATGAGGGTCAATATGAGGGTAAAACTTGAAACACTTTTAAACTAGTTATTTTTTAATTTAATACATGCTCAAAAGCAAAAATTCCAATAATATAAATCTCAACACTCAGCCTAAATTTTCAGCACTTTGTAATAAGAACAAGCATTTCCATGAGTGTGTCAGCATAAGCTACGTTATGCTGTAGTAACATGTAACCCCAGCTCTCAGTGGTTTACAACCACAAAAGTTTCTTACTAAGTTACCTGAGCACTAGGGATTGGCTGTGGTTCTGTTTCATGTCTCTTCCATGCTAGGACCCAGGCCGGTCCAGCAGCGCCTGTGAGATGTTGCTCTCTCATAGCAGTAGGAACACAGGGAACTCAATAGCACCAGGCAAAGGCTCTTAAAGCTTCTCCCCGTAAGGGACACATGTCACTTCCTTCCTCTCACATTTCATTGGCCAGAGTAAGTCACATGGCCTAACCAGAGGTCAGTGTAGAGAGAGCAAATGTTTTGATTAATTATACAACCCCATCAGAGGCAAAGTTCAGAATGATTTTCTGCTTCCATAGACCATTTATTCCCACTGCCTGTGGACCCTACACCCTATAGAATGCTTTGTCTCCAGCACATCCTAAAGTGTCTTCCTCACAATGCCATTTTCCCTGCTGTCAGTAAGTGTTGAGAGACAAAAGGGTTCCATGGTTAAATAAGTTTGGGAAACACTGGGTTAAATGGGAATCTTTACTGCAGAGGCTCTCAGAACCTTTAATAGAAAGTACATTGGTTTTAGAGAAGCAGATAGTCAATTGGACCCACTGCCTGGTGCCTCTAGGTCAGCATTCATAACTTTGGCTGCACACTGGAGTCAACAGGGTAAGATTTTACAGCTATCCTGATGCCCAGGCCATACTCTGGACCAATGACCTGAGCATCTCCTGAATGTAGGTATTTCTTAAAGCTCCTCTGGCAATGCCAATGGCAGCCAAGTTTGGGAACCACTTCCAGGTAGATGATAAATCTGGGGAATTGGCCTTAGGCTCAATCCAGCAGCCAATGCTCGGAAGGGGCTCAGGAGGATTTGTAGCAGCTTCGTGCATGTATCGAGCAGACCAGCTGCAGCCAGAATGTTCAGGACAGCCTAGACAGACCAGATGAATGTCGCAACTCCAAAGAACCTGATGGCTCAAGGTTATGATGCCGGCAGAGGCTCCTACCACAGAAGTGGTAGCACCGGCGACCTCATCTCTCTCTGTGGACGTAGCCGTGCCAGAGGCCTGAGCCCCTATTGCTGGGGCTCACACTGGGCATCACCAAGTTTGTCTCTGAACTTGACACCAGACAAGCCCATGTCTATGGCCTTTGCCCTGAAGGAAACATTAGGCTCTCTAACAAGGTCACTGGTGTCTTTCTGTCAGTCTCCATCCATCCTGTTGGGACCCCTGCAACACTACGTGTTCTCAGACTTACCAGATCATAACTCTTTTCGCCAAGGGCATCTAGGCACTGGTGTTCCATGGACACCTTCACCCCATAGAATAAGCTTGTCCTAAGCTGTGTAAGGAGAACTTACAAATCTAGATAAAGAGACACTCTTCTACTTCTTGAATCATGTCCCTTTGTCCCCTACAGGAATGATGAGACGTCCACCCCCAAGAGGCTGATGTTAACTAATGCCTCCCTGGTTGAAACAACCTTTTCACTGGGCCTTCCTATTGCCAGGACCTTCCTGTTGAACAGAAGAGTAGTTAGTATTAAAAATACCTTAGCTCCCTTGGGCCGGCCGAGTGGCGCAGTGGTTAAGCGCTGGTTTGGGAGGCCAGCGGCCCCGGTTCAGGTCCCACATGTGAGGGCCAGTGACACTGCCCTCAAAAAAAAAAATACCTTAGCTCCCAACTGGGGTGCTCTCCCCAATGCATGCAGAAACCCTGAAAGATCACTGGGAAAACAGAGGATGCATCTCTGAAATATTTTTTGCTGATTCCTTTCTTCATGAATCTTTCTTTATGAATCTGGAAAGAGTTAGGGGAATTGTGGGGGTGGCTAGTGTAGGAGCTGCTGCAGCTGTGTTCCGCATCAGGTTTAACCTGGACTCATCCCTGGGTGGGGCAAGTGAGTGTGTTTTCTGTATCTCTCGATAACTCACAGGGCCAGGACCACCATCAGGGTCACACCCTTGCACCTTGAATGTGCCCCTGTCAGTCATTGCCTGTGCAGTATGGTAAGGAGTCCACTGCTCCATCTGCCTCCCCAGCCACTCTGAGGTTCCCCAAGTCAGGGCTGATGCTCACTCACTTCTGTATCCCCATGATCCAGCTCAGTGCTTGGCACATACTAAATGCTCAGTAAATGCTGTATGACAGAGTGCAAAAATATCTCTTGTCTTAAAGGACCCATAATGAACTCAAGGTTGAAGTTGCCCATGTCTGTTTTACAGGGTTAAATTCAGACAGCCCTAGGGAAGCAGGATGAGTGTTTATAGATTCCTCTGACGTCCATGCTGGGGACTATCAGTACACGTTTAGAGATTAACAGCTTTACTGTGGCTGCAAAGGAAATGGAAAATTAAGGCCTGTGTTTTGGGTTACGGAATGGAATTGGTTCCTTTTATGCCTCTCTGTGGAAGAGAGAAACATTTCCATCATCTCAATTTATAAAAAGCAATCTTAAGGCCAAGAAGAGATAAGTGGAGTAATTTCAGAAACCCTCAATTTAGGCAGTTTCTTAAATCCCACAAGTCTGAAATTGCTGCACATGAACTTTTCTGCAAACATTGCATTTCCCGGGGCTAACTGCTCCTCAGAGAGCTAATTGAGCAGGTTGAGGGGGCTGTAGACTGGGAGCTGGGGACAGGCACAGGAAGGGAACAGTGGGAGCCGAGCATGGTGGCGACCTTGACTGGCAGGCTAAGAGCCTGGGCTTTATCTTCTAGGCCAAGATCTTAATGCATCTGAGGATTATTTGGGATGGTGTTGAAAACACATCTGCCTGGCTTTTCTACCATTCCCCATAAGATTCTTGCTCAGCAGGTGTGGGGTAGGGAGCTACTCAGCCAAGTGAATTTGAGCAGGTGGGTGACGTCATCGTGTAGGAAGCCCAGCCACCAGGGTTCCCAAGCACAGTAGCAGACACAGTCATTGCATCCTGCTGTATCCTCTTGCCTTGACCCTTTTAGCGCACACCCACCTGACTTCCACTTACCCCTGAATCCCTTTCTTGAGGGCTCTCTCTGGCCCCAGAGCTACTCCACCCTCACCAGCAGCAGGCCAGAAATGCCAGGGGGGTTAATGCCTCCTGGAGCAGCCTTGAACCAATGCTGATGGGAAGGGCTCCCTTGTCCACAGAGCAAGAGCGCTTGAAGGTGTGTCCTGTGTTCTCTCCCCAAGGTCCCCAGCAGGGCTGAGCTCCAGCTGCCCACAGGGGCCACTGTTGATGACACTCCCTCTGTTTGCTTCCATCCCTCCCCTGTTTCATTCCCCATCCCATGAGCTGTTTCCAGAGATCTCCTCTCAACCACTTGCGCTCGAACCCTTGTCTCAGGCTCTGCTTCTGGGAGAACCCAGACCATGGCAATCAGTGAGAGCTGTGTGACCTTGGACAAGTAGCTTAAACCTTAGGAGTCCAAGTTGACTCATCTGTGAAATGAAGATAATGTTGCCTAAACCACATAGGGCAGATCTCTCGAACAGGTGGGGACTAGATACGGCCTACAGATAGGTTTTATGTGGTCTCCAATGGTTTTAAAATAATTTATTATGGAGTCTATGCATTGTATTCCAAAGAAAACATATAATATACATATGAGGCATAGAGAATCATGTAGTAAACATCTGTGTACCCACCTCCATGCTTACAAAATAGACCAACCCTGAGACTGCTGAGCTCCCCGGTACCCCAGCCTGCCTGTCTCCCGCACTGCCAGGAAATTACCACTATGCTGAATTTTGTGTTTATCAAAATGTTTTTTACACAGTTTTACTTTAGATATAAATGATATGTTATTGAGTTTTGCATTTTTACAAATTGAGAAATTTCCCATCAAAACCCAGATATCTAACTTCCTTTAAAAATAATCAGACAAACTGGCCAGCCTGAACCCACATTCCCACGTGGGAGAAACAGCTGACACTGAGTTGTCGGGGACCTAGTAGGAACTCCATATGCCCATAGCACCCACCACCCCTACTGGCTTGCTATGGGCTGCATAGTTCCTTCATGTTACCTGCCTGTTGTTCCTGCAGACATTTGAGCTGTGAATTCTCATGGCAAGAGCTTTCCCAGTGAGATAACCCCTGGGAGCCCTTTGCAGAGAGCCTGGCACAGAATTAGTGATAAATGAAGTGACTGCTTATCACTGTCAATATCAGTGACATCCTAGGAGGCAGCCAGCCTCAGCACCTTGTCTTGAGGCTGGTGAAGTGATGTGATGAGGCCAAGGCCACCCATGTGGATAAAGGTGGGACCAGGACTCCACCCGGCACCAGGCATGGGGCAGAGTATCTCAAATCCACTGGGCCTCAACTGCAGGGGAGGGCGGGCCAAGCTGACCACCTTGGCAACACGCTGGCACCAGCTGAGTTCTGGCCTCCCTGAGCCTGGGCCCACCTGCCTCTTACACAGCCCTCACTTTGAGACTAGAGTTGGGGGCAGGTGGGGAAACCTTTGGCCAAACAGTTTGTATCTTGGCTTCCTGGATAAGCGGGAAAGCGATGCACCAGAGTTCCGCCTCCCAGAGCAGACCCGCCATCTCGCCCGGACGTGGAGGTGGACATTGGGGCCTGTGAATCATTGCCAGCGGATGGAGCTTTGTTTGCCTCGCTGAGTCCCCAGACCAGGGGCTGGCCAGAGAGAGGGCTCTTTCCTGGGGGCCGGACTTTCCCACAGGAACAAAGTGGGGCTTGTTAGCCGGGCATGAATCTTGGCGTGGGGCGGCCCGGGCCGGCTCTGCGCTGCCAGGCGGCAGCTCAGCGATATCAGGCAAATTCCGCCTTCCCCACAGCTGGGGCTGACAGCAGGAAGCCCCAGGGAGGCTCCGAACAAAGGCAGAAAAATGGGCCACGTTTATTCATTCACTGACCAGCCCAGGCCTGGCTGGCCCATGGGGCCCTGTCTCCATGGCGACGGGCAGCCTTCGGAGCTCCTGGCTGGCTCCTCCGTGACCACTGCCTCTCCATTCCTGCACACCCGACACACAGGCACACAGCACCCTGTGGCTGCCTTGGTATGGCTTTGCTCCACAGTGTGCGGGGGAACATGGCTAAGCCAATGATTTAAGGGCTTGCAAGCAGTCAGGAGGGAGCCTGTGTTTAGTTTTGAAAAACAGACACCTTGCTAGTCTTGGGAGAGTGGGGTGAAAGCAATGGGTAGAAATCCATACACTAGCTAAGCACCTATTGTGTGCTGGGCCACGGGATGTGTGCATTAAGCCAACTCAGCTTGCCCTCACCAGCCTCATTCTAATACAGCATGCAAAAATAGAGGTCTGTTTGAGCCCAGCGAGTGAGACATTGCTCCTTCCTGGGGGAAGGAGTATCAGATAGGGAGGCTTCCCAGATGAACTGTCATTGCCATTGGGTCTTGAAGGATGCATAGGAGTCTGCCAAGCAGGGAGGGAAATGGTATTCCAGGCAGAAGAACCAGCCTGAGCAAAGGTGCTGAAGCCTGAAAGTAGGTTGGTGTGATTAGAGAGTAATTGAAATTTTCTATTAACTGGCGCAAAAGGGGATGTAGCTGGGAATGAGGCAGTGATGGGGTGGGCTGACTATGTGACCTGATTTAGAGAGGCAGCATCTGCTCCTGGTACTTACTTTGAGTTGTGAATTTTAGGGTGGGGGTGGGGGGACACACAAGTTAATGTATATTCAGTACTTTGGAATTTACAGATTATCTTATTTAGTCCTATAGCTGAGCTACCCTGCTGGAGGGAACCTATTGATGAGGAAACTGAGGCCCAGAGCAGTGCCAGGAAGTGGTCCGGTTGGAGTGAGATGCAGAGGCCTGAGTCTGACACCCACGCTCTGCCCACTTCTCTTCACCTCCCTCCACAGGGAGGTCGTGAAGGCACATGCCCCAAGAGAGGTATTTAGAGCCCCCCATTGCCACCTACATCTCAGGTGCTCTAAGATCCCTGAGAAAGGGCTGGGACCCTGACAGATGACCAAATGATCATGATCACCCCATGGTCAGGGCTCTGAAGTTCTAAAACAATTGCCAAAAAAGGAACCATATATTTCCTTTACAACCCCATTCCCAGCTAGCATCAGAAAGAACTAGAAATCCCTGGGCAGGGATGGGTCTAAATCCCAGGACAACTTGGAATCGGGAATACTGGGGACATGCCAGGGACTGGAAACAGGGACCTGAGAGGCCATCAGGTCCCACTGGTGACCAGAGAACACTTCTTGTCTTTAACAGGCCCACTCCATGTCTTTGGACCTGAGTCTCCTAGAATGAGCCAGTGGGAGGTGTACAGGGGTTCACTTGAGACCCAAATGCTGGCAGGGGAGGGGGTGCCACAAGACACTGGAACACTGCCAGGTTGCTATGGCCATGGCATCGTTTAGTCCTCATAACAACCCCCGAGGTAGAATTGTCTCCATTTCACAAGTGGGGACACCGAGGCCCAGAGACACACAGAGGCTTACCTGAGTCACACAGCTGTGGGGCAGCAGAAGCAGTGCCAGGGCCTGTGCCCTTTCCGAGTCCCCAGGCCTCCACTGTTAGTGAGTTAGTGAGCGGCCTCGTCACCATGGCTGAGTTCCCTCACGGTTTTCAGTCCTGCCTGAGAGGGTCGCTCGCGTCCCTGACCTTTGTTCAGAGAAGAGGCCTCTCTCCACCTCTGTGGTCCCTACTGATTACGCCTGTTGGCCGTTTTGTGTGTTGCTCTCAATGCTTCTGACCTTTGCCAACTCGACCTTGGGGCTTCCAGTTCCTTCTGCTCTTCAGAGTTGGATGTTGTTGATCCTAAAATCTTGCCTGAGTCCACTTCACCTGGTCATACTACTCAGAAAAAAAGGAGAAGAAAAAAAAAAAAAAAAAAAAAAAAAGAGGGCCGGCCGAGTGCCGCGGTGGTTGGGAGCTGGCTTGGGACACCAGCGGCCCTGGTTCAGATCCCACATATGAGGGCCAGTGACACTGCCCTCAAAAAAAAAAAAAAAAAGAATGGAAGAAAAGAAAAAGGAAAGAAGAAGGAAGGAAGAAAGAAAAGGGCATGTGAGATGAATACCAAAACCCCCTTCTGCATGTCTTCCTCTTCTCGGAGTTTTAGCTTTGGGCTAAAGAAGAAATGACAATAAATGGTATCTCACAACTTTAGGACAAAAATGGCAACCAGATAGCATAAGAAGGTGTGCCCTCCAATCTTGCACCTGTGGCAGACGTAGCTAAGTGATCACAGCACTCTTTCTGACTCAGCTTGGCCTCTGCTTCAGAATCCTTCTCAACACAGCAATCAGGCAGCCAGTACCAAGAAGAGCTGACACCCAAGAGCTGCACTTGTTACTCCTGGTCACTCTGCACTCTCTGAAGAGATTGCTCACGTATGAGCCTCATTTTTGCCCCATCGTCAAGGCAGGTGTAACTGTCTTCATTTTACAGATGAGGAGACTGAGGCCCACAGCAACTTCCTCTGCAGCACACAGCAGCTTCATAACAACTACAGGTGAGAATTCAGGGATCTTGGCTCCTACGCTATTTAGGACCTGTTTAGAAGTCCCAGTGTAATCAAGGTGGTGGCATTTGAGTAGATTTCTCTTTAATTCCTTTTTTTCTGGAAACCCACCCAATCCCATCTTCCACTGCTTTGGCCAGGGAATGAGTCCCCTGTTGTCATCCAGTGACATTAAGCATCACTAAATCTGGCCGTGCCCCGAAGCACCCCGCTGCATGGACTCCCTAGAGCATGCATGAACTCTGCTGCTGCAAATCCGCTCTGACAGCTGCTGACACGGAGAGGCGAGCGACGACGTTTGTACAGCTCTGCTGGGCCAGAAGGAGCTGCTGGGGGAAGCTCCCCAGGCTGGCGGGCCAGGGCACCTTGAGAGCAATGAGGGGCCCTGGGTGTAGGTTCACGGGCCCCCCAGCTCACTGCTGATTCTGTGGTGCAGGCATGGATGACCCAGGCTCCCTGACCTTGCACATCATTTTGGCTGCTGAACTGAATGAAGCCTTATTTTTAGAGCACAGACTCTGCTGTGTATTTTACACTCTGTTGTTCTTCTTTCACCCTCTTCTGTACCTCCACACTTCATGGGAGCCAAATGCCTACCGCCTGCCTGCCTGGACCCCTGCCCATTGCCTGGTCCTAGTGACTGTATTTTGCCACTCACCTAAAGACACCCACTGGGCACCTTCTCCTTGCTGGTCTGCCTTGCAACTGGGTGGGAATGTGTCACCTGCCCCCATTCCACCTGCCAGGCTTGCCTTCTTCCCCATCACCTGCAGACAGGTGCTTCCTAGACACACCTGCCCTGACCTGGCTCATTGGCATGCAGAGGCCCTCAACCCGCTTTTCTCCTGGGTACCATGAACTTTCCAGACACAAATTCACCTAAACCTTTCTTGATCTAGCTCTGTCCCAGAATCACCACCTTTGCAGTAATAAATACCTGTAGTAGCTGCCAGGTGAGGTGACAAGTACTTGTGCACTCACCTGTCGCAGGCACTGGAGGCTGTCTTTTTTTATTCTGTACTGGGCTCCAGTGAGCAAGTCTGCTTGTAATTTTGCACACTTGGCTCACCTTCTCCTTCTTTCACCTCAGCCATCAGACTAATGATGCAAGTCATCCTTTACTGAGCACCTGCTCTGTGCCAGGCTCTGTGCTAGGGACTTCGCCTGCATGGGCTCATGGAATCTATGTGATATTCTTACAAGACAGGGAGTATGTTCCCCTCTTTTGCAAATGACGAAACAGCTTCAAGGATGGAGGTCACTTTGTCCCAGATCACCCAGCCTGTAAGTGGCAGAGCTGTGTCTACAAGTCAGGATTGTCTAACCCAGAGACCATGCCCACCTTGGCACACTGCCTTCCTAGCCAAAGAGGGGTAGCTTAAGGACATCTGCCATCCAAAATGCTTGGAACTTTGTTGGAATACGCAAGAGAATAATACATGTCCTATCCTCAAAGAATTGATACTCTATTTGGAGAAACAAAACAACTCTCATTGCCAGCCAATATTTGTTGAAATGTCATGTCAGGAAAAATGGCAAAGAGGTTTTATTTCACCCGCCAACACCAATCATTTGGTGGTGTCGGCTTGAGTACTGTGTGGGATAGGCATCTAAGGCAGCCATGGACTCAGTGGGAAGAAGTTCAGCAATCAATTATTAATGTCTGTTTGGGGCACAGGAGTGGGTAGTGGAGATACATGTGCCCCAAAGTTATTTCTTGTTTCTACACAGTGGAAAACATGGGAATTCCTGGTAAATTCCTAATTCTGTAAAGCAGACAATAGAGGAGAGAGAAAGCGACTGCTGTGATTAGGAAAGGCTGCCTGAAGGATGTAAGATATGAGCTGTTTAGGGTCACTGCACCTCCTGGGATCTGAGCTATCATCTGGGCCAGGATGAATTTACTGAGATATGCTAAAAAGTTTGATTCTTCCCTATGCCTTGGTTAAACTTCTTTAAAATAGTCAATTCTGTAAAAGTTGAGATTTGGAAGGCCCTTTCTGTCTCCAGTGTCCCTAACGAATCCTATCACATAAGGGTGGAAGGCTTTACAACTCACAGCCTCCTTCCTTCTGGGAACCTCAGTAGGAACCCCATGCCCTGGAATTGCTATGGCCAGAGCTGGGCATTGTATGGGTGTGTGCTGCCCCCATGTGGCCAAGGCGAATATTGAACTAGTGTTAGAGGGGCCCCTGCCCCTTGGGTGGCCCTGAGTGGAACTCAGGAGGGCCTAGGTGCTGAAACGCCAATGCTGGGTCCAGAGGGGCTGCCTCTCTAGTCCTGGGGCCGCTTGTTGGCATGCTCTCTGTCAGCTAGTGGTCCTCCCAACGGGGGGCGTGGATCTCCCACGACCTCACTGCTGTTCTGAGATTTGGGAGAAGTAACTGACATGTATCAGGCATACTCCTGCTAACATTCTTACCTGGCCTTGTGTGATTTGATCAACATAATGACCCTGCCAGGTAGCTGGCATGATGGCTCAGAGAAATCAAAGCTACACAGCAAATTGGGGACAGGGAATCTGCCTCAAAGAATTCCAGAGTATGGCAAAAAGGACCAACCTTCCTCTGGTGGGGTTTAGCCTCTAGCTCTGGAAGGCTGGCAAGGAGTCGGAGAAGCTTGGAAAAGCCCCAGTACTCATATACACACTCTGAGCCCTTCAGCTGTCACTGAGGCACCACAGGTGGCTGTCCACCTGCCCCTTCTATACCCCACTCTGTGACCCCGGGGAAAATCACTTAAGTTCTCTGAGCCCTGCCTCGATGTTTCAAATGGGGATAATAATGTCCTCATCTTTTAGGGTTGTCATATAGATAATGGACTGAATATCAGTAAAGCACAGTGTCAGGCAGACAGTGCATGCTCATAAATTACTCCCCACGACTGCAGCATCCACAAGGGCAGGCATTGTGTCTGTTGTGTGCACTCCTATAACCCCAGCGCATCTGGATGGGTCAGTTCTCAAAGAAGAGCAAGGTCAGAGTTGGCAGTGGGGTCTTTGCAACTGGATACCTGAGTCCAAGTCCTGGCGCCACCTCTTCAGGATGGGTGGCTTTGACAAGACGCCTAACCTAAGACTCTTCCTCAGCTGTAAACTGGGGTTAACCATCTGCTCTGTGGGATAGTGTAGATGAATGGGCTAATGTGAATAACGCACCTGGTATGTAGCAACTATCCAAACCGATGCTAGCTGGTAGTCACTGACTCTACGACAGAGATTCAGTGTTAGCTGTTGGTGTTGTGGGGAGGAGTAACAGTCAGTCGGTTGTTCTAATGTTTCCTCCAAGCCTGCACCAGCTGCAGCCCTAACTTGACCTCGTCTGAATTCGTGTGTTGGGTGGAAGAAAAAGGGCAGTGACGGGAGTGCCCTCTGGGTCCCCTAGAAACTGCCACCAGCGCAAGGTCACCCAACTCTCAGTAATGATGGGTTCCCAGTGAAGGGGAACAGGCTGTAGACTTGTACTCTCCCCACCCTGGGCCGCTCTGCCTGACCTGGGATGGAGGGGCTCAGAGCTGGGACACAATGAGGGGCTCTTTCCTCTTTTTAAGCAGATCAAACGGGTCTTAAGATACTTTAGAGCTGGAGTCACAGCTGACCTTAAAGGTAGGGAGAGAGAGTGGCACAGGTGTGGTGAGCCTTAGACTTCAACGTGTGTAGGACGCACCTGAGGATCTTGCTGGAATGCAGGTTCCAACTCACTAGGTCTGCAGGGAGGCTGAGGTTCTGTATTTCTAAGAAATTCCCAGGTCACCCTGATGCTGTTGGTTCAAGGCTACACTTTGAGTATCAAGGTTTAAGGGAAAGCAGGCTTACTCATTTTACAGGTAGCTGTGAGGGTGAATTGCAGCCTGGACTCAGCCTGAGCTGTTTTGCTGAAGTAAGAGCTGTACCTGCATGGCACTGACCCCTGGTGAAAGCATAAATGGTACTCATTTGTGACCACGGGTCCACCATAAGTTTTAGGGTGGTTTAAAATGTCAACTTGTAAGTATTGTTTGTTGATAATAATGGCATCAGTGACTGGCGTCTGGTCTCAGTGAGCCCATCAGAGAGCTATGCTGTGGGACTGCTTACACAGCAACAATATAGCATGTGACCAGAGGGCTTTAAGAAGCTCTGATCTGTATACCAACTTGAGCTTCCTGGTTCTAATATCTCGTGTATGCTTTAGTGATTCTTGATCTAAAAGGAAAAGCACATATGATTTGGCTGTGCCATGTCAGTGTGACAGTTGGAGCTCTCACTGGCCTCTTGGGGTCCCTTGCTAGGAGGCAACCTGTGGCTGTAATGCATATCCTTACTTTAATGCTGTTATTATCTTCTTTTTTCCAGCTTTATGATTGACAAATGAAAATCGTGTATATTTAAGGTATAAACATGTTTTGATACACAAAACATTGTGTGAAATGACTACCACAATCCAGCTAATGAACATATCCATCACTTCACATAGTTACCATGTGTGTGTGCTGACAACGCTTGAGATCTACTCCCTTAGCAACTTGCAAGTATACATTATTGTTAACTGGAGTCATCATGCTTTGCATTAGGTCATGCTGTTACTATCATGCGTCCTTTTCCTGCAATAAACCTTAGATGGGTGAGCATTGCCTTTTAGGGTCCTGCGAGTTTTCTTTGCAGTGGAACCCAGTCTGACTGCCACCATTGGTGCCACAGGCGTGTACATACTGCCTCCTGTGGCGGGGCATGGTGCTCAGCTCCGCGGAGAGAAAGGTGGTTAAAGCTGTGCTCTCTGTTCTTCCAGGAGCGCTGTGCTTCTCAGCTTTGGGTGTGCATTGGTACCACCTGGGGAGCTTTGAAAGTACTGGGCCTGAGCCCTATTCCCCAGAGGTTCTGATGTAATGGTGGTGGTGGGGAGTGGCTTTGGCTTTGGGATTTTACAAAGCTCTGTGGGTGGTTGTAATATGCAGCCGAAGGGCATGAACCTCTCACATAGATAATGCAATAATATTATTAGAAGGGGAAAGTGCTGGGTGTGGGTCGAGAGTGGAACTCAGCCACCATCAATGTCAGGGTCATGAGAGAAAAAAGCCCTTTACAAAGTCCTGTCCCAGGGGTGCAATTGGTGTTAAACTTCCTATCTGTGATGGTTAATCTTATGTGTCAACTTCACTGGATCATGGGGAGCTCAGATGAAACATTTTTCTCTAAGCACATCTGTGAGGGCGTTTCTGGAAGAGATCAGCATTTGAATCAGTGGACTCAGTAAGTTAGATGCCTCCCCCAGGGTAAGGGAGCATCATCCAATCTGTTGAGGGCCTGAAGAGAGCAGAAGGTGCAGGAAAGAGGAATTCACCCCTTTTTAAAAGTTCCTTACAGCTTGAGCTGGGGCATCACATTGAATCTCATTTTCTCCTGCCCTTGGACTGGGACTTACACCAGCGGGTTCCTGGTTCTCAAGCCTTTGGACTTGGACTGAATGATACCACCAGCTGTCCTGGTTCCCCAGCTTGGGCAGATTGTGGGGCTTCTCATCCTTCATTATATGATAGCCTGAGCCAACTTCTCATTATCCATCCACCCATTCATCCATCCATGTACCCTTCCTTCCATCCATCCATCCATCCATCCATCCATCCATCCATCCATCCATCCAGGTTCTGTTTCTCTGGAGAATCCTGACTAATAGCGCCACCCCAGGTAGAAACCAACATGGAAGTCTTACATTTTTGAGGCACTCGTTGCCTTGTGAATGAGGACACAGGGAGACAAGGCAGTGCTCAACCCAAAAGAAAGATTATCATCTGCAAGCGTGGGATTTCTGACCTCATCCCACCTGGGTGAGGGGACACTTAGGGACAGGAGACTGTTATTTTTTATGCCTCTAATAACATATACCAGGGGTAAAACCCAGTGCAGACACACCCAAGAATGTCCTGCAGGCCCCAGGAGATAAGTGAGGCTGGTTTTATTTTGAGAGTTGGGTGTCTCTTCCAGGGTCTGAAGCTGCTCCACGTCTCTGTCCCCATGCGCAGTTCTGGGCTACAGATGCTGACTGTTTCCTGTTGCCTTTGAGTGAGGCCTTGTCTCTCTCCAAGCTGTACTGTGATTCTTGCTTCAGGATCTTGCCATCAGGCATTGCTTTAGTTACCAGGGCCTCACAAGTCCACCTGCATTCACAGCCAAGTAGCTGCACACTGACAAGCCCCAGAAGGAACGGCTTTAGCCAGACTAGAACCTCTTGTCAAGACAAATTTGGACAGAGTGGGGGCTCGTAAGATCTCCAACCAGCAATGAGTCCATAGCTCTCTGTCCAGTAACTGTTATTCAGGGAAAGTAAGCCTTCTTGTGTGTTTGTTTTTGAGTAGTTCCTCCACTGTAGGCTTTCTTCTCGGGAAAGAAAGGGAAAGCAAGATAAAGTGCAAAGAACTTCAGAGCCTACAGTCTTGTGGAATGCTGGCCTGGAACTATTAGATGGGGATACCTGTGGGAACCCCAAAATATCCAGGGTTGCCCTTTGAGGAAGAGTCATAGTTCAACATGCCCCCAACCTTGAGCACATCTGCTTCTCCTTGCCACGTCCTGCACAACTGGGCTAGGTGGGTGTGGAGAAGGGACAGTAAAAGGTTAAGGAAAAGAGAAAGACACAGAACAGGAGAGAAAACAGTTTGGGGCCAGGGGACCCCAGCCTCATGGACTGGAGCCCCAAATCGGGCCTGACTGTTCCTTTTATTATCTTACACATAAGTAAGGGTCAATGTAGCTTCAATGTAGCTTCCACGGTCTGTGTGTCTCAGGCCCAAAAACGCAGCTCAAGGCCAAATCACCCACACCTGCAAGCTGTCATTACCGGAGGTCCCATAAGATTATTGTCATGCACCTCTTAAGAGACAGAACCTCCTCTGCCAAGGAGGACAGATATTATCATATCAATAGGTCATTTCACAGGCAGGCTGCCAGACCCTGAAGCAAGGGGTTCACACCCTATTTTTGTCAACTCAATGATTCCTCCTGTTGATACCCACTGGCACCCACAGGCACCCACAGGCACCCACACGACTGTGTCTGACTTGGGTTGTCCCTCTCGTGGGATCTTACCTGTCATTGACTAACCGGCCATCCTTTGGTGCCAAACAGGGACACATACAGTAAGCATAATATTGAAGTTGTGATCTGTCTTTATGGAGAGATGCATGGAGGCAGACAGGCAAGGTATAATGTGACACCTTCTGAAGGTGAGGCATTGTCTTGGAGTCACTTTGGGAAGTTCATTTAATTTCCCTGGAGCTAGGTTTTCTCACCTACAGTATGAACAGAGCAGGATACCAATGGTCTCCTCAGAAGTTGACAATGAGGGGAGTGGTCAGATCTGAGACTGGAATCTCAGAGGGAGATCAGGGACAGCCTCTTTCAACTCCACAATTCCATGTTTCAGTCTCCACGTCCCTGGTTAGCACAAAGCCTCAGCCAGGAGTGGAAGGCACCAGTCCTTTAATACTCAGAGGAAACTGGGAGAGACTTCTCCCATCCCGGCAAGGTTTGCTGGGCGCGCTGAGGGAACTTCAGCTTCCAGCAGCCTTGGCGCTCTCCAAGGTCCTGACCTGGGCATGACTTTGGTTCTCTGTCCAGGATACTGGTCCCCTCAGCCACAGGTTCCCAATAACAGGATCCAGGGCTCAGGGGCAGCTTTGTCACATCACCCTGGCACACATTCAGAAATTTATTTTTAATTGGCTTTAAAACTTATTTTTAAAAACTGGTTTTTACCTTTCCCTGACAATGTTTTAAAATTACTTATCAAACAAATGTTTTCAACAGAGGCCTAGAACTTTTTTGGTATTCTTTGATTGCATTTTTTCATCAAGTCACATATTCCCCTCTCTTATCTCTCTTCTCTCCCACCCTCCTCCCACTCTTTCTCCTCTCTCTTTTCCTCTTCCTTTTCCCTCTCTTCTCAGACTAAGTGTCTCCTTTCAGGGGGAGAACGAAACACATTGTTATCATCTTCTTAGAAAATGATTGTCATTGACTTCATTTTAATTGCAGTTTGTATTTGAACTTCAATAATTCTGAAGTGATCTGACTAGAAAATCTGTATGTCTCTGTAAGCTGCCATGTTGCTAAAACATTTTCTTGCCCTTTGGGGCCAACTGCTATGACTTGGAATGGTTTAACCCCATTTTCTACACCAGACCCAAATCAGTGTAGGAACTTGGTTGCAACATCCAATCATTCAACAAATACATTCTGAACCCCTGATATGTTCCCAGAATGTCTCTAAATGTAGAAAATTCAGCCATGAGCAAGACAGTCACACATCCCTGCCCTCAGGGAGCTGACACATGCATGGGGAGATGATATGATTACATGGGTAGAGTGAAGCCTTCCCATTGCTACATGAAGCTGAGAAATCATATAGAAAAAATACATATCATTCTTCAGAACCAGCTAATCCAAAACATCCAAAGTGACCTCAAAGGGTGCTAGTCTTGGGTGCAATTTCAGATTCCCATTTGGGTGGGTGGGAGAGGCACCAGGGCTGTGGGCCTCCTCATTAGAGGGAAGAAGGTGAAGTGACAGGTCCACAGGAGACAAAGGATTTTCTCCAAAATCCTTTACTTGTTCCAGGTGTCAGGGAATTGAGAGAAGGAAGAACCAAGATTTGGGTAAAGAAGGAGAAGGTTTGATGCCACTGGGGCTTTCAAGGGGTGAGCTTTGAGCCAAATCACAACTTTGCCTGAAGGTAGACCAGCTTGTCCCCTTAAATTCACGTCTCTCTAAAGCCCCAGGCTGCTGAAAGTGTCTGAAAAGGTTCCAAGTGTTCCTGCTACTGGAGCTCATGGCTCATTCCAGCGAGCTCCCGGTGCCTGTGAGGTTGTGAGGTGGCACGAGCCTTTGGGGTGGGGCGCATTAGCCAGTGAGGATTAGATCCACTTACTTCAATCCAGGAATACCAATCCAGGAAATTTATCCTATGAAATAATTTAAGAATAGGGAAAATACTGTATGGAGGAAAAACACATTTGTAGGAGTGGGAATTAGAACTGTGAAAGACCAGGAACAATAAATGTCCTGTAGTGGGGCTAAGTGAGCTGTGGTGTATTAATTGGTGGGATATTCGATTTATCACTAAAATCATAAACATAAGGCCCCAACAGGTTATAAATGTCAGAAATCCTCCAGGTCAGCCGTTTCTTTTAGAGGTGAGGACACTCCGTTCCAGAGAGCAGGAGTGACCTTTCTCAGATTGTGTGTAAGGCTGGAACTGGGCAAGAACCCGCCTTGCAGTCCTGCTTCCTCTCCACCATTCCAGAATCTTCCAAAGGGAAGCTTATGCCTGATTCAGAAAATGAGTTTGAGTTTTGGGGGAACATAGGCAGAACATTAAGCACCGTGCATTTGGGGCATTAAATGCCTTTGAGTGACACTTGAGAATGTCAGCGTGTTCCCAAGGGCTTCCGGTGCTAATGACTCCACTAGAAGCCTTGGTGGGGGGCTCCTGGGTCTTTTTTTCCTCCCAGCTTTATTGAGGCATAATTAACAAATAAAGTTATTGTATATATTTAAAGTTACAATGCTTTGATTTCATACATATGTATACATTGTGAAATGATTGCAAGTTAATTGGCTCATCCATCACCCCACATAGTTAACCTTTTGTGAGAATGTGTAGGATGTATTCTCTCAGCAAATTTCAAACATACAACATAGCGTTGTTAGTTATAGTCTCCACCCTCCTAGGTCTCTAATGTCTCTGTGACACTCGCTGATCTCTCTTTTCACAAAGAGCAAAGCGGGTGGAGGAAGTTCCGGCCCAGGTGACTGTCTCTGTCTAGAATTTAATCACATTATTTTTGTTTTTATTTAATTTTTATAGTTGCATTCTAATTATGAGGAGTCACACTGATTTCCCATTTCTGGGAATGTTATAAGATTTCTTTTAAAATAGCTTTATTTGAATAAAAAGGTGAGTTGTTTTAAAGAAAGCCTATTGAATTAAAGAGCATAAAGGGGGTGTATAGCTATGGAAAAAGCTGGGAGGAAACATGGGAAGTGCTGCCCGGAGCCTCTGTGAATCCAGAACATTCGGCTGCGTGTGCAGGAAACGGTGGGGTGAGAAAGAGGAACTCAAATCGTATGTGCACATTGATGACAATTATGTAAATAAATATGCATCTGGCTTGTGGTAAATGGAAAAACAAAGATGACTAAATGGCAAGGAAAGGTTTTTGTTTTGTTTCATTTATTTTAAAAATAGAGACTTGGACATGTTTGTAGGCTGAGGGGAAAGATCCGGTAGAGAGATAGATGGACATTATTCATTCATGCATCCATTCATTCCACAGGACTCATTAAGCTTCTGCTTTGTGCCAGGAACTGTGTTAGTTGCTGGAGATACATCAGAGAACAAAACAGAAAAGTCTTTGCTTTCAGGGGTTTGCATTCTAATGAGGGAAGACAGCAACAGATAAATAAATAGACGTCCAGTGGTAGAAAATGTCATGAGAAAAAAAGGCAGGAAAATGGAGAGGGTGTGATGGGGAGGGGTGGGATGCTGTTCTTTAGTGGGTGGTCAGAGAAAGCCTTGCTGATGAGGAATGTTCAGGTCAGACCCAAATTAAGTGGGAGTGTGAGCTTTGGGAGACCTGGAAGGGAGTGCTCTAGGTGGAGGAACGAGCAAGTGTAAAGGCCCTGAGGTAGGTGCGTGTTTGAGAAAAATCCAATGTGGTTGGGGTGGAGTGGCAGAGGGGTGGGGAGAGCAGCCGGAGAAGAATCAGAGATCATGGGACTCGGTAGGACAGTGTAAGGACTTTGGCTTTTTCTCTCAGCGAAGTGGGATCCACTAGAGAGTTTGAAGCAGAGAAATGTCAATATTTGACTGACATTTTATGTGGAGGACCTCGGATGTTGTGTTGAAAAATGACTGCAGTGGGGCAAGAGATATGGGTGAGGAGGCTATTGCACTGGTTCAGACAAGAGCTCTCAGGGGCTCAAAGAGATAGTTGTTGAATATACGCATCAAGTAAACAGTAATGTGAATGGTAATTAATGGGATGATTAACAGTAAAGGCAAGGAGCTGCAGGAAACAGGAGGGAGTGAGATCAAGAGAACCAAGGTGAGGGAAGCGAGGGGTTAGCCTGGAAAGGGCAGTAGAGTAGTCCTTCTCCTGGGGAGGAAGGAGATGCAGACTATCAGGCAGAGACAGAGAGGAGGAGGTGAGAGAAAGGGAGAAAGGTCAGGGGCAGGACCCTCAGTCCTCTCAGGAAACAGGGTCCAGAGTTTCCTGTAAATAATGGCGGGGAGGGGAGAGTGACAGGCAGGAGGAGGGCAAGTACTTGTTCCTGCTCCATTGTAAACCCCACAAGGTCAAGTTCTTCCCTGAGAGGCTCCCATTGTCTGCCGAGTCCTCCTTAATGGACCTGGCTTACAGGAGGCACTCAACCATTGTTTAAGTGAATGAATGGATGAAATGGATGAAGGATGAATACACGGAAGGTTGGATGAAAAGGTGGGTGGAAAAGAGAATGAATGGGAGAATGGATGGAAGGATAATATGCTAGAATTGGTATCGGAACTTCTAGTTCAAAGTTATTTTAAAATGAAGGAATGGATAAAAGAATAAAAAAGTTTTGAATAGTTCATTGGGGAATAACAGATTTGAATCAGATTTGAATGGAGGAAAAACAATTCATAGGTCAGTTCCCTTGGAGGATCAGAATTAGAGCAGAAGGAATTAGTACTCTGAAGGGATGTTTTAATCAAGCTGCCCAGCCTGACAAATGCAGTTCTTCATTCAGCATGGGGTTGGGAAAACCACTACCTTGGGAGTTAGGGAATCTGGGTACAAGTGAAGTACTTGTTCCTTTAAGCAGGTGCAGAGCTCAGCCTGACGGAGCTCATTCCCCTGGGGGAATATGGGTTAGAGAGACAGGATATCAGGCCCTCAGCCAAGCAGGGTTGTATCAAAGTTTTCAACATAAATTCAGTCATACAACTTACAACCTTTCTCTATCCTACACCCGAACTTAATTCTTTTATTTCTCATTCCTTCAAGGTGCTCCTAGGAAACCAAGCTAATCTGATAGGCTAATTCATACTAAAGTGTTAGTGGCTATTGGGGATCAGCCATTCCACTACCCTCCACCAATTTATAGACATTGAAACTAAAACCCAAAAGAAGAGAAGTGACTTGAATAGCCTGGAATAGACAATAGAATCACGGAGAGCTGTGCAGAGACGAGACCTGTGCTGAATCTGGAAGATGTAGTAGGTGTTAGTGAATGAAAGAGAAGAGGATCCCAGGCAGAGGGAGCAACATGAACAAAGGAGTGGAAATACAGGGCCCTTCCTGGTGTCCTGGATGCACAGGGCAGGGAGGAGGCTTGGAGAAAGATGAGGCCAGAAAGGTGAGATATACCAAATCATGTATGACATTGTGTGCTGACTAAGGAATTTGGACTTGATCTTGTAAGCAGTGGGAGGCTCCTGAAGAATTTAGAGCCAATCATATTAGAGGCAGTAAATTACAGTGGTTCAGAGCATGGACTCTGGACTCAGACTGTCTGGGCTCAAATCTTGCCTCTGACACTCATTGGTTGTGTGACCTTGGGCAAGTTCCTTCATCTCTCTGTGCCTCAGTTCCTTATCTGTAAAACTATACCTTTGTGAAGATAGTAGGTGTTATGTAAATGCTAAGTACATGCTAATTACTCGCATTCTGTGCTAGCAGCTTTCTCCTTTCAGCTTATTCTTACCATCATCAGTATCACCACCACCATCATCATCATCATCATCAGGTTTTAGAAAGATTCTTCTAATAGCTTATGTTTTTAGGTGGATAGGAGCAGGGTCAGATTGCAGATAGGAAGACCAGTTGCAGTAATTTAGGCAGGATGGAGTAGACTATCGCTGGAAGGCCAAATCAAGCCTGCTGCCTGTTTTTGTAAATAAAGTTTTATTGGAACACCACTTATTACTTACTGGCAACTATCAATCACTCTCACACCACAGTAGCAAAAGTGCATAGTTGCACCAGAGACTACCTGGCCCTCAAAGCTGGAAACACTCATTACCTGACCCTTAACAGAAAGAATTTGCTGACCCCTCAGGCCAGGGGTGAGTTCAACTTTGGGGCAGAGGACATGCTTTTGTGCTCCTCCAGCCATCTTCAAAGGGACTGATATATCTGTCTCTGCATTTCTCAGCAGTCATCCTGAACAGATGGGCGAGATTCTTAGATTCTCCCAACTTAATTTCCTCTCCGATTAGTTTGTATGGCTTTATTGTTCTTTTGCAAATTAATTCTTGCATCTTCAAATCTGTAAAGGAAAGAAATATTTAGAGCAGCCCATGACCTTTCTGGCAGTTTTCAATTTCTTTCCTCTTCATTTTTAGCTTTCATTACCCCCAGGATAGCATCTAATTATTTCTTGAATAATCACGTCTCTCCTGGGCTCTGAGAAAATTTGAGAAGTTTGCTCCCTATTATGTCTTCCAAATTAGTTTCTCTTCAATTTTGGTGCACTTTCTTTTGTCTTTTCATCTTGGTTCAGCCAAAAATAGTTTCTCAAATTGAGTGCTAAATTCTTCGGGATTTCGTTCACTTCAATTAACTTTCCTCAGGACTCTCTTTGGTTTTATAAATGAGGTCTTTGCTCATCAGGATTTTGATCCTCGCTGCTGGGCTGCCTTTTTATGCCAGCCTCGCCTCTTGGCCTCTTGTCTTCATCCTTTGGCTGCAGAGGGGGTGCAGGTGTAGACAGGAGCAGAGAATCCGGTGGGTCTGGACTCTGCTACTTACAAGCTGGGGTCGATGGGCAAGTTGACCTTAGTTTTCCTCCCCTATAAAATGGGGTGAGATGCCTACTGCATTGAAGAGCATATTGATAAGAGGTATCCGTATTTTAATAATGCATGCATGACACTGCTTCTCCACTGTTGTTGGGTCTAGGAGAGTTACCCAAAGTCAAGGCCACTCTCAGATTCTCGCAGTCCAATGACCAAGCCCTTGGCAACAGCTTCTCTGACAAGAGAAATTCAGAAAGCAATTGACAATACTTTATTTAAATTATAATCATATCGTCTGCATAGGGAAATGCTTTTCAGCTTATTTCACAGCCTCCTAGAACCCTGTGGGGTACCCTGAGCCAAGGTATCAACCCATTTTACAGATGAGAAGACTGTAGCCCAGAGAGTTGAAGTGATTTGCCCAAGGTCACACAGCTAACCAAGGGCAAAGTCACTTACAACACTGAATCTCACCTTTTTTCTTTGCTCGTGTTCTCTCCTAGCTTTCGTTTTAGTGTCCAAGTGAAGATCCTTATCTCCTTAATGATTCTTTTGAGAGTGTGTAATATTCCAGGAATTCCAAAGTCAGGGTTGGCCCAGCTTGACCTAGGAGTCTGAGCACGCAAACCTCATTGGTCATGAGGGCTCAGTCCAGCCTGAGCTGCCGGAGGCCAGGAGCTGGGTCAAGCACATCTGGGCACCCTCAGCTCCTAGCACATGCTGCGCTCACTCCAGGGGCTCAGAGAACACGCAGTGAACTCCACATGTGAAGTCGAGGAGACTGAGGTGTGAATCTTGGTTCTATCATTTTCTAGCTGGGTGGCTCGAAAGTCCCCAAGCCCCTCAGAGCCTGAGTCTCCTCATCTTTTAAATAGAGGTAATGGCTGCTCCATTGTTGGTGACAGGGTTCAAATAAGAGAATGTGAGAATGTACCTGTACCGCACATGTCATTTATCAGGTGCTCAGGAAACATCAGGTCTCCCTGCCACCCTTTGCCTCTTCTTTCCACTCTCCCTTTCTCTCCCTTTCCTTCCCGTCTCATGCCTCAAATCCCCCCACTTTTGATCCTTTGATCAGGACTTTTCACAGGAGCAAGTTTTTAACAATAAGAGGAAGAGTGGATGAGGATGGGGCCAGGACCTGAGGGAGGGAGAAAAAAGGGGTAAGAACGTAGAGAACACAAGTCTCAGAAGACAAGTTTCCCCACACATTCACAAGCAACAGGTCCTGTTACTGGTGGTTTCCCTCGTTTCATTGCACTTCACTTTATTCTGCTCCAGAGGTGTTGTGCTTTTTCCAAATGGAAAGTAAGACCCTCCACCAGCAAAAAGATTACAACCAGCTTTATTGCAGTGGTCTGGAACCGAACCTACAATATCTCCAAAGTATGCCTGTATTTATGAAGTACGACTAAAGAGAAGTATGTATAAAACTGTTTCTTGGTAGAACTTTTAAAAATGATTTTTCTCAAGGAAATGTCTTTTCTGCTAGGATTTCTATTGATGACCTGAAGAAGCTTATAAGACCAGAAAGCTTTATGGCATCATGGCCTTGAAGCCCAGGCACTGGGCCAAGAAACCTGAGTTTAAATGCTGGCTCTGGCTTGTCCTAGCTCTGTGATCCTGGACCAGTTACTTCACCACTCTGTGCCTCAGTTTCCTCATCTGCAAAGTCGGGAAATGATGGTTCCTAGGTCACAGGGCCATGTGAGAATGAATGAGATAACGTGTGTCACGCTCCTAGGATAGTGCCATGAGTAAGCGCTATTAATAATAAAATAAGAATAAAAATACAAATATAATAAAATATGTAATATATGATTCTATAATATAGAAATATATTCTGTATAATTATATATAATGATAAATATATAAAAGGAGACGTATACAATCCTCCCACCCAACCCAAATGCCTCTGAGTGGATCCTGAGTGGTAAGGCTGCACCAGGCAGAGTTATTTTCCAGCTGTTTTCACTTTCCTGTGGCGCATCATCACTTTCCCAAGGCTGCCCCATCTTCACAAGTATCATTTTTTTTTTTTTTGAGGGCAGTGTCACTGGCCCTCATATGTGGGAGGGCCAGAGCTTAACCACCGCGCCACTCGGCCGGCCCACAAGTATCATTTTTAATGAGCGCCTGATATTCCATCGAGCCCCTGCCTGCCAGCCGCTCTGGTCTGGGTGCTCAGCTATTTTGTTGCTATAAATGACTCCAGTTGTACTTGACCTCCTTGGTGCCTGTAGGGCTTGCCTCCTATTGACCTGCAAGTTCATGACCGAAAAATTGGGTGTGAGGAAGACTTCTCAGATGGAGAGGGTGAGTGGCAGCCTTGGGCCATCACAAAATCCTAAAGGCCATGCCCAGGAGCTGGATCCAGACAAGAGGACACTGGGGTCGAGGTGGGAGAGGCAGCTGCTCTGCCTGTCTCCTGTGGTGGCATCTAGCAGCACTGGGTGGCAGGCTTGTCCTGTTTTTAAGGACACCAGTATCCCCACAGTGCATCTCCTGGCTTAGAGGAGGCTGTGCTGGTGGGAGCACCATCCCTCCTCTTCTCATTCTTTTCTCTGCTCCCTGAGTCCTCCCCTCCACCTTTGTGCTCACCTGGGATGCTCACACCCTCTGAATTCCTAAGAAAGGCTTGGAACTATAATAGCTCTCACCACAGAGCAGGCAGGGGGCTCACTCAGCATTTCACGTATTTAATCTCGTTTCATTGTACCACCAGCCACAGGTTCCAGTAGAGTACCCATTTCACAGCAGAAGAGACTGAGGCACAGAGTCAGGGCACTTGCACACCTTGGGGAGAAACCCAGGCGTGGTTCCAGAGCCTGTGCCCATGTCTGCCAGAACTTCCCAACCAGGTCACTTGCTCTGTTCACTAGTCTTTGCTCCAAATGACTGATGGTGGTCAAGGATTAAATCCACCACCAAAGGGCAGAGGTTTGCATTTCTTGAATGTATTCAAAGGTACTGGAATTTGATGTAATCATTTATTTACCCGAATGCCCCTTTCCATCAGGCTATGTGACCTGTGAGGCAGGAACCATGTCAATTCACCTTTGAGTCAAGCACCTGGCTCGGGGCCCACACAGACCTGGTGCCCTGTTGGGAGGAGCCGACACTCGAACCCAATTCTGCGTGTGCTCTGGAAAGGGAGTTCTGAAAAGGTTGTCACAGCAGCTCCTCGGAAGCAAGTGCGTGCTCTCCTCCCAAAGGTCAACTTGGAAGTTGGGGGTCAGGGACTGTGAAGGGACTTTTCATAAGTCTGAGTGGCCTAGTGCACATGACGCCCTTCAGGCCTGGGACCACTGCCCCATCTCACAGATGAGGAAACCGAGGTAGATGTGCCTATGTATGAGGAGGTACGGAGAGAACGGGAGGCTTCCACCCTAGCCAGGCTGCCGGGGGTCTTGCAGCTTCTGCCCACAGATTCCCATGCTTGCATCTGGTCAAATCCCAGCCCTGGTCAAATCATTCTGAGCTGTTTCATCTCAGCCTTACCTTCTCTGCCTCCCAGGCAGATGTCATCCTAGCAGACCCTGTGCTGTTTCCTCTTGGTTCTACTTTTTGTCATCTCCATTGGGACACCTTGGCATCTCCTTCCAACCTCCAGCGGGATGGAGTTGTCCTGGTGTCAGTTGCCCCATGAAGCTCCTGACACCACGCTTGGCTTGAAGTGGAGAAACCGCAGCCGATTTCTCTTGCCTGCCTCTTGGAAGCAGTGTTGGGCCCTGAGCTGCCCTAACCCTCAAGAGGCACATGACTTCCTTCCTCACGCCTGTCACTCCAGGATGCTTCTGAGCAGTGGGCGTCCTTCTCCCCGGAGAGTTCCGCCACCCCCTCTGCTGGGCTGGCCAGAAGCTGGCAATCCACCAGCAGGTCTGTGACCCACAGCCCCAGCTTCTCATGACTTCCGATCTCTTGACACCCTATCTCTTGCACTAGCCCTGCCCAAGTCCATCTCAGCAGGACAGGACCATGTCAGCAGCCCAGCTCCATAAGTCACATGTGTGGGGCTTGAAAAGATTTGGAGCCAGCCCACCTTGTCTGGAAGACTAGGGTTTTGCTCTGGGCCCTACTCTGAGGTCTGCCTAGGGCCCTGCTTTGGCCCTCAGTCTCCCTTTAGCGGCACCCTCATATTCTGACGCCCATACTGCCTGACCCCCAAGTTCTGACCTCCCACCTGCACTCTATTACCATGGGACTGGTCCTTCTTGGGAGCTATCTCATTGAGTCCAACCTGAGCTGCCATCAGGTAACCATTCAACCATGGACCTGGAGTCACACAGACTTGGGTTCCTGTGTGACCTTGAGTAAATCAACCTCCTCTCTTAAGCCCAGCCACCATTGCGTTAAAGGGCCAGGAGTTCCCACTTTGCAGCACGGGTAGGAGGGGAAATGTAAACACATCCAGTTAGCACACATAGTTTCCCCCATCGATGGTAGCATTCCTTCACTCCTCATTCAGTGTTTATTGAGTGTCTCCTTTGAGCCCAGCACTGGGATACAACAGTGAGCAAAGGCAAAACTTGGTCCTTACACTATAGTGAGAGAGACATACGATAAGTAGACACACAGCAGATATAGACTATGAGGGTAATGGCCAGTGCTATGAAAAAAATATAGCAGGGTATGGGGAGAGGGGTGGGAGGTGCTGTCTTAGCTGGGGGACGTCTGGGTAGGTGACATTTGAGCAGAGACCTGAATCATATGAGGAACCAGCCATGCAACAATCTGGGGACAAGGGAACTGCTGTCACGGGCCCTGAGATAGGACCATGACTGGGGTGCAGCAAGGAGGCCGGCATGGCCGAGGTGGAAAACAGGGAGATGCAGTTAGCAAGGCTGGCTCAACTGAGAAGGAGTTTTTGTTCTCCTCCAGGTACTATGGGGGCGAGTGAGGGGTGGAGAACAGGTTGTCACGTTTCCAAGGCTGTATGGAGTGCCTGTTACTCGCCTGTGCTGCGGCAATGACAGCCCCACCCAGCCACTGAGATGGCGGGCCTGTCCCAGGTGTGCACCTGGAAGCGGAAAGTGGCAGGTGGGGAGGGGAAGCCAGACAAGCTCCCAGAGCTTCCTGGACCCCATAGCTGTCCTGGGAGGCCAGGCCCCGCCCGTGCCCTCTCCCCACTCCCCCTGCGGCCATGCCCATGGTGTACAACAGGCTGGTTTCCAGCCTCTCGATTTGATCCTGGGGTAACTTGGTTTCAGTGAGGAGACTGGTGAAAGGGAAGGAGAAGAGAAGGAGGGGGAAGACGGAGGAGGAGGGAGAGGAAGAAGGGGAAGGAGGGAAGCGGGGAGGGGAGGAGAGTGTCAGTGCACCTGCTTTCCTGGAACAAAATTTCAAACTCGGTGTTGCACTCACGCTTGGGGGAAACTATGTCAGAACCCCTCTGGACCTGTCAGTATTAGATGCCTACAACTTTTAGGAGTTGGAAACCAAGTAATTTTAGAAGAATAAAAAAAGAAGTAAAAGAAACTGTCCTAGTTCTGTAATTGGCTCCCAAGGCTCTGCTCAACAATTATTAAAATACTGACATGAAACTTCTGAGAGAAGCCGCTCCAGGCCCTGTATTTATCATTTGCGTCAGTAAGACAAGCAGAGGCCTTTCCGTGGAGTGTCAGCTATGGTATGTTTCAAGGTCAGATAATTAACTTTATTAAGGCAGAGTCAGATTTGCAAAGGGAATAGGGACCAACACTTGGGTTCCTTCACTTACCGGCACCTTGCTGAACAGAGATGCTGGCCTCTGAATGTCACGGGTCTGACTTACATCATCCCTCTGCACAGTGGTTTTATAATAAGTTGAGCTCGCCCTTCCCGAAGTGCACGGAGAGGCTCCAGGACACCCATGAGCCTCCTGAAACTGGGAGATCCTGGGACAGTGTTGGCCAGGCCTCACACCAGACCTATTGAGTCACTCGGGCACTGGGGCCCATCACGTTTTAATGAGCCCTCCAGGGATTCCGATGCTCACCCCAGTCTGATGCTGGCGAAAGCTGGGCTGTATAGCAGGGCAAAGCAGCCGAGAGTGGGGCCTTAGGATCACACTGACCTGGGTTCAAATCTCAGTGCTGCCATTTAGTAGCTGTGTGAGCTTGGGCAAAGCTCTTAGCCTCTCTAAGACCTCTCTGAGCTGCTGTTCCCCATCTATAGAATGAGATAACAAAAGCCTTGGGATATTTAGGGGAACTTTTAATACAGCAATGATGACAGGTTCAGCCTCCATCAAATAAGAGTCCTACGATAAGTGATAATGTCTTTGAGGAGGGAAGTGGTGTGAACAGAAGTGTGGATAAGAAAGACAACTCTGTAGGGTGCCTTGAACACCTGAGTGGCTGCAAGTACCCTGTTTCCCCCAAAATAAGACCCAGCTGGAAAATAAGCCCATGCATGATTTTAGGTGCCAAAATATGGCACCTTGGCATACTGAATATTTTAAGCTGAAGGAGTGTGGAAAAGGCAGCCTTCTCCCTGAAACAGGTCCTAAACCCCTCATGTGAGGCGTGCGTCCCTCCATATCCTGGAGGAATCATGCTCCGGCCACTTCTCTGGCTAGGTCTCATTTTCGGGGAAACACGGTAGAGTCGCCAGTGATAAGGGTCATGGCTAGAGAGGCAGCAGTGAGAAGCAAGGGGGTGGGCGCTAAAAGGGATCACAGGGTCAAGTGACCTCATCAGAGGTCAAGTAAACAGGACTGACAGTTTGATTCATTCAACAGATATTTACTGAGTACCTACAATGGGCCAGGCCCTGTTCTGGCCCCTGGAGGTGAACATGATAGAGTCCCGGCCCTCACAGAGCTCAAGTGCTTGTAGGAAATGAAGTCAGTGAGCAACGAAAGGAATGAACAAGGATTTCAGAGCAGGGAATCCTCGTGCTTTGTCAGTGCCATGAAGAAGGATGAACAGGGTGACAGGGCAGAGAGTAACATGGGGAGGTAGGGCGGTCAGAGTGGGTGACATTGAGGTGACATCGAGTGGAGACCTGAATGATGAGTGGGAGCCAGCCAGGAGGAGATCCTGGGGAGCAGGCGTGCAGCGGGGGCAGGGGCCAGTGCCGAGGCCTGGAGACTGGAGGAGTGGTGTGTGAGAGGAACAGACAGGACAGAGTGCTGGGGACAGGGCCGGAGGGTGTCCAGGCTCTGTGATCCTCGCCTCTCTCAGACTCCACTCCTTCATGAAGGGCCGTTGTGAGGAACCAATGATATAATGAACGTAACCAAGTCTGGCACATGGCAGACCCTAGGAGAGTGTTCACCAGGGAGCATTCCATGCGGATTCTAGCCGCATACCCAAACCAAAATCAGCATGAGCCCAAAGTAAAGTTCTGATGGCTTTAAACTAACATCAGATGTTAAAACAGGAGGCAGATATTGATTGAGCATCCACCAAGGTTGATGAACTTGGGGGACACAGAGAAGTGTAAATGTCCCCAGTATAGTGGAGCACCTTGTGCTTTGCTCCAGTCTGCCCTGTGAAGGGAGGTGAGAGTCCAGCAATAACTTGACATTATAAACGAGTTATCAAGTCAAGCCCCCTAGAGCAGTCAGGGCGATGGGATCCAGAGCTGACCTTTGATAGAAGGGAGCCTTCAGTGGATGGAGCAACACGGTGATGGGGAAAATGGGTGCAGACCACTTGAAGCTGTGGACTCAGGGACTGGAAGGCGATTGACAAGATTCCCTTCCTAACTTTGCTGAGTCTTGGTGTCCTCGCCTGTACGATGGGGATAATCTCAGTACCTGCGGGTAGTTGTGAGGATTACATGGTATAATGTACAGTACCTAGAAATAACTAAGACTCACTATATGGTAGCTGCTATTAATATCAATATCAGTATCATCATTATCATTGTCATCAATACTGTTACAGCAGGGGAAGTTGTGCCTGGAGGGACTCACAGAGCTGTGATGCACGTGTGGCCAGGTGTAGGACCCTGGGATAGTAGCCCTCTGTTAACCAGGCTGAGATAGAGCCAGAAGTCTCAGAGGAAAGTGTCGTGAACTTTGGCGAACTCCAAGCTGATGGTAGCAGAGGTCAGAAAGGGGCTGAACTGTGGTCACCTCCTCCTGGAAACCTTCCCAGATTGCCTTGGGATTATCATTAGTGGGAGCCACAGATCCTGCTATGGTGTAAAAGTCTGTCCCTCCATCAGACAGAGAGCTCTTTATGTTAAGGCCTAGAAATGACCCAGGGTCAAGCATGATTACCTGGAGTGCAGTGGTTGCTTGAATGAACAAACAAATAAACAGATAAAGTAAAGGATGGATGCCTACGTGAATGGGCGTATCTGGGCTGGCTGGTCCAAGGGGGAGCATATTTGGGGTGGGGGTGGTGAGGAGAGATACCTCTTTCCCCTTAACTTGAGGCAGCTGCACCTCTTTCCTTGGACACAAGGGGGCGCCCTCACTACGAAGCCTGCCATAGGTAGGCTGCAGGAACCTGAACACTTCCCAGGAAACCTCACCTGACTCTGTCCTTCTTGGGTGCAGATCAGCCTGCCTCAGACCTGAGTTGTGGGTTACACACGTAAGAACTTGCTAACAGTGACAAGCAGCATACAGTAGAGGTGGTGAGCTCTGCATTGCTGCAGGTGTGCAAGCAGAGGCTGACCTCAGGTGTAGGCCCCTGGAGTCAGCCCCAGGCCTTTTCCTGAGCTATCCAGGGGCCTGACTAACGCCTGCCTGAGATGGGGAAAGGAAAGCCTTTGGCTCTTCTCAGACAGTTCTCTCTTTTCCTCTTGCCACAGGTGAACACCTTCATTAGATAACAAATGAGAAAAGTTTCCCAAAAAGTAGCTCTGTTTTTTTAAAACCATTTCAAATATACAGAAAGTTGCAGCAGTAGAACAAAGAGCTTTTTTCCCCACTGAACCACTTGAAGGTACGCTGCTAAAATGATACCCTATCACCCCAAACACTTTGTATGTGTTTCTTACAAATAAGGATATTCTCTACCTCAGCACAAGCACCACATCAGGAAATTAACATCAGTGCATTATAAACATCTAATCCTCAGACCCCATTCACGGTTCACCAGCCTCCCCAATGACGTCCTTTCTAGCGAAAGATCAGGTCCTGGATCATGTCTCTTTAGTGGTTGGTCTCCTTCATCCCAGAGCAGCACCTCAGGCTTCCCGAGGTGCGAACGACCTGGACCCTTCAAAGATTACAAGCCAGGTATGTTGTAGAATGTCCTTCAACTTCATCTTGGCTGCTGTTTCTTCATCATTGGGTCAGGTTGCCCATTTGGGGCAGGAACGTCACAGAAGGGATGTAGTCTTCTCATTGCCTGCTGGGAGGTAGCACGCAATTTCTATCTGTCCCATTACTGGTCATGTTAACTTGGATCACTTCATAAGGTGGTGTATGCCAGGTTTCTCGGCAGTAGAGTTCCTTTTTTACTTTCCCTTTGTCACCAAAAAGTATTTTGTGGAAGAGGTACTTTGGAATTATATGAATATTCCATTCCCCATCAAACTTTCACCCACTGGTTTTAGCATTTATTCATGATTCTTGCCTAACTCAAGTATTAGCAGGACAGTTGCCAAATGGTGATTTTCTGATTCTACCATCCCTTCTAAATTTATCAATTGGCAATCCGACCATAAGGAAAAGCTTTCTCCTTTCCCATTTATTCATTCATTTATGGATGGACTCATGGATTCCCATTTTATTTATGGGTTAAAATCCATTACCGTGATTGTTTATCTGATGCCCAAATTGCCCCCGATTTGGCCAGCAGGACTCCTTCAGGCTGGCTCCTGTGTCCTTGTGACATGCTCCCAGAAGTCCGACCACTTTCTTACTTTCTGGCACAAGATATTGCAGGCTCATTTTGCATTCCTGCCCATTTTCCCTTTTTGAGAGGAACCTGAATTTATTATCCTTCAGGAGGCGTTTTGCAAACTTTGTTACTCTAACTCCCCAGCCCTTAAAAGCCTCACTGTGCAGAGCTGAGGGACTGGAATCTGTGATCAGACACCTGGATCCCGATCCCACCATTTACCACCATGTTTCCTTGGCAAATCGCTCAACCCCCGAAGCCTTTCCTCATCTGTGAAACCCACACAATAGTCCTACTGCCTCCCAGGGGGAGAAATGAGGGAGGGCCTCCCCTAAAGGCACATGGCCATCCCCGGAGCTCATTTTGCTACCACAGGTTTTAAAATCCACTAGACCCACCATGTGGCCAATGGCCTGGGAAATTGACAAGGGGATTCCTGGGCCTGCCGCGGAGGGTAGAGAGCCCAGTGAGAGACCCAACTCAGTTGCTCTTGCCTGCGGTACAGCTTTACCTTTCTGAGTTGCCACTTCATCCTTTCCAACAGGACTTGAAATTTATTCCCTGTCTTCCAACACCTTATCGGAGGGGAGAGATGGACGTTTTAGGAATGAGACACATGCAGTTGGGGTTTTGCAAGGGGGTGCCCTCATATCTTAGAGATGCACTGCGAAGTGAGCACATGCCCTGAAAGCCTGGCTGTAGGTGAAGTGCTGGCATGCCGTAAGTGCTCGATAACTGATAACCACTGCCATGCCTCTGCTGTTCAGATGGTTGCGTGAGTTTGGGAAGTGCCATATTCCAGAGCACTCTTGGAGATTCATAATGCAGTGCAGGATAACATAGATCCTATCCTAGTTATGCAGACTTACATTTTGCTTCTGGGAGGCAGGAGCCGAGCCTTTCCTTATCTCTGAATTCTCCATGCCAACAGCTCAGGGCTTGTCACATAATAGATGCACAGATGCACAGTAGGTGCTAAGTGGATCAGCATCCTTCCCCCAACCTCACTCTCCCCACAATCGTTCCTCATTTTCCCATCTTTATGCCATGGACCTGTCCACAAGTCACTCTGGCTCAAATTTTCTCCTCCCTCTGCTTTGTCCTCCACCTCTGTCTTTCAGCCCCACCTCTGTGGTCTCTTAAATATATCACGCATCTCTAACTGCCTCTGCAGAGCTCCAGGCCTCCGTCACCAGTTGCGTCACTGGGTCTCAGTCTCCAGTTTGCAACACCATTGCTCACGTATTCCACACCCTTCAGTAAATCTGTTACCAGCTGAACTCCATGCCAGCTCCTCAGCACTCAAGACCCCCAGTCTTCCAGTCCGTGGGGTGGTCCCATCCCTAAGTAGAACCCAGGAATCCATTTTAACCATCGTGTCCCAGGGAACCCTGCTTCACTGCAGCATATTAACATAGCCAGATTAATAATTGCATGGTAGGCTCTTTTCTATCCTTTCCCTTTAAACCAATTTATATCTTTATATTCTAAGTGGGTTTATTGTAGACAGCTTGTAGTTGGGTCTTACTTTTGTATCCCGTCTGGTAACATCTGCTTTTAACTGGGATGTTTATGCCATTTAAATGTTATGTAATTATTGATATAATTGGGTTTAAATCTACCATTTTGTTATTTACTTTCTATTTGTCCTACCAATTTTTTATTCATTTTCCCCCTGTTTCTCTTTTTTCTTTTTCTTTTTGACCACTCAAGTATTTTTTATGATTGTGCTTTATCTCCTTGCTGGCTTATTATATATCCAATTTTTTAGCAGTCACCTTAGGGTTTACATACATACCTTTAATTTATCACAGCCTGCATTCAAGGATTCCACTCCTCACAGAATGTGAGGTCCCACAACAGAACACTTCCTTTTGCCTTTCTTGGCTTTAGTCCTATTGCTGTCATGCAGTTCACTTCTACTTATATTATAAACCCCACAGTAAATTATTATTTTTGCTTTAAACAATTATCTTTTAAAGAGATTTAAGAACAGTATTTCTGATTAATCCATCTGTTTCTCATTTCTGCTACTCCTCATTCATTGTGTAAATCCATATTTTCCATCTGATTATAATTTTCCTTCTGCCTAAAAGAGTTCCTTTAACATTTCTGAGGGGCTTGTGATGAAGTCTTTCAGCTTTTGTATGTCTGAAAAAGTTTTTATCTCACCTTTGTTATTTTTTTTTAAATAACAGCTCCATGGGATATAATTTACATATAAAGTTCACCTTTTAAACAGCTACAATTCAGTGTACAATCAACTATCACCACTGTCTAATTTTATTAGAACTTTTTTTTTTTTTTTCAAAGATTTTATTGGGGAATTGGTGGAGGGGAACAGCGTTGGGGAATCGGGGAAGGGGAACAGACAAGTTGCCGTCTTCTTGTTCTTCAGTTTAGTTGCGGAGGATGTTGCTTCACTGTTGGTATTGTCATTGCGCTCTTCCCGGATGAGGCAGATCGGTCGCTGGCCTCTGGATGTCGCTCATCGCGGCTATTGGCAGCTCACGCTTGGCTGCCAGCCGCTCACGCTGGCTGCAGGCCACTCACTGTAGCCCATGGCAGCCCACTGCAGCAGGGGCTACAGCGCACACCATCACCGGGGCTCGCACAGCCCAGCTCCAGGTGGAGCTGTTGTTAGCTGTAGAGGGCAGTGTCACTGGCCCTCATGTGGGATCCGAACCGGGGCCGCTGGCATCCCAAAACCAGCGCTTAACCAATGCGCCACTCGGCCGGCCCTTTATTAGAACTTTTTAATCACCCCAAATAGAAACCCTGTATTCATTTGCAGTCATGGTTTCCCTTCCCCCCACTAACCTACTTTCTGTCTCTATAGATTTGCCTACTCTGGACATTTCATATAATTGCAAACATACAATATGTGGCCTTTTTTGTCTGACTTCTTTCACTTAGCATGATTTTGAGGTTTATTCCTGTTGTAACATGTATCGTCACGACTTCATTCGTTTTTATGGCTGAATAATATTCCATTATATGTGTATTCCACATTTTGTTTATTCATCAGTTGATAAAAATTTGGGTTGTTTTGACTCTTGCCTATTATGAATAATGCTGTTATGGACATTTATGTACAAGCTTTTGGGTGGAAATTTGTTTTCACTTCTCTTAGGTATGAGGTGTGATCAACAAATACAGTAAATTTTAAATAAAAAAAAATACTACCGACACATTGCCATTAATCCCCCTCAAAATACTTCCCCTTGCTTTGAACACACTTATCCCATCGTTCTTGCCACTTTCTGAAGCAGTTCTGGAAGTCCTCTTTCATAAGTGTCTTTAGTTGCTCTGTTGTGGTTGCCTCAATGTCCTGAATTATTCTGACTTTGGGGAAGAGCCAGAAGTCACACGGTGCCAGATCTGGTGATTAAGGTGGATGATGACACACTGTAATGTTTTGTTTTGTTTTTTTCTTGAGGGCAGCGTCCCTGGCCCTCATATGTGGGACCCGAACCGGGGCCGCTGGCTTCCCAACCCAGCGCTTAACCACCGCGCCACTCGGCCGGCCCTGTAATGTTTTTATTTGACAGAAATTGCTGTACCAGAAGTGATGTGTGACATGGAATGTCGTTATGATGGAGGATGAAACCGTTTGCCTATTTCATGTTAATGTGTTGTTTGTGATCCATGATTTTTTTATTTTTTTTTGAGGGCAGTGTCACTGGCCCTCACATGTGGGACCGAACCGGGGCCGCCGGCTTCCCAAGCCAGCGCTTAACCACCGCGCCACTCGGCCGGCCCTTGTGATCCATGATTTATGGCCACACTTTACAACACACCTTTTCTAAACACTTTCAGCTCACACCTGACTGACTGCACTGAACAAGTTGAAACTTATCACACACTGTTACTAAGGTTCGACACTGCTTCCCTGCCTTTCCATTGGATGGCATTCGGCAGCAGCGTTCACCATATTTTTTTTTTTTTATCATACCTGGTACATAGTGTGGAATTGCTAGGTCAAATGGTAACTCCACATTTACCCTTTTGAGGAGCTGCCAGACTGTTTTCCTGCAGATGGGTCAGCTACACCAAGTTACAATCTCACCAGCAATGCGCTAGGATTCCAATTTCTCCACATCTTCACCAACCGTTTGGGTTTGTTCTCCTTCATTTTTGAAGACGTGTTCACTATGTATAGGATTCTAGGTTGATATTTTTTTCTTTCAGTACTTTAAAAATTTTGTTCCACCTCTTACTGGATTTTATGGTTTCCCGTGCACAGTCTGCTGTTATTCTTTTCTTTTCCTTGTTTCTCCAGATAGGATGCATACTTTCTCTCTGGCTGCTTTTAAGATTTTCTCTTTTTCACTAGTTTTAGGAAGTTTGATTGTGGTGTAGTTTTCTAATGTTTCTTCTGCTTGAGCTTTCTGGGTTTCTGTATTAATAGTTTTCATTAAAATTTTTAAATGTTTGGCCATTATTTCTTAGCATATTTTTTTCAGCTCCTTCCACAACCTCTTTTCATCTTTTCTTTGGAGACTTTATGGATATTAGGCCCTTTGTTTCACAGCTCACAGAGGTTTTGTTCATTTCCTTCTTTTTTTCTCCATGTATTTCATTTTGGGTGGTTTCTGTTGCTATTCATAAAGTTCACTAGTATTTTCTTCTGCTGGATATAATTTGCTATTAATCCCAGGCATATCCCAGACATTCTACTTTTAATCTCTAAATGTTTCATTTGGGCCTTTTAAAAATATTTTCCACATCTCCCCTTTACATGCCAATGCTTTTCTTTATCTTTTTGTAGATAGAGTGTATTTTTTTAAGTAGCTGCTTTAATATCATTCTACTAATTTTATCATCTGCATCATTTCTGGACCTGTTTCAATTGAATGAGTTTCTCCTCATTATGGGTCATTATTAATTCTTTGCATGCTTAGTAATTAAAAGAACATTTTTATCATGGATTTAATGTTGGGTAATGAATGTCTTCAATTTCTTTTTTGAATATTCCTTAACTTTGTTCTGAGGTACAGTTATGTTACTAGAAACAGTGTGATACTTTTAGGCTTGCTGTTAAGGTTTGTTATGGGGGAACAAAAAAATCATTTAGTGTAGGCCTAATTTGGGCCCACTACTAAGGAAATTGCCTTGGGAGTACTCTGCTTGATGCCCTGCATTAGGAAGCCTTCCACTCAGCCTAGTGGGAAGACAAACCATGACAGCCGCTGTGTGAGTTGGGGTATTGGGAATTATTCTTTTCACTGCTTTTCAGCGGCTCCTTCTGAAGCCTCGTGTAGTTTCCTCACGTGCATTCGCTAATCAGTACTCAGCGTAAGATTTGAGGGGCACCTTCTGAAGCTCTCCAGGATCCTCTCTGTGCAGCATGCTACTCTCTGTACTCTGCCCTGCAAATTCAAGCCCTCCTTGAGCTCTGCAAATTCTTCATTCTGTGTCCTCAACTCAAGGAGACTACCAGTCTCTCTGTGGGTTCCTTTTTCCTGCTCTGTGGCCTGGAAACTCTCACCAGAAAGTAAGCAGCGGCATCACAGGGCTCCCATCATCTGTCTTTCTTCTCTCAGGGATCACTGTACATACTGCACTTTTGTTGTTCAATACCTGAAAACCATTATTTTCTATAATCTTGTCTGTTTTTCTTGTTAGTATTTTAGGGTGGGGTGTGTGTGTGTGTGTGTATGTGTGTGTGTGTGTGTAAATCACTCCATCATGGCCAGAGGCAGAAGTCCCTATTATTTGTTATTAAACCTTTGCTAATTTGCTCAGTTAAGCTAGTATCTCATTGTTTTACATTTTTAACTTCTTTCCTTACTACCAAGGTTAAAGATATGTTCAAGTATATACAAAGCCATTTGTAATGCTTTTTTTTAAAAAAAATATTTTATTGGGGAATTCGGGGAGGGGAACAGACAAGTTGCTGTGCTTTTGTTCTTCAGTCTAGCTGTGGAGGACATTGCTTCTCTGGCCCATGTTGGTATCATCATTGCGCTCTTCCCGGATGAGGCAGATCGGTCGCTGGCCTCTGGATGGCCACTCACAGCAGCTCTTGGCAGCTCACACTGGCTGCCGGCCACTCACTGTAGCCTATGGCAGCCCACTGCAGCAGGGGCTGCAGCTATGCCATTTCCAGGGACTCACAGCAGCCCAGCTCCAGGTGGAGCTGTTGCTCACCATCTTAGCTGTAGAGGGCAGTGTCACTGGCCCTCATATGTGGGATCCAAACTGGGGCCGCTGGTGTCCTAAGCCAGCTCTCAACCAACGTGACACTCAGCTGGCCCTGTAATGCTTTTTTTTAAATCAGTTGTTTACATTGCCTTTGTTGATGTTTCTAGTGGAGAAGCCTTAGTGTTTTATCATTGATTTTTATTTGCTCTTTATATTTAAAGCTATGATGCTTTATCAATTTGTTTTTGATTATAGGTAAAGCTATTACCCTTTGTCAAATTGTTGTTTACAGTTTAAAATAAATTGTTGCTCACTTTATTGCAATATATACATATAGAAAAGTACACAAATTAGAAGTGCATTGCTTGATAAATTACCACAGTGAACACACGCAAAGGTGTGACCACCACCAAGGCCCATAGTAGAGCTTTACGAGCACCCCAGAAGCCTTCCCTATGGTCCTGCTATTCATGACCCCCACCTTCTTCCCCAAAGATAACCAGTATGTTGACCTCTAATGATACCAATTAAGTCTGCCTGTTTGGATTCTATATAAATAGAATCATATAGGATATGTCCTTTTTGTGTTCGAGTTCTTTCTTTCAGCATTATGACTGTGAAATGCAGCCATGTTATTACATGTAGTAGTAATGTAATATTTCTGTTTAATGTTGCATGAATGTACCACAATTTACTTACCTGTCCTACTGCTAATGAAACTTTAGGTTGCTTCTAGTTTGAGGCTATTTTGAATAGCATTGTTTTGTTTTATCTTTCACATTTAGATCCAAAGTTCACATGGAATTGAGTTTTTTCATATGGTGTGAGGTAGGGATCTGGGCTTATTTTATTTCCCTCATATGATGATTATTCAGTTGATCTAGCTCTATTTATTGAGCTCTATTCCCTTCCACTGGCCCATTTGCCTATGCGTGTTTCAATACCACATTGTCTCAATTACTGCAAGTTTATAGCTTGGTATCTAGTAGTGTAGATGTTCTAACATTGTTCTTTCCATTTGCTATCTTTTGTTGTTACCCATGATCACATACTCGATCAGTTGAGATGAACACTGCTTAAACTGTCTTTGCTTCTCATTCAGTCCATCATGGAGATGGAGGTCAGCTTCTCCTTCCTGCAAACCAGGACATGGGTAACACACATGCCTGGAGTCCTCTGTTATGGAAGCCTCCCAGCACTCACACCTGGACTCTCCTAACCCATCCTCTGCACATATGTCTGTTTCTGAGGCTGAGACTCAGGAGTGTGACAAGCCTGAGTTCAAATTTTGCATCTGCCACTGTGAGACTTGGGGTACATGTGAGAGTTGGGGCAAGTTGCTTCTCTTTCTGGGCCTCTGTTTCCTCATCTATAAAATTGGGAGTAGTAGGGCCCGCCAAGTGGCACGGTGGTTAAGCGCTGGTTTGGGAAGCCAGTGGCCCCGGGTCAGGTCCCACATACGAAGGCCAGTGACACTGCCCTCCAAGAAAAAAAAAATTATTTTGGGCTGCCCGCGTGGTGCGGTGGTTAGGAGCTGGCTTGGGAGGCCAGCGGCCCCGGCTCGGGTCCCACATGTGAGAACCAGTGAGAGTGCCCTCAAAAAAAAAAAAAAAAATTGGGAGTAGTACTAGTACCTAGCTAATAAGGTTATTGTGAGGATTAAATAAAGTAACATAAAATGTTTAATACATGCAATAATAGACAGATATCATCATCATCATCATCACATCCTTATCATCATCATTTTTACCAGGAGGTGCCAGACCGCAAGTCACCCATTTTGCTTCATGTGGCCCCTTCTGAGCACTGGACTTCCACCTTCTTCCTGGGCCAAGGCCTGTCTTACCTGTGACTCCTCCCCCCACACACACGCCTCCAGTTGCCCAGCCTTGGCCCCAGAGACTTAGTTTCTGTCTTTTCCCATGTGCTGTTAGTGGGCCCAGGTCTGGAGAAGCTTTCAAGAGTGGAGGCAAATGTCACCTCCATGGAGGGGCCTTGCCTGCCCACACCCCCATTCCATCACCATCTGTCTCTCTTCCTCCTTTATTTTTCTTTGTAACACTTGGTTCCTGCCATTAGATCATACATCTCTTTAATTGTTGTCTGCTTTTGCCTCTAGAATGTAACCTCAATGGGGGGTAGGGACTTTGTTTTGTAATCAACTGTGACTCCAGTACGTAGAACAGTGGCTGGTATATAGTAGGTGCTCAGTAAATATTAGTTTAGTAGATAGATAAATCCTGTATCTTAATGCCCATTCCAAGGTTGAGGCCAGCTCTGCCCCCCCACCCCTTTTGCCAACATTATTCATCCACTGATCCAGTAGATGTTTGCTGAGTACCTACTGTGTATCTGGCTCTTGGCATTTGTTATGGGTTGGTTGAGTTATGTCCCCCCAAAAGACATGTTTGAGTCCTAATCCCAGTACCCCAGAATGTGACCTTATTTGTAAATAAGGTCATTGCAGATGTAATTAGTTAAGATGAGGCTGTACTGGAATAGGGTGGGACCTTAATCCAATACTATTGATGTCTTTATAAGAAGAGGGAAGAGACACAGAGACAGACACACAGGGAACAATGCCATGTGATGTTGAAGGCGGAGGTTGAAGTGCTTGCCACTACTGTCCCCCAAAGAACGCAAAGGACTGACGGCCACCACCAGAGGCAAGGGTTCTCCTTGCCTCTTCTTAAGTTTCAGAGAGAGCATGGCCCCGCTGACACCTCGATTTTGGATTTCTATCTCCCAGAACTAAGAGAAGATAAACTTCTGTTACTTTAAGACTCCCAGTTTGTGGTACTTTGTACTTAGTTAGGAAATTAATACGGCATCCCTCTGCTCAACATTTGCTTAATAGGACAATAAGTCCTTGTACCTACTTGGAGTTCCCATTTCAACTAGCATTCTTGATTTTCAGTGACAGGAACCAGAAAAGGATTAAGCAGAAAAGGACATCCAGCAGTGTATGGAATCTCCTGGAAGGCTGTAGAGGGAATCTCCGTGAGTGGGCTGAGATCAAGGAATAAAGACACTAGAATAGCCCAAATCCAACCTTAGGACCCACTTGGTATGTGACAGGCAGATTCTACAATGGTTCCCAGTGATCCTCATCTGTGGGCATTCACACCTTTGTGTAATCCCCTCCTTTGAGTATGTGCTGGGTTTAGTGATTTACTTCTAATGAATAGAACACTGTAAAGAAGTGTTGGGGGCATGTTAATTCTTACACTGGGTTACAGAAAGGCTCTGGCTTCCCTCTTGCTCTCTCACTTGCTCTCATGGAAGGCAGCGGCCATGTTGAGAGCTGCCTTGTGGAGAGGCCTGTGGGGGAAAGAACTGAGGGAGGCTTCTGGCCAACAGCCAGTGTGGAGCCAAGGCCCTTGGTCCAACACCCTGCGAGGAACAAAAGCCTGCCAACAAGCATAGGAGCCATGTTGGAAGCTGCTCCTTTCTTGGTTGTGCCTACAGCCCTGGCTCACTCCTTGACTGCAGCCTCATGAGACTCTGAGCCAGAGGGCTCAGTAGAGCGGTGCCTGGATTTATGACACACAGAAACTGTGAGATCGTAACGTTTGTTCTTTTAAGCCTCTCAGTTTTGGGGTAATCTGTTACACAGTGGTAGATAACTCATACAGGGTGCAGGCACTGAGGGATGCCCTGGTCACTAGACTGATGATTTGTCCTTACCTTCAAGATGAATCACCCACTGTCCCTGCCCTTTTTGTCACTCACTCCAGATAGAAAACTTCTAGGTGGAGACATTTGATTGGCAGAATTTAGGCCATATGCTGAAAAAAGGGGCTACAGATGCTGTATGGACAAAAAGAAATATATCAGTCTTGCTTAGGTTTCCTATTTATGTGCTTATAGCGGTCCTGACTTCTTAGCACTTGTCTATGTCACTAAGTCGTTAAAGTCCTGTCTGCTAGACTGTAGGCTTCCAGAAGGCAGAAACTATGTCTTGTTCATTACTCATTCTTCTGCACCTAACATGTGGCCTGACACATAGTAGGTGCTCATTAAATGCTTCATGCATGAATGAATTAATTAATTAATGAAAGCTTGGCCCACTCACTTTAGTGTATGCATGTTGTCTTTTCAAAATGGAGCAATATTTCCCAAACTTTTCTTATCATAAAAATCAGCTGTGATGCTTTTTTAAAAAATGTTTAATTAATTTATTTTTTTTAATTGAGGAAGGATAGCAGTGTTGGGGAATTGGGGAAGGGGAACAGCCAAGTTGTTGTCCTTCAATCTTAGTTGTGGAGAGCGCAGCTACCTCAGCTCCGAGTCTAGTCGCCATAAGGGTGCCTGTCGGCAGCTCACAGCCACTCAGCTCAAGGTGCCATGTTCAATCTTAGTTGCAGGTGGGTGTAGCCCACCATCCCATGCAAGAGTCAAACCAGCAATCTTGTTGTTAGGAGCACATGCTCTCACCAGCTGAGCCACCCTGCTACCTGTTGGCAGCTCAGCGGCAGCTCAGCTCGGGCACAGATCACTGGCCCATGTGGGAATAGAACCGGAGACCCTGTGTTGCTCAGAGCTCATGCTCTTAACCAACTGAGCCACTCGGCTGGCCCTGTGATGCTTCTTAAAAGCCCAAAATTATGGGCTTCATCACAGGTCTGGGATGAGACCCAGGAAATATTTTAACAAATGCCCCACGTTATTTACATCACTTAGAACTATAACATCATTTGTCTCTAAGACCTTGCCCCTCTTAGCCCATTCCACAACTAGCGGAAACCCATCTGGATATTTTGTAGTGTTCTCTGGGACAAATGACCCTTGTTTCTTTCCTCTTCCTTTGGAGGACCTGCTAATCTCTCTGTCTAGTCATCTACAGGGTCCTTTTGCATCTTCTCTGCTTTCAACGTGACCTTCAAATATCAACCCTATCGTTAGACACTAAGGAACTCTTATGCAGGGCTGTGTATGGGCATCTCAGCCTCTTTAGCACCCACAGGCAGCACTGAGTTATGCAACTCACTCAGTATGGTGGGGCTGGCAAGGAAAGACACAGCCTCTAAAGATGGGCCAGAAAATGAACACAAAAAAGATGATAATTATAAAAGAGATCCATCTGCTAAGTGCCGGATGAACAGGGATGGTGAGTGCTATAGGAATTAAGGGAGTGAAGCCAAGAGCTGAAGCACTCAGGGAGGTCTGCATGGAGGAGGAGTGACTTAAGCTGGGCTTCACAGAAAGATGACTAAATCCAGTGAAGAAATAACCAAAAGGAAAAAAGAAAAGAGAAGACTCTACCAGGCAGGAGGAATTGAATGAAAAAGGCTGTGGAGGTGAAAATGACCATGGCAAGTCTAACTATTCCAGTTGTCCCCCTTTATCCATGGCAGATATGTTCTAAGACCCCCAGTAAATGTCTGAAACCATGGACAGTACTGAACCTATATATGGGTTTTTTCCTATACATACATACCTATGATAAAGTTTCATTTATAAATTAGGCACGGTAAGAGATTAACAATAATAACTAGTAATAAAATAGGATAATTATTACAGTATACTGTAATAAAAGTTACGAGTATGTGGATGTGGTCTCCCTCAAGATATCTTACTGTACTGTAATCACCTGTCACTTAAAGGAAGCATTTTATGGTTTATTTTTGGCATAATCCGAATTGTCAGTTTTACTACTCTTGTGCTTTGGGACCATTATTAAGTAAAATAAGGGCTACTTGAACACAAATACTGCGATACCGTGACAGTAGATCTGATAACCAAGCGGGCTACCAAGCGACTAATGGGCGGGGAGCGTCTGTCTGCAGCATGGATAGGCTGGACAAAGGAGCGATTCACGTCGGCTGGACGGAGTAAGAAGGCTCGAGATTTCGGCACGCTGCTCGGAACAGCATGCAATTTAAAACTTGTGAATTATTTATTTCTGGAATTTTCCGTTTAATATTTTTGGACCATGGTTGACTGTGGGTAACTGAAACCACAAAAAGTGAAACTGCAGATAAGGGGGAATTACTGTATTGTGTAATAAATCACCCCAAAATTTAGTTGCTTAAAATAACAGCAATTTATTCTCTCTTATGGTTTCTGTGGGTCAAGAAATCAGGAGAGGCTCAGCTAGATGGCTTTGGTTTGGGATGTCCATATGGTTGCACAGAGTCAGTGGCTGGGCTGGGGTGGGGGCTGGGAGCTGGCAGGATCCCTCCCTCTCTCTGTCTCTTCCTCGCCCGCCCATTGATTCTCAGGGCCCTAGTCTACCTGCATGGGCTAGCTTGGGCTTCCTCACAGCACGGCAGCATCAGTGCAGGTAGCTGGCGTACAAAGGTGAACACCTCAGGAGATCCAGGTGGATCGTCTTTTATGACCTAGCCTTGAAGTCAAATAATGTCATTTCTTCTGAATTCTGTTGGTCAAAACAGTCAGAAGAGCCCAGCTCGTTTGAAGGGAAGGAACATAAACCCCACTTCTCAATGGGAGGAATGTCAAAGTCCCATTAGAAGATGTGGGGCGGAGATATTGTTGCATTCCTCTTTATAAAATGCCATCAACCTGCCACAGCAGTTTTGAGGAATATGCAGATGTGATGGTTAATTTTGTGTGTCAGCCTGACTGGGCTGAGAATGCCCAGAGAGCTGGTAAAACATGATTTCTGAGTGTCTGTGAGGGTGTTTCCAGACGAGATTAGCATTCAAATTTGTGAACTCAGTAAAGGAGATGGCCCTCCCCAATGTGAGTGGGTGTGCATGATCCAATCCTTTGGAGGCCCAAATAGAACAGAAAGGCAGAGGAAGGGGGAATTCTCTGTCAGTTTGAGCTGGGATTTCCATCTTCTCCTGCCTTGGGACATGGCTGCTCCTGGTTCTAAGGTGTTCGGACTTGGACTGAATTACACCACCAGCTTTCCTGGGTCTCCAGCTTGCAGACGGCAGATTGTGGGACTTCTCAGCCTCCATAAGCACGTCAGCCAATTTCTATAATAAATCTCCTCTTACATATACATACATATATATCTGTTATATATATATATATATATCCCATGTGTGTGTACATATATATCATCTATATGAGTATGTATATTATATATATCATATATATGTATGTATGTATATATAAGGTCTTACAATTAAGTTTGTGAACTCATCCTAGAAAAAGTGCTCCACACCTCCTTGCTGAATATCACCATGGTCATCTTTGAAAAGTACTCCCCTTGGGAAGCTATGCACCGATGCCAGAGCCTAGTCCACCCTTCAAAGCAATTTTGGAACTCTTCTTCTGAGCTGTCCTCATATTACCCTTGATGTCCTGAACATCATCAAAATGTCTTCCTTTCAATATTTCCTTTATCTTTGGGTAAAGAAAGAAGTCACTGGGGGTCAGGTGAGTAGGGAGGGTGTTTCAATACAGTTATTTGTTTACTGGCTAAAAATTCCCTCACAGACAGTGCCGTGTGAGCTGGTACATTGTCGTGATGCAAGAGTCATGAATTGTTGGAGAAAAGTTTAGATCGTCTAACTTTTTCATGCAGCCTTTTCAGCACTTTCAAATAGTAAACTTGGTTAACTCTGTCCAGTTGGTACAAATTCATAATGAATAATCCCTCTGATATCAAAAAAACTAATCATTGCAACAAGTTCATGAACTTAATTGTCATTCCTTATATGTGTGTGTGTGCATGTATGTTTGTGCGTGTGTATATATATATATATATATATATATATAGAGAGAGAGAGAGAGAGAGAGAGAGAGACAGAGAGAGAGACAGACAGAGAGAGAGACAGAGAGAGAGACAGAGAGAGAGAGACAGAGAGACAGAGAGACAGAGAGAGACAGAGAGAGACAGAGAGAGACAGAGAGAGAGAGAGAAATATACTATTGGTCCTGGAGAATCCTGGCTAATACAGGATCCATATGATTGTTTGAGGAATTACGCTTATAGGATTTGGGAGGGGTGAGTTTGTTGGGAGAGATGAATTTGGACATGGTCTGAATGTAGAGGGGAACCATGAAGGTTTATGAAACAGGACTGAGTTTTGCATGGCTTTGGGGGAAGTAAAATTTGGTGCTACTGGGGAAAGGATGAAGGAAGGAGAGCCATTTAGGAATTGCAGCACTGCCATACTGTTGACTCAGTTTGTGTGCATGTGACCCCTGGGTCTTTTTCTTCTGTGCCTGGATTTATTGCTACATTGGCATTGCTTTTCCTTCTCTACCAGTGTCAAAGTCATTGCTTTTGCATCTTCAAGAATTTTGTACAGTTTTCTGTTTGTTTGTGTTTTGGTGGGATCATGATTTTCCATTGGTCAGGATACTCTGAGGATTCTTTTCCCTTCTCCCAGAATATTGGCAACTACTCCTAATGCACTCTCATCTGCAGTTTTGGAGCGCACACTTTAGGTCCCTCTGTCTGGGTCATGAATTGAGTCAGGTGGGTCTGGCTCTGATCTCAGTAGGCTTTGTCTGCTCTGATGCCAGACTATGACCAGTCTCCTGCAGAGGGAGCTCCCAGCACCATCCCTTCCTAGCTACCTGACTTGGTAAAATAATTTAACCTTCTTGAGGCTCATTTTCTTTATCTGTAAATGGAGATTATAATGGCACACCTACCCCATTGGGTTGTGCTGAGGATTTAGCAAGATAAGCTATGAAAAGCACTCAGCTCAGAGCCCAGCCTCTAGTGCCCTCTCAGTGAGCATGAGCTGTCATTACTAAGGTCTGGAGAGTATCGTCTGGTACAGGATCAGAAGCCCCATCTGATGTGGTAGTAAGAGTACAGGCTCAGCAGTCAGAGACCTGGTGCAAAGTCCAGCTGGGTTATTTGCCGGGGGTGTGACTTTGGGCCATTCATTCCATTCATCTATTCATCCATTCATCCATCCATCCATCCATCCATCCATCCATCCATCCATCTATCTATCCAAAAACTACTTCTTGAGTACTTTCTCTGCCTCCAAATGAGTTCAGTGCTCAAGATTTATCAGTGGATAAGACAGTCCCTGCTCCTAACCTCATGGAGCTTACAGTTTCTCAGAGAAGACAGATATTGAACACCTAGTAACCTGTAGGCTGTGTGTTCATGATGGAAGAACAAGGTGCAACCCAGTGGTCTTCAACCAGGGGCAATTTTGCTTCTCCTAGCAGACGCTGTTAGTGTCTAGAGATATTTTTGGTTGCATAACTTGAGGGGTGCTACTGGCATCTAGTGGGAAAGGCCAGGGATGCTGCTAAACATTCCATATGCACAAGGCAGCCTCCACAGCTGAGAATTGTGCAGCTCAAATGGTCAAAAGTACCGAAGCTCAGAAACACTATAAGAGTGCATGGCAGGGGGTCTTCAATTAGCCAGGAGGTTGAGGTATCAGGGAAGGCTCCTCTGAAGAAGTGACATTGGAGATCTCAAGGACAAATTAGCTAGGCAGTGTGTATATATGCGGAAGGGTTGTTTGGGGGTGGAAGAACGGTCCTGGTTGAGGGAACCAACTTGCACGTGAGAGACAGCAGGGAAGTTCATTTCTCCTGGGCTATAGAGAGTGGTGGTGGTCGGGACGGACTGATGAGTCACACCTGGAAGCATGTGCTATAGGAAAAGTGACCACTCCTAACATTCAGTGGTCTGGGCCCTGGGCCACACACGTCACATTCATTAGCTCATTGAATCCTCACTGCGACCCTTTAAAATATGTGCTGTTGTTTGCCCCTTTACAGCTGGCTAGAGAAATGACAAGTTTAAGGTCACAATGCTTTTGTTGCCACAGAGCCTGACACCAAACACATGTAAATCCAGGCACCAAGGAGGGTCTCAAATCATGTTTATTGATTGAGTGAGTAAATGAGTAAACCAACCTAAAGCAGAGCTGAGTTAAATAGAGATGACTGTCCTGTGGGGCCCGCAGAATGGAGGCAGAGCCACATCTGTCATTTAGACAAGTGAGGAGGTGTCCCAGCACCCAGGTGTGATTCACCTGCAAGGCCCTGAATGTCCCAGCGTCCCTTGTTCCTTCTTTCAATGGAGAGTGTGCTCCAGAGGCTGCCTTCATCCTCAGCCCCCTGTCCTGTCCATTCATTATGGAAGGATATGAAATTGGCCCGGCATGATCTGGTTTTCAAAGGCCACCTCATTGCTATGGGGTTACCTGAGGATACATCTGATGGCCTGCATTGTGCTTTTTCATGGGGTGGCCTTTGGGATCCACAGCAACCCAGAAGGAGTTCGTGAAAGCGTAGGTTCCCGGACCCAATCCCAGACTCTGAGGGCGGGGTGCAGGAAGATTTAAGAATCTGTAGGTTGTAGATTTTCACAGTCTCCTCAGATGACTTTTAGGCAGGCTAAAGTGTGAAAACGGCACCGCAAACCAGCAAAAAGGCAAGCATCTCGGTGTGCGGCCTGCATTGCCCACAGTGGTCCCCGCTGAGGCCTGACTGTGCGCTGGGCTCCAGGCTAACCCCTTCACTACATGGCTTGTTCAGGGAGCCATGTGACATACCTGTTCCCTCATTTGACAGACAAGGAAACTGAGGCTCAGAGCATTGACGTGGCTTTCTTCCATTCAAGCAGCCTTATCTGTGGTTCAGAAAATACGACCTCATTAAATACAGGTGCTGAAATCTGTTCGTGGCCTGGGGGACTTAATTTGGTTAAGTTCACCTTGCTGGGTTGTGAAATAGCCCAGCTTTTTCCTTCCTTCCTTCCTTCCTTCCTTCCTTCCTTCCTTCCTTCCTTCCTTCCTTCCTTCCTTCCCAAGTCATTTGCTTGAGAGAAAGGACCCTAGAGGTTATTGGAATGAGCAGGGGGAGACACTGTGTGAATCCAGCTCCAAGGGAAGAATGAGAAGAATCAGAGAACAAGGAGGTCAGAAAAACCCAGTGAGGAGCTGGGACAGGGACCTAGTGGGGTTGGCGTCCTGTGTGAGGGTATTTGATTCCCTGAGATCTCCAGGCAAAGCCATCTTGCACCCAGGAAAGAGAGCGATGGCACTAAACCTGTCTGTAAACACTGGATCTTCACTTAGCTGCAAAGAATGAGCCCACTGGGTTGGGTCCAAGACCAGGAAGTGCCTCTAGAAATCCATGCCTGGGTCCCATCAGATAATGTGTTGACAAGCATGCCTTGGGGTGGCATTTTGAGGGCTTTGGGTTGGGAGTCCAGCGATCTGAGTGTGACTCCAGCTTGGTCCCTTTGTTGTGTGAACTTGAGTCAGCATCCATCCCTCTCTGAGCCTCAGTGTTACCTGTGTGATGTTGGGTTTGAACCAACTGCTCTCTAAGGGTCTTCTAGAGCTAGACTATAAATTCTTCACCTCAGGGCTAAACATAGAGTAGATGCTCAACAAATATGCCTTGAATAAGTGAATTTGCTTTTATGCAAGGCTCCTCTCTCTTTGCAAGGCATGGTGTTCAGCTCCTTCTGCTCATTCATTCCCCACTGACGTAGACAACTCCGGTCAAGTGCTTTTCTCTAGCACCTGTCTGCAGCCTGTTTGACCCTCCATCCTCCAGGCCACACCAGCTGGCGGAGTGCTCCAGCTTCTCACTGCCCCTCCTCCTTCCCACCACGTATAGTCTCCTCCCTTCCAACCCAGCCCTTGCAGTGCAGCCAGAGGAGACTTCTCATGACACAACTGGAACTAGCACATCGCTCCTCCCAAACCCCAAATGCTCATCTTCTGCCCACTGGCGCCTCTCCCCTGGGCCCCTGCATTTGGCCCGAAGCCGGCTTTCAGTCTGTCCCCATCATTCTCTTCAAAAATGGATCTGAGGGGTTTCATAGCTCACCTGGAGGAGGTTGGAAAGAGCAGAGTAGGATGAGGTCATGTCTCTGTGGACCCATGTCCCCAATAGTTCATGGCTCTGTAGTGTAGAGAAGGTCAGATAGACTGGCCCCTGAATATATGCAAAGTGCATCAACAGCCCCACCCTAGGTGCAGGAAACTTCGCAATATTGTAGCTAACCCCTGGGTGAAGGCAGTGGGGGCAGTACAGGGAGGGCCTTTGTGGGGCCCTTTTGTGGCCAATCTGAAGACCACAGGAGCTTAGACCTGCAGGAAGAGTAGCCAATGGGGCATTACTCCTCTGCTTGCTGGTGCTGCTCCACAGACCAGTGGTGTGGCTGCATGAGTCACTCAGCCTTGCTGAGCCTCAGTGTCCTCATCTGCTCATGGGGCTGGTGTGACTCACCCCACCCCCATCCCCGCCCCTGCAGGGTTGCTGGGAGGATTGCACAAGATAACGGGTGTGAAGGTGTGTTCTGTACTTGGAATGCTTTGTGTGTATTGGGTGCTATTATTGAGCATTACCAGGGAGGGCTGGCCCCCATCCAGAACCCGGGATCTCAGAATCCTTTCACTTTCAGCTGCTCCCAAAAATGGCCTGCCCAGTGAGGCTGGCTGTGTTTCTGATTTTGGCTCTGAGGCAAACATCGATCTAGGATATGCTTTGCGAGGATGGTTGAGTGGACACCCTGCCACTCTCCAAACTGGATCTCAGCCTTTAAATGATTAATGTACTCAGGCTGCAAATAGTACCGTACCTCCCAGTGCCTCCATAATGCTTGGGAGAAAATACAGCCCCCTCAGGCCAGGTGGAGATGTGGCCCTATTTGCTAAATTTAGGGTTGGGCGCTCCTCCATGTAAACAGGATGCTGCAGTGCTGGAGGCAGGACTGGTCTCCTCTTTACAGATGGGCGTGAGGTTTTGTTTCCTTCCTGGTAAATTGGAAAGAAGCTTGTGTTCGGAATTAAGAGATGTGCGCTTGGGTTTAGATACATGCTCTCAACTGGTTCTGTGACTTCTCCGAGTGTTGGCATCCCTCTTGTAAAATGAAGACATCAGTGTCACCATGAAAAAGCTCTTTGAGAACCAAGAAGCAAGCACCAGGCAGGCATGAAGTTTCTGAGTTTGTTTGTAGATTCTATGCCTTAAGTAAAAATTTCATGGGGCCATCTATATGCTCTTAGGCTCACTGATGGGGCATAATGGGAGCTCACTTAGCTCCAAGCTTATCCTTGTCTCTGATCCCAGGACAGCTAACTTTGGGCATCTGGGTCTCAAAGATGCTCTCTTTTTCCTCTTCATCCCTTCATCCTGGTTTACCAGGACAGGCCTGGCACATAGTAGGCTTTCAGAAAAGTGGTCATGGGATGGATGAGGGCATTGCTGCTACAATGACGAAGACTGGTTCATCCACCCAATCCCACAAGGAGAATGGTAACTTCCCAAATAGACTGCATCTTGCCTGTGGGTAACCACTGCCTGTGATACCCCTGAGGACACGGACAGCGGTGTGGAATTACATTTTGTTAATTTAATTGAGATGCCAACTTTGAGCCTGCCCCACCTGGGCTCCACCCACAGAAACACTCACGAGAGTGAGCAGCACCTGGGACATCTTCTTATGAAAACAGTCGACTCTTCAAACAGGCAGAGGCACGTGAGCCTTTGCCACCTCTGGGGCTGCAGTTGTCACCTCAAAACCTCAGAATGACCAGACCTCCATGTACACACTCCCCTTTTGTTTCTCCCTCTAGTTTGGCTCACTGGTTTGCATACTTTACTGGACCTAAGAGTAACCCACATAGAGCTCTGCTCCCCAAATCATCACAACAGATAGAATTTTCCAGGGGAAGTATGACTCGGCCTCACTGCCCACTTGAGGTCCTGTCTGCCCTACTAGCCCAGCACACACGATGCTGCAGTGTACCCCTTGATCTCTGCTGTATCCTGGGCACCTGGTGCAATGCTTCACAGATAGATAGATAGATAGATAGATAGATAGATAGATAGATAGATAGATGATAGATACATGAGATAAGATAGATACAGACATAGACAACTGCTCGATAAATATTTGTTGCTTGATTTCCTTGATGTTTATGGAGAACACAAACCTCCGGCATCTCAGTGGCTTCGTATTAAAAGGATGTATTTCTTTCTCTATGAAGTCTCCTCACCTGGTGACTCAGGGACCTCCTGGTTCTGTCATCTCCACTTGGGGCCCCACCAGTCTCCATGGCACAGAGAGAAGAGAAGGAGGAAGTGTATCAGCTCTTACCTGTGTCAGCCTAGAAATGCATGCACCCCTTGAACTCACAATCCATCAGACCCAGCTAGTCATGCAGCCCCAAGTCAATGGCAAGGAGGGCTTGCAAATGCAGCGGAGCACCTGCAGGTGCAGCACCCTAGCCACTGTCCTGTGGAGCACCAAGGCTTGACCAGGCGATGACTCTTGGTATTCCCACCCGGGCTTACTGAGCAGCCGTGTGCGCCAGGCACTGCCTGAGTGCCTTTTCCGGCTCCTCCTTCCTGCTTTCCTAACAGCACTACAGGGAGGTACACATACTGGCTCCACTTAGCAGATGAGGAAACTGAAGCTCAGTGTAGTAAACCGCGTGTCCTAGCTCACATGGCCACCAAGTGGCAAAACCAGCACTCAGACTTGGGTTTTTTTATTTATTTTTTTATCTCTGATCCCAGTGCCTTCTCCACCATGCTCCAGATGTCCTATGGGCACAAACAGGGGGCGTCAAGACAAAGAAAAGGTGGGACCTGAGCATATTCGGGAACATGGGCAGGGAGAGAAGGATGTGAAAGGTCAGACACGCCTGGCAGTGGCTACAGGAAGGTGTGTGCCGCCATCTTTGCGTGGTATTGTTCAGGAAGGAAGCACTGGACTGGAAAAAACATCAACTTTTATGGTGAGAGTTGAAGGAAGGTTATAAAACCTTATAAATGTAACTCCATTTATCGGCTGCCTCTCACAAAAGTCCCTTGGACACTCAAGAGTCATTTAGATTTTGCTTTGTCTTTGAGAAATGAGGACTGTCTCTCCATTCTCTCAGGTTATTCGTGAAATGAATATTTCTTCCACCCCACAGAGAACTCATTATTCAGAGTTCTTTTTTTCCCCTGTCAACTAATTTTTTGGTCTATTTGAATCACAGAGGGGATAATATATATATATACAGTAGGAAGCAAAACAAAAGAAAAGAAAAAAGCAGCCTCAGCTTTCAACAAACTACCTTTAACAAGTGGGCTCAGTATTGTCAACAGATCTTCATCTGCTCTTAGCAGAACTGTAAGGGACTCTGTTCTGAATACAATGACCACAATTTGGAAAAATGGAATTAAGGAGTTGGGGAAGGGATGATCCATTTTTACCCAAGAGAGCCCTGCAGGTTTGATCAAATCCTCTGATGGGGTGCTAGGCTTGGCTGACAGCTACCCGGCCCAAGGCTGTTTGGAAACCTGACCATGACAGCTCCATTAGGTGGCTCTGCTGAGTGACTCAAGGCAGACCAGGTGGCCACTGGGCAGCTCTGACCATGAGAACCTTCACTTCCTATTGACCCCACATCTGCCTTCCTGGCCCGAACACCTACGTGCTCCAGTTCTGCCCCATTCGTCTTTCTGGGGACGAACCATAGGGGTACCGGTTTTATCAAACTTCTAAGTCAGGCACATAAACTAGGTCACTGATTTGTTTCATAGAAGCCTTGAACGTCAGGACTTTTCAGGTTGTGTTACATCAGGTCGTAGGTGGCAGCCACTGCTGGGGAAGTGTTGAAACGTAGAGGCCAGAACGTTGGCCCCGGGGCCACAAACGTGACCTGTGCATTCATGAGTATTGGTTGCAGGGAGGGGCATGGAGTTGCAGAACCTCTTACAGAAATATACCTCTGCCCGTCTAATCATGTCACAGCCGCTTAAGCCCACTCACAGCTCCCTGTCACCTTCAGGATGGGACCCGACCACCCTCATATGGCTTCTGAGGCCTGTGATTTTCTGGCCTCTATTGAGGTGGAATGCCGCTACAATTCCTGTTACACAAGCTTCCCACTTCATTCTCCAGCGTGCCGAGGTGCTTCTAGTCGCCTCCATGTACCAAACCGCTTCCCACCTCACTCCCTTTGCTGCCAGGCATGCCCTTCCTCTCACTCTCATTCACGCCCACACATGCACATACGCACACACGCCCCCTCCGGGTAACTCCTACCTGTCACCTAAGATTGAACACCAGCTCACCTCCTCCCAGAAGCCTCTAGCTGGGCCTGGGCTATGGGCAGGGTACTTTGTCAGCCCTGCCTTGTTTCTCTTTCACACGGGCCAGTAAGCTCTGTATGGAGAGGAGACGGCCTCATCCATCTGTGTCTCCTTCCACCCAGCGCGCAGCCGGGTCCCCCAAGGAGCTCAGCAAACAGCTGGATGATCCAGTGAAAGCCTGTGTGATCCAAGAGCTCTCTGTGTCTGTGGGAAAGACTTCCACTGTCCCCCACGCTAGCGCAGGTCTCGGATTTCATCATGCAAGTCAGTAGAAACACAGGACCTGGGCCTCGCAGCTGTCACATGGAGGAGGCTTTGCTGCCTTCCATGGTCCACAGAAAGATGCCGTGTTGGGCAGGAAGGACAAGAAGGAGCCCCAGCGGACAGAGGCCATCACAGTTCATTCTCTTTTGATGTACTTTTCTTGAAAGGATACGACATCATTAAAGGAAAAAAATTAAAACAAGACAAAACACAAAAATGTTTTCATTCTCTATTTTTTTTTCTACTCCTCCATATTTATACATTTTACATAGTCGTAATCAGGGTGCTGGCAAACGTTGCATTTCTCCACCTAATGAGAAGGTTTTCCCCTGGGGCACCAGCCTCAGGCTCAGACCTGGGTGGACATGGGGTTGGGGGACTCCGAATTTGTCCTTGGGCTCTGGCCCCATTTCAGGCCCCTCCTCTACTCCTTTTCTCCCCACCACCACCACACCCCACAACCCAATACCACCACCGCCACCCTGCCCTAGGAACCCTGTATGGAGCATGCGCAGTGTTTTATAGAGAACAGCCCATTTCGTGCTCACAAACAGCCCTCCAAGGTGAGCACAGTGTGTTGGAGACAGAGAGGAGGCCAGCGTGAGCCTGCTGAAGCTGGGGAAGTGGGAGAAGATGAGCCTGCAGAGGTGGGCAGTGGCCAGATGTTGGCAGCCTCCTCTGCCTTGTGAGGAATCGAGATTATATTCTAAATGTAAATGCCCTCCTTTGTTCTGAGATTGTGAGACACAGTGCGAGCTTATTTTATTAGTGGCCCTACCCACACCTGCTCACCCCACCCCCCGCCAGGAGCCCCCCATTCATGTTCTCCCTACCCCTTAGCTACTCCAGCTAGAACTGTACAGTCATCCTCAATGCTTCCTTCACCCTCACCGTCCGTCATCTTAGCCACATCCTCTTCTAGAATGTTCTCAGACACATCCCTTCCTATCTAGGCCTGGGCCCCTGCTTTGGGTCAGGGTCTCTCCTCTGGGTTAGGGTCCCTCCTCTCTGTATGACCTTGCTGTAGCCATCCTCCTCCAACTGTGTCCAACTGCCATTTGTTTCCCTGGAAACCACCCTTCACAAATGCCCTTAAACTAAAATCGGGCTGTGTCACCCCCCCCCACTCACACACACACACACACCTGCAAAACCTTCTATGGCTCCCCAGGGTCTACACTGTGCTGTCCAGTACAGTAGCCCCTAACCACAGATGACTTTAGATCTAAGTTAATTAAAGTTAAATAAAATTTAAAATCCACTTCCTCAGTCATGTGAGCCGCACCTGAAAGTGCCAGTAACCACATGTGGCTGCCATATTGGGCAGCTCAGATATAGAATCTTTCCCTCATCACCGAAAGTTCTGTCGGACAGTGCAACTCTATGAGATGAAATCCAAACTGGTTGGTCTGGTATTTAAGGCCATAAACGACCAACTGACCTGTCTCGGTTCATTTCCCCCCAGCCCTTCCTGTGCCTTCAGCTCCAGTCTCATCACACAGCTCTACAATCCCCCGTCATGCCTGTGTTAGTGTGTCTTGTCTAAACCCTTTGAGAGTTTACACAAACAACCTGCAAATAGGCATGACGGGTGTGTATGTGGATATGTCTGTGTGTGTGTCCATTTTCTTGCCACCCCCCTTTCTTATACAAAAAGTAGGGTACTAAGGCTTCTTGTGAGGATTATAAAACTATTATAAAGTTAGATTATGGCGATGACTGCACAACTCTGTAAATACACTAAAAGTCACTGGATTGTAACTTTAAACAGATGACCCTTATGATAGGTAAATTATATCTCAATAAATCAGTTTTTTTTAAAAGATGGAGCACTACATACACTAATATAGACTTTTTTTGTATCTTGCTGTTTTTTCATTTTGCACTGTAGCCTGCAGCTCTTTCCCAATAACTATATACGGAGTTTCCTCATTCTTTATACAGCTGCAGAGTATTCCATTGTGTAAACGTTCCATTATGATTTACCACAGCCCCAGCTGAGAGATATTTGGGGTCATTCCAGTTCTTTGCTATTCTAGACAATGCTACAGGAATAACATGTTCCATGTGTAGGCTAGTGTATCTGTAGAACTAATTTCTACAAGTGGGATTGCTGGGCCAAAGAGCCACCGCATTTGTCATTGTGACAATTACCGCAAACCTCCCTTCATAGAGCTGCATTGATTTGCACCTCCCACGAGCAGTGAGGGAGAGTGCCTGTTCCCCCAAGGTTCACCGAGACTTTTGAATGGATTATCAGCACACTTTTAAATTACATTTCCCTCAAGAGTGAGCTGAGCAGCTTTTCATATGTTTAAGAGCCTTTTATGTTGTTATTGTTGTTGTTATTGTTGTTTTAATTACGTTGCTGGTCTTTTCTATCTTGATTTCTAGAAGCTCTTTATATAGTGCGGCCATTAACCCTTGTTTGTGACATAAGATATAGTTTTTTTTCCAATTTGTCATTTGCTTCTTGTGATTTTGTTTATGTTTCTGTTTCCTCATATAGAATAGAAATTTAAAACATTTTTAAAATCTTAATAAATTCACCAATGTATCTTTTCTGGCTTTTGGATTTTGAGTGACAGAAAGACTGTACCCACTCTAAGGTCTTAAAAGAATTTGCCCAAGCTTTATTTTGATACTTTATGGGCTCATGTTTAGCTATTAAATTAGAATTTTGATCCTCTTGATCTATGTGGTATATGGTATGGTATATAGATTTAACCATATATTTTATTCAAATGACTACCCATTCATCTCAACACCATTTATTAACAAGTGCATCTGTGCCTCACTGATTTAAGATGTTGCCCTTATCATGTACCAAACTCTTGTATGGATGTGAGCCTATTTCTAGACTTTCTACTCCGTTCCACTGGTATGCCTGTTTCTTCATGTGCCAGTACCACACTGGTTTAATGATTGAGGTTTTATGGTCTAAATCTGATTTAAATCCACATCTTTCAGAATGCTTTCCAAGATACCCTTAAACAAATAAAACTCCCTTCCCCCTCTGCTCTTAATGCTCTGTTACATCTCTGCCCCTGACAGACTGCAAGCTCCTTAAAAACAGGGCCTTGCACTCAAAGATTGAACCCAAAGTGCTTGGGGTGGGGCTTGGCATGGGACGGGCCACCAATACCACGTTCACCCTTCTTGTCACCGTGATAGTCTCCAAGCATACAGGCCTATCAAGGCCGGATGTCACATTTTTCCTTGTGTCTGCGCCTATGCAGGCTCCCTACTGAAAATGAAGCTCTAAGGACAGGTAGTAGGAACTATCTTGGTGCCCCCGGCACTTGGTACAGGGTCAGGTATGAAGATGGGCTCCAGAAATGTTTGCTAAATGCTGGGCAGCCCTTAAAGTGGCCTGATGTTTTTAAAAAGTGGATAGCCAGGAACTGGCCCAGACTTGCAAAAATGCCTCTAGGGTCAACAGAAAAAGTTGGGTGCCTACTCTACCCTGAAGACACTGCAATGGAAAAAAACTTTTTCTGCCGGGGGCACCAAGATAGCTCCTACCTGTCCTTAGAGCTTCATTTCAGTAGGGAGCCTGCATAGGCGCAGACACATAACAACAGTAAGGCATTAAATATGACTGGGTGTGCGGTGGGTGGTCTTTCTGGGTCCCTGTTGCAGAGGGTAGCACAATGTGACATTTTCTCAAGCTAAACTGGACTTTGAGCCTGTCTAGCCCACCTCATCCTCTCATTTTACCTGTGATAACACTGAACCTCAGGGAAGGGACTATACTCCAGGTTCCTGGGAAGCCAGACACAGGACTGTGAATTGGGGCCCAAAGCATGGTTCTCTGGCCCACCAACTCCGCTGTCTTCTCCCTCTCCTTTATTCCCGTGGCTGGTTACCATAAACCTCCCACACGCCTCCTAATTCCCTGTATTTCCCACCAGCTCACTGCTGCCTGCAGGATTCATACCAGTGTCATCTCTCACATGCATCATCCCAGTGCCTCCTCATTGCTTCCCCTGTGGTCCTCAGGAAAGCCAATGGGATCTTTTCAAAATGCCATTCTGATCAGTCACCATCTTCCTTAGTAACTCTAACTCTCAGTGACTCTCTACTTCTTTTTTTCTAATTACTTAAATTCTTTTATTTTGAAATATTTATAGATTTGCATGCAATTGCAAGAAATATTAGAAAGGACCTGCGTATCTTTTGAAACCCAGATTTCCCAGCAGCAGCATCTTGAATCACTGTTCCCTGTTGCTTTTAAGATAAAGATAGAGTTTGCTATTCTCATTCGGAACTGGAGTCAAAGAGATCCGGGTTCAAATCCTGGCTTTACCACTGACCGAGTAACTTTGGCAAGTTATTTTGCCTCTCTGAGTATCAGATTCTTTGCATATAAAATGTTTAATAAAGGTACTCACCTCAAAGAGTTGCTTGAGGCTTAATGAGGTAATACTTACAAAGTGCTTAAAACAGAGATTGACTTATTTATTTGCACTCAATGAACGGTAGAATGGCCTGGAATGGTCTGGCCCTGCCCGCCTCTTCCTGCCCACAACCCCTCTTTCTCTTGTCCTGCTCCTTTCCCAGGACCCCTGCACATGCCCATCCTCTTTCCTGAAGGGTTTTCACCTTTGCACATGGTTCATTCTACTTTAGTCTTCAGCCCAAGCAATCCTTCATCAGAGAGGCCTTGTGACTGAACAGACCTGTGCATGTTCCTCCTCTCACAGTCTTCACAATTTTCCTTATAAGCACTTATTTCAGGATGTGAATATATAACATATTTGTTTTTCCTTGTTCTTCTTCTCCTCCACCAGACTGTGAGTCCACAGAAGTCAAGATAATGTTTGTTTTGCTCATCAAAGTATCCCCAGCACCTAGCAGAGGGTCTGGCATTGAGGAGGGACCAATAAACATTTCACAACTGCATCACTGAGCAAATGACAGGAGTGGGTGGGGAGAAAAGGTGACGATAAGGACAATGGTGAAGATTCTATTAGCAAATGTTTATTGTGTGCCACACAATACACTCAATGCATTGTGTGAATTATCCCATTTAATTACTAACATTTAAAATAACATCTCAGGGCCGGCCGAGTGGTGCACTGGTTAAGAGCTGGTTTTGGGATGCCGGCAGCCCTGGTTCACATCCCACATATGAGGGCCAGTGACACTGCCCTCTACAGCTAACAACAGCTCCACCTGGAGCTGGGCTGTGCGAGTCCCGGCGACGGTGTAGGCTGCAGGCCCTGCTGCAGTGGGCTGCCATAGGCTACAGTGAGCGGGCGGCAGCCAGCGTGAGCTGCCAATAGCCATGGTGAGCGACCATCCAGAGGCCGGCAACAGATCTGCCTCATCTGGGAAGAGCGCAATGATAATACCAACATGGGCCAGTGAAGCAATGTCCTCCGCAACTAGACTGAAGAACAAAAGGACAGCAATTTGTCTGTTCCCCTTCCCCGATTCCCCAACGCTGTTCCTCTCCCCCAATTCCCCAATAAAAATAAATAATAAATAAATAACATCTCAGTCAATCTTATCCGGCTTCACTTTTTTCCCTTGGCTTTTTATCACTGCCTGATATTATATGCTTACTTAATATCTGATTTCCTCGCTAATGTAAACTTCATGAGCTCAGAAATTTAGTCTTTGTTTCCTTCTGTGTCCTAGAGCCTCGAATAATGCCTGGTACACAGTAGATGCTTAATGATTACTTGTGGAATGAATGAATGAATGATCACAAGAAATGTATGAGCTAGGTACAGTTATTACCCCACCCTCATTTCAAACATGAGGCAACAGAGGCTTAGGGGAATTAAGTACATGTACCTGGTCCAGGTAAAGGCCAGACCCAGGCTTGAACCTGAGCCCGCCAACTACAGAACCCCTACATTTAACTGTGATGCTCTCATGTATTGGGTTCCCCCCAAATGGACCCTGAGACCAGGATCCAAGCTCAAGTAGTTTCTTTAGGAGGTGATTCCAGGAAATAGTAGCAGGAGGGAGGGAAGTGAGGCAGGGAAGGGAAGGAGGCCTGCAGAAGCATGTCCTCAAGCAGCTCACCACTGTGGCAACCGGGGCTGGCTCCCTCAGGGTGGCCTGGGAGCTGGTGTCGACCATAGACTCGGGGTTCTCCTGCCCAAGGCGTGATGGGGCTAGAGAGCTCACACCCCAACTTCCATTATTGCTTGTCGAGGGCTATTCCCAGGGTATTCACTCTGAAGCAGGTCTGCCTTACCCCACGTGTGGGCTGAGGCTCCCACAGTCAGAAAGCAGTTCTCAGGCAAAGAGCCTCGTGCGTTTGCCAAGTGTGTGTAACGGGGCACTAGCCAGCACCTTCTTCAGATGCCATAGAGAATCTCACCATCCAAAGGTTGCTGCGTTTTCTCCAGATGACATTTAAAGACCACATATTTATAGGAGAAAGGCCCTTCCACCTTCCTCTCCCAGGCTCTGCAGCTCTCCTCACCCACGCCCTCTTTTCTCTCACTTCTTGGGGTCCCAGCATCCTTCAAGGCCTGGTTTAGATCCCATTCTGGGTCCAGGCTGGAGGAAGGCCCAGAGGTTACCTGGTGCACCTTCTGACTCCGTGAAGGGGTTCAGCCTAGCTCTGTGGAGAGGCCGTGCCTGTCAGGGCTGCAGCCTGCTCTCTGGACGGCCCCAGCCTTCCCTCCCTGGCCCCACAGAACACATTACAGTCCATTTGTGGGGCCTCAGAGCCCCCTCCCTCCCCAGCATTCTCCATAGTTTCTGACATGACAGAGTCTCCTGCCTCCAGCGGCACTAGCTTTCCCAGCAGCACCCATCCCATATATTAACCTCATGGTCAGTCTGAATCCCCAGCTTCCTCCTTCAGACACTTGGCTCCCAAGTCAGACAGAAATCGCCCATCTGACCTTCAAGGACTGGATCTCCAGAACAGGCCCTTGGTCTGTGTTGAATTTCATCCTAATAAACACAGTCCAAGCAGGAATCAGCCTTGTCCCTCCTTGCCATACTCATCTGTGTTCAGCCCAAGAGTTATTGTCTTTCATGAAGAAGTGGAGTTGAATACATTTCTCTTATTGCTCTCTTTCCCCCTCTATCTTAAGGAGGGATTCTGTGCCTACCTCTTCTTACTACAGAACTCAGCTAAAATCGCCCATTTTTGCTTTCCTGAGCTTTTGAGTTTGGTGCAAACCTGAGTCTGTGTGGACCTATCCCCTAACTGACCCCCTTCCCATCCCACCAGCCCCTTTTGAGGAAAAGGATTTGTACGCACTCATCTTTGAATCCTGTACACCATGCAAGGGCCTGGCTCACTGCAAGCACACACATGTCAAATAAATGAATGGATGAATCCTCAGCATGGGACCCAAGACCTTCTATGGTCATCTTCCTTCCTGCCTCTCTCCCCACGTCTCACTTCACACACCTGTACTCCAGCGATATCAAACCCCTCACCTCCATGTTCGCATCAATTATAAGAGGAACACTGGAAAAAAACACATATGGGAGGCTGAACAACATGCTACTAAACAACAAATGGGCCAGTGAAGAAATCAAAGAGGAAATAAAAAAATATCTTGAGACAAATGAAAATGGAAACATTATAGAATCTATGGGACACAGCAAACGCCTTTCAATGGGGGAAGTTCATAGCAATAGAGGCCTACTTCAAGAAACAAGAAAAACCTCAAATAATCTAACCTTACATCTAAAGGAACCAGAAAAAGAAGAACAAACAAAGCCCAAAGTTAGTAGAAGGAAGGAAATAATAAAGATCAGAGCAGAAGTAAATGAAGTTGAAGTTGGAGACCTTACTCACCCTGATTTCAAACTATACTACAAAGCTTTAGTAATCAAAACAGTATGGCACTGGCACAAGAACACACATAGATCAATGAAACAGAATAGAGAACCCACACTTATCTAATTAATCACATTCACAACAAAGAAGGCAAGAATTACAATGGGGAAAAGTCTTCAATAAATGGTGTTGGAAAAACTATATATAAAAATACACTATATACAAAAATAAACTCAAAATGGATTAAAGACTTAAATGTATGACCTGAAACCATAAAACTAGAAGAAAACATAGGCAGTAAACTCTTTGACATCAGTCTTAGAAATATATTTTTGGATGTGTCTCCTCAGGCAAGGGCAACAAAATAAAAAATAAACAAATGGGACTACATTAGACCAAAAAGTTTTTGCACAGCAAAGGATGCCATCAATAAAATGAAAAGGCCATCTACTGAATGGGGGAAGATATTTGCAAATGATATATCTGATAAGGGATTAATATCCAAAATATATAAAGAACATATATGAGCACAACTCAAAATCAAAAAAACAATCCAATTCAAAAATGGGCAGAGGATCTGAATAGACACTTCTCCAAAGAGAACATGCAGATGGCCAACAGGCACATGAAAAGATGCTCGGCTTCACTAATCATCGGGGAAATGCAGGTCAAATCATAATGATATCACCTCATACCTATCAGAATGGCCATCATCAAAAAGATAAGAAACAAGAGTTGGCAAGGATGTGGAGAAAAGGGAACCTTTGTGCACTGTTGGAGGGATTGTAAATTGGTGCAGCCACTATGGAAAATAGTACAGAGAGTCCTCAAAAAATTAAAAATTAGACTACCTGAATGAATGAATGAATGAATGAATGAATAAAATGTCAAAAAAGAGCTACTGTACAAAACAGCAATTTCAGTTCTGGGCATTTATCCTAAAAAACTAATTCAAAAAGATATATGCACCTTTATGTTCACTGCAGTATTATTTACAATAGCCATAATAAAAAGAATCAACCTCGGTGTCCACAGATAGACGAATGGATAAAGAAGATGTGCTACATATAGACAATGGAATATTACTCAGCCATAAAAAGGAATGAAATCTTGCCATTTGAGACAACCTGGATGGACCAGGAGGGTATTAGGCTAAGTGAAAGAAGTCAGAGAAAGGCAAATGCTGTATCATTTCACTTATATGTGGAATCTAAACTAAACAAATGAACAAACAAAATAGACTCATAGATACAGAGAACAAACTGATAGTTGCCAGAGGGCTGGAAAGTGAGTGGAATGGACAAAAAAAGTGAAGGGAATTAAGAGGTGCAAACTTACAGTTATAACATAAATACCTCATGGGGGTGTAATATACAGTGCAGGGAATACAGTCAACGATATCGCAATGACTTGGAACAGTGACAGATGGTTACGAGACTTTTCGTGGTGATCACTCTGTGAAGTATATAAATGCCAAATCACTGAAACTAATCTAATATTGTATGGCAACTATATTTTAATTAAAAAGAGCTTCACATTCCAAAAACAACAACAACAACAAAAAACCCAGCTAAAATTCCATCTCTGAAGTCTTCCTTAGTCTCTGTCTTGAGAATTAATTGTTCCTCCCACTAGCTGCCTCAGCACTCCATGTTTTTCCTTCTAACTTTTAAACCTGCACAGGACAACACAGGAGCATTGCTATTGTAAAAGAGTCTAACAGCACTTGAAATCTATAAGGCAGAGTGACATCCTCTCTGCCTGCATCCTCCCCAGAGGAAATCCCTGTGAAGTCTTCAGGTGGCACTTTGCTCCTCACGTGTGTTGGCCTGCCTTGCATTGGAGGAGTTGGGTTTTCCTGGCTGCATTTAGAGTCCCTTAATGAGAGGCATCTGACTTGTTCTTTCCTTTATCCCTTGCTCAGCTCAGAGTCAGCCCAACTTTCTAGATCATTAGATGGGAGTGGGTGGTGTGGGTGTCAAATACACATTTCCAATCTTCTCCCCTGGGAGACTCCAACTCCAGAGATATGAGTCAGCCCCAGGAATCTCTTTACAGACTCTAGTGACAAGTTCTCCAGGTATATGAGGTAAAAACATAGCTTAGAGAATGTTGTTTTCAAGGTGGCTTCCATCTGATGAACGCCTCGCTCATCGATTTATTTAGAAGTCTCCTCCTTTTTGCTTGGTAGGATGATCATTTTGCATGTGTGCATTTAATGCTTTTGACTGTGACTGAAATAGGAAGACATGGTTATTGTGAGGAATTGAAAAATGAAGTCAGCTTTAATCCCATCCCATCGAAGACACTTTTGAGGGACTTTTCATGGGGCCCTGGGATCATGCCGTCATTCCCAGTTTCGCTATCGGCCACTTCTGGCCCCTACCTCTCTAACAGGTCAGCAGGACCCAGGTGTCTTTCTCTTCTTATGAACTCAGAGATGACATGTGCACCAGCTCACCAAGCGCCAGCCACTTCCCCCCTCTTCTTCCTTGTCTGGCAGAGGGAAGAGGCCATTTCCCTTATAATTTGCTGCCACTTCCATCTTTTAAGAAGTCTTCAAGTTTCAAGAGTCCGTCAGGCCCTATTTTTAGTGGAGTGGGACTTCTCCTGGGTGTGCAGATTGCCAAAGCTCCCTCACTACCAGATGCGCCTCTGCATTGACAGTGCGGCTTCTCGTGTCCTCACTGCACAGACGGTCATCACCTCACGTAACCCTTCCCACATTTGAGTATTTCCTCTCTCTCTCCCCGCCTAGTATTAGATGAGGAAACTGAGGCTCAGCTTGGAGAGGTGGCGTGTCTAAGTTCCCATGTGGAGTAGTAGGCCTTTCGCTGGTTCTAATCCCAGTGCCTCAGCTGATCGCCCCCATCCTGTCAGTTGCAGCGAGGTGCTACTTCCAGTCCATTCCCATGACCCCTTGTGCCTCAGATGTGGACAGGACCACATTCTGCCAGATAGAAGAGAAAGGGGAGTGTGTGTCTGTGTGTAAATAGATCACATTGATCTTCTTCCTGCTAACCCAGAGGTCATAAGCTGCCAGCCTGTTGTGTTCAGTTCTCTCAAGGTTTTAAATGGTTTTAAATTAGTTGATGACATTTAAAGATCAAGAGTATTCACATAAAATTCCAGATGTCTGGCTTCTCTTGAAAAAATAGAAAACTGGCAGTCGAGGCTATGGCCCTGCTTGGCCACAGTTGAAGAGAGCTGAGTAGTGGCTGTGCCTATTAAACAGGGCAGATGTCACAGTCTCCATCACTCCTTATGACCTCCCCAGGTTGAGCCACTGTTACCTGTTATTGGTCACCTCACATACATTGCTGTTTTTTCCTACTGGTAGATTCAGAGGAGAGAGCCATCAGTCAGAACCAGCCCACCTCACTCAATATTGCCTGGTCCTTACAGGCATTTAAGTTTGCAATCTCTGCTGGCCTTCAAATCCCTACCAAATCATCCTTGCAGATCCTAGAATCTTAGCACACAGTAGGTGCTCAAGCATAACTAGAGTACCATTTGTTGAGTGCTTATTCTCAAAGAGGCTATGGAACTTATCACCCTTTTAACAGATGAACTGACAGGCTCAGAGAGGTTGAGGACATGCCCAAGGTCACACAGCTGGTGAGTTTTATCACTAGGACTTTTGTGGTGTCACTCACTTTTGCACTGAGTTACCTCATATTTTGTAGCTTTTTGCGCCCATTCATTTTGCCTTTTCCATTTACCTGCTAGATTCTGAAGGTTTCATAAAAGAGACAGTAAACTGAACCTTGATACTATGACTAGGCAAAGACTGGTTGAAACCGAGAAAGGCATTTCCATCCAAGGAACAGAAGAGAGACACAGACATGGTATAGTGCTAAATGTGTATCAGGGAGGGGCATGGTGAAGCAAGGTGGGAGGGCATGGAAAGGGCACTTGGGGTCCGAGTATGAAAAGCCTTGAAAGCTAGCCTGAGGTTATAGGACTTCATAGTGAAGCTATGAAGATTTTAGAGCAGGAGCAGACATGATTCTTGTCTGACTTCATGAAGGCTAGTGTGGCAGCAGGATGGAGCAAAGAGGATGACACTGTGAAAATCCAGAAGAGAAGTTAGGGGCCTGAGGAGAGCCCTTCAACAGAGGGCAGAGAACAGGTCCCAGGGAGACTGCAGGGTCCCGACCAGCCAGGACGTGGTGACGGGAGGGCCTGGAGCTGGCCATCTGGAGGCACTGCAGTGTCATTAGCTGGGATGGGGAAGGTGAGAGGAAGTATGGGTTGATGGGGCATCCATGGAGAGATGTTCTCCGGGCACTCCAGAGAGAGGACAGGGCCTCAGCAGGAGCGGCAGAGCCGCCTGCCAAGCCAGGTGTGGAGCAGTGAGAACAGAGTGCTCTGAGCCAAGTAGAGCCTAGAGATACCTCCTCTCACACCTGCCGGATTTCCTCCTGGTCACCGACTTCCTAGGTCCCATTCATCTATGCCCAGGCCCCCAAGAGTGAATATCCTCTGCCCCACTCCAGGGCTGCAGAGCACTGGCCATGATGAATTTTGGCCCCACGAATGGTGGCAAGAGCCCAGCCATTCCCTGGAACAGGTGTCCCAGACACCCGAAGCCCAGCTTCTCCCCAGCCTCTAGCGTCTCATCCACCAAGCCAAGGCTTGGGAAAGGGGAGTTACCATGGTCAGCCCCTCCGTGTCCCCAGCCCCCATGGGGCCCATCTTCTTCTCTCTTCTTGCCCACAGAACAGAGCATTTGGCTTTTTATAAAGCCAATAAATAAATAAGCAAGCGGGCATGATTAATTGATGCCATAGAGCAGACCAAGGCGCTGGGAGTCAGGTGGCCCAGCTTCCTGGTGGAGCGAGCCTTTGCAGCGACCTGAGGCCTGCCCGCCAAGGAGGGGAAGCCTACTTGGGGAAGGTGCTTTCAGTGTGTTCCTGAGGGTTTTGCCTTTCTCCTCAGACAGGGACTCTGTCCTGGCCTCCATCAGGCCCTAGGCGCAGCAAGGTTGGAGGCTGGGGCCAACAGGTGCCCCCGCCCTACCCCCATCTTTCTCAAAGCTAGGTCTCCCCACCTGCGGGCTCCACATCTCAGTTCACCCTACACTGTGTGACTCTAGGCACAGGTTCTAGTTGTGTTGGAGGAAGGGGGACTTGAGACACCCTGAGCCAGGGGGAAGGGTGGGAAGGAGTGTCCCGAAGGGCCGGGCTGACGGTGGGAGTGGAATGGGGTAAGGAGCTAGTGCTGATCTTGGTACCTGCAGAAGGCACCCGGGAGAGGCCAGAAACCCCTTCCGGGGCCGTCCCGCACGGGCGCGCGGAGGAGGGCGCGGGCTAGACTACGCGCTCGGGTCCTGCGGGGCGCTCTCCGTGCGGAGTTTGGGGAGGGCCGAGGGGGAGCGCGCAGGGAGGAGGGAGCGGAGAGGGGAGGGAGGAAAGGAGGGAGGCGGGCAGAGCGCAGTGCAGCGGTGGCAGAGGCGGCGGCGGAGGGAGGGAGGCAGGCGGACGGCGGCGGGGCCGCGGGGCGAGGTGAGCGCGGGGCAGCAGCGACCCAGGAGCCGCAGCCGCAGCGGGGCCGGGCCGGGCCGGGCGCGCACCAGTGGCGGCGGCAGCGGCAGCGGCAGCATCTCGCTCGTGGATCCGGCGCAGGTGAGACGGGCTCCGGGCCCGGGGCTGTGGGCCTCCTCCCCTCTCCCTCGGTCTCTATCTACCTCCCTGCCGGCTTCCCTTCCATAAGTGCCCGGACCTGGGGATCCCAGCCGGGCCAGAGCCCGAGCCCAGCGGAGCGCGTCCTGGGTCCCCTCGCCCCGCACAGGCTGGCGCCCTGTCAGCGGTGACCTTGAGCGGGCACCAGGCGGCGGGCGGGGCGGGCAGAGGTGGGCGCCTGCGGACCCGGCGCCTGCGAACGCAGGGAGGGGGTGCGTAGCGCGCCTGCGGCGCGCAAACTTTCCAGGCTCGGACCAGCCCCGGAGCTGGGGGGCGTCCAAGGCGCTAGAACCCCCCAATTTTCCTCTTTCCAGTTGGCTCTGACTTCTACCCCCAGTATCGAGACCTCCCCTTCCCCTTTATCCAGGCCCCGATTCCTGCAGGCCAGGGACATGATCAGAGCTGCGCACGGTGACCCTGGGCTGGGGGCGTCACCTCTCCCCAAAGGTAGTTTCCAAGCTTGTAAGAGCCCAGGCGCTCCGGAGGCCCTTCTGCCAGGTGCTCCCCGCATCTCCGGCCTTGCCTTTTCCTGGAGCCCTTCACCCCGCACACAGCCTTTCTCCAAGCACTATGGGGGAGGGGGGTCCTACCTGGGACACAAGAGCTTAGAATCCTCATACGCAATTGGGCCGTCACATCCACAGCTTGATTTTTCAGCCCAGCAGCAAAGGCTCCTTCAGAAAGTGAGCTCAGCCAGTTGCCACCCCCACCCCCCACCACCAAACCCCTATGGTGGATCAGTATGTTCCTGGACACCTGGACTCACCCAGGGCCTGGTCACCCTGAAACCCTGTGGTCTCAGGAGGAAGGGATGTCCTGACCTCCTAGAACATTATTCTTGGGAAGGAGAAGCCAGGCCCAGAGAGGGTGAGCCAGCTTCAAGGTCACACAGCCAGCCCCAGAGGAGCAAGAATAGACTTTCTTATAACGGATTGGGGAGGGATAGAGAGGACTCCTGTTTGGTTCCTATACCAGGGGTCCTTGGCTCTGGGACACTGTCTCCTATTAGCTGTGTGACCTCTGGAAAGTCATTTCCCCTCTCTGACTCACTTTCTCCATGTGTAGAATGGGGGTAGCTACCTCATAGGGCTGTTCTGATGGCTGAGTTAATATTCTTTAAGCTCTTACCATCATGCCTAGTGCATGGTCAGTGTCCCAAAATGTTAGGCCACAACGTGTGAAATTTCCTTCCTGAGCCTGGAAGGGGAAAATATCTTCCCATCCCTTTCCTTCTGCATCTGGCACCTAGATTTCGGTGGGTTCACCTCTGCTGCTCTGTGGACTGTGTGTGTGTGTGTGGGGGGGCGGGCTGTGCTTACTGGAACCCTCAGCACCTGTGCTCTGCATGGAGCGTTGGGTGAAGGCACTCAAGAGCCTGCCGGACCCACCTGTCAGGCTAACCGAGGCTGGGCTTCCTGCTGCTTCCTGGGGAAACCAATCCTAATTTCTGTTCTGAAGATGGTTCTGCTGTGGCTCCCGGAAGAGGCGCTCTCTCCACACAGTCCCCTGGGAGGAGTATCATCTCGCCCTCTCCATCTGACCCACTCGCCTCCCTACCTCTGTGAGATGGGATTCCTTCCCCATAGGCACTATTGGCAACAGAGGAATCAGGTGTGGGTGTGTGTGTGGGGGGGAGGATTCATTCATTCAATCACTCACTCACCAAGCCTTGATTCATAAGTCAGGCTTACACAGAAAGATAAACCATATCTGGCAGTTATGAAGCTTCTGCCAGGTGCCGGGCATTTGCTAGGCACTGGAGACACATTCATTCACTTGACAAATTTATATTAAGTGCTAAATATGTGCTAAGCACTGTTTGATGTGCTGGGGACACCAGTGAATAAAACAGACCTCCTCCCAACTGCGTGACCATATAACTTGTCATCCAAACTGAGACACTTCTGGGAATAAGGGCATTATTAATAATAATACCAGCACCACAGGCTTAGGCCAGGACCGTTCAGCTAACCTGGGATGCATGGTCAGTTCAAGGGGAACTGTTCATATGTTTTGAGCTTGCTTTTTGCCAGGCTCTGTGCTAAGCATTTTCAAGTTATCATCTGATTGAATCCTCAGTGCGGTGAAGCTGGTTTCCCATCCGCTTGCAGCTGGCTACTGGTGGAGCTGGGGGTACTTTTGCTACTTATGTGTTGGGCTGCACTGCCTCACCAGAGATGGGTGAGACCCAGGGCCCAAGGGTGCTCTTTCTCTCAGTGAGGCACACAGACTGCTGTTAGGAGCACAAATGGTGTAGCAGATGTGCAGGGAGGGGGCGGGGGGTAGGAGAGGGGGAATGGAGGCATAGATTCTGCCTGGAAAAATCAGAGACAGCTTCCCCAAGGAGGGGACCATTGCGCTGGATCTTGAGACAAGAGTTAGGATTTTGACAGACTGTGCAGGTTGAAGGGAGGTCATTCCAGGCCCAGGTTACTAACACTTGGAGGTGTGGGATATGCGGACTCTTTGGGAATAACACCCCAAAATAGGTAGATCTGCATCCAGTTGTGACAGGACATGAGTTAGGTGTGAAGCAGTAGGAGCCAGCAAAGATTAAGTCCAAGAGTGGTGTGCTATGGCACTCTGAGCTCTGCATTTCGGAAGGATGCTCTGAAGGTGGGACTATTCTGTAAGCCTGAAGCACAGAGAGAATTGGTTGTACTGGATTTCACGTTGACAAGAGTTTCCATAGCCCAATCTATACTATGGATTACCTGCAAGGTCAGGGAAATTATTTTGTTGTATAGAATCACTGCAGAAGAATTTTTCCAGCATCTGTAGCAGCAAAAAGGTTTCACCAGGGAGAGTGATTGCCGGCAAGAGAAATATTAACCTACTTAAGTGACAGGGGTTTTAGTAGCATAACTTGCAAATAAGGAAAATGCTTGTTATAAGTTAAATCTTTTCTCTTTGTTAAATCACATCCCCAAAACTCTAACTTCCTCCCCTTTTCTCTTCTCCGTGTCACCTCTGTCACTATGTAAATCTGAGTGTAATAAAACTGTGTTTCATGAGGAACGTCATATTTCCCAGACTTTTCATTAATTCAGACTGGCCTCCTTTCCTCCCTCCTTAATGAAGTGGAATTATTAAAGCTTTATGGTATCTAAAAATTTGAATCCATTAATAGAGAAACCAAAAAAGGGGGTCAACTCTTGGGGCCCTGGGATTGGAAAATCAGGCTAGAACGATCTGAGAAGCAGACGAGAACTTTATGGAAGGTGGGGAAGGAGGAAGGGGTGTGCCACCTGTGCAGCCACACAGGGCTGTGCTAAGGAGGGCCCCACACTTGATTTAATGCTCTGTGGTTACCATATTGAAATGCTTAATTCGTTCTGGAAAGGGCGCCCCACATTTCGTTTTGCTCTGGGTCCCACAAATTATGTAGCCAACCCGGGGAGGGAGAGAAAGATGGAAGTAGGAAAAGGGAAAAGATACTGGTTGGGATGGAGGGGGAGAAAAGAAAGTAACATTTTAAAGCCTTGCCATATGCCAGATGTTTTGTGAGATTATTTTCTATGTACTTTAATCTTCATGACAACACTACGAGGTAGGTAATATTGTCCCTGTTTTAAAATGTAGGTTTTATTATGATTCAGGTAAGGTGATTCCAGCTGGTCAGGAGACAACTGCCATTGAGAAGACAGTTTCTTACAGTTCCCAGGAGGAAGGGGGACACCACACAATGGGGGGGGGGCACTCGAGGAAGCACCAGGGTGGGTCAAGAGACGGGGAGCAGGGAAAATGTGAGCGAGAGCATTTACTGTGGTTTCTGCAGGAAGGAGTTGGAGAGATGGGTACGCAGGGGTTGGCTGGTCTGAATAATTTCAGTGGCTCTGTGACATAAGGGCTGTCCCTAGTTGACTGGTACCTGGCCCTGGGGTGATTATGGCAGGGGGGTAGTGACCCAGAGTGCAGGAACTCCATAAAGGAAGTGAGGAAGAGTATGGGAGGTTGCTCATGCTTTCTCTGCCCCTTCCTACCTGTCCTCACTTCAGCAGGTCATAGAACTTTAGAGCTAAGATACCCCTTGAGGAGTATCTGGTCCAATTCCCTGATTTCACTGAAGAAGTGCAAAGATAGGCCCAGAGAGGGAAAACTACTTCTCCAAGATCATACAGCATTTTAAGGGGACTGACTAGAACTAGAACTTGTCTCCTGCTATTTATACCATTACTTGATTCTTATTTACTTTTTTTATAGAACAGAGTTATAACTATGCAAGATCCACCAGACTGTGAACATGTTAGCGTCCAAATTCCTGTCTCATTTAACATCATATCCCCAGTGTGTCTGGAATATAGTAGATGCTCAATACACAATGATATCAGTTTCCTAGGGCTGCCATAGCAAATTACCACAAACTGAGATGCTGAAAGCAACAGGAATTTATTCTCTCACAGTGATGGAAGTTAGTAGTTCAAAATCAAGGTGTCATCAGGGCTACACTCCCTCTGAAACCTGTAGGGAAGAATCTTTTTTTACGTCTTCCTAGCTTCTGATGGTTGCCAGCAATCTTTGCTGTTCCTTAGCTTGTAGCTACATCACTCCCATTTCTGCCTTTGTCTTCACATGGCTAGCTTCCCTCTGTGTGTGACTCTTTCCAAATCTCTCTGTCCTTGTAAGGACACCAGTCATTTCAGAAGAGGGCCCACCCTAATCAAGTATGGCGTCATCTTGATGACATCTGCAAAGACCCGGTTTCTAAATAAAGTCACATTCACAGGTACTGGGGGTTAGGACCACGTATCTTTTGGGAGGACACAATTCAATGCACAACAACCATGAACCAAAGAGTGAGTGAATGTTTATGATTTCAGACATGAATGAGCTCCCCTTTCCCCTAAAGTCAGCACCAGTTCTGAAGAATCAGAAGTCTATAGAGGATAAAACAACAGCAACAACTGTTCGTCCACAGGTATAGAGAAAACAGTCCGAGTGGATACAACAGGCCCCCCCACCCCCCCCATTAGCCAGCCTGCTTGGCTTACAGGCCTCACACCGTTGCTTCTTAATTGTGTCCACATGATCTTGGGTAGGTGGCTTCAGCTCTCTCTGACTGTTTCCCCATATGTATATAAAACAAGATGCTTACAGGGCCTGCATCCTGGGAACTTCTGTGAGGAATGACAGAAATTAAGACAAGTAGAGTTCTTAGCACAGTGCCTGGCACACTGTAGGCACTTTCTAGAGGTCAACTATTATCACTACCATCATCATCATCGTGTAACTTACTGAACACTTTTCACATATCTTTCTACCTTTCAGTCTTCACAGCAAGCCTATGATGTGGCTCAATAAATATCAGCTTCCAGCCCACTGGTGTGAAGATGTTGCTATTGGATAGTTTCTGGTTTCATGTTGTGATGGGTGAAGGTGTCAAGAGGATCCAATATGTAGGTGGGATATAAGAGGCACCGTGCGTGATAAACCAGCATTGGAGATAGATATCATGTTGAACAGAATCTCCCAAATGTTGCCATCAAGGGTAGATAAGAACATGAGGCCAGGGAAGATCTCTCTCAGTGAAACAGTGCAAAGGACAACCAGCTGAATTCCAAAATAACTGAATGTTTTTATCAGCACTGATTCACTATTGACTGTCCAGTAATATAATGATGGTTGAGGGTGCCTAGAATAAAATTTGTGACTTTGGGCAAGTGACTTAACTCTCTGTGCCTCCATTCCCTCAGCAATAAAGAATGAAAATCAAGGGCCGGCCGAGTGGCGCGGTGGTTAAGCGCTGTCTTGGGAAGCTAGCGGCCCCGGTTCGGGTCCCACATATGAGGGCCAGTGACACTGTCCTCAAAAAAAAAAAAAAAAAAAAAAAAAAAGAATGAAAATAAAAAGTAGTGCATAGGGTTGTTTTAAGAATTAAGATTTGTGAAGTGTTTAGCAAAGAGCCTGGATCATAAATATCATCTCCCTCCCTTGCCCTCTTCTTCATCCTCCCTCTCATCCTCTTCTCCCTCTTCTTTTCAGTGTAGTGATTTGGTTAGTTATTAGTGATATAGAAATATTTCCAGTTCCTTACCCTGTAGGCACATGATAAATTGAACTTTATCACCTCTTTTGACATTAGTTGTAGCTGTGTGTCTTGTTTTGGGCAGTGAACTTTGAGAAGTAGTGTCATTTCTGTGTGGGAGCTCTAATAACAGCATGCTGTTTACCACTTTCTCCTTTTCCTCCCATGGCAATTGAGGCAGCATGGAGATGGAGCATCCCTCAGCCTGATTTCTCAGTGAGAATTATGCCGAACAGAGCCCTTAGCTAATCCATGATGGACATGTAGCATCAGTGAGAAGTAAGCTTTTGCTTTAAGCCACTGGCACTTTGGGCTTATTTGTTACTGTAACATAACTTGGCCTGTCCTGACTGATACAGGTAGGGAGTGAGTTGAAATCATCACAACTTGTTTAGAAATATTCATGAGTCTTTTAATTCCTTCAAGTATTATGCCATAAATTTTAGTGTTTGAAGGTATTATAAACACAAAATAGGTGAGAACCACTATCCTATGAGGTGAAGGCCAGTCTCCCTAGCATTGCATATATGGACCTTTCCAACCTGACGTGGCCTCATCTACTTTGGCCCCCACATGTGCTCTGTGCTCTGCCTGACAAATTCCACAGCATCTTTGAAGTGGGCCACGTGGTTGTACATCTCCAGGCCTTTGCTCATGCTCTGTCTAGAATGGGGCCTCCTGTCACATGATGGGTGGCTGAGGTGGAGGGGAACAAGTGTATGAGGGGATTGGGGAGCATTAGGCTTGTTCTATGAGGCACAGAAAGCATAATTAGGAGTGAGTGAGGTGCCTGTTCAAGGTGAATTTTCTAGTCATTAGAGAGTGGCCTGACATAGTAGTGAGTTCATCACAATAGAAGGTTTCCAAGCAAAGGAGCCCTGAACATCCTTTCTGTCTTGCGTTTGGGGGTGGGTAGGAGGTTGTGAGGAAGTTTCACACAGATGTCACATATGACCAGTCTTCCTTTCCAAGACAGAGGAAGTGTGGGCTTCGGTATCATAGAGGGGGTTCAAGGTTAGCAGGACAAGGACAAACTCTCCAGTTCTGTCACACATGACTTTAGGTGAGATTTCCCAAAAAGAGTGGATAGCTGCAATTCAATCTATTTTTCCCTTTTCAAAATAAAAGTAACTTTTACCCCCTGATTATAGGCACATTACATAATGATTATAGAAAATTCAAATGACATTGAAAAGTATAAAGAAGAAAGCAAAACTCAAATAAAATGACAGAAAATAGCTAACCTCCATTAACATTTTATCAAATGCCCTTCCAGAGATTTCTCTATGATTGACAGGCAAATAGATAGATAGTAGGGGTTTTTTTTGTACCTTTCTCTTCACTCAGTAATAGAGTATGGACATCTTAAATATCAATAAATATATCTCAATTCATCTTTTATAAGAGACTCTGCCATAATTGATTTAATGGATCCCTTCCTGATGGCCACTTAGGTTGTGTCCAGAATTTTGCTATTATAGCTAGCACTGTGATGAACATTTTTGTATGTGGACCCCTGGGCATGTGTCCAGGCATCTCCTGAGGATGAATTCCTAGAAGTGGTGTCGCTGAATCAGGCAAAACTGTCTGAGAAGAAAGAAGAAAAGAGAGCTGTGGTATGATTGAGTAGAGAAATCATTTCTGGCTTAAGGGCAACCTGCAAAGGATCTGAAGGGAGAGAAAGATGAAAGGGAGGTTGAAACTGGACTGGAAGTTTGGACCGAGAGGAAGAGAGCAGGGGAGGATGTGCAGGGAGTATGTGTTAGAGGCCCCCAACCCCCGGTTTTCAATGCACTATCCCCCAAGCAATGCACTATCCCCAAGGCAAAATGCAGGTGACATTTATGATTTATGTAAAGCCAGGCAACATATTTTTGTGTGCACACTCACATTCGAGCCTCACCAGCACCTTGTGAGGAAGGTCTCTGTCCCCATTTTACAGAGGAGCAAAGTGAGGCCTCGAGAGGGTGTGGTGAAAGGAGTTGTCTCCATTTACAGCATGTTGGCTTCTTCACAGTTTCAGACCTTTCTTTTGCACACACCCTGGAGCAGCTCAGGCCTCCAGGCTTTGCCAATGCCATCTCGTCTGACAGGCCCACACTTCCTCTGTCTTGGAAAGGAAGACTGGTCATATGTGACTTCTGTGTGAAACTTCCTCACAACCTCCTACCCACCCCCAAACGCAAGACAGAAAGGATGTTCAGGGCTCAGAAGGATGTTCCACAGGCCACCACCAGAGCATGAACTATTGTGTATCAACGGTTGAACCAGAGAGTCTGCTTTTGACTTCAGTGAATTGGATTTCCTGACTCAGCTGACAAACAATATGACCCTTTTTTATCTCACATAATCAAAACTTTGCAAGTGGGTAATTCAGCAGCTCATCCATGCCATTAAAACCCACAGTCTTTCTGTCCCCCTCTGCCATCATCAACCAGAAGTATTTTCTGTATACCAACCATCCCCTGCAGATGTCACCATGCCTGAGGGGCAAAAGGCAGAGGGGCATCTCTGTGTCTCTTAGATGAAGGAGGAATTCTTTCCCAGAAGCCCCTGCCAACTTCCCTTTGTGCCTCATTGGCTGGAGTTAGGTCACATGGCCATGTCTAAACCAATCGTAGCCAAGAGAATTGGACTAAGGGCTTAAAAGGACCAAGACTTAGCTCTGAGTCAGTTGGGGGCACAGTCAGGACCCTGCCAGCCAGTAAGGAGGAGGGAATGGCCCCACACAGTTCACCCACCTGTGTGCTCACTCTTCTGGCTCCCTCAGTAGGCTAGGAACTGTGAGAGGACGGGATGGGGGCTTATTCCTTTCCCTGTCCTTTGCAGCCTGGCACATGGTTTTGCACGTGGTACATAGAGAGGAAAATATTGGTAGAATGAGTGAAGGCATGAAGGAATGAAATTAATCATAAGTGTTCCTAGAGACTCTATCAGACCTGAGATTTTAGGATTCTCTGTGTACCAGGAATGCCAATGCTGTCAATTTGGGGGGTTGGCTTAGGTATTTGTAGAGTATAGGAATCTCTTTGCCCTCTTAGATGTTGTAATTTAGTTTGGGGGAAGACTCTAGAACCTAAAAACAATGTGGAATTGGGGCCTGGACTGACACAGAGTGGACCTGCCATGGGAAGTAAATGCCTGCATCGGTGCCTAGGGAAGCAGGATGAGGCCCATTAGGGACCAGATACCGTGAAGGGCAGAGGTGGGTGGTGGAGGAAAATACTTGTGTACTCAGAGAATAGATGTAAGTGTGATGGATTTGAGGCAGTGAAGACACTGAGTAGGCCTGAAGCAGACTCATTTTTGAGGGCTCAGAAAGGCTGTTCCACAGGCCGTCACCAGAGCTGGGCATCACACTTGTACGTACTTTGTCTCATCCTTCTTGTGTCTCTATGAAGAAGATCATTCTATACCCATTTTAGAGATGCGGTTTTCAAAACTCAGACAGTGAGGTTGCTTATCCAATATCACAGAGCCAGAAAGTGGCTTAGAAAGTAGATCTATTATGAAAAGCTGGCTCCCTTTTGCAAGGGAGCCTTGATGACCATAGAAGACCCACCCTAAGACCAGCAGGTGGTAGACTGGATGGGAAAACGGAGCCTGGAAACTAACAGGAGGGCCTAGGAAAGGCTAGGTACAGTGAAAATGCAGGAGAAAAATTCAGTGGAAGAGGTGTTTATACAAGGAGGGGCTTAAGGAGCCATGGTCTTTGGCATTGAACCTGACTTTAAATCCCTGATCTGCCAATTAATAGCTGTAACTTCGGACAGGACACTTACTTTTCTATATCTAGTTTCTCCATCTATAAAATGATGATGATAAGTATGTGCCCAATGCTTGGAATATAGTAAGAATCTAATAAATGGGGCTCTTATAACTATCAACATTGTTGTTGCTGTTGTTTTAAAACTTGGTGGGTAACCAGATCTACAGGTGACTCCCTTGATTGCGGGTCCTGGGTTCCAGTTCTGTCTTGGCCACCACTTTCACATTTGACCTTGACTTCCTATCTCCCAGCCTGTAAACTAAGGGGGTTGGGCCAGTTAATGTCTAGCATCAGTTTTTGTTCTAAACCCTGCACTTGGGTGAGGTGGAAGGGGGAGGCTGCAGCAACAAAAGGAATTAGGAGTGAGGGGGTGCCTTGTTCTGGGAAAGCAAAGCAGGGAAGGGCAGACGATGGAAGAAAAATCAAGGGGAGCTAGAGGAGGCCTCATAGCCAGCAATGACCAGGCAGGTGTGCAAACCCCAGGCAAGGCAATTTGGAGGTGGGCATAGAGGTGAACAGCTGAAATCAGATGAGGCAGAAGCATATTGAGAACAACTGTGTCTGACACCTGCCCTCGTTGTGGAAGAACCAGAGGGAGAGGAATCAATCACAGCTCTTCCTGATGCTTAATACCTGGGGGGCAGGGCTTTGAAGAGTGTGTGTTCAAAGTCTGAAATTGAATTTCTCCAAAGTTTGCAGGAGCACTGCAATTATGCCTGAGAACATGTCTATGAAATTCCCTTGAAATCTATTTTTGGGCACAAGGTTTTATAACCAGAGTCAGAAATTGAGTGGAAGTGTGTGGGAGGCTGACCCTGGACAGTTTCCATGTTTGAGAGAAGGGGAAAGAGTATTTTTAACTGCAAACACCATGTCTCATAGGGTGAGACTGGGGAGGAGGCAGTCTCACCACTTTGGGTTTCTCACCCACTGTCATGTTAAGACAGGAACTGTCTTCGACAGAAGTTGTTTTAAGTTCCTTACTCAGAGTGGGTGGCTGGGGATTGAGTGGGGAAACTTGTCTGGGACTTTTGCATATAGGAACAGAGATATCTGAAACTTAGTTTGCCGGATTCCTGCAAATCCATCTTGTGCAGTTGTGACCGTGCCCAGGGAGCTTTGTCTGGCTGGAGACTTTTTTCTTGTACTACTGTATCAGTTAGCTATTGCCACGTAACAAGAAGCCCCAAACTCAGTGTCGTAAAGCAATAAGTTTGTATTATTGCTGAAAAATCTGCAGGACAGCTGGATGGTTCTTCTGGTCCTGGCTAGGTTCCCTCACATGTCTGTGGTCTGCTGTTGTTCAGGCTGGCAGCTCTGCTGCTCCTGGTAGGCTCTCACATATTTGGAGGGTGGTTGGCTTCGGGTTGCCCTAAGAACATCTCCATTGGAATGGCTTGTCTCCACTACATGCAGTCTCCTCCTTCAGTGGCTCACCTGGGTTTGTTCACATGGCAGTGACAGGGCCACGAGGGACAGAGGGCAGAAGCATGCAAGGACTCTTGAGACGTAGGCTCAGAATTGGCATGGGTCACTTTTAGTGAATGCTATTGATCAAAGTAAATCAAGCAGTCACCCCAAATTCAAGGATGGGAAATATAATGGCACCTCTTGATGGCACAGTCCCAGTGGAAAGGGCTTGGATTCAGGCAGGCCTTTAACTGGGACCGTCAACGACTTCCGTCTGCACAGCTGCCAGCATTAAACACTAATGCTGCCTCCAGGGCTGCCACTGCCACTGTGGATGGCCACCCTCCTCAAAGTCCTCCGAAAGGCCACGACTCCCTTGCTGTGCAAAGAGTTTTCTGCAAGTCTTATCTGTGGAATCAGGAAATTGTATGCCCCCAAACAATTAAAGATCAATTTTCACTCAGAGACTGGCAGAAATTAAAAAATGTGATGCTCTCAAGTATTGGTGAGAACCTGGGGGCAATAGGTACCGTATACACCACTGGTGAGCGTTCCCATGCCATGGCCCATTTGAGGGGGGCAATTCTGCAGCACCTCTTAGAATTGAGAATACATATAAGGGTATAACACACTGTGCTGTGACAATCTCGTGGAATACTACTCAGGAATGAACTGTTGACATACACAACCACCTGGATGAACCTGGAGTGAAAAAGGCCAATCCCCACAGCTACCTTATTGCATGATTCCATTTAGGTAACATTAGTGAAATGACATAATTGCAGAGATGGAGAACAGGTTAGTACTTGTCAGGGGTTAGGGATGTGGAGAGGGGCATATGGACATTAAGTGGGGGGAGTGCTGCAGAAGGCCTTGTGGTGATGGTACAGTTGAGTATTTTGGTGGTAATGGTATGTACATGAAGGTACACATATGATAAAATTGCCTAGAGCTATGCATAAACTCGTGCATGCACACATGTGCCTTTACAACTGGTGTAAACTGAGCAAGCTCTATGGATTGTACCAATGTCCCTTTCTTACTTTTGATATTGTACTATATTTATGCATGATCCCGATTTGGGTGAGATTGTGGGAAAGGTGTGTGGGTCTTCCCTGTATATTTCCTTGAAGCTTCCTGTGAATCTATAATTATTTCCAAATAAAAAGTTAAAAATAAATACACAGGCTCTCTGGCCGGGTAAGTCCACATTATTGTAGGTGTCTGCCACAGTGACATGATCCCATACCCAAGCAGGCTTATGCTGAGGGTCACCAAACATTGTTTGATACTGAAGCATTGGAAACAACTCAAATGAATTCTTAAACTCCTACTATGTGCCAGGCACTATGCCAGGTTCTGAGGATATAGCCATGAACAAAACAGTCTAAGTCCCTGCCCATGTGGGGTTCACATTTTAGTGATTGTCTCACTAAAGGTGATTAAATAAACCACAGAGTAGCTAGCTGCACCAAGGAATTCCATAAAGCAGAAACAAAGAAATGAGGCAGATCCATGTCTCTGCGTGCTAATATGATTCTATCTCCAGAGCATATCACTGTGAGGAAAGAGCAAGAAGTAGAAGGCATTTAGTATGCCATTCATTTAAAAAAAGAACAAAGAACTTTAATAGATATATACAGAACATTCCATCTAAAAACAACAGAATACACATTCTTTTCCAGTGCAGATTGAACATTCTCCAGGATAGATCATGTGTTAGGCCACAAAACAAGTCTCAACAGGAGACTTGAATCATATTAAGCATCTTTTCTGACCACAATGGTATGAAACTAGAGATAATTACAAGAAGAAAAGGGGGGAAAAAGGACAAAAAAACAGTCAAATAAAGCAAGGGCCAACCTTGGCATGCATTTTGCTTGCCTTTAAGCCAGCCTATTTCACTAGAATGTAGGGCCCATGAGGGCAGGGAGTTGTGGCTGTTTTGTTCTTTGCAGTAGCCCCACCCCAGAGCAGGCCTGGCACATAGGAGGCACTCAAATATCTACTGAAGGAAAGAGATAATTGTACCCATTTTACAGGTTGGCCAATGGAAGCAGGAGGCCCTTATCCATGAAATATTAGTTTTATCACCCAAGGAAATTGTGAAGTGTTAATTGAATACCCATGACTTTGAGAATACCACATACATTTCTTTCAACTTTGTCATCATGAACACATTTCTTATCCCAACCCCAAGAAGCTGTGATTGTCAAATCTTAGGTCTTACTTGTCCACACTGCCTGTAGGCTGTGAAATGGTTTTATACTCATGATACAGTGTGTCAGGCCTGCCTTATCTCATTGAATCCTCCTATCAATCCTGTTTGGGGGAAAATAAATGTTCATACATTTTCTATCTGATCTCAGGCCCCAACCCCTCATGTAAGGTTTTTTGTTTTTTGTTTTTTGAGGGCAGTGTCACTGGCCCTCATATGTGGGACCCAAACTGGGGCCGCTGGCTTCCCAAGCCAGCGCTTAACCATCACACTACTCGGCCGGCCCTCATGTAAGTTTTTGTGCACACAGAAATACTCTAGATGGCTGGAAAGCAGGATTTGTTATAGGACACAGAAATTTCCTGAAACCTGTGCGAGTGCCTTGGGAGGCTGGGGTGCACTCTCTTTTCTCTCTACTCCCCACTCAGCCCATTAGAGAATCCACCAGTGTCCTGGGGCCTGTGGGGAAGGCTCCTCGCTCTCAGATGGAGGGGGCGGTTCTCCTACAACCCGCTGTGTCTCTTCAACTCTGTAACCCCTGTGTGTGACTTAGAACAGAACACAGAACAGACACTTGGGAACTTTGCTGAGTTGTTATGAGTTGAGATTTTTTTTTAAAACCGCAAGTGCTGAATTTTCAATCACATGTAACACTTGTACAGCACTTTGCTTTTAAGGTAAGAAAAAAAGAGTGTGTTCATGTATAAACCACATGAGAATTTGTGTAGCAGGATAACTTAACCATTAAGGACATGAAGACTCAAAGCAGTTCACTCACTCATTCATTCACTAAATATGTCTTGAGGGCCTCGTGTGAGCCCATGACTGGTACTGGATGTGTGGCTTTGACCCAATGCCATCCTCAGTACAAGGAACAGGTATGTAGGTTACTCAATGTCACCGGGAACCTGCATTGCTGGGGGTCCACAGCATACAAGTTGCTGCCAGGCCTTGCTGTCCCCATCAGAGGACCACAAACCATCCTTCCAAGTGCTGGCCAAGACACTGAAATATGAAGATGCTCTGGGGTCACCAAAGGAATCATTTCAGACCCAGGGATCCCCCAGAACATGGGCATCACGTAGCTGTGATCATGACCTCAACGTGTCCCTACATCCGTTTCCCTGCCAGGTCCTTGGGAGTCATTTGTCACTGTGCTGCAGAAAAAGGCTGCGAGGCCAGACGACTTGTCTGCAGCCAGTGTGTCTCGGCGCCCACAAAGCAGAAATTAATGAATGACGGTTGGGGAGAGAGGCAGGGAATAGGACAGCAGCTATTTTAGGCTCGCTCTGCCAAAGCAGATCCCAATGCCTGCATCTGTGTGTTAACTCTGTCCACCCTTTGAGCAGAAATTGAAATCACATTGGCCTGAATTTTGTTTGCTCACCAACTCCAAGCTCCTCAAGTTTGTATGTCTTGTAAAAATATGCAGATTTTGAATTAATAAAAAAATATAGAGCTATTGTGAAGATGAATTCTCATTCTCTGTCTTTCTGACTTCATATGATTCATCAAAACCTTCTCTGAGCAAGACTAAGGTCAGAATGATCTGACTTACCATTTTCACTTTTCTACATTCTGTCACTGGACCTCTCTGGGGTTTAGTTTTCTCAAATGTCAAGTGGAGATTGGAAGGATTATTGGAGGATTAAGGGAGATATTGTATGGGACAGTTCCCAGCACCTATGATATAACCCCTTCATTGATGTTAGACCCTTATCTGTAAAGAAAACCATTGCCTCCATTCTTCCCAGGAAGAGTGTGGTCTCAGAGTGTTGAGGTTTGGGTATGAGCTGCTGTGTGATCCTGGGGAGTCTGACATCGTTGGGTTCACCCTCTTGAGATATGGGAGGAAGGAAAGTCTCCATCCTTCTGCCGCAGGGTCCAGGTCTGGGATAGAGAAATGGGAACATAACGTTCGTTGATTATCAGGCTTTTGCTGAGCACCTGGCAACCGTGGTGACTTCCTGGGGTCTTCTGGTGCTGGCCTTTGGTGTTGGGCCCACATGTCCTGGAAATGGACCTGTGTTCAGTGTGGTTGTTTTCTGAAAAGCAGCAGTTCGTTTTCATGGATAAACCTGAGCACGTCCCCTTGTGGGGTTTGACTATGTCAAGCTCTGGGTAGAGGACCAAGAGAAATAAATGTGAATTGGGTGCTAACAGGACAGGCTGTCAGAGTGAAGTCCGAGGGGCTTACACAGGTGCTGTATTGGCAGTGGGTCCAGAGACCCACAGCTGGAGCAGCCAGGGGCCCAGGCCCTCTCCTGGCCAAGTGGGGCTGCTGGTCTGGTGCTCCCACAGCTGCTGAGGCATGTGGGGCCTGGAAACCAGTAAGGCGGGAGTGGCTTACCATGGTAGCCTGGGGGGTCACCTCATGGGACTCATGGCCTGGACTGCTTTACTTTATGGCATGATCCATTGTGCAGTTATTTATGAAGGTCACTCTATGAACAGTCCTGTGATGAAGAGACAGCTCTATCCCCATTTTATAGATGAGACCACAAGGCTCCAAGAAGCTAAGGAACCGTCCAGAAATCACACAGCCAACAAGTGGAATTCCGCCAGAATTCACCCTGCCACCCCCAAGGCCTGTGCTGTTTCCGTCTTGTTTTAAAATAAGTATTCCTGTTTTAACTTGAAAGAAGCTGGTTATGAAAAACTGGAGACCTTGAGTGAGCCTTCAGAAAGCGCTTTCCACGTGGGTAGACGATTCAGTAAAGACTCCGCAGATACTTGCTGAGCCCCAACCACATGTCAGGGACCGTCCTGGGCGTGTGGGGTTCACCAGTGACCAAAGAGGCACTCAATAAGCTATTGTGGATTGAATTTTAAAAACTTGATTCCAAAGCTCTTCTCAAAGGGGTTTGGGCATCTCTTTTTTTTTTTATAACTAGGTGAAAATTATCGAGCCCTGACCTTTCCCATAATTAAGTGAATGATTTTCCTCTATGAATCAATTTTGCTGTGATTCAGGTGGACTCTGGGACCCATGAAAGCCACTTCCCTGTCCCTGGGGATGGTTCTGAGAAAAGCTTTATGCATCTATCTCACACAGCTTAATAATCAAAAGGGAGAGTTTAAAGTCATTTCACAGCTTGAGTGAGTGACTAGAGCAAGTGACTTAAACTTCAGATGCCTCAGTTTCCTCATCTGTAAAACGGAGAGGGTGGTACCTTTTGTAAAGAGAGATTGAGATATACAGATATATAGCTATATGTGTTTATCTCTGTCTTCTTATCCATCCCTCCATCCGTCCATCCATTCATCCATCCATCCATCCATCCATCCATCCATCCATCCATCCATCCATTCATCCATCCATCCATCCATCCCTTAGTCTATACTGGCACATGTGAATGCTCTGTAATTGTCAGCTGCTAAGAGGATGATAGTCCAAGTTTCCACCGTAACAACAGCTGGCCTGTGGATTGGATGTTGAGCCTCCTGTTGATGTTAAATGGGCCTCATTCATGAATCAGGGCTGTACCCTCTTCTGTGTCACTCCCAGATGGTAAACAAAGTCATAGCTGGGACTCAGCTCCCTCCCAGTCTTTTTCTGCTTTGACCTTTCAAAATGAAGACTCATATTCTTTTGACATGGACATTATTGTTGCAGTTAGTCCCAGAGCCTAGTATCTGCTCTGCAGTGTAAGGACAGAATCCTCTGTATATGAGGACATAGCGGGACTAGACTGGTGTGTGTTGGCTCATATCCCTTCAATTTTGATCTCTGGGACTCGCCTCCTTTAGGAGGTTCCTCCTTCTCCCATGCGCCCTGCTCTCACTGAGCACCTACTCTGTCGAGCACCTGGGTCCTGCCCACGCAAAATCTGCTGCTGGTTGGAGGATGTGCAGCAAATACCTTAACAGCACAGCAGAGCGTGACAAATAAGGCAGGGCACTAATATCCACTGGGCTTCCTCTGTGTGCAAAGCACACAGTTATTAAGTGGTTTCCCAGCAACCACAGGAGGGCCAGTTCTGGTCCACAGCAGGGCTCTCTGGTCCAAGGGGTTGAGGGACTGTGGGGGAGCTTGCCATAAAGCTAAGAGAAAAGGAGGCCCTTTTGTCCTGAGATTACCAGCTTCCTACTCTTTCTGTGTTAAAATAGCCTTTTTTCCTATGATGCTGATGCCAGAAGGAAGTCTTTTTTTTTTTAATGTTTGCGTTTGGCAACGCTAGATTGATTTGCCTAATGTTTTCTGTTTGTTTGTTTGGTTTTGTTTTGCTTTTAAATTTTACTGGCCCTATACATCCCTAAGTCTGGGAAACACCAAGTTATTTTATTGTGGGAGGAGTTTATCTTAGTTCATATTACCAACAATTCTGTGAAATAGACATTATTGTTCCCATTGCATGGATGAGAAAATTGAGGTGCAAAGAGGTGGCTTTCCCTGAAATCATAATAGCAAAAGCAAGTCCCAAACCCAGCTCTGACTCACACCAAAGCCCTCACATGCCCCAAACCCCCACCGAGGGCTATTGCAAGAGAGGCTTAGGATGGTCAAAGTACACCGAAGGGGGAAGACTCTCACAATCCCTTCCCTCTGCATTTTTAAAGAGACCCCTGCTTTGTCCACTAGGCCACCGGGGCTGACCCCTCTGCCTTTTTAAACCGAGGGCACACTGGTGCCTTTCAGGGCTGCATCCCCTTCTCTCTTCACGGCAGGTCCATCCTCGGTCAAACCAGGGCTTCCTTCTTGCCCAGCTGATGTCCACAGGAGATGAACGGCCTGCATTCTGGTGAGCAAGCAATTGGCGGGTTTTGTAAAATGACTTTGCCGGTTGGGCTGTTTCTGCTGGCCGTAGGCAAAGGATCAATCATGACGACATGGAGGTCTGTGTGCCTTAACTTTGTCCCCCTCTGAGAGCGAATTTTCTTTCTCTGGAGGCTCTCTTGGAGGACTCAGTTCATTTGGCACAAAACAACAGAGATAATCTATAACTAAAATGGACTCAGACTAAGTTCTGAATAAAATGTTTCCCTTCTGATCTGGAACAGTAGGAATTTGAGGCAAAGGACAGATAGAAGAGTGTTGAGAAGTAAGACATGCGCGTTATTCTAGGTTTGTGCTCTCAAGAGTCAGCATGCGGCTGATGACAGGTGCCTTTGGGGCAGGTGCCACACCTTAGAATAGGGGTGTCCTTCCCACAGTCAGCCACTGGGACCCTTCCTGTGGCTGGAGGTCCTCAGAGACCTGCTGACATCTGGGAGCAGGAACCAGCCCTTGTCATTTCCTAGGACTTTGTGACTAAGAAGCAAGTTGACATATCTCGTCTTCTGGGTGTTCTTGATAACCCCTCGAGGTGGGCCAGTGGGCACCGGCCTCTCTCATGGCTGGAGAAACTGAGGCTGGGAGAAGTAAATAGCAAAAGCACCTAATACCTTCCTCACCGGGGTCATGGTGAGAATTTACTGAGCATATAATATGAATAATGATAATGAATATATATGTGTGTTATGTATGTATATATGTATATGTAAAAATCAGAACAAGTACCTGATACATAGGAAATAGGCAGTAAACATTGGCTATTGATCATTATTATTACTTCCCAGGCCACACAGCTAATAACTGGCAGATGTCTTGAGTCCCAATCACCCTTTTTATTTCCATTGTTTTATCACATAATTCTTTGTTGTTCCACCGAGACTGAAAAGTTTGATTAGAGCAAATTTCTTTGAGAGTTATTCCCAGAAGATTCTAAACTGAAGAAAATGGTGTTGGCCTGAAATGCCAGAAGAATGGCATCTTATATTTGATTCATCCTGGAGCAGAAGCATTAAAAGTATTCTTTAGCCCAGCAAATAATACAAGTAGACAATAATCAAGTACTTGGTATATACCACCCAACATGCTATACATTTCACACGGATTAGCTCACTTATTCCTCACAGCAATACTTTGCAGAAGGTATTTGTATAGTTCCCATTTTATATATAAGGAGGCTGGGGTGCAGAGGGGTTAATTGTCAACCCAAGGCCTCCAGAGAGAGGCAGAACTGAGTCCCCAAACCCATGCTCTTTATTTCCTAAGGCTTATGTGTATTAGGAGGACTTCCATGTCGAGGTAGCTTCTCTATCACCCCTCTGGGTCATGCGTAACATGTCAGCCACCGCCCTTTGGTCTCAGTACCCTGTGTGCTCTCAGAAGACAGGGTTCCAGCCCTCCAGTGTGCCTCTAACATCCCAGCCTCCACTTCGGGCCTCAGTCTCTCCATCGGTAAAATGAGTATGTTAGGTGGCATTAGGTACCACACACCACCCTTGCCCCGGTGTTCCAGAACTAGAAGCTTCCATGAATGGAGCTTAACTGCTTTTGTTCTTAATTTCTTCTCGAGGGCATTGAAACTTCTGTTTAGGAAATGTCCTCAGTTTACCTACCAGTGAAATAGGGTTGTTGTGAAGATTTATTGAGAGTGTAACAAGCACCCAGCACAATCCTGAAACATCAATGAGTGCTTAATAATGGCTTATTTTTTTTAAAGTGGTCCTATATTCTATTGAGACACGTGTCACAGACACTCGTGGGTGCCCCAAGATCTAGCCTCTGTCCTCCACAATCCTAAAATCAGTTTCAGGAAGCCACATAGAAAGTTTGACAGGCCTCTTGGTGCTTTTCTGTGGAGAATGGTACATGCCAGACTGCCTTAGAGACATTAACCGCTTGTTCTGATTTTCGTATATACATATATAAATACTACACACACATATATATTCATTATCATTATTCATATTATATAATCAATAAATTCTCACCACGACCTCTGTGAGGAAGGTGTTAGGTGTTTTTGTTATTTACTTCTTCCAGCCTCAGTTTTCCATCCCATGTGGCTCCAATGGGGGCAAAACCACAAGGTTCTAGATGATTGGGAATCAAAAAGGAAGGGGAGGAAGACAAGGGACACAGGAAGGAAGAGATGGAGTAAGCGTTTTCCAAGTTAGTCATGAGAGGAGGATGAGTGGCTCATTAAGTCACCCCACTTGCAGGGCTGGCCAAGTGGCACAGTGGTTAAGCGCTGGCTTGGGATGCCAGCGGCCCTGGTTCAGATCCCACATATGAGGGCCAGTGACACTGCCCTCTAAAAAAAAAAAAGTCACCCCACTTCCAGGTGGATCCATTTGATTGAAGGTTGTCCTTTGGCGTCTTAAGCTAAAAAGTCCACATGTAATATAGAAAGAAATTTCGTTTTAGAAATGGGAAGGCTTTGTATTGGGGCCAAAAGGACAAATCAGTGAAGAATGGAACCTAGTAATTCTGGTTGCCAAAGATTTGTCCATCTTAAAGGTCACACACAGGTCCCTGCTACTGTCACGCATGAGTGTGCTCATGTGTGTATTTGTGCATGCACACGCCCACCACTAGACCATAGGGAGCCTTTGTGCACACTCGGAAAAGGTGCCCTCTCTGGGAGGAAGCAGGCCCAGGGCACACTAGCTGGTAAGCAGACAGTGGGCTAGATGTGACCCCTACTCACCTTCTCAGCCAGGTGCATGTGGCCCTGCACAGAAGTGAGTGTGGCCACACACACACACACACACACACACACACACACACACACTCAGGTGGAAGAGACATTTAGCTGAAATCTCACAGTGAAGTGGAGGCACCTCAGCTGGTGACAACATGGGTCGCACGGTAGTACTTGCTCTCCAAGAGTCATTTCTACAAAACCCACAGCTTTGCTCTGCTTGCTCAGCTGCCTGCTTGAAGATAATCTGTTTTGTTCTGCGCCTCTTCCTGGCGCATCTTGTCCCAGCAAGCACATTTACTGGTTTCACTCCAGAGTACGGATTTTATTCTTTCAGCTGGGTACCTGCTTTTACTGGGAAACAAGTTTTGGGCCCTGCCATTTACAGAGTGCCTCATTTGATCCTTGCAGCAACCCCAAGGATTAGATGGTTGAGAATTAATGTACCCGTTTTACAGAAGAGGAAATGATTCTAAGACAGGAACTTCAGAGAAACAGAATGTCATGTGTGATCTGGATTTAGAGCCTGTCACGTGGTCTTGAGTGATTCAACAGCTCAATTTATCTTGTGGTAAATGCTCTCAAAAGTGTGAACTTTCACGGTCTCTCAGGCTTAGCTTCCCTTGTCCTGTCTCCTCTGACCTGCACCCTCATTCTGGCCAACTGTCTTCCATGATGTACTCACAATGGCAGAAACTCAGCCATTGTCTTGATTTTGTCATGGTCCCAAGTAAAATATAATAGCCATCCAGTTGACAATGGTTGTTACTGGAACTTCTTGCCAAACACTCAATTAGCCTTTGTTGCTAGTGTGATCCCTGCTGGGATTACTGCTGTGGGCAGTCATTGCTACAAACCTGCTGCTAAGAGCTGGACCTGGACCCAGACATGTTGAACATTTCTATTTAGAAATTGCCTTCAGAGCTTGGGTCCCATTGCCCCAAATATCCTAAAGTGATAAATCTTCACTCTAATGTTCATTTAGGCAGATAGCATATCAGTGCCAGGCTCAGAGTGAGTGCTAACTAGATCATTGATGAATGAGGCAATTAATTGATGAATCCTTTGAGGGTGGTATTTAATAGAAGTCTTTCTGTTGCCAGGGGCCAAATCACAACACAAATTAGGTTAAGAAAAAAAAAAAGTATATTGGCTTACACAACTGCAAAGTACAGGGGTGAAGGCATCAGGCACAGCTGAATCCAGAGGCTCAAATCATATTACAAGGGCTTGGTTTTTTTCTCCTCTCAGCTCCCCTTCCAGTGTTGGCTTCATTCTCAGGGGTTCTTTCCTCATGGTAGATCAGATGACTACCAGTAGTTCTGGCCTGACCTGGTTCTTACAGCCAGTTCACAAACTTAGACAAAAACAATCTTTTCCTTTCCCTGTCCATAAAGCGAATCTCATGGATGGACTGGGATTGGCCCAACCTAGGTCATGTGCCTTCCCCTTAGACCAATCACTGTGGGCAGAGGGATGGGCTATGGTGATTGGCCAGGGGAAGCACAGTGATTGACAACTTTACCCAAGCCCTTTGGGATGTGAGAGAGACCATTCTCTAATGGAGATTGGGGCTCTCCAGGTAGTAAATGCCTACTGCAAGGGCAGATGAAGTTTCTGAAAAAGGCAAAATGTCAGTAGGACATTCTAATAAAAAGTATAAGTCTAGTGATAAGGCTTTGGGTCAAAATGAGAAATAAAGAAACATTTTTTTTGGATGATTCACCACCAGCCATGGAAGAGGTTTTGGTGGTGATGTTCTCAGTGGTAGCAGCCAGAAAGAACAAGTCTGATGCTTCTCCTGGAGACTGCTTTGATAGGCAGAGGATCTTGAAGTTGGAGTTCATATCAATTAATCACCAGTTCCCCCCACCCTTATTCCACATGAAGGAAAGCCAGCAAAACTCGGCCTTAACCAACTGATGCTTATTGCTGTCTTCCCAGCCCATGAGGAAGTTGTCCACTGTCGTAATTTAGTAATGTTATCGTTCCCTCCATTCCCCACCTGTGTCTCTTTCTCTGATTCCACCTAGGGACTACAGAGCATGTTGAAGAGCACAGGCCCTGCAGCCACCTGAACCTGGGTTCTAATCCCAAGACTACCCCTTAGTGGTTAACCTCTTTGAGTCTCAGTTTTCTCATCTGTAAAATGGATCTAATAATAGTACCTATTTGGCAGGGGCCTTGTGAAGCTCAGTGAGATCACGGAGGTGTAGTGCACACAGTAAAGACTCACTGGGCATATGTATGTGTATGGTCATTATTAGTAACCACATTCATTTTGTGCCTCCATCTTTTAGCTTATTAGATTCCATAGAGAGGGCTAATGTATGCACAGCACTTAATGGTCTAAGTCCGAGAAGAACTGTGCACACAACAGGAACAGGAAGGTCTCCCATGCTAACCCTCATTCCAGGTACAAAGCTGCTTCCTGCCAGGTGCCCTGTGGTTGTCCAGTCAGAAACCAGTGGAATCATGAGCTGGCCTCCCATCCTCAGTCCTTCATTAATCAGGCTCAGATTAGGTATGCAGGATTCTGGAATTCCTTGTGCTTCTCTTGGGTTTATTCACCTAAAATCCCACCTGGCCCTGCTCTTCCCTAGTTGGAAGTCCTTATACTCAGAATAAGTATAAGGGAAGTTCCCTTATACTGGGAACCCTAGCCTGGGTCTGTCCTCTTCATGGACCTTCATGTAGCTGCTCTGTCCCCCCAGAAAGCTCCCAGATTTAGAATATTAAATTAATTTCATTTCATTTAAAAGATAGGCTATGCTTACTAAGCATTTCCCATGTCACTTTATAAATACTTTACCTCTACTGACTTATTTCATCACTACAAGAGCCCTACAAGGTAGGTACTGTTGTTACCTTCTTTTTACAGGTGAAGAAACTATGACACAGAGGAGTTAAGTAACTTACCCAAGGTCACACAGCCAGATAATGGGAAATTGGGGTTTGAATCCAATTCTGTCAGCTCCAAAGCCCATGTTCTTGGCCAGCATCTGATTCTACACCTCCCTGATTTATGCTTCCTGTCTTAGGTCTTAATCTTGGAGCTCTCCCTACCTTCCGAGGTAACACATGCATTTAAATGGGACTCAATGCTCCAAACTTGCTGTCTGATGCAGGGCAAAGAGGATTTCAGACCTGGTGGTGGGAACAGATGGAAAGTCCCTAATGGCAGACCTTAGTAAAGCATGGATGGGAGCCCCAGACTCCTAGGATCCCTTTCCAGCAGGCTCTGATTATTAGGGAATCAGTGTGGCTTGCCGAAAGAAGGGACTCTGGATGTGGAGTCCTGGTGAACTCCTCCTCATCCCTCATGACCCAGCTCCAATACTTCCTCCTCAGGGAAACCTCCCCTAACTGCGTCAAACATCAGTGATCCCCCTACAGTGTACTTCATCTAAAAAGTACTTGCATACATTCTGTGCACTAAACTGGAAACTCTCAAAGGCAGGGACCGCAGTAGCAGAGTAGTTACTTTTCAGGTTTTGAAGCTAGACTATGTGTTTGAAACCTGGTTCCTCCATTTACTAGCATTGTGACTTTGGGCAAATTCCTTAACCTTTGGCAGCCTTAATTTCCCCCTCTGTGCAATGAGCCTAAAAATAGTACCTGCTTCTCAGAATGTGGTTGTAAAAATTCAATTACTTGAATTAATATATCTGAATATGGTAGGTACCTAATCATTCTTGCCAGGTAGCAGGTGCTTTATAAATGTCACCAGTTGTTATTGAGGCTGTTTTCGTATTTGCATCCTGAGGCCCATACACAGTACCTTGGCCCAGTAGATGCCCCGTGAATGTTTGTGTGAACAGGAGAGAGAGGGTGGGAAGAAGGAAGTTGGACCCTTCACCCTTCTGCACGTGAGTCCTCCCAGTCTGTGAAAGGGAGATATGCACCTGCCCCCCAGCTTGTCGTGAGGATTAGTGGGGGTGCACGGGACGTGACAGCACCTTGGAAACGGGGAGGTGCCCTGTACACATTGGAGAGGTTGTGATCATGTTGGCTCTAGAGATAAATGACGTGGGGCTGGGCCTCTGGGAGCCCAGCATAGGACCCCGCCTGGGACTGTGTTCACTAAGGAGAAACTGGAGTCTGCTGACTGGGATATCCCCCTGCAGGGGGTCCACTCGCTGCTCTCGCTCCAGGAAACTTGTACATTCCAAGGAGCTCTGTTGAGGAAGAATATGGGGAAATCAATGAGAGAGGATTAACATACTCACCATTGTTCTTGCATTTGAGGGGCTCAGAGTGAGACCTAAAAGGACTGTCACACTGGTCATAGCCTCTGACTGGCAGGTTGAGGGTAGAATGCAGTCCTCACTTTCTGGATGAGAACACTAAGGCACCGAGAGGTGGACAGTCTGTCCAAAGCCACCTGCTAGCGAAGGCCAGAGCCGAGGCTCATGGCCATGCATCCCAGCAAAGTCTGACCCAAGCCCTGCAACAAATGAGGGTAACTTTAGGCTCAATAGCAGGGGAAATGCCACAGGACAGAGAGTCGCACTGGCCTGTGATAATCCCCAGAACCCGACCCGCCACTCATATGGGACTCCAGACTCCTCAGAGACCACAGACTCCTGCCGCGGGAGGAAATGGACCTATCGATGCAGTGCCCCATTTCACAGATGGCCAAGTGGAAGCCGCAAGAGGGACAGCGACCTCCCCCAGGGCCTCAGAGCAAGTGGGTAGCTGATAATGGGATGTCTGGTTCTAGGAGGTCTTCAAGGTTTTCTTTTAAAGATACATTTCAGAATCGAACAGAGGATAATGTAACCAACACAATTTATTCACTCGACTAGTGTTTATTGCACACCTAAAATGTGTCAGGCACTTCTCCAGGTGCTGGGGCTCCCATGATGAACAAACTAAAGGTCCCTCATAGAGCTGACACATGACTAACGTTATTGAGTCATGTACTCACCACCAGCCTAAGAAATAAAACGTTATTGATATAATTGAACCCTCCTGCTCACTTATTCCACACATACCCTGCCACCCTGGAAGCACCACAATCCTGATTTTGAGGTTTACCATCCCCAGGTATCTTTTTATACTTCCAGTACATACGCATGTTCTTAAACTTCACGTGATTGACATGCCAGTGTACATATTTTTCTGCAACTCATGATTGTTTGAGGAGGTAATCCCATCAATACATGAGGCTCTAGTTCATTCTTACTACTGTATAATATTCCACTGTATGGCGATCTGACGATTTATTTGTTCTCCTGATATTTCACAATGACAGAGCTACAGTGGATATTCCTGTACACGTCTCAGATGGGCAAGAGTTTCCCTCCCCTTCAAATTTCAGCTTCAGCCTTGTCTTCTCTTGATTATTCCCCAAATTGGACCAGAGATGGAAGCCAACAAGGATATCTGCTCCCTTTCTTTATTTAACTAAATTGTTGGTTACCAGGCATCCACCATGCAAGGCCTAGGTTCGCTGTGACAAGGGGTGGTGACATGCTGATGGTGGCCTTCTCCAGGGAGGGTACCCTGCCAGCTCCTTCAAGCCTATTCAGGGGTCCCAGGCTGAGGGGCAGGGTTTAATGGAAGAGCAGTGCTAAAGAGACCTCCCTAGAGATGCCCTAGGTCCCTGGCATTTAACAAAATGAAAGGAGGTCAAATAGCTGTGCATAGACTGCGCATGCGCATGAGAGAGAGAGAACTGGCATGTGCATTATCTGATAGACATTCCTGTGATATAGTGTATCAGTTTTCTTCATAACAAATTATCACAGACTTAATGGCTTAAAACAACACACATTTATCTCATAGTCTCCATGGGGTAGGAATCCAGACAAGGCTTAGACGGGTCCTCTGCTCAGGGGCTCACCAAGCTGCAACCCAGGCTGGGCTGGGGGCCTCCTCTGTGGCTCAGGGCCCTCTATGAACCTCATGTGGTTGTTGACAGAACTCATTTCCTTACAAGTGTAGAACTCATTGGTCTCCAAGGCCAGCAGGCCAGAGATTCCAGACCTTCCTTTAAAGGGTCACCTGATTTGATCAGACCCACCCAGCATAATCTCCATTTTGTTTAAGTCAGCTGATGAGGGATCTTATTTACACCTGCAAAATCCCTTCACCTTTGCTATATAACCTAACATGACCACATGACCCATCATATCTACAGACTGTGCCCACACTCAAGGGGAGGGAATTATTGAGGGTGTGTACACCAGGGGGTGTACTTAGAATTCTGCTTACCCCAGGTTGGTGCTATTGTTTCACTGTTTTAACTCAGTCAAGTGAATTGGTTAGCTCAGGTCACACATTAAGCAGGGTGATGGAGCCGGGATTCAAATCCTAGCCAACCTTGGGAGCACAAGCTCTCTCACCGCCTCCAGGAGCTCTCACTGCTGCTCTGAGAGGGGAGAAGAGACTCCTCTTCCCAGGCCCCCTCTAAGAGAAAGACCATCTCGTCAGTTAGACCTGGACTCCCAGAAGCCAGGGCCAGCCCCTTGGCCACTGAGGTAGCCCCAGCACCCAGTAGGTGCTCAGCAGACATTTGCTTGCTGTGGGAAGCTTGTACCTCCTTCCCTTGTCTTCCTCCAAGCTGGCCACTTCTGAGGACTGCTGAGCACATCTCACATTCTCCAGGGAACACAGGATTTATGCTACGGAATTGTATCTCACAGACAGTTTGGCGAGGACACGGTGCTCCAGTTAAATTAGGGGTGCCCATCCAGACTTTATTAAATATTTTTATCGTTTCTATTATTATTATAAAAGCAATGCATATTCATTTTAGCACAGAAAATACCACTGAGCGAAGTAATAAAAAAAAATTTTAAGCATTTGGAATCCTAGCCTGTTGCAAGACGACTGTTAGCTCTTTCTTTCAGCAGGTAGTGCAGCCTAGCGGTTAGGAGCCCAGATGCTGGGGTCACTAGGCCTAGTTTTAATTCTGCCTTCCCTATTACCAGCCGTGTGACCTCTGGATCAAGCTGTTTAACCTCTCTGTGCCTCAGTTCCCTCACCTGTAAAATGGGCACGTCACTAGTACCTGTCTCACAGAGCTGTGGGATGAGTACATGGCCTCATGCATGGACAGCACTTAGGACAGGGCCTGACACAGTGCGTTTTATGTTTAATATACTATCTTACAACCTTTCTTCACATCACATATCTTTGCTTGCCAATACATATTCACCCATGACATAATTTAAAATGGATGAATCACCTTCTACCTTTATTTTGGACCTAGATATATTTGCATTCTTTAACTATTATAAATAACACTGTAGGGAGCTGCCTTGCAGCTAGACCTTTGTATAATCCTTGCCTTTCTCCTGTAGAATGGCTTTCTCAAAGTAGGATCCTCGGGCCAAAGGCCGTTCAGTTCCTTGGAGAAGTCCCCATGGCTGTCCTATGGAGTGGCAGGGATACAGAGTCAAACTGGCCTCTGGAGACATTTTGTCGCCAGTCTGTGCACTGAAGTCTGTGCATGGATCAGGCCCCCAAGTCCCCACCCCGCAACACAGGGGGTCAGTGTTTAAACTGACTGCCTGAAAGTGAGTGAGGGGCTGCTCCCTGCTGGGGGGGCAACGTGTTCCTGTGGGTGTGATCCTCAGCAGCCATCTGCCACAGTCTTGCTCACGAAGGGTCTTGAGGCTAGAACACCGGGGGTGCCCAAGGGCTCCCCAGTGCTATGTGGCACTCCATCCCTGGCAGCAGAAGTGGCTGGGACCCTCAAGGGGGAAGCCCACTGAGGTCCAGGGGAAAAACAAGATCCAGACACCTGGGCCTGCTTTCCTCCTCTCTCTCTCCTTCCTTCCCTCCCTCCTTCCTTTCTTCCTTCTTCATTGCACTTAGATAGTTCCAGATCTGGTGCTAAGTGTTCAGTGGGCCATAAAAACAAAACACATGCAATCTATGCCCTCCTGGAATCAGTGGAAGAGATGGATAGAAGATAGATAATTTCACAAATACAGCATGGCCAATAGGGACCAAGGTTATGAAGGGGAAGTCGGAACTGCTATGGGAGGGAGTAACCAGAAACCGACATGCACCTGGTCATCAGGGAAGGACGCCCTCTCTGAGGCAGTGGCATATGCGCCAAGGCCTGAAAGATGAGTGCCTGCTCACAAGGAAAAGAGTAGGGAAAGGCATTCCAGTCAGAGAGCTCAGCACGTGCAAAGGCCCCGAAGCGGGAGCTGAAAGAAGGCCAGCTTGGCTGGCGTGCCTCTGGTGAAGTTATAGTGAATGGAGAGGGAAGCAGGGCATATCACCAGGCCCGTACAGCTCTTAACAACAAATCCAGAGGCTGTTGGGATCGGTGGCCCAGCTTGGGGTCAAGGCCAAGATCTGAGTCAGGTAAAGTAGGCCAGAACCAGCTCATCAGGCACTCTGGGCTGTGCAGGACCCCTGGCTGTATTTGCTGCCCACCTTATAAGCAAGGAGGTGCCCCGGTGAGTGGCAGACCAGGCTCATTTAGAGGACCAGGACAGCGCCAGACACTCTAATTTGTTTTTGTAACTGAAAACATATGAGGCCTGATTCACTCTTTATTCCTATGAAAATAGTACATTCTGCGAACCACAGACATAGGAAGTGACACACCTGAATCTTACAAAGACAAGGTTGAATGAAAGAAGGCAAACCCCAGGGGGAACCAGCTGACGGGTCCCATTCATGCGAAGGTCAAAAACAGGCAGAATTAATCTATGAGGACAGGACTCACAGGGGGACTGGGAGGGGCACGAGGGGGCTTCTGGGAGGCTGGGCATTTCTGGGTTTTCACCTGGAGGCTGGACAGGTAAGTGTGTTCAGCTTGTGGAAATGCAATGCCTGGTCGGTCACTTTTCTGTATATTTGTGAGATTTAATAAATATTTAGTACAATTAAATCCTATTGCCCTTAACATCACCTGTGTAGTATCCCCGTCTAGGACATTTAATATGAATCTAACTGAGAAACAGTCAAATGAATCCAAGTAAGGGACTTCCCCCAAATATCTGGAGAGCTGTTCTAAATTAAAGGAGACAGAAATGACATGACAATGAAACATAATACATGATCCTGGATGGAAACAGTAGTTGTAAAGCTATGGGACAAGTGGGGAAACTTGAACAGGACTGTGGATTGGATGATGTATTGTGTCGATGGTGAGCTTCCTGGGGTGGAAATGCGATGGTGCAGTTGTGGTCGCGGGGGAGGAAGTCTGGGTTCTTAGGAGATTCGTGCTCAAGGATTTGGCATTGAAAGGGACTGATGTCTCCATAAAGGGGAAAAGGAGGGAAGGAAAGAGGGGAACAGAGCACAAGTGAGGTTAAATGTTAACTGGTGGAGGGAAGTGAAGAGTAGGTGAGCACGCATTAAAATATTCTGGCAAATATTCTGGAGGATTGAACATTTTCAAACTAAAAATTTGAGAAATAAAGAAAAAAAATGCTATTTCCTATTTTTTTAAAAAAAGAAAAAAGTCTACCACTCATCAAGTTATAGCACTGTGTCCCTTGCCTGTTAGGCATTTAATATGCATTAGAGACAGTCTCGTAGTCCTTTAGGTCTTTATAAGTAATACAAACACAACCAACTAACTGAAATGGATACTTGTTGGTTCGTATATCTGAATAGTCCAGGGATATGTGGCTTCAGGTCAGGTTTGATCCAGGACCTAAAAGGTGTGACCCGTTTTTTTCTCTGTTTCTCTGCTCTGCTTCTTCTAGTTTGGCCTCATTTTCAGAGCATTAGCTGGCTGCTGGCACCAACCGGGGAGAGGGTAAAGTGCCCAGAGGGAGGAGAGAGAGGATGCTGCCCTCCACAATGGCTTCCACCCCTGGATGTAATCCGTGAGGCAGACGGTCTTACACCCTTGTGTGTATCAGATGCCCATGATGCAATCTGTCCAAGGAAAGGGAAGTTGAGATTTGAACCTGGGTCTCCGTGTCCCCAAAGCCTACGCTCCCCTCTTTTTTATACAAACACCTCTTATTAGAAAAAGTCAGGGAAAATGGCAGGGAAAAGAGCACCTGACCATCACCCTGACCCCATCACTTTTGTATGTTCTCTTGCAGTCTTTCTCCATCTCCAAAGGTTTCTTTCTTTCTATTTTGTTTAAGAAAAGCACATTGACATTAAATGTTGATATGAGAACCCCTGAAGCCCCCCAGCTCCCAGGACACCCTCCATTTGAAAGCCTCTAGAGTCAGGACTTCCTAGCTGAAAGGGTTAACCAGCCCTTTCCAACGCAGGGTTCCAGACTTGCCTTTACCATTTGGTAAACAAAGTCTATTCAGGCAGCTGGCACCTACTTGGGAAATAAAAGCAATGGCGGCAGAAACTGTTTGTTCACACTGCTTCCTGCAGGCAATCGCAGCATACCTTAACCCTTACAACACTCCCGAGAGTGCACACTCTGAGCCCTGTTTTTCAGAGGGGCAGGCTAAGGCTGGGTGGGGGTGGGGAATGACGGGCCCAGGCCACCATCCAGCATGTGGCAGAGGCAGGAGCCACGCCACGCCCTGCGACAGCTCTGTGACTCAGGGTCTTGAACTGCCACCAGGCCTTCTTTGAATAATCCTGGGAGCATGTGCCCCCCCCCCCATGGGTTATAAGAACTTGAATCAAAGGCCCCTCTGTTGTTGGAGAAACCCTTAGGCTTTGCTTCAGCCCAGGCACTTGCTGTCAAGGGGTAGGATCTGTGCTAATAAAAACAAGTGTCGTTTTACAGTGCTTTCCATAAATCTGTTAGTGACCTTTAATAAAAATTTATGACCTGATAATCCTGTTCCGCACACCCTGGTCAGATCGTTGCTCACTGGCCAATAATCTGCAAATCTTTAAAATTTAGTGACTGGGCCTGGGCCCGTGCCAGGGGTCTAGTTCCAAGTGATGGGAAAGGCATGAATAATGATGAATCCAAACTGCCCAGTGCCGAATGCAAAGCTGTTTTCTTGACACGGGCCACTGGCCCGGGAATCCTAGAAAGAGCAGGCACTAGAAGACACCTGGGCTTCCCAGAGAGCCCATTAAACCAGCGCTTAACCAAACTTGACCCCCTCCCAACCCAACCCCACCCCCAAAAATAAAGTGTGCCCCACACTACCTAGCTGTTGTGGACAAAATCCAAGGGCCTTCCCTGAACTCATGAGTGTGTCTACTTTGCTTACAGGGTTGAAACCAGAACGCCACTGGGAGGTTGGGAAAGCGGGGTCGACCTGGGGTTTCAGCATCTCCCTTTGTTCATGGTTCTCTCAGCAGATACCTGAGCTGATTTATCCAGTGGGGGCTTATAATCTCAAAGGATTGCCAAGAGGTGAAGGCCCAGAATGTTGGCTTGGCTGGTGCATTGCGTAAAATCATACTTCTGTTGCTCTGAGGCCCTATAACAGGCAAATACAGACACTCGCACAGACAGTGCAGTGTCACTCTGGAACCCCTTTCTCCATTCCTGTGGACTTGGGGGAATGATGATGCTCCATGGGGACCTCAGGGGGATGTGTTTCCTGCAGGTAAGGGGCTTCTCTGAGGCCACCCCATGAGCTAAGAGGGCGAGTGTGTTCCCCACCTCACCCTACCCTAGATGGCTGGCTAGGTGGCTTCCGAGCTTTACCATCAGTTTCCTCCTGTGGAGAAGGGGCATTTGTCAGTCACGTGGGTCGCCCGCCCCACAGGCTTCCTTTCTTTGTGGAGGAGCGAGCAGGGATTCTGGAATCAATCCCAGACTGTCCCAATAAAAGGGACTGCAGACGGCTAGGTGCTTGCTGCTCAAAGCAAAGCGTGCCCCCTCCAGCAGCAGCAGCAGCAGCAGTCACCTGGGAATAATCCATAAATGCAGAATCTCAGACAGGGCTTCCAGGGACTCCAGGATTCGGGGCTCCAACAGGAGCGGTACCAGACCTCCTGAGTGGGAACCTGCCCTTCAAGAGCCCCAGGTGATGCGCCTGGAAGTGGAAGTTTGAGATGCGTTGACCGAGCCCACACTTCCCCATTGCACAGTTTGGAAACTGAGGCACATAGAGGGCCCCAATCCACACAGCAAGTCAGTAGCTGAACTGAAGCCAGTTCTCAGGATTCTCAGCTTTCTGCTTCTCTCTCCTGCCCACAGTATCTCCTTTACCACAAGCCTGTGTTCCCACTGTGCTTTCTGCCGTGTTTGCGGCTCACTGGGAGACCGCAGGGACCCTGACCTCTTAGGATCTCTAGGGCAGCATACTTCAGACTGGCCCGCTGGTCACACCTGCTGCCCAGAGAGTAAATCTGTTCAGATGAGAAATGACCACATCTGAACCTAAAACATTCTGGGATCTCAGAGTCAAATGGACCTTACAGGTGACCTGATTCATGGCCGTCTCACCCAGGAGAAAACCCTTTTGTAGCCTCCCTGCGTCAAGGCCAGCCAGCTCTGCTTGGATGCCTGTAGTGACAGGGAAGTCACTGCCTCAGAGGCCACCAGCTCCTTTGTTGGAAAACACCGATTGTTTTTATATTCATTTCCAGTGTTAGGTTTAATTCATCCTTGCTAAGCTTCTACTGACCAATCTTACTTCCCCTCTTGGGTAGCTTAGAAAGACCCAGACCCTCTTCCACAAAAGACTCCTTTAGATATTTAAAAATTGGTATCAGGACTTGCCTTCTCCAGGATAAACTTCCCTGTTTTACTTTGTTCTTTGGGTAAATGGTTTTTAGATGCCTCCCCGTCTCTGCAACCCCAAACCACCATCTCAGTCATTATCTTCAGAGTAATAGCTGCCTGTCAATATCCCTCTTAAAGGAATCAAATATCACACTCCAGCTCAGGTTGGCCCACTCCAAAAGGAGGGGCACCGTGGCCTCCCTTGATTAGATAATCTACTTCTTTTAATGCAGCCTAATGTTGGCTTGGCCTTTTTAAGCAACAACGTCACACTGTTAACTCCTATTAACCCTGTCAAATAGTCCTTCCAAATCTTTCTCACATGAACTACTACCAAACACTGATTTTTACTTAATTGTCTGAGTCCACATGCCTGACTTTCATCTATCCTTGAATATCATTCTCTCTCCGTCTGGCCCAGGGTTTCTGCCTGTTGGGGAAAATTTGGCTCCTGAATCTTTCACCTTGTGAGTTAGTCATCCCTCCCAGCTGGGCTGACCTCAGCCAACCCTCAGGAATTTATTGAGTACCTACTGAGCATTCAGGGTCAGAGTTAGAGGATGAAAGTGGGACACATGTTCCCATCTCTTAGTGGGTTTACAGTCTGGTGGGGAAATGAGGACTCACCTCCAGGGCACAGAGGCAAGTGCAAACCAAGGCCAAGGTCGGGGGGCCACACTCTGAAGGAGCCCTTGTTCAGGCAGGTCGGTGGACCATATTACAGCTGCCCGTGAGCATGTCAGAAATACAGGCACCTGCACCCACTCAGCTCAGGGACCCAGAGTCTGGGGGAGGGTCCCAGCCCCTTATTTGTAATTCCTCAGGTGACTCTGAAACAAGCTGAAGTTTCAATATACAGTTTAAAGGGCTGAATGAGGTGAGCCAGGGACACAGGGATCAGGGAGGAGCTGGGAGGAGAGGGGAATGCAGGGGAGGGGTGGGGCGATGCCCTCTAGATGCAGAACAAGAGTGGGGCATGGGCTCCGGCAGCAGCAGGGCTCTGGAGACTGTACTGAGTGGGACAGAGGAGGTGGGCCTGCAGGCCATGCCCTAGTCCTGCCCAGCTCAGGAAATCTGAAAATCCTACAGCATCTCCGTGCTGTAACTCCAAAGCTATGGCCCTGGGTTCAAAATACCATCAGTACCCTTGCCTGGGGTCCCCAAATGAGCCCTCTTTTGGACAAGAAGAGAAAAACAATTGGCAAATAACCCCACACCCTGGTCTCCTGAGGACTGCGGACTTCAGCTTCCCACAGGTTCTCCAACCCCACTTTCCAGAAGGGGTCCCTACGCCACTCCGTTATATTGCTAGTATTTCAGTTGTTGGATGTTTGTTGCCTGGGGCTGAATTTAGCATGTACCAGCAGTGTGACTTGGTTCAGTTCTCTAACGTCTCAATTTGTAAAAGGAGGATAAAACAGTACCTCTATCCTTCGGTTGCTGTGAACAACCATGATTAAACATGACCCACTGAGTGCCTACTGTATGCTGCCTACTGTGTGCCATGCTCTGTGCTCAGGGCGGGGATACTGCAAGAAGCAAACAGATGTGGGGCCTGCCCTGAGCAAAGGTCAACTCTCATGGAGACAAACAGCAAACAAAACACACTGAGTGTTTTAGATGGTAAGACAAGCCACTGATGAAAAAATAAAACCAGACAAGAGGAATCAGGAATTTGAGGTGGAGAAGGAGGGATGCAATTTTAAATAGGGGACCAGAAAGGTGACATGTGAGCAAAGACTTGAAGGAGGTGAGGGAGGGAGCTGTGAGGATAACTGGGAAAGAGCCTTCTAGGAATGAGAACAGCCAGTGCAAAGGCCCTGAGGTAGAGGCATGTCTGGAGGCACAAGAGGATCAGTTTAAGGTGATTTGGCATATAGTATATGATTTAATTGCTCAGTGTTATCATTAATATCTTTATTAGCATTAATAATCTTGGTAGAGCCATACATTTCACTTCTGAAACATGTGGCAGTTGGGACGTGAATCAGAAGCTAGATCAGACTGGGTCTAAATCCCACCTGTACAATTCTCAAGCTATGTGATGATCATCGCCATCGTTTACCCTCTCTGCTCTTTCACCCCGTGGTGATAACAATACGACCTGTAGCTCAAGTTCCTCATGGGGATAAAATGCACAGAAGCATGCAGTTGACTCTAAAGCATAGGGCACTGGTGATTTATGAGCCCCAAAGGGTCACCCCCCAACACACACCTTACAGGTGGGAAGCCGTGCCCCAGTGCTGCCATACAAGGCCACATGGCTCCAAGAGGGCCTGCAAGCTCCCCAACCCCCACACTTTCTATCCTAGTTCAACTATGAAGTACAGCTTTTGATTTTGAAAACAGATCACTCAGCGTTCTCCTCCCCCTAATTAGGTTGTGTCAGTTGTTTATGTTACATAATGAGGAAGGGAGCTTGGAATTTACCCGGAGGATTGGAGAGAGACCTAAATTGATAGAGGTTTTTCGGCCACCAATTAAGTCTGCCTGTCTGTCCATCTTGTTCTCTCTGAATGTAGCTCTGTTCAGAGCCTACTAAACAGTAGGCTTTTTTCCCTTTCGGGTGGAAAGGTTTGGGTCTGAATTGGGGCAACTGTTAAGTTAGCAAGGGCCTCCCTCTCCAGACCACATTTCTACATATATTGAATGAGATCACCAGTGAAGGTAGCCTGCTGAGCTCAGGGGCTCTTTGTGAAGCTCAAAGGATGGGAGATGTGGAGATGTGAGAAGGTCCCCATGTATGGTGACTTGGCTGAGCATTCAGATGACATGGTATCTTGGTGGCACTTCTGATGTGGAAGGCAGCCCAGGTTGCCGTGCTAACAGCAGGGAGCCCCGAAAGGCTGTGCGCTAAGTCACTTTTCCCTGCTGCATGGTTTCTTGCAGGCGAAGGGGGCGGGGTTATACTAAGAAAGGTCGGCCTCAGGAACCCATCCAGGCCCCCAACCCCCAGAGATGTCTCAGAATCACCCAAGGACATCCTATTATCCTTGAGAGTGCGGATAGCTCTGAATTAGAGAGGCCCAGACTGAAATTCCCTTCACTGCTTACCAGCTGGATAACCTTGAGCCAGTGACTTGGCCTCTCTGCCTCAGTATCCTCATCTATATAGTGGGGATAATGTTTAGCTCCTGTGGCCATGGCAAAGCCTTCTGGATAGGGCCCAGCAAAGAGTAGGTGTCAGTAGGAATTGCCTCTGGGATGGTCCTGCCCAGTCTCTTCAGTTTCCACATGGGGAAACTGAGGCCCAGGAGGGAAAGGGCCTGCTCAATGACACACAGCCAGCCAGAGGCCAAGCTGCATCTCCTGGGACTCCAGGGCTCTGTCTTGTTGCAGCCTCCGTGAGGGTGGAAACTCTGCCTGGATCCTCACAGAAGTCTAAACGGAGGGGAAGAAATAGTCCCTGTTGCCTGGTAACCCCACTAAAGTGGGAAGCCTGGAAAATATCAGGTGGTGGAATTTTAAAGCTTGGGGAGTAGTTTGGGCAGAACTCTATGTTCCCAAAGGGGTGAGAGACCCTTCCCTCCAGGCTAGCCATACCAACTGAGCTCTGAGCTCTGGAGAAAAGTGGCCTGGGAGTAGGGGCCTGTGCCCTAGGGCACATGCAGGCTCTCCCCCAGGTCAGCAAGATGAAACACATGCAGGGGCCGCTGTGAGCCAGGAGGGGGTGGCAGAAAGATGCCTGGGGGCTGGGCAGGGATCCGAGCCTCAGCCAGCCAGCCATCCGCTGCGCCTCTGGGCTTCTACCAGGGCACTTTGCAGGGTGCTCTCTGGACAGAGGAGATGGTGGGATCTGCCCAGAGTTTCGGGGGGACAGATGTACACATGGAAATTCCTAGTGAACAACAGGCCACAGAGACTATGAACCAGTGGGAGCCGGGCATCCCCAGCGGTGGCCTGGGGGGCTGCCTGTAAGAGGTGGTGATTGGAAAGCTGGGTGGGACTTGGTGAGGGGGGGGAAGGGTACTGGGTATGGGCTGGCAGTTCTGTGCAGAGCAGCACCAGGGGTCCAGGAAGGAAGGAGACAGTGTGGTAGAGAAGGATGGAGAGGGCTCTGGATTCAGAGGTGGAGGTGTGTCTAGCAGCAGGCACAAGGCCACAGTGTTTATGCGTTTACCCCCGACTGCAAGAGCTGCTTCCACTGACCCTCTGGTGTCCCTCAGTTGCTGCCAAGTCTCTGCCTGGAGAAGTTGCACAGGGTGGGGAAGTCCCTGACTAGCCAACCCCCCCCCCAGGCATTTCTAAGTAAGTGTCTTTGGAGGCTCAGGCAGAGCAGCCAGGGGCACACTGTGCAGTCAGGGAGCTCTTAACCGTGAACTGGATTCGATCCCTGCTCTGCCACAGGCTTCTTAAAACCAAAAGCAAGTCCTTAACCACATCTGACTTTAGCTTGCTCTCTCTATGAAATGGAGGCCATTCAGGAGGCCTTTGGAAATTCCTTCCATCCCAAAGAATCCCTCCCTGAGTTTGTTGACAGTGAGGACAGAGCAGAGCCCTTCCCGGGGCGGGCTCAAGCTGCAGCCCTCGGTCTGGTTTTCATTCCAAGATTGATTTCTCTCTGCTGCCAGCTCTGACACCTGCCGGTCCCCATGCCGGGTGGGTGGGACTCGCAAAGCAAGAGATGACACTATGCCTGTCGTTCCTTCAGGAGCTTAAGGTGTCAGGAGCAGATATGGAACCTAAATTTTAGGAAGAAATTAATTTGGGGCATGACCTCTGTGCAAGCACCAAAGTGATTTCAGCTATAAATTCCCATGTATCTTTACTTTCATTCACTCATCCAGGCAAAATTATTGAGGGCCTACTATGTGCAAGGCACTGTGGAAGTGCAGGGGATACAATAAGGAACAAAACCCTTCCGTGTCCCACTGGGAGACAGATCTTAATCAAGGAATCATACACCTATGTGTAAAGTATCTGTGGTGGGGGCCAGCCAAGTGGCATGGTGGTTAAGCGCTGGCTTGGGAAGCCAGCAGCCCCGGTTCAGGTCCCACATATGAGGGTCAGTGACACTGCCCTTAAAAAAAAAAAAGTATCTGTGGTGGGAGATGCACACGTGCCGTGCACGGAACCGCGGGAGGATCACATGGGTGCCGTGCAGGCAGCGTGGTCAGGGAAAGCTTCCCTGCAGAAGTGATGCTGAGCCAAGGCCTACAGGATGGGGAGGAGTTAGCCAGGCCCAGGGGAGAATGAAGACACAGAGAGGTCCGCCTGTGCAGCGGGCCTGTGGCCTGAGCCTGGCCAGCTCCATATGGAACTTGTTTTCGTCCCCAGGCACAGGGAAGTCTCGTGGGTGTTTGAAGCAGAGCAGCTTGGGAGCAGGGTGTGAGGTGATGCAGACCAGTTTGCATTCCCACAGCTCAGGCAATAAGCAGCCGGGGTGGATGGAGAAGGCTGGGAGGAGCCACTCAGTTACCTGGGCAGTTGTCTCCGGGCAAGGGCCGGAGCACTGGCAGCAACAGGAACGGAGAGGAGCGGCCGGACCTGAATAGGACTTGGATGCAGAATGACAAGACTGGGTGACAGAGTGAATGTGGGGAAGAGGAGTCCGGATGAGTCCCGGTTTCTAGTTTAGGCACCTGGGCAATTGCTCGTGCCCTTTTCCGAGATGGGAGAGACTGGAAGACAACTAAAATGTATGGGGAAAAGATGAACTTTTTCTTCTTTCCCAAATTAGGCAAAGGTGGCCTTCTCCATTTCCTTCCCTTTTCAAGCCACCCAGGAGATCAAATACCTTGGCGCTTGTGTTTCCAACTATCTCTTATCATCTCTCTTACCTCTGAGAAAAAAGTAAATTAAAAATACGCCCCACAGACCCAGGTCCGGGACTCACAAAAAGGTTTTGGTGAAATAGGATTAGTCCCTAAGTCCCAGCAAAGCTGTGGGGTCACGCTGGGCGGAAGGGGAGGTCTAACCTGCAGAGAAGCTGAATCTCATGACCAGGGAGCCTTTCAGAGGTGCCCTTGGTGACGCCCGCTTGTCGCCAGACACAAATCTTTCCGAAAAGGAGCTCCGGTCTTGCGTCTTCGTGAGTAAGTAGCTCGGCTGCCCTGGAGTTGGGGGTCAGGGGAGAGGGGCTTTGCTTTGGTGGGAAGGGGCCATATGGGGTATGGATCTCCTTGGAGACCCCAGAAGCCACTCTGTTGTTAAGGACAAATCAAGTCCTCACAGCCCTGGGGGCCCAGGGGACTTCTGAGAAGGGGAGGTGTGGTCTTCCCCCAAGAAACCTGCCAGGGAGGTGATAGGTGCACAGGATGGAAGGACGCAGTCCTGGCTCTGGGGTTCAAATCCCCCAGGACTAAAGGACCTCCAGCTCTACTTCCCGGAGACTCAGCTTCCCCATCTGTCACCTGGAGCTGCTGCTGCTCCTGAACTTTGCAGGGAGATGTGAGCAGTCAACAGTACCCCTTGTAGCATGCTCACGCTTGCCTGGCACACGGGCTTCGGGGTGAGCTGGCATCTTTGTAAAATAGTGTTGTTGACCTCAAGATACTTTGTCGTTCAACAATGTCCTCTAACAGGTAAAGATGGAGGGGACAGAGTCCTGTCCCTAGAGCCCAAAGTCTCCTAAATAAGATACCCCTATCTCAGCCTCTGCTTCCCAGGAAGCGAGCCATACCACATCCCGACTCAGTGGGCAGCGCAGGTCCCCTCACACCCACTCCCGGCTGGAGTGCGCTTCTGCCTCAAAGGCCTGTGCCTGTGACTCTTCTCCAGCAGCCTGCCCTCCCGTTCCTGGAGCCTCCTTCCCAGCACCTGCAGAAAACCAAAACTGCCTGGGAGTCTCTGTGTCCTGTGGTGTGGGTCCCTTAGGCAGTGTCCCTTCCCCTGCCCGTGAGGTGCCTCTGAGTATGCCTTCCCCCTCAGAGCTCCCAGAAGCATCGGGCTGGGGCTGCCTGAGAGAGTCACGCCCTTGCTCGCTTCCTTCCTGTTCCCAGCCTGCTTCCCCCTCTCCCTTACTGCTCTCCCCCAGGAGCACTTTCTTTATACATCATGTATAAAGAAATCCTCATCTTAGTGTCTGCAGTAAGTGTCACTATTTTCCCATTCTCCAGGTGAGGGAACTGAGGTGCAGGAGGTTTCAGCCACTTCCTCAGGCATCCCACAGCCAGGGGTGGCTGAGCCGGGCCTTGGGCCAACTGTGGTCTGACTCCAGGTTTTTTCCACACTGCACATGTGATAAAGGCTAAAGCAGAGAGAGATCCATTTTCAAAGGAGGCCAGAGGAAGGGGCAGCAAATTATCATGTTTGGGCATGAAGGCAGATGGTGCGTGGCCAACACTGAGAGGTCTGTGGAAGCACAGGTGGGATTTTTCAGATGGAGATGGTGGGAATGGCATTATAGGAAGAGGGAACAGCACGTGCAAAGGCACAGGGGTGGGAAAGACACTGCTTGTTGAAGAAGCATAGGTATCCCCCTCTTCCAGCCTCATCATGTCTCACCTCCTGACCGCCTCCCTGCTTCCACACCAAACCCCTCCAATCTATTCTCCAAACAGAAGCAGCCAGCAAGGAGGCTTTTGAAAATGTAAAATATAAAAATGTCTTTTAAAAATGTAAATCTGATCATACCTCACTAAGCCTCCTCAAAAAAAAAAAAAACCCTTCAGGGACTTCCTCTCCCACTTGGAAAAAAGTCAACATCTCTCCATGTCCAGCTGCCCTGGTGCTCTGCCCGTCTCCCCTGACTCCCTTCACTCACTCCCGCACCCTGGCCAGCACTGTTCTCTTCCAAAGGAAGAAACTTTCTTCTTCCACATCTTCACAGGGCTGGCTCCTTCTCACCCTTGAGGTCTCAATTTATGTCAAACCTTATAGAAGTCACATCTCAGCACATTGCCCTGTTGGATTCATTCATAACACTTATATTAATAATAACTTGTTTGATTGTTTCCTTGTCTATCTTACATCTCTCCACGGGAATGTGAGCTATCTGAGTGCAGGGACCTTGTCTCTCTCATCTCTTTATTCCAAGTGTCCCTAGCAATTCCTGGCACTTAGTAGGTGCTCAGGAACAATTACTGCATTTGACTGGTGTGTGTGGAAGGATCAGGGGCTGGGGAGAGGCCAGGGTTGGGCTGTGAAAGGCCTTGAATGCCAAGGTAAGGCATTTGGACATTATCATTTGAATAGTAAGGAATTACCAGTTAGGGCTGCATATTCACCCACAGCCAATGAAAACTGAGCACTTTTAAGTCTTGAAAATAATGTTCCCAGGATTGGTTGATGGATAGCATCAGTGTGATAGCATCACTGCACAGCCTCTGGCTTTCTACCCTAACTGTTTTGGGGTACACCCGTTGAACTGAAATCGGTGATGACCTATCACAGTGCCCACATAGGAACTGTGCTAGCCTGCGCTCTGAGTGCCTACCTTAGAGGACACTGCCCCCCTCCCCTTTTTTGCTTTGATGTTTGTGAATTGTGGTAAAATACACGTAACATAAAATTTACCATTTTAACCATTTTTAGGTGTATAGTTCAATAGCATTAAGTACACTCACACTGTTGTACAATCACCATCGTCCATCTCCAAAACTTTTTCATCTTCCCAAACTGAAACTCTGTGCTCATTAAACACTAACTCCCCATTTCCCCTCCCTCCTGCCCCTGGCAACCCCCATTCTGCTTTCTATCTCCATGAGTCTGGCTGCTTTGGGGACCTCACATAAGTGGAATCCTACAGTATTTGTCCTTTTGTTGCTGGCTTATTTCACTCAGTATAATGTCCTCAATGTTCATCCATGTTGTAGCAGGTGTCAGAACTCCCTTCCTTTTAAAGGCCAAATAATATTCCATTGTGTACATTTACCACATTTGGTTTATCTGCTCATAGCTATCCATTCATCTGTCGATGGATACTTGGGGGTGTTTCCACCTTTTGGATCTTGTAAATAGTGCTGCTGTGAACATGAGTGTAATCATATCTGTTCCAGTCTTTGCTTTCACCCTTTTATGTGTATATACTCAGGAGTGGGATTGCTGGAACACATGGTATTCTGCTTTTACATATTTGCGGAACCTCACACTGTGTTCCACAGCGGCGGTACCACGGACACTGCCTTTTACTGTATTCCTCGCCGTACTTGTGCAGCCAAGACTCCCTTGGATTTGGATCACTCTGTAGCATGAGTGTGTGATGTTAGCACAACACTTAAATCACTAAGTTAAGGCTAAAGTCTTGTTTACTGAAGTGAACATAACGAGAAATGGGACAAGTCTGCTTTGTGAGTTGAAAAGATCTTACCTTATACCTTCACCTTGTGTCTGAATCCTAGAAGGGCCTCTCCTCCTTTGCTGTCCTTGATGTCATTATGGATGAGTGATGGACTGCCCCTGGAAGTGATGGAAACTTTCTGCCGAGGATGGCCTAGAGCAATGCCCCTCAGGATGGTGTGTGGGCTCATCAGCCTTCAGGGGCGGTTCACACCAGCCAGGCCACAGCTGGGGCTGTAGAGAACACAAAAAGGCCCACTTATTCATTTAGGATAAAAAATAGCCCCATTATCTGGACCAGAATATTATTTCCTTGAAGCCCCAGGCTCCATGGGAATCCAGGTCAGAATAGAAGGCCATTATGTTGATTTACCATGGAACCATCATTACCCTGACCAGAAACCTGGTGCTGACATGATCAATGCATTCTCTCCTGGTGTACAAGGTTATATGGGCATCAGAAGAGAGCCCCAAATTAAAGCAGGGGAGTAAAAATGAAGGAGTGTAGGATGGCATGAAACTAAAGGACTCTATCACTCAATGGGCAAGGACTGGCCAGAAGATTACAATCTTTGACTCTAGTCAAACCTACTACTGCCTATATCCACCCATTCACCCACCCATCCATCCATCTGTCCATCAGTCCATCCATCCATCCATCCATCCATCCATCCATCCATCCCTGAGCTGAGGTCTAATAAGCCTAATAAGATAGAGAAGAGTGCCCCAAGCAAGGGAACAGTATATGCAAAAGGCCTGTGGTGGGAGGGAATTTATTGGCCAGTAGAGCTGGATCAAAGAGACTAGCAGGAGAGTGGCACAAGATGAAGCTGGAGGGGTGAGCAGGGACCAGACCATGTGGGCCTGTGAGAAACCATAGAGAGCTCTGACTATACCAGTGGTATCAATAGAACTTTTCTGTGATGATGGAAATGTTCTATGTCTGTGAGTCTCATCATAATAGCCACCAGCCACTTAATGCTACTGAGCATTTGAAATGTAGCTCGTATGAGTGAGGAACTGAACTTTTCTTTTTATTTCATTTTAATTAATTTAAATAACCACACGTGGCTCGTGGCTGCTGTGTTGGACTGTGCAGGTCTGTGCCCTAAAATCAATGGAAAGCCATGTGAAGGACTTTAGCAATGGCCTATCAGCATGATCACAGCTGTCTCTGGCTGCTTATGAGGAATGGATTGGTAAGACGACGAGAGGATGTGGGAACACCCAGTGAGGAGGCTTCTGCACTGGCCCAGGGAAGAAGAGTGGCCTCCTGGGCTGGGGACAGGATGAGACAGAGGAAGAGAGAAGCGAGGAGACGGGAAAGACCAGGGATGGAAAATCAGCAGGACTTGGTGATGAGGGAGACGGTGATTTGGAAGAGGGTGCATCAGGATAATCCCCTTGTCTCTGGCCAACACAGCGGGGTGAGGAGTGATTTCTCTGAGGCAGGGAACCCTGAAGGAGGACCAGACTGGGGGAATTTGGGGGTCCGGAGTTCTGCTTGGGTCACATTGAGCATGAGTTGTTTTGAGTTGTCCAAGAGGAAATGTCAGTTGGGAGCTGGAGCTCTGAGAAGAAGTGTGGGTTGGAGATAGAAAGATGTGAGTCATTTGTGAATGGGTAGAACTTGAGATCATAGATATGGATGGGCGAGGAGAGAGCGTAGGGCCAAGCATTGAGGGCCTCTGACTCCGATGCTGTGGGGAGGAAGGAGCGCCTGCAGAGGCAATGGGAAGGGCATGGCCAGAGGTGTTGGAGGAAACTCAGGACAGTGTAGTCATGGAAGCTGAGGGAAGCATCTCTTCCAGATGGAAGGATTGGGAAATGGGGCTGAGAGCTGGTGAGAGGTCAAAGCAGGCTGAGAACAGAGCTACATGGATGCGGAGGTCAGTGGTGACCTAGCTCAACGACAATCAGCCAGGAACAGTCAGCCCCTGCCTCTGTGCCCTCCTACTTCCGCACGTCCATATCTCTACAACGCTTTACTTCTTTAGCTGCTAATAACTTCCACCGAGTGACAGTCAAGCCTTGCAGACTTGGGAACCAGTTTAAGATGACGTGGTGTTGATTTTTACAGTAAGGCTCTCAGCCAGAATCTGGTTCCCTTTTTGCCATATTCTTGGGGACATCATACAATAGCCCTCAAGTTCTGGAGACAGTATTGACAGCTACTGTCACAAAGAAGATAGGTCCCCCAAGTCTGTTTAGTTACATATGCAGCAGTCCTGCTCCACTGTCTACTTAATTTAGTTGAATTTATCTACATTTTCACCATCCTCACTCCCATTTAGAGCCTGAGTGACTGAGAACTTCCTTCTAAACTCCACATCTGGTCCCCTGGGTCTTCTGCTCCTGCACAGATGTTGTTCACCTCACTTTCCTCAATCATTTTTATATGTGTTAGGACACTTGTTATTGGTGGAGATAGAATCCAATTTTGGTTGCCACATGCCAAAATGGGGGAATTGGCATGCTGCAAGGAACCCATTCATTTATTCACTCATTCATTCATTTATTCAGTGTTCCAGCTATGTGCCAGGGGTGACAGTCAAAAAAACAAACAAACAAGTAAAGCATATTGTATGTTACATGGTGATAAGTGCTATGGATACAGATAAGTCCAGGAAGGATTTGGGGAGTGATAAGGGGAAGGGTTGTAGTTTTCAAACAAGGCAATCAGGGAAAGCCTACTGAGAAGGTGGCACTGGAACAAAGCCTGGAAAGGAGGGAAGGAGAGAGCCATGAGGCAGGAGTGGGCCTGGGTATCTGGAGACCAGTATGGCTGGAGCGGAGAGAGTGGTGAGGAGAGGACAGTGACTAAGAACAGAATGGCAATGGGGTGTGAGACCACACAAGGTCACTGCAAGGACTTCGCTTTCATTCTGAAGGCAATGGGGAGCCACTGGAGTGTTTCAATACAAGGTGTCACATAATGTGACTTGGGTTGAACAGGACCAGTCCTGTTAGGAGGAGACCTACGGCAGAAACAGGGAGACCAGTGATGCCATAACCCAAGGCAGAGATGGTGGTGGTGGCAAGAGACAGTAGGTGGCTGTGGAGATGGTCAGATTCTGGATTACTTCCTAAAGGTAGACTGGATGTGGGAGAGGACTCGAGGACGATGCCATGGTTTTGAGCTTGAGAAATGGACGGATGGAGTTGTCATTAACAGAGATGGAAAAGATGATCAGAAAAAGCAAGAGTGGGGAGCAATGTCAGGAATTTGGCTTTTGAATATATTCAACTTGAGATGCCTGATAGAAATCTAAGAAGAAATGTCCACCAGGCAGGTGGATACAATGATCCAGGCTGGAGATACTCGTGTAAATGAGGGAGTCAGCAGCAGAGAGAAGCCTTAAGATATGATGAGGTCATCTAGGTAGTGAATGTGCAATAGCTAGAGAAGAGGACCAAGAACCCTGGAAGATTCTCTGACAGGCTCTGCCTGTTCTGGTTTTCTCTCTCTGAGTCTTTCATCTTTTGTTCTTACCACCAACTACTTTCTATTATTTCTCACTCCACAAAGCTGTCAACAACTCCTGAGTTTACCAGTCCTCAAGGAGAGAGAAACTAACTTCGCTTTCTCAATTCAAGTTCTAAAATCTCAGGGAAGGAATCTGATTGGTCTAGTTAGGTCAGGTGCCTACCCCTGAACCAATCAACTTTGCCAGGGTATGGAGTTATGCTATATATGGCAGCTTCCTCGGTAACCCTGTGGATAGAGTGAAGTGAGGCACAGCTCCCTGAAATGGCTGGGCATAGTGGACGGGCACAAATCCAGTAAGGTTTTCAAATATGGGTTAAAGAGCACACAGGTGACTCTTTCCTAATGGAAGCCTGGTCAGCAAGACATGGACCATGAAATGCCTGTGTGAGGAGTGCCTCCTGTCTGTAGACCATCACCATCCTTTCCTCAGTTCCTCAACTGGTACACATTTGCTAGAGAAAGTCATTGGCTAGAGCTGAGTCATGATTGGCTACCACTACAACTTCTGTCATCCTCTCAGCACCTCCCATCACCTCAGTCCGCCCAGAAACCATGTTGATTTTCCTGTTGTATTGCTCAGAAGATTGCCTTCAGCCTTCTCCTCCCAACTCAGCACCTCATGTGCTCCCATCTCTGCAACCACACACTCCCTGCTCTACTGCTGGCCTTCCACTTACCTGTTGTATGCCGTCTTTTTGGATATACATCATGGCGGAAAGCAGCGAGCAGCCCGGAATCAGGCAGTGAGGACCATGATGTGAACGGCATTTTCCCTTCCACCTTGTCCGCCCACCCTTCCCTCTGTGAAGTGGGCAGTGCAGCTCCTTTTGTGCACGACCTGTACTTCACCCTTGACTTTCATTTCCCATCTACCTGCTTTTGTATTGATCACCTTCAACTTTTTTTCCCTCTATTCTCAGATATGCTCAGATATGCTTGGTAGGAAATGCTCTGCCAAGGAAAAATATTTCTTCCTTTGATACTTTCACTGTCCTTGGATCACCTTTTAACCTCTCCTTTCTTCTCTAACCTGAGTTTCCAAAAGAGAACTCTACATCTGTGCCCAGCTCCCTGCCCCCATCCTCTGCACCCTCGCAGGGCTCCCATCCTCCCCACGTGCCTGCAGCAGCTGTGGTAACATGGTGGGGACAGTCCCACTCATCCTCTCCTTCATAGAACTCTGCTCCTCGGCTTCTGTGATGGCAAGTTTTGATCCTAGATGATTGGGGGAGAGAGAAAAGAAAAACAGAATAAAACAAAGCAGAGAGGTGAAGACTGTTCAGATTTCACATTCAGATATGAGAACACGTTCCCATGCACTGCAGCCTGCCAGACTCCCCAGCTCACCTTCCTCTCGCCCAGACTTACCTAGCGGAGGCCCCTGAGCACGCCTCTCCCTCGTTTTCACTCATAGGCCCATTTTCCCCGTCAGTCATGCCTTCTCCTTGTCTTCCCTGGGAAGCCACTCCCATGGTCTGACACAACCCAAATTCCCTTCTTCACAGTCCTGCCCCTTCCCAAACCCTCGCCCTGCAGAAGGGGCTGCCCACTCACCCGCCCTCACTGCCATCGCCCCCACCATGCACCAAAGCCCCACCACTTTGCTGAATCACAGCATCATATAATGTTCCTTTGTAGTCTGTCATTCACCTGGCAATTAATCACATCCTGCTGTGCCCCATCTCTGATGCTGTTGATTTGCAGCGCACTTCATGTCTTGTATTATTATGTAACGCCCCACGTGTTCTCTCTTCAACCTGAATTAAGTTCCAGTGGCAGGGTGGGGAGTAGGCCCGAGTGACTTATCTGTCTTTGAATCCTTCAAAGCTCTTAGCAGAGTGGCTCGCGCAGGAGATGCTCAATAAATGCGTGATGATTGATGGGCTTGTTGTTGATTTTTCTCCAGCCCATCCTTTATACTGCTGTCAGAAAAATCTCTCTCAAGAATTGTTCTCATTACATAACTCATCTGGCTCCTTCAATTCAGTCTGCAAGCCTTATTGAGTGCTTGCTGGGTGGGCGGTACTAAGTAGAGACTTTGAGGGTGAAGAAGTGGGGAATGAAGAAACAGCTGATAGAGGTCCCCATGGGCCTGACACGCTCAGGAAGTGATCACAAGCGAAGGCATATATGGAATTAAGCAATAAATGGATGAGCTGCGAAGGTTGTGGGAAGTCAGAGCAGTGGGGGTGTCCTAATGACCTCCTATCACCGAGGCTGACTTTGGGAGGTGCAAGGGCTTGAGTTGGGCCTCTTAGATGGGGAGGTTTGAGACAGGAAAGTGTGAAGAAATACCTGGCAAGGAGAATCTGAGGAGCAAAGTGATGCAGCTGCCAGGACTGTCATTGCAGCATTTGTGTCCTCTCGGGCATCCCCAGAACAATTCGAGAAGGTCAGAAACCACTGTGATTTGCAGAAATCTAGGAGTCTCTACAGATTTCAGGAGGCTCATTGATGTCTCTGAATAGGCAGTTTCACCCATGCAAACTCACAAACAGTGATTCAGCCAGAACCGTCTCTACACCCCACTTGCTATCCCATCTCCTGTCAACTCGGCTCCCCTCCTGTCACGCGCAGCCCTCAGCCCCTGATCAGCCATGGCGTCTGAATCCAGAGAGGCAGAGAGGGCTTCGGGTGCTTGTCTCTGGGAGGATGGCCTGCTGGCCCCTTGGTTACCTGTGACAGACAGCATCTACCAAGCAGCCCTGAGCAAGGCTCCATGCGGCAATGTTTTTGTAGCAGGGATCCTGCTGGGGTCAGGTGGGCCTCCAGGTTATGTGGAGCCACATCAAAGATCCTGTGAGCACCACAGGAGGCCTTGTGTCACCCACACAGTAGGGTGAAGCCTCCCAGCCCTCCCTTTGACTCTATTCTAGTCACATAAGGAGAACTCTGAAATGTTCTAGGATGAAAGGAGACCCAGACTGTCACCCCAACAGGAGCTAGCCTCAAACGAAGGAGAAATGGGGCCTGGCGGGGAATATGTGGACCAAGCTTCCAGGTTTCATCCAGGGTGTGTTAGAAGAGAGAAATACAAACCCAGTTCGCAAACCTGTCTCCGCTGTGGCCTCTTTTTTTTCATTTTTATGTATTTTTTTGCAGCGGGTGCAATTTCAAATAGCAAGAATAATAGAAAGAACTCTCATATACTTTTATTCACAAGCAACCACTAGTTACATTTTCCTCATTTGCTCTGTGTGCTCACGTGTGTGTGCATCTGAGCAAGTTGCAGATCTACGTACGCCCATAAATACTTCAGTGTGTAGTTCCTAAGAACAGAAAGCCAGTAGGACAGTTATCAAAATGGTCATATAACACATTAGTCCAATGCTATCGCTCAATCCACTGTCTATATTCACATATCATCAACTGCCCCAACAATGTCCTTTAAAACTTTTTCCCTGACTCATTTTGAGCACACACCTTCCTTTTTTTATTTTTAACTTTCTATTTGGAAATACTTTTAAGATCACAGAATAGTTGCAAGACTACAGAGAATGTCCATAGATTGTACCTAGATTCACCTACTATTGACATTTTACACTATTTGCTTTACCATTTACACTGACTCTTTTTTTCTGTCTGTCTGTCTATCTACATATGAGTACATACAGAACATTTTTTTCTAAGCCATTTGGGAGTAACTTGCATTCAATATATCCCTTTACCACTAAATACTTCAGTGTATATTTCCTAAGAAGAAGGACAGTCTCTTATATAACCACAGTACAGTTATACACTCCATAAAATTAACACTGATATAATACTTTTTTATGAAATTCACATAATATAAAGTCAACTATTTTAAAGTGAACAATCCAGTGATATTTAGTACATCGCAATGTCATGCCACCACCACCTCTATCTAGTTCTAAAACACTTTCATCACTCCAGAAGTAGACCTTGTACAGATTAGGCAGTTTCTCCCCGTTTTTCACCTCCCTCCAGCTCCTGTTAACCATCAATCTTGTTCTGTCTCTGTAGATTTATCTACTCTGGACATTTCATATCAATGAACTTATACAATATGTGACCTTTTGTGTCTAGCTTCTTTCACTTAGTGTACTGTTTCCGGGTTCATTCACATTGTAGCATATATCAGAACTTCATTCCTTTGTATGGCTAAATAGTATTCCATTGTATGGATATAGCACAATGTATTTATCTCTTCATCCATTGATGGACATTTGGGTTTTTTCCACCTTTTGGCTATTGTGAGTAGTGCTGCCATGAACATGTGCATATATTTGTTTGAATACCTGTTTTCAATTCTTTGGGGCATATGCCTAGCTGGGCCAAATGGAAATTCTATGTTTGATTTTTGGAGGAACAGCTGAACTGTTTCCACAACAGCTGGACCATTTCACAGTTCTACCAACAGTGTACACAGTTTCTAATTTCTCCCCATCCTTGTCAACACTTATTGTTCTCCATTTTTTGTTTATTTATTACAGCCACCCTAGTAAGTATGAATTGTGGTTTTGATTTGCATTTACCTGATGGTTAGTGATGTTGACCGTCTTTTCACGTGCTTGTGGACTATTTGTACATCTTTTTTGGAGAAATGTCTATTCAAGTCTTTTACCCACTTGTGAACTGGGTTGTTTGTCTTTTGCTGTTAGTTGTAACAGTTTTTTATATATTCTGGATACTAGACTCTCATCATATATACTCCCATCCTATAGGTCGTCTTTGTTTTCTTTCTTTTTCTTTTTAAAGATTTTTATGGGGGAACTGAAGGAGGGGAACAGTGTTGGAGAATCGGGAAGGGGAACAGACAAGTTGCTGTCCTTTTGTTCTTCAGTCTAGCTGCGGAGGACATCGTTTCACTGGCCCATGTTGGTATTATCATTGTGCTCTTCCTGGGTGAGGCAGTTGCTTGCCTGCCATTGGACGGCCGCTCATGGCAGCTCACGGCAGCTCACGAAAGCTCATGCCAGCTGCCGGCCAGCCCCGCTGTATCCTACGCTGTCGCTGATGACTCAAAGCAGCCCAGCTCCAGGTCAAGCTGTTGTTCGCCATCTTAGCTGTAGAGGGCGCAGCATCACTGGCCCTCATGTCGCATCCGAACCAGGGCCCTGCTGCTCAGAGCTGGCGTCCCAAGCCAACTCCTAACCAACACGCCACTTGGCTGGCCCTCGTCTTTGTTTTCTTGATTATGTCCTTTGATGTACGAAAGTTTTATTCTAACAAAGTCCAGTTTGTCTATTTTCCTTTTATTTCTTGTGCTTTCGGTGTGTGATATAATTTTTTTATCTAATTTGCTGCCTTTATTTCAATTTTTGTCAATTGACTCATCTTTTCCCCTCTAGTACAAGATCCAGTCTAAGGTCAGATATTGCATTTGGTTGTCATATCTCTTTAGCCTCTTTTAATTTGGAACATTTATCCAGTCTTTTATGACACTGAAGTTTTTTTTCAAAGAATACAATCCCTCCTCTTTTTTATGGAATGTTTCTTATTTGGGGTTTGTCTTGTATTTTCCCATGATTAGCTTCCGGTTATGGCTTTGCAGCCAGAATGCAGCCTAGGCGATGCCGTCCTTCCCAAGACATCAAGCCTAGGGGACATGATTCCCACGTGCAGCACACTGGAGACATTAATTTTGATTATTTGGCAAAAGGCATTATTTAATTTCCCCAGTGTGTCCTTATTTGTTTATCTCCAACCTGTGGGGAGACACTCACAGATCATGTAAATACCTTGCTTCTCCACTAAGTTTCCCCAGACTTGGCCTCCATTGATAATCCTCGCCTGATTCATGTTCACTATGAAGGTTGCCAAATGCTGATTTTGTGATTCCAGCACTCTCTCTGCATTTATCAGGCAAATGGCGGCACTCTGCTCTAAGCAAGAGCTCTCTCTTCTCCCCATTGATTTATAGATTTTTTTTTCCATATGAATTCATGAATTCCTGCCCCCCCTCCACCAGCAATGGCTTATAATTCATTACTGTGTTTAATTATTTTGGTTCTCATATAATCTTGATAGGGCCAGTGGGAGTTTGTTTGTGTCCTTGTAACATGCCTCCATTTTGGGTTTGTTTTGCTTTTGTTTTGTGTGTGCGGGTGTGTGTGTGTGTGTGTGTATAAATACCTCCTTAACTTTCTAGCATAACAAGATGTTCTTCCTGGCTCCTCTTGAACCCATCCTGCCCAGCCCTGCAATTAGCCATTTCTCCAAGGATCTATGGTTCCTTTTAGAGGAAAAGGGCTCTGGGCACCAGGTGAGCACCACTTTTGCCAGGTCCGCTCCACGCATCGATGGTGCAGTGTGGTGCGGGGTGGGAGTGGGGGAGGGCAGAGCTGCTTCCATACCTGAAGCTGGTGCCACCAGGATCCTCTGTAGTCACTAGTGTGAAATACCCAGCCCCCATGGCAAGTACTCAAAACAGATTGGCCTCGGGTGTTCTTTCATGCTGCTTGTCTTTTTAGCCAAACCTCTGTGCATACCTGTGATAAATTCCAGAGGAGGGCCTACTGGGTCATGAAAAGCCCTGTGTTCTTTAAACATAGAAGTGGGTTATTTGGATGACATGTGAGCACAGGGCTCTGCTGGGTTTTACAGAGGCTGATTGACACACGTGTGCATGTGTGTGTGCGTGTGTGTGTGCGCTTGCTGCGGCTCCCACCCAGCCCTCCTCACTCGTCATCTACTGGATCCCTGAAGGCCTGAATTTGCAATCCCAGGTCAAGACACTGCCTCTCTAGTCAGCTCGTCCAAGGTGAGATCCACCTTTGATTCTGTTCAGCCACCAGTTGTCTATAAAAGCGATATTGTCCCATCTTCCACCCACACCCCTGCTGTAGGGGATCCTGCTCCGTTTCTGTGTGTTTCCTTCTGTTCAGTTGTGGACCCAAGAACAGTTGCCCTGAGTTCAGTTAACACTCTGAGGTTGCTTCTCACCCTAGGGGTTCCCCAGTCCTTCCTGCCTGGGTCACACCCCCTCTCCCCACTGGTGGTCAGGAAGCCATTAATGTTCCAGGTCACTGATCAACAAGTTGAAGGACTGAGCCATGTGCTATCAAAGATGCCCCTCTGGGTGACACTTCCAAATTCACTTGGTCCTCCAGACACTGTGAATCCCACTGTTGTGCTATGACCTGGCTTTCCTCTCTTCCACATTTCTTCAGAAGCATCAGGAGACACCAAGGCCCTGCACTGCTCTTGCTTCCCCGGCCAGACAGCCCTGGGAGAGACAACAGGAAGCAGGAGAGTTCCAGGTGGGGGTGGGGGCAGGCTGAGGATATCCAGGCCTTACCCCTCTTTCTTGGATACAAGGCGCCCTCGTCCTCCTTTGCTGAACCTCCCAGGAATCCCCAGGAAAGTCACCGCTGTGTCTCTGTAGCCTCTGGCCTCTCCTTCCTTCTGCCCTCCCCCCGCCACACACACACACAGTTCCTTAGATCCTGGACAGCCACTGGGAGATAATGTCACAGGACCCTCAGGTCCCCAGAATGCCCCCTAGAGAAGCCAGGTATTCCCGGGCCAGCGCCCATGCTTGTGGACTCCCGTGCCCCCTCCATGGAGTTTGCAGCCTGAGGATGCTTCTCCCTGACAGAGAAGACAGAAGGCCGAGGAGCTGCTGCCCCATCTTCCCTCCCTGGGCCACCGGAGTCTTTCTGTCCCAGTCTCTGGCCTAATTCCCGAGTCATTCCCACCTTCAGAGCAAGTCCGGGAGGGTCAGAGAGCACCTTAGATAGAGGTGATGTGAAATCCTGCTGCCTTGCTGAGTGGATAAGTGACTCAGCCCCTCAGCCCTCAGTCTCTGCATCTGGACAAGGGGGATGAGAACACTGCCCATGTGCTGGTTCCTCTCCATTTGCCACTCACCTGAAGTGACCCACCGTCTTGGTTTCTCTAAGACCGAAGGGTTTCCTGGGATGCAAGACTTTCAGTGCTATGACAAGACAATCTGTAGGAAGACCAGCATGGCTGGTCACCCTCTGGCCCTACCTAGATCCACTCTCCACCCTGCCCTATGACCTGGGAGGCTGACCCCCCAGGGACTGCATCCCCGGGTTCCTCTGCCCGCCAGCTTTAGCTTGGGTTTTGCCAGTGGGAGGCACCAGCAGATGGGAGGGTAGGAGGGTAGGAGGGGAGAAGGGGCAACGGTGGTGGTGTTTCCTCCTCATTCCCTCTCTGCTTCGGGGCCTCCACCGTGACTCTAGCTGTCACTGGGCTCCAGGGACACCTTTTCTCCTCCTTATCGCTTCAGGCCTAGGCAAGGTAACAAACCCTCGCCCAATTGCTGGCCTCTGGGTGCCTTGACATCTTTCCTGGGATGTAAATATTCCCTGCATTTAAATCTCTCGTCTGAGCTATCTGTGGTGACTTCTCGGGTGTGTGGTAAAGATTAAATTATATCCTGTGTCTGAAGGACCCAGCGCAGTGGCTGGCCCAATCATCATGCTGATTTCTAGCTGTCACCCTTTTTACCCGAATGTGTTAGAAGGTGTACTGGACTTATAGGCCCTGAATATATGGCCTTGAACAACTCCCTTCATCCTTCTGAGCTTCCGTTTTCTCACCTGTGAAATGGGGTTAATAACAGTAACCTGGCTCCAGCTGTGTCCAAAGAAGTGACCGGTGGTGTGAGGCCTTCTCTGTGGCCCTCACGCCCTGGGAACACGATGAGGACCCCTCTTTGCCCTCAAAAATGTACATCTGGATGAGGAAATGCGACTCCTCTGTCCTCGTTAGTTCCCAAGTGAGCATTGGTGACAAATATAATAGCCAGAGGTTGTTTTCCGAAGTTTCTACCTTGGCCTCTGGCCCCACAGCAGCCCCTTCCCTCATCCTTTCCACCTGGAAGGTCAAGAGCAGGAAGTAAAGTGTGGGCATCTGCCAGCTGCCCAGTCGGTACAGCGTCTTGTCTGGAACGGGAATGGCGCAGCGCCCCCCTGGCATGCCCTTTGTGTGAGCCGAAGCTGAATCTGAGCGGCCATCTTTGAGCACTGCTGTGTGACTCCTAGAGAGGTGGGGAAATAATGGGGTCCAGGACTTAACACTGGTTTAGAAAACACCCTTCTCAGTGAGAATGGCCCTGACGTGGCTGGCAGGTGTGATGATTAGCATAGCACCCACTTAGAACCCCAGATCCCTTCCGGCTCTGAGAGTCTAAGACCCTTGTGTCCTCTCTCACGATACTCAGTGGCCTGATGCGTTCGTTTCTGTTAGTAGTACCCTGGCTCATGTCATTACTTCATTGTTTTGGTTGTAAATTGTACAAATTCAGTTCCGACTGTTGTAAATTTTTTAAAAAGGAATATAAGGTTCTCATAACTAAAACTGTGCCGCTTCAGGCAAAGCTGAATCCAGGGATATCAACTCTGTTGTAACTAGTCTGTCAGCTTTGATCTCTTTTACATTTCCCCGTGACATTTAAAGATGGCCCCAGCAGTTCCAAACTTAGGTCTCACCAGTTCAAAGACCCCTGAAGAATGCCAGTGCCCTTTGTTCAGTACCTCTAGCAAGTTTTGTTGAGCTCTATCAATGAAGTGTAGGTCATATGGCCTCTCCTAACCAATCACCATGGCCTGGGGGGGATGTGATGCTCTGATTAGCTGGGCCTGGTGCCCAACCTGGCTGACAGGGGCACAGGTCCCCCTAGAACCCCAGAGCATCTTGGAAAGTTGGATTTGACTCCAAAACCATTTTGAAGTCTAATGTTTGAAGCCTTTGCAATGCTTACTTGTTTGCTTTATAGGCAGCATACAATTATTGTTAAGAGTGAGACCACCTAAGTGTTGGCTGCACCACTTTCTGGCTGTGAGAACTTGAGCAAGTTACTCAATCTCCCTGAGCTGCAGTTTTCTCCTGCAGAAAACGAGAAGAATAATTGTTCCTCCCTTGGAGGCATGCTGTAAATATTATATGTTAATCTTTCCTGCATGCTTAGAACAGGGTCTGGCACATAGCAGATTCTCTATGTGTGTGTGTGTGGGGTGGGGGCCTTGGTGCTGGGGATTCCAAAATAATCTGATCAGACGTGCTACCTGCCCTTATGGAGTGCATAGTCTGGGGGTGGGCTGGGGTTCTTTTAATCAACACATGCTGATTGAGAACCTATTATGAGAGATCAATTGACTGTGTAATTATAATACAGATTGATAAGTGTGAGAGCCCAGGGGGGTTACCTAATGGGGGCTTACAGAAACAAAGAATTAATAGGAGTTATCTGGGTGAATTTGGAAATGGGAAGCGTGTAGCTAGCAGAGGGAACAGCACATACAAAAGCTTGGAGACAAAACTGAGTATGCTGCCTTGAGGAAGTAAAAGTTGAGCATGGCTACAGGTGGCAGGTGGGGTAGAGAGGTGGGGGAGGCTGGGGTGGCCCGGGGAGCAGCCTGGGTGAGGCTGGAGAGGGCGGTGAAGTGACAAATTACACTCCCAGGGTCTTGTAAACACTTGTAGGAATCTGGGCTTCAGCTTAAGACCTCCTGAAGAAAGGTTTATTTTGTTTAAATTCTTTGTGTGTGGACATCAATGAAACCATCACCAACATCAGTATTGAATAAACCCATCACCCCCAAAGGTTTCCTCGGGTCTCTTTGTAGCCCCCTTCTTCCTGCCACTCCCAGCTCCCCTATCCCCAATGAACTATTAATCTGCTTTCTCTCACCATAAATTCATTTGCATTTTCTAGAATTTTATATAAATAGAATCATACAATTTGTATTCTTCTTTTTGGGGGCTGGCTTTATTCACTCAACGTAATTATTTTTAATATTCCTCCATGTTGCAGCACATATTAACTTATTTCTTTTTATTTCTTTTTATTCCAGTGGAATAGTATTCCATTTAGGAATATACCACAGTTTATCTGTTCACCAATAGATGGGCAATTGGGTTGCTTCTGCATTGAGAGTATTACAAATAATCCTACTATAAACATTTGTATACAAATCTCTGTGCGGACATGTATTTTCATTTTTCCTGGGTTAATACTTAAGAGTGGAATGGCTAGATCATATCATAGGTGTATAATAAATTTTTAAGAAACTGCTAAACTGTTTTCCAAAATGGTGGTACCATTGTACATTCCCACTCACAGTTCATGAGAGTTCCAGTTGCATCACACCCTCACCACACTTGGTGCTGTCTGTCTTTTTTCACTTCAGTTATTCTAATACTGGGGTAGTGGCTTTAATTTGCATTTCCCTCATGACTAGTGATGTTGAGCATCTCTTCAAATATTTATTTGCCATCTGTATGTCTTCTTTGGTGAAGTGTCTGTTCAAGCCTTTCCCCCATTTTGTGTTGGGTTGTTTTCTTACTATTTAGTTTTGAATTGATTATGTCCTCTGGATACATGTCCTTGATCAGTTATATGGTTTATAAATATTTTCTCTGAGTCTGTGACTTGACTTTTCATTTTTGTAGCAGTGTCTTTCAAAGAGCAGAAGTTTTAAATTTTCTTTAAAGATTTTTATTATAGCTAACATACAATATTACATTAGTTTCAGGTGTACACCATAGTTATTAAACATTTATATACCTAAAGAAGTGATCACTGTGATAAATTCAGCAACCATCTGACACTGTACCACGCTATCACAATATTATTGACTATATTCCCTATGCTTTACTTTACATCCCCATGACTTATTTGTTTTATACCTGGAAATTTGAACCTCTGATTCCCCGTCATCTTTTCCACCCTTTTTAAATTTTTCAAGTACAGTTGACATTCAATATTATTTTATATTAATTTCAGGTGAACAGCATAGTGGTTAGACATTAACATAATTTAAGAAATGATCCCCCTGACTAGTCTACTCCTCACCTAGCACTATACGTAGTTATTACCATATTATTGACTATATTTCCTGTGCTTTTTTTACATCCCCATAACTACTTTGTAACTACCAGTTTGTACTTTTTTTTTTTTTTTTAAGATTTTATTGGGGAATTCGCGGTGGGGAACAGTGTTGGCAAATTGGGGAAGCCAAGTTGTTGTTCTTCAGTCTTCACTGTGAAGGGCGTCAGTTGCCATCTGGCTCCCTGTCGGCAGCTCGTGGCCTCTAAGCTCAAGGTGCTGTGCTACAGTCTTAGTTGTGGGTGGGTGTAGCCACCATCCAATGCGGGAGTTGAACCAGCAGCCTTGTTGTTAAGAGCACATGCTCTATCCACTGAGCCATCTGGGCAGCAGCTCAGCTCAAGGTGCCAATCTCAGTCCCAGTTGCGGCCTCCATCAAATAGCCAATCTTATTGTTATACCAGCTTAGTCATCCTGCCACCTGTTGGCAGCTCAGCCACAGCATCACTGGCCCATGTGGGTTTCGAACTGGCGGCCCTATTGCTCAGAGCTGGTGCTCTAAGCCAACTCTTAACCAACTGAACCATTGGGCCAGCCCTAGTTTGTACTTCTTAATCCCTTCACCTTTTTCACCCTGCCCCCAACCCCCTTCCATCTATCATTCCAACAAATCGAGTACTAATATGACACCATAGGAGGTGTGACAATTAAGTTTGCGAACTTTGTTGCAATGATGTTGCTAACCATTTTTGATATAAGAGGGATTATTCATTGTGAATTTGTACAAACTGGACAGTTAACCAAGTTTACTATTTGGAAGTGCAGAGAAAGCTATGTGAAAAAGTTAGACAACCTGAACTTTTCACCAACAATTCATGGCTCTTGCATCACGACAATGTACCAGCTCACACGGCACTGTCTGTGAGAGAGTTTTTAGCCAGTAAACAAGTAACTGTATTGGAACACCCTCCCTACTCACCTATCTGGCCCCCAATGACTTCTTTCTTCACAGGAAGATAAAGGAAATATTGAAAGGAAGACATTTTGATGATATTCAGGACATGAAGTGTAATACAACTACAGCTGTAGATGGCCATTCCAGAAAAAGAGTTCCAAAATTGCTTTGAAGGGTGAACTAGGTGCTGACATCAGTGCATAGTTTCCCAAGGGGAGTACTTCGAAGGTGACCATAGTAATATTCAGGGATGAGATATGTAGCACTTTTTCTAGGATGATTTCGCAGACTTAGTTGTCATACCTCATACATAGTTATTACAATATTACTGACTATCATCCTTATGCTATACACTATATCCCCATGATTACTGTGTAACAACCAATTTTTAATCCCTTTCCTTTTTCCATTCACCCCTAATCCCCCTCCCATCTAGCAACCATCAATAAGTTCTCTTTATCTGTGTTTTATTTGTTTATTTTGTTCTTTAGTTTCCACATGTAAGCTAAATCACACTGCATCTGTCATTCTCTGTCTTACACTCCACTCAGCACAACACCCTCCAGGTCCATCCAGGCCTCTGCAGATGGCAAGAGTCCATTCCCTTCCCTGGCCAAGCAATATTCCATTGCATATATGTACCACCTCCTCGTTATCCGTTTTTTCATCAACAGATACCCAGGCTGCCTCCATATGTTGGCTGCCTCCGTTATAAACAATGCTGTAATGAACATATGGATGCACACAATCCCTCAAAGTAGCGTTTGGGTTTCTTCAGATAAATACCCTGACCTGGGATTACTGGGTCCTTCTTTGTCTCTTGTTATGGCCTTTGTTTTAAAGTCTATTTTGTCTGATATAAATATTGCTACTCCAGGTTTTTTTCATTTCCATTTTCATGAAATATCTTTTTCCATCCCTTTACTTTCAGTCTCTGTGTGTCTTTCAATCTGAAGTGATTCTCTTGTAGGCCGCATATGTAAGGGTCTTGTTTTCTTATCCATTCAGCCCTCTTATGTCTTTTGAGTGGAGCATTTAATCCATTTAAATTGAAAATACTTGTTGATAGATATGTAGCTATTGCCATTTTATTTTTCATAATTTTGATCTTTTTTTTCCTTCTTAAGTAAGTCCCTCTAACATTTCTTGTAATACTGGTTCAGTGGTGATGAACTCCTTTAGCTTTTTCTTGACTGGGAAGCTCTTTACCTGTCCTTTGATTCTAAACATTAGCTTAGTTGGGTAAAGTAATCTTGGTTGTAGGTCTAACTTTTCATCACATTGAATATTTCTTGCCAATCCCTTCTGACCTGGAAAGTTTCTGTTGAGAAATTAGCTGACAATCTTGTGAGCTTCTTATAAATTACTAGATGCCTTGGGAAGCCAGCGGCCCCAGTTAGAGTCCCACATAGGAGGGCCAATGATACTACCCTCCCCCCCCCCCCGAAAAAAAAATTACTAGTTGCCCTTTCTCTGGCTGCTTTTAGGATTCTCTCTTTGTCTTTAACCTTTGCCATTCTAGTTATAATGTCTTGGTGTGGGCCTGTTTGGGTTCATCTTGTTTGGGATGCTGTTCCTCCTGGACTTGTATGTCTTTTTCCTTCACAGTGTCTCCCAGACTTGGCCAGGTGGCCTTATGTAGTAGGTACCCTATGGGGCTCTGGCACAGTCTCTTTGGTCGGGGGCACCTGGAGCAGGTGCCCCGGGAGTGTTCTTTCTGTGGGTTGTGTGTGCCCTCTTGTTATAGTTGAGCCTTGATTGCTGTTGGCACATCGGTGTGTGGAATTGATCCTCAGGCTGATTGGCTGTGGGGTTTGGCCATATCCACAGCTTACAGGTTGCTGTGTGGAGGGCTTACTCCACTAAGTGGGATTTTCCCTAGTGGACTCTTGTGCCTGTTGAGGCTGTCCTTTGTGTGTGCCACTTGTGGGGCTAATTGAGTGGTGCTCTGCAGTGGTTTGAGTCAACCAATATGTTGGTCCTGGGCATCTTGTGAGGGGCTCCAGTGCAGGCCCAGGTCACCTACTGCCTGTGACTGGCCAGGGACTACATGGTAGGAGCTACAAAGGGATCCACAGTTGTTCTCCAGCTGTGCTAACTCTGAAAGCACATGGGAAAGGCCACGCTATGAACCAAGGATGTCTGCCACCAGTACTGGGCCTGGGGTAGCTCTGCAAAATGCCAAGATACCCCAAGGCCTGTAGCCACCTGCCAGCTCCCTTAAGGTTCAGCCCCTGATAAAGCCTTGTGTGGTACACAAGTTGGGTGAGACAGTGGTCTCAGAGAGTCACTAGAATGGGAAGAGTGTGGTCAACAGGTTAATGTAAATTCTGGTTTGGTGCCAGTGCTGAGGCTGGAGGTACTCAGCAAAAGTCTCAGAGCACACTAGGCCAGCCGCCACCTGCCTAGGGCCTGTAGACTCTGATAGTTTTCTAAAAGAGTGTAATTTGAGTGGGGCTGGCTGCTCTCAGAGAAAGTGCCTTTGGTGTTGGGTGAGTTGGGTAGGGCAGGGTCCCAGTGAGTCAGCAGGTTGTAGTGAGTGGAGCTCACCAGCCAATCAGATTCAGATTTGTTTGTGTGGGGGCGGGCTCAACACAGGAAAGATGGAGCCCATCTGCTGGCAGCAGGAGAACTTCATGCAGGGAAAATGGTGACTGTCCTCCAGCCCTCAATTCAAAGCCACACATCTCAGTCTTCCCCCCTCCCCCCAGCCCCCCATGTCTCTGACACCTTCCAAGCCCCTATCCCATCTGCTGGAACCCAAGGTGAGTGCCTGCAAGTGAGAGTCTGTGCTCGGCCATTTAAGAGGATGGCTGAGTTTCCCGCAGCCTCCCGTCCCACCCAGATTGTTGGAATTCCCACCATTTTTCACAGGCAGAGGTTGTGGGGGCACCTCTTCCCAGCGCCAGTACTGTGGGCTGGGGAGGCTGGTTTGTAACTGGGGTCCCTCGCTCCTCCGGGGGAACCTCCGTGGCCAAGATATCCCTCCTGGTTCTCAACCGTCACACAGAAGTTTGGGGACCAGCCCGTTTCGCGTCTCTACCTCTCCTGCCAGTCTCAACGTGGCTTCTTCTTTATATCCTTAGTTATAAAACTTCTCTTCAGCTACATTTCAGATGGTTCCCCAGGTTGATTGTTCTATAATTTAGTTTTAAGTTTAATGTGTTAATGGAAGGAAGCAGAAACAGTGTTTTTCTAATCTGCCATCTTGAATCTACTCAGAAGTTTTAAGTTTTGATGAGGTCAAATTTATCCATTTATTCTTTTATGAATAGTGTTTTTGGTGGTGTATCTAAGAAATATTTGCCTAGATCTTTCTATAAGGTTGCAATTTTTTTCTCCTGTTTCTGTCCCTTGTTCTATCAATTATTAAGATAGGGATATTGAAATTTCTATTATTGTGAACTTGTCTATATCTCCTTGCATTTCCATCAGTTTTTGCTTTGTATATTTTAAGCTTTCTTATTAGAAGCTTAAACATTCAGCACTGTTCTGTCCTCTTGATGAAATGACACCTTTGTCATTGTGAAATGACCTACTCTTTCCCTGCTAATATTCTTTGCTCTGGAATTCACTTTGTCTGATAATAATATAACCACTCCAGCTTTTGACTAGTGTTAGCATGGTATATCTTTTTCCATCTTTTTGCTTTTAATGTATTTGTCTTTATATTGCAATTAATATCGTGTAGGCAGCACAGAGTTCTGTCTTGCTTTTTAATCCACTCTGACAATCTCTGTCTTTTCACTGGGGCAGCTTAGACCACTTACATTTATTGAGTTCATAGATACTGTTGGCTTTAACCTCATATCTTGCTGTTTGTCCCAGGTTCTTTGTTTCCTTTTTTTTCTTTTGTGCTGTCTTTTGGATTGATTGAATATCTTTATGATTCTATTTTATTTCCTTTGTTAATTTGTTGTGGGGTTTTGTTTGTTTGTTTGTTTGTTTGTTTGTTTTGAGGGCAGGGTCACTGGCCCTCGTATGTGGGACCCGAACCGGGGCCGCTGGCTTCTGAAGCCAGCACTTAGCCACCGCGCCACTTTGCCGGCCCTCCTTTGTAAATTTGTTAGCACTATTTATTCATTTTGTTCCTTTAATGGTATCTTTAGAGTTTATAGAATAGATCTTTAACTTATCACAGTATCTTCAAGTTACATGTAGCACGTTACATGTTGCATGACTTATAATAGTATACTTCCAGTTTCCCCACACTGGACCCTTGTACTACTATTGTCATATATTTACTTTTGTGTATGTTATAAATACCACAGTACTTTTAAAAAATTATTTGTGTCTAAACAGTCAATATATATATTTTTTAATTTTGAATACTTTCTAAAAGTCTTATATATTTGCCTATGTAGTTATCATTTCCAGTGCTTTCCATTCATTGTGAGGATCTATATTCCCATTTGGTATCATTTTCCTTTTTTCTGGAATACTTCCTTTAACATTTGCTGTAGTATGACTCTACTGGTGATGAATTACTACAGATTTTGTATGTCTGAAAATATCTTTATTTTGCCTTTGTTTTTGAAAGATATGTTTGCTGATAGGTTTACACTTCTTTTCTTTCTATGTTTTAAAGATATTGTCTTACTGTTTTCTCACATATACTGATTCCGGTGAGAAATCTGTCATCATTATCTTTGTTTCTCTGTAATTTATCTTTTTCTGGCTGTTTTTAATATTTTCTCATCATCACTTGTTTTGAGAAACTTGATTTTGATGAACCTTGGTATAGTTTTCTTTATGTTTCTTTGTGCTTGGGATTCTTTGGGCTTCCTCAGTGAGTGTGTTTATGCTTTTGATCAAATGTTGGAAATATTTTAACCATTATTTCTTCAAAATTTTTTTTCTGCACTCCCTCTCCTTTCTCCTCTCCTGTGAGAACTACATTTGAACATGTGTTAGGCCACTTAACACTGTCCTAGAGCTCACTGATGCGCTTTCCAATTTTTTATTCTCTCTTCTCATTGTGTTTCACTTTAGTTTCTATTGCTGTCTTCCAGTTCACTCATCTTTCCTTCCACACTATTTAATCTGCTGTTGATCTCATCCAGTATCTTTTTCATTCTACACATTGTAGTTTTCTTTTCCAGAAGTGTGACCTGTGTCTCTTTTATATCCTCCTTATCTCTACTTAACTTTTGGAACACGTGGAATCCAGTTATAATAACTGTTGTTGTGTCCCTATCTGCTCATTCTAACATCTGGATCAGCCCTGGATCAGTTTTGATTGATTGAGCTTCTCATTACGATTATAATTTTCTTCTTCTTTGCATGCCTGATAATGTTTCATTGGATTCCAGACACTGCATTTTACCTTGTTGAGTGCTAGATACTTTTGTAGCCCTATCAATATTCTTGAACTTTGCCTGAGATGTAGTTAAGCTACTTAGAAGTAGTTCAATCCTTTTGGGTTTGGCTTTGAACATTTGTTAGATGTGACCAGAGCATTGCTCAGTGTAGGAGTCATTATTCCCCTCTGCTCAGGCAAGACTCCTGTGAGTACTTGACTCAATGTCCCATGAATCCTAAGGTTTGCCAGTCTGGCTGGTGGAAACAGGCACTACTCCCAGCCCTGCCTGAGTACCAGGCTTTGTTCCCTCTCTTTCAGATGGTTTGTTCCCTGGCCTTTGGTACTCCCGTAGGCAAGATCAGTATTCAGCTAACTACTGAAGGGGCAACCTCTGCCAATCTCCAGAGACCATTTTCTGCATTGCTCTCATCTCTCCAGTTCTCTGTCCTGGACTCTTAGTGCCAGTTCCTCAACTCAAGGAGCACACTAGGTTCCACCTGGGTTTCTGCTCCTGGGCAGTGGGCCTGGAAACTCTCAAGGCAGCAAGCTGAGGCAGTCACTGGGCTCACCTCTTACTTCCCATCTCTCAGCTATCACTCACTCTCATTGTCTGGTGTCCAGTTATAAGCTAATTGTTGATGTGTATGTTTTGCCCATTTTTAGTTATTTGCAGGAACGAGGGTAATTTGGTCTCTGTTATTCCATCTTGGCTAGAAGTGGAAGCCCCCTGAGCAGTGTACATCAGAGAAGCAATGAGGCAGCTTTGTTTTTTCAGAACAATCCCTGTTTCCAGAAGTTCTTCCTAATCTGCCATGGGGTCTTAGGAATCTGGGCCCCTCCGCCTGAGTGAGCTCATTTTCCCAGCCCCCTCCCGCCCAGAAAGGTGGTGTGGGCATGGAGCCAGCCCTTCAAGACCAGCCTTTTACATTTCCTGGGAAGTGGCCCAGCCTCCCCTGCTGTCACCTCACATTCTTGTCTGCAGGTCCCTGGCACTCAGAGGCAAGGAGCGGTCGGGTGAGCAGAGCAACTTATCATTGTGTTGGCAAGAGTGAGGGAGCTGATGCCAGGAAAACCGTTATGGACCAGGGAAAGAGGAATTAGGCTTTACTTTGGAACAGCACTTCCGCATCAGGCTTGTCCACGTCCTGACCCCCATGGGGTCAGCTGGCAGAGGACTTTTATCCCCTTATTAGAAGGCTGGCATTGTGGGAGGTCACCCAGCTACTAAGTGGCATAGTTTGTGTCTCTGAGCACTTGTGCAGGATTTGGGGAAAAGGCATTGATTTGGGTGGTTCTGAGTTGTCCTTCACCCCTACCCATGTCCCCAGAAGGCCAACAAGAATACCTGGGAGTGACTCTGAGAGCCACCGCCACCGCCTCCCTCACCAGCAGGAAATCTCTTTGAGCTGAGGCTGGGAGCACTCAGTGAAACACCACCAGGGGACTATTTGCGGAGGCTGGCCTTGCCTGGACAGTGCAAAGCTGGCAGGGATTGATGAGGATGACTGAGAGGGTGCCATCCTTGTCAGGAAAGAACAGGGCTTTAATGGAAGGATGCCTGTGGATGCTGTGCCATCACTGAATGCAAAATGCTACCTAGGAGGAGCCAGTGGAAATTTCCACCAAGGCCAAATCATGGCAGACTGCATTAGACAGCAGCCTCCGATTTTTGTCTGTCCCTACAATGCCAAGTGCTCAGGACACTGGGGAGGGGAGGGGGAAGGCAGAGGTGGGCTTCAGAGTCTCAGGACACAGGAAAAAGTGACACAGGGGGGAGTGAGATGGAGAAGCTTTACCACCGTGTACACACCTTAGAGGCAGAGAGTCGTGTTGCTTGGTGTCCTCAGATGTCATTGGTGGAGGGAAAGGAACTGCAGGTGGCTTCTAGAGCTGCTTCCTGATTACTTGACCTGAAACGCTCCTAACCACTGAAACTCTAAATCAGAGCCTCCAAGCTGGGAGTCTTCAGACTAATCCCGTGGATGCGTGTTTAATTTTGTGTGTACTACATTATCCCACCTGCTGTTTTAAATGGGAATTAATTACCAATCCCCAACTTGGGAGATCGCATGGGAAAACCTGGATTTCCAACCTCTTGTGAAAATGTATTGGGTTATCGGAAAAGTCATGACTCATTTTTGCAACGAAAAACAGAAAAAATATGTCATGACTTTTCCAACAACCCAATAGAAGCTCAGGCAATTCCCCACCACTCCCTGTTGCCTCCCGCACACCAGGGTCACTGATTCCTGTGGACATTCACCTTGTGATCCTGTAGGTGTTGGGAGGCCCTGTCCTCTGTCATGCAGGGCCCATCCCCTCTAGTTTCCATGCAAGAGGTCCCTGAAACCACATGGAAGGATCCTCTCCCTTTGCTTTGTGACAGCCTCACACTGAGTAACACGCTGCTGTGTCCCCCGCCCCCCGACACACCCAACTCTAACTCCCCAGCCTTCTGGCAGAAAGCCCCAGCTCCACGTGTAATGGGGCTTCCCCACCAAACCTGCTCTTTGAGAAAGTGACCTGAAGCTCATTCCTAGGAAAGTGGAGCAGTTTGTTTCAGCAGAGGGCAAAGCCTTACACCACAGGCAAGACCTGGTCATGTGGAGTTCTGGGTGCTGGGAGGCTCACAGGGGAAGTACTTGGGGGGCAAGATCCTTCTAAGTGCCCTGGCTGGCCTGATGTGGGGCCAGGGTACAGACGGCAATGATGGCAGTGATGCACTCTTCTCCCGGGGAGAGGACAGGCCCTCCCTCTGGAGGCAGGGGGGTGAGCCAAATAGCCTGTGCTGAGTTCTCAGTCCTCAAAGCCTACAATTGGAGGCTCCCACCGGGATGCACTTTATATTTTCTTCATGCCACATTGACCTCAAAAGACATTTCCTCAAGGCCACAGAGTTCTGGGCCTTTTAATAGCACTGGGAATATGGTTCGGTTTGTTGAGGTTGGGCATTGGTCTGGAGTCTCCATAAGAGGCTATGGAAGCTGCACTTCTTGAGTGGGAAAGTGGCTTGGGCCACCCCGGGGATGTCTCCCAGGCTGAATCGGGAAGGGCCTCAGCAGGTCACCTTAGGATATGGTGCTATGGCAGATATTGAAACCATGGAAACCAGGGTCTCTCCATGCAGTCACCACCGCCAGCTAATAGTGAGTTGGCAATAAGCAAGTCACATGGCCTCGGTTGCCTTGTGCATCAGAAAGGAGCATTTTTTTTGCCTGCAGGTAACAGAATATATAATTAAAAGTACTAACGTAATAAGTACCTAATAGTAGAAGGCCCCACATTGATTCAGTAAGAATCCAGGTGACATCTCATTGTGTCAGCCTCATGGCTGCAAAATGGCTGCCATTGCTTCAAGCCTCACCTCCTCACAAGGAAGCATCCAAAGATAGGAAGAAAGTGGGTGAGGACAAAGCATTCTCCTGGTGTCTCTCTCTTTCTACTGGGGAGGGAAATCTTTGTGGGATCCCTCTAGCAGAAGTATTAAAGAGTGGATCAGAGGGCGCCCTTAGTGGGAGGGAGTCTAGAAAAGAGTCAGACATTTCCTGCCTCTGCTATGTCTTAGCAGCGTGGAGCAGGGGGAGAAAAATGGCTAATGTGTAGACAACAGCCAAGGCTGCCCTGCCTCGACTGCAGAATGGAGGCGGGACTGAGGATGTCCTGGGCATCTGTCAGATGCCCAAGAATACGCGTTTCTCTAAGCTTTGTTGCTCAGGGTTTTTATTTCAGAAAGCACTAGAATATTAAAGATTAAGTTAAGTCTACCTCCCCTGGCAGGGTCCAGTTTTTCTTACCTATCTGGTGGCCCTGTGAAGGGCCAGTGGTTCAGTATTGTACCTTGTCTTCATTAAAATCCTCATCCTCATATCTTACTATCAGGGAAGAAGGCATTTGATTTGAACAGATTCATGCTAAGGTGTTAGCAACTGAAAGGCCCCAGTGTTGGTCCACGTCCATTAACAAAGGAGGGCTTGTTAACCTCAAAGAATGAAGCATTCGTATTAGGTTTACAGAGGGTGGGATTTGAGAAAGAAAAATATATTTTTTCTTGGGAGGGGTGGCAAATCTGGGATGGAGGGAATGAAATGACATCCTCTGTTACTCCATCATTGGACAGCAAAACCTCTAGGAAGCAGGAGTGCGATGGGAAAAATAGCATTCATGAAGCACAGAAGCCTAGTATTCCCATTTTTAAGAAAATCCAGAAATCTTCACTTTTACCTGTAATTGTCCTAATTTTTAAAACTCTCTCCAAGACAACCAAAAGTCATTCGCAGGCTGAATTCAACCCACGACCGCTGTCCCTTGCTCATGAGGCTCAGAAAAGAGTAGGATTTTCCTGAGGTCATGCAGCAAGACAGTGGCCAGTCCCATCTCCTGGTCCACGCAGGGAACCCAGTGGCCCTGCTCACATTCACTTCAAAGTCCGTTCTCTCTTCTGGATATTTTAGCTTTGGGCGCAAACCACTTGGGGTGAGAAATACAGCCCTCTAAAAACTTCTGTGAGACACAGATTGGGAAACTGACAGCAAGTCGTGTTAAATCTTCTGGCCCCTTCTGAAGTGGGGCCTGCAGTTTTAATGCTAAAGCTGTGCTTGACATGGAGCCAGTTGCATTCCTTCTTTCTCAGAAGGCAGGGGACCCTATGCCTCCTCTTTAAGGGAGGCGAAGCCTATCATTTATGGTGTAGGGAGCGCCCATTCTCTTCTGAGCTGCCCGGCCTTGTGTGGTGCCCGGCGGGCTTGGGGGTCCACTCGGCATGGCCTGTCCCGTTGTGTCCACGGCAGGCCCTTGGCAATGTCCTTGTCTCCCAAAGCCTGGACCTAAAGTTCCTATAGGCAGGAAAGAGGGACTTGTCACTTGGCTTTTAACAGTAATGTCAATTACAATAAATCAACGTGTAGTTCACTGAATTCAGAGATGGAAAATGTGCGGCAACAAGAAGTTTGTCAAATGCTTTCCCCTTCTGATTTATGCCTAGGTTCATTTTTTTTTTTAATTTTACCAAATATTTATGTAGCATTTACTAAGTGGCAAACTCTGTGCTAAGCACTTTACAAATATTGACTCATTTAATCCTTGTGCTAACACTCTGAGACAGATAATATTTTACAGATTTACGGATGAGGAAACTGAGACAGAGAGAGAGTAATTAACTTGCTCCAGGATATGCAGCTGACAAGTGGCAGAGCTGGGCTGCAGAACCAGCCCGTGCAGCTTAGCGGCTGTGCACGGAACCGTTACTTCCTCTTTTGCTGCTTTATTACTCTGAAACACATTTTCCAATTTGGAATTGATCAACTCAGAGGAAGATACCATTCTTCAACCTGAGGAAGTAGTTGAAAGACTGTGCTGTTGGGAGGCAAAAGACATGGGATCAAATCCCCGCTCTGTCTTGTGCCTGGCTCTGTGACACAGGGCAAGTAATCCCCCCTCCCCTGAGCCTTGCTTTTCTCATCTCTAAACTGGGCTAATAGCACCACCTGATTCTCAATTGGAGGGAAGTGGAATGGAATCAGCCATGGATGTGGAAAGTGCTTTATAAAGTCTTAAATACAGTCTTTGGGGCTTGGAGGAGTTGAATAGTCAGGACCATAAAGCTGGTTTTGACTAAAAAGTGTCCAGCACTTTAAGGTTGTCCTCCATTGTCTATGAGGATCTGGAGACTCACAATGAAACCAGCAGGCAAAGAGCAGCCCCACCCCCACCATGATGAGTGGTCATTCTGTCCCAGGGGTGGGGGCTGGCCCGCCGGCCTGGACTCTCTGCTCCAGGATTCGGGGGTGTTTGCAATCAGCCACTAAGAGGCTCAGCCCTCCCTCACAGCACAGCATCGATACCCAAGTGGGTCGTAAGAGGATTTCTGCCTTTGTGCTGCTTGGCAATATTTTGTTTAAATGAATTTATGCCACAGATTAATAGTTTGTGAGCTGAACTGCTTACTTGGCGAGAAGGGGGAAATGAACAGGATTTTAAGAAATCCGGTGTGAACTCAATTTTAGAGTGAGGGTGTGCAGATGAAGCTGAGGGGTATGGAACTGGGCTGCCTGAGAAGTGACCCTGGTTTCCATCCCTGCTGGACCATTTCCCGACTGTGGGATGCTCCACTTGCAAGCAGAGCACTCCCCGTCCTACCCCAGGGTGATGGGGCAAGAGGACGCACGTGGCAAGGCTGCGTGGTGCCTGGCATGTGGCACGCACTCAGCAAAGGAAGGGTCAGCCCCATGAGAGCAGGCTTTGCGCCCCCCACGCCCAAAGGGCATGTGGAGCACGGGAGGCCCTCCATGAAAACGTGTCCAGTCAACAAATGAATGATAAATACAGTCAATCCTCATTCTTCACAGGTTTCATGTTACTTATTAAATTTGCCCGTTTGCTCATATTTGTTTGTGACCCCAAAATCCATATGTATGGTGCTTTCCAGTCTTTTGCAGCTATGTGCAGAGCAGTGAAAATTCTGAGTTGCCCAATGCACAGGTTCCCTGCTGAAGTTGGACAAGGGGTTGCCCTGCCTTCTTGTCTCAGCTTTCACACACAAACAAGTATGCTATCTTGCAGTCCCTTAGTGCCAATTTTTTCTCATTTTTGTCCTTTTTTTTTTTTTTTTTTTTTTTTTTTTTGGTGATTTTGTGTTTTTAATGACCCCTAGGCCTGGTGTCCCTAAGTCAAGAAGGCTGTGATGTGTCTTACAGAGAAAATAAGTGTGTTAGATGAACTCCGTTCAGATGTGAGTTACAGTGCTATTAGTTGTGAGTTCAATGTTAATGAGTCAACAATAGATGTTAACTGGGTGTCTTCCTATAGAAACGCACATAAAACCAAGTTATGTATTGATCAATTGATGAAAGTGTTGTGAGCAGAGGTTCACAGGACCCAGCCCTGTATTTCCCACCCAGGAACAGTGGTTCAGTGTTCACTAATTCAGCATTTGTGGAGAGTTTGTGAAACCATAAGTACTACTAATATTGAAATCAACTGTATAACAATACTTATTATGACTATTATGGATTTTATTCTACAAAAGGGAGTTAGGAAAGAGGTTGGGGTTTGGCGTTCTTCCACCTTGACAGTGGTTGTGAGAATCAAATGTGATCAAGTGTGAAAGGTGGTTGTAAACTGTAAAGTCTGTGCATGGGCACTGTAAATGGCATCACCTTAACTACTGCATGGACATCCTGCTCCAAGGGAGTCATCCTGCACCAAGGCCTCTGAGGAGGGCCTGCCTTGGTCCATGGGGCTCAAATTGAGCTTTCAGACCTTAAGAGACCACTTTGAAAGGGGACGCTTCCCTGCATATTAGTCATTTGCCAAGCTGGGCTGAGGCCTTTTCCTGTCTGCCATCTACTCCAGGGCTACCATCCAGTCTGGGCCACCATTGTCTCTTGCCTGGACAATAGCATGGCTGTCTCACTGCTCTCAGCCTCCCCGCTGGGTTCCCTACATCCATTCACCATATCGCCATGACTGGATCCCTCTCCCTTCCACTTTAATGGCTTCCCATTTTTCCCAGGAAAATACCCAAACCCCTGCCTGTGAGCCATGAGCCTCTGAGAGGCCGGGCCCCTGCCCGTGTCTCCAGCTTCACTGCCACCACGCTGCCCCATGCTGTCTGCTGCAGCCACACTGGCTTCCTCTCAGACCCTTGAATGCACTGAGCCCCTCCTGCCACAGGGCCTTTGCACTTGCTGAGCCTCCCTGCCTGTCCTTATGATGCACTCCCCCACCTCCAACACCTTCACTTGCTCACAGCCTGCAGCACATCCTTCAGGACTCAGCTCAAGTCACTTCCCTGGTGGCCCTGTCCAGGACAAAGTAGGCCCATAGTACAGCCCCCACTCCACCACACTTTCCCCTTTACAGAACCTGACACTTGACATTTTTTTGAGTGACTACCTGGTAAATGACCATCTTCCCACCCACTCCCCAAGACTTTACATTCCATGAGGTCAGACACTGGGGCTGCCTTAGCTCACCATTGAGTCCCCAGAGGAGAGGGGAGGGCCTGGCACATTGTAGGTGCTCAATAAACACTTAGTAGAAGAGCAAACACCCATCCCATGCCCCCCGCTGGAGAAAACCCTGCTGGACAAGACCCAGGCCCTCCCTTGCGGTTCACAAACTGGAAGGATAGTGAGCCAACAACATCTGTGGAGCCCAACCATGTGCAGAGATTGTCTTCTTCGATTCTGTCAGCATCCAGTGAAGTGAGGCACTAACATGTCCCCAGTATTTGAAGAAAATGATGATGAGGCTCAGAAAGACAGGGAGAACTGGCCCGAGGTAAAAAAGCTAAGAAGGGGCAAGGGCAAGATTTGCCCCCAGGCCTGGGTGACCCAGGAGCCTGTGCTCCGCGCCTCTCCCTCTGCCCTCCTCCCCTCGATCTTCCCACCTTTGGTTTGTCCACACCCTGCACATGACAGTTTTCTGTGTGAAGGGATGCATCGTCTACGGGCCTGAGGACTTGACCTCATGTCCCCAGCCATTCTGATGTGTTCTCCTTTGTTTACGCTGGTTCCAAGGGGCGAACAAGAGAGAGCCCATTGCTGATTCTGTTCCTGGGGGCAACTTGACTGGCTGCCTTCAGCACATTATTTTGCAGAAGCCAAACCCAATTAGCTGATGGTTTCAGTGGATGCTGTCAGCAAGGGGAGGCTTTGGCCTCTGGAAGGCCTTGAAGGGACCATCGGATACTGACATAGTGGGACTCAATTGACTCACCCCCTGATTTTACACATGGGGATACTGAGGCCCAGGAATGGGGGAGAATTTATCCAAGGCCAGAGAGTGACTTAAAAAGCAAAATGAGAAGCTGAGGCTCCGGGCTCCCTGAGCAATGTCACGCATATTTGCCTTGAGGTCCCGCTGGCCAAATGGGGACAGGCAAAGGTTCTTTGTCTCTACCAGTCTATTGTGATACCTGAAATTTCACCATCAATTCTTATGTCTTAGAGAAATTTCTGCTAGTTCTCTAACAGAATGAAAATATGAGGTGTGATCAAAACATATGGTGAATGTTTAAATTTAAAAAAAAATTATTACAGGGCCAGCCAAGTGGTGCGTTGGTTAGGAGTTGGCTCAGGTCACCAGCTCTGAGCAGAAGGGCCCAGGTTCAGATCTCACATGAGAGCCAGTGACGCTGCGCCCTCTACAGCTAAGATGGTGAACAACAGCTCGACCTGGAGCTGGGCTGCTGTGAGTCGCTGGCGATGGCATAGGCTGCAGTGGGGCTGGCCGGCAGCTGGTGTGAGCTTTCTTGAACTGCCCTGAGCCGCCGTTAGCCACTATGAGCGGCTGTCCAATGGCCGGTGACCGATCTACCTCAGCCAGGAAGAGCGCAATGATGATACCAACATGGACCAGTGAAGTGACATCCTCCACAACTAGACTGAAGAACAAAAGGACAGCAACCTGTTTGTTCTCCTTCCCCTATTCCCCAACACTGTTCTCCCCGAATTACACAATAAAATCTTTAAAAAAAAATTATTACAATGAAAGATAAATTGCCATTAATCCTCCTCAAAATATTCCCAGTCTCATGAACACACTTATCCCATCACTCTTGCCACATTCTGAAGCAGCTCTGGAAGTCCTCTTTCGTGAGTGTCTTTAGTTGCTCTGTCATGGCTGCCTCAATGTCCTAAATCATTTTGACTTTGGGGAAGAACCAGAAGTCGCATGGTGCCAGATCTGGTGAATAAGGTGGATAAGGACACACCGTAATGTTTTATTTGACAGAAATTGCCATATACCAGAAGTGATGTGTGAGACACGGAGCATTGTTGTGATGGAGGATGATTTACGGCACACTTTAAAACACACCTTCTCAACCATAGCTCACACCCGACTGACTGCACCAAACAAGTTGAAACTTGTCACACATTGTTACTAAGGGTCAATGCGCCACTTCCCATATAGAGGATCCCAGCCTTTCCTTTGGATGGCACTCGGCAGCAGCATTTACCATATTTTTTAATCACACCTCATACCTTTAGATGGGTGAAGTGGGGAGGGAGACCCTAAGTCATCAGCCAAATAATTTATTCGTTCATGTCTCCACCCATCCTCTTCTCTCTCCACCTATGTCTGCATCTAGTCACTTATCTCTCCCACCATCCCTTTACACATTTACCCATCCACCCCTTTACCAGATGCTCACTAACACCAGTTCTATGACTGGTTCTGTGGGATAAAGAGATGAATGGGCTCAGTTCTGACCTCTGCAGAGCCCCTGGAACCCTGGAGGCAGCAAACCTGTGAGACCACGTTTCCCCACTCTGTGAAAAGCACGCTAACGGAGGTGTTCACAGCGGGGCCTCACAAGCAGAAAGAGTCTGGAGACACCGACCCTGAGCTCTTCATTCCAGCTCTTCCTATTAATTGGCCGTATGTGCATGGGTCAGGCCACTCCCCTCTGGACTCAGTGGACTCATCTGAAATGTGGGCAGGTTGGGCTGGATGAGTGTTTCCCAGACTCCAGCCATTCACACACCTCCCTCCATGCCTATAGATGAGCTCACCTGCCCTAAAATTACTTAATATCTTTATTCAAATGAGCTCACTTGTTTTAGCAAAATAAAGTTTAGAATGAAACCTTATTGCTACCATAAGTGGGAAAACATGTTAACAGTTATCATAAATAGAAAGTAACCGTAAAAATAATTTTTAAAAAAGAAGGCAAACTCCAGGTGTTAAATTCTAGGTAAATACTATTTCCCACCAGTGGAGGCCGGCTCTCCTTTGTTAGGAGAGAACTTAGCAGGCCCTGGAAAGGACAAAGATAACCTAGGCCTCTCCCTGTGGAGTGGTTTCCCTGTGGCGTGCCCCAATATCAGGGGGTGATAGTTGAGGTGGGGGTGACCCAGAAAGGGCCCCTGAATATGGACACCACTCCTGCCCCAGAAGTGGAAACATGTCCCTGGAGGAAACTTCAGGTCACATGCTGTCCTGGCCACCCCCTCTGAGACCTGTGAATATGCCCTGGGCCTGGCCCTCTGGAGAACTCTCACCTGCCAGCCTCCCAGAAGGGTCAGGAAGCCACGAGCCGGATTCTGTAACTCAACCCAGGTGGTATCTGCTACAAATCCCTACTGCGGGAAACCAATATGGAAATCTGAAGCCAGCCCATCCAGGAGCTTAGCAGGTGCTGCCCATCACTCAGAGAGGGCCCTGACTCTTTCTAGTCTTACCTGCAACCACGAGACTCCTCTACCTGTCTCCACCACCCATCATTCTTGACTCGAGGTCCCCAAAGCCCATGACAGTATAGGGCCTTTCTGAATTTCCCTGTGGCGTTATCAGGCCTGATCAGGAAAAAAAAAGTTTCTTAGATATGCCAACGCCTGAAGTGTCTCACTAACTCTTCACACCCCTGGAAGGCAAGGGGTCTGGTGGATGGGGAAGACCCAGGTTTGGGTTACTCTGTGCCCTGAAGGCTCCCGGCACATCCTCACCTCTGATTTTTCTGGCGGCTGCTGAGCCTGCTGCAGAAACACTGACATCAAGGGTATTATTTACTTGAAAAAATGTTCCATTTTGGATTCAGATTTCAGAAGGATATTTGAAATACTAAAGCTGCTGCCAGCCCTGTTGAGGACACAGTAAAGCCCACTTTCTCATTTGGCCTTGGCTCCAGTCAGGGCCCGTGGGGGGGGACCAGTCAGCCCCCACTCCCGGATCGGAACAGCCAAAGGTTAAAAACACAGTGCTGGGCTTTGCCTTAGAAAATGGGTTTCCTCTTTCCTATAGGTGATAGTTATACACTCTCATGCAGGTCTTGCAATCCATTCACTCACTGACTCAGTCATTCCACCATGCTGGTGTTTGACTGACAAGCATGGTCAGGAGTGTCCTGTGGGTTATTTATAGCTGGTGTCCCCCTGGTACATGCAAAGGCCACACCACTTTTCAAAGATTTTAAACATCACTCTTGTATTCAAAAATATTTATGAGTACACACTGTGTGTTTCAGGCACTGAACTTGTCAAGCCCTGAAACGCGCCTGTGTCCAGACATGGTCCCTCCCTCAAATGTGTGTAGTCCACAAGCAGGGGGAGACACACCCACGACTGCAGTGCAGGGCTTGTTGTCATGGAGATCCAGACATGGCTGGAAGGTGTCCTCACCTCTGGGCCAGAAATGAAGCAGAAGCATTTGGGAAAAGTTACCCAGAAGGTGAAATTCCACGCCCCAGACTTTATTAAATCCCCTTATTGACAGAGCAGGAAGGTGCCTGAGAGATCTTTGAGGCCAGCATTCCCAAAGTGGGTCCTGGGGAATGCCAGTTTTGTGGTGTGTTAACAGACATTACTCTAGAAAAGGTTCCAAGGTCAAAGTAGTTTGGGAAATGCTGGGTCAGGCAAAACTAAGTCAGTTTCTATGTTGCAGGACTTATCAGAGCCTTAATGGATTCATTGCTTTGTGAAACCCACAAGGGTGACACAGGCTCCAGCATGAAACATGAGGCAACATTTTAAGGAGCCCCTCAAAAGACTAGTGCTCCCCGGTGGCTCACTCTGGGAGACTCTAATCTAGTCCATCTCCTTTGTTCACAGATCAGCAAACGGGGGCCAGAGAGTGGTTGGCACCTGCCCAATACCTTACAGGGAGCAGAGAGCCAGGCCAGGACTAAAATCCAGCGCCCCTTCCCTGCACGTAGGCTCTTCAGGGTGTGTGGTTTGGGCTTTGAGTGCTAGTGGCACATGAGAAGAGTGGGATCCATGTGGGCTGAAGCAATCGCAGGAGGATTCCTGGAGGCAATAGGATGTGAGCTAGGAAGTCTGGGCCCCTGGGGAGCCAGTGACTCATGACTTTGTTGACTAAACAGTGGTATCACTGAAAATCAGATACATACTGGTTGATGCCCAATTTGCCTGGAGAGGACTTCAGGCTGAGGAAGGCTTCCTCCCAACCAGAGGAGAGTAGCCTCTGAACTCACACAAGATGCAGGCACGAGGAAGTGTATTTCCAGGTCCCCTCTTTCAGGAAGCCTCTCCTGACTGCTGCCCCCAAGTCAAAAAGATCCCCCGTCCTTCCCCCAAAATAACCCCAGGTGTCTGCACTGTCGTTTTACGTGTCTCCATTCCTCCTCCTGAGTTTTGTTTTTAGCCAGTGTGAGAGCCCCACTCATTTATTAGTGATCTGAGAGCAGAGCTGGTGGTTTATTCTTCCTCCTTATAGTTAGTATTTCTCGGGAACTCACTGTGTGCCAGACGCAGCACTCAGCTTTCCCTGCATCCTCTCATTTTACCTTCACACTGCCTTCCGCAGTAGCTGTTTCTGTCCCGATTTTACGGAGGAGAAAACTGAGGCTCGGGAGGTTGAAGAGACTGGCTTGAGAACATGGGCCAGTAAACAATGGAGGGCCTCAAACCCAGGCCTTCATTTCTCTTTAAGTGGCTGGTTTGTGGAATCGAACAAAACTTGAGTGGTGGGTCCTCCCATAGGCATCGTGCCCTCCTGGAGCGGTTACCTGAGCCTGGTCTCTCCTGTCTCCCCAAGGCTGGGCTGGGGCCCCTGCCCAGGCGCCATGTTCCGAGCTCAGCCCTGACTCAGCTTGTTGACCATAAGAAGATCCAGGGTATGAGGTGTGGTCACCTGCAGTTTAAAAGGACACTGGTCTAGACTACAGCTGGCATGGCCCCGGGTCCCCATACTCACTGCCCCTCTGCCCAGACCAGCCCTGGGCCTTTACTCACCCTCATTTCACTCCAGAACTTTCCATGTTGGGGTCTGGCAGCTTTCCCACCAATTATTCCCCATCCCAGCCCCTCATCTTTATGCGTGGGCAGAAAAACTTTGACCCAGGGTTCATAGCGGTTGTCAGTGTGAATGAAATTTTAACAGCAGTGACACCCAAGAAGCACCATGCCTGCGGTTCTTGGTTTGGGCCAGGGGCCGGGGTCTCCTTTCTTCCGTAATTAAAAATTCACCAGGGAAGACAGATTGCTCATCAATCTTTCATCCTGACAGTTCCCACTGGGGAAGGCAAGGGCACTGGCCTGGCTGCCCAGGGCCTTGCTACCATGTGCATGAGTTCAGGGCCTTGGGAGGCGGGCAGGCAGCGCATCCGAGATGGGGAGGCCTCTTGAACGTCACAGGAAGGGTACTGGGTGTGACAGGTGGCCAACTCTGAGCTTTCTGCGTCATGTGACCTGAGACATCAGGGAGAGGCCCACGGAGGGTCAGAACATGAGTGTATGGAGCCAGTCAGGAGGCCTCTGAATGACCACATGGCCAGTCTTATCCAGTTAAAACTCGGGGAGATATGTACTTAAAATGGCTGAGACTGGATCTCAAAGGTTCTCACCACAAAAAAAAATGGTAATTATGTACATGATGGAGATATTTGCTGACACTGTGGTGGTAAATGTTTTGCAACACATAAGTGTATCAGATCAAGACACTGTATGCCTTAACCTCACACAGTGTTATATGGCAGTTATATCTCAATAAAACTGGAAAAAAATATGTATGTCCTCCATGTTTTAGCCAAGTGGAAAAAGTTAATAGAAACTCTCCGGTAAAACAGACAACGATGGGGTACTATGTTTGAGGACCTCAGCACAGGGCCAGCCTAGTGAAATCACCCTAGTTGACGATGCTAGTTATTATTATTGCCATCGATGTTGTTGCCTCTGCCCCAGAACTCACTCACTGGGCTGGTCTAAAGCACAGCAGGTAACTTCCCCAAGACTCAGCTTGCTCATCTGGAACCCTGACAGTGCCTGTGTCACAGAGCTGGGGTGGGGAGTGAATGAACTGGGGATCCTCTGAAGTTGCAAAATCGGGCTAACCCGGCCTCGCATCAGTCTCCCGACACAGCTGGGCCTCGTGTGTCCTGGCCTAGGAGGAAGGGACAGCCCGGCAGACAAACAAGGCTCTGTCTCTGCCACTTGCTGGCTGCGTGGCCATGCGGGCCCCACTCACCTCCTGGCCTGTTTGCCTGGAAAGCAGGCTCCAGAGCAGGTGATCTTCTGGGTTACTTCTGACTCTGGGTTCCAGGAAACGCTGCATGTCACCTCCTGTCCAGCTAGTGGTTTTCCCAGAAGAGATTTGGGGAAGGGAGTGCTCGGCTGGCGGCTTCCTGTGTCCTGTGACTGCTGTGTCAGTCTCGTGCCTGTGGGCTCTGCAGCCCTGGGTCTCCGGGAACTCTGGGCTGGGCTGTCTTTCCAGGAAGGGGACAGCCCGCCTCCGTAGTGAGAGGAATTTGAAGAGTGTCCAGTGGAAGAGAACAGGTGGAGGTGGGGAGGGGAGCCCAGGGGCAGGAGTGGGCCCTGGAGGATGCTGCAGAGAACTCGGGTTGAGGCCAGGTAGGAGGCAGGACAGAGAGGCTCGGGAAGGTCAGTACCAACTAATAGTCGCTGGGGTGGAGCTGAACCCCCGACCCTTGGGAGGACCTGGTTAGCAGTGCCTTGGAGCCTGAGGGGTGTGGACCCTGTGGGTGAACAGGGCACAGGAACAGGACTCTGTGATGGACACCTGTCATTTACCTCTGGAGACCCGCTCTCTGCCCTCTTCATGTGACCCGTGCCCGGGAAGGTGACCTGTATGCGTCAGTACCCTCCCTTCCCCTCTAGCTTCTGCTGGCTGTCGCCACTGGGGAGCTCCGGCAGGATATAGGATGAGGGCGGGGAGAGGTTAGGGTATGGTCTCCCCGCGCTCTTTCTCTCCTTCGGTCTCCCTGAGCTAGCTACATGCCTTTACCGCAGGGGACCACTCCTATCGGGGGCCTTCTCCCTGCAGCCCTCACTGTGCCTGTGCCTGGAAACCCTGTCCCCCTCCCACCCCTTCCATACTGTTGTGGCTGCTCTCTCACGGGTCATGAAAGAATTCACAAGGCAGGTAGAAAGAGAGAAGGAAGATTTATTAAAGTAAGAGAAGAGTCGGCTGGGCCGTCTGCTGCCAACTACTGCGTCGAGTCCTTGTTTGGTCTCCAGTTTTATATTTTCTAACCAGGATGTAAATCGCTTCAGTCTGTAGTGGGATTCTCTATTGAGTTCGGCTTCGTTAGTTGGGGTAGGGGAAGGTGCAGTTGAGCTGGTTATCACAACCTTTGCATATGTTATGCAGATTTAAGTTGGAGCCAGGAATGGATCCCATACAGAAGCAAAACCTCTCCCAAGTCACAGAGCCAGCACTGGGCCTAAGTAAACAGAAACATTGAAACTGGTCTGCATAGTAAATGTACAGCAAGCAGAATCATTAACATTGGGTGGAAAGGAGGTGAAGAAAGAAAAGAAAGCTTTCAGAGTCCCAAGCTAAATTACACTTGTTAAGTCAAATTATACCAGAGACCCAAATCTCAAAATAGAAGATTCAGTGCTGCCATTACAATCCCACCTTAACACATACTAGGGGTGGTGGCAAAATAACCCCATTTCTGTTCCCCTCTTGCCCACACCTTGCAGACATCCTTTATTAACCCTCAGAACTTGACCCAGGCCCCAGCCACAGGGCAGGGACATTGGAATGGGACCCCAGAGAGGGGGCAGCAAGGCCTCCCACCCAACCTTTGTCCAGAGTCGGACCCTTGATTTCTCCAGGGGACGGGCCTTGTGTTCTCCCTCCTGCTCCTCAGTGTAGGTCTCGAGAGGGAGAAGAGAGGGAGGAGTAGGTGCCCAGGCAGTCCCCAAAAGGGAGCACTCCTGGGCAGACAGCAGCGGCAGCGCAGGGCTACACATTTGAGCTCCCACAGGGGGCCAGACATGAGGGGACATCTGGGGCCCGAGAGGGGCAGCCCGCGTGGCTCCAGCCCATCAGTGTCCCGCTGGCACGTGGCCCAGAGGCACAGCTCCCCCCCAAGGGAGTCAGAAAGCGGGAATTTTGCTTGAAATCCCTCCGTTTCTAAATACTGGTATCTGTTCAAATATTAAATTTTAAACAAATATTAAATTTGACACAGCCAGATCCAGACCCCTGGCTACCAGTTTGTGACCTAGAAAACACAAGCCCCCCTGATGGGCCTTTTTCTGATCTTTGCTTGTAGGTTTCCCACACCTGGAGCCAGATTGAGAGCAGCCCAGGAGACAGGTAAGTGTGAGAGCAAGACGCTTGGGTCGCCTGCGGGACTCAGCATCCCCGCCCACGCCTGTGCACAAAATTCAGCGATGTTAGTGGCCCCGACTGGAAACACTGGTTTGCAAAGCACCTGTCTGTATACTCAATCACCCCTGCTCTCCCCACCCTACTGCCAAGACCACCCCAGCCTCCCTAACCCCCTTCCCAACACTGGAGCTCTCAGCAGCCACTCCCCAAAACCTGTAGACCTGGGGTAACAGGAGAGGAAGAAGGTAGCCCCAAGCAGAGCTGAGGCTGCCGTTTGGGCCTATTTCCTACATATGTGACTTTCCTAGTCCCCTACAGGCCTGTGTGTTGTCACCTTGGTGTGATATCCTACCTAAATAGGGTGCCCTTGGATTAGTAAATGTCCTTTTGAGATAAAGAGCAATATTCCTGTGTGGATTGCATGGCTCTATTAGTCATTCACACTGTAGTATCTTTTAACACTATCAGATTATTTCTCAATTATCTCACTGAGGTCAGCCACGCTGAGAGGTGTCTTTTGATCTGGGACTTGAGAAGGAGGGGCCCTGTGCCGAGGGCCTGGGAGCCTACCAGGAACTTCCCGGGAGCTTCATTTACTAACACACATTTGGAGACACGGCCCCCTTGCCTGGGAGTTCTGCCAATGGCCCCGGGGCTGCTACTTCTCCAGCAACCTCTCAGAAAGTGGAGAAATTGTCCTTTATGAGTGTGTGTGTGTGTGTGGATCTGGCTTCATTCCTAGGTGGAATAAGCAGTTGATCCAGTGTTTGCTAGGATAGAGCCTTCCCCACACAGCACCCCCTTTCTGCTGACCTGTCAGGGCACCCAAATGGCCACCATCTGTGTCACTCCTTGGGAAAGGAGGAGGAAGCTCTGAAAGCTTCTGTCAAAATGTCATCTGTAGGTTAGTAGTGGTTATTTCTAAGTTAGGAGAGCATAGGCACTTCGGGTTTTTTGTTTTCCAAGTTTTATGTAATAAGCATATGTTACTTTTTCTTTTTTTTTTTTCCCAAATGCTCTCTGGGGTGGACTAGTAACCCATGGGTACCCACGTCCAATCTTAGAATCAGACCCGATTAGCCCCAGCACATAGCAGGGTTTGGGGGAACTGGGACATGGGTCAGGTAAGTTTGGATGGAGAAGTAACAGGTGATGCTAGGGAAGGATTAAATCTATCAAAAGTGAATGTGGCCTCTTTCTCTGATTTTGCTGTGGTCATGAGCTAGAGAGCCAAATCATTTTCTGGACGTAATGTGGACTTGGTCTGTTCCCTTCAGTGACAGCGCTTATCACCTCTGAATACAATTGTCTGTGCCTCCCCACCCTTAGCTTCTCCCAGAATAGGGCCCTGTCTGCTTCTCTCTGCATTTCCAGGGCTCAGCATGGTGTTAATTTGTGTGGGAATGGGTGCTTGCTGAGTCCCTGCTCTGTGCCAGGCACAGTGCTCAGGATGTGATGGGACTCTCTTACTTCAGTTCATCCTGTGAACCAGATGGAATGCTTATCCCCATTCTGCAGGTGAGGAAACTGAGGCTCAGAGAAGTGAAGGGACTTGCCCAAGGTCACACAACTGGTGAGGGGCAGATGGGACCCCAGGCCCATCTGACTTCAAAGACTTCGTTTTTTCCACCACACACTTGTAAAAGCAACATCATTTTTCTCAAAGGTTGAAAAATACAGATAACAGTTGATTCACAGTGTTACCTCCTTTTTGCCATGGGCCTCTGTCCTTCCTGCTCTGGCACTAAAGCTGCTGCATTCCTCTCTAAGCTGGCACACCACTGTGGCTGTTCTGATAGTCAGTGTGTCCGTGAGAACCTGTGACCCAGACGAGCAAATGGCCAGTGCGCATGTGCACCATCACCTGGTGGGCTCAGGTGGGCCTCGCTGGCTCGGTCTCCCCTGGGGCACACGCCAGCCACCCAGTGCCTCACGTTGCCGGCAAGATCAGAAGGCAGAACAGGACACGGGGGCTGGGGCTGGAAGCCATCCTGGAGCTGTGCTGTCTGGCTGCTCATGGCAATGCTAATAAGCTCAGCCCCACAGACCCTGCCCCAGGGCAGTGTGGGACAATGGGTAAGCCCCTGGTCTTTGGAGCCAGGCCCAACCGAACTTCAGTCCTGACTGCTTCATTCCCAGACTGTGGGTAGCCTTGGGCAATGAGTCCCTGTGCCTCCCTGTGCCTCCACTTCCCACTCTGCAGGGTGTCACCGCCTCCCCTTGCCCGTCTAAGTAACCAGGCTCGAACCTGATGAGCAACGTCATTGTAGCGGGGGATGGAGGTCACTTTCTATAGATGTCTAAAATGACTACATAGACTCTGAGGAGCTTTTAATATGTGTGGTCAGAAGTTGTCACACCCCAAAAAGTAGCATAACCTCCTAGAACGTTTTGTGAATCTTTAAAAATTTCCTCTTTCAAACAGGTTAAGTAACCAGTAATTCCACTGCTCGTGAATTTGTCCTGAGGAAATAGCCCAAGCTGTGTACTAAGACATTTCTACAGGGATTTTTATCATTTAGCATTGTTTCTATTAGTTAAAAAAGAAAAAATTGGAAACAACATGAATGCAATTTGCCCAAATTAATCCTAATTGAATGTTTAAAAAATAGGTAGAAAGGGGCATAAGTAAGCAAAGTAGAAAGAGGAGAGAGAGTGGGGGTGGGGGAGGAGATTGGAGAAAAAGGTTTCTAAGTGTGGGGGCGTCACAGGTAACTTCTTTTTTACTTTGTGCTTTCTGCATTTTCTCAGTTTCCCACAGTGGGGTGTTCACTGTCTATGTTCTCACGAAGAGTAGTAATAGCTCATGTAACGTGGTCTTGCTTCTGTCCCCAGAGAGAGAGCTGTCTTGGGGGCCGTGGTTTGCTAGGGCTGCCATCACAAAATACCACAGGCTGGGTGGTGGAGGCAAGGGAAATGTATTTTCTCACAGTTCTGGAGGCTGGAAGTCTGAGATCAAGGGGTAGGCAGGGGTGGTTCCTTCTGAGGCCCTTCTCTTTGGCCTGCGTCCTCACATGCCCCTCCCCCGTCTGTGCTGTCTGTGCCCTAATCTTTCCTTCTTATGAGGATTCAGTCATATGGGACTAGGCCCACCCTAATGACCACCTAGGCCCACCCTCATTTTACATCAGTTACCCCTGTACAGACTCTACCTCCTAATAAAGCCACATTCTGAGGTACTGGGATTAGGGTTTCAACATATGAATCTTGGGGTTCCGACTCAGCCCATAACAGGGGCAGCCTGTTGCTGGTGACTGAGGTGACTTTATTTTGCAGAGCGCTGAGCTTGACAGTGGAGTTGGGAGCAAGGGAGTGTAGACATTGTCCCCGCGTGTTTAAGAGGTCCCCAGGGGGGTGTGATGCAGTCACCTCATGCAAGCAGAGCACCTCCCCTCTCCAGCAGGGCCCAGAAGCAGAAGCACAGCCCTTCCTAGCTGAGCCATCCACCACAAATTGGCTGCTCAAGGTCAGAGTTCAGCCCACAAAAATTAATTGTATTAAGAAACTCTCATGCACTTCCATGGGCTTTTGGTCATGAAAACTCAAATTTCTTTTTTTTTTTTTTTTTTTTGAGGGCAGTGTCACTGACCCTCATATGTGGGACCGAACCCGGGCCACTGGCTTCCCAAGCCAGCACTTAACCACCGCGCCACTCGGCCAGCCCAAAACTCAAATTTCAAAGAAAAATTTTTCTTAGTGTTAACTCAAAAGTGATTTTGATTTATAAAATCAATGGTAGAGAGAAGGAATAAGATGAGCAAATCAGGTATGGAAGGCTGTGACTGTTGAGTTAGTGGAAGCAACACTGATTATGTCAGCAAGTAATAAGGGAGAAAGTCACTAAGAGTAGGGGAGGCAGCAAGAGGCTGAAGCAGGCACCCAGTGCAAGCAGGCACCTTACATTTAAGGTGAAAAGTAGTAGGGAGCTACGGCAGGTTCCTGAGCAGAGGTGGAACAAAGTGAGGGCAGAGCTAAGATAGACTGCAGCAAAGAAAAAAAAGGCAAGAAATCTAGGTAGGAGGCCTTGGAGAAGTGCTAAGATGAATGTCCAGGTAATAAATCCTGAAAGTGAAACTTCATTGTTCTGAGCCTTTGTGCATGCCTTTCCCTCTACTTCACCCCCAACCTGGCAAACCCCTAACCATCCTTTAAGGCCCCATTCATGGAGCCCCTCTGACTTGAAGCGTCTGTTGACATCCCAGGAAGTGATTCTTGGGCTTGCCCCGCATTAGAGCACTGGCATGCCATATCATGGTGGTCTGTCTGTACACCTCCCCGTTTGCTGCCAGGCCTCACTGGCCTGAGAAGTGGGTGCTCGGCAAGGGTCTGTGGGCAAGACTGATGATGTAAGGGAAAACAGAGATCAGATGTACGCCTCAGAGGAGAGATTCAAATACGATTCCAGGGTGAGCCTATAAAATTTTACAAATTATCAAGTGCCTATTTTGAATGTGGCACTGGCAAGAGACGCGTGAGTAAAACAGACTTGTCCCTACCCTCGTGGAGCTGTCCCCTAATGGGGGAAACAGATAATAAAATAATAATAAAATAATAATTATAACATGATGAATGCTCTGAAGCCAATCTGCTATGACAGAGGGGTGATGGAATAAAGGAGGGCTTCCTTGAGGAAGTGCTTTTTTAAGATGAAAATTGGAAGATGTGTGAGAATGCATCTACTTGAGCAGGTCATAGATGTTAGATGATGGACCAAGATGAAGGTCAGGAAAAGGGAAGCCTAAAAAAGGAAAAAGGGAATTCCTGCAATGGGCGCAGCCTGTGCAAAGGCCCTGCAGTGAGCGAGAAGCATGAGAAACACAGAAACTGAGCCTCACCGGACCACAGAAAGCCAGGGGGAGACCGGTCAGGTCAAAGGTCAAAGGTGAAGGCAGGAGGACAGCATCATAAGGCCACTGTTGTCAGAAGGGTTTAGATTTTAGCCTAGGAACATCAGGAAGCTACTGCAGGGTTATAGTCAAAGAATGATGGGAACAGATTTGTGGTTTAAGGAGAAAAAAAGCTCTATTGAGAGATAATTCACATATCATACAATTCTCCCATTTAAAGTGTATACTTCAGAGGATTTTAGTCACAGAGCAACCATCACTACAGTCAATTGTAGAATATTTTCATCACCTCAGTGAGAAACCCTGGGCCCTTTAGCAGCCCTCTAGCCCCTGACTCCAGCCCTAAGTAACCACTAATCTACTTTCTGTCTTTATACATTTCCCTGTTGTAGGCTTTTATGTGAATGGAATAATATAATATGTGGTCTTTTGCGATAGCTTCTTTCAGCTAGCCTAATGTTTTCAAGATTCATCCATGCCCTATCCTGTATCAGTACTTCATTTTTTTAAAGATTTTTATTAAAATGTAGCTAACATACAATATTATATTAGTTTCAGAGGTACACCATAGTTATTCAACATTTATATACCTAAAGAAGTGATCACTGTGATAAGTCCAGCAACCATCGGACACTGTACTATGCTGTCACAATATTATTGACTATATTCCCTAGGCTGTACGTTACATCCCATGACTTATTTGTTCTGCACCTGGAAATTTGGATCTCTTATTCCTCTTTAACTTTTTCCCCCTTTAAAAATTTTTCAATTACAGTTGATATTCAATATTATTTTATATTAATTTCAGATGGACAGCATAGTGGTTAGACATTTATATAATTTTTTAAAAATTACATAATTTAAGAAGTGACCCCCCCCAACTAGTCTAGTATCCTCCTGGCACTATACATAGTTATTACCATATTACTGACTATATTCCCTATGCTTTACTTTACATCCCCTTGACTATTTTGTAAATATCAGTTTGTACTTCTTAATCCCTTCACCTTTCACCCTGTCCCCCAACCCTCTCCCATCTATCACCCCAACAAATCTAGTACTGATATTATACCATAATAGTTATTACAATATTATAGACTATATTTCTTATGCTACACCCATGATTACTGTGTAACAACCAATTTGTAGTTCGTAATCCCTTCCCCTTTTCACTCACTCAACCCCACTCCCATCTGGCAACCATCAATGTGATTTCCGTATCTGTGAGTTTGTTTCAGTTTTGTTTGTTTATTTTGTTCTTTAAATTCCACACATCAGCCAAATCACATTGCATCTCTTTCTCTGTCTGACACACTCCACTCAGCACAATACCCTCCAGGTCCATCCCTGCCACTGCAGATGGCAAGAGCCCATTCCCTTCCCTGGACAAGCAATATTCCATTGTATATATGTACCACCTCCTCCTTATCCATTCATCCATCGACAGACCCCCAGGCTGCCTCCACATCTTGGCCAGTGTAAACAGTGCTGCAATGAACATATGGATGCACAGGTCCCCTCGAAGTAGTGTTTGGGTTTCTTCAGATAAATACCCTGAACTGGGATTACTGGGTCCTTCTTTGTCTCTTGTTAAAGCCTTTGTTTTAAAGTCTGTTTTGTCTGATATAAATATCGCTACCCCAACTCTTTTTGTTCTTTTCATTCCCATTTTCATGAAATATCTTTTTCCATGCTTTTACTTTCTGTCTGTATGTATCTTTCCATCTGAAGTGATGCTCTTGTAGGCAGCATATGTAAGGGTTTAGTTTTCTTACCCATTCAGCCCGCCTATGTCTTTTGAGTGGGGTGTTTAATCCGTGCACGTTGAAAGTAATTGTTGATAGACATGTAGCTATTGCAACTTTATTATTCATAATTTTGATCTTTTTTTCCCCTTCTTAAAGAAGTCCCTCTAACATTCTTTGTAATACTGGTTTGGTGGTGATGAACTCCTTCTTGGAATGTCTTTATCTGTCCTTCAATTCTACTTTTTTATTATTATTATTATTATTATTATTATTTTTAGCTGAGCCATCCTGCCACTGGTTGGCAGCTCAACGGCAACACAGCTCGGGCTGGCATCGAACCGCCATTGCTCAGAGCTCAGCTCACACACTTGAGCGAGCTCTTAACCAACGGAGCCACTCAGCCAGCCCTTTTTTTTTTTTTTTTTGAGGGCAGTGTCACTGGCCCTCATATATGGGACCGAACCGGGGCCGCTGGCTTCCCAAGCCAGCGCTTAACCACCGCGCCACTCGGCCAGCCCCCTTCAATTCTAAATGATAGCTTTGCTGGATAGAGTAATCTTGGTTGTAGGTCCTTGCTTTTCATCACATTGAATATTTTGTGCCTATCTCTTCGCCTGCAAAGTTTCTGTGAGAAATCAGCTGATAATCTTATGGGAGCGCCCTTGTAAATTACTAGTTGCCTTTCTCTTGTTGCTTTTAGGATTTTCTCTTCATCTTTAACCTTTGCCATTCTAATTATAATGTGTCTTGGTGTGGACCTGTTTGGGATCATGTTGTTTGGGACTCTGAATTTTCTGGGCTTGTATGTCTGTCTATTTCCTTTACCAGGTTAGAAAAGCTTCAGTCATTATTTCTTCAACTAGGTTCTCAGTCCCTTTTTCTCTCTCTTCTTTTGTATCCCTATGACGCAAATGTTGTTAGGCTTGATGTTGTCCCAGAGGTCTTTATATTTTTTTTGATCCTCATTTCTTTTTTGCTTTTCCAATTGGGTGTTTTCTGCTACGTTGTCTTCTTCCAAATCACTGATTCAATCCTCTACTTCATCTAGTCTGCTGGTGATTACATCTAGTGCATTCTTCATTTCAGTTATTGTATTCTTCACTTCTGACTGGTTCCTTTTTATGGTTTCTATGTCCTTTTTTATACTTACTATCTCTCTGTTGAAGTTTTCACTAAGTTCCTTGAACATCCTTATAACCATTGTTTTGAACTCTGTCTCTGGTAGGTTGCTTGCCTCCATTTTGTTTAGTTCTTTTTCTGGAGTTTTCTCCTGTTATTTCATTTGGGATGTATTTCTTTGTTTTCTCATTTTGGCTGCCTCTCTGTTTGTTTCTGAGTATTACATAGACCTGTGATGTCTCCCAGTCTTGGCTGGGTGGCTTTATATAGTAAGTGCCCTGTGAGGCCCTGGCACAGTCTTCCTGGTCACCTGCTCTGGGTGCTCCATAAATGTCCCATATGTGGATTGTGTGTGCCCTTTTTTTTTATTTTTTATGCTTGAGCCTTGATTGTTCTTGGCTTGTCAGTGTGTGGGATTGACCCCCAGGCTGATTGGCTGTGGGGTTTGGTGACATCCACATCTTATAGGCTGCTGTGCGAGAGGCTTCCTCCACTGAGTGGGATTTGCCCCAACAGGCTCTTTGGGTGTGACACTTGTGGGGCTAATTGGGTGGTGCTTTGTTGTGGTCTGAAGCCAACCTCCAAGTATATTGGTTCTGGGGGCTTCTTGGGAGGGGCTCCAGTGAAAGCCCAGGTCACCCACTGTCTGTAACTGGCCAGGGATTATCTGGTAGGAGCTATAAAACAATCCGCGACTGTTTGCTCACTGCCTGTGCTAACCCTGGAAGTGCATGGGAGAGAGCGTGCTGTAAAATGAGGATGGCTGCCACCGGTACCAGTCCTGGGTAGTTCTGCAAAAAGTCAAGACACCCTGAGGCCTGCTGCCACTTCCCTTAATGTTCAGCCCCTAATAAAACCACTGCAATACATGAGTTGGGTGAGGCAAGGCCTTAGGGAGTCACCAGAGTAGAAAGAGTTGTGGTCAACAGGTAAATATAGACTCTGGTTCGGTGCCAGTGCTGAGCCTGGAACTACTCAGCAAAAGAATCAGAGCAGATGGAGGCCAGCTGCTGCTGCCTGGGGCCTGCAGACTCTGATAGTTTTTCAAGAAAGAGTGCAATGCGGGAGGGGCTGGCTGCTCATGGAGAAAGTGCCCCTGGTGTTACGCAAGTTGAGATGGGGTCTCAGGGAGTCAGCAGAGTGGAGTAGCAGAGCTCGCCAGGTCAATCAGATTCATATTTGGCTTGTGGGGGCAGGCTCAACACAGGAAAGATGGCACCCACCTGCCGGCTGCACAGGGAAAATGGTGACTGTCCTCCAGTCTTCACATTGAAGCCACACAACACACCTCAGTTTGTCCCCCATATGCCTCCAACAACCCCCAAGTTACTGTGCCTTGTCCAAGTCCAGGTTAAGTACCTGCAAGAGAATCTGTGCATGGGTCATTTAAGAGGATGTCTGGGTTTCCCGCAGCCTTTGGTCCCACCCAGATGGTTGGAATTGTCACTGTTTTTTACAGCCAGATGTTGTGGGAGCTCCTCTTCCTGGCACCAGAAGTCTGGGCTGGAGAGTGTGAGACTGGGGTCTCTCACTCCTCTGTGGGAAACCTCCATGGCTGAGGTATCCCTCCGGGTTCTCAACTGCCACATGGAGGTTTGGGGCTCTTTCTGCATCTCCACCCCTCCTACCTGTCTCGATGTGGCTTCTTCTTTATATCTTTAGTTATAGAACTTCTGTTCAGCTAGACTTTAGATGGTACTCCAGGCTGATTGTACTGTAATTTAGTTGTAATTTTAATGTGTTCACAGAAGGAAGCAGGCCCAGTGTTTACCCTCTTGGATCTTCTCTACAGATTTGTGTTTTAAAAGGCTGCTTTGGCTGTTGCTATGGAGTGGATAGATGGCTGGGAGTAGGAACGGGTCTGTTGGGAGGCTGACACGGCTGTCCAGGCAAGAAATGGTGGTGGCCTGGACTGGATGATGGTTGTAGGTGGTGAGAAGTAGACAGAAAATAATGATAATCAAGACATGGACAGAAAGGGAGAGAGCCAGGAATGAGTCCAGGTTTGGGATTTAGGCAAGGGCAGAAAGGAAGACATTTGCAAAGATATTTGGGCATGCCTTCACCAAACTCACTCCACCTGGAGCTCCAGCAGTCCCACCTGGGTTCTGACTCACTGTGACCCCAGCAGGTCAGCCAACAGGGATGCAGGACTTTTCAGCCTGTCTCAAGGTCCAGAGCAGTGAAGAGGCCACCAGCCTGAGACCCAGTGTCAGTCCCGGCTGGGTCCCAGGACTGTGTCCAAGATCATGGAGTTGTGGAGGGGATGGATGATTAAGAAAACCTGGCTCCACAACACATGATAGCTCAGTTTCAGCATTTTCTCCCAATTCAACAAAATCTCTTCTCTCAGCCCTGTTCCTGGGAGAATGATAACAGACCATTATTCCTAGAGATCTGCTTGGCGCTGACTTTTTATTTCTTGCTCAAATGTATTGGGACTTCCTGCCCTGGTAGAAGTTCACAGAGGAGTAAGCTAAATACCATCCAATGGGTCTGCTCCATCCACCACTCAGGGGACCCTGTAAGTGACTCTGGGACACAGGCCAGGAGGTATTAGCATTTTCCCATTCTGCAGATAACAAAACTGAGACTCACAGAGAGGATGCCACTTGTCCAAAGTCACACAGCTCAGAAATGGGAGAAACAAGACTAAAACCCAAGTTAGGAGATTCCACATTCAATGCATTTTTCTCCATTGTGTTTTTGTATTTAATCTTTCAGGAATTTTTTTTTTTTTTTGAGGGCAGTGTTACTGGCCCTCATATGTGGGACCAAACTGGGGCCGCTGGCTTCCCAAGCCAGCGCTTAACCACCGCGCCACTGGGCCGGCCCTCTTTCAGGAATTTTTGAAGTAAATAATCTGACACATTTTGCTTTCAGAACGTCTGTTTGTTACCTGCTAACAAAGCATGTATTTTCTTTCTCAAACTGTCTCAACTGTGTTGCCCTATTGTATTTCCTTCCACATCTATGTAAATAAGTCAACCAGCTGCAAAGCAAGAAATTCCGTGAGACACCAGGTCATTTGTGTGATATCTTTCCCTGCACCTGGACAGTTTTCTGGTGGCACATATTTACTATTCATTTGACAAATATTTATTGAGCCAATTACTGGGAATACAGCAGCAACCCAAGCAGCTGTAGTCCCTGCCCTCAGAGAGCTGTGATTCTACTAAGGGAGATGGACAACAAGCGGTTAAACAGATTCACGTATGATATACCATAAAGGCTCTCAGGGGGAGTAAAGCGTGAGAGAGGAGGACAGAGAGGAGAGTGACCAGGGCCTAGGGCTATTCTACATAAAGTGGGCCAGGAAGACCTCTCTGAGGAGGTAACCTTTCCGGCTGGAATGAAAGGAATGAGAACTGAGAACATTCCAGGCAAAGGGAAAAGCAAAACCCTAAGGCAGGCCTAGGCTTGGGCTGTCTGGAGAGCATGGAGAAGTCAGGATGGCGAGGTCCAGAGCAGAGAGCAAGTGATAGGAAGTAAGGTCAGGGCAGGAGGTGAGGCGCCAGATGGCGAGGACCCTGCCTTCCTTCCATGTGAGCTGGGGGCGTGGGAGGTTTCAAGCAGGGGAGTGACCTGGGCTGACTTTCATGTTAGTCTAGCAGAAGCCTGCTGGGGACAAGGGTGGAAGCCTGGAAATCAGGAAGGAGGCTGCTGCAGTAACTCAGGTGAGAGAAAATGGGTGCTGGAGCAGGATGGCAGCCATGGCCGTGGGGCAGCGGCCACCATACTCGGAGTAGATGTGAAGGTTGAACTGATTAGAACCACTTTTATAGAGCATGTGGGGGAAGACAGAAGGAGAGGAATCATGGGTGACACTTGGGGTGTATGCTGACACCAACTGGGCACCAATCCAAATCCAGCACTAACAACCCAGAGTTAGCAAAGGCCCCACAAGTTAAAGGACACAGTTCCCCAGGAGCTCGCCTCCACTTCAGGTGGAGGTCCCCAACCTATCTCACTTCTGATGGGTCACCTGTGCGTTCCCACACCCCGTCTGATATGATAACTCATTAGAATGACTCACAGAACTCAGGAAAGCGCTATACTTACAATTATACTTTTATTATAAAGGATATAGATCAGGACCAGCCAAATGGAGAGAGACAGAAGGAGGCCTGGTGGGGTCCCACCGGGGATGCACCCACTCTCCCATTGCATCAGTTGTTCATCAACCAGGAAGCTCCGCTGAGCTACTCAGATTTTATCGGGGTTTCATCATGTCCGCATGAGTGATTGAACTCAATCTCCATTCTTCCTCTCTTCCCCTCCCTGGATGTGGGCTGGCTCAAAGCTCTACCCTCCATCCCCATAGCTGGCCTTTATGGTGACCAGACCCCATACTGACTTAGCTGGTTAACATAAACTCAGGTGTGGACCCAGGGGCTCATGAACAACAAACACACCTCTATGCTCGCAAATGCCAAGGAATTTAGAGCCTCTCTCCAAGGAACCAGGGACAAAAACCAGTCAAATTCTTTGCTATACAACAGGCTGGATGCTGGTGCCATTAATCTAGCAGAAAATTAGAGGCCGGGGTTGGGGTGGGGAGTAGTAGGTTGGTAGGGAAAATGAGGGTGATGTTTTAGCCGTGTTGACTTTAAGACTTTCATTAGACATCCAAGTGGAGATGTGGAGTAGGCAGTCAGATCTACAAGTCTAGAGCTCAGGGAGAGAGCAGTAGATAGGTCATATTTTGAGCCAGGGGACTGGATGAGATAACTCAGGAAGTAAATGTAGTTAGGGAGAAAAAAAGAGCCCAGGGCTGTGCTGAGAGGTGTCCAACAGTTAGTGGTCTGGGAGAGGAGGAGCCAGCCTAGGAGTGGCTTGAAGGGCAAGTGGAGAACCAGGGAGAGCAGGGGTTCCCATGCAAGGGTTTCACAGGGAGGGTTGAGCATCAGCGTAAAGGCTGCTCAAGTCAAGGAAGAGGAGGACCAAGAAATGGCCACTGGACTTGGCAAGATGGTGCTGAAGGGCTCCAGGGGAGGGGAGGGAGGTGATGAAAGCCAACTGGGTGGGACCAAGGTGGGAAGAGCCGTGAGGAAGCAGAGATGGAGCAGAGACCCCAGAGGGGCTGTGGGACCTAGGCGGCCAGAGAGAATGGTCCAGCATTCACTGAGTGCCCAGCTCTGGGCCAGAGGTGGTAGGCATCTTCTGGAAGCTCAGAGAGTTGGGAGAGGAGAGATGGGAGTCACTATCTATGCTGTAGAGCAGAGTGTGAAAGGGAAAGTGGGGTGACAGAAACGTAGAGCCAGGAGAAATCATTTCTGATTGGGGGCGGCCTAACAGCTTCAGGCATGTTTGTTGAATGCCTGCTTCTGTGTGCCTGGGAACAAGCTGGACCCTTGCAATGCACTCTCTTATTTAATGCTCTTAGTACTGGCATTGTCCCCGCCTTACAGGTGAGGAAACTGAGGCAAGAGAGGTTGAGTCACTTATTGAAGGTCACACTCAGGATTTGCCAGAGATAAAAGTTACTGTAGATTGAAAAGTGTTTTTACAAGAGGTAAGAGGGAGAGGGGATAGGCTGAAATGAGAGCATGGAGACAGAAAAACCTGTATGAGTTGGGTGGGGGGTGCAGGGCAGACTCATGTGGAACAGGAGTGGGACAATTCCTAAATCCCATCTGAGTCAAACAGGAGAGAGATCTAGTTTCCCTCTAGAACACAGTTCTGCTCGTGTCACCTGCAGTGTGGCCTTCAGCAGGCTCCCAACCCCCGGCCTGCCTCCATCAGTCAAGGGGAGCGTAACACCACCCTGCCTGGGTCAGGGCATGGATGAGGAGGATGGGAGACCCCAAGAGGAGAGTGGGGTGGGGGCTGGATGAGGCAGATGTGTGAGGACACTTTCCTGGAGGAGGGCTGTGGGCCAGAGAGGTAGGCATGGATCCCACACACTGCTGCCTGTCCCCTCAGCCACCACCATACACACAGCCAGGGCAGGGGCATGCCTCTGCTTGCAGCCCTCATCATTCCTCATCTGGAGAACAGGAACAGTGGGCCCTGCCCACCCCTGCCAGGGTGCACAGCCACGACCTTGTATCGGGGAGAAAGCACTTAGCGGAAATATCCAGCAGAAACCAGGGGTCAGGAGCAGCTGGAACCACCAGTTCTAACAGATGGATAGAATCAGGAGAGTGCCTTCCTGCTGAGGCTACTGATTCTGAAACATCTCAGGTCTACGGAGGTGCACCTGTGAGGCCCTGGGGTCTGGCTTCCCACCTGTGAAATGGGCACATCCTGGCTGAGTCGGGGCTGTTGAGAGGGCCAGAGCAGGAGACCAGCCAGGCGGGGTGTGCCTCTGAAACCTTTTGAGATCACTGAGGGAGCTCGTCCACTTGTGCCTCCAGCTGCATGTGTGGTTCTGCCCAGCTTAATCCAGATGCATGGCAAGTGTAGGCTGGAAGGACCCTCCCCACACCTCCCGTTTCACAGAGGGGTAGACAGACTCAGAGAGGTTGGGCCAAGGTTCCCGCTTGTACTCATAGGTGCCGATATTTCCTTCCTAAATCTTTTAACATACCATGAAAGAGGAGAGGGGGAAGAACAGAGGAAGGGAGGGAGGGAGGGAGGGAGGGAGGGAAGGAAGGAAGGAAAGAGAAAAAGAGATGGAGAGAGGGATGAGACCCAGGATGCTATGTGGGTTTGGAAGGATGGAGGCTCACCTTTGTCTTCAGGAAGGTTATTAGGAATCCTGGCTCCATCAGACACCTGGAGAACAAGAAAGCGAGGCCTACAACATTCTCAATTTGGAACCTGTCAAGCCAGTCACTTTACCTGGAAGTCCGTGACCCCACTATTTCATTCTCCTCCTGCAGGGAACATGGTGGCGGTTTAATCACAGGTGTTGTGGGGAGAAGCATCTGGAGAGAAGCAGTTAGCGACATGGGCTAGAGGTTACTGACACACGCTGGATTGTGAAAGGAGCTCGGAATATGGGCTGGGGCGTGGGTTTGAAATGCCTGGGATCCAGAGGCGGGTGGTGAACAAGTCTGGGGGTGCCTGGCCCCCTCCCACTCCTGCCCACCCTCACCAGGCAGCCTCAGAGCCAGTTCTGAGAAAGCCCCGGCCTGGCTCTTCCTGGCTGAGGCAGTATTTCACAGCTTTCTGGAACCTCCCTACCTCGTTCTGTGTCTTCCATGAGCCCCTTGGGAGATGAGGAGGAGAGGCCGTGAGGAGGGAGGAACTAAGGTCTCTTGAGCAGCTTCCATGAGCTAGCGCTGTGCCGGGAGCTTTGTGGATGCACCCTCACTTGAGACTTGTACCGCTTCTGAAAGTGATGGACCCCATTCTCTCCACTTCACAGGCAGGCAAACTGAGGCTCAGAGAGTAGCTTGCCCTGGACGACCCAGCCAATAGGCATGGGGAGCAGGATGGGAAGCAGTGTCTGTGGGAGCCCAAGCTTGGGTCTGGAGTCCGCCTGCTTCTGCCTGGCCCTCGTCCCGGGTCTCTGAGGCTGGTGCTGACATTGATGTGAGCTGGTCAGCTGGCTTGGCTATTCCTTTCTCCTTCACCTCCACCGTCTTTGCAAGCCCCAGAGGCCTGCTCTCCTCAAATGCAGTTCACATTGGACCCCACTTTAGGGATCCATTGGTCAAATCCTGGAAGAGCCCTGATGTCCTGGGAATGCCCCTAAAAGAGGCCACTCGAAAATTAAGCAAAGGGAATGAGGAGCTTTAGGACAGAGGACAGAACTGATGGGTCAGGCTGGAAGGCTCAGATCAGAGCATACAACAGTGGGACCTTTTTCTAGATAGATAGACAGACAGACAGACAGACAGGCAGGCAGATGAGAGAGTCACAAGAAGAAAAAGGGGCGCGGGGAGAAAGAAAGGAACCAGGAGTGGTCAGAGAGGGTAGACTGAGTCACAGGTTTCTCCAGAACTGTGATAAGGCCCCTCGGAATGTGAGGTGACATCAGAAGCAACACAGTGTGATGGGGCTGAGAGAGCTCAGTTGGTTGAGGAGTGACCCAGCAGCATGGGGCCATTCAGCATCTGGCCAAACAGCCCACTCACCTGTGGGCAGACCGAAGGCACTGCGGTGTCCCAGTGATATTCACCTCATTAGCCCTGAGTCATCAAAAGATGCCGAAATTACAAGTGAGTTCTGCTGCAAATTATGCTGTGAATTTGTGCTTATTCCCATTAAAACAAAATAAAAAACCTGGTAGGCAAAGGAGCCAGCTCTTATCGGGTTCACCTTCAGCTACCTGGAACACCCTCTGCAGCCCCTCCCCTTGCATAGATGGTCAGAGGCCCCTCCTCCACCCCATCCAGGTCCAGTGGCATTTTTTGTGTTGGCAGATGGTTTTCTATCCACCCCCACCAATGACCTTTGGTTATACGTTTTTCTTTAATTTTCTACTTCTTTTTACGCACACTCACAAAGCTCCCGGCTTCAGCCAGGCGTGCCAAGGAGGCTCGTAGTAGCAGGACCGATCGATGCTGGGAGGCTCCTCGCAGCTGTCAGAGCCGCAGTCCTCGGTGGGGGTGGCTGCGGGCTCTGCAGCAGTGGCTCTGTCTGCCTCTGCTGCTGGCGGCCAGAGCTCTGGACAGCTGCTTGCCCTGCAGATCACTGTGGCCTGGAGCTCAGGGCCCGGAGAGGCCTGCCCCTCTGGCAGAGCTGCCCGGGTCACACGTGGAAGGGTAAGTGAGGGGCTGCGGGTGCTGTGGACCTGGAGGCTGGGAAGGAGCCACGGGCTCTGGGACTTCTAGAGAAACACAGCTGATAAAGCTGTTGCTGCTGAGTTTGAAGGAGGAAACAGCTCAAGAGCTGTTCCTAGTGATTCTATGAAGCAGCAGCAGGACTTGGCTCTGTCTGCACTTGAGGTGGCCTGGAATTCTGGGGAAGGAAGGTTGCTATTGGCTCGGGCCCAAAGCAAGGCGGTTATAAGACTTCCCCGAAGGACCTTAGCTCCTTCCCTCATTCTTTGCCAGATATTTACTGAGGACCTTGCACATGCCAAGCTCCCTTCTGGGCACCAGGGGGTTCAAGGAGGACTAGAATGAGGCCTCTACCCAGAAATGCCCCTAGTCTTGCCGGGAGGATGGTTGCTTAGATAACTGGAGTGTCATGTGATACGTGATAGGAGAAGGCCTGCCCGGGTCAGGAATCGGACAACTGGGCATTGGGATGCTAGAGAAAATTTTACAGAAGAGGGACCATTCGGGTTGGGTCTTGAAGGATGAGTAGGAGTTCTGCAGAATGCAGCCAAGTTGTTATGAGTGACTGCAAAGAGGTTTGGACGTACAAAAATATAATAGTGTGTGGTGACAGGCTCGGCAGACCTGAGGAGAAGCTGCAGAAAGTGAGCAGAAAAAACTGACAGGGCCGCATCACAAAAGGCCTCAAATGCCAGGGAAAGGAGTCTGAACTCAGTCCTGCAGGCAGGCGCCAAGCACTGAAGATTTTAAAGGAGTGGTGTGATGTGATCAGTTTTGTATCTTAGAAAACTCATTCTGGCTACAGTGTGTGCAGGGTGAGGAGGAACACAGGGTAGAGGAGAAACTGGGGGCGGGAGGTGGGGTCGGGAGGTGGGGAACCGGGGCGAGACTGCTGTCTTCTGAGACTGAGCAGCAAGGCTGGGTGGAGGATCAACCGTGAGGGAAAAAGGCGTCTGGGTGATTTCAAAGTGGACAGTGGGACGGGGTGGGCGATGGAGCCTCTGGATGAGCAAAGGGGAGAGGGGGGAGAAGCAGGTGGGGGGGGAGGGGCAATGCTAGCCGGACATCACTTCAAGGTGGTGTCACCTGCAGGCACCCTCAGCGCCCCATCCCTGCTGGCTCCCTAAGAAAAGCTCTGGAGATGCGCCGTCAAAACCGGATTCCCAGTACTCCACACGTAGACACTGAGCTTGTGACATCGGCCGTCAGTCAGGCAGTAAATTCTTACCCTGCACCTACTGTATGCTTAGGCTGATCTTCCCTGCTTGGGAGTGAATAATACTGAGTACGAGCATGAAAAAGGGGGGTCATGTCCCCGCTGTGGGCAGATTTTCCAGATATTGAATGGGAATGCTACTGTGTAGGTTGCTGCAGAGCCGAAGCTTGAGATGGGGCATTTAGAATGACCTTGTTGTGTCCTAGCTAGGTGCCAGGAGACCCTGGACAGGGTGGCAGAGGGGCAGGAGGGGTGACTCGAAGCTAATTGAGCATTGCCTCTGCCACCACTGACCTTTCTTCTGAGAGGCCAGGGATTCTGCTTAGCTTTGGAAAAGTCCTCAGGGTTAGAAGGAACAGAAACATTAGTTAGAGTGTTTCTAAGTGTGTCTAAAGCCCCAGTGCTGAAGGTCTGGGGGTGCCCAGCTTTGTGGGGGGATCCCCAGGTCAAAGTCAGCAGGACAGACAACTTCATTGCGTTGGGTTCTGTGCCGGGCTTTCCCCCTGTCCAGACATATTCAGTCCTCACACAACGGGATCAGAGAGGCAAAGCCACTGACCAGTGTCACAGGTTCCTGCTCAGAACCAGGTTCCTGCTCAAGCCTGGACAACTCAGATGCAAGGCTTTTCCTCCCCCCGATCAACCACCATGTCAGTGGTGCATCTTGCGCTCTGGGTGAAGTTGAGAAAGACAGAACATTCAAAAACAGTATGAAATTCATCCCAAAATTACCAAATTAAGTGTTTGTTAAAACAGATTGGGAGCAGCAGAGATGTGTGTGTGTGTGTGTGTGTGTGTATCTGGTGTGTAGACTCCTTCATCACTTACATTTATTGAGCACCTACTGTGTGGCAGGCCTTGGGGATGCAGAGACCGAGGCATACTTTGTCCGGGCCCTTGAGGAGTCATGGGTATAGGCATATGGGGAAGGGTCTTATACATGAGCAGGTGTGTACACACACGTAGGCATGCATTCGTGTTCCAAACCAGTCGTAAGGATAGACACAGTCACCTTGCCCTGTCACACACATTTAGTTACATGCCCCCAAGGCTCACACTCTCCCGTACCACAGCCCCATGCACACATGGTCACCTCCAGGAGCTAATAAGGAGAGGAACCTGGATGCACAGCCTGATACGGTAGCAGGAGGGTTGTAAGTGCAGCCTGTCCTAGGTTGCCACGAAGACTGGCTCAGGACCTTGATGCAGGCTCCTATCTCACCCACCACCAGCCACAGGCTGAGCTCCCAGAGCTGGGTGGTGCAGGCTGCAGCTTTGCCCAGGGCTTCTGCTGACCGTCACCACCGCCATCTATTAAACATAGGCCTGTGCTCTTGGCATGCATCATCTCCTTTCACACTTACCCAACCCTGGAGGGAGGTACAGCTGTTACCTCCATTTTATAGGTGAGGAAACTGAGGCTCAGACATGGAGCATCTCGCCGAGGGTCTCATTCAGCTCGTGAGTGGCAGAGCCTGGGCTTGAACCCTGAATCCTCCACTGCAAACAGCAGCCCAGCGCTGGTGCTGCTCAGGATGACCCTGAAGCCCAGGGCCACATTGGACAATGGAACCTTCAGGTGCTTTCTGTCACTTGCTGATAATGCTGAGACCTCCCCGGACATGGGTACCGCTTTCCTGATGCCCTAGGCGTGGCTCCTGGAGCCGCGGTCCAGTTTCCTACCAGCCTGGCTCCTCTGGGCATTGGCATGTCAGTTTGGGAAAATAAAGGACTATTTTATTCCTTTGCAGAGCCTAACAGAGGGGCAGGAGGCTACTGCTCAGGGGTGGTGATCAGGCCAGCTTTGCAGTCAGACCCCCCCAACTCCAGCTTCAGTGTCCCCATCTGTACATTGGGGATAATAATCATACCCCACATTGGGCTCTGTTGAGCACTAAATGAGATCACACATGTGAAATGCTTAGCCCAGAGCCCGCACACAGGCCAGCACTATTGTTTCGTTACTATTAGCATCTGTCCATCGCCCCACCTGTGATTTCCTGTGGGCCTGTCTGGTGGGGGAAGTCAGTATATTATACTGCAGAGATGGGGCAGGCTCGCATCCAGTGGGGGAGACACAAGCATGAATAAATAAGGGTGCTTTGATGCAATGGGAGGGGGGTTTCCCATCTGAAAGGATGAAAAAGGGGATTTCGAGAAAAGGGACGAGCAGAGGTGAAAAGTCAGGGCAAGAAGAGTCAGAGGCGCTGGAGAAACTGGACATGGAACAGGAAGAGCAGGTTCTAATATCCACAGGCTGCAGGCACATGCGCTAAGTGAGAGAAGCAGGTGAGGTGTCAGGCAATATGGAGTGGTGGGGACCATGGCCAACTGGACGTGCTTGATGGCGCTAGGGGAAATAGGACTCAGCTCCAGGCAATTGTCACTGTTGAGGGACCGCCGGTCCAGTGTTGCCAGGTCTTCCAGGTTTTCAAGAGATGCCAGGAACCTAGGTTTTTATGTGAAATCTCTTGACTTTGAAATACGGGGCCAACACTGGGGAAGCCAAACAAAATATACCTGGAAGCTGCAATTTGCAGCCTCTAGTGTAGACCCCAGCAGTGGGGTGAGTGGTGGTACCAGAGGAAGCGTAGCTGTGACATCCAGATTCTGCTTTGTGCTGGCGGGCTGTGCCTGATGGTCGGGCCAAGGCCTGGCACGTCGGTGGTGCCTAAGCAGTGTTAGCTCTGGCGATGAGTCAGGGAATTTGGACTTTATCTGGAAGGTCAGGGGAGACTCTGACCTTTGGAGCAGAGGACTGAAGTGATGGGAAGTTTGTCTTACAACCATCACTCCACCTGACATATGGAGGCTGGCTTGGTGGGGGCAGGCGGGAGCCAGAGAGGTGGATCAGGCTGCTTAACAGGGCTCCAGACAGAAGGTCCTGGTGACCAAGGCCAAGACTCTGGGGTGAGAGGAGAGGAATCAAATCTATGCAGAGATCAACTTGGAGAGTGTTAGAGAGGGGAGCTCAGGATGCCCCACCAGCTCCCTGATCCACTGGGCGACTCAGGGCGCTTCTCACCCTGGTGAGGAATTGGGGATGAGAAGTGTACAGGAGTGATGAGAGGAGGGTCTGGTTTGGGACGTGTTAAGTTTAGATGCCATGGGGCACCCAAGGGACGAGGTGCCCCACGCCAAACACGCAGTTCTCAAGAGAGGGAAAGCTGGAGACGCAGAATTACATCTCCCCTGGATCTCACTGTCCTTCCAGGGACCCCTAAGATCTTTATTCTCCTTGTGGTTGCTCTGTAGTCTGCGAGTTGAGAAGTTTATTTCTTGGGTTTTGGCTTCTGTCTTGTTCCTAGAAAGGCCAAAGAGGGGGAAGGTAGATTGATCCTTAATGCCAGAACCAAGACCTGTGCACATGTCAGCTCTGATCGATTCTACCCACCCACCCCCGACTGGGGAGGGAGAGCAGAGAACAAACAGGTTACCCAGGCCCCAGAGCTACTACTTAATACAACCCCATTCCCAGGGACCAGTCTCTGAGCTTGGCTATCCTGAGCTCTTGCAGCGGGGTTTTACCTGCACTTGAGAGAAGAAAAGGATTTGCTAAGCAGATTGATGGTTTAACAAGCCCACTTAGGAGAGCAGGCTTTTAGCAGCGTCATTTGCATTCCAACAATGAGTGAACAAATTATAAATGACTTCTTATCTATTTTTAAAGCAGTTTTAAGACTTCTCATCTGCTGTCAAGTGTGTCACTGAGCATACCAAGGACATTCGCAGCACCGCTGCACGCCTCTTGAAAAGAAACTATTCTATTAGAGAACTAACATTTATTGAGCATCTGCCAAATACACCAGGCACTATGCTAGGCATTTTAGTGGCGTCCGCTCAATTTAGCGTCACCATGGTCCCCAGAGGCGTGGCGATGTTATCATTTCTTACGGAGGAAAGGAGGCCAGGCCCAGGGAAGGTGAGCTGCCGGTGCGGACACACTCAGCTTGCGATGGCTGGTCACCCAGGGCTGGCTACCAGGGTCTGAGTTCTTTCTAAATATACTTCACAGTGGTGTCTCTCAAATTCAAGTTTCTGTCCCTCGAACAGAGTAAGGGTGGTCTGAAATGGAGAGTCACAGGGTTTAGAGAGCCGGGGAAACGGGAGAAGGTGGGAGAGGGAGCTGAGAAGTCAAGAGACGGACCTGTCCACCCGCCCATCAGTTCAGAGGGAAGAGAAACGAAACAGCCCCCAAAATGGAGGACGTGGTACCAAGTATGGCCTGGTTCAAATCCCAGCTTTGCCATAAGCTCCCCTTGGGCAAGTCCTCACTCTCGCTGGGCCTCAGTTTACCCATCTGTAAAGGGCGGAGTTTGTCCTTCATATCATCTTTCCCCAACTGCAGTCCTTTGCATACTGCCTCACAATTTTCACCACATCTGAAAAACACTTGCAGCATTGCCCACTTATTCTTGCTTTTACCCGTTCACCATTGTACGTGATTACATTATTTGAAAGATAAACTTTATTATGCAACTCAAATGAACTAGAAATCACTTGACATACATAGAAGCTAACAACAAATAGAAAGAAATAAAAAAACTCATGTTACTAAATTTTCCCCAGCTATTGTGGCCTGAGGTCCTCTCTCTCCCTCCCTTCTGCCCTCCCTCCCTCTCTCTTCCTCCTTCTCTCCCTCTGTCCCTCCCTCTCCCTCTCTCCCTCCTTCTCTCTCCCTCCCTCCCTCTCTCCTTCTCTCCCTCCCTCCCTTCCTCTCCCTATCCCCCTTTTCCTTCCCTCTCTCCCTCCCTCTGTCTCTCCCTCTCTCTCTCCCTCCCTTCCTCTCTCCCTCTCTCCGTGTCTCTCCTTCTCCCCACCCCCTCTCCCTCTGTCTTAGAAGGGAGGGGGCATCAGCAAGTACAGGCAGGCAGCAGGTAGGTATTAGAGACACATTGGCTTTCAGCTGAGTCATTTTTCCTGGAAAGAACCAGCAGAAATGAAAGGGACCCCGAACCCCATTCCCATACCACGGGGCAGTATCATTTAGTGCCTCCTGAAATCACCTCTCTGGCAGTCTCCAGGGTCTGGGGTCGTGTTGTAACCCTTCCAGCACTGACAGAGCCTTGGGGAGTCTGGGCCTGAGAAGCCCACAGAGGGGTGCAAGAGAGGACAGGGAGTGGGTAGGACAGCCCCCATTTCTATGACCAGCAGGTAAGCATGCTTCCCATGCTTCCCCGCTTTTGGTAAGGGTGGGGAAGACACAGGGGCTCCAAGGTCTTCAACCCAGCACCCCCACTGCCTTCTTATGAGAGCTGCTCCAGCCTCAGTTTCTTGCTCTGCCTAGTGAGGAGGACACCTTGAGGTTCCACAAGTTTGCCCTGGGTCACCTTTAGGGTGGGGCAGCCTGTAATCCCTGTAATCCCATATTAATGAATTATGTGCCCAAGAGCAGGCTTAGTAGGGGGAAATGGAGAAAAGTAAGCATCGCTCCTTTCCGCTCCTTTCACTCCCTGGGAAGCTGGAAGGGAGCTGGCGTTGGCTCCTCATGAGACCAGAGTACCGCTTAGTCCTCCACCAGCCCTGGCTCCAGTCAGCCTCCACTGGGCTCTGCCCAAGTCCTGGGCTGTGGGTCGCCCTGTGGCCTTCCCTGCTGCCCCGCGCAAGCGTGTGTGGTATGTGCATCCTCAGGAGGCCTCTGAGGGAGCCTTCCCTACTTGGCTTTGCTCAGCTGCTGGTCTGAATGAGGAGGGGAGAGGAGGGATGGGAGGGAGAGGTTTATTGTGAACAACCGAGAGTGGACAGAGAATGTTAGACTGAAAGAAGCTTAGAGATCTATTAGTGTATTGTTATTCCACAACCAGGGGTTCCAATTATGACCAATGAAGAAACCAGGGCCCAGAGAGGGGAAGGCCTTACAGCCTTGGGACAGAGCCAAGCCAGAACCCAGGCTCCTGACTCCTGGCCCAGGCCTTTCTCTCCTCATTACTCCTCCTCTCAGGGGGCTGATGCCTAATATGATGTGAGTGGCTTCAGAATATGCCCCGGGGACCTTCCCTGTTGGCTGCCCCTCTATACAGGCCTTGGGCTCAGGGCTCAACCTCATATCTGCCGATTCTGAGTATTCCAGGAGTGCCTTTGCTCACACTCATCTCCAGTCATGGCTTCTGTGGACACCTTCCCATTTTCTGCCTACAGATTGTGGCCACTTTCCCTGCCTTTTGCCAGGCTTGACACACAAAGTCTCCTCCGTCTTCAGAGGTTTTGAAATGATCTTACCTGGGCAAGCCGGCAAGGCTGTGCAGGTTCCCACCATGGGTGCCCTCCCTGTGTGCCCTGGACCTCTCCTCTCAGAGCAGCTGGCTTGTGCAGGCTCAGAGTGTGTCCAGGCCTTGGAGTCTGGCGATCTTGCCTGACTACAAGATGGGAGTCCCTAACCACAAGATGATGAGCCACAACTACAGACCCAACCTCCCTCCTGGGGATGTCTGAGTCTTGCCCTGCCCCTAACACTTCATCTAGGTTTCTGTCCCACCTCCACCTGATTCCTGAGGTCACCCCACTCATTCCAGCTCGTCTTCTCAGGCCCTCCCCGACTTTGCAGTGAAAGAAAAAAGTTGGCTTTCTGGTGAGCAAGGTGAGTAGTCCCCAGGTGCCCCCAGAAGAGTTGCATACAGGTCCTCAGAGCCCCCCATCCAAGCTAGAGCCAGAGTTGGCACAGGTTGGGCCAGGGGCAGGGAGATAGCTATAGATCCTGCTGATGGAAAACGAAGCACCAACCCGTCTGGAGTTTGAAACCAGAGGCCTGTGAGTGAAGCCGACGCCACTGATGCGGTTGAGCCAGTTCCCACCATGAAAGGGCCTTTTGTTTTACCCCCTGGTTCCTGGGTGAGCAGTGATTCCATTTTAATTAAATACTCAGCAGCTGGGATTGAGCAAGCTGCCGGAGCCCTCTGCCCCAGGGCCCAGGGGGGGCGAAGAAGGGGGGCGGGGGGGCGGCGGGCGGCAGATGGGGGCACCTGGGCTGGAATGGTGAGCAGGGGGTGGGCCAAGAGCCTTAGGCAGGTAGTTAGTTGCCTGCTGGTCAGCAGGTGGTTAATGTTCAGTGCAGAAAAATTCATCCTGCAGAATGCCCGACTTCCTTGGGCATCCGGTTAAGGGGCACAGTTGGGAAATTAAACCCAAAGGCAGGAGGAAGATATTTTTCATTTTACACGGGTCTGGCAGGGGCTCAGGGAGGAGCTGAAGGAGAGCTGTGCTGGGTTGGCCAGACGGCCACCCCTGTCGGCCCCTCCACTCTCTGAGACCACCTTCTCTGCCTGCCACTTGCCTAGAAACGGCCCACTGTTCAGCAAGACAGCACAGGCAAAACTCTGAATTGAGAGGCCTGAGGGAAAGCCCAGCCCAGTTCCCCGTCTCACCTCCACCTGATCTGTGTCATTCAGATTCAAATGTCTCCTCCCCTGAGAAGCCCCGGAATCTGAGTTAGCTCCTAACCCCCCATGCTCCGTGTTACTCATCACTCTAAAGTCATCTTGTTTGTTTATTGGAATGCCTGCATACTGGCTGTCTCTCCCCTATAGAATGTAAGCTCCCTGAGGACTGGGGCTTGGTCTATTTTATTCACTCAGTGTCTGGCGTGGGTCATATACTCAGTAATGGTTAAATAAATACACTTAGGTGAAATGTACTTTGCTGGGGGGGGGGCAAAGACTCCACCTAAAATGGGACATAATTTCAATAGTGTAAAAGTCCTTTGTGAACTTCCTGATTCTGGGGTTTGTCCAATCAGCGGTGGCTCGCTGAGCCCCTGTCCCACTCTGTGCCAGTCCCTGTACTGGGCAGCTCTAGGGATCCAAAGATGAAGCTAGCACTGTGCCCACCCTCCAGGGGCTCTAAGTCCAGGGCAAGACACACATGAAATCACAGTTCAGCAGGATAAGGTTGTAACAGCGGGCCAGAGAGGGTGTAGGCTGGAGAAGGGCAGGCTTCCTGGAGGAGAGGACATCGAGGAAGATAAACAAGAGTCCCCTTGGGAGAGAAGAGCCCACGGTCAAAGGCGGCAAGACCAGGAGGGCGAGGCCGGCTCTGAGAGCCAACAGTGAGAAATGGTGAAGCCAGGAGTTGGAGGGTATGTGAAGACCTGTCTCTGAGGGAGTAGGAAGCCATTGAAGGTTATTCAGTGAAGGCAGCATACCAGCCAAGCTGTGTTTTAGGAAGATTACTCCAGCAGCAGCTTGGCGTGTGGACTGAGTGTCCGGAGGCTCCACGGCCTGCCTTTGCTCCCACGGGGAAATGGAATACGATCCTGGCACTGGGCCCCTTTCTGAGGATGCTTGTTAGCACAGGCCTCTGCAGAGGGCCTGGCGGCAAAGCGGGGGCGGGGGATCACTTACCTGTCATAAGATATGCTTTCCTCTGAAGGGGATAAATGTCTTCCTAGATCAGAGGCCTCGAGGACAGGTCCCACATCAGTGTTCCCTGGGTATGTTCTCCAGGCCTGAGACAGCAGGTCATCCCCTCTGCTTGGTTCATTCTAGCACCAAGAAGCCACCTTGAAAATGCCATCCTCTTGTTTAAATGCATGTTGTGCAGTCAATCAGCAAACACTTATTTAGTGCAGACCTGGTTTTCGTTTGTCCATTTGCTTGCTTATGTTTTTACTTTCTTCTATTCAACCACAGACGCTTCTAGAGGATGGGGCGGAGGACTGCATGGAAAAGGCTCAGAGATGAGAATAAGTTTGAAATAAGTTGAAGAGGAAGCTAAGGATCTTTTATTTTAAATTCCTGTAGCCTTGGGATGGAGTTCTCTTTTTCTCAGGAAAGTGAACAGTTGGGAGGTATAGAAACCTCCTTTCTTTGTGTTCCCCCCACGTTTTTGTCATTTAAGAACATAAAGTTTGTGGCATTAGGCTATGTGCTTAACATAGGTTATCTCTTAATCTTTATAACCACCCATGAGAATAAGAACTATAATTACCTCCATTTCATTGTTGAGTAAGCTGAGCTGCAGAGAGGGCAAGTCATTTGCTCAAGGTCACACAGTTTGAAAGCAGAGTAATTGGGCTTTGAACCCAGACCCTCTGTACCCACAAACCCACTACAACACTCTATCCATCATACCCCTCTGCAGCTAGCTTAGTTAACCCCAAATCGTGCTCAATTTACCTCTTCTTGAGGCCTTTCTAGAACACACATCTCAGAGGAACTTGTCCCTTCCCTGCATTCTAGGGAAGCCTGTGCATTCTGAGGAGTCTTCTTTGTTGGTGGTCTTATTGCTTATCTTCCCCTGATACCTGCCTTTCTGAGTTCAACTGGGAGTCTAATCTTTCCCCTCCTAATTATGTGACCTTCACTGTTTGCAAGTCCTTTTCCCACTTAATCCTTGCCACATCCTTCTGAGGGTTGGTGGTTTGAGGGCCACCAGAGGAAGTGACCAGGGCTCAAAGACTTGAAAACAATGGCAAGAATAAAAATTGCAGTGGCTAAAATGTATGCAGGGCTTGCTTATAGGCAGTAGATACTGTAGTTGTTCCCTTTTAGATGGGGAAACTGAGGCACCGAGCTCTAGAGCAACTCATCCAAGGTCACAGCTAGTGAGAGGTGGAGCCGAAATTCAAACCCAGGAAGCCTGGCTCCAGAACCCGCACTCTGAATTATTTCACTCGGCTGCCACACAGCCAGCTCATGGGAAACAGGATGGAAGCACGGGGCACATATTTGGGGGTGACTTAATTCCTCGGTACTGACCCCTCCTTTAACTGCATTAGTGGCTGCCTGTTTCTTTCTGTCTCAGCCTAGGTTTCCACACTGCCCTGGCCACAGTGAAATCCCACAGGCTGCATGCCGCAGGGGCTGGTTTCAAGTGCTGTTAGTCCCAGAGGATATGCCGTGTGCTGAGATTCCTTGTAAAGTGTGCCTGGGGGAAGCTAAGCACATCAGAGCTCTCCTGACTCCCCACAGCCACCTTCATTTGGGGAGGAAAGCTTGCTTGACTGTGTTTGTCCCATCCCTGGGCTGCTGCTGGCAGCTGACTATAGAGTTTTCATCTTCAGAGACAGAGAGAAGTGGCCTTTTAAAATAATTTGAGCCCTCTTCGGGAAACTCTGGTTTTCTTTTGAAACTAAGCCACAGAGGAGTGGCAGCCAAGGAATTCGCAATCCTGCCTGGGACTGTTTTTTTCCTCTTTGAAGAAATATGGGCTCTTTTAACTACTAGAGTGACTCTCAGCCATTCTAAAGTGACAGCCTCTTGCTCTATAACTGTGATATGGGGCATTCTCATGTAAAGAAAAACAATTTAAGAACTTGTTTTCAAAGTCTTGGCGTCTCTCTCTCACCTTGGCATCTCCAAGGTAATCAGAGACACCTTGGAGACCTGCAAAATCTAAATCTGTGGTAACTGCATGAGCTAAATGATGAACATTATTTAGCAGAGATTTCTTGGATGTCTACACTGTGCATGATGCTGGAGTTATGGTGATGATCAGACCCACATACTCCCTGCCCTCATGGAACTTAGGAGAGAGGGACATTAATAAATCAAGTAGATCATTTCAGATAGTGGTGAGTGCCGGGAAGCATATGGCACAGGTGATATGATAGAGCAATGAGAGGCTACTTAGCTCAGGTAGTCAGGGAGGCCCTCTCTGAAGAAGGGGCCTTTGAGCTAAGAGCGGAGTGACAAGCAGGCAGCCTTGCAATCTGAACGGAGAGCATCCTGAGCAGAGGGTACAGTCAGTGCAAAAGCATCAAGTTGGGAATGAGCTTGGTGAGTTCAAGGAGCAGCGAGGAAGAGGACAGCAGTAGGAGACCAAGTCAGAGAGCTGGGCACAAGCCAGCCTATGTAAAGCCTTGTAGGCTATGCAAAGAGCTTGGATTTTATTCTGTTAAGTAGATTACATATCTGTTGATTAATAAATGATGTTTGAATCCAGGAAAGGTGATAGATTATGGTCATGTTTATTGTTTTGCTCTTGAAACAAAATTTTCAAGCATCAGCTAAACATAGTTTTGATGAAGGTGTAATATCCTTAATGGGAGGTGACAGGATCACTCTAAATGAGATCCTGGTAACTTGAGTCATTGGCAACTTGGTGTAATGATCACCACGTTCAAGTTTCAGCTCTGAGATTTCCTAGCTGTGTGACCTTGGGCAGATCATCTACTATTTCTGAACCTCTGTTTCCTTATCTGCACAGTACGGTAATATTTGACCCACAGTGCTGTTGTGGAAATGGAAAGTGATAACGTCACCCCAAAAAAAAGTATTTTATAAAGTGCCAGGAAGTGTGCAGCTGAAAACGTGTATTATTCCATTGAGAACTCTCCATTAAAACACCCCTTAACTAATTAGGATCTTAGATTGCACGTAGGGGAGGAGATGCCACTAGAAGTATAAAAAAAAACACAAAGAGGGTCTTAAATGACTTCAAACAGAGTGGGGAAGTGAAGGGGCAGGGAGGATAGATATCTAAGAAGAATACCTAACACCCTGCCTCATGCCCTGAGGATTTCCACCCCTCCTTCCCCCACAGGTCCTCAGACACCTGACAAGGCCCTGTAACTAAAGGCCTACTTATAGCAGAAGATGCCAGCCCTACAATGGCTTCTGGGTTTGGGTAGGAGGGACCTGACCAGGGTGGGCCTATGAGAGCCTTGGAGTGCACTGAGGTCATCATTCTGGAGCCAATCAGCATGGAGGTGCTTGGAGCTCTCCAGGGTCCTGACCAGCAGGGGCTCTCAGAACATTTCAGTCACCTCTGGCTCCAATTGCATTATCTTAGAAATGGATTGTAGTTACCACTTCTGAGCCAAGAACAAATATCTGGAAAAAGAACCACATTTGGGATCAGGCAGACCTGGATTAAGTCTCTAACCAGCTGATGACCTTATCCACTTAAACCTCCATTTCCTCATCTATAAAATGAGAATGCTGATACATATTTCTTACTGGCTGTGAGTTAATGAACTAAAGCGTTGAAAAAAACCTAATGCAATACCAGACAAATATAGATGCTGATTAAATAGATGTTTCTCTGCCCAGACAGTGAACCCTCAAGGAAGCCTATTCTAGGCCAGAATATTGGTTATGAAAGCACGGATTCTGGGGGTCCCTCAGACTTAGTACAAATTCCAGCTGTTTCCTCCTGGCTGTGTGAATAACTAACTCACTCTAAGTCTCAGTTTCCCCACTTGTAAAATGGGCTAATCCTGTATACTTAATAGGGTCTAATAGCTAGAATTCAGAAAGTACCCAACAAAGACTTGTGGATTTGGGCTGAATTTTTAGGTGACCTTCCTTTCCTTCTCTTTTTAAAATAAAAGTGAATTTGGAATCCACCTCTTACCTAATAGCAGGTCTATGATGTTTCCCTGAACCCCATTAAGAGGAGGCAGAGTGTAAATGGAAGCGAATGGTCATGTTCCAGCGTGACTGTGTGAGATGAAAGGAAACCTGACTTGTGTTTGAGCTGAGTAGATATCACCACTAAGGGAACGCCATCAGTCTTCAGCGGAGTCTAAGGCACATGATCATCAGTGTTTCATGGACATGACCCCAAGAAAAAGATCTGTTCTCAGAAGGGATAGGTGTAAGAGCAAAAATGTCTGTGAGGTTTGTTACTAAAGTTTCCATAGTCACTGAGGAAGAGGAATGACGCTGTGGACCTATGAGTGCCTGAAACTTTTCCAACAGAAAAGTATAAAACTTGGATGTGCAGAGTCCCTGTGGGGCAGAGAGGAAGGCCCATGGGTGTAGGAGTCACCAAGCTTGACTTCCGATGTCTGCTGCACCTCTTAGCAGAGTGGCTACAAGGCTTCGGTGCCCAGCTTGTGGGTGCTGGAGTGGCGTGACTTGCCCAGAGCCTCATCAGGCCTCCTACTCTGGCATTCCTGCACTCAGGCCTGGCTGGGTCCCTCCCACTTACCCTCCCCACGCTGAGCTGCCTGAGGAGAGACACCAGGGATAATGGAGGCGCTTTTGAGCCTTCAGCAGGAAGCCCTACTTGCCTGGTGTCACCTCTCCACACCTTGTGGAGTGTGGGGATCAGGAGGGCGGGAGTCCAGGAACCCAGCCTTCTTGACAGCGGACATGGCCAGCTGGTCTTTGAAACCTGGTGCCCACTCCCTGAGTCCAGGGCACAGGCACAGGTGCACATGCTACAGAACCGTTTTTTCGATGCCAGGGTTGTGAACAGTTGCCTTCCCCTCAGCTTCAGCACCTTCACCTGGAGAGGAGGGGCACAGGGAGGCTACACACAGATGAGCTGACAGAGCCCATGGCTCCCAAGGCCCTGGGCAGCTGCTGAGGGGATTGAATGCTAATGGCAGGGCAGAATGGATCAGAGCAGCTCTGCCTCCCTCCCCATCTCAGGGTGGGGAAGTTGGGCTGGCAGGTGGGAGGAAGTGAGGACCCACCAGCCCTGGGCAATCTAGGGGAGGAAGGATTGGTCCAGGAAGTGGTCCCAGAGCTTTCAGTAGGTCAAGGACATTTTAGAAGGCTTTTTTGTTTTCCATTGTTTTTATTAAAGTGTAATTTTCATACAGTAAAATTCACCTCTTTTAATGTACAGTTTGGCAAGTTTTCACAAAATCACACAGTTGTATAAACACCACTCTAATCAAGGTATAGAGCAGGTCCATCACCCCCCAAATTTACCCCTGTCACTTTGCAGTCAACTTCTTCCCTCCCCAAGTCCCTGGCAACCACTGATCTATATAGATTTTCCTTTTCTATAAATAATACCATATTGATGACATCATACACTATGTATCCTTTGAGTCTGGCTTTTTTCACTCACCAAAGTGCATTTGAGACTCTGTCATATGTATTAGTAACTTCTTCCTTTTCATTGCTGAGCAGTATTCCATTGTGTGGATGCACCAGAGTTTGTTTATCCAGTCATTCGGTCATCCATTGAGAGGCATTAGGGTTCTTTTCAGTTCTGAGTAATTTTGAATAAGCCACTTTGTTTTTGTATGAACATAAGTTTTTATTTCTCCTGGGTAAATACTTAGGAGTGGGGGTACTGGGTTGTATGATAGGCTTATGTTTAATTTTATATGAAACTTTCTTACTCTTTTTCAGAGGGGGTGCCCCATTTTGCATCCCCACCAGCAATCGATAAGAGCCCCAGTTGCTCCATGTCCTCACCAGCACATAGTGTTGTCATCATTTATTCTTTTTTTATTTTAGCCATTCTCATACACAAGCATTACTAAGTACCTCCAAAGTGCTAAGCACTGAGTTAGGTGCGCCACACACATTAGCTCCTCAATGTGTGCAGAGTGGAATTGTGACTGTCTGATATGAAGGTGAGCCTTCCCTCCCAAGCCATCCTGAGAGCTTCTGTCATGATGTGGGGACAGCATCAATGCTTGCTTACACCACGGGAAAACCAGGTTAGCCTCTCCCTCTAGCATGTCTCTCATGGCAGTCACTTCTTAGCCTGTCTGCCTCCTTTGATGGTCTGTCAGCCCTTTGAAGGGCTGTGCCCTAGTCATTTCTGTGTCGCCAGGCTTGGGTCAGATCCAACAGAAGAGCCAGCCAGCAGGTGTATGAGTTCCCACTGCCAGGTGGACTCCCATGCTGGCTGGTGAGGGGCCTCTATTCTTCCCTGCATTCAGCAGCCTCTCTGGGACACTCCTCTCCTCCCCTAGAAAGGGAGCTACTGGGAAGACGAGGACAGAGGTCAGAAGCACCAGGCCAGGTGTAGACAGTTCTGCCAGCCTTTGACGCAGCCCAGCCCCAGCTGTCCTCCCAAGGACTGGCATCTCAGAGCCAGATGCACAACCACCCCCTGGTCTTTGGGCTTTGTTCCCTCCTTGCTGCCCCAGCTCATGCCCAGAAGATAAGTCAGCATCTGTGAAACTTGCAACTATCTCCCAATTCATCCTAATAGCTAATATATAGGCTCATGAGGCATTGCTGACTATGAACAAGTCTGGGAACCCAGCTGGATTTCCAATATAAACGGGAAGGTTATTTCCAGTTGGGTCTATAGCTAGTTCTTTTCTTCTTAATATTAATTTCCAGTCACTGAACCTCACTGAGCCTCACTTGGTTTGTCTGTAAAAATGGGCATAAAAAGCATCTCTACCTCTTAAGATTATGATTGAGATTCAGTGAAATAATCGCTCACCAGGGGAGCCCCGACTGAGTGCTGAGGGGGTGCTGGGTGAGAGCAATCATCATGAGGGACCTTTCTTCCCCGCGGCCTCAAATCCCCCTTAGGACATCCATGCCTGGCTACCAGCCTCAACTTCTCCCAGCCGCAGTTTCCACATCTGCACATGGGAATGCAGAACAGGAATGCTCTAAAAACCTTTCTCTTCCAGGTGCCATTTGCCCTTTCCTTCTCGTGGTTCTGGGTATGAGTAGATGTGGTAAGAAGGCTCAGGGACAGGATTTGGGAACTTGGTGCCTGGTGTAGCCAAAAGGTTTGTGGCCCAAGTGCTTTTCCTGCAGACATTCATGGTGGTGCGGGTGGCAGATAGGCTGGGCGCGGCCAGCCAGAGTGGGGCAGAGGGGGCTCGCTGCGATTAGGGACAGGTAGCCCCCAGAAATATCTAGGGGTGTGGAAGTGGGGTCACACATACTGGGGAGTGCCTACTTCTGGGCATCCAGGGCAAGCGTGGTACAATCCTCTTTAAACCTCTGTCTCCTCCTCTACACCAGTGGGTCTCAGTGGGGTGACTATTGTCCAACCCCACCTTGAGACATTTGGCAATGTCTAGAGACATTTTCGATTGCTAGGGAGGAGCTACTGACATGCAGTGGGTAGAGAGGCCAGCACACATGGCAATCCCACCACAAAGACTTATGCAACCCAAAATGTCCACGGGGCCATAGCTGGGAGTCCTGCCCTAGTCCAGGAGTCGTAAGAGCCCGGAGCTTAGCACAGCGTCTGGAATACAGGGAACAGGCCATACATCATTTCTGAACAAATGGGCTTGTGAAAAGATACATCTGTCCTGCGGATAAGTAAAACCTGGCAGGAAATACCCCTAAATATACCCGTGGCACAGTGGGACCACTGAAGATTCTTACTTCCGTCTTCGCTTATCTGTGTTTTTGAAAAATCTCCCACTACGAATTTGTATTGCTTATATAACAAAAACCTTATTTAAGGAGGAAAAAACAGAATAATGTCAGGAAGGTATAAAATGTGCACTGAATATATATCATAATTAAATTCATTCATTAAACCAATATTTATTGATCCCCCGCTATGTACCAGGCGTGGTTCTAGGCACTGGGGACATAACAGTAGGAAAAAAATTAAAAATAAAGTTGCCCTCTTAGAGTTTATGTTCTAGCAGAAAGAAACAACAGAGGACTAAACAAATAAATCTATGGTATTTATAATAGAACAGAATTGCTAGTGGTGACAAGAGCTATGAGGAAAACTCAAGCAGGGTTAGGGGAAGAGTGTGATGAAGAGCTGATCGGAGGACACCTCTCTGAGGAGGTGACTTTTGAGTAGGGACCTGAGCGATGCCAGGCAGCAGGACATGACATGATGAATGGACCAAATGTGGATGGCGTGTGTGTTTAAAGCAGAGACGTGCACCACCCCTCCCTGGAAGGTCTCTCTCCCTCAAGCTTTGAGAAATGGCAGGAATTCTTATTTTGGAAATGCAATCCATCAAGATGCCCCTTCTGACACCTCTGAGAAGAGGCTGATGGCGTGTTTCTAAGCAATGCCTTTCTCTGAAAAGGACAGGAAGGATGCGCAGGCATTTAAGTTACAGACTTTCAAGGATGGGGAGAAGGCTCTCTCGAGGAACCTCAAAGTCTCTCTTCCTAGAAAGACAGCATAGAGTTCAACTCCCACCTCTTGCTACAGTTGTGTGACCTTGGGGGGAAGGTTGTTTGAACCCTCTGAACCTCAGCTTTTTTATCTGCAAAGTGGCAACAAAAATACCTGCCCCACTGGGGTGACGGAGACGCAGATGAGATAATACAGTGCAGTATGTGTCACCGTGTGTTTGCCAAATGAAAGAAGAAGCCAAATCTCTCTGAGGACCCCCAGTCCAGAGGGGCGCAAACAGACTGATTGATGGTTGTCAGCTTGGAGGTTAATGAATGACACGCGAAGTCTTTCCAGCTCTCAGCCACAAACACTCATAGCAGCCTCTGCGGCAACTCTGGCCAATACCCCTACTTCCCCAAAGCTCAGGTCCCAAAGAAAATGGTGACCCCCAAACTAAGGATTTCTCTCGGATCTGGTTGCCACACAATGCTACTTTGGAACAGGGAAAGTATTTTTAAATGTTCTTGCAAGTGCCAAAGTGTGTCTTGTTAAAAATAAGGTTTGTGTTCATTGAAATGCCGTTCAGGTTCGCCACTCTGCGGCAGTGTTTAAATTAGCCACAGTGTGCACCGAGCGAATTCCGAACAGCATGTGAATCACTGGGGGCAAAAAAGTTGGGAGCTGATATTTGCTAAAGTTGGATCTTATTTGTGTTCTGTATTTACCTACCAAACTCTGCACCAGGCACTGTTGGATGTGCTTTGCAAATATCAGTGCCTTGAACCCTCATACAAGCCCATGGCGTTCCCCATTTTACAGCTGAGAAAATCAAGGCACAGAATTAAATTGCTTGCCCAGGTTCATACAGCTTGTGCCCTCTGGGGAGTTTTGGTCAACATTTTGGCCACAGAGAAAACCTTGCTTATAACCTGCCCTGCCAAATGCCACCTAGCTCTCACTTGTGTCCTTTTTAGGAAATTAGGAATTCCTTGCAATGCCTAGATAAGACGTTTCCCTCCTCCTGCCTGTAGACTTGGCAGCGTTTGGAGGCCTGCAGACAAATCGCCTATATGCATTATTTTAAGTGTCCTCCTGTGTTTCCTAACACCCCAGCTTTCGGCCAGCCTCCCCCAGCTGGCTCGTGCCCCTGCCTTGTCCCAGATACCTAGCCCATCCTTCCGAGATTTTCTTTATGCCCTCTTCCAGATCTCTCACCTCCCTCCATCCGGCTAAATCTCCTCTCCCCGAGTGACTCAGCTCAGCTTCTGCCTCTTCCAAGAGCCTTCTGGGCTCCGATGGCCCCATTTACCCTCATCGAAAGAACTTCTCTTGTACTTGTAGAATCTGCTTGCAACATGCAAGCTAGTTCTGTTGCGCTGGTCTTGTTGCGCAGCTAGATTCTGTTCCTGGAATAGAGGACGTTGGTGGATTCAAATCCCAGCTCTGCCGTCTACTGGTTGCGTGACCTTGGGCAAGCCCCTTTAACTCTGAGCCTTGGTTTGCACATCCATAAAACGGGCATAACAGTAGTTCCCAATCCCCTATAGGGTTATTGTATATACAACACAGTACATATAAAAATCTCATAGTCTGCAGTTAATCTATGGCAGAGGTCATAGAGGTCATTAAGTGACTCGAACAGCGTTCCTGTAAAGGGCAGATAATAGATATTTTAGTCTTTGTAGATTGGACAATTTCTGTCACAACTATTCAACTCTGTCGTAGAGTATAAATAGCCATTGACAAGACATAAATGAGTTAGTGTGGCTGTGTTCAAATAAAACTTTATTTATAAAAACAGATGGCAGCCAGATTGGCCCACAGGCTATGCAGTTTGTTCACACCTGGTCTACGGAGCAGCCTATATTATGATTATCTCTGACATGCTCTAGAAGATGAGAAAAGAGGAAGCTCCTCCTCCCTTCCCAGGCATGACAGTTTCTGTGAAGAGTAAGGTGTGAGAGCCGCAGACAAGGAGTGAGGAGGCAGGTAGCAGGTACTGAAGACCGGGACAAGGCCCAAAGATGAGGAAGCAGAGGGTGACCACCAAGGGGCTGAATGTAGCGCATGTGTGCAGGGCTATCGTGGCAGGGGCCTGGAAAGTCAGTTCAGGCCTGGTCAGGCTGACTCGGAATGCCGCACTCATTCACAGTATCACCAGTTCCCTCATGCAACAAGTATTTACTGAGTACTTAGTATGCACCACTCACTGTGCTGTGTGCTGAGGCCACGAGGAGAGCAAGACATACAGAAACCCTGCCCTCTAAAAGCTTAGGTTCCCTCAGAGGAGGGAAACTGAGTCCCAGAAGAGGCTAAATGGCTCCCCTGGGATCACGTAGCTGGTAAGCGTCCTTTGCTTTCCGTGCATTCCAAGGTTGTTGTTGCCATAATGGGACGAGCGCAGGATTTGAGGTCGCCTTGCCCTGGACCTGCCCCTCACTGCCCTGCAGTCCGTCAATTTGTGAGCCTCGGTTTCCCTGCCTGCAACATGGCCCGTGCTCCACACTGCCCTATTGATGCAGGATGGGTGGCACCTCTGCTGATCCTTGCAGGGAGAGCCCCTGGGTCTCAGCTTCATGAGTCCCCTGGGGCCTCTCTGTGACCAGGGCGCCCAGAACTGCCCCCTGCCAGGGGGTGTAGTAACTTTGTCAAGCTAAATGGAGTGACTTGTGCTATGGTTAAGGAAGGGAAGGGGTGGGGCACTATTTGGGGCAAACTTTCTGGGTCTTCTTTTGGGAGGATCCCCGAGGGAAGGGCAGCTGCACACACCCTGCTCTCCTTGGTCACCTGGGTGGCAGGCCCCATTCCAGGCACCTTCAAGTGTTATCTCTATGAGCCATGAGCCCCTCCCTAGTCCCTTTTTACAGAGCAAGAAACCAAGGCCTGAGAGAATGAGAAGTACCCCCTACACTAGACTGCAACTTAACTGTAGCGAGCACTGATTGGGAGTCCACTAGGAGCTGGACATTTTCTCTTCTGTAATGTTATTCTCAGAGCACCCTGGTGCGGGAGGGGGGACCCTTCCCATCTCTCTCACATGCGCGCACTCTCTTCCTCTCACTAAGACTGCACAATAAAATGAAGAAATCTCACATGTACAGCTGAGTGGATTTTTACCTCTGATTATACCTGTCTGACCACCACCCAGATCCAGTTAGAGCACATTCCCCGGGGGGCTCCTTCATGCCCCTTCCCCATCGATCCCTCCTCACCTACCCAGAGGCAGCCACTGCTTTGACTTCATCACCACAGATTGGTTCTGTCTACTTTTGAACCTCATATCAAGAGAATCACATGCTATGTTCTCTCTTGAGTCTAGTTTCTTTCGCTCAGTATGTCTATGAGACTCATCTATGTTGCTAGGCATCTGTAGCCTGTTATTTTTCGGTGCTGTGTAGTATTCCTTTGCATGATTCCATTACGAATCATTCGTCTGTTCTCCTGTGGGCGGGTGTTTGGGATGTTTCCAGGTTTCAGCTATTATGAATTAAGTCTCTATGAATATTAATGTCAAGTCTTTGTGTGGACATGTATTTTTATGTCTCTTTTTCAGACAGGGACTCTTGGGCCATATGGTAGGTGTAGGTTTAGCTCTCCTAGAAACTGCCAAACCTTTTTCCAAAATGACCATTCCATTTCACCTTCCTACCAACAATGTGTGAAAGTTCCTATTGCACCATCACCTTGGCAACTCTTAGTACAATCAGTCATTTTCGTGTTAGCCACTGCAGTAGGGATATAATCATACCCATTCATAGAAGCAGAAACGGAGGCTCAGAGATGCTGGACCGCTTGCCCCAGACTGCACAGCTACTAACGTCAGAGAGCAGAAATGCAGGCTTTTTGAGATTCTTAACCCTGGAACTGTGTTGTAGCCAGAATTTTAGGCACGGAGCTCAGAACAGAATCAGAATGGAAGAGGTGCTTGTAAATGTTTTCTGAACATGAAGTAGATGGTTCAAAACCAGAAAACTCATCAGTGGGAGTGACAAGCCAAGCCAGTGCTCATCCCCCCATGGCACGGTGCCTTGGGTTCCCTCCAACATCCCCAGGGAGAGCCCGGGCTCCCTGGTAACCCTGCTCTCCCAGCCACACTGCTGGAAACATGTCTCCATTTACTTGCCAGGAAAGACTGTTCTTTTGTGAGCTGGCAGGACACCGTCTACATTCAGCAACCCAGGGCCCTCTCAGAATCCCCGTCCCAGGGACTCTGCTGTCCCCAAAGGCACTGATTGTTCCTCTGAGGAAAACAACCCATTCTGAGGTCAGGAGATTAACGGGGACGCCGGGGCTGCCGGACACTCCTGGTTGGCTCTGGCCTAGCCTTAGATTTCCAGAGCCCTGCCTTCCCCTGAGTGTGCCTTGGGAATTAAGGCTGGGGACTGGGACACCCAGAGCCCTAGATCCTAGACTAGCTAGCTCTGCTACTGTCTTGCTGGGTGACATCAGGAAAGTCACCTTCCCTCTCTGAGCTCCTGTCACTGTGCATAAAAATGGAGAGACTGACTAAGAAGTCTGGAGTCTGGGGCTTGGAGGCCTCTCTCAGGGTTCCCTGTGGCAACTTGGTGGTTTTGTTGCATCTGGAAACTTCACAGTTCAATGCGCTCCAAGTTCTGACGTGGATATGATTCTCCTGGGGACCTTGTTAAACGCAGATTCTGACTCAGGGGCTCTGGGGTGGGGTCTGAGATCCTGGATTTCTATCCAGCTCCCGGGTGACATTGATGCTGCTGGTCTGAGGACCACACTTGGAATAACCAACGCTTAGGCACCTCTCCCCTGGAGAAAAACTATCCATGTTTTTCTTTATATCTTATTTATTTATTTATTTTAATTTTTTTTTATTACTATTAGTTTCAGGTGTAAAAAACAATGCGATGGTTATCCTTTTCACCCCTCACAAAGTGACATCCCCCTCCTCATCCACTGCTTCCCCACCCCCGATATCATATTTTTTAAAAACTTAGATTTATCCTAACCAGTAACATAGGTGAACTACTGATTTGAAGTACCAGGCATATTTTTTGCCAAACACACAATGAAATGAATATATTAACTATGGGCATAAAGATGGCCTGCTAGGTTATACACCAAGCTCATCTCACTGCCCAGCTCTTCAAATGGACGCAGTAACCATTCTGGTTGAGCTCAGCCAGAAGCAACCTTGCCCATGTGGAGGGTGTTCTGTCCAGGGCCTAGTAAGAGCCCTTCAGGCCCTGCCTTTTCTCCAGTTCCAAATCCACCCACTCAAGGAAGTCAGCAGGGTCTCGGGTGCCTCTGGAGGCTGGATGCAGTCAGGAGAGCAGGGTTTGAGACTTCACTCCACCAGCAAAGAGCCTGGGCATAGCTTCAGCTTTCTCATCTGAGAAATAAGCACATAAGCAGCTCTCGCAGAACCATCCGTTGTGAGGAGCAACAGGCAATCCCTACAAGGGCTTGTTAAGTTGGAATGTGTGCCTTGTGAATAAGGGATGACTTTGAATCTTCCAGCCTTGTTTGGAACCGAACACAAGCAGTTTACGGGACCCAGTCTTTGGACTGTTTCCAGAAGCCAGATTCTCCCTCAAGTAATCAACCTCCCCTAGGTTATTCTAGAAGGCTGTAGATTTGGGTGGAACTCCCACACCTGGTTGTGTCAGAAAATCAGAGCCCCTCTCCCACCCAGCACCCCCAGAAAAGGCAGGAGCATCGCAGCTCAGGCAGCCCAAGGGAAATCCTCCCCCTCAAGCACCAGTGCTAAAAACAAGGAACCTCTGTGCACCCTTCCCACCCTCCCCACCCCAGATGCTATCCCCTACACCAGCTGCCAGCTAAATCTAACTTAGTGTCCACATACCACTCCCTTTCTCAAGAGCCTTCCATAACTCCCCAGCACTTCTGGGATTCTGTGCAGACCCCTCCCTATAAACACAAAGCTCCAACATAACTTTCCAGCCTCCCTGCTCCCTCCACACACCCCTACATCCTGATATGAGAAACTTGCTCTCCCCACAACACTCCCTGAGCTTGCCCATCTCCAGGTTTCTGCTCCTGCGGGCCCCTCTTCTCTCCAGCTGGAATGTGCCTTTCTCTCTTCTCTCATTTCCACCCAGGCCCTCCTCTGTCATGCCCAACCCCCTGCCTCCACCTCCCCCACAGCGCATATGTGTTCTCTTCTACCTCTGACTTACATATGCATATATACACCCAGCTTCAGCTCTAATCTGCACTCACCACTTGAGTGTGTGGTGTGTGTGGTGGTTCTAGCTCCTGCCAACTGTAAAGCTAGTCCCGCCTGGTACTAGAACCACACTCAGTGCTTTTCCCAGTGACTTCTAATGGCTGTTACCTCATGTGAGCCCCCTTTGCCTCAGTTTTCTCACCTGCAAACTGAGTATAATAGCAGGGCCCACAGGCTCAGCTCTCTCACACCTCCCCCTGGTATACTCTCCACCTTACAAGTCTAGACTGTGGTTCAGATGGCCTTTTCTGGTGATCGAGCCTGAGTGGGAGGGCTGGGGAGCCCAGCCTGACTCCATGCCTTCCCTTCAGGTACTTCCCATGGAAGACAGGCTATACTGTGACCCCAGGCATTGAGCAGTCAGCAGGGAGGTGGCTTCACCAAGGTTCAGAAATGCTGTTGCTAAGGGGCCGGCCGAGTGGCGCGGTGGTTAAGCACTGGCTTGGAAAGCCAGTGGCCCCAGTTCAGGTCCCACATATGAGGGCCAGTGACACTGCCCTCAAAAAAAAAAAAAAAAAAAAAAAGAAATGCTGTTGCTTAGTCAGGGGCCTGTGGACCTGAGGGGCCTGCAGGAGGCCGTGAGTCGGCAGTGGGAGCTGTTTCCACGGCACACCCTACAAGGGACATACAAGCCAAGTCTCCTGCCCTCATATCCACCCCCCCAGGTGTCCCACCCCACTCATTCTCCTGACCCCTCAAGTCTCCCACCCCCAACTGATCAGTCCTCCCCTTCCCCACCCTGTTGAGACCTGCTTAATCTTTAAAATTAACATTGTAAGCTTTGGCAGGTTCCTTATATGCATGACCTAATTTAATCTTTAAAAAATCAGGCAAAGTAGATATTATTTTTAAATATCTTTTCTCTGTGTTATGCAAGTAATATAGGTATAGTGAAACCAAAGGAACAGTTAGAAACTAGAGATAAGGAAAAATAAAACATACAGTAATCACCCAAAATAGCCCGCTCATTTATTTCCCAAATAGGAAACTGAGGCACAGACACACAGAATGACTCATTGAATGTCACCCAATTGGCAAGTGCCAGAGCTGGGGCGTGGATCAGGTCTGATTCTTCTATGATTCCCACACTGCCTCAATTTCAAACTACTTTTCTAAAAGATTTAAAAAGTAATAAATCAACATTATAGAAAGGGTTTAAAATAAAAGGAAGAGTATCATTTTTTGTATTCCCTCTGGCATTTTTTTTTGGTTTTGTTTTGTTTTTTTTTTGCATTCTATTATTATACAGATATAATTATGAAGTACAATCAATTTCATATTGTATTTTTTAGTTGGTTCATTTTCTCAGTGCTCTCATCTATAGAATGGGGGTAATAATGCTGCCTACCCCACCAGGTTGCTGTGAGGAAGGGATGCCATCCTGCGTGCAAAGCCCAGGGCCTAGCACTGAGTAAGTGCTCAGTCAGAATCCACACTGCGTTGCTATAGGTGTTGTATCATGATTTTACATGGCCACATCCTAGAACCTCAAATCAAGGTACCATGATTTACTGGGCTGTTTCTGTGTTGCTGGACAATGAGGAGGTTTATGATTTTTTGATACGAATAACACTGTGGTGAGCTAGACTATGGCCTTACACCTACTTTATGTGGCCGCTTGCAGCATCCAGGGGAATGGCTAAGTTTCCCCCCTCAAGTGCACACTTGAGGACTCTATACCCTTATGTCAAGGAAGAAAGGGGTGAATATTTATTGATCACCAGTGGTGTACTTAGTATTAGGCCAGATACATTTACAAGTGTCTAACTTAATTCCCTCAGTTCTGTGAGAATTAATATTCCCACTATACAGGTGAGGAAAACTGAGGCTCAAGTGGGAAAAAACACAAAGAAATAACCTGCTTTCTATTAGCCAAGACACTTGATTAATTATAGTGACATTTTTTTTAACATGGTACTTTTAAAAGAAAGCAAACAAAAAAAACAAAAACTCCTTTAAAAATTTTAAAAGAACACAAACTCCATGTGTGCTCCAGCATCTGTTTGGGGATAAATAGTAGCTTACCCCTTAACCTTCTCCATCCCTAGTCCTGACTGATGGAAGGCTTGGAGGGCTGAGAGGAGGCTCAGTTATAAAAGTCTGAAGAGTCCAAGAAAGAGAAATCCCAGGCAGCTTCTGGCCCGCGACAGGAAAATAACGTGTGTGTGTGTGTGTGTGTGTGTGTGTGTGTGTGTGTGTGTGTGTGTGTTGGGGATGGAGGCTAATAGGGCCTTGAGGAGGCTGGCGAGGGCATGGGCCTGGGATTTGGGAACCTCAGCTGTCCTCTTACCTGTACACCCTTCACTGGGTTACCTTGCACAAACCCATGTGTCTCTCTGGACCTCAGTTTCTCCACCTGCTCAGTGAAAAGGGACTTCCAGCTCTGACATTTGGTGAAGTTTTTAACAATTAGTTGAAACAAAGTATTTTCAGTTATTTTCCTTAATGTTCTCAGTAAATAAGAAACTAGGAGAATGGGATGAGGAGACAAGGAGTTTTCACCTGTACCCCATATGTTTGTGTGTTGTGAGGTGTGTTTATGCACTAAACAGAAGCAAGCAGGAAGCAGAAATAGGCTAAAACCCAGGAGGGCACTCATGTGGTGGCTCTGCCATCTCAGTGTGGAGAAATTATTACTAATTTCAAAATAGCAGCAGCTCTTTGGTATTCAGTAGCAAAATCACTGATTCAGGAAGCAATTAACATAGACATTCAATCAATTATTCATTGCATTACTAATGTGTAGCAGTAATCAAATTGGCCTTTTAATGTGTATTTTTTTTCTTTTAATTAACCCTGTCCAAAACTGGAGTAAAGATCCCATACAGAAATGTATTCAGCTAAATTCAAAAAAAAGGAAAAGAGGAGTAAAACATATTTCATCTCCTTATCACCCTGTCAAAGGAACCCGCAGGCCGGAATAGCTTTGTGCGTTGGTTGATGTCATGCTCACGTGGTTTGAGATGCACCAGGAATTCCCAAATGCCGTCTGCAGGTGCCTGAGATTCCACCATTCGTGACTAGATGAAGCCTGATTGTGTCCCGGTCTGTGGCAGGATAGAAAAAGCACTGGACTCAGAGTCAAGAGTCCCAGCTTCCAATTTACAACCTGCCACCAAGGTGCTGAGTGACATTTGGTTGCCTCTTTCAGCCTCAGTCCCACTGAGGGGATTAGACACTGCTAAACAATCTTCCATCTCTGACGTGATTCTTGTCAGGTTACCACTGCAGCAAACACCCCCTCGGCCTGTTAGTATGAAGCCCCTTCCTTTAGGTGCTGAGCAGAGACGTTCCAGTCACTGCAGAGCCATTTACCCAGAGGACTTAACTGATCACCCCTCATAATGTAGTTGGAGGGGGTAGTTTCACCACATGCCTTTTAATAATTGCTAACCCTATATACCAGGCATTAAGTGTTTTTTAACTAGAGTAAAATATACATAACATCGAATTTACCATTTTAACCATTTTTAAGTGTACAGTTGCATAGCATTAAGTACATTCACATTGTTATACAACCATCACCACCATCCGTCTCCAGAAAATTTTCACCTTCCCAAACTGTAACTCTAAGAGTTTTATGTGAATTATTTTCATCGACTCCTCACTACAGCTCTGTGAGATAGGGTCTGTTACTATCCCTGTGTCTCAATTAACCACGACCACGGTAATGCTACATACTAAACACCCACAATGCCTCAGCCAGGTACAATCAGAAGCACTTCTTTGGCTCAGGAGTCTGCAAGTGGGCCAGGCTGGCTCTGTCCATCTCTGAGCTTCTGCCTGCGGCCAGCAAGCTCACTGAGGGGAATGTCCCTCTCATGGTGATGGCAGAGGTCCAAAGGAGGGCAGACGCAAACCCACCACACCTCTCAAGGTCTAGACTCCAACTGGTCTAGATTCTAACACCTCATCCTGTTGGCCAAAGCAAGTCATATGGCCAAACACAAAGCCAAGGGCAGGGAAACTGACTGTATTCCTTGAATGGGAGTAACTGCAAAGTCACTTAGCAAAAGGTATGAATCCAGGGCAAGCTCAAGAATGAGGGCCAGTTATGTATATGATCTTCTGTGGCTCCGTTAGCGGTTACTGCTTCCAACCTCACAGCGTCCCTTAAAGGCGGAGCCAGGAGGCCATGGGAAGTCATGCAGGGCCCTGCTGGGTGCAGGGGAGAGTCCACCCATGCTCCGTTCCTTTAGGTGACGATTCGCCCAGCGTGCCCCACAGTGATCTCAGCTTTCTTCAGTAGTTTCCAGCTCCATCCAAAGCTCTTAGCTTGGCATTCAGTGCTTCTGGGAGCGGAGCCTGAGCAGTCCAGCCAGGCTTAGCTGGCCCCCCTCCTCTCCCAGGCCCCCTGCGCTTCCCAGATTGTTAGCTGCACACTGCTGTCCGTGCCTTTTCTCTTGTGGAAACCAGGTCAGGGACCTCTCCTCCAGGCCTCCTGCCACCTGAGACTCCAGGTGGAGAGCTGGCCCTGGCCTTGCGTGGCAGAGCTGGCTCTCACAGCCCGTGCATGGGGCCTGAGGCCACAGGTCACCTGCCCATCCGGCAGGCACCCCTGCTGAAGGCTTTGTTCCTGGTGCCACTGGGTAGTCCGCCCACCCCCAAGGCACAGGCCTTTCCCAGCTCCTGTCTGTCTCAGAGCTGGGGAAGCCAGGGTGATGGCACCGACCCTACAGGCACCAGGTCAGTCTTGGGACTATTTTCCTCCTCTTCACTTGGGGTGACCACAGCATGAGGACTCTTCCAGTGCACCTCCCCTCCTCAACCCCAGAGTTTCAGAATCGGCTCTTGGAGCAACTAGAATGTGGAGAAATTTTTCTCTTTTCATTCGGGGCCCAGGGTAGATGAAAAGATTGAAGTAGGCCAGCTCACTGACCCAGAATTTTATATTTAAACCCAGCTTTCCATATGCACTTCAGTAATGACAGTGAGAATTTATCTTCATTAAGGACCAGAGGGCAGGGTGGGCTCTGGTGGGCAAAAGGCCTTTCTGAGCCTGGCAGAGGGAGGGGGCTTTCAGGCCTGGGCTAAGCTGGTGGGAGAGTGGTCTGTCCTTGGAGGGGGCAGGAAGCCCTTCACTCAACCAGTGGAGCCCTGGGCGAGGCTCCAGTGGGGGTCGCCCTGTGCCAGTTCATTTTTCCCCATGCCAAAGGGGTTTCCATGTAACTCTCTCCACCAAGAAGCTGCCCTTTGTGTTCACATAATTTGGGTCAGAGAAAGCAGAATGGATAGCCACCTTAGTGATGTGACTTGAGAGTTGCCTGGAAGCTCCCCCGCTGAAAATTACTTCCACTCAATAAATTGCTGCTTTCTGCAATTCCACCATTAGTATCAAATTGTAAAATGTCAGGTTGTAATTAGCCTCGAAACCTGTCTAGTTCAATGTACTGGCTCAGAGTACTCTTGGAGAATACCTGAACAGGCCCCTTCTTGTAGAGTGAATTCATGGCAAAGCTGGTATTGGAGTCCAGGGGATGAGATTCTCAAACTAATGCTAAATCCCCAACACCAGTGCATCACAAAGTTTGCTGTGCATCTCAGTCTCCTAGGGGTTTTGTTAAAAATGCACATTCTGGGGCAGTAGGTGTGGCTTGAAATTCTGCACTGACAAGGTCTCTCATTCAATCCTGATGACAATCCTAGGAGGGATGTTATTATCCCCATTTTATAGATGAGAAAAATTGAGGTTCAGAGAGTTAGGTAATGTGATATGTAGAATAATAGCCTCCCAAAGATGTTAGTGCTCCAGTTCTTGGAACCTCTAAGTCTGTGACCTTACATGGCCAAGAGACTTTGCAGATGTGATTAAGGCTAAGGAACTTGAGGTAGAGAGAGTTTCCTGGATTATTCAGGTGGGCCCAATCTAATCACACCAATTCTTAAAAGTGGAGAAGCTTTTCCAGCTGTGGTCAGAGGGTAGAAAGAGCATCAGAGAGATGTAATGTTTGCTGGCTTTGAAGATGAAGGGGGGTGGTTTGAGGCAAGGAATGCAGATATCTCTAGAAGCTGGAAAAGGCAAGAAACTAGATTCTTCCCTAGGGCCTCCAGAGAAGAACGCAGTCCTGCCCACATCTTGATTTTAGAGTGAGAACCGTGCTGGAATTCTGACCTACAGAACTATGAGATGACACGTTTGTGTTGTTTGAAGCCACGAAGTTTGTGGTAATCTGTTATGAGAGCAATTTGTTATGACAGAAAAAAAATTGCAGATTTTGGTGCCCAGAGTGGGTTGTTGCTTTTACAAATACCTAAAAACGTAGAGTAGCTTTGGAACCAGGCAGGGGGCAGAGGCCAGGAGAATTTTGAGAAGTCTGATGGAGACACCCTAGTTTGCCTTGAATGTGCTGTTAGTAGAAGTATGGTTGTTGACCACTTGTTTCGTGATGCCTCAGAAGGAAACCAGGAACATCACGAAGAAACTGTTAGTAGCCATGTGGATGTTAAAGGTGCTGCCAGTGAGGGCTCGGGAGGAAACGAGGATCATGCTACTGGAAACTGGAGGAAAGGGGATCCTTGTTATATAGGGGCAGAAATCTTAGCAGGACTGTGTCCTGTGGTTATATGGAAAGCAGAACTTGTAGTAATGAACTTGGATATTTAGCTGAGATTCTCAAGCAAAGTGTTAAAGGTGTGTACTGGTTACTTCTTGCTGCTTATGGAAAAACGTGAGAGGGAAAAGATAATTTGAGGGAAGAACTATTAAACAAAAAAGAAGCAATTTTTTATGATTAAGGAGTTCTTTGCCTATTTCACTGGGAAAAGATGCTAAAATTAAGAGGCTCCCTGTCAGGAAATCATATTCTAGAGAAAAGGCTGAGTGTATAGCTATACAACTTTCCGCTAACACCTTAGAAAAAGCAAAAGTTCAAAGTATTCAGCCATACAAAAGGCTCTTCAAAGAGATTAAGGGTGTGAGTCACAGATCCCCTCAATCAAGCCAGAGAGCATTTCAGATCGCTTAAGTTCTGATTCCCCAGCCATCTCATCAAATGCCAAAAATAAAGAAGGGATTATCTAGGAAAGATATGCAGATGAGCCCCCTGTCTAATGGAGTGAACCCTTACAACGTATACAAGAGACCCACAGGTTTCTTGAGAATGTCGCACTAGCAGAAACGCTGCCGTCTTGGGCTGAAACAGGATAGGAAATGAAAGAAGGCCGTCAGACCCTCAGAATTCTACTGACAGGACACAGGATGGTAAAACTACTCATCCACAAACACATGCTACCTTTCATGAAAAGTTAGGATGACGTAGAGTAGAGGGTGAAGTGACAAGCCCATAGGACAAAGCCCTGAGCCACAGAGGTTGAGACCAGACCTTGAGACCTAATGGAATTTACCTGCCTCAATTTCAAATTTTCTGGGACCCATGGTTCTTTTTTTCCTTCTATTCCCTCCTGTTTTGAATAGGAATGTATATAACTGTTATCCTATATCTGTCCCATCATATTTTAGGAACAGATGACTCGTTTCTTTAGAGGAATTGGGCCCTGGGATGGATCATACCCAGAGCCCCACCCATTCCAATTTACATGAGTTAGCTGATGGCTTTGGGATTTTTAAGCTGAAGAGATTCAGATGAGATTTTGAACTTTGAATTCATGCCGTAAGAGGATGAGAATTCGGGGGACCATAAAATGGAGTGAATGTACAATATTTTGCATGTGGGATGGACATGAATACTAGTGGGCCAGAGGATTGTCTGTCGTAGACAGACTAATGGGCCCCCAAATCCAAACCCTAACCCCTAGAACCTGTGAATATGTGACCTTAGTGGTGGAAGAGGCTTTGCAGATGTGATTAAGGCTAAGGAACTTGAGGTGGGGAGATTATCCTGGATTATTCAGATGGGCCCAATCTAATCACACCAATTCCTAAAAGTAGAGAAGCTTTTCCCGCTGTGGTCAGAGAGAAACAGTGAGGCTAGAAAGAGGGTCAGAGAGATGTGACATTTGCTGGCTTTGAAGATGAAGGAAGGGATATGAGCCAAGGAATGAAGACTGCATCTAGAAGCTGGAAAAGGCAAGAAGCTGATTCCCAGAACCTCCAGAGAAGAACGTGGCCCTGCCAACACCTTGAATTTAGCCCTAGTGAGACCCGCGCTGGAATTCTGACCTGCAGAACTGTGAGATGATACATTTGTGTTGTTTTAAGCCATGAACTTTGTGGTAATTTACAGTAGCAACAAAAAACTAATGTAAGCAGCTTACCCGAAGTGGCACAGCTCGCATAGAGGCGGTATTGGAATTTGGGTCCCCTTGATCCCTGTGTTTCTGCTCTTTCCCCTACAATGAACTTCTTCCTGGTGGAAGTTAGGCATTGACCTCTTGTTTTAATGTAAACAGCTCTGGGCAAGTCAGCCAGGAAGTGCCGGATCTGCCTGGATTTTAGACTACACACAACAGAGATTGATCCTGGAGGAGCTGGGCAGGCAAGGAATTTAGTAAAAACACCTGGGGCTTTGTAGGAATTTTCAGCAAGGGCTGGGAACTGGGCTCAGGGCTGCTGACCAGCATCAAGGCCCCAAGGTCACTGCCTCTGCTCCCAGGGCCAGTTCTGGGGTCACTGCTTCTGGAGTTTTTGAGCCAGGTTCCATGCCCAACCCTGAGCTGCAAAGGAGGTGGGGAAGCCTGCTGTTGGCATTTTCAGCATGTTGGGTGGGAAAGTGAGCTCTGAGTTACAAGGTGGGCAGCTCCCCAAAGAGAGGAAGGGGTTCAGACTCCAGGTGGCCAAAGTAAATGACAAGTGTCCCAGGGACAATGTGAGGGGCCAGATTAGATTTTAAACATTCTTCCTGTGGTCTAGAGGAGCCACAAAATGGTCCTCAATAGAACACCAGTTTAGCTTCCCAATTTCATGTCCCCTTTTTCCACTAAGGAAATTCTCCGAAGCCCTTTGGCTAACCAGGCGTCCCAACCTGTGTCTGTCAAATAGAGTCAGTTGGTGGAGGTGGCCCAGGGGATGTAAAGAGTGAGTGCTCTGTGTTGTGAACCCCACCAGCCTGGCAGTGTCAACCCTTGGTAGGACCCTTCGCTTCTCTGGCCTCGCCCCCTCCACCGTCACCCCAGAGGGCAGAGCCCCAGCCTCTTCTAGCTCAGACCCTCCACAGGACTCTGAATGGCTCTGTGAAGAAATGACTTATTCTGGATCAGGGCATTAATATTATTTCCTTGAACTCACTTTCATCATTTAAATATCACCCTTAGTTTGTCATAAAGAATAATATCTAGGAGGTCAGGATTTATATTCTAGCTTTACATTTTTTCTGGTTCATAAAATAATCCATAACTACAAAATAAAACAAAAAAAAACCCCTATTTGTCAGGGTACTATCTAAAATCATCTGTACCACTCTTGTGAGAGTAAAGGAGTCAATTCCTATTTCTATCAATGCTTCACGTAGGTCCCAGGTGCAAGTCACTTTACCTCTCCAAGCCTCAATCCCCTCACCTGCAACATAGGCTGAATTCTTCCAAATAGGATGTAAGTGAGGCTTGGAGCCAATTAAAACATATCCCCTTGCACATAGTAGGTGCTCTATAAAGAGAAGCTATGGTTTTCAAATTGTCGCCTTTGTCAGTATTACTCTTGGGTGGAGTGTGGCCTTTGGAGGCAGACGAGGATTTGATGCCTGGCTCTTATGCTCCCTGGAGTGTGAGCTTGGTATTCATGTCACTTCTCGAGCCTTTCCTCATCTGGAAAAAGAGGACAGTAACCACGTCACAGAGCTAACTGGAGGCTCAGCCGAGATGGGAAGGGCTCTGCAAATAGCGGCTGTGGTTATATTTGGCCTGATTGTCTTTCCCGTTGATGACAGAGCTCGATCTTTTCTTTCTTTTCCACGGACACTGGTCAGTCAGTAGGCTTTTAGTTTGCCTGCCTGTTGTTCAAACAAAAACAAAGCAGGGCAAATGGAAAACCAAGGCGACATGTCTGCATTCTAAATAGCGGGAACCACGTAAATGGAAAGAGATCAATTTAGGGTTGAAACAAAAGGCCGAGGCTGGGAGTGTGTTACCAGAATCATTGGAGCAGCTGTTAAAGGAGGTTGTCAGAGGGGAGTCACCCATGGTTGTTGTTGGGGAAGTCACCCATGGTTCTCAAACCAAACAGGAGGTGATGTCCCCTTGAGCCCCAAAAGGACATTTCTGAAGCAGTGGAAGCCAAAGCTAGCTGGCAGTAAACAGATTGTCAACAGTTGAATGCAGGTGTGGGAGGCAAGCTTTCCCCAAGTTCCAGGCACCTGAACCTCTGTCTCTTTATAGATCACAGAAAATTCAGGGTTTCTCTGGGCCTTGTGTTCAGGAGGTTTTCTATCTTTGAAACTCAGGTGTGTGGATTTTTGTATCACGGATCACTCTAGCCCCTGATCCTGCCAGAGACCTAAAAACCCAGCTTGCTTTGAATGTCGCCTTCTGGGCCTACGTGCTTTTGGAGTGTGGGAGGTGGGAGGGTGGGAGCAGGCTGGCTTAGCTCCACTATCAAGGTGCAGGAGGGACCCCCGCCATCGTCCCCAGTGTTCCCTTTGTGGACCAGACAGAGGCAAGAGGGCTGCCTTTTATTCAGCAGCAGCTCTACACCAGATGCTGACATGGCCCGAGCTTGGGCCCCACACCTAGAAGGGACCAGGCGCACCCTCCCCGATTCTCCTTCACTCCCCTGAGCGACAGAGCCTGGCTCTGGTGACAAAGGCCCTCCGCATCTTGTCTTCTGCTCACCTGGTGAGCAGCTGGCCAAACAAGAGATACTATCTCAGCCCTCCTCAGAAGACCTTCAATGCTGCCTCCTCAAGCAGTTCACTCTGTCTTCACTGACCCTCTGGGTACAGAAGGATAAGCCATGGATCCTCACCAGGAACTCAATCACCATGTATTCATTTCCTGAGCACCTACCAGGTGCTGGCATGGAGTTCCCAGTCTAGTCATTGTTTTCTATCACCACATCCCATTCCCCAAGCCCAGTACATAATTCCTCATGTTCGCATTAATAATGAATAGAAATAGTCATGATAATCTAGTTAACATTTATTGGGGGGTTGCTCTGGCTGAAGCTCCTCTTGCAAAGCACGTTGCGTGAATTTTCTCATGAAAACCTCAAGTATCCTGTGAAGCAGCCCCTCTTATCATCTCCATTTTACAGATGAGGAAACTGAGACTCAGAGAAGCTGTACATCTTGTCCAGTGCCACACAGCTGATAAGTGGGGCCTTTGGATTGCAAACAGGCTGGCAGATTCCTGGACCCTCTCCAACTCTGCCTCTCCTGCCAGCCTGAACAAAATCAGCATTAGCCAACGACAGTTTGATTTGGCCTCCTCCTAATCCAGGAGATGCTATTATTCCCATTTTGGTGATTCCAAACTCTAATGCTCAGAGAGACCAATAGACTTCCCTGAAGTCACCCAGTCGAGACTTTGGTTTGGGGATTTCTGGTTGCAAATCCCCTTTTGCTACAACATGTGACCCCTAAATCCCAAAAGGGCGTTTCCCCCCCCCCAATAGGCTTTCATTAACTAAGATGAAGTCTGCAGGTTACAGACTAGCCCTGGGCCCCCGGCCCCTGTCAGACTCGGGCCCCAGGAGAATCAGCTGGAAGGAGGGGCCTGCAGTGGGGAGCATTCTGGGTTGTCACGATGGCCGGGGGCTGCCGGCATTTGTGAGCAAGGTGCAGAGGTGTCACAGGCCCTGCAGGGCACATCCAAGGCCTGTGCTGAGTGTTTCGTTGGATGCTGACGACAGTGAAAACCCTGTTTGTTTGTATCTATGCCCAGAACTGGGCTGTGTTACATATTCACACATCAATATATCCTGTAATTTCCAAGAGTAAAACTACCATGTAAATCGAGGGAAAACTGTATTTCATTTTGTTCAGAACTTCAAGAACTGTTCCCATTTTTAAATCCAGGACCAGTAGCATCATCTGTGGTATTTGAGATGCTGATACAACAGCCCTGTCTGTGTTAGCAGTTGTCACATTTCTAGTGATTCAGTGTATATCTGTGAATATTTATTTTGCCCTCACTTCAAAATGTCACATATAAAGAGCTGACAATACTCAGCTGAATAGTGTCTTCTCTTTCATCCAAACCAGTTTATCCCAAGCAGGATTTATCATCTCGCTGCCTCGTTATATCTCCTAGTGTCGTCACGCCCAAGCACTGAGACATGGAAATGTGCATTGTGTTTTTATAGGTGACTTTCCTTTTATTTCTCCTCTATATTACAGTTGAGGCATTACGCACCTTTTTAAAGTTATGTGTACTGGTAGGTATGTTGTCTGTGCATTTACTTTCAAGATAGTAGAAAGGGTGTTGGACCAAGAACCCTTGGACCAGGACCCCAGAACCTCTGGCAAAGTGCATAAAAATGGGGTTGTGGACGCTGCCCTGCCCCTAGTTGTTGAGACCTCGGGGATAAGCATGAACGTTAACTCTCACCCCAGGGCTCTGAAGTCATTTATTTCACTTGGTTTCCCCACTGGACTAGTGGGTGCCCAGTAGGTTGACAGAAAATGGATGATGGCTATTTGAACAGGTGCATGGACACATGGATGGCAGGTGTGTGCATAGACAGAGAGGCAAGTAGATGGAGGACATGGTAGGTGGACAGACAGATGTGTGGATGGGTGAATAGAGGGATAAGAGGGTAGGTGGACAAATGGGTGGATGGATGATTGGTTGGGTGGGTGGGTGAACAGATGGACTGATGGGTAGATGGACACAATAGGTAGGCAGACACGGATGAACGGGTAGATGGACAGTTGGCGAGGTGGGTGGGTGGAGAGATAGGTGAATGGGTGGTTAGGTGGAAGAATAGATGAATGAAATGAGGGAAGGTGGAAGGTGAAGCACAGAGAAGTTTACTCACTTGCCCAAGGTTACACAGCTAGTCAGTAGGATTGGAACCCAGGCAATCTGGCCCAAGAGCCCTTTTCTTAATCACTGCTTTTTATTTGATGAAGTAACTTGTTCAAGTCACCAGCCAGGAATAGGTGAAGCCAAGATTTGAACCCAGGCCTGTCTGACCCATTACTATCCCACTGGCTGAAGACTGGAAAAGAACATTGGGGGTCAACTGTGAATACCACAGGAGTCTGGAACTTGTCCTCAGCAACCAGGGAGCTAACAAAGGGATTTGGTTAAGCCTGGCCTTCACACCATCATTTCTGAGTTTAGAAAGTCAAGTCACCCAACAGGGTCGTGGCCTGGTTTTAGGGAATCCCACCCTTCAGGAGGCTGTTGTAGTAACAGTCAGTGAGGAATTGAGCCAGAGATATGGCTGAGAGGGCAGAGAAGCAAGAGTGGGTTCAACATATGTAGGTATTGCCATTTTATTCATTTTTTTTTTCACTCATCTTAGAGAAATCCCACTAACATTCCTTGTAATACTGGTTTGATGGTGATGAACTTTTTTAGCTTTCTCTTGTCTGGGAAGCTCTTTATCTGTCCTTCAATTTTAAATGAGAGCCTTGCTGGGCAGAATAATCTTGATTGTAGGTCCTTGTTTTTCATCACTTTGAATATTTCATTCCAGTCCCTTCTGGCTGCAAAGTTTCTGTTGAGAAATCAGCTGAAAGTCTTATAGGAGCTCCCTTATAGGTTAGTTACCTTTCTCTTGCTGCTTTTAGGACTCTGTCTTTAAACTTTGCTCTTCTAATTATAACGTGCCTTGGTGTGGGCCTGTTTGGGTTCATCTTGTTTGGGATTGTCTGTACTTCCTGGGCTTGTATGTCTATTTCCTTCAGCAGGTTAGGAAAGCTTCAGTCATTATCTCTTCAAATAGGTTCTCAGTCCCTTGCTTTCTCCCTTGTCCTTCTGGTACCCCTGTGATGTGAATGTTGTCATTCTTGATGTTGTCCCTGAGGTCGCTTAAACTATCCTTATTTTATTTTATTTTTTTATTTTTTTCTCTTTTTGCTGTTCCAATTGGATGTTTCCTGCTACCTTGTCTTCCAAATCACTGATTCAATCTTCTGCTACATCTAGTCTGCTGGTGATTCCATCTAGTACATTCTTCACTTCAGCTATTGTATTCTTCACTTCTGACTGGTTCTTTTTTATTGTTTCTGTGTCCTTTTTTATGCTTCCTATCTCTCTGTTGAAGTTCTCACTAGTTCTTTGAGCATCCTTATAACCATTGTTTTGAACTTGCCATCTGCGGCAGCATGGATGAACCTGGAAGGTATTGTGCTGAGTGGAGTGTAAGACAGAAAGACAGATGCAGTGTGATTTAGCTTACATGTGGAATCTAAAGAACAAAACAAACAAAATAAACTCATAGATACAGAGAACATTTTGATGGTTTCCAGATAGGAGGAGGTTTGGGGATGTGTGGAAAAGGGAAAGGGATTAAGTAGTACAAATTTGTAGTTACAAAATAATCATGGAGATGTAAAGTAAAGCATAGGGAATATAGTTAAGAATATAGTAATAACTATGTGTAATGCCAGGTGGGTACTAGACTAGTCAGAGGGATCACTTCTTAAATTATATAAATGTCTAACTGCTATGCTGTACACCCAAAATTAATATAAAATAATATTGAATGTCAACTGTAATTGAAAAATTAAATGTGGGGAAAGGTGAGGGGCAATAAGTGGTTCAAATTTCCAGGTATAAAGTAAATAAGTCCTGGGGATGTAATGTGCTGCATGGGGAATATAGTCAGTAGTATTGTGATAGCATGGTACAGTGTCAGATGGTTGCTTGATTTATGGTGATCACTTCTTTAGGTATATCAATGTTGAACAAGTATGGTGTACACCTGAAACCGATATAATGTTGTATGTTAGCTATATTTTTAAATAAAAATCTAAAATAAAAAGAATGGGTTCAGGAGGCTTCCAGAATTCAAGTTGTGAGAACCTGGTGACTAAGCCCATGTAAGAGATAAGAGAGCAGAAATCACAGAGGTCTGCATGACCGTGAACACAGTACAGTCACTTCCCCTTCCTGAGCCTTGCCTGCTGCATCAAAGGTTTTAGTTGGGGCAATAAAGGCTAGGCTGCTGTAACAAAGAAACCCGCCCCCAGTACTATAACTTAACCAAGGTACAAGCGTTTTTCTAGGATAACTGTTGGTTGCTCTAGCCTGACACAGGGGCTGTGCTCCATGAGCTCGCTCACTGAATCACGTTCCTTCCATGTTATTGCTCTGCCACCACTTAGGATGTTGTTCCGTTCTGCATGGTGGAAGCTGGATCCCAGGCATATCACATTCCAGCTCATACGGAAGGGGACCAGGTGGAGGACACACACCCAGATATTTTAAGCCAAGGTCTAGAAGTGGCACACATTAGTTCCACTCATATGTCACTTGATAAGGATTTGGTCACATGCTTACACTTACTGCAGGAGAGGCTGGGAAGTATGGTCTATCTGAGCAGCCATGTGTCTAGCCAAATCTCAGTTACTCTGGGAGAAGAGGAAAATGATTTGTGGGGGACTGCAGGGAATGGATCACATCTGGGAATTGTTGGGATGCAGAGTTATCATTGGGACAAAATGAGCTAATGTTCATGGCGTGCCTAGGATACCCCTGGTATGAGGCAGAAACTTGGAAATGGTAGATGTCAGCATCATTTTTCTTAATGGATGTTCAAGGGGCACATAAAGGAGCAGTAAGGCTCCCCCAGAACAGTGAGGTTCTGGCTACAAAATCGGTATGTGGTGAAAGAGATCAGAGACGTCTAGAGGCAGTTTCACCCCAGAATCTGGGCAAGGTGGGATTGGGGAGGGAATGTTTTAAGAGAAGAGGGAGACAAGGTCAGCCTGGAGCCAAAGTTTAGCAGAAGGCAAGGCCCGTGCCCCTCACTGGGCAGGAGGAGAGGAAGGGCCGCTGGCCTAACAGCTCACCTGTGCAGTCGGCTGAGCTCAGGCGTAGACGTGAGGTGCAGGAGGCCAACTGGGACAGTAGAAACCACTCCATGTGCTTCAGAAAGAGGAAATTGAATGCAGGGATTGATTGCATGGTAATAGAAGAACAGAAGCCACAGAAAGGATGGGGAGACAACCCAGGGATTAGCAATCGCAGAAATTTGCTGTGATCCTGTGGGTGTTCTTAATCAGCCCTGAAGAGTTTATTACCATGAGCCTGTTCCCGATGGACAGAGCCACTTGTCCCTAACTGCCCAGGTCAAGATTCCAAGTCTCAGAGCTGAGATTAGACCCAGAATGGAGAGCTGGCTGTATCCTTGACACTTCCTTCTTACCAGGGTTTGGGGAAAGTTTCTGGAATGGCAGCCTTATGGAAACACACTCCATGTGGTACTTGTGTGTGTGTGGACACTGGGGGGGGGGGTAGTGTCCCGGTGCCATTTCCCATAGCTGTTGCTCATCCCCTTCTATACACATCCCTGCCCCCGGTCTGTGCCACCTCAATATGTCTCCCATGTCCGGAAGACAGACGGGATCAGCCTCCAAATACCTGAAGGGTGGCCTTGGTCAGAAGTGTGGGCTTGTTTGCTGTGGCTCCCACAGGTGGAAGTGAAAGCAAAAGCAGACTTGGTTCTAAACTTGACTCCACTACTTAGGAGCTGTGTGTCCTTGAACAAGTTGTTTAGCCTCTCTGAGCTTCAGTTTCCTCTTTCTCAAAATGAGGGTGCTAATACTGCCCTTGGGCAAATTCTTTACAGGGATTAAATGAAATAGTCATAGCAAGGTGGTTAACACAGTGGCCTGGTTTTTATTGTTCACTGATATCTGGTTACAGTGAGGCAAATCTCAGTGTCAGGAAAAGATTTCCAACAGCCTGAGCCAACCAATGTGGAGAGGCTGCCTTGGTGGGTGTTGAGCTCCCTCTTACAAAAGGTATGTAAGTAGAAGCCTGACCATCCCTTGTCATGGTCCAGAAACCCCCTAGAGACAGAGAGGTTGTCCTGGATGCCCTCTGAGGTCCCTGCCAACTCTGAAAAGCATTGATTGTTGTATTTCCTGCACCCTTTCAGGGGCCACCCAGGTTCAAGGAGGTTCTGATGCTCATACTTTACAAGTTTAACTCCAAACCAGCAATGCCTAGCCATCTCACCTATGAGCGTAGAATGGTAAAAACCACATAAGATCTTAGCCACTCAAATGGTGAGGGTCAGAATGGTTCCATGGCAGCTTGATTGGATTATTGATTTGTAAGTCAGGCAAAACTGGCCTTAGTCCTGGTCCAGCCACTACTGAGCAGTTGACCTTGCAAAATTACTTAACCTCTCTGCCTTCGGTGTCCCTGTCTGTAAAATGGTGATAAGAGTATCTTCCTCATGGCTGATGTGAAAATTGGATGAAATAATATATGCAAAGTTCTTAGCTTGGTTATTGAGCCATAGGCAACACTCAGTATAAGGTGCTTATATCATCACTACTCTAACAATGAAAGGATTTATGTCAGCCTGTTTATGCAGTGCAATAGACTGAAGAGAAATACACTAGGGAATCAGAAAACAATGGTAGGAAAATAAGATTAGAACCATGGGAAGGTTAGTTTACTGCATGTATGCCTTATATTTGGTTTTGAGTTTCCTAGAAGCCAAAGCAAAGAAGGAAACCAGATGTATTATGCATACATATTATGCATACATATGCATAGCAACCATATCTAATGCAGAAACAATCGTAGTCATTATAGAATACATGGGTAGGTATTCTATAATTTAATTAATCCCCACTTATGGGCATTTAGGTTGTTTTCAATTTTTCTCTTTCATAAACAGTGTTACAATGAATATCCTAGTACCCACGTGTTTTACTGAGTCTTGAATATTTACCTAACACTGCTACCAATTCAATGACCAAGTTGAGGTTCAGACCTACCGAGTCTTCCTAAAGAGAAAAGACAGAGATTGAATGGGCTGGGGGTCGTGAGAAAAGATTGGAGACTAGAGATTGAGCAGGACTGGTAGGAGAAGAGGACAAGGCAAGAAGTGATTCAGGGAGTCAGACATCCAGCCTTCATTGCCTGCTGAGTCTTCCCTACTTCCCCAAAGCCCAGTGGGAGAGATCCTGGGGATTGGGAAGGGAAAATGAGGCCAAATCCCCACCACAGCGGGGGCAGCTCATCATGAGTTCATACCAGATATATGAGACTGAGAATAGCAACTCACTCTCCCACCCACGCACAGGCTCATGCCTCACTCTTCAGCCACAGCACACTACTCCCAGCTCCCCGTCGCACCACCATCCCTCTGCTCCTGCTGTCCCTCCAACCTGGAATGCCCTCTTATTGGTCCTGGCCCCTGCTAAGCATCTCAAGATGCAGCTCAAATCATCTCTTCCGTCAAGCCTTTTGTTCCCACCCTACAGCACTCAAATTATCATCGTCCCCTCCTACGATGCAGTGCCACAACTGTTTATATATTGGTGAACCTCACCCACCTCCCAGACTCTGAGTTCCCTAAAAACAGGATGTTGTCTTGTTGAGTCCCTCATGGAAGCGTGTTCCAGAAATGAACAAAGGATGTAGCTTGGTGTAAGATGGTCTTGGAGATACAGGATAGCCTAGCAGTTAAATGTAGCACCTTTAGAGTCAGAAAGGGTTCAAATCGTGGCTGTGCTTCTTGTTCGCTATGTGACTTTGGGCAAATCACGTGACCTCTCTGAACCTCAGCTTCCTCATCTGTAAAATGGAGATAATAATAATACCAGGTGACATGTTCTGATTTATGTACACATTGCAAATATTTGCCTATTTAAATGTCAGGGGACTCCTGGGGAGTTAATCACTATGATGAAATACAACACAGCAGCTGCTGCCAGACCCCACTCTGGCCAGACGTCCATAGATCAGCTGACTTTTCCCCATCATTCATTCAGAGTATCAATTGAGCGCCAACTGTGTACTGGGTACAGTGTGAGCTCTGAGAGTATAACTGTATACAGGACCAGTGCTCTTTGTTCCCTAGAGCTTTCAGCCTGGTAGGGGAGACAAGTGTCAAACAACTCAGCACGCAGATAACTGCACAATTTCTATCTCCAGTAAGTGCTATGAGAGACATATGCAGAATACTATGTGAGCCCAGCAGGAATGGCTTCTGATTAGAGGGTCAGGGAAGACCGTTCTGCAGTGGTGACCTGGCTGATCAAAAGGATTTGCCAAGAAGAAAGCAGATCCCGAGTGATCCAGGCAGAGGAAGCAGTACATGCAAAGGCCCTGAGGTGGGAAGGGGTCTCCTGCGTTAGGAATGCTGAAGGAAGGCCAGTGTGACTGGAGCCTAGTGAGCCGGAGGTAGTGCTGGGAGGAGAGTGGGTAGGGCCTCCGGGTGTGTGGAGTTTGGACTTCATCCTGGCTGCAGGAGAGCCATCCATCACATCAAAGCTTCATGTGATAAGATACAGCTTTCAGACCTTCCTGTGGGGGAGTGGATTATAGGGGGCAAAAGTGGGGGCTGGGAGTCCAGGTGGAAGGTCCTGCATTTATTGTGAGCAATGATGGTGGAGTGATGAGGTTGCTGTCAGTATAGGGGACAGGCTGTAAGGTACTGGGTATGGAATCTACCAGATTCGGCAGTGGTCTGGGTGTCAGCGGTGATGGATGGCAGGCAGGCAGCTGGTTGACTGGCTGTAGGAGCCACATCCTGAGATGGGAAAACCGGAGGAGGGCAGGCTGGAAAGGAGCATGGGGCTCAGTTAGGGCCCCATGGGATGTTTGAGGTGCTTTTCAGCTCCAAACACCTGGCACTCAGACAAGGGCCAGCCATGAGGAGGCTCCTTAGGTTTTCCGAATGCCTCAGAGAGAGAGCCTCAGTGAGACCCCACAGGTTGTCAGCTCCTCTCCTGAACACCGCTGAGCTGCATCCATCCTCGGAGGGCAGGTCTTAGCTATGCATGGCCATTGGCCATCGTCAGAAGCTTGCAGAGTTCCCACTGTAGAGTTTGCACTCTCAGGCTTCCCCATCCTGGCCCGCCTGTGACACCTGATTATAAAGGGCGTTCATGACACAGTGGTTTTCCCTGGTTTGTTCAGAAGCCCAGCTGCTGCCTTTGAGTTGCTCCTATCTCATTATCCCCGGAGTTTCTACTTCTTTTTGTGAAAATTTAATTGCCTGCTGGATTTGAAAGGGCCTGGACCAGCTGTTCCCAGGTTTGGGAAGTCAGAGTTAAATGCACCGTGATCAAAGGCTGCGAGGAGGCCAGCAGCGTCCATGTCAGCAGCTCCTTAAATTGGGAGAAAATTTACTCCTCCCCAAATGGAAAGCAAATCACTCAGCACGGACACTTAAAAGGACGAGTGTTAGGCAACTCCCAGCTCTCGAAGCGCCTGCTGCATCTTTAAATCATGTTGCTTTGGAAATGGAATACCAAGGCCTCATCCTGAGCTCCCCATGAGGGGACACGTGCAGGGATGTCATTTGTGGGCCTTGTGTCTCCTCGAAGTTTTTTTCAAATCAAGCCCAGGGTGAATCTTGAGAAGCCAATGAGCTCTGCAGATTACGTCCAAGCTCCCCCCCAGCCCACTCCCTGATCTTCTCAGCAGGATTGGAAGTCAGGGGATCTGGATGCAAACCCCAGCATCACAGGCGGGGGGACCTTGACCATGTCTGTCCATGCCTTGGGTTTGCTCATCTATGAAATGGACTGATAACTTCCCTATCTGCCTCACTAGGTTTTTGAGAGGCCTCAATAAGATGCAAAGTGTGAAAGTGCTTTGTAAACAGAAGCATCACACCCAATAGTGGTTACTATTGTTCAGCTTCTTACCCTCCCAGCAATACTTGCATTAAAAATAATAATAATAAGGCACTTCAGCTTCAGGTGTACAGCACAATGGTCAGGCACCTACACAGTCTATGAAGTGATCTCCCTAATAAATTCAGTGCCCACCTGACACCCTATGTAATCTTTATAACATTATCAATTATATTCCTGAAAAAAAAATTTGTCAATAAATAAAATGCTAAAAAAATAAAATAAGGAACTTTGATGTGCAGGCAGTGTTTCTCAGGGAAGAAAAGCATTTCTAAAATGTTGGAAAACAAATTAGTATTTGAAGGGCAGGGATAACAGGTGTAAAGTTACCTTGAGAGCCGCAAGGTGTAAAAATAGCGGAGTAGGTGACAGGAGCAGCTGGCCTCCCTCCTGGAGGCTGCTGGGCCACCTTCTGTTACTCTCCTCTCTTATTCTCTCCTCTCCTCTCTCCTCTCCGCCCCTCACCTCTCCTGCCTTCCTGTCTTCCCCTTCTGTTCTTCTACTCTCCCCTCACTCATCATTTTTTCTTACATGCTCATTTTTTTTTTAAATTACCATCTTAACCATTTTTTTTTTTTTTGAGGGCAGTGTCACTGGCTCTCACATGTGGGACCCGAACCGGGGTCTCTGGCCTCCCAAGCCAGCACCTAACCACCCCGCCACTTGGCCGGCCCCCATCTTAACCATTTTTAAATGCATAGTTCATTAGTGTCAAGTATATTTGCATTGTGCAACAGATCTATAGAACTTTTTCGTCTTGCAAAACTAAAACTCTATACCCGTTAAGCACCAATTCTCCCCCCACACCCACCCATCTTTTCTTCTAAGTTTTATTCTCCCTATTTTGTTCCAAGAAAGTTATGAGCTGTATAAGTCAAGAAACTTTATGTTGAAAGTGACTCAAACTGGCTGAAGCCCAAAAAGGAATTGCTTGGCTTGAGTAACTGTAAAGTCCCAGAGTAACAGGCGTCAGGTACAGCTGGATCCGGGGGCTAGAACAAGGATCAGAATTTACTCGCTCCTCTCCCCATTGCTCAGTTCTGCCATTCCCTGTGCTGGCTTCATCCTCAGGCATCTTGTCCTGATTAAGACCCTGTCCCGTCTTCCCAGTATTGCCCAGTATTGCATATGAGGGAAATGTCCCTGCACTACTTTCTTGCCATGCTGCTCTCATAGTACCATCTTCAGCCAGGGTGCAGGCCCACTCCTCCCCCAGCTTTGGGGCATCACTGGTCCTGCCACCATGAGGACGCACCTTCTGGTTCCTAGAGGATGGCATAGAAACAGCATGGACCTCAGACTCACACAGATCTGGATCTGAATCCCTGCTCTGCCACTTACTGAGGTACTTGGTGGCGGCGGAAGGATAAAAATAGAATAACGGTATAGAGCGTTGCCCGCTGGTCCAGTGCCCATTGTAGCCACTTCTAGCCGCGCCCCCTGCCCTGAACACAGCCCTCGGTGGCTGCGCTCTGCAGTCCGTTTCTCGAGTGCCCTGCCCTCGGGGAGCCCTGTCCCCTCCGCCCTCGCCCCTGCCTCTCGCTGCAGTCTGGTCTCTCCTAGAGCGCTGTCCTAGATCGCTCCGGTTCTTGCTTCCCTAGCCTCTGCCCACCCTCCGGCGTCTTCGTTGACCTCAGCCGGCAACATTCCTGGGCCCCTGGAACTGGAACTGCTTTCCAGAGCCCGCAGCGGCCACCCCAGGGCCTGCACCCCATGCTTGCCTCGGTGTCTCAGAATAGAGACTCAGTCTATAAATACCGGTTATAAATACCTGGCCAGGGGAGGAAGGAGAAGTCACTCCCAGGGCCAGGAGTGGCTCATGGTGGGAGAGTGGAAATCAGGGACGTGAATACCACCCCTGTCTGGTGTCCCGGGAGAAAAAGCAAGAATTGAAATATCACACTGTCCTGGATTCAAACCCTGGCTAGCCACTGCCTACAGTGTGACATCGGGCAAAGCCCCTCCCCTCTCTGACCCTTCGTTTTGCACATCTGCCAAATGGGGACAGTTGTGTCCACCCCAGAGGGTGGCTTTGAGCATTCAGTGACACAATACATGAAAGAGGCTCAATGAATATGAATTTTCTCTTAATAAAATAGGTGTAACTAAATATTTTTTATAAAGCAGTATAAATAATGTGATAACATTTCAGCTCTGCATATGTTTTCTGAACACACACTACGTGGTCTTTTTGTTCTTCAAACCCACCAGGCACACTTCCCTTTCTGTGATTTTCCCCTCTCTGTTCCTTTCCCAGGAAGGCTTTTCCCCACATGTCTGCGTAGCTCACCCCATTCCCTCACTCCAGTCAGGACTTATACACCATCTCCTCAGAGATGCCTTCCCTGCGAGACTCGCTGGGCCTTGCCCTGCCTTTCCGTGCTCCACTGCAACGATCCCATCCTGACACGTTCTCGTTTTATTTGTGTAGGTTGTTCACTCTCCCCTGCCACTGGAAGTCAGCTCTTGGAGGCAGGCATCTTGTTCCCTTCTGTCCTCCCAGTGCTAGAAGGAAGACTGGCACGTAGTAGGTACTCGGTAAAGATCTGAGGTCTGTCAAAGAGATGAGTCAGACACGCCCCTGCCCTGGGGACCTAGGTTTTGCACTAGGAGGCATCTAAGATGATAATAACCATTCAAACGGAAACTAGTGCCGTTTGCTGCATACCTACTCTGTGCCAACACTGCGCTAAACCCTCCCCATACAGCAGCTCATGCACTCCTCCCACAACCCACAGTGGAAGCCCTGTCACTCTTCCCTCTGAACAGAAGAGATGGAGGTCAGAGAGGAGGTGGAACCGGCCCAGAATCTTGCAGGCAGGGCCAGGACTGAAGCCCAGGCGTGTCTGCTGCCATCACTTAGGCCCTAAACACAGAAACCAGAATGCCACAGGGGAGTCAGAGGCCCAGCACAAAGGGGAGAGCATGACGTTGCCCCCTGGGGTCAGGGAAGGCTTCATGGAGGAGGGGGCATATGAGCTGGACCTTGATGGACACAAGGAGCCTTTTAGGCTTAGAAGAGGGAGAGGAGCACTCAGGTGTCAATCCTGTGGTCCATTCCACAAGTATTCGCTTAGCGCCTCTGTGTGCCAGGCAGAGGTAACGCCCTCTGGGAATGAGGCTCTGGAATCCCAGATTCCGAGAAAGCTGAGGTGTTAGAGCCAGCGGCCTTGGGAGATGCCGGGCAGGGCCTGGTCCTGGGCATGACCGCAAGAAAGGGAAGGGCAGGCATTCAGCCAACACTATGCGCCAGGTATGGTCCCCAGGCTTCCCCTTTGTCCTCTCACTTTGTATTGTCACCGTTTGATGCAGAGGGTGCTATGCGCATTTTCAGATGAGGAAACTGAGGCTCCAAGGCGATGTGCTGCAAGTTCTGGCTCCAGGTCACATGCGTTTGGTGGTGGGACATAGGAAGAGAGCATCTCCTGTCTATCAGAAAACAGGCCACTGGCCTGCTGCAGGCAAAGAGAGAGAGAGAGAGGGTGGGGTGTGGGGTCCAGGGCTGATCAGTGCAGGCAAAGAGAGAGAGAGAGGGTGGGGTGCGGGGTCCAGGGCTGATCAGTGCAGGCAAAGAGAGAGAGAGTGGGGTGTGGGGTCCAGGGCTGATCAGGCCAGTTGGTGAGAATAGCAGAGAATACCAGGAAACCCAGCACCTCCGCGCACGGTCCCAGTAGCCTCGGGGAGAGCCGACCCACCCCCGGAGGTCTCTGCTGCTGTCTGTGTCACTTGCTTTGTGACCCTGAGCAAACCACTTTGTTTCTCTGGGCCTCCTGTTTTCTTAACTCCAACAAGTTCAATGATCTCCAAAGCCCCGCTCCTGGCTCAGACCTTGCAGATTTCTAACCGTGGTGGGTTTCCTATCACTGCTGTAACGAATTACCATAAACCGAGTGGCTTAAAACTTACCAGCTAACATCTCTAGGTCAGAAGCCTGGCGCAGGTCTCCTGGGCTGAGCTCGAGGCAGGGCTGCGTTCTTTCTGGGGGCTCCTGCGGAGGAGGATGGCCTTTTCCAGCTTCTCGCAGTGGCCATGTTCCTCCTGGACCCTTCCCTCCATCTTCATGCCAGCACTGGTTTGGCTTTTCACTCTTCGGCCTCCCTCTTCCACCTTTAAGGACCCTTGTGATTACACTGGGCCCATCCACCCAGCATCATCTCCCATCTCAAGTTCAGCTCATGAGCAAACTTAGTTCCATCTGCAACCTTCATTCTCCTTTGCGACCTTAGCATAGTCACAGGCTGCAGGGACCAGAACATGGATGTCTTTGGGTGGCCATTGTTCTGCCCACCACACCTGGAACACAAGACATTTGGAGGAGGCTTTGGGCAACCTGTTTCTTCCCATGTTTTGAAATGGGGGTGATCATTATGCCCCCCACCACATACAGCTGCTCTGTAAACAAACTGAGATGATGTATGTTCAGGTGGATTACAGAGGGTCAGGCACTGCGCATGGGGTCAATCCTTTATTCCCGGGGTGTTTCTGTCACTAGTAATGTCAGCTGAGTGCTCTCACTGGGTACTCAAGCCTTCCTATGCTTTGCTCTGAAAGGCTAAAGCCTCCCACCCAGTCACCCCACCCCCCAAAAAAACAAACAAACGTGGGTTTGTCAACTACTCCTGCTCCTTATAATCTGTCTTCTTTTCATAGAACCCCAGGGGCCCCTGGGATTTGGGAGTTGGAGAATGTCACTCAAGGATGCCTATTGAGTACCGAACAATAGCCCCTCATGAGGTCATATGGCCGCTTAGCAACCACTCAGGCCCTTAGTAACTGGCTCAGAAGTATTGATATTTACCCAACCGAAACTTTGGGTTCTATGGATACCGCCCAGTTCCTTCCAGAGAGCCACAGGCCCTCAAATGCAAGCTCCACCCACTGGTAGCTGCTGTCCTGGCTCTTCTAAGAGCAGGAGGAGCAGACAGCCCTGGTTCGATCCTTCCCAGCTTTGCGCCTCCCCTGGGATCAGTTTCCCCCACAATGTGGGGACCAGACTAAATGATCAACAAATAGGGTGTCCATATGTCCTGGTTGGCCCAGAATTGTCCCTGTTATCATGACTATTAAAAGTGCCATTTTCATTCTCAAAAGTGTCCCCCAATTGGAAGATCAATTTTCCCATAACCCTAAGGCCATTTCCAGCCCTTGATTCTATTTTTCTTCCCCTGCACTCTCTTCCCTTCACCTGAACTAATTCTGTATAGTTCAGCCCAGAATTTTCAGGGACTCCTTTTGTGCCATGCCCAAAGCTGGGGGCTGGAGAAACTGAGGCAATCAGGACATGGTCCCTGCTTTGGGAACCTCCAGTCCAGGGAAGAATGCCACCTGAGCACTCTACAGAAATCGAGGGTTGAATCCAGAACCTTGTAATACAAGCCTCACTAGCACTCTCCCCACTCAGCTATTTTAGTAAATAATAATACTCCTTAGTATTCGGCTGGCATTTTGCAGTTTCTAAAGCATTTCCTTTCTGTTCCCTCATTTAACCCTAACATCAGCTGGGTGTGTGATTTTCATCTGTGTCCATTGCACAGATGAGAAGCGGGAGGCTGGAGGTCACAGAGGACAGTGGTTAGGACAGCAGGCAGCAGGGAACAAGTCAACCTCTGCTTCCTCACCTGTGAAACAGAAATATTATCACCTGCTTCCTAGAACTATTGTGAAAAGTAAATGAGAGAAAACATAGAAAGTCCTTTAAAAAAAATAATATGGCACCTGCCAAAAAATAGCACCTTTACACTGAGCAGTCATGGCCCTGGCAGTTGCATTTCTGGAGCATTCACCTGCTTAGTTGCCCACAGACACCAGTTTGGGGTGGGGAGGGTCTTTTGACACATTTCAGAGTACTGGAAACAGATCTTGTGGGAATCCCAGCTCTGCCTCTAGGAACTGTGTGACCTGCTTCCAACCTCAGTTTCTTCACCTGTAAAATGGGCATAAGAACAGATAGTTCTAAGGATGTGATGAAGCAAAGCACGTGAAGGGTTTGGTGGATGGCGGAGCACAGAGAAGGTGCTCAGAGTGGGAGGGTCCATATTGCTTTTCTGATGTTCAGAATTTGAGGAGTTTTTGAACCTGGGGGAGGGATGGATTTGCTCCCCACACCAGGAACTTGTGTCAGCACTTTGGGCTCTCCTCCTCCAGCCACACTGCCAGTGAGGCGGTTTAGCTGAGGAAAGCAGTTCCCTCCATGCCCCTCTCTCCTTGGGGAGAAGGGGCCTCCTTTCCCCTTTTCTTTACAGAGCAGCTCCACAGGGGCGAATCTGTCAGGTTCCATGGTGATGCCTAAGCGGTTTCCCACCCACACCCCTTGCCAGCACTGTGAGTCATCACCGGCACCAAGGTGGCGGTGGCAGCCCTAGGAAGGGTGTTCCCTCTCTGGCTGCAGAAATGCTGCTGCAGGATTGCTCCAGAAAACCAAAACCAGGCCCCGTGATAAGCATGGCTACCCTTCTTATGCAACTTCTGATATTGTTCAAAAGCAATGTTAATTTTCTTAACTTCCATTTGCCTAGGGCCCTAGAGTGCTGGCCCAGCGCAGACCTCATGTTCTGTTTCCAGCAGCTCAGGCAGAGGCTAAGGTCCACATTTGACAGGTGGGGAAACTGAGACTTGCCTGAGGCCTCATGATGAGGCTCTCTACACCAGCCCTCAAAACTCCCCCACTGGCTATCTTAAATAGCTTTTAGAACCAGAGGCAGAGCAACATAGGTAAATATGATGCATTTTACTCTTTTTCGAATGAAATGTAATTGTTAGCAATTACGTCCCATTTCTGGGTTGAAAGATTGAACTCTGATTTCTGATAAAAAGAAAGAAAAATCTATTTCTGTCCTGTGAGCTAATTACAAATCAGAGCTGAACTCCAGGAGGCTGTATATTGGGGGAGAGGGCGAGTAGAAAATATTTGCATAGTCATTCTGGGTGATTTTGCATGTCGGCTGGAGTCCTCCCGATGAAACACTCCTGCAAGCTTGCACTGGCCAGAAGGAAACAGCCATAAGTGAGAGTGAAGGGACAGAAAGGGTCCACATTTATCCCCTCCCACCCCAGCCCTGTCTGAGCCTTAAACTTGCTTGACCCAAGTCAAGAAAAGCCAGACTGCCCTTGTCAGCCACAGGCCCAGCAGGCCGAGCGGCACCCTGCCAGCAGCCTGGCCTGCTTGGGCTTCGTGTCTGCGTGAGGCCTCCGCCACTATGAGTAACAGCTTCCTTCTCTCCCAGAGCCACTGTGAATGTCTCCCCTTCGTCTGCACCATGACCTCACCCGGCATGGATTTCCTACTGTTTAAAACTCCTCTGCCACCAATTCTGTAGAGTTCAGGGTGACACTGTTCCTCTCCATAATCAGAAAAGCATGTGGTGTTGGTGCCTGGGCAGCCTGGGCTCTTGGAATGGACACCTTCAGTCTTGACAGAGTTCCTGTAAGATGAATTTAGGGATGTCAGAACCTGCATCCAAGGTGACTTTCATTGGAGCATTTCGTTGAGCATGTGTCCTTCTGAAAGGGATGAGAGATCTGTCTATACCTCAGATTGCACTAGATTAAAAAGAAAATCACATAGAGAAAAGGGTGCTTTCTTTTTTTTTTTTTAAAGATTTTATTGGGCAATTGGTGGAGGGGAACAGCGCTTGGCTGCCAGCCACTCACGCTGGCTGCGGGCAACTCACTGTAGCCTATGGCAGCCCACTGCAGCAGGGGCTGCAGCCCACACCATCACCGGGGCTCGCACAGCCCAGCTCCAGGTGGAGCTGTTGTTAGCTGTAGAGGGCAGTGTCACTGGCCCTCATGTGGGATCCGAACCGGGGCCGCTGGCATCCCAAAACCAGCGCTTAACCAATGCGCCACTCGGCCGGCCCAAGGGTGCTTTCTAAAAATGAACAAATAAAAATCTGATCTATAGAACTAGGACCAATTTATTTCTGTGTGAAATATGAAAAAAAAACACAAAGGAAAAAATAAAGGTATTATTATGTAGTTAAGTTAATCTTGATGTGACTGAACAGAGAAACAATAGCCTGCAGCAAGGAAAAGTGCTCTAAACTCCAACATGGTCCTTATTCTTCAGTAAAGTGTCTTGTCCCGTTTCTGCTATTTGCTCAGTTTCTAAGTCTCAGAAGAAGTTAATATGTCTTATCAGCCTCCCTTGGAAATAAATATTTATTGCTTTCATGTTGTTTGCAACTCTCCATCGTTCTTTCTAATGGGCCATCAGAAGCTCTGTTCTCTGTAGCCAGCCAGCAACAAAAGACCTGCTTGGCCTGAGTCCCCAAGAGCTGTCTTGCGACACAAGTCATTGTTATTATGGATTCCTTGGAGCTCATAACAGAATGTGACCACATAGCAAGATGTTAGAAATCATGTGAGATTTGGAGTCAAACCAACCATTTATTTGTTATATGGCCTTGAGCAGGTGACTTATCTCTGAGCCATGTGGCTCCCTCCCCTCAATTCCAGCACTTACAGGCAAGGTCAGGTGCCCAGCCTTATGCCCCATGACTCTTACTGCCTTTTATTCACCACACTGAACTGTACAGTTTCCTTGTGTATCTCCCCATCTCCCACAGGCCCCAAGAGTTCCCAGGGGGCAGAGCCTTGTCATCTTTGTGTCCCAGTGCCCAGCACAGGCTCTGGCAAGGAGCAGAGAGCAGGGGTTTGGGTGGGTGGGAAGAAGGAAGGAAGGAAAGAATGGCAGGAGGAAGGAAAAGTAGGGAGAAATGCAAATTTTAAACTCCAACGCAACTCACATTTACTATGACCACAGACAGACTCACCTAAGTGATAAGACATGCTAAAAATGATAGCATTGCTGCCACATATCACTTCCCAGTTTTCAGCACCAACACCACCATCATCTCCTAGCTAATACATATTGAGCACTTATTTATGCTTGTCAGCCTGCTTGCCCTCCCAACAGCCTGTGAGGTTGACACCACATTAGTCCTCCATTTGACAGATGACAAAGTAAAGATAAGGAAAGGTTGAATCACTCGCCCACATAACATAGCGGGCACATGCTTGGCTTTGAGCCCAGGTCCCACAATTCCAGAGGCAGTGCATTTAACCAGTGTGCCCCCAGGGCTCAGTTCAAGGCTTGATAAGTAGCTGACTTCAATAAAGAGTCTATGATTGAATGAATGAATGAATGAATGAATGAGTTAATGTTCTCCTATGGCCATTCTTAAATTAGACTCCCCATTTTACTCTTAGTTCCTTGTTTCTGGCATATGTGATGATTAAAACAAAATGTCTATGCTTAATAATAATGGGCCTGGGTTCAGATCCGGTCTTTCCATGTCACCCTGGGGAAGCCACTTCTCTCTGAGCATCAACTTCATTCCCATTAAAATGGGATAATATTAGTGCCTTCCTTTCTTGGGCTGCATTCTCCCAGAAGCAGACCACAAGGCAACGATTCAAGTGCAAGTAATCTATGTGGAGGCACAGGAATGCTGGTAGCGGGGTGGAGAAGTGAGACAAGAAGAAGACGGAGATGTTTTCGGGCGAGTGAATTACCACTGTGGGCAACTGGGGCTCGATCGCGCCGGGTACTCGGGGAGCTGGTGTGGAGCCCACAGCTCACAGTGATACCCCAGCTTCCAGCCCGTATCAGCCACTGGCTGGGGGGCTGCTGGGGTTGGGCGAATGGTGTTACTTCTCTAGAACGTGCCCACCAGAGAAGGCCCTCAGACAAAGAGGTGCCTACGCTGTGGGGGAAATTGCACCACAGTAGTTAGTTAGATCTGTGGGATTATGGGCAGGGCAATAGAGCATCTCTGCACTCGTAGTACCAGTGTGTTCCCTAATCCACTTGGAGAGCAAGTTCCCGCACATATTGAGCACTCAATGATTGGCAGCCTCAAGGGGCCTTTTCCCTCTGTGTGATACAATACAGATGCCCTTGGAATTTGCTCCTTAGGACCCTGTCACCAATCTACAAGCAGCGATGTGGTCCTACTGGGTGCCAGGGGCTGGGGTATAGCCATCACGGTCCTCGCCATACGGCATTCATGACCCCTCCTGGCTGACAGAAGGTGAATGAGAAGTGATCGACACACATCTGGTGATGACCAGGGCAATGCCCGGAACAGTAAGGGCCCTGAGAGCTGCCTGTTCAATCCCCTCACTTTACAGAGAGGGACTCGTCCCAGGGCCTGTGGCTTTCGGGGGCAGTGCTGAGACTGGACCCCTCCTCCAGTGCTCCTCTCAGCTGCTTTCAAAGCGGGTGTCACACATGTGAAGGGCATGAGGCAAACCCTCCAGCTGGGATGCCTAGTGATTATTTTTGTAGCACAGGAAACATGTTCAGCAAATGGCTAAACAGAAATCCCATGTGTGGGGACTCCCTCCCACACAAGATTATTTTCCTTACAAGGGGCTTCAGCTTCCCTGGATTGGCGTCTGGTAAGCCCATGCCTGCAGCTTCTCAGGGGATGAGAATTTAGAAATTTCATGAAACAAATGCTTGAGAGCAAGGATCTGACCTCCCTGCCCTGAGCCAGCTGTGTGGCCTTTGGCTACTCTCTCTCCCTCTCTGATGTGTCCTCATCTATAAAATGGGGACTGTGAATGAAATTACGGGCGTGAGAGTGTTTTGGGAGATGTAAGCTGCCTACAGCTTTTGAGTAGGGGAGTATTATTATCATTGTTGTTGACATCGTTGTTGTTAGGAATGGTGTGCCATTGGACCAGCCACTTCCTCTCTCTAAGAATCCCCTCCTCCTCATTGGTTGTGGTCATCCTCCAAGGACCAGGAATGTGAAGGCAGCCCCCTAAGACCTGCAGCCATAGAATATGACTTTGTCAGGCTTGGAAAGAACCATATGTTCCAACCCCTTGTAGTGGGGAAGCTGAAGCCTAGGGAGAGGCCAAGGCCACCCCGCCTCTATGGCGGTCACCTTTAGCCCACAGACTCACTGCCCACAGCCCTCCCCCACACCTGCCAGGGTGAACACCTGTGTTCACCCTGGCCCCTCTGCCCCCCACCCTTGCTCTGAGCACCTCTCCCATCCCTATGCCCATATAATTGACCAGCCCCCAGCCAGGGAAGCACGGGAGGGTGCAGGCCTCTTGTTGCTCAGTTCCCGGCTGCAGGCATGTTCCCTTCTGTAGCAAGTCAACATTTCTGCCTCTGAGTTGGTGTGTGGCAGATGGCTCAGCAGAACTGAGCCTCGGTTTATTTTTGACTCAAAGAGGCCATCACACAAGTGCATTGCTGATGAGGGACATCAGGTCTGGAGCATGGGGCAGCAGAACCTTCTGGCTTTGGGAGCCACACCTGGCTTGGCCACCTTTAGCTGTGTACCCTCAGATATGGGGTGTTACCTCTAAGAGCCTCAGTCTCCCCATTTGTAAAATGGGGCAATAAAGTCAATCGACCATCCCTCATCAATCTGATAAGCAGATGGCTTCATAGTGAGAGAGGATGAAGGTATAGTGCGGGGAGGGGGACTTTAGGGACTCACTTCTATCCTGGGAGAGAGGAACTGATGGGAAAGTGGGGACCTCAGGAGGGAGGAGTCCCTGGAAGGTCCCACGTGGGGCCTGAAGTGGAACTGTCCAAGGTGCTGTCCCTCCATGCCGCCATGTAGGGGCTGAGTGGCCCCAGTTGTGTGGAGAGGCTGGTGGCTGGGCAGAACCAGGCAAAGCCCAGGATGGTCCCTTCCTCCACTCTCAGTAGGGGACCCTACACAGAGGGGCTGGGTGGGGTGGGCCTAAGGAAGGAGGGATTGGGCTGAGCTGCCGAGGGGGCTCCCTGAGGGGAGCTTCAGTCCAGAGACTGAAAGCTGGGGAAGAAGGGGTGTGCTGAGTGCTGTCTGATGCCTCCCTCCCTCCCTCTCTCGTCCCCTGGTGGAGTCAGGCTGATGGGGGCTTATCAAATAGGAATCTTCAGCCTCTAAGGCAGTTGGATAATCATTCGAGGAGAGGGGGCTGTGAGTGTGCTGGGAGATGGACTAGCTGATCTTCCTGTACTGATGTGCTGTGTGCTGGAGTGTTTTCCCATGTGCATGTTTACTATAGAAAACAGGTAAATACATAGGCGTTTTATAGAAGAATGAAAAATCTTAATCCCACCAATGTTGACATTTGGGGAACACTATATCTTTCAACATTATATCTTTTTTCTGTCTGTACTATAAATATAATATACTTATTGGGATCAGGAAAATTGAGATCCTATTTCATTTCCATTCTGTACTCTGCATTTTTCACTCAAGGTTAGTAAAATTTTTTCCCTGGGTCATTCAAAATTATTTTAAAACATGATTTTTTTTTTTTTTTTTTGAGGGCAGTGTCACTGGCCCTCATATGTGGGACCCGAACCGGGGCCGCTGGCGTCCCAAGCCAGCGCTTAACCGCCCCGCCAATTGGCCGGCCCTAAAAACATGATTTTTGATATATGCATATATTCTGTTTTATGGCTTCTTAGTAATTTACTTAACTAATCCCCTAGGATTGGACATTTAGATTGTGGCTAAATTATTGCTGTGATTTAAAAGGAAAATCATTTTGATGAACATCTTTATGACTGAAAAGTTGTTTGCATTTTCAATCAGTTCTGTTAGAATAGGTTCTTAAGAAGAAAAATTACTGACTCAGAGACTGCACATTTTTTCTCTTCTGTTTTTGTTATATTTGATACATACAAAAGAAATTATGTAGCATATATGCAAGTTTAATAATACAATGTATATATCATGGACCCACCATCCAACCCAAGAACTAGAATATCACCAATCATTGGCCTATTCCTGTGTGAGTGTCCCCATTCCAAATCCCTACCTCTCCCACAGGAAATAACCATCCTGTGTTTATCATTTCCTTGCTTTTTTTCCCCTACATACTGTATTTTTAGAGCATTTTTAGGTTCACAGCAAAACTGAGCAAAAAGTACAGAGAATTCCCATGTGCCTTTTTCTCTCAAACATTTTTATCTTGTGTGCATATGCTTATACCACCTATTGTTTAGTTTTGCTTGTGTTTTAGTTCTTTTTAAATGGCATCACACAGTCTGCAACTTTCTGAGACTTGCTTCTTCCAGGCAACATTGTGTTTCTCAGGCGCATCCATGTGGGGACTGCAGCTGGAGTTGCCATCTTTGCAGTGCTATATCATATTCCCTGGCATGAAGACATCGCAGTCTGTTGGTTCCTTCTCCTGCTGGTGGACATGTGGGTTGTTCCAGCGTTCAGCTCTTGCACAGTGTTTCTGGGAACATCCTTGGTCATGGAGCCATTCACCTAAAAAAGGAACACAGGAGGGAGAGCCGATCTGGGGAGGGGTGGAACCAGGAGTGGAGCGTGCACAAACTTGTGTTGAGGTGTCTGCAGGCCATGAACTGATTTGATTTTAGAGCTACAACAAACAACATCGCATGGTCTTCTCTGAGCTAGAGTGCGCCGTTTCTCAAACCTAGCTGCCAAGGTCAGTGATCGTGGGCTTGTGAGCGTGAGTAACGCCCTCTGCTGTGCCCACCTTCGGGGAGGTAGAAGCAGGGTTTATGGAGGGAGCAGCTCCCCCACCTCTCAGCCTCAGATCCATTAGATTGGAGCATCCCTAAGTGCAGGGCGTGTGCCTCTGATGGCCCTTAGGAGGGTAGTAGCTGGCATGCAATAATAGCCCGCCACCTGATGGGAAACTAGTCCATTTTCTGTTCTCCTTTAGCCTTTCAGGTTACATCAAGGCAAAAAGCTCTGTCCGGAACTAGTGTATCTGTAACTACAGCCTTATCCCCTCTAAACGTTGGCTAAGTTCTGAGCAGAGAGCAAGCTGACTCAGAGCTCAGTGCCTTAGGGGGGCAACCAGGTCCACTAAACGGAAGAACATCCCATTGCATTTCTTTGTTGCAGTCATGTTTTATTTGTGGTGAGTGACACTGGTTTTCCACTGAGGGTAGTGACAAAGTTTCCACTTAAAATAAATGTGCTTAAGTTTTAACCAAGCAAGTTATTAAGAAACATGAGCTGAATTAAAGGACAGACACTAACCATCTTGACAGTCATATTTGATTAACCCAGGTTTAGGAATTACTGACCTCAGTCCATTATTCTCACACTTTCTGTCTCAGGACCCTTCACACTCTTAAAAACGATTGAGAACCCAAAGGGTTTTGCTTATGTGAATGCTGTCTCCCCATATTTACCATGTTAGATATTAAAACTGAAATTTTAATATTAATTCGTTTAAAAATAACAATAATAAACCCATTATGGTAGCATATACAACATAGTTTATGAAAAATATATTTTCCAATTAGTGAGAAAAGTGATGTTTTATATTTTTACAAATCTCTTTAATGACTTAATTGAAGGCAGCTGGATTCTCATCTGCTTTTGCATTCAATCTGTTGCCATATGATGTTCTGGTTAATGTATATGAAGACATTCCAGCTCACAGAGATCTGCAGTTGGAAAAGAGAGAAGTATTTTAATAACCTTTTCAGATAATTGTAGATATTCTTCTTTGGTACTACACCGAAACTCAACAAGTGATAGTGTGTTAGTTTGCTGGGGCTGCCATAACAAAACCACAGACTGGGCACCTTAAACAACAGAAGTGTATTTTCTCACAGTTCTGGAGGCTTGATGTCCAAGATCAAGGCATTAGAAAGGTTGGATTTCATCTGAGGTCTCTCTCCTTGGTTTGCAGATGGCTGTCTTCTCACTGTGTCCTCACATGGTCTTTCCTCTGTCCACATGCAACTCTACTGTCTCTTTGTGTGTACAAATTTCCTCTGCTTATGAGGACACCAGTCAGATTCCTCTAGGGCTCCACCCTAATCACCTCATTTTATCTTAATCACCTCTTTAAAGACCCTATCTCCAAATACAGTTACATTCTGAGGTTTTGGGGTTTAGGACTACAACATGTGAATTTTAGAGGGGACACAATTCAGCCCATGACAGATAGCATCTTAAAAATTGGTTGCAATGACGAATCTGAAGCTATATCAATGAATTTTTCCTAATGTACATTAAAATCCATTTTTCTCTTACACTTTGATGAATCTCTTACCCATATATTCTTTTGTGACATTAAGCATTGTTCATTTAGAAAATATTAGCTCATTGAGTTATACAGATCTTTCAAATGTTGTTATACAAGATATTTTTAAATTACGTTTTTTTCTCACCACTGACCTCATCAGAAACATTACGCGTTGGGAAGCTGTCAATTTCACAATACCAGATACAAGTTTTCCAAAATTCTGATTTTCACTTTGAAAGCTCAAACTTCATCATTGGCAACAAATATTGTCAGTTGTTTTCCTTGAAGCAATAAGCTTACTTTGTTCATTTTTGAGAAAATGCCTGCCAAATACACAAGTCTGAATAATCATCATTTATCAGTTGTTTTTTTTATGTAAACAATGGCATTTCATGAAAACAGAGGTTAATTCAGCTCACAACTCAAGTAATCGCACAAGAGTTTTTCTTCCAACGCTCATCATACCTCATGTGCAGCAGGAGGTATCCATGCATACTTCCAGTTTCGTGTTCTCAAGAGTCAAGATTTAATAAAATTAGTCATTTTACTGCTTTTCCCAAGATATTCCCAAGTGAAGCTAGCATTTTTTTCCCCCTGCAACTGTGTGGTGATGAAGAATATGTTGACTACTAGTACTATTTGGTATCACTATTTGGTATCACTTGCTTCATGCTAGGACACCAGCAAGTTTACTCACCATTGCTTTTGCACCAACAATGCAAATATCAACCTAGTGAAGATGACAAATAACATACTAGTGTTATTAGGAAAATAATTTTGACCTCTCAGACCCCCTGCAAGGGTCTTGGGAGCCCTCAGGGGCATGTAGATCATACATTGAGAACCACTGACCTACATAAAAATACAGAGAAGATTTGGGGCCAGGCAATATACAGCCTAGAAAATAACATTGGTGCCAGAGTCACAAGACCATGGTGTGATCTGGGCTCTGCCATTGTGTAACTAAGTGGCCTTGGATAAATCACTGCCCTCTGAAAGCCAGACACTTTACACAAAAAGAATGGTAGCTGCTTCCTGCCTCCCGGAGCTGGGGAGGGTAGAAAATAAGGCCCAGACTTGAGAACCTCTTATAAATGGCAATGCACAGCCAAGTGGAGGGACCAGCAGCAGGGCAATGAGACAAAGTTATGAAATTTCACATCCTGGCTTAAGCCATTTATGATTAGAAACACTGCTCAGATCCTCTGTTCCCCTGAAGGCCAAGTAGGGAACCAGGACTTTCATTCCCCACTGGATGCTAACAAGACCTCCCCTCCCCCGTGGTGTTAGTGGAGACCACTATGGGAGTAGTAACAAGGTACTCCTACCCGTCCAAGCCAGGGAGGTGTCAGTGGAGGCCTGAGGGGGCGCTGGATTTCCTATCCATCCCTTTACTGGAGTAATGTCAGAGGAAGTCAGCTAAAAGAAAAGGCTTAAATAAGATCCAAAGGTTCATAACGTGATACTCCAAATGCCCAGGTTTCAATTGAAAATTACTAATACCAAGAACAAAGATCTCAAACTGAATGACAAAAAGACAATAGATGCCAACATTGAGATGACAGAAATGTTGGAATTATCTGACAAAGGTTTAAAAGCAGCCATCATAAAAATGCTTCAAGGAACAATTATGAACAGACTTGAAACAAATAAAAAAATTAGAAAAGTCTCAGCAAAGAAATAGAAGAGAAGAACCACATGGAAATTTTAGAACTGTAAAGTATGATAACTGAAATTGAAAAAGAAAGAAAGAAAGAAAGAAAGAGAGAGAGAGAGAGAGAGAGAGAGAGAGAGAAAGAAAGAAAGAAAGAAAGAAAGAAAGAAAGAAAGAAAGAAAGAAAGAAAGAAAGAAACAGAGAGAGAGAGAGAGAGAGAGAGAGAAAGGAAGGAAGGAAGGAAGGAAGGAAGGAAGGAAGGAAGGAAGGAAGGAAGGAAGGAAGGAAGGAAGGAAGAAAAACTCAGCAATGTGTTTAACAGCAGACTATCATTGACCTGGAAATAGGACAATAGAAATTGTCTAATCTGAATAACAAAAAGAAAACAGACTTTAAAAATGAACAGAGCCCCAAGGATTTGTGGGACTATAAAAAAGATCTAATGTGTATGTCATTAAACTTCTAGAAAGAGATGAAAAGAGAGTGGAACTGGAAAAAGTACTTAAAGAAATAATGACTGAAAACTTCCCAAATTGGAGTGGGGGGGGGCGGGGGGAACCATAAACCTATGGATTCATGAAGCTTAGAAAACTCCAAAGAGGATAAAGCTAAAGAAATCCACACTAACACACAAAATAGTTAAACATCTAAAAACTAAAGACAAAATAAAAACTAAAAACCAAATAAAAATCTTGAAAGCAGTGAGATAAAATGACAACTCACCTGTAGAGGGTAAATAATTTGAAGGATAGTGGATTTCTCATCAGAAACGATGGAGGCCAGAAGGAAGTGGTACATCATGTTTCAAATTCTGAAAGAGAATAACTGTCAAGTAAGAATCCTATATCCAGCAAAAATATCCTTCAGGAATTAAAGGAAAATTAAGACATTCTCAAATGAAGGAAAACTAAGATAATTTGTTGCCGGAAAATCTACCCTAAAAGAATGCTAAAAGAAGACTTAAAACAGAAACCATTTTTAAAAAGGAATCTTCAAACATCAGGAATGAAAAAAGAATCTGGTAAGCAAAAATATGGATAAATGCGGGCCGGCCGAATGGCGCGTTGGTTAAGAGCTGGCTTAGGACACCAGCAGCCCCTGTTCGGATCCCACATATGAGAGCCAGTGACACTGCCCTCTACAGCTAAGATGGTGAACAACAGCTCCACCTGGAGCTGGGCTGCCGTGAGTCCCCGGGACGGCATAGCTGCAGCCCCTGCTGCAGTGGGCTGCCATAGGCAACAGTGAGTGGCCGGCAGCCAGTGTGAGCAGCTGGCAGCTGGTGTGAGCTGCCAAGAGCCACCATGAGCGGCCGTCCAGAGGCCAGCGACCCATCTGCCTCACCCGGGAAGAGCTCAATGATGATACCAACATGGGCCAGTGAAGCAACGTCCTCCACAACTAGACTGAAGTACGAAAAAGGACAGCAACTTGTCTGTTCCATTTCCTCGGTTCCCCAACGCTGTTCCCCTCCCCCAATTCCTCAATAAAATCTTTAAAAAAAAAAAAAAGGGTAAATGCAATAGATGTTCTTTGTCCACTTGAGCTTTCTAAATTATGTTTGATGGTTCAAGCAAAAATTGTAATACTTTTATATGTGTTTGTATGTGTGTGTAGAAAGAACAAACAGAAAACAAAGAATAAAATTGTAGACTTAAACTTTAACATTACATTAGATCCCCAGACCAGATAATTTCACTGGAGAATTTTACCAAATGTTTAAAAAATTAACACTAATTCTACACAATGTCTTTCAGTATATGAAAGAGGAGGGGACACTTTTCAGTTCAATTCATGAAGTTAGCATTATCCCGGTATCAAAACCAGACAGGCACTATAAAAAGTAAAAACTACAAGCCAACATCCCTCATCAATATAGATGTGAAAATCTTTAATGAAACATTAGCAAATAGAATTCAACAACGTATAAAAACAATTATGCCTCATGACCAAGTAGAGTTTATTCCAGGAATGCAAGGTTGGCTCAACATTTAAAAATCAATTAATATAATCCACCATGTTAATGGGCTAAAGAACTAAATTTGTATGAATATATTCATCAGTTAAAGAAAAGCATTTGATAAAATTCAACAGCCATTTATGATATAATGCTCAGAAAAATACAAATAGAGGGAAACTTCCTCAACTTGGTAATATCTATAAAAAAAACCCTACAACTAGCATAATACTTAATGGTTAAAAAATAAATGTCTTCCCTTAAAATTAGGAACAAAACAAGATGTCAGCCCTCACCACTTATATTGAAATAGTGCTGGGAGTACTAGACAGTGCAATAAGACAAGACAAAGCGTACAGATTGGAAAAAAAAAGAAAAGAAAAGTGCCCCTATTTGCAGATAACTTCATTCTCTACATAAAAAATCCCAAAGAATCTACAAAATAAAAAAGAGAGAAAAACTTCCTAGAACTAGTAATTGAGTTCAGGAAGGTCATAGGATACAAGATAAACATAGAAAAATCTATTGTATTTCTGTACACTAACAAAGAAAATGTGGACACCAAAATTAGAAGTACAATGCTATTTATAACCACTCAAAAAAAAGAAATACATAGGTGTAAAATAACAAAACATGTACAACATTTGTATGCTGAAAACTACAAAACACTGATGAAAGAAATAAAAGAATATCTAAACAAATGAAGTGACATAGTGTGTTCATGGATTGGAAGACTCAACATAGTAAAGATTTCAGTTCTCTGCAATTTTTACCAGAATCTCAGCAAAATGTTTGTAAATATAGAAAATATTATTCTAAAATTTATATGGGAAAAGCAAAAGAGCTAGAATAGCTGAAATGTTTTAAGAAGAAGAATAAATTGAAAAAAATCAGATTGCCTGATTTCAAGATTCATTGCATAGAAATCAAAACTGTGGTATCGACAGAGAGATGACATGTAGATTAATGCAATGGAAAACAGGATCCAGAAAGAGGCCCACACAAATAAGCCCAACCAATTTTTAACAAAAGCACAAAAGCAATTTAGTGGAGGAAAGATGATAATTTTTCAACCAATGGTGCTGAAGCAATTGTACATACAGAGGTTAAAATAAAAAGGGGTCGGCCGAGTGGCACGATGGTTAAGTGCTGGCTTGGGAAGCCAGCAGCCCGGTTCGGGTCCCACATATGAGGGCCAGTGACACTGCCCTCAAAATAAATAAATAAATTAATTAATTAAAAAATAGGGCTGGCTGAGTGGCACGTTGGTTAGGAGTTGGCTTGGGACACCAGCTCTGAGCAGCAGGACCCCGGTTTAGATCCCACATGAGGGCCAGTGATGCTGCGCCCCCTACAGCTAAGATGGTGAACAACAGCTCGACCTGGAGCTGGGCTGCTGGGAGTCACCGGCGACAGCATAGGCTGCAGTGGGGCTGGCCGGCAGCGAGCATGAGCTTTCATGAGCCAGCGTGAGCCACTGTGAGCAGCCGTCCAATGGCCGGTGAGCGACTGCCTCACCTGGGAAGAGTGCAAAGATAATACTAACATGGGCCACTGAAGCAACGCCCTCTACAACTAGACTGCAGAACAAAAGGACAGCAACTTACTTGTCTGTTCCCCTTCCCTGATTCCCCCAACCCTGTTCCCCTCCCCCAATTCCCCAATAAAATCTTTTAAAAATAATAAATAAATAAAAGAAAATAAATAAATAAACAAATAATAAAAGAAAATTTAAAAAAAAGTTCTACCTAAGTCTCACCCCTTATACGAAAATTAACTCAAATGGACACAGACTTAAATGTAAAATGTAAAACTATAAAACTTTTAGGATAAAATGTAAAAGGAAAATCTTCAGGATCTAGAGCTAGGCAAAGAGTTCTTAGACTTGACACCAAAACCACAATCCATAAAGGAAAAAAGTATAAATTGGACTCCACCAAAATTAAAAGCTTGTGCTCTGCAAAAGGCTCTGTTAAGAGGATGAAAAAACAACGTACAGGCTGAGGGAAAATATTTGTAAACCACTAAATCTGGCCAAGTACTGGTATCTGATATATAGTATATATCAGATTTCTAATTGGATTGTTTGATTTTGTTTTTAAAAATAAGATCAAACAATCCAATTAGAAAATGGACAAAAGTCATGAAGAGACATTTCTCCAAAGAGCATATACAGGTGGCCAATAAGCACATGAAAAGATGTTGAACATCATTAGCCACCAGAGACATGCAAATTAAAACCACACTGAGATATTACCATCTATTACAATGGCTAAATAAAAAATAACACCAAATGCTGGCAAGGATGCTGAAAAACTGGATGACTCATACATTGCTCTTGGGAATGTAAATGTTGCAGCCACTCTGGAAAACAGTTTTGGAAGTTTCTTTCAAAAAAAAAAAAGAATGGCCGGCTAAGTGGTGCAGAGGTTAAGCACTGGCTTGGGACACCAGCACTCCCGGTTCGGGTCCCACATATGAGGGCCAGTGACACTGCCCTCAAAAAAATAAAAAATAAATTAAAAAAATGGCTAAACATGCAACTACCATGGGACTCAACAATTGATTTCACTGTTGGGCATTTATCCCACATAAATAATGTATGTTCACACAAAATACCTATACACAAATGTATATAGCAGCTTTACTCATAATAGCCAAAAACTGGAAATAACCCAGATGTTCTTTAGTGGGTGAATGGTTAAAAAAAAACTGTGATACATCCATACCACAGAATAGTATTCAACAATAAAAAGAAATCAACTGTTGATACACACACAACCTCATAAATCTCCAAAGAATTATTCTGAGTGAGAAAAGCCAATCCCAGAAGGTTACATATAAGCGTGATTCCGTTTATAAAAAGAACATCATTGAAAGAACAATATTATAGATATGGAGAATACATTTGTGATTGGCAGGACTCAGGGATGAGGCGGGGAAGGAATGGGTATGACTCTAAGGGGAGGCCCGACAAACCTCATGGTGATAAAATCAGTTCTGTATCTTGTCATGGTGGTTACATAAAACTACACACGTGATAACATTGCATAGATCTACACACACTCAAGTGCTTGTAAAAATAGGTATGATTATCTCTATCCTACTGATGGGGAAGGACGCTCAGAAAGGTTAAACCACCTGGCCCAGAGCCTCTGTCTCCCCAGAGCACACGCCCATGACCACTCGGCCACGCTTCCTCTGCCCTCGCAGGCCACACCAGCCAGCAGACAGAGGACAGAGAGTCCCCATCTTGACACCCCTGCCAGCATGTGGACTTGCTCCCCTAAGACAGGGCATGCTTTGCTGGGAGAAGGCAGGAACTGTGTCCCCATGTGACTGGGTCAGCTCCTAGGAGGGAGGTGGGGAGAAGAGACACCCCTGCTTCTCTTCTATCTCCACCCCATCCAACTCTGGCCCCCACCCCATGCCAGCATATAGGGGACACTCCATACCACGCTCCCCTTCCTATTCCTTCCTGACCTGTGTCCCCATCGCATCATCCACCCCTAATCAATGCCATCTACCCTTTTCCAGAGCTGAACTTCATCACCCAGTCCCCAGAGCCAGCAAGACATGGGCTCCATTTTCCAAACCCTGATGCCTTCCATTTAACCAGAACACGTGGAGGGGTGAGTTGGAAACGGGTTTCACTGGGGCTGGGGGTGGGGTAGATCTGGGAAGAGAGCACTGTTGGGGGGGGGTCACTAATGGATGAACAGGAAAGCAGGGCTTCACAGCAGCTACCTTTCCTCTGCCACCCTAGCAGGGACACATGAATTATTTATGTACCATTATACTGGTTTGGGAAAATTCCCGCACATCCCCTTTGCGTTTGCCTAGGAAGCATGGCACAGAACGCAAAGAAGGAGGACAGCATCATGTTACACAGTGACCTGAGTCTCAGTTCTCTCATCTGTAAAATGGGGACAGTACAGCATCTCCTTGTGAAGGTCAGGCACAGATGATTCGTGTGAAGTGTTTAGCAGAGTAGCTGGAACATAATGGGTGCTCAGTAAATGCTTGTTGAATGAATATTCACGCTAGGTACCTAATGCATGTTAGTTAAATGGGGCACCCCTCTCTCTGGGGTCAAAATGCTACTCGGCCTTCCAGAGCCGGGCACTGGGCAGCTCTGTGAGCTTTCTCTGTCTTCCACCTGGACTTAGGCACATCTTCCTCTCTCTCTCCCAAAGTCCTTTCTTTGGGCCTCTATTATTGTCTTGCTCAGTCTGCCTTGCGTTATATATCTACGAACTTCGAAGCCCATGCCCTGAGCACCCATTTCCACCCCTATGGGGGACCAGAGTTCAATTGCTCATTTTTCAGCATCAGACCCAATTTACCTTCCACAAAAACATTCTCTGAGCCAAAGCTCGGAGTCATCATCTCATCTGATGTTCCCGGAGGCGTTGTTAGCCCTTTCACAGACGAGCAGACTGAGACCCAGAGAGAAGTCACTCCCCAGCCAGGAAGTAGGAGAGCCAGGACGCACCTCCACGGTTCTGAGCTGGCTTCCTGCCCTGCCAGGCCAGGAAGACGAGGAACTCGGACCGAATCAGGGCGGGAGCAGACGGGCAGCAGGCCATGCGCCTCTTTCCCCGCTCGCAGATCACCCAGACCTCTTGCTTCGCTGAACTTGATCACCCAAGCACTTTGGGACTAACCAGATTGTTTCCAAACACATTACATAACTCCTCACATATTTCATATTTATTTAATGCTACTCTTGAATATTAAACAATTGATAATGTGGAGCAGAAACCTGGGCGTTTAAACCCGGCCGAGTGGCGCTGTGGTTAAGCGCCGGCTTGGGAAGCCAGCGGCCCCGGTTCGGGTCCCACATATGAGGGCCAGTGATACTGCCCTCAAAAAAATAAAATAAAATAAAATAAAATAAATAAACCCAGCAGCTTTCGACAGGCGTGGGCAGGGAAGGAGGGTGAGGGGAGCCACCTAGGAGCCACCCACCAGAGAAGGAGGGGACACCGCCCCTGGCCTCCTCCTGAAATGGGCAAAAGGCTTCCCAGGCCCACGACTGGAAACCCCAGAGCGGAATTTTCACCGTGGGGTTCAACCTCTTTTATTATAGAATAACAGAGACGCATTATCTCCTCCCTAAAGGATGCTGGCAACCAGGGTTTATTTGTTTACGATTGTTTATTGAGCGCTCTCTGTGTACAGTCCCTGTTATGCTTTCACCCACCCCCAGGATACCCTCAGAATGAAAGGAAGGAGATCCTGTCCTCATGGTGCTGACACTCCAGGGGACAGGTGACCAAATAAAGACGATGGCTTCAGGGCATGACAAGCACGGCGAAGCAAACAAAATGGGTGGCCGGGTAGGGAGAGGCGAGTGGTCACTGAGAGGTCTCCCCGATAGAAGCAGCCAGCCATGCAGAGGTCCGGGGTGCAGGAGAGCGTTCCCAGGGGATGGCAGGCCTCCAGAAGCTAGGGGTGCAGTGGGGTCGAGGAAGAGCAAGGAGGGCAGGAGCCTGGAGAATGGTGGGCAAGGGCTGCACCCAGGTGATGAGGGCAAAGGAGTGCCCGCCCTGGGCTGATCAGGCCTGGCCTAGAGGGACCCCATGCAGAGCTTGAATTGTAAAGTATGTGCAGCGGCCAAGCTACTGGAGGGTCCCAGCGATTTGCAGAATGTTTGGAAAACATCCCTCTCAGCTGGGAGAGGGCCAGGAGTGACAGGCGTGTGGTTCCATGTGCCAGGAGGTCTGGGTCTAAGTTCTGGGTCTGGAACCCTGAGGGTGGTCAGGGAGCGTGTAGGGAAGGCACAGGAGGGGCGGCCCAGTCCCCAAATGCTAGAACATCTGTCCAGGGTGATCTTAAGATTCTCTAGGGCAGCTGTGGAGGGCCTGGCCTGACCCGGGAGTCATAGTAACACTGATGATATCAATGCCAATAACAGCCCCTAGGCTTCACTAAGCACTTACCACGAGGCAGGATGTGCCCCGTATCCTCACCACCCACCTGTGTCATATGTAGTTTTATTGTCCCCATTTCACAAAATAGGGAACCAAGGCACAGAGCAACTGAGTAAAATGCCCAGCGTAGCTCAGCAAGTAAGCAGCAAAGCTGGTCCATCTTGATTCCACATATATGGGCCTCAATCCATGTTTGCTGAATACATTAATAACAACAATAGCAGTAATGATAGCAGTCACTTAATATGATGCTGGATATGTGTCAGGCCCTATTCTAAATGCTTTCAAAAATATTAATCCTCTATTGGCTTGTCAGAAAAGTCATGACGTATTTTTTCTATTTTTTTCATTGCAAAAATGCATCATGACTTTTCCGACAACCCATTAGTCTTCACAACAGCCCCATGAGGTAGGCACAACCACTATCCCCATATCACAAAAGCAGAGACTGAAGCACAGAGTGATATCGCACTTACCCTAGGTGGGATTCAAACCCAGGAGGTCTGGCTCCAGAGTTCAGTTTGTTTAGCAAAATGCGGTGGAAGTGGAGGAAAGGAAAGTGAGGTCTGTATTTCCAATTCTGGGGTCCCGGCCACTCTCTAACAGGCATTCAGCAGCACCCCTTCTGGGCTTGGCCTGGGGACATGGGTGGGCATATGAATCGGGGCAGGCCCTCCAGGAGCCATGGCTGGACTGGCCTCCCCAGAGCCTCCTGGCCCCCCGGTGGCCAAAGCAAAAGGGTCTCCTGGAGACTGGCCCACCTGCAGCCACTGAAATGAGCCATCCCAGCCTGAGCACAGGACTATCGGCTCCTCAGTCAAGGAATGGGGAGATGCCTTCAGAGCACCCAGAGAGCAAATGGACTGAGAGGGGTTGATGGAGTCCGAGCACATTTGTGGGAAATGTCTTACTCCAAGTCTGTGCCACAGCAACACCCAAAACATCCGTGGGAATCCCCTCTAAGTCAAGATTACAGGGATCCTTCCTTATAAATAAATTCGATAGGCAGAATTCCACGTGGGAGCAAGGTATTGCACTGGCATCACTAACACCAGTTTGCAAAACAACTCATACCACCTCAGATGGAGACAGCAATCCCCATCGGAGGGGAAGTGCTGGCAGCCCAGGGGGACAATGCAAGCGAAAGTGCTGTGAAAGGTGAAAGCTTGCGCCATCCAACCCAGGGCTTTAAAAGTCCTTGCGGCTTCTTAAATGCCTTATCCTTTTAGGGAGGTGGGACATTTCTTTCTTTCCTGGTTCCTGAATGAGAGAATGGAGAAAACCATACACTCTCCCCCTGGTCAGAGTCCAAAATACAAGGGCAAATAGGTTAGATCATGCACCCCAAACCTCCCTTACCCACCTGTGAACTCCAGGAAGCTCTTCTGTGCAGGTTCGGCCTGGGGAGGCAGTGTGCACAGTGCTGACAGGCCCCGGCTGTGCCCGCCTCAGCAGTTATTTAAATGCTCTCCCACCTCAGTCTGATATTCTTTTAACTGGGAGTAAGAAGCCATTCCTTTTGAAGACTTCGGCAGGACTGAGCGGGAGAGAAAATCTGATGTGTCCAGCACGGGGCCTGGGTCTCTTTTCTCCTGGTGGCACCAGGGGGAACAGTTGCCTCAAATTGTGAAGCCCCCAGACCCCTTTCGTCTGGGACCATGTCAGTCTCTCGGCTGCACAAGCACTGGGAATAGGCAGTTTGCCATCCGCATTATTCTCTGGAGTTGCCATAACAAAGCACCACACACTGGGTGGCTGGAAGTACCAGCCGTGTTGTCCCACAGCTCTGGAAGCAGGACGTGTGCCACGGAGGTGTCGGCAGGGCCGGTTCCTTCTGAGCACCCTGAGGGAGAATCTGCCCAGGCCTCTCCCTCAGCTCCTGGTGGTTTGGTGGCCATCTTTGGCGTCCCTTGGCTTCTGAATGTATCACCCTGCTCCCCCTTCACATCATCTTCCCTCTGTGCGCATCTGTTTCTGTGCCCAAATGCCCCCTTTTATAAAGACACCAGTTCTATTGGATCAGAGCCCTCCTGATGATCTCATCTGAACTCACCTCTGTGAAGACCCTGTTTCCAAATAAGGTCACATTCACAGGTCCTGGGGGGTTAGGACTTCCACATCCTTTGAGAGAGGAAGGGATGCAATTCAATCCATAACGCTTCATAACTGAAGCTGATTCTGAATGGGCTGCCAGTTTATTCACAATGTTTCTCAAATAGACTTATAGAACATTTTACATTATTTTCCAAAAGAGCAACATGCTTCGTGAAATCACGGGCTCCTTAGCTTCCAGAAGATTCCCCATTGACTCTTGGCCTTCCCGTTACCGTACCTGAAGAATGAGTGGGTTTGAACCCACACTCTTTGTCAGCCTAACTGTGTGCTGTGTCCTAGCTTTTGAGGCGGTCACAAGGGAAGGACAGGCAGGCATGCAGCTGGCTGTTGCTGGGGCCACCAGGGCCTTTCCCAGCCATGATCTTCAAGGGTGAGGAGAAAAGGCTTCCTTCCTGGGCCGCTTCCTGTCTATCACCTTGAAGAGGGAACTGTGCTTCCTGAGAGCTCCAAGGACCATGGAAGAACCCCATGTTGCTCTTTGTGAGATCAGATAATTGATCAGTCACTCAGCTTTCATTCTGGGATGAGACCTGCTCCTGAGTTTCTGCCTACAAAGAAGTGCAGAGGAACCCCAAGCCCATCACACCGCCCCACCCCGCCGTGGCGTCCTCAGCTTGGCCAGGAGAGATGAGGGGTCTGTGATAGACCAGCCCCCCACCCCTACCCCGCCTTCTTGCCCAGATCATCATTCTTAATATGAGGTTTCCGCATTGCTTGAACTGAGAACCAACAACTTATACTTCCGATGCCACTGTGACTACTGAGAACAATGCACTGTGAACTGATCCAAAGGCACCAGCCTAAGCACAAGCACCCCAGGTGCTGGGTTTGAATCCCAACGCTGCCAGTCTGAGCTCTGTGATCATAGGTGAATCTTGCCACTTTTTCAATCTCAGCTTCCCCATATGTAAAGTAGGGATGGCTCTTACCTCACTGATGAGGAAGTCTATTAAGAACCTTGGGTAATACTGGCCACCAGCAGGCACTCTCCCTCTTCTCTCTTTGGCTTCAGTTTCCTCCCCGGCAAACAAGGCATTTGGACCAGGTGGGTTCTGGCCAGCTCTGTAGGGCTTCTGGGAGTGGCCTCCAGGAAGCCCAGCGTCTGGTGGGGCACAGGAAACCTCCCACGCCCACGGGCCTGCTCTGCCAGGAGCTATTGTGTGACCTGGAGCAACTGTTGCCTGCTCTGCACAGGCCTGGTGGCTCAGGGTGACCGTGGGGAGGGGCCCCAGTCTCTGGGGTTGGCATGGGGGTGACTGAGCTAACCAATACTGAAGGGCCTGGTAGGCATTTGCTCAAAACTCTCTGCTCTGTTTGAGTCCAGTGGGGTCAAAGGCTACCGGGTTCCCAGGTGTCACTGAGCTCCCTCAGGCCTCTCTCTCGGCCTTGGCCTGCCTGAGGTTTAGGGCTCCCCTCTCCAAGGTCAGTGGGGGAGCTAAGAAGGGACCTGCCTCCCCTTCACTAGGCCGAGAATAATAAAACTTGTAGGATCTTATTGTTAGAAGGAATTAAATAACTCCTCAAAAACCCCACCCACTGCTATCCAGAGTCCTTGACTGGTAACTTCTGTTTCTTCCTGGATACCTCTAGGGATGGAGACCTCACTACCTGTTGTGTGGTAAAGCGTACAGATGGCACATAGTTCATGCACTTCATGTCAGGCGTTTTATGCCTAAATCACCTCGCGCCCCACACTCAGGGCATTTTGACTCTTACTTTAGGCACAGTTTTGACCACATGAGTTATCTGGTTTCTTAAGCTAGCGAAGAGAAGACCCTGCTCAAGTTTCACCTCCCATGGAGCCATCCCCCATGAAAATTAATCACTTTATCTAACTCTCTGTCCTACAGCTCTTCAGATGTGCCTCAGTTGTAGAATATATCATATCATATTTTATTTGGTTGTTTAGTAACATTTCTCTCACTAAATTCCAAACTCCTCAGGAGGAATAGAGTAGAGGGAAGAACTTGCCTGGGACTTTGACTCAAATAGGCCTGACTCTCATCCCCTATTTCCTCCTAGCTGTGTGACCCAGAGGAAGTGATCTAACCTCTCTGAGCACATGGCTCAACATCAGTGTCTTCCTGATCCTCTCTCCCTCCCTGAGCCCAGAGTCCAGGTCTTGCTGATCTCCATATCCCTAGCTCCTGACACACAGTAGATACTCTGCACTTGTTGAGTAAAGGAACTCAAGGAGGCCGCTGGGCAGAGTCCATTATGAAGTTGCAGGGGAAGGGAGTTTGCTACTGGAAGCAAACACACTACAATTATGGAGAGCTTGCAGAGTTGAAGCCAAGAGCAGAGACAAAATGGTCAGGAAAATAAGATGCCCAGGCTTAAAATGTGCAGCAGTCTGGGGCTACTTAGTAAAGGGGCAGCAGAGGTAAACATCCTTGGGAGAGCCTCACGTAACCACCCAGCAGCCACCATAGGAATTGCCAGCGCTGTGGTCCCTGCAATGGCCCTGTTCAACAGGGAAGTATTCATTTAGTACCTGTGTGAATGAAACTGTATTTTCAAAAGTGAAAGAGTCTAGAAAATGAAGGTAGTCCCTAGGTTGACTAAATAACATGTTTGCAGCATAGATGTTCAACTATTTGTCAAATAGGAGCTGTTGTGATTAGCAAACTATTCATTCACTTAAAAATGGGAAAGAGAAAAAAAGTAGCCGAGGGCAAGTTCCCTCACACCTGAGATGTTTAAAATAAAACGAACAGCACGAGAAGGGGAAGATACAGGGACTGGGAAACCACTCATGTGGAAATGCCCCTTCTCCAGGTACGTCAGAGAAAGGGCATGAGCTCCGCTTCCCAAGAAACAAGAACTCTTTTCTTCCTGTTCTCTGTAAAAAAGAGGAGTGTCATGGGCCAAGAGAAGGGGTGGAGGGGAGACTCAGTCACCTTTTCTCCCAGGGAGCCTTCCTGGAGGAGGTGAGGTAGGGCTGTTTGGCCCAGGCCCTCCCCCGCTATTCACACTCACGCGGCCCGTTTCCCTGGAAGCCTCCGTTCTCGGGTCCAGCCAGATGCACACATGGCGGCCACCCTTTCCTCACAGTCCCAGGGCCACTCTATATCAGCCAGCTGTACAGTGAGTCCTCAGAACAAATGCACTTCCAGGTAACCAGGGCTGGAGCCAGGGCGCTGCTGATAGGATCAGAAACAGCAAGTGAACAGTGGCCCAGGAGGAAGCCGGGGACACAGACATGCCCGCTACCCACACTGCTTTTGGCAGAGGCCACTGTTTCGCCAAGCACACAGCCCTGTGGAGGTCAGCCATGCTCCCCCGCCCCTCTGCACCCCAGCCTCCCTCCTTGCCGATCTCAAGGCCAGAAAGGGAAGCAGCCCTGCTGGCAGCCGGACTGGGTACCGTGGCCACCGCCGTGCAGGGTGTAACCGCAGGCTGCAGTCCTCTGCAGTGACTGTTAGTGCTGAAGCCGCGAGGTCAGAATAGGGGTTTGTGTCTGTGGCCTGGAACCCAGCGGGGACACCAGGGGATTCTCCACCATCTCCAGCTCAGGTAGGGGAGGGCTCGCCAAGGCACTGCCCAGGTCCCTGGACTGTCTGGGCCCCTCAGGGGCCTGGGTCTCCAGGGCAGGGCGATGCTGAGATGAAAACCACTTAGTGCAAGGGGAGGGACCCGAAGGCCTCTCAGTCCTGAGCTGGGAGGGAGGCTGGAGGGTGAGGCCTGGTCCACAGGAGCCCTTTGGGATTGGAAAGGAGTCCCACTGCGGGGACCGTCTCTGGCACCTGACCAGAGGGCTGCTGTAAGCGGGTGAGAGCATGAGCTCTGGAGCCAGACTCAAACCCTGGTGCTTGTGTGCAACTTTGTATGTTTACTTCGGTCTCTCTGTGCCTCAGTTTCCCACCCTGGAAAATGGAGGTGGTGATAACAGTACCTATTTCATTTGGCTGTTGTGAGGATCAAATGAGATGCTCGATGCAGCCTCTTAGCACAGGTAAGTGCCCCGTAGCTCTGAGTGTCGTCACTGCTCCCTGTTACTCCCTGAACGTGGGACTGGTCTTCAGAGGCTGCAGGTCAGCCCTGAAAGGAAAGTTAAGTAAGAGACCCTTTAGGCCATGTGCCTGTTTCATAGGTACAGCTACAAAGGACACAACCTAGGCTACGGCCTCAGACTCCGAGTCAGCCAGACCAGGGTTCAAACCCTGTGCCTGCAAACTTTCCAGCTGGGAAGCCTTAGGCAAGTTCTTGACCCTCGGACCTCCATTTTTTTCATGTGTGAAGTGGAGATAATTATGGGACCTACTTTATAGGATACTTGTAAGGATGAAATTACACTGCACCCATAAAGGGCTTATCCTGTGCCTCATGCTTAAATTGGGAGCCACTGTCAGCACCACCACTATTATCATTGCCATCATCACTATTGCTATTTATTGGTGGTGGTGTTATTGCTGTCATTATAATTCATATCAGGAAAGGGAGACTCAAAGAGGGAAAGGGACTTGCCAGTGGTTACACAGTCCATCAGAGGGCAGAACCCACCCCCACCTGGCCTCCTAACCCCGTCCCTATTCTTTCTGCTCCCCTCACCATCTCATTGGCTCTGATTGTTGATCTTTGGTGCCTCTCAGCACATCCTGCCTACAGCTTGGTTTCCCCTTGCAAGAGGCCCCCATAAAGCATCTGAGACCCCGAAACCACTTTGCTTCTGGGCACAGGACTGGGGGCATCACCGAGGGGACGCTGGTATCCTGCCAAGAGGCTGGGCCAGCAGAGAACAGGCTGCAAGGTCCCCTTCTTCCATAGTTTCCGCAGCCTCCTTCCAAAAGCTTCCAGCATCCCCACTGTCCCCAGGGATCCTTGGTCAGGAGGAATCCCTTAGGGGGACAGGAAGCAGCCTTTGAGGGGAGATGTCTGAAATTGCAGAACTCCTTGCACCCCAAGGGCTCCTTAAGTGGGAAAGAATTGGGACTCCAACTTCCACCAAAGTTTCCTTGGACACTGGGGCCAGGCCCGGGGCTCATCTTCAGAGGTGTCCTGTTCCTGTCAGCAGATGTGGGCCATCTCTGCAGGCTTGACTCTGTCTGCTCCACTTTCCGGCCATCAGAGGTTGGCCTTCCCTGGCAGGGAGGGACAGAGACACAAGAGGAGTTAGAGAAGAGCGGGGATGGAGCTCACTGTAAGGGGAAAGAAGAGTGTGTTTTAATAATATAAATATTATATGAGCAATAATAATAATTGTTCCCATTTATAGAACACTTACTAAATACCAGGTGCTGTGCAAAGCACTTACATATGTTATCTCAGTTAATCTTTACTAAAGCTTTATCAGGTGGAAAGTGTCAATAATCCCATTTTACAGATGAGTTAATTAGAAGTGGCTTACTTATCATATACCTTATGGTTACAACAGATGCCAAGCAGATGATACCAAAGAACGATAACCTTGGAGTGGAATATAATAGGGATTGTGGCAAATTGGAGAGAGACATTCAATTGTTTGGTTGGTTTTTTGTTTTTTTTTAATTGAGGCATGATCTGCATTAAAGAAGGTAAATTGCACTAATCTTAAACGTACCACTTAATGATTTTTATATATATGACCACCACCCAGATCAAAATATAGAATATTTCTAGTATCCCAAAACATTCCTTCTGAGCATTGAAAAAAATTTTTTTATTCTGCCAAACTAGTACAGTCAAAAGGAGCCTAAGGAGACACGATGGCTAAATATAAGGTGGTACCTAGAAGAGAAAAGGGGTCTTTAGATAAAAACTAAGGAAATCGAAATCAAGAATAGACTTTAGTTAATATAAACATATTAATATTGATTCATTAATTGTGAAAACTATACTATGCTAATGCAAGGGAAACTGGATATGGAGTAGATGGGAACTCTCTGTACTTAGGAATTTTTTTGTAAATCTAAAACTCCTAAAACAAAAAGGTTTTGTTTTTGTTTTTTAAAAACAAAGCATTCTACAAATACTCACATGAAATATGTCCATGGGCTGGATCTGGCCTTTGAATCCCCAGTGGTCTAATGCCCTCATTTTACAGGTGGGAAAACTGAGGCCCAGAAAGGGGAAGCCCCTCGTGCAGGGCCCCATAGGAGGTCAGTGGCAGAGCCAGGACTAAAAGGCTGGTCAGCGCCCCAGCTGTAAAGAGTGGGGGTCTGGGTTGTGGATAGGGGCCTGCCAGGGTCTCCCTGATTCTCTGAGTGCCTTGCTGAGGACTTGTCCTGCAGGAAGCTGCCAGGGGCCACCCTGCTTCCCTCTGCTGCTTCCTTCTGAGCTCTCCAAAGCTGCCAGTGGAAAACCAGTTCTCCCACTGTCCTCAGCGGTAGAGGGAGTGGTCATGGTCAGTTCCTATTCTAGGAGCAGGATGTTGCCTTCCTGCCCCAGCCAGCCTCAGTGCACCTCACAGGTGCCCCTCATGCCCAGCTCAGGGTCTGAGGTGAGTGCTGCATGGATGGGTGGGTGAAGAAATGAAGGAGGGAAGGAATGAATGGTGTGGGTGGGTGGTTGGGGGAGATAAAGCATGCCACGAGTGCAGACTCTGCAGCCAGATAGCTGCATCAAACCCTGGACCCGAATGACCATGGACCAAGTCACTTAACTTCCCTGTGCCTCAATTTCATCAACTAAAAAAGGGGAATAATAGTAGTACCTGTGCCTTATAGAACTGTTGAGAGGATTAAGGAGTTAATCAACATATGAGGAAGGGGAGTAATAATTTAGGAGAGGATGTAAAGAGAAATGGGGGAGGGGTGATATTTACAATAGTTTTCTTATTGGACCCTGGAAACAGACAAAGTCCCAATCCTGGCCACTCCTAGAAAAGGGGATGGGTAGCATTACACAGTAGTCAGAACACAGATTCGGGGGCCAGGTTGCCAGGGTTCAAGTCCCAAGGACACCATTTGGGCCAGTTAAACTCTCTGTGCTTCAGTGTCCTCATCTGTAAAGTGGGTGTGATAACAGTGGTATTCACCTCACGAGGTTGTAAAGAGAATTAAGTAGTGGACCGGCATGTGATCAGAGCTTAGGACTATACCTGATACATTTAAAACAATACTTGGCACATAACGAATGTTTGTTAAGTGAATGGAAAGGTTTTATGCCAGAAGCCCACTATCTTCCCTGAGGGGCCCTGACTGTAAACTCACCTCCTGAATCTAGGTGAGGACCGCCCTTAATGAAGTCAGGCAATTAGACGGCTGAACTGGTGACCAGCAGCCCATCTCTATGGCCTCGCCCGCCTCCTGCTAACCCAAGTGGGCAGCACTTCCAATATCTTAAGAGGAGCCAGAAATCTACATTCTTATGCACAATTCCCAATTTTTAAACATTGGCACTCAGTTCAATTTTATTTTAAGCTCTGAGCAAAACAAACAAATTTATTTTAAGCTGGCTGTTCTCCCAAGCGGCTGGTTTGCAGCTTCTCCCCCAATCTAGCCCTGCTTTCTTTTATTTTTCTCCTGCATTTTAGAGCAAAGGAAACTGAGGCCCTGACAAATGCTTGGACCAGTTGTGTCTGACCACTTAGCGGAGCCCAAAGCAGTCTCCTCGCTCCCCAATCCTGGCGGCAGGTAACAAGGGATCTGCAGGTCCTCCACCAGGCTTTGGATCATGTAAAGGGAGAGAGCTCAGGGGGATTTTCCTTCCAGCCTGGGGTTCCTCCAGTAGCGTAGTTAAAACACAGTGTTTATTAACCAGATGCCATCTGCACTATGTGCCAGGGGCACACCTAAGCATTAGGCAGGCGCCCCCTCCACTTCCAAAGCCTAAGATTCACAGCATTCAGAGCCCCAGCTTCACTCCCAGCCCTGGCCTAGCAGTTGAGGGGCCAGCATTCCAAGCTAAGGGAGGGAGCCAGCTGTGAACTCTATGGTTGAAGAAGTTGCTAAGTGAGAGCTACAGGGGTTGAGGAAAGAAAGGAGGCATGTTCTGGAAAGACATGTTTCAAGGGGTATTTTGGGGGAAGAGGGTTCGTTTATAGGCTTGTGATACTCTGAGCTTGAGTTGCTTTTTCTTTTCTGTGGAAAAACTGCTCTTTGGTTCCCCCTTACTTAGCATGCCTGCACCTCTATTTCCTCATCTGTCAAATTGGGATCAAAATTGTACTCACCTCTTGCAGTTTGTGATGAGGGTGAAATGAGGCAATATATGCAGAGGATTAAACAGTACAAATCAGTCGTTATCATTGTCAGAGGCATCCAGTCTGCCTGCTTGCACACAAGTGGTGGCTTGAGAACCTTTCCCTCTTGGCCTTTCTTTACCCCAGCTCTCTACATGTTTTTGATCTTTGCTTTGTCTGGAGAGTCAAGTACATCTACCAGCTGTGGAGCACCTCTCAGAGGTCAGGTTCTGTGCTAGCCTGTTCCACCATTTTCTCTTCCTTAACCCTCGGAGCAGCCCTGGGAAGCCAACACCACCCAATGGTGACATCAGATGAAGAACCTGAGGCACTGGGAGGGAACGTGATTTATCCAAGGTCACCTCTAGATGACTTATCCAAGGTGACCTTGAGTAAGCCCATTCCCTTCCTGAGCCTCCAGCTTTCTCATCTGTGAAAAGAGGTGCAGGACACCCATCCCAGGGCTGCTGTGAGGATCTATGCGGTAATGAGTTGAAAAGTGCGTGGTCAGCTGTAAATCCCAGCCAAATAGACAGCATCAATGTGAGGCCTGCAGAGAGGCCTTCTCCCGTTCAGGGTTCAGTGCACTTTGGCAGCAAGAGCTATGGAGAGAAGTTATTTCAAGTGTCTTTTTCCTGGACTTTTTCCAAAATTCATCACCTCCTTCCAGCTAACAAGTGCACAGCTGGCTTCCTCAGGGGCTATGCTCAAAGCAAGTAACTTCCAATGGAATGGCTTGGGAGGGGGAAAGGAGATGGGCATGATGGCCTCACAGGAGACAGGGTTGCAGAGAAGGCCGCAGGCTATGGAGTCAGACAAATGTCAGATCACATGCCGGATCCTCCACTTGCTAGTTGTGTGACCTTGAGCCAGCGAGTTAACCGCTGTGAGCCTCACACAAGATTGTTATGATGAATGGGACGGTCACAGCAGCTGAGAAGAAGCTAGGCATGGGAGTCCACAAACATCCAAAGACACCAGTACCAAGCCCAAGGCTGGGGCTGCAGACTTCGCATGGGGTGAGGAGCAGGATAGAAACCAGCCAAGGGGCCCAGAGAAGGGTCAGCTACTGAACCCAGAAGGGAAAACTGGTCAAGTAGGACTTAGCAGTACACGTGCCCTAGACCATGAGCAGCAGGAGGGCAGACAGGCACTGTTTGCTTTTCATTTCAGTGTCCTGGCTCACAGCAAGTACATAAGTTCATTTTTAAAACCAAATTTAACATTTACTTTCCTTCTGCCTCATATCCATCCATTTAATCCTCCTTGTCTTTCTATCTCCGGCCCCACTGCCCCACCTCTGAAGTATGAAAGGACACTGGTCAGCTCTGGTACCTGACAGATTTGGGTTCAAATCCAAACTCGTCCTTTCCTGGCAGGGTAGCCTTGGGCAAATTACCTCCCCATCTCTGACCTCTGTTTCCCCTTCTGTAAGTGGGCTAATATCGCCTCCCCAGCAGAGTTATTACAGGAGTCAGAGACAGTGTATGTGAAAGCACCCAGCGTGGTCCCTGACCTATGGTCGGCATTCTGAGCATGGCAGCGTTAAATGGTGTTGCTCTGTACACACGTAGCCCACGACCACCTTTGCTTTCTCTCCTCCATACAGACTGAATTCTCCCCAGAGTTCACAATTTGTCTGTACATCTCAGGTGACACGATACAAGAGCGCAAGCTGTATACATCTAAGAAGAGTGAAGTGTCACCTCTGTTCCCACAGTGTCTTTACACCATTTCCACACTGTTCCTATGTTGATTGGATATGGTGGGGCAACAACATCCATAAAACACCTCAAAAATGAGCTTCTGTGGGCAAATCACTCAGAATCAAGGAACAAACTGCCCTCGGGGACTAAAACACCGGTCCATAATCACAAACACCATCCACGGCCTGCAGTTTTATTAGTCTCTGACTGGAAGGGCTTTCCGGTCCCAAATCCTGTGGAGTATTCTCGAGGATGGCCTGTAAACTCTGGGCTGTTGCCTGATTATTTATGGGAACTTCTCTAGGACCTGCAGGTCAGGCTGAAATTCTGAAAGTGGGACTGTTTCTGCCTCCCTGTGGCAGGAAACCCACTAAGATGGGGCTTGTGGGGCTGAGGCCCATGGAGGGGAAGTGTGGGCTATTTGTGCCCTTGAAGTCTGAAGCTGGCAAAGGTCTCAGACCAGAGCTTTTCCGTGTCTGGCTAACATCCTCTTACTCTACATTCAGTGCAGACCTTGTCCTGGGAGCCTCCTCCTCAGACCTGGACACAGAGCGTGGCCTGTTATTAGCTGGGAAAACCCTGCTTTATCACCCAGCATTATTGGAGGATCGCCATACTCATCTGCAAAGGCCTTGGGGAGTTTATCTGTAGCAATGTAGCCTCATTGCTACCCTCTGAACCCATGGTGAGGGGTTGCCTGCAGAAGTCACATAGTTTGGTCCAATACACACCAAAATGCAAAGGCACAACCTCTAAGCCCACTCTCAGCCCTTTCAGCCCCCTTCTCTTTCTCTGCATTTATTTGGCATTTCTTTCCACCCACCTCCATGGGCAGGAAGGGCTTTGCTCAACCTCCATTACCTGGCAAGACCAGGAATCTGAGCTTAAAACCACTCCACCCCCACCCCTTACCGCCTGCTCCAGTGCTGGCTCCCACCCCTGGCCTCTCCCTCTGGGTCCCTAAGCTAATTACAGGCTTCCCTAAATCATTCTAAGGTAAAGCTAATTAAATCAGGGTCGGCCATCAATTTCCTGGCTCAGGACAGGCAGTCCGACACCTCTCTCCCACTCCAGAATCCCGAAACCACAGCTGCACCTTCATTTGAGTTTGAGCTTTATCACTCAGAGCTGATTTTAGGAAGAGCAGCAAGGCGGGACATTTCCTTAACTGCTCCTTTGCACCATGTCAGGGTGACCATGTGGGATCAGCTTGAGGGCCTGAAAGAGGGGTACAGCCAGGTCTGTGCTGCTAGGAGGTGTGTACAGAGAAAAGCACACATTTATTTGCCACCCCACCCCCAGCCGGTTGGCTGTAGACAGTGAGTGACATGCTTAATTAAGGAGACCCTCCAAAGGCAGCGAACACATGGGGCAGGTCCCCTGTATGGCTGAGAACCCACAATGCACGCCAAGGCCAGGGCAGTGCTCAGGATTCAGACTCTGGAGTCTGGTTTGTATCCCAGCTAACTCTGTGACGTTAGGGAAAGTTACCTAACCTTCCTATGCCTCAGTTTCTTCCTCTGCAAAATGGGCGTGATAATAATAGTGTGTCCCTCATAGGGTGGTTGTAAGAATTAAGTGAATTCGTATGTGCTAAGTTCTTAGAATGGGGCCTGATACTTAGCTGGTGCTCCCCACGCGTCAGTCATTACTGGTATTTCTGGACCAGGATCTCACTAAATCCTAACCACAGCCAGCCGGCTTGGTGGTCTGATGTCTCCCATCTTACAGATGAGATTCAGGAAGGAGAAGCCGCTTGACCCTGGGCACCCAGAAAGAAATCCCTGCTGCACTCCTCTCTCTCAAAGAGGGCCTGCCAGTGCCTATCAGGACAAACAGGGCTGGGGCAGCACAGGGGTGGCTAGAAAGGGCCAGCCTCCCTCAGAGGCGAGAGCTGAGTCGGGAGGTGGCTATAAATATGAGAGGCGAGGGGCTTTCTAACTAGGCCAGGAATGTGTGTTAGTCATTGAGGTCAGAGCGGGCCGCAGCAGCTCTTGGCTGGGAAAAGAGTGTATCCAGGAGTGAGCTCTCCCAAGCTCAGGAGAAGCCAGAGAGCTGAGCCCAGGAGGACAGTGACAAGCAGTGCTCAGTGAGGAGGCACACAGGCACCCCGGACCTTTGTCATGGGGGCAGAGGCCAACCCCAGGAATGTCTCTCCTGCCCATTCTAATTGCCAGGAAATCCTCCTGTAACCCAGAACACCTAAACGCACCTGTGTGCCTAGGCCACAGCCGTGGTTCCCAAAAAGCAGAGCTGGACCGCGATTCTGGGGACCGAACAAGCTCATCTTTTATTTTCATAGCTGTGCACTTATTTTAATGCGCTAGGAGAAAATTACAACTGGTAAAGCGAATCTATGATCTCGTGGCTATGAATGCTTAAGATAATGCTAAGTAGGTATAGATGTTTTTTAAAAAAGGAGTTGATTTAAAGGAAAGGGTGAAGTATGTATGTGCTAGTTAGTACACATGGAACTAAGAAATATTATGACTGAGGTTTGGGGAGATTCTGGCCCACAGGCGAAATGACAACTTCCTTGCTGTGGGGTGCCAGTTGCCCTCTGTGACTCCCAGCCACACACAGCCCCGCCTTTCCCAAACATCCCAGGCACTTGCACCCGGCCTCACTCTCACGATGCCTGCCACCTGACACGCTTTTTCTATCCACCTTTCAACTGGGAAGGACCAGGAGAAATGAGGTCCTCGCTGGAAACTCCTGGGGGCCAGGTGGAAGCACCCTCCTCCAGACCACTCCAGGCCCTTGTCCATCCACTGCCACTCCCCACACCACATTTGGGTCACCATCGATGGGACCCTTCACTCCCTCTGTGATGGGGGCACAAGATCTTCGTGTGTTTGTCCTCCTACCTGCTGTGCCCAGCTCAGCGCCTGGCACCCAGCACAGGCCCAAGAAACAGACACCTGGTCTCATTCTGGAGCCGTCACTGCCTGGTGCCAGATTGTGCACGTGCGATCTCACTCTGAGGACTAGCTCCCCTCCCTCATCTGACAGATGGGACAAGCTTCCTTCTGGGGGAGGCGCGTGGAGTCCGTTAGTTGACTCCACCTAAAGGCACCTAGAGGCATATGCCTGACACATTGTCGTCAGCACTCCACAAATATTGGCCCTGATTATTCTCATCAAGACTTGTCCTGGGCCGGCCAAGTGGCGCGGTGGTTAAGCTCTGGCTTGGGAAGTCAGCGCCCCGGTTCGATCCCACATATGAGGGCCAGTGACACTGCCCTCAAAAAAAAAAAGACTTGTCCTTATTGGGCGTTGGGGAGGTGGGAAGGGCAATGGATATTCATTAAGGGAGTCCACAGTGGTGCAGGGTCGAGGGGAGGGAGACAAGACTATAGCATCTTTGCATTTAGGATCCTGAGAAAATGCTTAGCGCCTGTTTACTCCACCCCTCTCATTTTGAATATGGGGAAACTGAGGTGCACGCTTCTCCCTGGAACTAGGACCCAGGACTGCTACCCGTCCATCCAGGCTTGTTCCACCACTAGCGACCTCCCTAGGCTGGAGGAAGAGGTGGCTGAGGCCAGGACTCACCTGTACAAGGAGACACTGCCGCGCCCGCCCTGCCCCCCTCCACACACACACAACCCACCCCACCTCCCGCCCCGCCAGCTTCCCGGTGAGGAACCCCAGGGGCTATGGCAGGCAGGAGAGTTCTTACTTCGCCAGGGCAGTGAATCAAAAGCCTTATTCTTTGTAGATTCTTCTGATAGGTAGGAGCAGACATGACCTTTGTCATTTGTTATTTTTAGCTGAACAGGCTGAGGAATGATAAAAACCTTTACGGGAGCTGACTATAAATAACATGCCTCTGGCATTTATTTATTTTTTTTAACACATCTAAAAATTGTAGATCTAAACAAGCATTGCCCTTCAAAGCAGAATAACAGCATTAGCAAGGCGCTTTACAATCAATGAGACAATTTCACAAAAGCCATGGCTGGGGATCACCACATGATTCCCTGGGGGAGACACTTCATCGCCCCCATTCTGCGGATGAGGAAATAAGAATGAGATCAGCCAGTAAAGCTGTTGGCAGCCACAGTGCCTGACACAGGGTGAAAGCTCCAATATATATCACTGTCCTTATTGTGGCATCTTCAAGAGGTTGAGTAGCTGATCCAGGGCTCCAGGGAGAAAGGAGTGGGACCAGGTCCGCTATGGGGCCACCTGTCTCCAAAAGCCATAGGCCACACTGGATGCTAGTGGGTCTTACGGGGCCAGAGGGAGAAGAGGTAGACGTGGAAAAATCAGAGGAGTGGTCATTGGGCATTGTGGAACCTTCCAGATGAGAGATTGAGTGAAAACGTCATGGCTGGAGGGCTGGAGGCAGAGCTACAAAGGGTTCAGCCACGGGAGAGGCAAAGGAGGAGGGGGAGAGGGAAAATCATTGGCCCACAGTTTTCTAGGGCAGTACCACACCAGAGTCACCTCGTGTGACACTGACATCCCTTTGAGCAGAGTGGTGATCCACGGCAAGCCCCATGGCGGGAGAATCAGAGACATCCCATGAGCAGGTCTCCGGTGCTGGGTGTGCAGGGGCAGCAGGCACGGAGGAGCAGGTCAGAGGAAGGAGACCAGAGCAGAAACGGGTCCCGGACGCCGAAGGCAGTGGCTCCAGGCAGCTGCATTGAGCTCCATCCAGGGCTCAGTGGTGTGTGGTGACTGTGTACAGTGACCAGCTCTCAGGGAGGAGGGGGCCTGACACACTGCAAGCTGCCAACATGAGGTTGCGGATACACACAGTCAGCTCTCCTAAGCCAGTACAAATGACCCCAGAACACCAGTGGGCGAGACTACCTCCACACCAAGCCACCAGGATTGGATGCTTAGGTCCTGCTTGCTGCAAGGGAAGAGGGGAGGGCTTATGGGTCATTTTAAGCTACCATTAATTATGCCTGTAACATGGTGACAGGCACAGTATGTTACATGCAGTATCTCCGTTAATTCTCTGCACAATCCTCCGAGACAGACATTACCTCTGTCTTTACAGATGAGGAAACTGAGGCTCAGAGAGGTGAAGTGACTTGCCCAAGGTCACACAATCTGTGAGTGGTGGAGCCTGAATTTGAACCCCAGTGTGTGTGAGTTCACAGCCTACACCCCAGCCATATACCACCCAGCCTCTAGCCAAGGTAGTTCTGGAAACTGAGTTGGGGCTGGGTTTTTCAGACAGGAGTTCGTGGGTGGGTCCCTCTGTGGGGATGGCAGTTGAGAGCCCTGACCAAGCCCCAGGGGAGATGGTTACCCACCTTGGGGGAAGTCCTGAGTGGTCTGAGGCACCACGACATGGGGTTGGGGAAGAGCAGGAGTCCCAGGGCAGAGCCACCGCTTGGCATCCCACAGGACTCCCTAAACCTCCCCGCCTCCTTCCCTCCTTTGCTACCGAGTAACCTCCTACACAGCCCTGCTCCAGGAGGCAGGCCCCACACTGTTGGGCGTGCAGTCAGCGCTCAGTTATTGCTAAAGAAATGAAGAAAGGAGCCAATGATGTCTTCACATTCTCTGTCATCTTGTTTGAAATAAAAAATCAGATTTCCTAGCACTTAAAAGCATTGTCACCTTTGCAAAACAGAGATGGAGAAGTAAGCCAGACTTCGCTGGGCACTGTACTCTGTGCCCATATATATATGTTACTCATTCGAGCCTCCCAACACTCTTGTAATTGCAGGTATTATTATATCCATTTCACAGATGTGGAAACTGAGGTTCAAATTGGCCAAGTGATTAACTCAAGTCCACCCAGTACTAAGTGGCAGAACAGGGATTCAATCCCATATCTCTTTGATCTCCAAGCCCCTGTTCTACTGTGCTGTGTCCCCTAGAAAGAAATAGCATACCTGAGAAGCTGCTCTCAGTTTGCCAAGACCCATCCGTGTCTTCCTTGCATTTCATTGTTGCAAATCAGTCTGTGGGGTTAGCAGGGCAGGGAGGCTGGAGGAGAGAGCAGGGTGGGCTCAGGAGAGCAGGACACTCCCTGGCCCACGGCAGGTAGGCCCACCCCGGCCAGCTCCCAGTCCACAGTGCTCACCCTTCACCCCTCAGGGCAGCCTGCCTTGGGGGCAGTCCCATCCACAGAGGGCCTGGGATGTCCCCGCCGGTGCGGGACTCCTTTGGAGAGTGGCCCTGGCCTGAATGCAGATGCTCTTTGGAGTCATATCTGATGAAGATGGGTTCTGAGCAAGGTGGCCCCAGAGGGCGACAGGGCTTCTCATATAGGGTTAAAGGGCTGCCCTAGAGCCAACCTTTGCCTCCCAGCCCCGGCTTTGCTGCAGTGTGTCCAAGGCAGGTGGCTGCCCCCGTCTGGCCCTCAGGCTCAGCATCTATACAATGGAAGGGTAGGGCTGACAGACGGGCATGGTAGCAACTCCTGGCACTGATGGGACACACTTCCACATAAGCCAGCTCCACAGGCAGATCCCAAAGGGAGCTCCCTCTGAGAAGAATGTGGGATGCCTCGGGGACAACTTTGTTGTCCATCAAGGCCCTGTCAGCATGGTCCTCCTCCCTCAGGCCCAGCTCTGGCTCCACGCCCTGCTGCTATCCTGTTCCTTCAGCCAAGGACTGTACGTTCCTCATCCTGTTTAATCCTTAAAACCCTTGTAAGGTTCCACCTATTCCTGGGATAAGGACAGAAATCTGTTCATGCAGGCCACAAGGCCCCCACCCCTCTCCTGCCCTTCGCCCACATCCTTCCCCTCTAGTCATTTGGGCCTTCGTTCAATTCCTTGAAAATTATAAGCTCTTTCCGGCCTCAGGGCCTTTGCATATGTCATGCCCTTTGCCAGGGGCACTATGTCCTCCTTTTACCCAGTTAGATCCCACTCAGCCTCCAGACCCCAACCCAGTGACCAATCCCTGTGGAGAAGCCTTCTGCGATTCCCCCTTCCACTCCCACCAGAGACAACTGCTCTGTCCTGTCACCCCACACCCCTGTATACATTCACATGGGTTTGTGCGTTTTCATTTCACATCTGTCTCTAACCCTCTTGAGAGTAGACTGCTGTATCCTCAGCACCTAGCATAGAACCTCGCAAGTAGTAGGTGTCGATGGATATTTGTTGAACAAATGAGCAGGGAAAGAGGCAGGAAGCATGTCTGTCTTACAGGTGAGGAGCGTGAGGCCAGAGAGATTGAGGATCTTGCCCAGAGTCACTCAGCCCATCTTGGGGAAGTGGGATTGCAGCTAGCCCATGGGGCTCCGGCTCCTACGTTCTCGGCACCCACCCCAACTCCTTTGCCACCTTTGGGTGCAATTGAGGCCTGAAGCAGGTGAGCCCCTTTGCATCCCAGAGGGAGGGGGCTAGAGTGACAGGGCAAGGGCTTCTGTTCCTCTGAGAGCCATGGTCTCTTGGAAACCTTGTGAGCCACACCCCTACTGCACCTCTGCGAGCCTTCCAAGAAAGATCTGAGTTCTAATTCTGTCTCCAGCTATGTGCTCCTGGGTTTGTCACCTGCACTCTGCAGACCTCAGTTCTTCATCAGTAGTATGGGAGTGACCATCTCCACATAGCAGGTTAAGTGTGTATACGTAGGAATGGGCATCAGCACACAGGAAAGCGCTCAGCACAGACAGCTGATGTTGCCCCTGTGGACTCCATTCCTTCCTGATAACATGCCAGCAGCTGGGACAGCCACACTTCATTCCCTAACTTCTTACTGGTTCCGGTCCCAGCATCCAGCCAGCCAGTCAGGGAGTGGCCTCTCAGCTTGCAGCATTCTCAGTTGTCACCCTCTCTGCTCCCATCCTCTTGGAACCCTCTTTCCCTGCTGGGCCTCCACAGCCTCCTCAGTGCATGGATGACATCCAGAGACTGCAGTCTGTGGGGCAGAAGGGGGTTTGAATGTCCAGGCCTGTACCACACAGCTGTGCACCCCTGAGCAAGCCAGTCAGCCTCTCTGGCTTGTTCACCTCTAAGTTGAGGACTGATAACACCAAATTCTCCTGAGGGTAGTGGTGAGGAGTAAATGACAGCTCATGTGTTAAGTGCCTGGCACATAGTAGGCACTCAACAAATGGCAGGCTCCCTTCCCTCTTCTCCCGACACTCCAGGATTCATCTTCCCCATTTCCTCTGTTTCCTTCTTCCTCCTCCTCATCTCCCTCTGGGGCATAAGCCTTCCAGCAGGAATGAAAACAGCACCGTACCCCACATTTAGAGAGAGCTGAATAAATATTTACTGATTGAATAAGCCAAAGGAATTAATTATTAATGGTGAAATGTCAAGCCATGGGTAGCTGGGAAGGGAGCATTTAGGAACAGGGGCTCCTCTTTTGGGTGTTCAGCTCACCTTGAATCCAACTTTGGGCTCAGGACTCCTAGACCCAGTTGAGACATCTCTGAACATGGGTAGCTGAGTGAAATTGGGGGTCTTCCTTTCTCCTCCCCGAACTGGGCATGCAGAGGGAACCGTTTCGTTGACAGGCTCAGGAAATAGCAACTCTTAAACCAGGACCTCCAAGTAAGTGCAAAGAATATTTCCAGAGCCACAGAGATGCAAATACCAGTTCAAAACCACTAAGGGAATTGTTTTTTCATTCAACAAACCAGCACGCATCAGTTCAATCAATATTTATTAAAGCTCGGGCTGGCCGAGTGGCACGGTGGTTAAGCACTGGCTTGGGACGCCAGCGGCCCCAGTTCGGGTCCCACATATGAGGGCCAGTGACACTGCCCTCAAAAAAAAAAAATTAAGGCTCTGTGCCCACTACTGGGGAAACAACAGACAAATGAGACCCATTCCCTATCCCCAGGGAATCCCCCAGCATGATGGACAAGACAGATGCACATAAAAAGGTTAATTGTAAGACTCCCTTCTTGGGAGTGGGGGGATGATGGAGGGAAAATCAGGGAAGGCTTCATGGAGGAAGCGTTGCTGTGTCTGAGTCTTGAAGGATGAGTAGGAGTTCTCAAGGCAGAGAAGTAAGTGGGAAGGCATCCCTAGCAGAGCGAATGGTGCATGTAAAGACACAGAGGCATGCAAATGCAAGAGTGTATTTGAGGAGCAAAGGAGGCTTGATGTAGGGAAAGCAGACAGGATAATGGGAGGGGTCTGGGGCTCATTAGCCGTGGTAAGGAGTTTGGGTTTTATGCTGAGAACACAGGGGAGCCAAAGCAGGGTCTAGAGGAACTGAGAAAGCTTTCTAAGGTTCAGGGAGTGGGTACACAGGAGGGGGATGCAGGAGAGGAGGTAAGGTTGATGGATGAATTCACAGATGGAGTAGGCAGGGTGTGTGTGCGAGCACGCGTGCGCACACCCATGTTAACACTCGTGTTAACAAGGTGGCATTAACCCAAAGGGGTAGTGTGGATGAAATGGTGTTTCCAAGGCCTGGAAAAGACAGTCTCCTCCAGGGAGTCCTCCCAGAGTAGCTTTTGACTCACCAGGCTCTGTGTTTTCCTTGGAGGGAAAGTGCCAGCTCTCTAACTGGCACCTGTTCCCCGCCAGCCTCTGGCCTTAGAGAGACAGAGGGGCAGCCGGGTCAACCATCACCATACACATGTCCCACCCCACTGGAAGGCTGGGGTAGGCCCTCCCAGCTGAGATATTCCGACCTGTGCAGCTGAGAGGACATGCGCACAGCTGTGGAAAATCCAGGTCCAGCGTGATTCTCCTGTCCCAGGTTGATACCTACCTCCCATAGGGTCCCTGGGCTGGGGGTGGGGCCTCACGCAGTCCTGGTTTCAAACCCCAGTTCCCTGACTCATTCTGTGACCTTGGGCAACATCATTTCATCTTTCTATGCCTCAGTTTCCTCACCCATAAAATGGAGATAAAAATAAGACCTACCTCCCAGAATTTTGCAAAGCTCACACCTCTGAGACACACTGTAGGATGTCAGTGTAAATGGTGGCTGGAGTTAGCCAGCACTCGGGCCAGCACCCTCCCTGCCAAGGCAGCAAGAACCAGGGGCAGGAGCTGGGAATTGGCGGCCTGGGTTCATGTGTCAGCAGAGCTGCCTGTACCCTAGAGACCAGCCCTGTCCAGCCCCTGTAGGAAGTATATGAGAACCATCCTACCCCAGTGGGATGAGGGGGAGAAGAGACCTACTCCCCAATGTTTCTCAGGGGCCTTTTGGGGAATCTCACACCCACACTCCCTGTGCTGCTTCTATGAAGAATAGTTGCCCTCTCCTTTAGCTTGCAGCCCTGCCTCATAGGTATTATTGTCCCCATTGTGCAGATGAGAAAACTGGAATTCAGGGAAGTTGAGTCATTTGCCCAAGGTCACATAGCCGGTAAATGAAGGAGTCAGGATTTGAACCCAGGCCTGTCTGGCCACAAAGTCCCAGCCAAAGATCAGGTTGGCTGAGGGAGTTTTGAATCTTGGTGGGAGTGGAGATGGGCCCCCAGGTGGTAGAGGGGCGACTTGGGACAAGCCAGGCCATCTGGTCCCCTACGTGTACATTCCATGGCCTCTCAAAGTCATGAAACTCACACTTGGGTAACTTTAGGCAGGGACAGAGGGAAGGATCTAGAGCTCTAGTGGAACAGATCTGGGTTCGAACCTTGGCTCTCACCCTCGCTGGCTCTGTAAGTCCTAAGCAAGTCACTTGTAGCCTCAATTTTTCTCTTCTGTAAAATGGGAAGAAGCCCAGTCTCTCCAAGGGTGACTTGAAGTCAGACAAGGCAGGATGCGAGCGGCCTTTGGAAATAGAGTCTCATCCCCTGAGAGGCCCAGCCAGCAGCAGTTTGTGACAGCAGCTGACCAGAGGTATCCCAAGACCCCTGCCCAGGTGTCAAAAGACCCTGAGCTGGGCAAGGGGAGGGCAGGTATATAGCCTTCGTTCCTGCTTCCCCTCAACAGGGTAAGTGATGAAGAGCCTGTAGCTCGCAGGGAGAGTACCCCTAATTCTGCTTCCCTCAGACCGGTGTGGATCTACCTCATCTGTCTCCTTTGTTCAGATTGCCTCCATCAGACTGTACCGTGCTCCCACCCCAGTCCCTAGGCAGGCTAACCCTCTCACTCCACTCCTCATACTTCCCCGTCCTAGGACCTGTCCCAAGGGAGCAAATGTGGTCTGGCCAACTAAACTCCATTGAAAATCAGACTGGACTGGCTCTCCCCTCCCCCACCCTGACCTATTTCTCATGCCTTCCCCCAACCCTGACCCTCGCTCCATGTCCATCATAAGCCAAATCATGCTGAAAGCAGAAGCCTCCTGGCCAGCCTTCTACCTCTCTACCCCTCTTCCCTGTGGGTGACTCTGACCTTACCAGGGTTGCAACATAGCGCCATTGTTTGTCTGATTTCACAAAATCTGCCTGTCCAGGCTCCCTGCTCCTAACATATCCTGGAAGGACAGGCCAAATGCCTCAGGTATATCTGCCTTTGGAAGGGAAAGCACGGGGTAGGGCAGGGCAGGGCAGGGGGACGAATGTCTGTGACCAGATCCCACCCTCAAGGATGAGCTTGGGCAAGCCATTCTTTTCTTGAGGCCTCAGTTTACTCAACTGTAAAATGGGGGAGATGGACAGGAGTCCTTGAAGTTCCCTTCTAGTTCTGACATTTGATGAATTAAAATCACACAGCAGAAGATTCATTCAAGGTTTTACTATGGCATCTACACATGCTGGGAGCTGAGAGCTGGGACTCTAGAGAGCTGATGTGTCATAGCCCAGTGAGGGACACAGATGTGAAGATCATCACAATATGGTGGGGTCAGTGGTAGGATGGAGGCATGAACTAATTCTGTTGGTGGAATCAGGAAGGATTGTCTGAGGAAGGGGCATTTGAATTGGATTTTGGAGGTTAAATAGGAGTTCATGGGCCTAGTATAAGGAAAAATTTTCAAATTATGCTATTCAACATTTGGGTCGCCTCAGAAGTTGGGGGTATCCCGTAATTAGGGTGTGGACGCAGAACTACACAAGGCCTGGAATGTCAAGAAGATGGGAGCTTAGCCAGGTGCCAGTTCTAGTCTTAGATTCTAGGAACCAAAATTCATGAGCTCCTGAGAGTTTGATGCCTGTTGGTGAGGACCCAGCCTACCCCAACCAGGGGCTAGTGAGCAAGCAGGACTCAGGACTTCCAAGTGGATGAGTGTGGGGCTCCCAGCCATCCCACACCACGCTGACCTTCACAGTAGGGGGACCCCTGGGCTTGGTGTCTCGCCTTGGGTCATGAGTTTGGCTTACTCCTTCCTGGCTGAAGCGCCTTGTCCTGGCTGCTACCTGCCTGTGAGCCACACACAGCCTCCTCGGCTGTAACCTGGGTGCTCACAGTAGCCACTCCGGCACCAGTAGTGAGGATCAAGTGATTTACTGTTCTGCAGGTGGCCTTTGCAAACTGTAAAGTACGTATGCTGGACATGGAAGGGGTTATTGTTGTTGAAATGGTGTCTCCTAACAAGCCCCCTGTGGGGCTATTTGTTTTGTAATTGGGGAAAGTGGTTTGCCCCCATGTGTTGTAGTAGTAATGGTGAGATTCCTGGCACCAACTCGTTTGCTCAGACCACACGTGAGCTGCAGTGGCCTTTTACTCTCTGCCCTTCTTTGCCCACCCGCACCCCAGCCATCTCAGAACACTTTTACTTAGCCCCATGTTTGGGGGCAGAGGTTGCCTTTAAATCCTGGAGAAAAGGGGACTCCTGGCCTGGCCCAACCCTGGGATAGAGGCTGACTTAGAAGGGGGGCCAGTGAAGTCCCCCTATTGCCCCCCCCAAGAAGGTGGCCTATGTGGGAGCTCCCTGTCACTGGCTGTTAGTGGGGGGCAAGAGCCTTTCTGAGAGGTGTCCTGAGCTGCTCTGTTGCAGCTCCAGCCAGGTACCTCCTTGCCTGTCCCAGTGGAGCCCAGGGCCACCAGGTACTCAGCTTCCTCCGCGCATTGAGGCCACTCTGCATGGCCCGGGGGTAGAATGGGACCCTTTGGTGGGGCAGGCGAGTGAAAAGTAAAGGGGTATCAGCGTGGTCCTGCTGGCAGGGGCCCTGCTGCTGGCGCTCCCAGCTCTCTGCTTCCTGCGGCCCCTCTGCCCGGCCAGGTTCTGATTTTGGTGCAGTGCAGACTTTCAGCTTAACGAGACAAATTGATATTCTGTGCCAGCCCAGGGATGGAGCAGCAGCTCGGGACACTCTGGCGGGCAGCTCAGAAGTGGGCAGGGGGTGGGGGCAAGGGAAGGAGGCAGCTTCCATCTGGATGCCTCCTGGGGCAACTCCCACCCCTGCCCCCATGCACCCCCTCCACACTGACAGGTGCCCTGAGTCACTGGTCCTGAAGGTCCTTCCACCTTCAATGCCCTCCTCCCAAGCAGGGCACCCCCTCCTGGAGGGGCCATGGCAGTGAGGAGGGTGGCTTCAGAACCCAGGAGAAGCCCCTTGGCCCACTGTAACCTTCTAACCTTGCTCCTAGGGCTGTCCTCCCACCAGCCTGGATTTAAAGAAGCAGCAGGTCTGCAAGAGATGAGGCAGGAAGAAGTGGGCAACTGGCTGGAGAGATTCCATTCCTGCAGATTTCTCATTGGGGTTCCCTGGGGTCCTCTGGACATTGTCAGTCGCCCAATGTGGTCAGCTCCCCAACTTATCACAGGTGTTCCCACAGATTATGTGGATGCACAAGACATTTGCAGATCCCCTGCTACTGAGCACCTGTCAGCAGAGAAATCACCCCTGGAGGGGCTCTTCAGCCAGGGCTGCAGCCCCTAAGCAGGTGGGGGTACACACAGGCAGGCGGCTGGGCTGCAGGGGTAGCCTTTCAATAATAGCAGGGCACTCACTGCAGGCTTTGCTCTGCTGGTCCTGCTACCACAGATGTGTTTAGTCTGTGTTAAGTCCACTCCTCCCCCCCATGTGACATTTGCCCCCCCAGGTATGGAGGTGTCCTGACCAAAAAGAGGGAGGGGACAGATGCCCTGTGCAGCCACAGCAGTCTCCCCAAAAAGTAGTGGAGGACTTAGGGTCCTCTGATCACAATTCTCCCCTTTCTGCTATCACCACCCCACCCGGTACGCCACTGGAGGGACCCCTCCCCTCCTGCTCAGCCGCAACCTTACCCTCACCATGCCCTTGACATTCCCTCCTACTTCGAGGGAGCGGACAGATTCCTGGGACTCTGCCAGCTTTAGTTCCTCATGATCCCACGGGAGGCATTAAAACCGCAAACAACACCGTGGTGGTTCGGTCCACGAACCCCCGCCCCCTACTCTGCTCCCCAGCCCCCCTAGCAGAACGAGCCGTCCGCGCCGCCCTCCGGGTCCTCCCGCCCCTCCCCCAGCCTCCGGCGGCGGCGCAGCGGCAGGGGCGGCCGCTGCCTCCCCCGAGATCGCATTTTGCCGGCGCGATGCGCTCCTAGGAGCCGGCGCCGCGCCTCCGCCCCCCGCCCCCCCACCTGCTCGGGCAGGATGGTACAGTCTGCAGAGGGACCGGGCACGCCGGCTGGGCTCAGCCGCGGCACCAGCTGCCGCACCGCGATTCCGGGGCTGCCCGCCTGGAAACCGTGCAGGATTGGTGGTGGTTTTTCGTAGCCAAGTAAGTACCGGCGTCCCCCAGCATGAGAAAATAAAAAATAAAAAGCGCCCCACTCTGCTCTCTCTCCCCTTGCTCCCTCACCCATTTTATTTCGTTGCATTTCATTTGCTTTTCCTCAGTGCTGATGGTGGTGGCGGCAGCGTGGAGGGGGTGCGAGCTGGGCTTGTTTATCTGGAAGCAGCTGAGGCTGCATTGGGAGCTGCCGCTGGGAGGGACACTAGTGTGAGGGGTCTGTGTGTTGGGTGGGGGGTGTTGGGGTGCTGGAGACACGGGCAGGGGGGCCTCAGACAGGCGGATGCCTAGGGTCTCAGGTAGATTCCGGCAGTCTCTGGACAGCAAATGCCCCCAATGGATGTTACGCAAGGGCCGGCAAGCCTGTGGCAGGGAGGGGGTGGGGGGCAAGGTTCTCTTCCCTCTGAGCCGCTGGACCTGGGAAATGCAGAGGACCAAAGGGTGCCCCCTGCCTGTCCCAGCCAGGGTCCCAGGAAAGAGGCAGCGGGAGACCCCACCCCCACCCCCACGGAGGTTCCCCTTGGCCGGGTGGGCTGCTGCTGACCCACCAGGTCAGACCAGCCAGCCAGGGCATGTGGTGGCAGGAACAAGGTCCCCGAGATGGCCAGGAGGGGGGCAGGAGTGAGATGGCTAGGCCATTTTGCAGCAGTCATGCTGGGTGGTGGAGTTGGCACTTTCTGCTGGGAAACCCAGTTCCTCCGCCAGCTTGGGTGGCCTCTGGCTGGACACTCAGGCACCTGGGGCTCCTCCCTGCAGGGTCAGAATTGGGAAAAGCCAGCAGGGGGCCTCTGGACTCCCCAGGTGGGGCTGCTGTGGGCAGCCATCCCTTGCTAGCCAAGTGGCCATTGCACACCCTCGCTGCCCTCTGCTCACCCGGGGTTGTGTGGGGAGGGGTTTCTTCAACTGGCCTGCCCCAGTCAGGCAAGGGCCCCAGGGGTCTCGAGGCCCCCACGCTGAGGCCCAGCCTGGCTCGACCTTCAGAAGGGTAAGTGAGCAGGCGAGCTCAGCCAGCAGAGGGTCTCGGTGTGATGCTGCACACCCCTGGCCCAGCGCAAAAGGGGCTCCTCTCCCCCGTCTGCTTTGCTCTCTAAATCATTGGGAGGAAGCAGAGCTGACGTTTAGGGCATTTCCAGGAGCAGCAGATGCCACCCAGAGAAATTCTCCTCTGACGTGTGCAGTAGGAGGGGGCTTGAAGTGCAGACTGCAGGGGCCTGTTAACTTCCTCGAAGGGGCAGTGGCAAGGGTGGGGCTGCGGCTCTGGGGCAACCCTGCAGGGGGCATCCAGGAAAGATGCTGATGGCCCATATTATTTAGCCACCTTCATATGCCCAGTCCCATTCTCATCAGGGCCTGTACACATCCACAGATTTGCACAGATGCACATATACAAATATAGTGCACATTGTAGCGCATCATGTATGTTCCAATCATACACACATACAGAGTACCCATGCCCACAGATACACCCCAGCACATGGGAATACAGCTCACATTCCCTGAATACCACCTGCTCATCTGCAAAATACAGCGTGCACACTAATGCAGTATACACACACACACACACACACACACACACACACACACCTGTGAATGCAGCATGCCCATACGTGCATGTAACACTAACATAGGAATGCAGTGTGCTGCACATGGGTGAATCGGCCTGTACATAGTCCATTACAACAGCCACACATGTGGCATGTTCCCATGTGAGGGCTGGCCCCGATGCGAAAGTGACAGGCACACACATGTGGGATCCCAAATACCAGCTGCATGCCCATCCGTGCATTGGCAGGCACATGGCATGCTGGAATGCGCCCACAGGTGAATGTAGGTTGCACACAGACAACCCGGGCACACAGATGCAGCACCTCTGCAGATGCTGTGTGCATACCCCTGCCCCTCAGCTTCCAGGCATCCTCATGAGCACTGGGGAGAGGCTTGCCCCTCAGGGGACTGCCCATGAGGACAGAGGTACACTCACTGGCCCCTGAGTGGCTGCCACAGCCCCACACAGGCCTGAGGGGAGGGCCAGCCCACATTCCCAAGGAGCTGTGATTGAGTTCAGCAAGGCCATCTTGAGTTATTGATGTTCTGCAGGGAAGGCTATCCAGTGTTGGAAAGGAGACAGAGTAGAGGCCGGCGCCACTGCTGCCTATGGCCCAGACCACCAGGACCCTACAGGCCCTCTTCTCTGGCACCAGGAAACTGACACCCTGGAGTGGGACTACTGAAAGCTGGGGCCCCGGATGTCTCCGGCATCCCCCAAAGTCCTCTCTAGATAGAAGGTCAGAAAAGCTGCCTGTGGCTTACACTCTAGAAAGACTGAAATGCTGGGCCCCTCCCTCTGTTCCCCCACTGCTCCCTCTCCTTTTCTCCCCACCCAACACAAGTATGGGTTGGGGGACTTAGGTAAATAATAACCCAGCAAGCATTCACTGAGAAAATTGATCTGCACGCATAGCTACCGTGGGGCCTCACAGAGCCTTGTTATTCCCATGCCACAGATGAGGAAGCTGCACAGAGAGATAAAGACACTTACCCAAGGTCACACAGCTGGAACGGTAGAGATGGGGTAGAAGCCAGCCCATTGGGCTCCCTGCCTGCCCTCTTAGACCCCCCCCCATGTGAGTCCAGTTTCAATTTTGGGTGCCAACATCTTGGGAACCAACAAGCCAAGAACTTGGGGGGTTTTGGCAAGGATCCAAGAAAGGGTTCAGAGGGTCTCCTGTGAATAAAGGTAGAGGCCTCCCCAGGCAGGTGTGGCCCTGTTTTAGGCAGCCAGACAGTTCTGCCACCCCTTTACCTCATGTCATTGATGCCACCTGGAAAGCCAAAGCAGATGTAGGTGCTCTGATGTTACCTGACCTAGGCCCATTTATAAGAGGAAACTGAGGCCCAAACAAGGGAAGGGACTTCTCCAAGGTCACACAGTGCTCTCTGGCAAGTGGAGAGTTTTGACAACCTCTTTCAGGTCCCAGGCAAATAGCAGCAGGGGCCTGTGTGGGCCCCTGGCTTTCCTCAGATGTCTCACTCCAAGTTAAAAGGATGTGCACACCAGGCCCAACCTCGACTCCTGATCATCTATCTGTGTGACCTTGGGCAAGTCACTTTGCCTCTCTGCACCTCAGTCTTTTCATCTGTGACCAGGGCATGCCTGTCCTGCCCTGTCTCAACCTTGGGCACGGTAGAGGGCTGTGCACAGAGGTGTGATTGGTGCCAAGACCTGGAGCCAGAGCAGGTGAGCACCTTGCTGCTGCAATTGGCCAAGGTCAGGACGGGAAGCAAGGAGGGGAGATCTGTAGGTTGGTGGGTCTCAAGCATTGATGGACCTAAAGAATCATCTGTCGGGGACAGATTTCTGCTCCCCCACTGATTCAGAAGGTCTTGGGGGCTGCATTGCTACAGGTACCCCAGGGTTTGAATCTCCATAGCTCTGTCCCCTAGGGAGCCAAGGTGATTCAGAGTGATTCTGGGGGGAAGCTCATAAGCTCTCAGAGCTGGTAGTGACCTGGGCATCCTACTCTTCACCCACTCCTGGCACATCTGGGGAAACTGAGGCCGCCTGGCAAGTTGGTAGCAAAGTGAGACTGAAACTCGGATCCTCAGCCCTCCAGGCCCCTATCCTACCTGTAGGCCCTGGCGTCACCCTGCATAGCCCTTCTGGAAGCAGGTCAAATTTCAAATCCAAAACGAGGCTATCTTCTCAGCAGCGTGGCTGGGAGGGGTGCTCCACAGAGACTCACTGGGCCTTGGGTTCAAGTCCTGGCGAAGCTTCTCCCAGCCATACGACAGGGGGATGCCCCCTCTTCCATACACCTTCTTCTTACCTTCCTTGGAAGGAAGATAGATTTAAAGTAGGGCTCTTGGGGAGGTTTTAAATAATGTGTGTAGGGGCAGCTGGCACATAGGTGCAGGGTCAAGGTTGAGGGCGCTGGGGAACCCTGAGGTGCAGCCTCCCTCAGCCCCTAAGGGCCTCAGCAGGGCTGCCTGGGATGTGGGTGCCAGGAGCCACACGCACACTCACGTCGTGGGAGGGTGGGCAGGCTGGCTCCCCCAGCCCCGCCTGGAACACACAGGGCAGCGTGGGAGCTGGGGCTGAGTGTCCTGCCTGGAAGCTGGGCACCCCGGCCCATCCTGTGCTCTCCAAGGCCAGAACAGCAACCCTGCAATAATTCATTTCTCCCTCCCACTGGGAGCCTCAGACAAGAACACAGGGAGAGTGTCCCTCTGGGCATAGTCAATCGTATGTCTATAAGAGCTGGTAGTAGATGGAGAAGGTGGCAAGGCTGTGTGTTCACGGCAGCAGAGTGGAGTCTCAGTTCACCTATCTGTAAAATGGGTGATAATAGTATGTACCTCTCAGGCTGTTGTGAGGGGCAAGTGGGACAAGTAAGGGACATAAAGTGCTGAGCTCAGGGTGCAGCCCATGTTTATGGCTCAGTGAATGGAATTTGTCGACACTGAGAATCCGAAGGTGTGGGTTCAGTAACCTACCTTTACCACTTACGGGTGCCCTTGATCAGTCACTCTTCCTCTTCAAGCCTTGGTGTTTGATCTATAAAGTGGGCGTATGCCACCCAGGCTGCCCACTTTATAGGGTGACAACAATAAACAACAGGTGACACCCCTGAGAACCCACCAGATGCCAGGCCATGTGCTGAGGGCTTCACTGTGGTCTCCAACTGGGAGCCTTGCAATGGATGGAGGGAGTGTTGAGGCCTTAGAAGCATCATACACAATCCAGGAAACCTCTGAAGGGTCAGAGTGGAGGGCAAGATGGCTGAGCCCGATTGGGTTGGAGGTGGAGGGCTGGGGCTGGTGTGGCTGAGGCTCCAGAGGTCCCCAGGTATGGGGTAGAAGGCTTTGGTCTGAGGGTCAGGAGAGCTGGTCCTGGGCCCAGCTCAGTCGCTAGTGGGTGACCTTGGCCAGGTCGCATCAGCCTCCTGGTCTCATGAATTCCCCTTGAAAGAGGGGACAGTGACCCCGCCTGCCTCGTGTCTTCAGTGAGGGCAAACTCTCCTGCCAGCTGGCCTTAGGGTGAAGGGTCTGAGACACTGAAGTCTGCAGTAGCGGCTATAGACACTTTGTTTACTATAGTTGTCATAACAAATTACCACAAACTGGATGGCTGAAAACAAGTTGATTTGCTCACAGTTCTGAAGGCTAGAAGTCTGAAATCAAGGTGTTGGCAAGACTGGTTCCTTCTGGGGGCCCTGAAGGAGAGTATCCGCTGCCTCTCCCAGCTTCTGGTGGTGTCCACAGACCATGGTGCTCCTTGGCTTGTCGCTGCATCACTCCAATCTCTGCCTCCATCTTCACTTCACTGTCTTCTCTGTGTGCCTCTGTGTCCTCTCCTTTTTTATAAGGACACTAGTCATTGAATGTAGGGCCCACCCTAAATCCAGGGTGATTTCATCTCGAGATCTTTAAACACATCTGCAAAGACCCTATTTCCAAATAAGGGCACATTCTGAGGTTCCAGGTGAACATGAATTTTGGGGGAGATGCTATTCAACCCACTACAGTCACTAATATTTATTGAGTGTTTACTGCTGGTAAGTCTTTTGCACGGTGTCTCATGTCTTCCTCACTATTACCCATTTTACAGGTAAAGAAACCAAGGCCTAGGGAGGTTAAGAACATGTCCAAGTCACATAGCAAATGAGGAGCAGAGCTGGGATTTGAAGCCAGGTCTCTGGTGCTCTTTCTCCTTTCCGCCTTTTTGGAGCTGGCTGGGGGCTGCCCAGAGCCAGGAACCCATGGAGCCCTGTGTTGACCTGGAGAGAAGAACTGGAGATGGGCAGGGAAGTTTGGAGATGTGAGGGGACCTTGCTGGCCCCAGGAGACCTGCACAGTCCTGTAAACCTGTCGCTTATTCTCTGTGAACCTGTGTCCTCATCTGGAGAATTGGGACAGTAACACCAAATTTGTGGAATAATTGCCAAGTTCTAAAACGCTAATCATAATAGTTATTACTAGGAGCTAAAATGTATCCTCAAGCACTGTGCGAGCATTTTTCCATTTAACGTGTGGAAAGGTAATTGCTTACTCCTAGCTACATCCTAATAGGGGACTCGACCATTAAGTAGCTGCATGTAGTTGACCTAGTGACTTAACTCCGGTTTACTTCTCCGTAAAATGGGTATAACATTAGTACCCACCTTCCCAGTTGTGAGAGGGAAGTGGGATTCAGGTAAAGTGCCTAGCCTGGGGTTATGGTCCAGTTAAAGGTTCAGAAGATGTTTCCTCATTTGTAAAATTGGGGTAATAATAGTGTTGTTATTATTATTATACTATTATTTGTTGTGTGAGGATTTGGTGAAGTAATGCAGAGCAGGCACTTGGCTCAGGGCTTGTCCAGAGATCGATATTAAAGTGTTCTCCTCTCGTGCCATAAGAAATGTAATCGAATTTAAGTGCCAGTGTTTAATGCTGTGTGACCTTAAGCCAGTAGCGCTGCCTGTCTGAACTTGGCATCCTGACATGTTATGTGGGGTTGTGGAAACCTGTCTCACAAGGAAGTGCTTGTGATGTGATGGATAGAAACCTGTCACTAATGCAGTCCCGATCCTAGCAGACATTCGAAATACGTCGAGCCTCTGTTCAGCTTTTGGGGAAAGACCACCAGAGGGCTTCCTTAACTGTGTCCTCAGAGCGGCCAATCCTGGTCCAAGGGGTCGGATTTGATCTTCGCAAAGCCCCTGAATAGTCATGCTGTAATGGAACAGGGGGTTAGAAGAGCCTGTGGGAGGAATCTGTCAATGGATGAGCCCGTTTGGGGTCCAAGCGCCACATAGCTTTGAGGGAAGGAAGCAGGTCTCTCTGGGGCCCCCAAGCCACCCAGGAGCGGTTTCCCATAAAGCGGTGGTGTTCTCCCTGCTGCCTTTGGCTGCTGCACTGGGCCATGTCTGGCCCCACAGGGGTCATTACAGGGGTCTTGGGGGCATTGTCCAGAGGAGCTCTTCCAGCCTGCTCCCCCGCTACCCCTGCCTCACTGGGCTGGCTCACAGGTGGCACCGGGAGCTGAGCTGTCATGGGTTATTGTCAAGGCTGTGGAGAGGTGGGGGATCTTTGGGAAGCCCCAGTTCACCTGAGGCCTGTGTGCTTGTGAGGACCACAACTTTGTCTGGAGAGGGGGTGCCGGCTCCAGCTGCTTGAGCCTTCTCAGTGTTCTAGTCTGTGCCCATGGGCAGGGAACACGAACCACGCGGCTGCCTTAGCAGTGAGGTAGCATGGTGGTCTGGACCCAGTCTGGGCCCAGTCTGCCTGCCCAGCGTCGAATCTGAGGCCCGGGCGCTGACCAGCTGTGCGTCATTCACCGCTGAAGCCTTGGGCTCCCTGAGCTGCTGAATGGGGACAATGATAGTGCCTGCCCGTCAGGGTTGTTGGAATCCAAGCTGAACTGTGTGCATTGCCAGGTGCATGTTTTGATGTCTCTGAAACAGGGGTGCCTGTTAAACTGGTGGCATGTCACAATAGAACCAGCCATGCCTTTGTCTTAACTATACATAAAGTAGTGATACATCTTACAATGGGTGCTTCTTAGATTCCATGGAATATGGTAACTAAGATATAAAGGATTTTGAGCAGGGCCACCAGGCTGGTGGGAACAAGTCAGTCTCCCAGCTGCCTCCCGGGTTCAGTCATGGGTATTGGGTATTTCTGTGTACCTCACAGGAGCCTTTGTGCCCTGTTCAGAAACAGTGGGCATGAAAAATACCCACCTCCTAGAGCTGCTGTGAGAAACCAAAAAGTTTATGTGTGAATTACATGCCCAGCCGAGTGCCCATTTGCAGTAGGTACTTAATAATCAGCAGCTCAAAACAAACAAAGACGCTAGTACAAGGAGGAGTTTAAAGCTCGGACTCCAATTCCTGCTCCACCGCTTCCTTGCTGTGTGACCTTGTGCAAGTTTCTTACTTCTCTGTGCCTTAGTCCCACCACCTGTAAAATACGGATAACAAAAGTACCCAATTCATAGGATTGCTATGGGAATTAAATAAAATTAAAGTGCTTACAGCACTGCTTGGCAAGAGTGTAGGCAATTATTATTTGATGAACTTCTAATGAGCCTCTCCTAGTTCAATAAATGGCAGCAAAAATAGACACTGGGCTCAATAAAATAGTAACAATACAGATCACACTCATCGTACAGATGGGACAGCCGAGGCCCAGTAGGCATGTTGGTCTGCCCATGCTTGCACAGCTGGCTCTCCCCAGTGTCCAGGCACCAGCCTGATGTTGCCTTCTTCCCATGCTGGTCCACAGCTCTGTGATTCTTATGGAGAAGGGGGTTCTTGCCAGGGAAGGAATGATTTCTAGAAGAAACTGCAGTGGATGCAGCATCCGCTGGGTCAGGGCTCTCATCAGAGGTGGTTTCCTTCTTCCTTCATGTCTCCGCCTCAGTACCGGGGAAGGGGCTGAGCTGGGCAGAGCCTGCCACCCACCCTGTAAGCCTACCAGCCAGCACTTCCTGGCCTCCAGGTGCCATCTCAGTGGCTGCAGCAGAGTTGACACTGCAAAACTCCCTCCTTTAGCGAGCAAAAGCCCTGACTGGCCAGCTGGTCCAGTCACCAGGCCATGCCAGGGCCACAGAGTGGATTGGGGCAGGAGCTTGGGAGCAGAGGCCTGGGTGCAGCCCAGCCTGGACAAACACTCCAAGTGACCTTGAACCCATCACGTTCCCTCTCTGGGCACCTGTTTCCCATTTTTGAAACAAGGACTTTGGGACCTGACGGGCCCTGTGGGACTTTAAATGTCTAAGATTCAGAATTGCAGAGGCATTACTGATAGTCAAGGTTATGGGGAAGGGACAGGGTTGGAGGGGAGGAGCTCGCAGCCGTGTGTGTGTGTGTGTGTGTGTGTGTGTGTGTGTGTGTGTCCACGTGGATCTTGGGTGGGGGTCAGTGGGAGCAGGCCTGACCCAGCGGCAGCTCCTTTTCATCCCAGGGTGATTCTGCACAGAAGGAGGCAGATGAGAGGTTTGCAGCCCTGCAGCTGGGTACGGATGCTGCAGGCTGGCAAGGGGGACTGGGGTAGGGCAGGACAGTGTCCACACAGGCATGTGTATTTCCTATGCAAAGGTTGCTGGAACCAGTCTCTTCCTAGCAACTATCTGAAGGCAGGAGATTAAGAGCTCTTTAGGCCACTTCTAAATTTATCAACTTACATGACTCACTTCTTCAGATTAAAATGAAGCCCTTCTCCATCCCACCCCCAGCCAATTTTGAGTTTCCAAACTTGGAGGATCTTGGAGAGGAGAGAGAATGTAAATCAATAAAACCAATATTGGCTGAATGTTTGGTGTGTGCCGGCCGGCCGTGTGCCCGGCTCCTTGCCGACCCAGAGATGAATCAGCTCCAGAAGCAGCTCTCACTGGGGAGCTGAGGCAGCTCAGGAGAAGGTGGCAGCTGATGGCAGACATCTAGCTGGGGGCCGGACCATGAGTAGCTTCCGTGCCCGAGACTCGGCCTCACCAATCACAGTCTTTGGATCCTACAGGGCCTCAGTTTCCTCATCTATAAAATGGGACCAGTGTAGGGAGGAGTCTGTGGCCTTGGCCACTTCTATGCTCAGGCAGTGGTAATAATTAAATGTGCATTGGGCATCGAGGTCCAGGGCTGTTTTGGGTGTTTCTCTACCCCCTCAGAGACTTCCCCCTGTGGCCTTGGGGGAAGGGAATTCGAACAGCTGCCCTTGCCCTGGGGCCTCCAAAAGCTTCTCCAGGGAGTCTGTCTGAACTCCAGTCACACCTCTACAATGGGACTGCGTTTAGCTGAATGTGAATACACACGCTAGGGCTAGAAAGGGGCCAACAAGCCTTCACAGCACAATCTTCCCTGAGCCTCGCTACAGCCTCCAAAGTAGCCTAGACTAATAACAGCTGTTACTAACCGAGCACCTTCTGAGCTAGACCCTTCATGAACAGCGCTCCTTTCCCCCTCACAGCCGTGAAGGGGCCCATTTACAGAGGAGGAGACTGGTCTCCAAGAAGAGCTGGACTCACGGGGAGACTGAGGCCCCGAGCAGAGTGGCCCAAGGCTGCCAAGGGAGAGCCCAGAAGGCCAGGGCTCTGTCCATGGTATTGACTCTCAGCCCCCAATGCTCAGATGCCACCCCAAGCCCTCCAGGAGAAAGTGGCCAGACCTCAAGTCAGGAACAGATACATTCATACCCAGCCCGTGTCCCCAACATAATTGCCCATGGGGGCCCAGGGACAAGTTCGGGGTGCCCTTGAGGCTGACCCCTCAGCAACGACAGGCCTGGACTGGGGAATCGACCATGTCCTTGCTCTTCAACCTCGACCCCTAAAAGACACCCAGGTAACCCTCATCGAGTTGGAGGTACACTGGGTCCACATTTTGGGAAGAGAGGACTTACGTTTCTTAAGTACCTACCAGGCACTAACTATTGAATGAACTATAGTTCGAATCCCTGCTTTGCCAAGGACATGTTGTGTCCCTGTGGGTGAGTGATTGTTCCTTTCTGAGCCTCAGTCTCTTCGCCTCTATAGTGGAGAAAGTGACTGCAGCCCTGTGGACGTGATGCAAGGCGTGAGCAAAAGGCTCTGTGCAGCCCCTGACTGATGCCTGGCTGCTACTGTGACTATCCCCGCAGCCAGCAATGTGCACACCTCATGGCTGCCCTGTGAAGAAGGCATCTTATCCCCACATTAAAATGGCACACAGGTCCCTCCAAGAGACCCAGGTCCCACGGGTTAGCAATTGTTGTGTAAGTGGGAGCTGGTCAGTTCATGCACTTTGAGTCATATTCTTGGGGCCTCGGAGAGCAGCCATACTGTCCAGAGAGGATTTTCTCTGCCAGAGACAGAAATCTCAGAATGCAAAACTGTGGAATCACAGATGAAGGAGACAGCACAGGACAAAGATGGATCAGAGATGGAGGAGGTAGCACAGGTTGAAGGCAAAACCTAGAGCCTGAGAGCCTGGGCTGGACTCCCAGCCCAACACTTCCTGGCTGTGTGACCCTGAACAAGTGACTTAACCTCTCTGTGCCTCAGTCTCCTCACCTGCAAAAAGAGAGTCAATAACAGTACGAATTTCATAGGGTTCTTGTGCAAATTAAATAATTTAATACCTGTAAAGAACTTAGAACAGTGCCTGAAACATGAGAAGCTCAATGAAGTATCAGCTTCATTATTATTCATCATGGAATCAAAGGGGGAGGGGGAGCCAGGCCCCACCCTTCTTCCTCTTTCCCTAAATCTTGCCCCAGCCTCCTCCATGGACCCCATGGCCACTAGGGGGCCCTTCTCAGAATGTCATCTGGCCTGCCACTCTCTGGTCAAGGCCTTCAGTGCTCCCCACTGCCAAGCGGATAAGGCCCAGACTCCTCAGCCTTCAGTACCTCTGTGGTTTAGCCCCCACCTACCCTTCTGGCATCTTCCTTCATGATTCACCTTCACCCCACTTCTCCTTCCTCAGTTAATTACTGCCTCCACTAAGTCGATCAGGAATTTAGTCATTCAATACGAACGAGTACAGCTCCCATTCACACTGATTCTTTTTCCACCTCTGAGCCTTTGCCCAAGCTGTGCCCATCCCCGGATCACCTTTGAGTCATTCTTCAAAGCCCCCCTTAAATGCCTCCTCCCTCAGGAAGCCTTCCCGCCTCTCCCTTTATTGTGAGTTCCAGGCTGCAGCCCCTGGACCTTCATGCCCCAGCTGATGAGCTTAGTTTGTTTTCATTTATGTGTTTTTCAGAGATTTCATTAGAACATTTTTGAATAAACACAATGAATAAATGAAAGGATGAACTTCCTGCATATCCTTTCTTGGACACACACACACACACACACACACACACACACACACACACACACACCTGCCAATCATGTGTTCTCTCTAAGGGGCCGGATGGATCCTTTTAACAATAGAAATCAGACTGTGGTGCCCGCCTGCTTAAAACTCTACAGTCCTCCCCATGATGCCCAGGATAAAACCCAGACTCCTTTCCATAGCCCATAAGCCATTCAAGGTCTAGCCCCTCATCCCATCTCTCTCCTCACTTACTCTGCTCTAGCTTACTGGCCTCCTTTCTATTCCTCACACTCGTCAGCCTCTTTCCTGCCTCAGGGCCTTTGCACATGCTATTTCCCCATCTAGAATGTCTTTTCTCCTTCTCCTTATATAGTAGATTCCTTCTCATGAAGCTACATGGCATTTCCCCACTAAGGCTATCCCTAATCTATAAAAGAATTTCTTTTGTCACCGCACTTTTTTTTTAATAGTATTTATCACAGTTGACATTCTTTTCAGTATTTATTCCCTTGTTTGTTGTCCATGTCCGCTCTGGACAATCAGCTCTTTGAGGACAGGATGCTTGTCTGTCTCACTGACTTTTGTATTCAAGAGCCTAGGGTTGGGGAGGGGATGCTTTGCGCAGCTGTGAAGGAGGAAGCAGTGTCCTCCCTCAGCATCACTCTAGACCCGTTATCTGCAAGATGGGGAGAAGTGATTTTGGGAGTTGGCCCAGGAACCCCACACTCACTCGCATGCCTTTAGTGAGGCTCCCTGTGCCCTTCTTTGGGGGAAGGGGTGCTGGGGGAGAGGGAGAGAGTGGGCAAGGGGGTGTAGCTGTAAATTAGACAAATGCAGTTTCTAGTCTCCTGGCATTTACAGCCTCGCTGGGGAGGAGGCAGTGAAGAGACAGCGGGTCTGTAAATTGTCTAACACCGGGTAGCAGTGTGGATGGGACAAAGCCGAAGAAAGCAGAAGCCGGTGCAGGTTGAACGGCTCTCCGGCCAGCCCCGTTCTCTGGGAAACTGGGCTGTGTTGCATTATCGCTCCACTCTGTACTTTTGAGCTTGAAGACACCTTAACAATGGGTTTGGGGGCCAGGCCTTACTAAAGGGAAATTTCTGCTGGTTAGACCCACACACGCCTAGCTCTGAAAAGAGCACACCTGACGCTTACCTGCCCCCCACACGTCCCCTGCCTTCTCCCCCTGCAGGGCACCTCAGAGCTGCCAATTACTGTGTCCCCAACCCATGAGGTGGCCAGAAAAGCACCCATTTGAAAAACCCGATTTTCCTTGTTTAAACAGCAAATTTTTGTAATTTGAATTACAAAAGTAACAACGTGCTTGTTGAAACAAATGGAATGATACAGAATGGTCTATAGTAAAATGACTAATTTTCTTCTGCCCACATCCCGCATTCACCTGATATAAGCACTGTTCATATCCTGCTTTGTCCTTTCTGAAATATATGTTTTTTTCCACAGTTACCTCCCTGAGATTGGGATATATGTGGAAGCTGATGGCACATCGTAGTTTGATTAGAAGCGCTTTTTCTTTCTTAGTGGTACAAAAACTTGTGGTGTGACTTATGATTCAACTTAAATTTAATGAAATCTGGCAATTTGTTATTTCTTTCCCTTGCTTGTTCTTTCACTTACTGGCAGATAGAAATTCGGAGGGGTTCTGTTTCTTTTCTATGGGATCATTTTCTTCATACCCGTGACTTTATTTTGTCCTTTTGTGTACTGTGTGGCCATCCTGGTGGCTCGACAGGCTCTGAATGAGAGGCAGCAGAGGCTAGTGCAGATGACATGGGCTGGGGAGCTGCCAGCCATGCCTTTTCTCAGCTGTGGGGTGCCCTCTTTGTGCCCCTATTCCCACATTAAGGCTTGGGCACACGTGCGATGCCCAGCACAGGCTGCCAGCAACTGTGCACCTGGAGCTGGCGCCTGCTTCTTCCCTCCCCGAGACGTGGGTGGCATGGCATAGCAGGGCAGGGCCTTGCCCCTCCCTACCCCAACCAGGGGAGGGGCAGGGAGTCTGAGCTCAAATTAAAAATTTAGATAAAAAGTCGGCTTTAAAAAGCCACACACAAACAAGGGCAGGAGGTAAAGTCAGAAAACGGGCTCAAAGGTCAAAAGAGACAACAGGAGGGCAGGAAACATGAACCTGAAAAGATACTTCCCTCACTCCAAAGCAAATAACACATAGTTTTAAATATCAACTGAAGCAAATAGAGGCTTCTTAATAAAGAGAAAGGCATAGAAAGTCCACGCCAGCCCCGCTGGCTTAGCCCCCACCACATGCAGTCCCAGCATACACCAGGAGAGCCTGGCAGCCGGGTGCACCTACCTATGGGCCACCAGACCCCCAAGCTCCGTCCCATCACCACTTTCTCAATCAACACGCTGCTGACTGATGGCAAAGCGCCCCTGACTTAGATGCTGTTCTAAGTGCTCTGTGGGACTTTATATTGTATGACATCCCTTTGGCACTTATCATTCCCATTTTACAGATGAGGAAACTGAGGACCTGCAACCTACCGGGACCTACCCAAGGGCACCCAGCCAGCGGGCTGCCTCCAGAGCACTCAGCTTAACCATGACAGCAGCCTCAGAGTCCCAGAGCGCTCAGTCTAGCAGGGGGACCTATAACTGCAAACCAACCTGAGCACCAGGCCAGGGGAAAGCCCCAGGAGGCCCGTGCTCGGGCTGTTAGGGAACAACCTTGAGAGGGCGTTACACAGCAGCCAGCTAAGTGGAGGGATAAGTAAGAGGTAGCCAGCTGGAGGGGAGGGAGGAGGTGGGAAGGCGCTCCATGCCACGGCACGGGCCTGAGTGCTGTGGAGGCCGGCCACCGCCAGCAGCCGAGGCTCCAGGTGGGGTGGTGAGCACTCAGCCACAGAGGTGGCCGGGCCAAGCCTAGGGCAGGGAGCCAAACAGCTTTAAGCTGGGCAATAATGGCAGATTGGCCATTTAGAAGATCTTGTGGTAATGGGTTGGAAGGACGAGGCTGGAGGCCCACCAGGGGGCCGGACTGGCATCCCGTGAACAAGGGCAGAATGGAGGGCAGGTTCCCAAGTGACAGGGCTTTGGGACTGATAGGGGGCAGTGAGGAGGACGTCATGGTGAGTCCCAGCCGATGGAGTTGTTGGGGCTGTTTAGAAAGGGCTGGAGATGGTTAGAGGAGAAGCAGGTCGGGGAGCACCCATGAACCTGTTTAATGAGAGGTCAGAGGGATGGTTATGAACAGACACGTTTGGGAACCGCTGCCAGAAGGAATGTGAAAGTCCTTCATAAAATGAAAATGACTGTCCATACCGAAAGGCAGTTGGAGGTGGGAAGCATTCATTCATTCCGCAACCATCAGTGAGGGCCTACTATGCGCCAGGCACGGGGATACCACACTGAATACAATGGGCCAGTTCACTGCCTTGTGGCTTTTATTCAAGGGGGTGGAGACAGACAATAAACAAAGATGCAACTGTGGCATGTCAAGAAAAGGTGGGTATATAGAGAAAAATAAGACAGAGGAAGGAAGGTGAAGAGGGTTGTTTCAAATAAGGGCTCAGGGAAGGCCTTCTCAAGGACCTGAGGGAGCCGTGTGGTTGTCCGGAGAGGAGAGTTGCAGGCAGAAGGAGCAGCCGGTGCAAAGGCCCTGAGGTGGGTGCGTGCTCAGTGGAATGCAGGGGAGTGAGAGGCAGAGAGTAGCAGATGAGTTCAGAGGTAATGGGTGGGGCTGCTGATCATGCTGGAAGGGCCTTGTGGGCCATTGTGAGAACTTCAGCTTTTCCTCGCTCTGGGTTCTGAGCAGAAGAGGGGTTTGACTTTTGTCTAGCTGTGTGTAGAGAACAGACTGAGGGGTGTGGTTGGGGGAGTGAAAGGCAGAGAGATCACGGAAGAGGCTATTGCAGTGGACGTTTTGAGTATGTTTAGAAGGTAGAGTAGACAGGGTTTGCAGACAGTATTCAGTGAGAAGATTTTGTTGTAGAATTGAAGAGCTGGGTTGACCTAGCACGTTATCTAGAACCTGGTAAACACTCAGTAAATATTGCATGAAAGGACGGATGGGTGGGAGGGTGGGTAGGTGGAGGAATGGAGGAAGGATGGATGGGTAGGCAGATGGATAGACGGGTGAGTAGAGGGTAGAGATGGATAGAGGGAGTGAGGCAGTGAGAGAGGAAAGCAGCCAGGTCTTGAATGCCAGATTACGAAATCCAAACTTTCTCAGAGGCAGTGGGAGCCATTGCAGGGCATGTCAGGATGTGAGTGGCATTGGAGACACTGAGATGATGGCACTGGGCATTGGCTGGCATCATGTCCCAAGCCGGTAATTTTCATGGACACTGATGGTCAATCCTTTATGTTTCCTGCTGTTTAGTCCCCCACCCTCATTCATTTATTCATGTATTTCACACTTAACAAGTATTCATTGAGCACTTACTCTGAGGGCTGAGGGCCCTGGAGACACGCATGGTGTGAGTGAACCAGACTGGTCTGCCCTGTAGAGCACAGTTTTCACTTTCCACAGGCCACAGAGCCAGAGGCAGGATGCAGGGAACCCCCAGCTTCAGGCTGAGAAGTGATAAATTGCCCTCTGTTCTTTCCAGGGACCTTGACTTCCTGCAGCCTCAGTGGGGACCCTCAGGTAAACCAGGCAAGGCCTTACAACTGGTCTTGGAGCCCTAGCGACGTTTAGCATCCTCCTCCTAGGACAGGGTTTTCTCGTTTGGGGTTTAGGTTCTTTAGTTTCATCTGGGGGTCATTTTGGTCATGTGTGTATGTGTGTGCGGTCTTTGGGAGGAAAGCTGTGCTGGGAACAGGTAAAGGAAAGGGACCAGCATGCAGCTAATGGCCTCGGTGTTTCAGACTCATTCCATATTTATTTGTTCATTTAACAAATATTTCAGAACTCGCGCTACGTGCCATGCACTGTTTGAGGAAGTGGGGTTATACAGTTGACCCTTAAACAACACAGGGGTTGAGGCACCAACCCCCTCCCCGTGCAGTTGAAAACCCAAGTATAACTTTGACTCCCCAGTAACTTAGCTAATAGCCTGCTGTTGACCGGAAGCCTTACCAATAACTTAAACAGTCGATTAATCTGTACTTTTTTTATGTTGTATGCATTAGATACTGTATTCTTACAATAAAGAAAGCTAGAGAAAAGAAATTGTTATTAAGATGATCATAAGGAAGAGAAAATAGATTTACAGTATATATTTATTGAAAAAATATCCACATATAACGTGGACCCGTGCAGTTCAAACCTGTGTGGTTCAAGAGTCAGCTGGAATGGTGAGCAAGACAGAGGAGGTTCCGCTAATCAATAAAATAAATAATTCCAGGCAGTGATGAGTGCTACAAAGAAAATACACAGGGGAATCGAAGGGGCTGCGTGGGACAGCATGAGTAGGATAGTCAGGGAGGGCTCACTTAAGAGGCGGGTTTGAAATCAGAAGTACCTGGCCATGCCACCATCGAGGGAAGAGCAATTCCAGCAAAGGAGCCAGCATGTGCGAAGGCCCTGAGGTGGAACTAGCAAAGTGTATCCAGAGATCAGAGGTCATGTGACTAGGGTGAAATATACGAAGGTGGACGAGGCAGGAGTCGTGAGAGGCCAGTTATGTGTGGCTTTCTAAGTCCCAGAGTGGAGTTTGGATTTGATCCTGACCCTGGAGGGTCTTAAACAGGGGTGAAACACATACCCAGTGCCATGCTGCCTGGCTGCTATGTGAAAAGAGGATTGTCATCTCGTGCAATCCTTGCCATAATTTTGGGCAGATGGTGATGAAAGTCCCGTTTTACAGATAAGGAAACTGAGTTGCACAACTGGTGAGTGGCCGAGGGAGGTTTGACCCTCATCTGCATGGCCACACCCTACACTCGATCAGTGGACGCAACCAGATGTTCCCGGGCCAGGTAGTGACATGGCGCAAGGATGCTGACGGGGGGCGGGGTGGGGGAGCGCCTCAGATGTGGCTCTGCCCTCTGCCTCCATGCCTCCGGGCAGACTATCTCCTAGGAACTGAGCCCTGCCTCCAGCAGGCCTTTGAGCTCAGGCCACACAGCAGGCCAAGTCAGCTGGTCTCAACCTGTGGGATGAGCAGGAAGGATGGGCAAGGAAGGCTCTGCCCACTCCCACCCGCCTCCGGGGAGAAAATTTGGAGACAAGCAGAGTAAATTTGGTTTCTTTGCTGTGATTCACAAAGGCCTGCTTTATAAAGCCTTCATGAGGAGACCAGCAAGAGGCAAAGGGAGCAGGGCCCATGGGGCTGGAGGTAGGAGGACCCTGTCAGGGGTCGGCCAGGCCAGTGGAGGCTGTGCCTGGTGTGACCCCAGCTTGCCCTGGGCAACTGCCCATTGGAGGGGGCACAAAGCCATCACCTGCCCCCTTTTCTAATCTCTTTCGTCACCCCACTGCTCCCTTCAGTGCCCTCACCCAGTGGAATGCTCAGGGATAAAACAGTGCCATGTCACCCACCAGCTGGTGACCTCACCATTCTGAATCCCAGTTTCAACAGCTGTAAAATGAGATAATAAACCACCCTGGGCAGGACTTCAATGAGGAGGCCACATGAAGCCCTTCACTCAGTGCCTGGCATGTAGTAAGTGCTCAATTTTAAAAGCCAACAGTGGGGCCAGCTTAGTGGCTCAGTTGGTTAAGAGCTCTCTCAAGAGCTGAGCTCTGAGCAACAGCAGTTCGATGCCCAGCCCGAGCTGAGCTGCCAACAGGTGGCAGGATGTCTCAGCTAATAAATAAATGAATAAATAAATAAATTTTTTAAAAAGCCGACACCGCCTCTATGATGGCAGGAGTAACAATGGCCACCCCACCTCCTACAGTCTGCTGACCTCTTACCTCTCTCCTCTGCCTCTGCCCCCCTCATCTCACAAGCCCTCTCCCATGGCCTCATCCGCATTTCATGGCTGAGGAAGCTGAGGAAACTGAGACTCAGGGCTGTGAAGGAGTCTGCACAGAAAGTGAGGAGCTGGCCTCAAACCGAGGTCTGCCTCTTCTCCTGACCTGCAGGGCATTCTTCTTGGGCTGTCAGTGGAGGCTGTCAGTGGAGGGCCTCTGAAGTGTAAGGGCATTTCCCTGCATTTCCCTGCATTTTGAGGAGAGATTTTAGATGAAGGGAGAGCGGATGCATTGAGTCATTGCCCCAGTTCTGCTGTAGCTGGGGAGCGAAGGCGGTGGGGCCTGCAGAGGGTTCGGCGAGACAGGGTCCGAGCTGGGATGAGCAAAGACCAGCCTGGCTGATGAGTAAAGACAGAGCCCAGAGTGGGGCAGCCTGGGACAGGTGGTGAGGAATTAACCAAGGCAGGAAGGGGTATTGGCTGCAGCAGGTGGCTATGTAGAGCTCAGAATGCCACAGAGACCTCCCCCACGCCCCCCAGACTGCGGGGATGCAGGCAGGGGAGACTCTGAGGGCAGCCCCAGGACCCTGACCTTTGTGCAGATTCCCAGCCTGTGCCTTCCTCTCATGGAAAGGCAGCCGAGGGGTGCTGTGTGCCCGTGGGCGAGGCACATGGTGGCCAGTGAGGAGGGTGCCTGCTCACCCCCCAGCTTGTACCCTCTCGGACCTGCAGTGCTCAGGTCTTTCTCCCCCCGCAACCCCCGGCTACCCCAGGAAGCCTCTGGTCCCTTCAGATGCCTCCGAAGTTTCTCTGCACCACCCCCTGGCCTCAGTCTGAAAAGTTCAGAAGACCCAAGGTCAAAGCACACATCACTAAGGCTTTCTAACTTAAAGAGAATCCTCCAACTGCCTCCTTTCACAGGGAGGAGCTGGGCTCAGAGAAGTCTAGTAGTTGCTCATGGTCACACAGCAAACAGGCGGCAGAGAAAATGAACTCGGAGCTTGTGACACTCCTAAGGGAGCACCTCTGTTTCTGTCCAGGAGAGAAAGGGGTCCCCATTTTCCACGATCCCTGGGCCTCTAAGTACCCAGCTTCTTGCTGGGGCCTGGTGGCAGTGCACTGAGCCCCGAGGCCTTCTGTGGCAGGTCCAGCTTCTGGTCGGGCTGCAATGGGCTAGTCCAGCAGTTTCTTTCTGGAAGTTTTTTCAGAGAGATATTTGGAGGCCAGCCAGCAGGTCTTTTCCACCGCCATGGAAATTTCCAGCAACGGAATTATTGAAACCTCCAGTGGCCCTTCTCCCACACCACTTGGTTATAAAAAACAGCTCCTTGGTGGCCAGGCAGGGGACAGAACAGCTGAGATCTCAGAATGAAACCTTCAGAGAATTCCTCAGGGAGGGACTCCCAAGTAGATAGCTAATCGAACCCAGGGGATCCCGGCCTGGAATCCAGGCAGCCTCTCAGGAAGGGATTTCCAGCTGCTCTGGGCCAGGCGCCAGGTGCCTCCTGGGCCCAGGAATTCCCCCTGCTGTCAGTGCTTGGGTGGTGTTGGCAGATGGGCAGGGCCTTGCACATCGGATGCTCAGTAAATATTGGTTGTTAAATAGGGGCATAGTAAGGCTGATAACAAGATAGGACAAGCGGGGCAGGGAGGGGAAGATACGTTCCATTAGGGATCATTTATGCCGTGCAATCTTGGTCAATCACTTCAGTCCTGTGCTGTCCAACTTCCTGTAAAATGGAGACAATTATACCTACCATTCAAGGTGAAATGAGAAATAATACACGTGACATGCCTGGCTCAATAAACAGCAGTGACTTTGATCATCTCCATCATCACCCTTGAGACAAGATAGAATAGATACCACGTGAGCTTGGGAGACAGCCCCAAATCTGTCTCTGAGAATCCCCCTTGTGAGCTGTGTCACCTTCGGCAAGTGGCTTCACCTCTCTGGGCCTCAGTTTCCTGATCTGTGAAATGGGGATAAAAAAGAGCACCTGTTGCAAGGTTGATCATAGGGATCAAATAAGAGTGAAATTGGCCTCAGGAAGCACTGCCCCCCACCAATGTTTTTCCCTTTGTTCTGACCAGGAGGGGCAGGGCAGGGGGGTTGGCAGGTCTGGGATGGCAGCGAGAAGCCTTTTCCTGGGTTGGGAGGGAATGGCATTTGCGTGTAGGCCCCTGTGGGTGGGCAGAATACGGGTTTCCTTGAGCTCAAACCAGGGCTTAGGACCAGCTGAGAAGGCAGCTGTGATTGACAAGTCCTCAGGGAGACATGGCCTACAGAGGCCCCGGGGTTACACTGCTCAGGGGCAGTGGCCTCCGCACTCTGGGCTTCCAGCCTCAGCACTGCTTGACTCCATCCCCTGAACTGCCCACTCTCCCTCTTCCCTCACCACCAACCTTGGGCCAGTTCTCACCCACCTGGGTGGAACGAAGTAGGGGGTGGGCTTCTCTGGGCCCAGACGTGGCCATTTAGATAACAGGGGCTGAGGGTCAGTTGGCATGAGCTGAGCAGGCAGTAACTGCAGTACAGTTCAGGCTTTGACTTTCAGAGCCTGACAGAGCTGGACTGCAGACCTGTCTTCCTAGCTGTGTGCCTGGGCGAGCTGCCCAGGCCTCAGACCCCCAACCTGTGAGATGGGGGTAACAGAAAGCCCACCCCCCAGCCTGGCTGTGAGGATGAAATGAAAGCATGTACATAACCCAGCGGGGCACAGCCTGGCCAGAGGCTACATTCCCTCACCCACTCACCCTTGTATTTAGCATCTGCTGTGTGCCAGCGCTGCCCTGGGCAGTGGTGTTTTGTGGTGAACAGACAAGGCAGTCTAGGATGGCCAACTTGCCCTGATTTGCCCAGGACATTCCTGATTTTAGCACCGAAGTCTTGCATCCCAGAACACCCCTCAGGCTCAGGCAAACCAGGACAGCTGGTCAACCGAACACAATGCCTTCCCTCTTGGAATTTAAAGTTTAGTGGAAAGAGACGGACAATAAGTAAATATATACCATGCCTGATGGTTAAAAATGTTATTTAAATAATAATGCAGAGTAAAGCGGCAGGGAATGATGACAAGCCTTTTTATTTTTGATGGGGTGGTCAGGGCAGGCTTCTCCAAGGAGGTGACATTTGAGTAGGGACCTCAAGAGGTTAGGGGGTGAGACATGTAGACACCCAGGAAAGAGCCCTCCAGGCAGAGGGTACAGCACAGGAAAACGCCCTGATGTGGGAATGTGCTAGAATGTTGGAGGAACAGAAAAGGGGAAGGGGTGGGGTGAGGAAGGGTTGGCCAGTTGAATTAATTGGGACTCCCTTCAGAAGCAAGTAGTGGAATGGAAATGCCAACTCGAGTTCACCTAGGAGAAAACTATGCATTAGCTGCCCTAACAGGAAAAGAAAGAGCAGCAGTGTCGCCTTCAGGTAGGACTGCATCTTAGAGTTCAAATGAGGTCCTCTTCATTACTCAGCTCCGCTTATATCTGTTATCTTCATTTTCAGAAAGGTCCCAGCAGCTGCAGACTGACCTGTTACCCATCTGTAACTGCAGCAAAACGGGATGCTCTGTTCCGGGGTCCAGCCATGGCAGGTGGGGGCAGACAGCTGGGAGATAAAGAGGTGGGAGAGGAGGCAGGAGGGTCAGCGTGGCCAGAGCACCTGGACCCGGCCTTGTAGACCCAGTGGGGACTTTGGACTTAGTTCTGAGTGTGCAAGAAGCCATTGGAAGGTTTTAAGCAGGGAAATGACATGATCCTATTTATATTTTAGGGATACCGATCTGGTTGTTGTATAGAGAATGGGTTTTAGGAGCAAGGGGACAGCAGGGAGATCGATAAGGAGGCTGCTGGCGTCACCCAGGTGAACCCTGAGAGTGGAAGCACAGATGAAGAGAAGGGGATGGACTTGAGAGGGACTTAGGAGAAAGCCTGGACCAAGCTTGGGGTCTAGGTAAGGGCAGGGACACTGGCAAGAACAGAGCAGGGTCTCAGCCCCGAAGGGACTGGGCTAAGGGAAGGAGCCCTGTATCAGGCACAAGGCAAGAGCCAGCCCTAGAGTTGGGGCCTATTTGCCCAAATGACACAAGCCCCTTGTGCTGAAGTCCTGGGATCTTTGAATCTCCTCCCAGTTAGGGGTCAGCTGAGCCCAGAGCCTGGAGCCTGGAGGTGGGGCCCAAGTGGAGAAGGGTGGAGAGGGCAGGGAGCCCACCTAGCAGACTATGGGGGGCCCAGAATTGAGGGGCCTCCCACTTTAGTCATGGTGTTCCCTGTTCCTCCAGTGCTGCATCCAGGGCAGGCCACAATCCCCTGAGAAGAACATCAGGATCCAGCCTGGGTCCCAGAGCTTCTAAGCACCTCTTCTGGCCTTTTCTTGGTGCCTGAGGGCAGCTAAGCAGTCTCCCCTGCCCACCAGAAACACTGGCTCGAGTCACATGCAAGGGAAGAATTGTCCAGAGTCTAGGCTTATAGGAGACGGTGGGCCCACATTGGGGTCACCTGCCTCCTGACCCACCAGACTGGACCAAATCTTGGGCCACTTCTAGAATGGGTCTAGTTTTGGATGCCCAAGCAGATGAACCACGAACATTTTTTGAATTTCCTGTCCTGACCAGTCTTCAGGTATGGCCAGATCCAGGCACAGCTGCGTTAAACCTCCCTGGGCATGTACCTGGTGGCAGTTCTCAAAGACTGCATGGTTCAGAACGGATTCAGTTCTCCATGTACCATTCTAGGAGTCTGTCCATGCCTAGACCTTGCAGTTAATGAAGCACAGAGAACCTGGGAGAGTTGGGCTATGTTTGGGGGCATGGCCGGGCTCAAGGCCATCTGGGCAGCACCTCTTTGGAGCTCAGCAATTTCACAGATATCTTCTCTTCTAATAAGACCAGCCTATGGTTGGGGGCATTGTTTTCCACATAAGGAAACTGAGGCCATGAAAGGGCCTGAATGGTGTTTGTCACAGAATAAGTTCCCAAAAAATTTGAAACAGACAGAAAGTCATTGTCACCCCTCTACCCTCCGGTGATCGTGCACTGAACATCACAGCTTCCTACTTTGCAAAGAACATTCAGAGCAAAGGAAACCAACCTTTTCATTCCATGCATCCACCCTCCCTCCCTCCCTTTCTTTCACTTTCTTTTCTTCACAAACTATTTGCGGATGACCTACTGTGTGCTAGAAACTATGTTAGGCCCTTGGAATACAATAGTGATTAAAAAACACAGGACCCCACCTCAGCAGTCCAGTGTCCAACATTAATGCAACAATCACACAAATGCAGGTAAAATACAATATAGTAGGTAAATCAGGGAAGGCCTCCCTGAGGAGGTAGGATTAAGCTCAGAGTAGGAGGATGGGTAGGAGTTCACTAGATGAGGAGGAGGAAGGAACAACATTAGCATTCCAGACAGAGGAGCAGAACAGACAAAGGCCTGGTGGGGAGAAGGAGGAGTGTGGCAGGGGCAGAGCAAGTCAGGAAAGTGGGGTGTTGAATGGGGCTAAAGGAGCCAGGGCAGGCCGCCCAAGCCTTGGAAGAGCACATTAAGTTTTGTCTTTATCCTTAAAGCAGTATGGGTGGGGGAGGGTTGTGATATGACCAGAATTGCTTTTCTAGGTGCCAGCAGGGAGGCCACTTAAGAGGCTACTGTAGTCATCCAAGCAAGAGATGAGAGAAACTTAAACAGGGGCAGGGGCTGTGGAGACGCAGGGAAATGAGTGGTTTCAAGGAAATGTAGGAAAGAGCAAAATCAACAGGACGTGGGTGATGGAGAGGAAAGTGATGGTGGTGACTCTTGTTTTCTGACATACTGACAGTGAACCCCAGGGGAGAATGAGGTGGGGATGAGGAAGATTAAAGGCTGGATTTCAGAAACATTGAATTTGAACCCTTCCCTCACACCACAAATCAAATTGAAGTAGAAGAGCACAGGGGAGAAGCTTCATGACATTGGATTTGGTGGTGATTTCTTAGATGTGACAACAAAGGCACAGGCAACAAAAGAAAAATATAGATAAACTGGACTTCATCAAACCTAAAAGCTTTTGGGCATCAAAGGATACTATCAACAGAGTGAGAAGACAACCCATGAAATGGAAGAAAATTCCTGTAAATCATATATCTGATAAGGGATTAATATACTGAATGTATAAAGAACTCCTATAACTCAACAAATAAAAGACAAGCAACCCAATTCAAAAATGGACAATGGATTTGAATAGACATTTCTCCAAAGGAGATATACAAATGGCCAATTAACACATGAAAAGATGTTCAACATCACTAATCATTAGGGAAATGCAAATTAAAACCACAGTGAGATCCCACTTTATACCTATTGGGTGGCTATTATAAAACACAAAACAAAACAGAAAATAAGTGTTGGTGAGGATGCAGAGAAGTTGGGACCCTATGTGCTGTTGGTGCCGCTGCTGTGGGAAATTCTATGGTGATTCTTCAAAAAAACATAGAATTACCATGTGATCCAGCAATTCCACTTGTGGGTATGTACCCCAGAGAATTGAAAGCAGGGTCTCCAACAGATATCTACACCCCTGTTCATAGCATCATTATTCACAATAGCCAAAGTGGGGAAGCAATCCAAGTGTCCATCGACAGACGCGGATAAGCGAAATGTGGTCCATACATACGAGGGAGTGTTATTTGGCCTTAAAAAGGCAGGGTGTTCTAACACATGCTACACATAGATGAACCGCGAAGACTTTATGCTAAGTGTCACAAAAGGACAAATAATAATATGACTCCACTTATATGAGGTCCCTAGACAAGTCAAAATCATAGAGACGAAGTAAAATGGTGGTTGCCAGGAGTTGCAGAGGGAATGGGGAGTTAGTGTCTGATGGGGACAGAGCTTCAGTTTGGGGTGATGAGAGGGTTCTGGGGTGGACGGAGGTGATGATCGCACAGCAAAGTGAATGTGTTCAATGCCTCTTAAAAAATGGTTAAAATGGCAAATTTTGGTTTGGAGATTTGACCACAATAAAAAGAAAACGACAAAGATTAAATTAAGACGACTCAGATCTGAACATAAAAGCTACAGCTTCACCGCCTAAGAGTAAGAAACGATTTTTCAGAGAAGACATAAAAAACACTTATCATAAAAGAGAAACCTGACCAGCTGGACCTGAGATCTGTTGAGTATGAGCTGGGGGGACATCCAGGTAGAGAGGCCAGGTAGGAGGCTAGTGTCTGTTGCTCATGGTGAGGCCTGGACTAGAGGAACCCCATGTGAGGTTCCTGCAGTCAGCTGATATTTCAAGCCACAATCTGCCTTTGGGGCCCACAATGGGGTCACCTACCTTGTGGCCCACCAAACTAGACTAAGTGACTTTAGGCCACTTCTGGAATGGGTCTAGTTCTGGCTATCCAAGCAGATGGGCCCCCCGGAGCCTTTTCCCACGGGACCTGCTCTGAGTGGCATCTAACTGGGGTGCACCTTAAACTACCCGTCTACATCTCTGACCAGAATTGGGGTGCATCTGTGATAACAGCTCTCTGCCCAGCTCTGTTGCTTTCAGTCCTGTCCCCGGGGCTAATGAGGGAGTCAGATGAAATCTAATTTCCTCTAAACTAGAAGCTGATCAATTGCAGTTACAGGAACTTGCTGTCTGGAAGAATTAGCTTTGCATTTTGCTTAAGAAAGAACAGCATCTGAGTTTTTTCTCCTCCACCATGTTGGCGTGAAGGGGAGTTGGTTATTACAGGATCCTGACTCATGGGACCATGAGAAAGCTGTGGATCCAGAGGTGATTTTCAAGTGGCCTTGTCTTGCTGAGGGTCTCCAAGCATGGGGTGCCAACCTCGAACCTTCCCTAACCATTCCCGGCTCCCGGGTTTCCTGGCTCCGCCATCTGGGTACTGTTTCTACCCAGCGTTCATTGGAAAGCAGGGAGTTGACTTGGTCCTGCTGGACAGTGGTGCTGGGGCTTTGTGGGATGAAGGGGTCAGGGACTCCTTTGAGAAGCTGATGAAAGCCACAGGCTTCCTCCTCAGAAAACTGAAAATCTACACAAACCTTCACAAAGGTCCTTGACGTGGACGTCAGCTAAAGGCAGCCTGCTCTCAGGCTCCTTGGAATGGTGCCGAGGCTACCCAAAGTGCTTGCCTGTTTTGCTCTCTGGTTGTTTTCTGGGGAAGGTATGATTATGCCAATTTTGCAAATGAAAAAACTGAGGCTCAGCCCATGGGGTAACCCAAGCCTGCCTGTCAGATCCCAAAAGGATCTGTGAGCAGGGAATTCCCAAATTCACTTTCCCCTCCTGTACAGTTGGGGAGGCCCCACCCCCCAGCTTCTCCGAGTTGGAGGAGGGGTATAAAGTAGTCAGTGGCGGGGGGGATCCCCTGGAGGGTAGGGGTTTGGTCTGAATCAACTTTGAGTCCCCAGCATCCAACCCATGACCTCAGAACCAACCAGCTGGACGAGAAGAGACCTGTTGCCGCATAGCAGACAGGAGGGGCCCAGGCCTTAGAGACTGAGGCGCTCTTAGACATCAGCATTGTCCAGCCCAGCTCTGTGACCTGGGCCTCTCTGAGCCTCAAGTTCCCTGTATAAAAAGAGTGCAAACAATCAACAGGCCTAACAAGGCTGCTAGGAAGATGGCAGGAGGCAGCGTGTGGCAGGCGTTATGCTCAGTGTTTCACAGGCATTGTCACACAGCAACACCCCCAAAGCCCAGGCACGGGTGTGTAAATAGCCCCATCTTGCAGATGAAGAAACTAAAGCTCAGAACAAGGCGGTGACCCGGCCAAGGCCATGTAGCAAGTAGCAGAGCTGGAATTAGAACCCAGGTCCATCTAATCCATCTGTGCCCTTGACCAAATACATGGTGCCCGCACCAAATAGGTGCTCAGTAAATGGGCACATTGCCCTTCCCCGCCCTCCCACCATGGAGCTTTCTGCAGGAGCCTGCGGCCGGTAACACTAAACACAAGACAGAATCAAAGTGACCCTGGGAGGGTTGGGAGCTCTGCAGGGCCTCTCCAGACCAAGTCCCCCTGCACTCTCCGATTTCCTGCACAGCAAAGTCTGTCGTCAGGAGCTCCGGGCGGTACTGAGAGAAGATGAGCTTCTCTGCTCTTTTTTCCCTGATTTTGTCTTTTCATTATTCCCCCCTCCTGCTGCAATGGCAGATGGGAGGCCCAACAAATGCCCAGTATGGCCAGCCCTCATTTCATGCCCACTTCTCTCCTCCCTCTATTAACCTTCTTTCCTCCAAGTGTGTTCAGAGCAGCGGCCCAGGCTCAAACTGGAAGCGATGAAGTCTGTATGCTCAGCCCCTCACCCCCCAGCGGTGATGGGATGTCTCAGACTCATGGGTGACATGGGGACAGATGCTGAGAGCATGAGGGCATGAGCCACGGGCATGCTGAGCCCAGGCTGCAGAGGTGGACCAGCCGCCTCCCCCAGGGAGCTCCCAAAGTGACATTGATAATGTGGTATGTCCAGAAGGCCAGAGAACCAGAGGTAGGTGTCGCAAAGTCTGCCCTAGAAGTTAGAGAATGCTTCAGAAGAGCAGGAGTCAGAATTCACCTTTTCCCATAGGAGGGCACTTCAGGCCGGGGGCGCTCCCTGGGCCAAAGCCCCAAGGTGTGGAGCCTCACAAGGTGTTGATTATGATTGGAAGGAAGGACACAAGCGAGGGGCCCAAGGGTGTGAGACCGGAGAAGCAGGCAGGGCCTGTGTGTCAGGCTGAGGACTTCGAACCTTGTTCTGAGGGCAGTAGGGAGCCAGTGAAGGCTGCTGAGCAGGGAAGCCACCTTCTCAGGCCTGCCAGTGGGGCTGCTTGGCTGCTGGGAGTTCTGAGCCTCTTCTCTCCTCTCACCACACTCTCCTCTGATGATCTCACCCTGTCCCATGGCTTTAAATACATCTGCTAATTCCTGTATTTTTATCTTCAACTGGAGCCTCTCTTCTGCGCTCCCAACTCGTCATCCAACTGGCCACTTGGCATCTCTCCTTGGACATCTCACAAGCATCTCAAAGTTCACAAGTTCAAAACAGGATTCTCGGTCATGCCTACCCACCCCCAAACCCACTCCGTCCCCCTCCCAGTGAATGGCACCACCGGCCACCCCCTTGCTGAAAGCAGTCTTTGTCAGCCATGCTCCTCTCGCCGCTCCCGGCTCACCCTCTTGGTTCTCCGTCTTACTCCCGCCTGCCCACGTCTCTTCAACACCACTGCCGCCCCTGCAGTGGGCACCCCGTCCCTGCTCTCCTTGACGGTACAGTAGCTGCCTCTTTCTCCAGGCTATCCTTCTCACACCCTCATAGTTCAGCCTCCAATGAATGACGGCTCTTTTAAAAAAAACAAAACAAAAACTTTGTGTTACTTGTCTACCTAAAACTCTTTAGAGGCACCCCTCTGCACCTGGAATAAAATCCAGCCCCTCACCATAGCTGTGAAGCCTTCCTGGCTGGCCCCTGCCCGCCTCTGAGCTCACCTCATCTCACTCTGTCTCACTCACAAAGCCCCAGCTATGCCGGCCCCCTCTGGGTCATTAAAAGCATGCCCTGCCCCTTCCCACCTCAGGGCCTTTCTGTGTGCTGTTTCTGCCGCCTAGAGCACACTCAGCCCAGCTCGTGCTTTGCACATCTACCTGGCAAAAGAGGTACCCTGGCAGCCGTTGTAATGCCTTTGTCTCTTTCGCCATCTGTCTTGCCCAGGAGCCAGCACAATTTGCCTGGCACACAGTAGATGCTCATTAAATAACTGTTGTGTGAGTCCATCAGAAAACAGCAGAAGGGGGCCTAGAAGCAGTAGATCAGGGGAGAAAGAATGATACCTGGAAGGAGAATGGAAGGGCAAGTAGAGGCAAGGAACTAGCACCAGATGGGATGTCTGGACTTGATCCTGGAGACACTGGGGAGCCACAGAAGGTTCTTGAGCATCGACATGGAAGCAGAATGACCAGTGGAGCAAGGGAGGCTGTATGCCTAGTGGCCATGTGATTGGGCTCTGAACTCGGTCTGCCCTAGGTCAGATGTTGGTTCAACAACTTCCCAACTGTGAGACCCCGGGCAGACCGCTTAGCTCCTCTGAGCCTCGGTTTCCTCCTTTGTAAAGTGGGGTCCATTAACAAAGCTTACACTTCATGCTACTGAGATGTTAAATGAGATGGTGCATGTAGGGCTCGTGGGATGTCCTAAGTGCTCAGCAAACATTGGCCGATGCGGCGACTGTGGGGCTGTCGGTGCTGCTTAGTAAGGCTGCGCGGGTCAGATATCGCACTTGATGATGGGGACCCGCCCTGCCCGTGGAGGGGATCAGTCTGATGGGGGAGACGGGCAGATGAAGCTCTCCTCTGGTGGCCCAGGATAAGCGCCGTACCAAAGGTCCAAACCAGGCCCTCCCTGTGCGAGCAGAGATTTAAATCTGGGCGAGTCAGGAAAGCCCTCCCAGAAAAAGTGACATTGGGTTTCTGGTGTGACAGTTTCCTTGAGAGAATATTTTGAGTCAGCAGCCACTGGCCCGTGAGCAAGGGAGGAGGGGGACGCGCTCTGGCTGCTCAGCTCCCAAAATAACCCAGATCCGAGGGCGGGCAGCCAGGCAGCCCCAGGAGCCGCCGCCATGCCGTCCCCAGCCGAGTTCCAGCCACCTTAAGGCAGTCCTGGCCTTGCCCTTTGCCCCCAGGTGGCAAGATGGCCTGGAGGAGGGACGCCCAGGCTGGAGATGCCACCTAGGCCAAGGGGGCTGGGCGGTCAGTGCAGGCACTGCGGCATAGGCCCTCTCTCCTCCCACACAGGCCACTCCATGAGACCCAGGTCATGTTTGCATTTCGGCTTCTGGGCCAGCGGTTTGACCACCAGGCCCAAAGCGGACGTGCCCTGGAGCTCTGGCCCTGCTCTCCCCGTCTCCTGAGTCTCCTGCCTCCCTCTTTCTCTCCTCTGTCCATCCTTCTCCTGCCTCTCTCTACTTCCCTCCCCCCCTCCTCTCTTCCTCTCCCTCCCTCCCTTCCTCTATGTCTCACTTCATCTCTTTTGAAGTCTGCCTCTGTCTCTCTCTCCCTCTTGCCCCATCTCCTTCCCACCCCCAGCCTCTCAAGTTCCTCCCTGCTGTACAACTTCTTTTTCTTCCCCTCCACCTCTGCCCGCTCCTCTCCCTACAGTGGGACGCATCCTGGCACACGCACACACGCAGGCACACGCTCACTGAGCCCCCTGAAGACCGGAGCCCAGGCTCTCTCCCCCTGGCCAGCCTGGCCCAGGTCACAGGGATGGAGGCAGGACTGGGCAGAGGGATGGGGTTGAGGCTAAAGGAGGTATCTGGGGGAAGGAGGGCTCTGTCCTCTCCCTGCCCTTCCATCGCCCCTGTGCTCAGAGCTCGGGATTGGGAGCAGGTTCCTGAGCTCTGTCCACCGGCTCTGTGCAGCTGCTGGGCTTCCAAACATCAGACTGCAGGTCAGTTCATTGGGCCCATTCAGCAGAATTATAAATAGCTTATGCCCGGCCTGGCCTACAGATCAACCTCAGCCGCTGCAGGGTCCCCAGGGCCCCGTCCTCTACCCCTCCAGCCACCCCTCTGAGGCAAGGCTTGCCCCTCCCCTGGGCCACCAGCGGGTCCTCAGGTCAGTGTCCGATGATGTGCTGTCACCATAGCAACCCGGGTGTCCAGCCCAGGCTCAGGTTACGAGGAGGTGGGGGTGCGGGCAACTGAGGGAGAGAGAGGTCCAGTGGCCTGGAATCAAAGGTGATAGCTCTGTGCTGGGGCTTCCTTAGGGGCTGGGGAGTAGAGTCCTGTCTTACAGAAATCTCACCCTGCTGAGGGGCGGAGGGGTGGGGCAAAGATGTCTAATACTGGGAGGCCTCGCAGAGGGGTGCCACCCCACCCTCTCCCTGTGAACTGGACAGTAGGTCAGCCCAGGCCTGAGCACTGGGTTCAAATCTTACACGCATGCCCACCTGCTACTTAGGTCACCTTGGGACCACCACTTACTTAACCCTCTGAGCTCAGCATCCTCAGTGCTGAGACAGGAAAAGTAATTCTCCTCCTCCCCCACTCCAGGTGTGGCTGAAGAGATCAAAGATACCAGCTCTGAGGCAGGTCCCTCATTATTCATTCTCCTTCTTAGCCCCTGGGGGCAGTGCAGGGGCGGAGTACAGCTTACAGACTTCAGAGTCACACTGACCCCCATTCCAGTCTGGCTGCTGCCATTCACCAGCTGGATGATCTCAAGTAGGCTGCACAATCTCTCTGTGCCTCAGTTTCCCCATCTACAAAATAGGTGTGAAAACAATATCTGCACCTCGCTGTCATTTTCAGGATGAGCTGGGCGCGGTGGGAGATGACGTCTGCAAGAGTACACTGCACATGGCAGCACCACTTGCTATCACTTTCTGAATTATTATTTCTATTCCAACATCCTTAGCGGAGATGACCCTGCCTGCATCACTAACTCACTGGTCACTTCAGACAATTCCCTTTCCCTCCCAAATCTTAGCCTGCCCATCTGCGAAATGACCACAGGACCACTCAGGCCCTGCCCAGGTCTGAGATTTGTGTATCTTGAGTAGCCCCACGAGGCTGGACCCTATCTAATATTATGTACTGACATCCTCACTAGGCCCTGCCCTCGGCTCTTGAAAGCTGAGCTGCATGGTTGCCAGGCAACCGAGGCGTGAGCTCAGGAGGCTTGGGTGTCAGGGTGTCCAGCTGCAGCCCCCTCCCTGCAGGCCAGAGGCCCAGCACAGGGGCTCAGGCCAGGGACCCTTCCCCAGTCAGCCCAGGAGGAGCCTCCTGCTCTTCTCACACCTGCCCAGGTCCAGCCTGCCTGAGAGCCCACTTTCTCAGAGTAAAAGGGGCCATCGGCCTGGGATATTTTTATAGGTATAGATAGGGCATGTGGTCCGGCTCAGAGAGAGAGAAACCGGAGCCCTGTCTCGCTGCTAACTGATACAGCGGCTGTCACCATCACCATCTTCCTGGGAGCCTGCAGCCCAAGTTTGCCCAAAAGCATGGAGAATTCCCTGATCTTCTCTTAGCACCGCCCTCAGGAGGTCTGATGCCACCTCCTGGAGCTCCCAGGGTGCTTTGCATGGCCACACTCAACATGTTTACCTGGCCTCCCTGCACAGCCTCCCCAATGTTTTCATTCATTTACTCAACAAATGGTTTCCTGAGCATCTGTCCCTGCCCTGTTGTGTTCTGCCCCAGTGACCTTGGGCAAGTTACTTAACCTGTCTTTGCCTTAGTTTTCTTTTCTGCCAAATGGGGGTAATAAGAATACCTGCCTCATAGAGCTGTGATGTGGATCAAATGAGATGACATGGATACAGAGCCTGGCGCATAGAAAATGCTCCATAAATATCAGCTTAGCTTATCATGATTAACTATTAAATTGCTGTAACGTAGGGCCGGCCGAGTGGCACGGTGAGTAAGTGCTGGCTTTGGAAGCCAGCGGCCCCAGTTCTGTCCCACGTATGAGGGCCAGTGACACTGCCCTCAAAAAAAAAAAAAATGGCTATAACGTGCAGGCACCACGCCAGACAGGGAGGGAACAACGCAAAGTTTGTCAAGCACACGGCTGTGTCCAGTTCCTCTCTATCCACATTGCACCTCACAGCTCCTGGCACACAGTAGGCCCACAACAAAAGATAGCCAAATGAGTAGAGGTGAGGAAATGAACTGTTTCCCCTGAAATTCATGCTGCTCAGGGAACTGATTTGTGAGACGTTGGCTTTAAACATCTTTTACAATTCTAGGTATAAGGCTGCATCATCCACCAAGTTACCAAGGTGCATTTGAAATCTCAGTGTAGATTTCCGTCTCTACCTGTGTTTGGGGTGGGGGGGTGGGACAAGCAGGCCCACAGGTGCTTGGGGTGGACTTAACCAGCAGGGCAGACAGCTCTTGAGTGCTAGGGTATCTGGCATTTATAGGACACTAAGAGTGAGCCCCTCCCATTTTGCGCCCTCCGCACCTGCCCACCTCACCCTAGTCCCGGCACTGTGTATGCGTGACCTGTGTCAAAGAAAGCCTCTTGTCCTCTTTGAACCTGCTCCCTCTGCCCCAGGGTCACAGGGGAGACAATGGAGATCTACGGGGAAGGGTCCCTTCCAGTAACAGTCCTTAGTAATAAGAAAGTGATGCTCTCCATAGTAGAGGACTGGGCTGGTGGCCTTGCCTCCCCACCCCAAAGCCTACCATTCGTCAGCAAAGCCACTTTGGGTGGCCGCCAGCCCTCTGGCCCGGGGACCATTTCTAACAGCAGGTGATGCGGCCAGGCTGACGGCTCCAGGATTTCACCCTTGACTTCTTCCAAACACAGGAAGGGGCTGCCATCTGCTTCCTGCCCCTCACACCCAGACTGCCAGGTCAGCCAAAGCCCCCGCCTCACACCTGTCAGCAGTGCAAGGAAAAGAACCCCACTGGGGGTTCCCTAGTGGATGCTAAAGCTAGTGATATCCTGGGGGCCTTCTCCCAGCCCCCAGCCATTTGGGTGCTGTGCACTGTTCCCCCACCTTGGGAAAGAGTGGGGTGGCGCTGGCTTTCTCCCCGTCCTCTAAACACCACATTTCAGTCTACCGGTATCCCACCTCCCAAATGCCCCCCTCCCATGGGACAGCTCGTTTTGTGCTGGTTCTAGATCCAGGAATCTGTTGAGTGCCAAGGTCAAGAGCACAGCCTTGAGACGCAGACTCTACTGTGACCTTAACCAGCGACCCCACCTTCTAAACCTCATTTTCCTCATCTATAAAATGAAGAAGAGTATCTATCTCAGGGGCTGTGTGGGTATGAGTGAGATCATGTCTGGGGAAAGCTGAATACAAGGAGTGGCATTTGATAGTAATAAAACTTAGCTGCTCTTACGATTGTTTTTATTACTGTTACTTCTATTTTGGTGGCCACCTTTCTGCCAGAAATGTTATCTCATTTCCAATTGTTCAGTCACACCTTTGATCATTCCTGTAGGTCAGTGCTGGGTACACAGTAGGTGCTCACCGCATGCTCTCTGCCTTTGTATTTAAATGCGTTGTGTGTTGAAGAAATGGATGAGTCCATGACCCAGGCAGTCTTGTTCCCCCTTAGTTTCTGAGGTCAAGCTACACGTTTCTACAGCCACTTGGCAAGCTCCTGTTAGGCACCAACTATGTCCATAGGTGCACTGGAGACCCAGAGATGGATGGACACAGTCCCCTGCCCTTGAGGGCATGAATAGTCAAGCCCCATGGAGGGATCAGTTGACTGCCTGGAGAGTGGGATCAGCATAGGGTTCACCGAGGAGGGACCCTCTGGGCTGGGCACTGCAGGGCGAATAGGAGTCCACCAGGAGGTGAAGCAGAAAGGAGGAAGCAGCTTGTGCTAAGGCCTGGAAGGTGGTCCATAAGACAGCTCTGAGTTGATTTTTTATTATTAAAACAAGAAAATCTCCCCCCATAAATGTCGCAGTGTCCAGAAGATAATTGGCTGATCTGAGGGCACATACATGCCCATTGGGATGGGGGCGAGGTGCCAGGAGCCAAAGGGTCTCCCTTGCCTGTGTCCAAGACTTATCACAAGTCAGCATGTGAAGATATCTTAGAAGCCATCTAGTCCAACCTCCTCATTTTACAGACAGAGAAACTGAGGCCCAAAGAGGGAGGATAGTGGAGCAGGGACAGCTAGTGACAGAACTCTGAGCCAGGCTTGCTGCCGGCCTGTCCACCATAGTTAGGGGTCACCAGCCCTGGGGTTGCGAGACTGGCCACAGGCCCTGGGATCTCTCCAGCCTCAGTTTTCTACCTGTGAAATAGAAATAATCAGCGGGTTCTTGGTGGACTTCATATGGAAAAGCGTTTTATGAGCACTCTTATAAAATGCCATTTTGTCATCACTGTCACTTTATTCAGGGTGAACCCTAATGGCAGAGTTCCTTGAGAACTGAAGTCATCTAATGGCATGGTTTGGGGGTTCACAGGTTCAAAGCTACCCTGTACACAGCCCCAGAGACACTGATGAAGCCCCTGTGACAGGCAGGCAGTACATACCCCACATGCAACCACACATGTGCCATGCTCTGCCCAGACATGCACAGGCACACACCTGTGCATGCACACCTGGTCGCACAGCCCTGCACATGTTCTGCCCTACCCTGGCTCACACACATATCTACACACTCGTGGACATGAACTTCTACTGGGAAAGAGGAAGTGGGGATATTCTGCACGAGCCAAAAAATGCCCATTGACTGCGAAACAATAAAAATAAGAAGAAGAAAATTTCAGCTCAACTCAAAGAACTTTGTAACCACCATTGGCCTAGGTTGTTATGGAAGGAAGGAGTGAACCTCCTGTCAAGGGAGGCATGCAAGCACAAGCAGGACTTTACACGAGTGCTGTGAAGGGGTTTGGGCATCACAGGGATTTTTACCTCTGAATTCCGTTCTAGCCCCTGAATTCACATGAGCTTGGGAAATCAGGGCTTCTTCTGGCTTCTCTGTCAAGCTTTGCAAACGCTGGTGCCCCTTTGGTGGCCCTGCATAGACTCATATTATCTTCCCAACAACCCTGAGAGGTAGAGACAACTATTGTCCCTATTTTAGAGGTGTGACAACTGAGGCCAGAGATTTCCCCAAGGTCACTCAGTGATGGCAGAGCAAGTGTTCTAACCCAGATCTCTGACTCTAAGCCTCAGACAAAGGGGTTCTGACCCTACTAAGCTGTGAGTCAAATGAAAAGTGGTTTAAGAATCCATAGAGGGAAGAAGTTTCTTGGGTGGGAGGAAACTCCCAAAAGGAGATGGCACTGGGGATGGTAGATGTAGGGACCCGGACATGGGGTGGAACGTAACAGGCAAAGAGAGGGCGGCCCAGGTAGGGATCCTGGCTATGCCATGTGGAGGTGGGGCTGCTTTGGTGGCCACACGATAGGGACAGAGGGGAGCCAGGCTGTACACAGCCTCCGTGGCCTTGCTCACTTTCATTTTGGGGCTCGAGGCCTCAGCAGCATGCCGTGGCTCTGCACAGCGCCAGTGAGGCTGGGGTCCCCTGGGCCTGCATCCCCTGGGAGGCTGCCTTCACGTCTGTCCCTGAGCAGATGGCTGGTGAGCACAGCTAGCGGCCCCCACCCCCACCCGCACCCCCTTCTGTCGCCAGGACTCGGCTGCGCCGGGGAGTGTGGTGCAGCGTTATTTTTAGAAGTGGCACCATCTGTTCAAGGTGCCGAGTGGATTCTGTTCGTCTCTGCAGTGGCCAGGACAGCCATGCCAAGTCAGGGGGAGACTGCAGAGCTAGCCGGAGGGTTGGTCACTCATCAGCCTGCCGGCCTGCTAGATCCAGGAGCCGAAGAGATTCCACGGGCCCTCAGGGCATGGGAGTCTGCGATCTGGAGTCTGGGGCTGCCAGTGGTGTGGCTCTGGGGCCAGGGCAGCCAATGCAGGCAGAGGACGAGCTCGGCATGGGGCACTCTGTCTCCCCGCCTGGTCCCTGGGCCTGAATCTGGGCCTGCCTCCTGGCAGATTCTGAATGTCCTGCCCTGGCCTTACCCCTGGCCTCCAGCTTTGGGTATAGAATGGGGGAGAGGCAAGAGGAGGAAAGAAGGACAGCCAGCCCACGAGGATCCTCTGCGGGACGTAACACTGGGTGGGGCAGGAGACGAGGGCCTGAGCAGCGAGGTCCAGAAGGCCTGGACCCCAAGTTCTTCCGTGTGTCCGCCGGCCTGAGCCACCACCATCTTGGGCTCCTGAGTCATCAAGGGAGGGACTTAGGCTGGTGGTTCCGAACAGGGGCTCTGATTGGCAGAGCTGGGTTCTGCCTAGGTTCAGATCTAACAGTTATGTGACGCTGGGCAACCTCCTTAACGTGGCAAAGCCTCTATTTGCTCGTCTGTGGAATGGGATGCCAGCGGCCGCTACTTTGTAGGGCCTTGGTGCAGATTTGCAGATGTGATACCTCTAAGGCTGTGGCACGCACCTGGGTGCATTGGGCACAAGCTCCTCCTACCATCTGGCTGACCAGCTCCACTTTTCAAATACAGGCTGCATCCTAAGCTTTGTTGTCCCCAGTGTCCTTCCTTAGTCAGGTTGCTTTCTCAGCTGTGCTGTGCTGGAGGCCTTATGCTCAGGGGGTTCATAGTCTAGTTAGGGAGAACTTGGCAAGTCACATCCCAAGACTGAGGTGGAGGGTATGAATTCGAGGAATGAGCCACGCGTGATGGGCTGGCAGTGGGAAGAGGGTTGAAATTTACAGCAGGGGAATTAGAGAAGTTGGCTTGCTGGGCTTTGGAGAGGATATTTTTGATTAATAGGGAAGCAGGTGTGGACAGTCCTGGATGGAGGGAACCATGTGTGTGTGGCGGGGGCAGGAGTATGCATTAGTTGTTCAAGAAGTGTAAGGAGTTCCTTTAGAACAGACCCCAAGAAGGCTGGCTCTGAGCCAATCAGGCGATCCTGGAGGGCACTGGGGAGCCAATGATGGTTTTTATTTAATCCATAGAGTAGCATGTTCAGTTTGAGAGGCAGCACAGAGTAGTGGTTTTAGAGTCAGACAGGACCCAGCTCCATTCCTGGCTCTGCCACTCGTTAGCTGTGTGACCCTGGGCATGATGTTACTTCTGAGCCTCAGTTTACTCATCATAATAATGCCTACTTCGTGAGCTTATTGTGGGATAAGGTGTGTTCAGAGCCTGACACAGTTCCTGATACGTGGAAGCCACTCAGTGAATGACAGTCACCGTCAGCATCACTCTAGGGACAGTGAAATGAGGATCAAGGGACCAGTCGGGAGGCCATGGACATGGAGCCTGAATTAGGGCCAGGAGCCCGGAGAGGACAGAGAGAGGAGGGAGCCTGGTCCTTATCCAGCTCATTGGATGTGGGCAGCCAATTACATATGAACAGATAAGGAACAGAGTCAAGGGTGACCCTGATAAGCCAACTCTGGGGACCTGGGAGGGTGCTTTAGATGCCATAAGTGATACAGGAGTCACAGAAGGATGAGGACATTTGGGGGAGTCTGAGAGTCTCGAGGACCTCCAGGGGTACCACTTGGCAGTCAAGGGAAGGTTGGTTCTAGAGCTAGGAAGAAAGGGCATGGCGGAACGGGTAGTTTGGGAACCACCCAGTTAGGATGAAAGTTGATGCCAAGTGGGTGGCATTGCCCAGGGAGAGAAGAGGCATTAAGAGTGTCAAGAGCAGGACCATGACCCCAACCAAAGAAGCCATGAAGACCCTTGGTCAGATGTGGTCAAAGAAGCCATAGGAAAGTGGGAAGGCGAGGGGTGTGTCATCAGCCAAGGGTAAGGGCATGAAGACTGAACACACCCGTGAATCTGGCTGGTGCGAACACTAAACCACCAGCCCAGAGCCACCCAAAGGCCTGGCCTAGCAGGAAGTGGCATCTGGATGGGCAGAGACAGGGAGCCAGGGGTGTTTTCTGGGCCAGAAACTGGACCACGAAAGTTCTAGGATCTTAGACCCCAGAACTAGGGGAATGTTGGCTATAAGAGGAAGACAGCGGAAACAGGGGCTGGAATTGGAGCCTCATCGCTCTAGGGCAGTGGTTCTGCTTGTTTGAAACTCCCAGCCCCACCACCAGAACCTGACTCATATCTGTCAGCGTGGGACTGAGGACCTGAGTTTCCACCAGCCCCCAAGTGATGCCAGCACGAGTGGGTTCCTGAGAATTGCACTTTGAGCAGCTCTGCTCTGGGGTCCCAAGCTCCACCCAAAGGAGCTTTCATCAGGAGAGAAAGATGGGAACCTTGGCCCTGTGGAGGCAGCTCCTGCTCTCAGCTGTTCCTCTGGCTTCCTAACATTTTTATTCACCTCCTTCAGGCCCGAGGCCAAGTTGGTGGCCTGACAGAGATCTCTGGCTTTCCACCAGGGAGACTCCGAAGGAGATAACCTAGGCTCAGGCATGGAAGGCAGTGAGTGCACATTTACCAAACCAGGGCATCTTTTCTTTAGCCCAAAAGACTGGCCACAGTAGTGAGAAAGAGTCTAAAAGACAACACACACACACACACACACACACACGACCAGCACCTGCAGCACTCTGATTCCCCTCCTCCTCTGAATCCATGAGTCCTGCGTTTCTGCTTCCCCCACCCCCTCCATATAGTTCTTTTCCCTGGCCCCTGCATTCTCAACCCACATAGAATGATTTTCTGCCATACCTTAGCTTCTTGTTTCTCTGGTCTGGACCCGAAAGGACTCACTAGCTATTCAAAAGTAATCTCCCAACTTAGACTCATCCCCTAGCATGCCTATGGTACCCCAACCCATGATGGAAAAAATGTAATGAACTCAGTCTGATATGCCACCACTTAAATATGGTTCCAGCAGAAACCAGAGGGCAAGGACCATGCACAGTGCAAAAGAATGATTCACCAATGGTGGGATTTCTGGCATCAGTGATAGATGGCACTGATGAGCCAAGGTGGGTGGTCTGTGCATGCACTTAACGTGGCTCTGAGTAACCTTTTGCAGAGTGTCATTTTGTTGGTTCACACCTGCTTCACACCAGAACACCCCATTGGGTCACACCAGGACATCCCATTGCCTGAGAACCCAGCTTTGAGTGTCAGCACACAATACCTGGGGTCAGCTTCCCACGCCTATTGGTAGAGCTCATGGAAAAGGCCCTATGCCCTCCCCAGTCAACCCCCGCCCAGAACCTCAGGCTCCCCAACCCCACACTTCGTTGGTCAGCACTGCTATACTAGAAAGCTCCTAAGGGTACTTGTAAGCCTTTGCTCTATGTCAGCACCACAGCATGTAAACAGCTCCTTGAAACGTGGTCCCTAAAGCCCACCCCATATCCCCAGTCAGCACTGCTTCCTTGGGACAGCTCCTAGTGGAGACAGTTCCCAACGCTCGCTTCTTTGTCCTGCCCAGGGGCATTGCCAGTCAGCACCAGGACTGCGTGGACAGCACTCACTCCCAGCCTCTGCTGCTCAGCCTTCAGGGAGTGGGGGCCTGCAGTTATCAAGTTCCCTGACCTCAGCCACCCAATCCCTCCCCAGCACCCACCTCCGTTCATCCATCAGCACTTCATCCCCAGAGACACCTCCCTGGCCCCAGCCCTCCACGGTCAGAGGTGAAGTCTGACGGCTTACCAACCAACCAGTGACCTGTTTTGTGTGGCCAGAGCACTGACACAGCAGAACCCTGTGTTCCGCTATAGACACCACAGGAAAGGGCAGGAGTCTGGTCTGTGGGAGAGAGGAATCTGAGTGAGCCTGGGAGTCCCTTCGGAGTGCCAATGTGTGTATTTGAGATCTGGTTCTTTTACCCCCTACCAAAGACCTTATACCGGTCACTGCTCTCTCGTTTTATTTTTTCTCCTCTGAAATGGTGCCGGCAGTTACTGTGTCATGGGGTTGTTGTGAAGGATTAAATGAGATAAAAATGTAAAGTGCATAGAACAGCACTTGGCACATAGTAGGTATAATCTAAGCATTGCTGTTATTGTCATTTTTTGTCCTTCCTTCAGTCCTCTGCTTGTGAACCATGGGAAAGGAGGAGGCAGATAAAGGCAGGATGGGACAGTGTCACTATAGCCACTTAGGACCTGAAGGCTGGGGGCTGCCAGGGCTGCAGAGGGGGCCTTGAGAAGGTCAGTGCACTGTAGAGACTCTTGGGCAGGAATAGTGGATGCTGAGGAGGTGGCCAAGGCTTTTGGCTGAAGCCAGAGAACAATCTAGAGCATCTGATCCATCCCAAACATTCTCAGTGCACGTCCCATTTCCTGCAGGCAAGGTGAAGTCTCCCCAACACTTCTCTGCCTCCACTAGGCTCTCTTGTCTCCATCACTAGGGACTTTCCTGATTTAGTTTCATCAGAAAATCCTCAGAGGTTTTTTAAGTGAATATTTCTAAACAAGGAGCATATAAAGAGTACAAATCTTGGAAAGCAGAGGCTGCTGTGCAGAGGCCCAAAGGGGAGCAGTGGATGCAAAGGCAACAGGTGAATTTTGATCAGCTCGTGACTCCCAGGTTCTAGGGCATTTCTCCTTCCTTCGGCCTCCAGCCAAACAGGACTTGGCCCGCGGTGGGGATGGCTGCCTCTGCTGGAGATGACGCAGCAGCAAGGAGGCCCAGGGAAGCCTGTGTGCCCTGAGAAGCAGGTATCAGATGATGGGAGAATCCTTGAGGATGGCGCTTTGAGACTGAGTATCTGTCCAACCCCTACCCTTACCTTACAGAAAAGGAAACTGAGGCACAGGGGAGAAAATTCTGGTCCAAGGCCTTACTGCGAGTTGGTAAAGGGTGATGGGGCACAGAGGATATGCGAGACTTTGGACTGGAGCAAGCATATAAACTGTGTCAAGTCCTATCCACGTGGCCTTGGGCATCTGTAGCCTCTCTGCGCCCCAGCCTCCTTGATGGTAAGGTAAGAATAGTGATGCCACATAGGCCACAGAAGCAGGTGCTAAGCAAGTCCTGGTAATAGTAGTGGTCAAGCCAAGATCAGGACCCAGCGGGTCTGGTTCTCAGGCAGGTGCTGTTTGGGTGACATCCTCCCAAAATCTGAAGGGAGAGTCATGCAGGAATCACTGGAATCAGCCTGCAGATCTTGCCACGGGGTTCTTAGAGAGGGCTTCTTTTTTTTTTTTTAAGATTTTATTGGGGAATTGGGGGAGGGAGACAGACAAGTTGCTGTCCTTTTGTTCTTCACTCTAGTTGTGGAGGACGTCGCTTCACTGGCCCATGTTGGTATTGTCATTGTGCTCTTCCCGGGTGAGGCAGTCACTCGCCAGCCATTGGACGGCCACTCACAGTGGCTCACAGCAGCTCACAGCTGCTGCCCACCACGCTGGCTACCAGCCACTCACGGTAGCTCACGGCAGCCCACTGCAGCAGGGGCCGCAGCCTATGCCCTCACTGGTGACTCATGGCAGCCCAGCTCCAGGTTGAGCTGTTGTTCACCATCTTATCTGTAGAGGGTGCAGCATCACTGGCCCACATGTGGGGTTGGAACCGGGGCCCTGCTGCTCAGAGCTGGCGTCCCAAGCCCGCTCTTAACCAATGCACCACTCGGCCAGCCCTAGAGACGGCTTCTTATTGCAGCGTGATCAGACCTTAAACAGCAGGGTACGAGCACCCCTCTTGCTCTCCTCAGAACCCCAGGACCTGGGGCAGGGCCTGAGATGCATCTCCTTAGGTGTACTGGATGGATGAAAGGATGGAGAGACAGATAGATGGACAGATGGATGGATAGCTGATGGATGGGTGGGTGGATGGATGAATGGGCAGGCTAGTAGATAAGTGGGTAGATGAATAGGTGTGTGAGACACCTGGAAGACAAGAAATGGGGTTTTCTTTCTACTATTGGCAACTCCCCTGGAGAACAAGGGGCAGTGGAAGTGTTGAGCCTGGTGGGAAGCTAAGGACTGGACCTACCTTCCATCGGGACAGGCACAAGGAAGATACATGAGAAGCCCTAGGTCCCCCTGACCCTGCTTCTGCCATCTGTGCCGATGCACGGCTGTTTCTGAGAGAGTTTTGTTTTTTTTGTTTTTTTAGATTTTCCTATTCTGGTTAACAGGATAGGAATTTTCTAAAAATAGCACTAAATTCACTTCTGAGGTATTCATTTTCAATTTCCTTCCAATTTCCCCATTCTCACTCCTCAACTGTGAGAACTCAGAGCTGAGATTTTCATCATCAGTTTGATTCACACACACATGCACACACTGCAGAGCCTGTACACTCAGAGACAGGTGTAGGCACAGACATCTCTGGCTCACTCACACTTACACAATCATGCTGACATAGTCCAGTAAAAATGCACATAAAACCTTGCCCTTTGGGGTCGCCCACACTAAGCACACATCTACTGACACACCACAGGGACACACACACACACAGAGTCACTGATGAGCCAACCCAACACTTACATTTTCACACTTCGTCTGACCCAGGTGTGCCTCCAGACTATGGATTGGCCAGGCTGAACATCCACCATAACTCACTCCCACTGACCTTGCACACCCACCTGACCCTACACAATGACACTACCCTGCACACCCTCACTCACACTCACAGTCACTCCAGATCCGTCAGGCTCTCTCCTCACACACATGAGCACACAGGTGGGTCCTTCCCTCCCCTGGAGAGGGCCATGTAAGGCAATGGCTACAGCTCTCTGGGTGAGGCTGAGGGAGGCGCAGTTGTCCCTTTGTCTCTGGCTGCAGGCTGAGCTCACCTGTATCCCTGGGTCAGCACCCAGGTGGAGGGTTCCCATTGCTGGGACAGGAAGTGCTGCAGAATGGCCAGCATTTGTATCCTGGAGAGGAAAGGAAATGCCTTACCCAAGGGAGCTAGTCAGTCAGCACCAGAGCAGAGGGGAGACTAGCTCTGTATGCTGCACCAACAAGCTGGGACCCTCCCCGGCCTTCTGAGCAGTGCCAAGGGCCTCGTCAGTGGGCCTGAGTTCTGCGTGAAGCACAACAGCGTAAGGGGCATTCTGGTTGGACAGAAAATGGCGGCAGTGAATGAGTTATCACCTTAAGAACAGTCACCATTTAACAAGTTCTTCCTCTATGCCAGGAGCTGGGCTAAGCTCTATCTCATTTAGTCCTCACAAGACCCTCTGTGGGAGGCTGTGAGTTGGCTATGTTGCAGAGGAGGAAACCCAGGCTCCGGGAGGGGCCGAGAGCCTTGCCCAAGTCACAAAACTACCCAGTGGCAGCATCAGGCCTGTCACCCAGGACCTCCAGACGGGGCCTGTGTCCCCTACATTTGTCATGGCTGCCAGAGATGATTCAAAGAAGAGGTGACTTTAAAAATACATATTAAGGTGGCATTTAAATTCAGCACATCTTAAAACAGAAGGATTCAGCATTCGAAAGTTATTTTTAGCACATAATTCATTTGCGATTGTCCCAGCTACCATCCTTCAGTAGGATTTAAAAAGCTGTTGGTTTGGGGTTTTGTTTTCATTTTTAATCCTTCCTTGGAAAGATGGATTCCTTCTTTGTTAAATTAACTCCAAAAAAAAAATTGATCCTTCCTCCCCCAGGGTCCCTCCTGGCAAAGACTTTATTAAGGCACCTCTAACCTATTCTTGAGTCATTGAAATGTAACAATACAGAATCATTTAAATGCTAATAAGATGAAACCGAAATGCATAAATCCAATATTGTCAGCATGTTCTCCTCAGTTCTGAGGGTCCTGGCACATCAGAGCCTGAAGGGATCCCACAGAGTACTAGTTCAACCCCTTCATTTTCCACATGGGGAAACCGAGACCCAGAGAGGAAAGGGGTTTGGTCAAGGTCACATTTCCACAGTTTGGAAAACAAGGAGGGGCTTTTAAATGGGCCCTGGCCTCAGTTCTATGGTCCCTGGTGTGTTGCTGTCAGCCTCTGGACCCAAGATTGCTGTCTGCCCTGCCCAGGCCTGTGTCTCAGTCTGCTTGGCTGCTAACCTGGGAGGCTTAAACAACAGAAATGTATTTCTCACCGTTCTGGAGGCTCTAAATTCAGATCAAGGAGCCAGTGGATTGGGTTCCTGGCGAGGGGCCCTCTTTCTGGCTTGAAAACAGCCATCTTCCTGCTGTGTCCTCACATGGCCAAGAAAGACCATCTCTCTCGTCTCTTTTTACAAGAACACCAATCCCATTCATGAGGGCTCCACCCTCACGACCTAATCACCTCCCAAAGGCCCACCTCCGAATATGATCACCTTGGGCATCAGGGCTTCAGCATAGTAATTGGGGTGGGGGGGGGCACATGTGCACTCCATAGCAGCCTGTGTGCCCATTTCTTAGGGCAGGAATCACAACAGTGTTGAGAACTGGCTGCAAGTGAATATCATCGCAGCCATAGTGGAGGTGTGCTTGCTGATAGCAGGGAAGGACGGGGACCGGGGGAAGCACAGAAGCCAGTGGGGGAGAGTTCTGCTCCAGGTCAGGAGCTGCACCGAGGGGTCTCAATGTATCCTCACAGCACCCTGTACGACAGGTGGGTCAGCTCCACTTTGCAGATGAGGCCCACCCAGTGAGGTTAAATGACTTCTCTAAGGTCACACTGCTCATTAAATGTCTGAGCCATATAGTAGGAGGCAGCAAGGTGGCATTGGGACGAGTCAGCAAGATGGCAGTCTGATGGGCTGTGGCTGAGAGGACAGATGCCTGTATCAGCCCCACACCCCTGCCTCATTGTGATGAAGGAAAACTGAGGAGTAGGGGCCAGGGGATGCATCTCAAATAAGAAAGTATGACTACTGATTGTGATATCTTTCACGACCCCCAGCAAACCTGTAAGATAGGCAGGGTAGGAATCACTAGCCCATTTTGCAGACAAGGAAACTGAGGTCCGGGGGCCTCCCGTGGATGGATGGCCCAAGAGCTAACCGAGATATTCATTCATTCATCAAGTAGTTATTGAGTGCCTTCTGGGTGCCAGGTTCCATACTGGGTTCAAAAGTGACAGGACTATTGCCCACTCAGGGCTCTAAGGCTCCTGGGGAAAGGAGACAGCTAAGCAGCCCCAAACAATAAAATGTGAAGTACCTGGCATGAGGTAGATGCCCAAAATACAATTATTGAATGGATGGATGGACAGATGAACAGACGGATGGATGGATAGATGGATGGAAAGGTAAATGGTTGAAGATCACTGTTCGTCCTAACACAATAGTCGTTAAAATTACCAGTAGACCATTAACTCATGCCTACTGTTGTCATCACAAATATAATTACTGCTAACGATTCTCATAGCTCGTGCTGTCAGAGATGTAATTATCAGTGCCTGTAAGCCACGCCACAGGTAGCAGGTGGAGAGATAGAAAATAGCACCTCAGGTTTAGAAAGTCCCTCGTGGCTTGCAAAGCAGTTTCGTTCACATACAGCCATTTCATTCCAGCATCCCAAGAACCCCATGAGGGAGGCTCACCAGGGAGACAGCAAAGCATCCTGATTAAGAGAGTGTCTCTGGATCCAGAGTACCTGAGTTCAAATCCCAGCCCTACCACTTGCTAGCTGTGTGATGCTGACAGCTTACAGCATCTCTCTGGGTCTCAGTTTTCTCATATGTTCCATGGGGGGCTACTAAGACTATCTCAGAAAGTGGTTGTATGAATTGGTGATAATCACAATCACTACTGAGTGCTTACTCCTTAATTACTGGGCTCAGTTCTAAGTATTTTACATGAAATAACTACTTTAAGCCTCATAACACGTATGAGATAAGATACTATGGTCGTCCCCCCTCCCTTTTTTAAGATAATAAAACTAAAGTGAGTTTGCCCCACACACATACATTCTGCTGGGAGGTGGAGGGACCAGAATTTGACAAGAACCTGGCCTTCTAGAGCCCCTACTCTTAACCTCCACATGCAGGCATCCTTGGTCCCTGCCTCACCTGTTGGTCCCTGTGTAAAACTAAGGCTTGCTACTGCAGCCTTGGGTAAAAGCGCCCTCCTGGGAGGTATGACAGGTCCCTCCTGCAGCCCCAGCACCTCTGGCCCCATGGCTGGGAAGTCCCAAATCTGGTGTAAACACACCAGATTTGAACATGGTTTATAATTAGCTCCCAGCAAATTAGGAGGTAGCAAGGGGACAATGGAGAATGACTATTGTCTTACAGGTGAGGAAGCTGAGCCTTGGTACAGTAAAGGGACTTGCCCAGGGTTCCACAGCCAGGATTGGGAGAGCTCAGATTGGAACCCAGATTACTGGTTCCAGATACTGTGTTCTTCACGGAAGAGTCCACCTACCAGCCTCTGCCCTTCAGAGAGAAAGGAGAGAGTGCCCCCTAGGGGGAGGGGAAGAGCCCTGGGCCGGAAGTCAGGAAACCAGCAGCCTCTGGGCCCCTTTGCTCCTGCTCTCTGTGGCTCTGGACAAGTCCCTTTCCCTCTCCAAGCTTCAGGTTCCTCACAGGGAAAATGAGATTGACTCTAAAATGCCAACAGCTCTAAAATTCTGTTCAAGAGGAAAGGATTGTGGAAAGAGACGGGGCAGGGGAGAAGGGGAAGGAGGAAGAAATTGGGGACGGGGCAGGGGCTCAGTCCCATCTCCCTCCCCCACCCCTTCCCCCTCACTGTCCTGGACCTAGGATGGCCAGCTGTCTGAGGCTGCTAGGCGGAGCCGTCCCCGTGCCAGGCCCAGCCGAGCTCAGCAGGGGCCCTTTGTCACCCAACGCTTGCTGGGGGCCTTGGCCACTGGTGTTGGGTGTCCGGGCAGATTGGATTCTCTCCTGGCAGCCCTGCAGATGCCACACTCCTGCAAGGGTGGCCAGGCGGGCAGAGAGAAGCCAGCGCTCCCTCCTCCTCCCGGGCTCCCAAAGGGACACGGAGGCTGCTGTCCGTGGTGCTGGACTGTGGGAGCCCCCAGGTGAGGGCTCCGTGGACCCCAGCTCATGCTGGGGGCCAAGCTGTGGGCTCAGTGATGTCTGGTGAATATGCATGAGCTGGCTCCTCGGGTTCAGCCGAGGGCCTTAATGTGGCTGGATGTTGCGGGTGGAGGTGGGTGGCTCTCCCCTATCCCCATGCCTTTGAGTCCCAAATGGAGAGAATAGGGCATAGCAGCAGGTATAGCTGGCATGGACAGGAGAGCATCTATATTTGGGGAGGGGGTGCATGCCCCAAATTGTGTGGGCATGGGATGTGTGTGAACATGTTGAGAACAGTGAGAGAAATAGGGGTCTGTGTGTGCACAGAGGGTATTTTTGAGGGAAGGAGGTGGGGATGTTAGATGTATGACTCCATGTGACCCTGTGCGTAGTGGGGAGGCAGGTGTCCGCCAGGGCGTGTGTGAAGTGGGGCTTGTGTATTGCTGTGTGTATATGGCAGTAAGTGGGTCCTAAAAATAGGTGATTTGGGTGTTGCAGAGCACCCTGAAAGGTGTGTGTGTGTGTGAGGGTGTGTGTTGTGAAGTCAGCATGTTACATGGCATAGCGGACAGTTGGGCTGTGTTATGAAGGTGCATCAGGCTGTGCCTTGGGGGTGGTATATCATGGGGTGTCAGGTGAGTACTGATATGTTTGGATTTACAGTGTATGCTGGTGTATTATGGGTGTTGGACAAAGCACCCATATTAGGGTGTGTGGGTGTTACTTGGGTGACATGCATGCACCGTACACTGAGCCTTCATGAGCGCCTGTCCCATGAGGCCTCCAGTGCCTGACCCTTGTCACCACTCTGTGCTTGCCCCCACAGGAGCCACCGCCCCTGACCATGTAGATGCCAGCTCCAGGGAGCAGCATGGGCCCCGCTGAATGGAGACTACTGGGTCTACAACCCTGAGCCCCTCCAGCCCCTGGACCTCTCCCCATTCCCGGGGATACCCTTTGGAGTTCACCACCGCTGTCATCAGCCCACCTGGGCCGCCCCCGCCCCCCGGGACCCGGAGTCGGCCACCAGGACCCACAGCCGTCCAGTGAGGTTGTGCTGAGGACAACCACACCGAGCCATCACCCATTATCCTCTTGTTCAGCGCTGACCCTCGGGCCCACCCCGAGCAAGGACTGTGGAAAACATGGGTGATATGACCAACAGCGACTTTTACTCCAAAAACCAAAGAAATGAGTCGAGCCATGGGGGCGAGTTTGGGTGCACGATGGAGGAGCTTCGCTCCCTCATGGAACTGCGGGGGACCGAGGCTGTGGTCAAGATCAAGGAGACTTATGGGGACACTGAAGCCATCTGTCGGCGCCTCAAAACCTCACCTATTGAAGGTAGGTGTGGGAGATTCAAACCAGGGGTGCAGCCCTGGCAACTGCCATCTGAGTTGGCTCCAGGGCAGTATCCTTGACATTTAACCACAGGAATATCTCAGTCATGGGCTGAAATGCCAGTATGGCTATTCTAATGTATTCTAGCTGAGGGTCAGAGACCGGGACTTCTTCCGTTTTCTCCCATCATGGGTTGGGGTCTGCCCACGGCACCTGCAGAGAGAACCACAGAAACAGAGCAGGGTCAAGGCTGTGTCCTGGAAGCCAGATGCTATAATAAGCCACATCCGCCGAGGGAGGGGGCTCATCATCCCGGAAATGGGAGGCGCCCAGTCTCCAAGCCTGGGCGGGGAGGGAGGCCTGAGGGGCCAGAGGAGGAGCCATGCCGTGCTTGCCTGCGTCCAGGCTCAGGCAGGGCTCCTGCTTCCCCCACCCCATCTACAGGGCCTGGAATCGGGGGTCCAGCCACCCAGCCCCCTGCCTCCCTTCCCCAGCTCCCACATCCCCTTGTCTGAACTCAAGCAGGGAACCACAACATTACCACTATGCAGCCAATTCCAGCTCCCCAACCCCTGCTGGGTCATGTCCCATTGTCCCAAATCCAGGCTCTGACTGGGGACCCCTAGGTCTGGGGCAGCAGCAGGCCATGGAGTGGCTGGGCAGACCGGGCAGGCATGAAGGTAGGGTGACAGATGCCCATGTGAGCCTTGCCCTTGAGTGTGGAACTTTTTTGCAACCACCAAAATAAGCAGGCCTGGGATCTCCAGAGAGAGGGTTTTAGCCTCCTGGGGGCTCCTCTGAAGGGACCAAAGCTTAGGCATCTGCCATGAAGCACAGAGGAGGGACACCAGCCCAGCTGAGGCACCAGAGCTCGGCTTAGATCCCCAACCCCACAGTTACCTTCCCCTCACCTCACTGTAAGGGAGTAGAGCACCCTACATGAACCCCCAAAACATGGGTGTGAGGCCCTGCCCCAGCACTCCCCAATCCTGTAACTTTGTGCAAAGAGGCTGCAGCAAGTTTCAGTTTCTTCCTCTGGAAAATGGGGCCAATGCCCACCTCACAGTGCCTAGTGGAGGCCTGAGCATACAGCAAGCACTCAATAAGTGGCAGACATATTATTCTAAGGAGAGTGAACGACAGTTCCTCTCCCAGGTATAGACCGCAATCTGGGAGGCAGGCAGCATCTGAACCCTTATCCCCATGTGACAGAGGACAAATCTGGGGCCGGAGGTCCCTCTCATTCCATCTCTTAACTCCGTTCCCCATGCCCTGGGCTTGGCTGGACACCAGCCCTGAATGAATTCTTAATGAGGCTGCTTTGTTTGGGCCTAGCTGCTCACCTGGGGTTGCCGGTATATCTAGTGGCTGCATCTGTGTCTCTCTCCATCCGGGACGCTCCCCTCTTAGGGCAGATGGGAAGAGCTAAGCCTAGTCCTTCTTCCCAGATTGGCTACTGTCGCTGAGCCCAGGCAGGAGTTTAGAAACACCCTTTCTTTCTTGGCGTTGTTTGGTTATGTTTTGGCAGGGAGGGTGGGAATAGAGGAAATATCCTTCCTTCACTGTATGATTCTAGCTCAGGGCTTGAGAATGGCCACATGTGGCCCTGAGAAGGGAGCAGTCCCTGCCGGAGGGGGGGGGGGGCTCTTGGGCCCCAGTCTCATGGGAACACCAATCCACGCAGAATGGCCCATGGTCACCTCTGCCATCAGGCTGCCACACCTGGCCTGCTGGGAGGCCAGGCTGCCCCACGGGTCTTTTCCTTGTAAATGGGACCAGGAGATTCTCTTGAGTCAAGAATTTTGAAGTGTCTCTGGGCCCCACACCCTATGGGGATCCTGACGGAAGCTGTGGCCCTTCTCCCCAGAAAAACATCCATGTGCAGGCAACAGATGTGGCTCCACTGTCAGTGTGTTCACAGAGCCCCTTGAGGCCAGGCCATGGACCCCAGGTTAAGAAACCCACCCTCCCCTCCCACCGGACGGGCTCTCAGACCCTGGGAAACTGAGCAGCCTGTGCCTAAGCTCTAGCACTGTGCAGGGCCATTCCCGGTTAACTCATTGTGTCCCCGCTGGAGGAAGCCTGAGAACCCCTGAGGGCGTGACTCCTGTCCTGCTCCTCTCTCGCGTCCAGCATCCAGCCTGGTGCCTGGCACAAAGAAGGGGAGATAACTGCCCATAAGACCCTGAGACATGGCCACGGTGTCCGCAGCCCACAGGGAGCAGCAGCCCAGAAGTCTGAGCAAACAAAACAGCAGAGAATCTAGACCAAGTACAGCAAGAGCCCAGAACTCAGAGGAGAGGCAAGGTGGGTGGGCAGTGAAGGTCAGAGAAGGCTTCCTGGAGGAGGAGGTGTTTGAATTTGGCTGTGGAAGAAAGAGAAGCGAAAGCATGTAGCATGGCATAAAACAGCACTTCTTAGGATCCCACAGAATAATGGTGTGCTGCAAGAAGTTGGGCATTATGTGAAAAATAAAGAGGACTCAGTTTTCTCATCCAAAAAATGGAAAGAAGGGTGGCAGCTCTGACTAGCGCTCTGCCACCTGCCAAGTGTGTGTGTGCCTTTTGGCCTATGGTCTGACCTCTCTAGGCCTTGGCTTCCTCGTTTTCATACGGACCAAATGAGGTCCCTGATGGGGAAGATCCCTGAGAAGGAGCAAAGCCTGCAGTAGGGCTAACCAGAGCCCCTGCTGGAGTGCTGCCTAGAAGGCTCTCCCCGGGCAGGGCAGGTGGAGCTGGGAGCGGTTTGGGAAGGGGCAGAAGAGCATAATGCCACAGACGCCAGACTTAGGCAACCTGGGTTCAAATCCCAGCCCTGCCACTTCCAATCTGTGGGACTCTTGGCAAGTTACTCAACCTCTCTATGCCTCAGTTTCCTCATCTGTAAAATAGGGGTGATAGGGTTGTGGTAGGGACAAATGAAGTCTCTCGGAACAGCTCCAGGCATACGGGCAGTGCTGTGTTAGGATTCAGCCCCAAAGACTAAACACCTCCATTTTCCTATCAGTAAAATGGGTGTGAATATTGCTTAGATCAGACCAAGTGCCCAGTATCTAAATGCTTAATAAAGGTCAGCCCTTGTTGCTGTTGTTTCCACGATGATTATCGCTGCTCTGGAAGAAGCAGTCACATTCTCATGAGAAAGGGGGACCCTGACTCTTCCAGAACACAGGCCAGACGTCTGTGCATGGTGCAACACTTCCTACTGGGCTGTTCTTCATCCTTATGACACATGCCTGGAAGCAGGTGTTGTTATCCCATTTTATCTCGATGCATGAGGGCTCAAGGTGACCATCACAGCTCACGTCAGAGCAGATTTTCAACACAGCTCGGACAGACACCACACCAGGTGTCCCCGCAGCCCTAAGCCAAGTGTGTGCCCCTGAGCACAGCTCTCTAAAGATGCTCTCTGTCTGATGAGGGTCTGAGTTGGGAGGGGCCACCAGGGAACTTTTCTGTATATTCTTTCATGTTCAGCATCGGTCTCACCTACTCTTCTGATTTAAAAAAATGCTTGGCCTCCGGCCCCAGCCCACAATTTAATGCCATGTGGTCTGGGCTGTGCCAGCTTCACATAGGGACTCAGGTTGGCCATTCCTGGCACCCCCACCTCACCCCCCCAATCTGCTGACGTGAACAAGAAGCCGCCCTCTGAGTCACACTACAGGAAACTGCTCCAGGCCACACATAAATTAGCTTTCCCGTTCACATCCAGCTAATTTTAGGCAAAAAGGTCTCTGCAAGTGATAGAGGAGGTTTGAAGCCATAGAAAGCTATGCCCACCCAGGGCATCACCTGCTGTCAGCCTGGCAGTGTTGGATTTTCCATGCAAAGGCCCAACTCTGGTGACAGCTGTTGGGTAAACCTGGCCCCTGTGGGACCAGGAGTGACCTCTGCCCCAATCTGAGCTCCTCTCCCCGTCTCTTGTTGGTTCTGTCCCACTCTGGTAATGCCCTTCCTGCCTCCCCTCCCCTGCTCCCACCTTTTCCTTTCACACCCTTCCAGCCTAGGATGGCAGTGCCCCTGAGACCAGGTCCTAGTACTGACGGGCTTACTCTTTACGGGTTATCGGGAGAATTCAGTGTAACCTCTCTGAGCCTCAGTTGCCTTATCTGTGACATGGGGATAAGAAAGCTACCTATCCCATGGGATGTGGTGAGTATTAAACCAGAGAATCCACATGGCGGCTTCACAAAGTGTATGGCAGACCCCAGACACTTACAAAATGATCTTATCATTGTTACTGTGATACCCAGAGTTCTTTTAGAAAACAACATGCAGGGCTGGCCGAGTGGTGCAGTGGTTAAGAGCTGGCTTGGGACGCCAGCGGCCCTGGTTCGAGTCCCACATATGAGGGCCAGTGACACTGCCCTCAAAAAAAAAAAAAAAGCATAGAAAACAACATGTATGGGCCCCTTCTCCATGAAAGAATTAGGCAATTAAATCAGACAGTGCCCAACGAAGAGTTACTGTGCTCTCAGAGTTAGGTGGCTTCACGATGGGTCTGGAAATGTGGAGAGTAGGTACTGGGCAGTCTGTGAGGTCCTGGAAGCCGGAGCTGTTTGTCATTCTCCACTGTGACCCCGGGACCTGGTATAATGCCTGGGGGCCCTAAAAGATCCACAGAAAGAAGGAAGGGAGGGAGAAAGAGGTAGGGATGCCCTGGTGCCCCTCCCTGTGTGGGGTGGAAGGCTGCAGCCTGGGCACAGGACACAGGACACCCTGCGTCACCCACAGAACAACTGGCTTCAGTCCTCCAAGCACAGAGTGGCACTGCCCTGAGCCACTCAGCACGCACGGCCCCTGCCCTTCACTTCCTGACACCTGCTCCTCGGGCTGTCAGAAGGGGCAGCTCTGAGAAGTCCCATGGGCGCTCTCTGCACTGTATGTTTCACGGTGAGGGAGCGAGGGGAACAAAGAAGCCGGGCAGCGGCAGGGGAGGTGGGAACTGGATACTTCAGAGTGTTGTGAAACGGAACCTCCGGTTAATTTTGTATGAATTCTACAGCTTGCCCAAGGGGAGGAGAGAGAGGGGCTGAGGGGACAAGAGGGCCGATCATGGGGAGTGGTGCCTCGTGTTGCATCAGTGTTAGCCGAGAGCTCCCCTCGGACCCAGCAGGGCCCACACCATCCACAGAGCAGCCCCCAGCTTGGCACAGGGGAGAGTGTGGAGACAGTGGGTAGGGGTCTCCTGTTTGTCACTGTGATGTCACTGGCCATTTCCCCAGGGATCACTGGGGCCCTGACAGGTCAACAGGGAAACCAAGGCAGCCACAGCTTCAGCCATGTCCCAGACAGGGTAAAGCTGGGGGCCTCCCAGACACAAGGCCCATGTGGGGAGTTCAGTGCCTGGCCAGAGAAGAGTGAGAGCATCGCCCCCCAGGATCTGCATGTGAAGTGGCCATGCTCCCTTCTAATGCCTGGAGGAGAAAAACTTACCAAAGCATTTAAGAGGCTGAGGAAACTAGCCAGCCACCTTCTCCAATACATCCCGGGGTGGAGGAGGGGAAGGCATGAAGGGTGAGGAGGTGTTCCAGCCTCAACTGTTGCTAGGGCAAAAGATTTAGACTATCACAACCTCACTTTTCTAGTCTGTGAAATGGGGATTGTGCTACTTCACTCTCTTCCATTTAGAGGTGTTGAAAACACTTTGAAAGTTTTCCACAAAAGAATCACTATTTTCCAGTATTTACTAAGTATTTCTGTCTATTAGGATTCTGGTTGATAGAAACCTATCTCAAACTGGCTTATGCAAAAAAGGGATTTTCTGGCTTGTACAACTGGAAAGTCCAGGGAGTGTCTGCACTCAGGCATGGCTGGCTCCAGGCCCCAGTGCTGCAGGAGGGCTCTGTCCATCCTTTTCCTACCGTCTTTCACCCTCACTGTCCTCTGTGTTGGCTTCATTCTCAGGCAGGCCCTCACCCAATGAGGGTCCCAGCAGCTTCAAGCTAATACCCTCCCATCCTGGCCACTACTGTACCAAAGGAGTGGCACAAAGATTCTCCCCTTAAATACCAGAGCAGACTCTCACTGGGCCCACTGGGAGTTGCATGGCCACTCTTGAACCAATCCCTGTGGCCAAAGGATAATAGATCAGACCTGAGTCACAGAAGAGAGGGGCGGTCAGTCCACCCAGACCACATGAAGACTGAGGGAAGGGATGGAAATGGAGGCATAAATCACACATGCTTGTGGGCCTACTTTGTGGAAAGCCCCTACTATGTGCTGGGGAAGGTGCAGAGAAAGAACAGGCATGCCCTTGAGGAGTGCTTGGCCTGATGGAGGAAAAAAATAGTATTGAGAAGGCAGCCGAGGAGTGAAGGCAGGATTCAGGAGCACCAAATATGGAGTGATCATAGCCAAACCACAGCACTGTTAATAGCGGCACGAGGGTAATAGGTATAAGCCGGGCTTCCCCAGGCAAAGTAGGTCTGTAATTCATGTTCCGGCAGTGAGGAGGCCAGCTCATGTCATGGTCAAATTCTTATCCAGCTGTGGGACATTGGGCCAGTTCTCTAACCTCTCTATGCCTCAGTTTCCTCATCTGTGACACGGGTAATAACAGTGTTCTTTCACAGGGTTGCTGCGAGGATCAAAGTAAGATGTGGAAAGTGCTTAGTGCCTGGCGCAAAGCAGGTGCACTACCAGTGTCAGCTGTTTTATTATTCTATACCAGCACTTTCTGTGTGATTTTAAGAGACAACTTGGGTTTAAATTAGTGGAGATAAGAAAGGCAGCTTATCTGGGCAGATCAATGGGCTTGAACAACACATGTGAATCTATGGTTTTTTTAAAAAAACATCAGCAGCATGTTTGATTTGCAATGCTTATACACTTCCGTCCCCCACCCCAAGGGGGAAAAAAATCCTTTAAAAGCACAGCTTTCTGTGAAAGTCTGATGAATCATGTGTGGGTGCTTTCCAGAATACCACCCACACATCTTTCTGAATCATCAATAAAATAAACCCACATGTTGATTGATCTGTACTGTCCATTTTCTCAGGATGGGGCAGGCAAGTGAGTGCTAGGCAAACGGTCCTGCTGGCTGGGGGTGGCCGGGAATATGCAGAGCAGTTAGAAAAAGGGCCTCACCTGCCACTGACCAAGGGCTTCTGAGTGGGTGCCAGCAGGAGTAGAGGGACATCAGGCCCCACAAATGATGCTGCTTGGCCTGGTAGGTGCTTTGCACAGTCAGGCACCCAGAGGGAAAACAAAGGATATGGGCAGTGGAGGGAGCATTTACAGGTGGGCCTTTCACTGGACAGACCCACCATGCCTAATGCAAAGCCACCCAGCAGCTGTAATGTGCTATGTTCAGGGCTAGGCCTTTCCGATGAATTACCTCATGTGGTCCTCACAGCAGCCCCTGAGCAGGAAACGAAGGCTTAGAGAGGACGCCATCTCCATGAAGGCATCTTTGCTTTGCAGGATGAATATGCACTAAACACTAAGTGCTTACTGTGTTCTCAGAAAAGAAAAGGAATGAGAAGAGCCTTGACCTGGAGTCTCAGTTCCACCATTGAGACTCTTGAGCAAGTCACTCCATCACTCTGAGCCTCGGTTTCCCCATCTGTAATTGGCATGATAATTATACCTACCTCCCAAAACCAAAGGACACATGTGTTCAGTGAACGTCCCGTTGTTTCCCCTGCTTCCTTCATGCCAAGTGAAGATGGAAGCTGACACGTATTCACTTGTTGAACAGATATGTGTCGTGCACCTACTATGTGTAGGATTGGGCCATATTGCTCTTCTGAGAGATGTTCCACATGCCCCTTGGGAGTGGTGTTGGTGTGATGTGGCTCTACGTGGGACAGGTGGGGAGGCCAGGACAGGGACAGCCTTCCAGGACATTCCCTCTCGGTCCAAGGAGTAGGGTGAGGGGTCAGACAGAAGACAACTCTAGGGGCACAGAGGCAGAGGCAGGCAGGGTCCAGTAGGGAAGATGGCAGCCAAGGGCAAGGGCCAGGGCCTCAGGCCAGCCACAGGGGAGGAGGCAGGATCCCCCCTGATCCGCTTCCCTTCCAGAGCTTCCTAACGATTCCCAGGAAAGGGGGGTGCAGAGCTGGGTTGTAGGCCGCCCCTGTCCTGAAGCCTCTCCCAGTCTCCTTGTGATACTGCCCACTAGCTGTGATACCAGTTACAGCTGTGATGCCAGAGGCCCATTCATCGAATCTTCACAAACCCCCGGAACAGGAACTGGTCATGTCTGCAACTTACAGATGAGGAAATCGAGGCTCGGGGCACGCCACCACTAACAAGGGGCCCAGCCAGGATTGGTCCCAGACAGACTGGCTCCCGGACATGCACACGTGACCTCCTTAATTTACTGCCTCTTACCGACAAAATAATTCTACAGCAAGAGATAGTGTGCTGAAGGTCAAAGGAGGGGGCTGCCTGATGGGAGACAAAATCAGGAAGGCTTCCCCTGAGCTAGGTCTCCAAGGACAAGGAGGAGCTGGGAAGGGGAGGAGAGCGCATCCGTAGTGAGGGAAGCACCCTGACCACAGGCCTGGAGGTGAGAGCCAGGCTGTGCGAGGGGAGGCCTGAGGAATCCCTGTGCCTGGAGCTGAGGGCGTCTGTGTGAGTGTGAAATGGGCCATGAGCTCCATGAGGGTGAGGCTCTGAGTAGGGCTTCTCTCCAGGGGCCTAAGGACCAAAGAACTCGCTCAGTTCAGGGAAACTGAAGGTTTGGGGAGCTGGTTCTCATACTGGGTCCCTGGGGTTCCACAGAGGTGCTCCAGGAGACAGGGAGATGCTGAGGGGTGGGGCCCCGGCTTTCCTGCCCCACCCCCACCATGCCCCAGAGCACGTCTTTGTGTTTATCGGTTTGTGTGGTGAAGAATCTGGTAATGTTTTTTTTTTAAAAAAAAAAAAAAAAAAAAAAAATTTTTTTTTTTTAAAGCAAAGAAAAAATTTGGAAACCTCTGACATTGGACAAAATGCTAAACTAGAATGCCTAAAAGCCTGAGTGGTGGCCCAGGTTATTTAAGTTCTCAGTGTCTGAGTTTTTTGTTTGTTTGTTTGTTTGTTTGTTTTTTTAGCTGAGCCATCCTGCCACCTGTTGGTGGCTCAACGGCAACTCAGCTCAGGCTGGCCTCGAACAGCTGTTGCTCAGAGCTCAGCTCGCACTCTTGAGCGAGCTCTTAACCAGCTGAGCCACTCGGCCGGCCCACAGTGTCTCAGTTTTTACATCTGTAAAATGGACCAGGTAATATACAGTTCCCAGGATCCATACTGGTCTATGGATTAAGTGAGAAAATACAGAGTGCAGGGCCCCAGGGGCCCTCAGGGGGGTTCATTTTACAGCCACCACACCTTAGCCATGGCCTGGTTCACATGCTCGCCCCCCACCCCCACCCCCATATTAGAAGACACACTGGGCTGGGAGGACTCACCATGGAGACTGGCCTGACTTTGGCCCTTATTGACTAAGCCCCTCTCCAAGCCCCCCACCACTAACAAGGATGAGTCTGGTAGTCTCTGAGGCTCCTCCAGGCTCAGACATTCTAGAATTGTGGAACTCACTGTCTCAATGCCACCCAGGAGTGCAGACTTCAGACTGGCCAAAGGGTGGCTGGCTCCCATCCAGACCCCATATCCCTCTTCCCTTGAAACACTGTGCCTTCACATACTTGGGGTCTGGCTTAGGCCCCATCACAGCCCAGGCAGGGGCACTACTCTTGGCCCCTCACCCCAAATCCCAGCCCAGAAAACCTTTCCTCCCAAGCAGCTTTGGAGCCTTACCCACACTGGCTTCCAAAGACCTGTGGGTGTTCCCTGGCTCCCAGAAGCCCCGGGCCCTGGACACTAGTCTCTGATTACTTTGCCCCCCCTGAGTCTCAGTTTCCTCATCTGTCAAGTGGGCTGTGGGGTGAGAGATGTTGCTCGGTAATGCAGATTAGACCGTGTCTAACATTAAGCAACCTCAGCTGCCCACCCAGCCTGGGTCCCACAAGGGCCGAGAGAGCTAAAGCAGCCTCTCCCTCCAGGCCCGCCGGTCACACGAGAGGCCCCGGCAGGGCAGGTAAGTTATTTATGCAGGCCCCCCTCATCCCACAACGATTATCTTACTCCTTCTGGCGCAATCCAGGCCCCTGCTGTGGTTTCAGACCCAGAGTTATTTATAGTCAATGGAAATTAGCGCCTCTGCAAGTGGTTCCCTCGTACCCACCTGCCAGCGTCAGCCTCCACCCCTAAGGGAGGCCCCCTGGAAATTTCCATGATCCCAGCAAATGCTCCCAGGGACCATTTCTGAACAGAGAAGACCCTGCCCTTTCTGTGGGATAACTTTGGACAAGATGCCATGGAGTTGAATGGTTGGAAGAAAGCCCTTCTAGCTGGAGGACCTGAGAGGGTTGCATGGAGGAGGCAGTATTGAGCAAGAGGTTGAGAGGTAGGCAGGGTTTGCAGTGGGGAAGAGCACTCCAGGTAAAGGGGAAAGTATGGGCAAAGACACAGAGGCAAAGAAGACGGGAATGTAAAAGGAGCCGATCAGGGCCGGCTGAGTGGCGCGGTGGTTAAGCGCTGGCCTTGGAAGCCAGCGGCCCCGGTTCGGTCCCACATATGAGGGCTAGTAACACTGCCCTCAAAAAAAAAAAAAAAAAAAAAAAAAAAAAAAAAAAAAAAAAAAAAAAAGGAGCCGATCGTTCTGTTTGGCTGAAGGGCTCAACCAGAAGTAGTGATGATTATTAAGAGTAACAGAGCTCCATAGAGATGTTCCAAACACTATTCTAAGAGTTTCACATGTATCTTACCTTCTTTAACCCTCCCAACAACCTTATGAGGTAATCGCTGGTATTATCCTCATTTTTACAAATAAATAAATGAGGCACAGAGAAGTAACGTCACTAGCCCATGGTCACACAGCTAATGAGTGGAGGAACTGGGATTCAAACCCAGGGAGGCAAATCCAGAGTCTGTAATAGGACTCTTAGTGTTAAGCCAAAAAGTTTGGGCTTAACTAAAGAAGCAGGAGGGATCCCTGAAGGTTCTTACACAGAGGAACAGAGTGACTACGACAATTGGTCTGGAGGCCATGCATTTGGTTTGGAATGGGGAGATAAAGACGGCGGGGAGGGAAGGGCGGGCATCCAAAAGAGAGGTGACAGAGCTGGACCTGGCCAGGGAGGCGGTGATGGAAAGGAGGGAGCTTCCAGCAGCAGGACCCAGCCTGTGACACGTCACAAGAGAGAGAGAGGGAGTGGTGTCAGTGCAAACTCAGTTTCCAAGACGGCAACTAGCTGCTTTGTACAGATGGGCCAACAAGGAGAGGAGCAAGATTGGGGTGAGATGAAAAGGTTGTGCTGGGCACCGTCATCCTCAGAGCCTGGAGGACAGGACCGCAGGCCTGGACCCTGGGGAGAGGCTGGGCCTGGAGGTGGGACATACAGATGACAGAGACGTCTAGTGAGAAGTGTCTCTGCGAACAAGCCCCAAACCTCCATGGGGGGCGATCAGCCACAGAGGGCAGAGATGTGGACCGGTACTGTTCCCGACCGCATCGTGGCATCTGGGACAGTTCCCACCACAGAGCACACTCCATCCATGTGCAGGAATGGTTTCACCTGGGGTGCTCATCAGGGAATGTCACCTACTGAGGGGGCAGGCAGCAGGCAAAGGAGAAGTTAGAGGGGCGGCAGGACAGTGTTGCCTGCAGGTAGGCTGTGACTAGGGGCCTGACACTGTACAGGCTGTCAGTTAGACATAGGATTGCAGGAGGGTTCAAGCAGGACAATGATTGAGTAACAGCCTCAGGGGCGGCTACTGGATGAGCTCTTAGGAAACATGTACTGGACAAAACAGCCGAAGGGGACATTCCCCGGGGCTGCCCCCACACACACAGACACGCACACACACAGGGCAGACGGGACAAGGGCCTGGGGGACTCATGGACCTGTGAGACGGCAGGTCTGAATGGCTCTAAGAGACCATTCGCCCAGCAATCCTAGGGTGCACATGGGACTCTGAGGCCCAGAGGGAACGGACCTGCCCAAGTGCATAGTGGGTGAGGACCCAACCCAGGGCTGTGACCCCCAAGTCATCCCTACACATGGTAAGGGGGCAAATGTCTCTCCTCCCTTTCCCCACCTCCCCCCAGACCTTCAACTCTCTCCTCCACCCCTTCCCTGCCATAGTATGTGTTTCCAGGGGCCACCATTACAAAGGGCCATAAACTGAGTGACTTAAACCAGCCTGAGATGAAGGTGTTGGCAGGATTTGTTTTCTCTGAGGGCTGTGAGGGGAGGATCTGTCCCAGCCCTCTCTCCTTGCCTTGTGATGTTCATCTTCTCCCTGTGTCTTCACATTGTCTTCCCCGTACGTGTGTCTGTCTCTGTGTTCAGATTTCCTCTGTATAGGGACACCAGTCATATCAGATTAGTGCCCACCCTGAACATCTCATCTTAACTTAGTGGCTACTCAGCTCTGCAATGACCCCATCTCCAAATGTGGCCACATTCTGAGGTGCTGGGGCTTAGGACTTCATTATATGGATGGAAGCGGTGGGATAGTTTAACCCAGAGCATTCCCACTTGAGACCATCCCTTCTGCGCCTGGAGCCACAGTCCCTCTCCTGTAAAGCAGGGACATAAATGGGAACAACGAGGACTGTGGTGAGGGCAGATGAGCGCACTCCTGAATGGATATGTGCCTCCAGGAGCCCATCACACAGCGGGTGTTAGGAGGAACAGTGCAGCCTGAGCACACAGACATCCTGGGTCTGAATCCCAGCCGTGTTGTGCCAAGCAAATGGCTTCACCTCTCAGAACCTATTGACTCATCTGTGAAATAGTACTGATTCCTGGGCCGTCATGAGGAATAGAAGAGCTGGCGCAAGTAGGAACACACAGCACAGCGCCCGAAGGCCCCCGGGAATGGAAGCCGCCCCTGTTGTTATGACTATCATCATCCTCATCGTGAACATGTCGTCGGTGTGAGAAGCTGAGGCCCAGAGAGGGACAGATCTTATCCAAGCTCACACAGCCATCTGGCACAAAACCAAATGGGGACTCACTCAGGGCCTCCCAACCCACAGTTCCCATTTTTTTAACCACATCCCTGTGTGGAATTTAAAAAAAAAAAAAAAGTAATTCCTAAGTGCCCAAATTAGGAGAGTAATTAAGCCCCTTTCAGCTGTTCCATGTGCCTGATGGAACATTACAGAAAATGGTTTTTACAGAGAACATAAAGCAACGTGGAAGAGGCTCATGAAATAATGTGATGCAAAAGAAACAGGGTTTAGCACGGTACATGGCAACAACTCCATAAAAACAGACGCAAGGGAAAAAGGCTAAAAGGAAACAGCCAGACTGTGCCGGCATCGGGGTTGCAGGGTGAGATTGTGGGAGATGGTTTCTCAGCTTCCCTTTCTGCACGGGGGGGGGGGGGGACCACGGCCGAAGGGGTCAGTGGAGGCACGCTGGCTGTCAGAGACAGGGGTTGCCTGGGCAGCATCATGAGAGCGGTCTCCCCGAATTGGAGCAATGGCTGGAAAACCTCATCTGTTTTCCACAGAGAAATTGGAAGAAGCTGCGATCGGTAATAGGACTAGCAGAGCAGATACCCCTTTGGGGAACGTGGGGTGGGGGGAAATCCACCCCCACGGCTTTGGGCCTGGATCACTCAGGACTCCAAGCCGTGTTGTGCTGGTAAACGTGTGGCACCCGGCTCTCGGGGTTGGGAGGGAGCCCTCATTGGCTGCGTGTACTGATTTCCGTGGTGTAAATGCTCCGCCATGTCTCCCATAGAATGGCATTAACTGTGGGGTTGGGAAGAGACACACAGTAACACAGCATTTACACCATGCCAATTCAAGAGAATAGAGTCTAGTGACGGGTAGTAAAATAATTAGGACGGGAAGAGTGTGGGGCATGTTTACCCTTTTAAATATAATTTATGGAAGTTGTAAGTTTGTATCCTCTAATACTAACTATGGCTATATCTAACAACCAGCTCCCCAAAATACCTGAAAATGTAATATTGGGCTCTCACCAGCAGACTTGAGCTGCCACCTGCTCATCATTCACTTCAACTCCAACGACAGAGCATGTGAGTGGCCTGGCTTGGTCGCATGCCCACTCTTGGGCCAGGAAGTTGGGGGACATCTTGATTGACAACTATCAGTTAGGACTTCGTGGGGCACCTAATTTCTCAAAAGTACAGAAGAATCCCACTGAACAGCTAAAACCCATACGTGCTTTTGTTTCTCTTTTTGATAGTTTCTTTAAGTTGTATTTTTTTCTCTTATGATATCTTCTTTATTTCCTTATTTTAAAAAAAAAATCATTGCTTAAAATCCCAGAGTCTTTAAAAAGAATCCAGGGCTTGGGCTGGCCAAGTGGCGTGGTGGTTAAGCGCTGGCTTGGGAAGCCAGCGGGCCCTGGTTCGGTCCCACATATGAGGGCCAGTAACACTGCCCTCAAAAAAATATAAAATAAAATAAAAAAGAATCCAAGGCTTAAGCCCGAAAACAGCAAACCAGAGGACCTAGCCAGAGAGGTAGGTACAGAGCCTCAGAGCAGCCACGGCCAGCCCACACCCCCACCCCAGCCAAGCCCTCCCACCTTCTCCAGGGAGGGAAGTAAATGAACCAAATCTCCTGTCACGCTGCCTGAGAGCCCACCCTTAGGGATTCTCCCAAGAGGGCACAGACACCCCCAGTGGAAGAATACCTTATGGCAGAGCCTTCTCAAGTACCCTTAAGGGGACATACGGGTGAATGCGGACCCTCAGGGGTCAGGAACGGCCCAGATATGAGGGAAGGGTTAGACCTAATCTCAAAACTATGGGCAGAGTGGGCATCCTAAGCTTAGTGAATCCCTGATTCACCGGGGAGCCCCAATGACCCTCAAAGAAGATGCTAGATCTCTCCTGTGGCCACAGGTTCCTGGCCCATGGCCGCAGTTGGCCAAGGTGAAGAAGCAGACCGCCACCCAAGAGCCTGGCACCTCTGGCTGCCCCCTCATAGGAGATCATCTGGTGGCCAGTAGAAGACTTGGCCTAGGGCAGGCTGGGAGACCTGATTTAGAAAGGAGCCCACCAGAAGGTACTGCCCAGCCTTCCAGGAATAGCCGAGTTATTGACTACCTTGTACTGAGCAGCACCCCAAAATTCCATTATTATCCCCATTTTGCAGATGAGGGAACTGAGGCACAGAGAGTTGACTGACTTGCCCAAGTCACACAGCTGTGGGAGTAAAACCCAGGCCTGAATAAGGCTGTACCTCATGCTCTTAGCCATCTGTCAAAGGCCTATCAGTTACAATGAGCGGTTGTCCCCAGGACTCCATGCCCCCCACAGTGTTGCTGGGACTCTGGCCTAGAGACCTGGGAGTTTTCAGTTGCTCCAAAACACACTGGAACTCAGATCCAAATATGAGAGACAGGGGGCAGGCAGACACCTGCTCTGCCAATGGGAGGCCAACAACACCCTTAAGGGTCCCCAGGCCTGGGCTCCATGGGCTATAAAAGACAAGCCGGGAATCCCAGACCCAGGGCTGGAGGCTGTCCGCCCTGGAGCCATTTGGCAGGGCCTGGACGTGGGGTACTGGCTGAGGGTTCAACCTCACAGGCTCCTTTCCTCACTGATTGTGTGACCTCAGATAAATCCCTTGCCCTCTCTAAGCTTCAGTTTCCACATCTGAGAAGTGAGTTTAAATATGCTTACCTACAGGATTGTTAGGAAAATTAAGTGAGAATAATGGATATGCAAGCAAACCCTTCCTTTTTCATCCTCTCAGCCTCCAATTTCTTCCCACAGTGGCCAGACTAGAAACCCAGAACTTCCTTTAAAACTATAGAGCTTGTGCCTCCATAAATGTCACTTGGGATTCCAGAATAAATTAGATTGTAACCGAAAATCAATGATAATAATGATAATGCTGAGACTCTAAAGACCCTAGACCTTACTATCCCCCACGGAATGTTGACTCATCCTCTGGCGAGGTACAGCCTACCCCTGGCTAAGAATGACTGCATTCACTTATAAATGCACACATCTTTTTCAAAAGCATTTATTGAGCACCAACTTGATGCTAGATGCTGTCACAGGTGCTGGGGATACAGCAGTGAACAAAGATCCCCACCTCACAAAGCTTACAGAAGTCCAGTGAAAAATGCATAACAAAATAAGTGAACAAGAAAATATCAAGCGGGTAAGGGCTTTGAGGGCAACTGGGAGGAGGACAACTTAGATGGGCAGTCAAGGAGGGCTTTCCTGTGGAGGTGACATTTAACCTGAGTCTCAGCTGACATGCTGGATGCCTAAGAATTGCCTTCTGTAGTTGATTGAGGGTGTATTCCCGTGGGAATCCTACTCTTCAGTGTTTTAAGATCCCCATGTCCATTTCTTGGGCTCTGTTAGGCACTCTGCCAGGTCCTATAACTTTCATGATCTCTCTATTATGTATCACAGCTGCCTTGGGAGATTAGCATTTTCAGCCTCCCAGTTTACAGTAAAGACACTGAGGCTCAGAGAGGACTTGCACAGGGTCACCCAGTGTGTGGGTGACACAGTCGGGCCTTGTCTTTGGGTCTCCTGACTCGCCCGGTCCTGTGCCCCTTCCCACACCTCTTTCCTTGCTGGGATGTGTTTGGAGAAATCTCAGTGTCAGGAATAAAAAGTCTCCCAGTCTGTCAGAAGCTGGTATTGTCAGCTAGGCGAGAACTAAGTCCCAAGAGGCCACTGGGTGTTCAATGAGAAAAAGAGGTCACCAAATTGTGACCCAATCCCGGAGAAATAGGCATGTGGCGAAAATCCTGGGCAAACCCCATTGCAGAAAAAGAAAATCCTTGCCGAGGCAAACCATAGAGCGGTGAGGGTAGCTTTGTAAATTACCACATTTTGGCTCAACTCCTAAAGGGCTAAAACGTTTTCCTTCCACTTGAGTGAGGCAGCTGTAGCATATCTAGTGGGTAGGCAGGCTCTGTCCTAGACTTTCGGCTTTTATGCTTCCTGAGGACAAGGGCAGTTTCATTTACCTCTGAAACCCCAGCACCTGGCAAGGATTCTAAGTAAACGGGAACACAAATGATGATTGCATGTGTGTGTCCATATGTTCATGCCGGACTCCCCCAACTAGAACCCACAGCCCAGCTCAGCTTGAGGACCATGGAGATATCAGAGAATCTAACCCTGGCCAAAGTTACCAGCAGTGTCTCCACCACCTCCCTGCAATATCCCTGCCCAGCTTCCCTGCATTCCCTCTGTCTCCCGTGCCAAAAGGTATGTCCCTTTTATCCCCATCTAGAGCGTGGTTTCCAGGGAAGGGTCCCAGCCCCGGAGTGGCCATGATCTGCCTAGCAGAGACGTACCCCCTGCTGCCCCCTTGCCAGACTCAAGGAGGTATGAGCTGGCGCAAAGCCTGAGAGGCCTGGGAGATCTAATTACTGAGAAAGGGGAAAGTGTTGAGCGAGTGAGTGCCAGGATTTGGAATAATCATTTTTTTGACTGCTGCAGTTAATGCGAAGCTAGGCTGTAAAACTGTCCCTCTGATGTTCTCATGATGGGCTCCCTCTATGGCTAGCCGTTTAATCTGAAACTGCCAGCTTTTCTATAGCCCCGCAAAAGCTTCCCTAAATTGTCCTACCAATTACCATCTTGGGGAGCCAGCCATGCCTCCAGCCTCTGCTCCATAATGCAGAAAGGCAGCCATGAGGTAGGAGCCTGATGGAGCCCTCCCTTAGGGCTGGGCTGAGTCCCAGCGCTGAAGTGAAAGTGTGAGCACTGGGTCAGGTTGGGGACTTGCATCCCATTTCAGTATTATCATCATTTTACAGGTGAGGAAACTGAGGCACAGTGTACCTGAGGTCACCTGCCAATAGGTTGCAGAGGTGACATTCAAACCCAGGCCTGCCTGGCCAAAGCCCCTGCTCTTTCAATGCGTTCCAGCTGCCCTCGGATCTTAGACAGTTTTCACTCTCCTTATTTCATATATTTAAATTTCAGAGCCTCTTGGGACACGTCATGCCAACTTGGTCCTAAAATTTTGTCTCTGAAAAGTGCCAGAAATGATGATTTTCTGCTAAGTGTTTCTCAGTTAATGGGTATTTTTACCTTTTGCTATAAATACCTAAAAAAGAATTGCCTTCAGTAGATTTGAGACCAAGCAGTGCAGGGTTTAAGGGTGTCAGCCTACACCCCATCCCACCCCCACCTCCTCCGCTTTGCAGAAAAGATAAAGTGAGATGAACAGTGAGAGGCCCATGAACACCTACTAAACACCAGACACTGGGAAAGCTCCTTCATTTGTTTATTCACTTCTTCAGTAGATGTTTCTTGAGCACTTACTATGTGCTAGACCTAGTTCTAGGCCCTGCAGATAGATGTAGCCATGAACACAATGTCACTGCCTTTATGGGGCTTGCATTCGATTGGTTGGCAAGCAACAACAACAAAAACCAAACAAACATAAAAACAAGTAAATGGAAAAATAACTAAGATTGTCCATTGTAGTAAGGGCTCTGGAGGAAGTAAGCAAAAGCTTGGACATGGGAATAACAGAGCAGAACCTTGAAATCCTGGGATCAGGAGGCTGAGAAGACCTGGAGAATGAGAGGGAGGCCACCACATGGAATGAGGGCAAAGGATCGATGGGGACCTGAGGGGACACTTGGCAAGAGGTAAAGCCAGGATAGTGAGCAGGGGCTGAGGACTGGAGCCTGCAGAAGGAGTGTGGGTGTTTCCCTTAAAGTGAGGCAGCTGCTAGAAAGCTGAGCACAGCAGAGTGACATAATACATTATCTCATTCATTTTCACCAAGGCCCTGACAGCAGGCACAGACCCTCAACCTAGCACTTGAGCAGGGTCAGAGCTTGAGAGAAAAGATGGCTCAGCCACTGAGGAGGGGACAAAGCTACTTGTTGAGCCCAGACGTATGTAGGTGAGGGTCTCTGCATCACCCAGCCAGAGAGGTGTGGGCATGGCCAGAACCCCAGCCCGTTTCCTAGCACAGCCAGTGCCCGGCCCCCAAATGTCTTGGCATTGTTCTGTTCTTTTTGGTTTTGTTGCTGGGCCTCGGGCTGAATAAAACTCAATGGGATGTGATTTGAGGGTTCATTGGGAACATTCTGTTTCCCCATAAAATTGCAAGCAGCGGCAGAGACGTGTTCCAGGTTGCTAGGCAACCAGGTATGACCCAGTGAGCAGTGGGGGCGATGATTGTTCCCAGAGAGAAGTGGCTGTCCCACCCACACTTCCCTCCCCGAAATCCCCCCAAGACCCAGACCGTCCCAGCCAGTCAGGAGAACCCCAGGAATTCACAACAAGGGGGACAAAATACAGAGTAGACAAAAACAGGAAAGGATGACAATTCCAAACAGACATTAAATGGGCTCCAAAGGGAAAATAAAGAGAGGGACCTACCCCAATATGTTGGGAAAGTCTTTCATGATCGCGGGAGTGGCCCGCGCTTTCCCCATGTGCCAAACAGTGTTTTAAGCACGTTAACATATATTAATTCAACCTTATCAGGTAGATACTATCATAATCCCCATTGTAAAGATGGAAAAACTGAGGGATCCGGGGGTTAACGTGCCCAAACTGGAAGTGGCGGGGCTGGGCAGCCTGGCCCCAAAACTGGCGCCGAAGCTAATGGATGGATGACCCATCTGAGAGATCTGATTGGGAGTCAGCAAGGAGAACTAGGATACACAAGAGATTTACTCAAAAGCTAGAGTTAAATCAATTCAACTCTTCTGAGAGCCCTACTGTGTGCTGGACAATTTACCTTCTACAGAAATGAGGCAAAGAGCTCAAGCTGGTGGAGTGGAGGCAGACAGGCCATCATGTATTGACCAGGGTGGGTAGATACTGGGAGAGAGAAGGCAAAGATGCTGGGAGAGGATGGCATTGGGCACATCCCAAAGGAGGGGTGACAGGCCCGGGCATGGGAAAGGACCCAAAGACGGAAGGAGAAGCATTTCCAGTGGCATTTTATCACCTTGTATGGAAACTAACTTTTTAGGTGTCTGTTCCCGCTCCACCATCACCACCTCAGACCATGAGCAACTCAAAGCAGGGGTCATGTGAGTTTATCTTTGTGTCCTTAGAAGATAGCACACATCTGACATTGGGGATGCAGCAATCACAAAATGTTCGTTCAGCCTACTATGCCCCTATGAAAAGTAATAGATAGAACACATTTTGATTATTCAATACAAGGCACTGTTCTACACACATATGCATTTCATCTTTATAGAAACCCACAAGTTTTCTATTTTAGAGATGAGGAAACAGAGGCATGGGGAGGTGAGGTAACTTGTTGAGAAACTATGCTGCACTGCTGGCACTTGGGGGGGCGGTGTTCAGGAACGTAGACGACCTCTCAAAACAGAAAAAGACAAAGACACAGGTTTGGCCCTCAGAGCCTCTGGAAGGAACCAGCCCTGGTAACTTGACTTCAGCCCAGTGAGACTGATTTTGGACTTCTAACCTCCATAACTGTTAAGGTAAAAAATTTGTGTTGTTTTCAGCAAAACAAAACAAAAAAATGTTTGTTTAAAAAAATAAGTGAACAAAGATACAGGAAAGGGGAGTGAATGAATAAGATTGATCTTCATGGTTGAAGGGCGGATGTTAGATGCCATTTGTTGAGCATTTAGGGCCATTGGAAAGTCCAGAATGGAGAAGCAGAAGTCCGCCGCAGGAGGACAGCGCAGCCTGTGTCCTGGGATAGAAGGTGGGGGGCGGGGAGGAGACCCACCAAGCCAGTGCAGCAATGGCCAAACGGGAGATGCCGGGAGCCCGGATTCAGATGATGAGCTCACGAGTGGAGAAGAAATGTTAAATGAATGTTAAATCCAAGAACTACCAAGGAGGCTGGTTAACGTGGTCTGAAGGAGGAATAGATTTGAAGGAAACCAGGAGGCTGGCCTTATACTTGCTGAGCTGTGCGTGTGGACCAAACAACCAAACCTTGCGGGCCCAAGGGAAACCCTGGCCAGAGATTGGAGGAGACAGACTGTAAAGGCTTACAGAGTGTAAATGCTTAAAGTACATAAGAGGGTTTTTGTTTTGTTTTGTTTTGGGGTTGTTTTTTGTTGTTGTTGTTTTTTTGTTTTTTAGCAGAGCCAACCTGACATCTGTGGCAGCTCAGTGGCAGCTCAGCTCAAGCCGGGCATTGAACTGTTGCTCAGAGCTCGCACTCTTGAGTGAGCTCTTAACAAACTGAGCCACTCAGCCGGCCCCTGTAAGAGTTTTTTAAAAACAAAAAACAAAACTTTTTTTTTAAGCAAAATCACCCAGCTGTTATTATTCATTCTTTCCAATTAGTGAAAAAGCATTCTTTCTTGTGAATAATCATATTGTTAGGGTGCAGTTTGATAACTTTCCTGATAAGCCTAACTATTCTCAACTGGCTTCAGTTTTATTTTAAGGAGCATGCTTTACTCCTACTGTGAGACCTGTAGCCTACCAGCCATTCATTCCACATCTGTTTATTGAGCACCTACTATGTGCTGGGCTCTGTTTTAGGTGACACGACCATCTCCATCAACCTCCTCCTGGAGCTCACAGTCTGGCAAACTAGGGCAACAGCCGGCCTCAGAGCCATCTATGGTTTTACCCGTGGCCAGGCCTGGCAACCTTTCTGCATCCACAATCAGCTTAGCAACTGGGGAAAGAGAGAGCGTATTCTCAGTCTCTTTCTGGTTATCAAGCCAGCCTTCAAGTGCCCATACTTCCAACCTGGCAAGAGTAGGGGCGTGGGTGGCCAGCAGAGTAACCGTCCCTTCTCTCCCAGAGAAGGGCAGGCTCACCTCCCAGCAAGAATGGCACCCGGGGTGATCAGGGACCTGTGGGCCCTCAGGTGACAGGAACTGGTTAGACACACGCACCTTCTCCAGTGTTTAGAGTGATCAAACCTTCAGAAACAGTTTACTGAAGAAAGCACAGGCCCTCCCGAAACAACGCACCTCTGAATAACACGAGAGAATGTGGCAGGTTTCCAGGTAGAGACTTCAGCGGGTTTTGCCACAAATCACTAGATAGTGTGATGATGACAGCGGCTGCTCCAGTTGGATTTGCTGAGCATGTTTTTCCAGCAGTCACCGTGGTTCTCATGTTAGCGTTTTAGTGTGAGCTTGGGTCAGTCCAGCCCTTTTATGAAGCCTTGGGGCTGAGCTCATCACCACCCCAGGCCTGCACAGGAAGTGCCTGGCACCTGAGATGAAAGAGGGGTGAATCCTTCTCTGCTGCACAGGCAGCAGCAGAGGTGGCCTTTGTCAAATTATTGGAGAGACACACAAAACAGTTTACAAAAGAACACTCAAGAGTGTACAGTTAACCATCAACATGATGGTAGATATGGGATGCAATTGCTTAGCTAGTTCCAAAAGCGATACCCACACATGCCATTGTAATGGGGTAACAAGAGCATGGGGTCTTGGTGTCTCAAGACCTGGGTTCTCATCCTGGTTATGCCACTAATAGCTGCATGAGCTCGAACAAGTCACTTCACCTCCCTGAGCCTCAGTGTCTACCTCCATAGAGTATAGACAAGTCGGTTGGCCTTATGTAGTTGAAGTGATTTAATGGGTAAATTTAAGGAATAATTATCAGTGCCATTGTGTGCCATGCATTGCCTCATATAACCTTCTCATCAGCCCCCTGGGGTCTACAGGATCTCCCCCATTTTATAGCCCGAAACACCTAGAGAAGGTGAGTGACTTGCCTCAGGTCACACAGCTGGAAAGTGCTACTGCTGGAGCCACAGTTAATCATTGGACATTGTGGCCACACAGTTCAAAGCACATGGTACAAGCATTACAGAGCTAAGCCTCCAAGTGGGTCCTGAAAATCCGAAGAGGGTGGGAACTGACATTCTGCTCAGCAGTGTGTGGCCCGGGCTGGGATGCTGGTTCCGGGAGGTGCACAGTCACAATGTATTGAATGAATGAATGAGGCCAAACACGTAGTAGCTCAGAACAGGACTCAAGCCAGCTTCCCTGGGTTCAATTCCAGCTCTGTTACTTACTAGTTGTGTAAAATGGGATACTAATGGTCCCCCGCCACGAGGAGTCACTTGGAGAATTAAATGAGTTTATACATGTGAGAGCAGATAGTATAGAAGCTGGTGCAGAGTAGATAGAAGTGTCATCTGTGATGATGGTGATGATGAGGGATTTAACCAGCGGGTTTCACATGTGTTTGTGATTGAGCATTATAGCTGTTGCCCCAAATGTTGTCACAGCCAACATGTCCCTCTCTCCCTCCCCCTCCCTCTCTCCCTCCCTCTCTGCCTCTCTCTCCCTCTCCTTTACAAACACATAGTGAGGATTTACTGTATGCCAGACATAACCAAAGACACAAAATGAAATGGCACAGGCCTTGCCCTTCAGGAGCTCAAAATTAAGTAATCAGAAGTCAGTTAAAATGCTACTTGATAACTTGTATGGGGACAAGGCAGTGGAGAGCAGTCATTAGATCAGAGTGGGTGATCAGAGGTGGCTCCTTGAAAAAGGTGCTGTGGCATCCCAGGAGGACGAGGGTCCGAAGGGCAGCTGGTCAGGTGAGCGGCCTGGCACAGACGGAGCGGGCACACTGGAGGCAGCACAAGAAGAGACGTTTGTCACCAAAGTGTCATGGTCAGTGGGCACCCTGCATCCTGTGTGTCCCACACAGCACAGGTTCACCCCCTCCGCTGGGTGTGGGGCCACAGGGCTGACCCAGCAGCCTTCGAAGCCCCCTCAGGAAAGGTAAACAGCTTCAGCAATGAGTGATATGCTTCCAAGAGAAGTATGAAGGAGGATCTCAGAACTTTCAAATTCTCAGGACCCTTAGAGCTAATGGAAGCCCCTCCCTCAGTCAAGAGGAAGCAGAGGCCCAGCAAGAACCCACAGCCCATGATTAGATCAGCCAGACCCCAAGCCTTTCTCATATGCTCGCTCACCTACTGACCTGTCCTCGCTTGGGCTCCCCTAAAAGCAGTGTGAATCCAGGATGAGGTACAGGTGCTGTATTTGGGTGTGGCCTCAGGAGTGAGAGAGTGAGGAGTGGAAAACCAAAAAGAAACCCCCATATAAGGAATGTGACCAATGTAGTTCCTGCTCTGGGCCTCAGGGACCTCGGCAGGGGGTGATGGGGGCATGCCGGCTGCACCTCAGAGTTACCCCTCCAACCACACAAGGCTGGAGCATTTGTCTTGACTCCCAGCTCCCGCTTGCTACAGTCTGGGCAGCTCCTGGCTCTCCTGAGCCCCCTGCTTGTAGCACCTAATGAGCTCCTAGCTGCAGGAAAAGCCCTGAATCTGAGGACAGACTCAGTGGACACTGAGGAGGTGTGGCCTGCATGCTCAGGGCTGCCCACCATAGCTGCAGCTTGGAGTCACAGAGGACGGAGGGGCCTTGGCGCTGGGAACCAAAGACAAATGTCACAGCTCCTTAGGAGATGATAATAGCACGTAACGGCTCCCACTAATCAAGGTATTTCCCAGCACCAAGTGCCATGCTGAGTGCATTACGGATATTACCTCATATAATGCACATACCTGTCTTGGGAGGCCGGGAGCAGTGACTCCCATTGTACAGAAACCAAGGCCCAGAGCTGTTTATGTAACTTGTTTAAGGTCAGACAGCTAGAAAGTGACAGAGCCAGGATTCAAACTCAGGTCTGTCTGACTCCACAGGCCTCCTTAAGCCTCCAGCCGCACAGCCTCCCAGGGGATCAGAACCTTCCATGTGGCCCAGGTGCCAGGACTATGTCAGGGTTCAAGGCTCTGAAACATTCCTCTTCAAAGGAGGCAGCCTGCTGGCACAGACAGCGCAGAGTGCAGATCCAGGCACTGTCAGTAATTAGCCTTGAGGAGGGCACTTTCTCCCCTCTCTGTGCCTCAGCTTCCTCCTCCATAGCACGGCGTTGCTATAATGCCTTTCAAGCTTCCTTCATGAGGCTTATCCTGGAGAGAAGAGTTTGCACGAATTTTCTACAGTGAGGTTCATGTCCTGGGGAGCATGGTGCAGTGATTAAGACTTAGACTCCAGATTCATATAGGCCTCAAGTTGACACTCAGAGGATAAGCATCTTCACATCCCTGTGCCTTGGTTTCCCCATCTGTAAAATGGGGGGTAACAAAATGAAGTCACAGGGAAACCGTGAGCTGTAAATGGAATCATGCCCATATGGGGCCTGGCACAGAGTAAGTGCTCAGGTGCCATCACTGCTTTGACCTTTAGGTGTGAACCAAGGCTGCTGCTTCTGCAACACGGACCTCTGACTACATGCCTTGTAGAGTCTCAGGGCCCAGACCTGGTGATGGATGTAGACACGGCTCCTAAAACAACTTTCACGAGGGAATCCCGCTCGGCTTTCTAGGGTCTTCATGGGTTTTCTGATTTGCTTTATAACTGCCACATCACCACCTTCCTTCCCCGCTCCCTGGTCTCCCATTCCCCCCAGAATTCTTTCATCCTGCGAGAGAATCTATTTCTAAGAGACACCTTCTGGTCCTCAGAGAAGCTGCTGGTTTTTAAGAGCTGGAGAGGCTGGTGTTACAGAAGTGAAGGCCTCTGCTTTCCTAGCTTTTGTTTACTCTTATTGGACCTTACCCAAATTGCCCCCAATAGTAATTTCAGGCACCCAAGTGGAAAGTGTGAGGGATGCTCCCGGGTGAGGCTGAGGTTAGACACGCATGCTTCCCCAAGTCCTTTTGTGGGGCTCTGGCTGGAGGCTCCTACATCCCTTCAACAAGAACAGAGGACTCCACTGAAGCAATTGGACCCAGAGGGGAGTGACTCAAGAACACCCCAAGTATCTCCCCTGCCCCCAGTCCTCAGCCTGAAAATCCCTTAGAGCAGACATTGGAGTTAGGCAGTGTCTGCCCGTTACCGCCTCCCCTCCTATGCAAGTGTGTCTAGGAGAGGCCACATGTTGGTTGGACATTAATGTATCAGATCAAGACAGATGCCATCCCTGCCCTCATGGAGCTTGGAGTCAGCAAGGGGGTCAAATACTAAGAAAACCAGTTACCTGCTTAGTTATTAAAATAATGATAAAATGAAAGTTGTTTTCAGGGAGCTATGAGAACATTAAAAAAGGGGTCCAACCTGGGGTGGGGCAGTGGTAGTTTCAGCCTAAGGAAGTGCTGGGTTAGGTGAAATGGAGAAAGAGCATTCTACGCAGAGGTAACAGCACATGCAAAGGCCCTGAGACAGAAAAGCACTTGTGTTGAAGCCACAGAAAATAGGCTGGTGTCGCTGGAGCACAGTGGCAGGGAAGGGTTGAGACATCAGAAGAAAGCAGGGGCCCCACTGTGCAGGGCCTTCCAGGTCTTGGCAAGGAGATCGCATATTCGCTGTGTGCAGTGAAAGCCATGGTAGCATTTTAAGCAAGGGCCTGAAATTAACACAGTGCACTTTACACTTTTGAAACATCCCTCTGACCACTGAATGTAGGATGGATTGAGGATGGGAGCAGGGAGACCGGTGAGATGGCTACTGAAGCCACAGTTTACTAATGTTCAGGTGATGAAGGGGGAGAGGTCAGATCCGGGATAAGTATTTCTTTGGGCAGAGGTACACAAAGGTAGTAAGTGATGAAACCAAAATTTTAACCCGGGGATATTTGTCCCCAAGTCCACTCCATCCAAAGGTTATATGGAAACAAACCTATATTTTTTTAGAGTATGGATTGATTTCCCCCTTTAAGTTAAACTTTGAATTATTCAAATAAAATACGAACACATTCTCCTGGTTCAAATTAAAATCTTTCAGTCAAAGTTAAAATCCCCTTGACCACTGCAATTAATTGTACTACCCTTTCCCCTACTCAGAGGTCCTGCCTTCATGTGTTTGGAGCAGATCCTTACAGACCTTTTGCTACATATTTACATATATATGTACCCATAGGAAATATATACTATTGTCTTGTTGAGTTTTCTGTTTTACATAAATGAAATCAAACTATACATATTGCTCTGCAACTTGCTTTTTTCACTCAACAGTTTGTCTTGGAAAGCCTTCTATGTTACGACATATAAATGGATCTCATTTTTTTAAAACTGTTGCATAGTATTTTATGGACTGGATGTACCTCAGTTTATTTAGCCCACTCACTTTCCAAAGACAGAAATGCATTTTTCTATAAATGTCGAAGCTTTTAAAGGGCTTGTGGATTTTTTTTCTTTCAAAAATATACTGCTTTTATTTGTGTCAATGGAGGAACCCACATCAGAGTGACAACACAAATATTGAGCAACACCCAGCCTGGTGACTAAGTTTTCCCATTTCCCTTCAGGTGCTTGGCATCCCTGGGCGCTAGTTCTTGTCCATTGCCAAGTCTCTGTTTATAGCAAAAGGCTGTCTCAGGAGCAACAAGGAAAATGGTGAGGGTGTTGGCTTTGATTTCATTGCTGAAGCGGGCAGCCTGACATGGTGTGGAAAGAGTACAGCTGTGGACCCTCAAAGACCTGGGTTGAAATCCTGGCTTTAGTTGTGTGGCCCTGAGCAAGTCACTTTTCCTCTCTGAGCCTCAGTTTGTCCATCCATAAAATGGAGTTTATAATCCCAATCTTATAAAATGGCCAGGAGGATTAAATGCAAGTCACCTGTGTAGAATGATGGTCACATAAGAGCACATATATGTGCATATAGCACACCCCCTACCCGCATCTGCAGCCCCAGTGTAGTGGAGAGACTGTGGGGGCGGGGGTTCTGGCAACGCTGAAGGGGTCACTCAAGGTCACAAAATAGTGAGAAGACAAGAATACTCTGCCACTGCTTGCGATGCAGTGTAGGGGTGGCATTTGAGTTCAAGGGGAGGAAAGGGGTTTTTCTGCCCAAGTTCTGCACACTTCACATATTGCACTTGCTTTCATCTTCACCCCAGTGGGGAGAGCTAGGTCATCCCTCTGCTCCAATTTGAGGATGAGGAAACTGAGTCTCAGAGCAAAGACACAGCTTGCCCAAGTTCACAGTAAGTGGTAGAGTCAAGACTGGCATTTGGGCCCCTCTGCCTCTGGAAACTGCCTGGGGAGGCTGCAGGCAGCAGCTCTGCAGAGCGCCCCCTCCTGGAGTAATAGGGAAGCTCCTCTCGTGATGACAGCTCAGATATCTGTATTCAACCATCAAGACCCTTCACAGGAAGAGAGAAAAATGGCTTTTCTGGCCTCCATTTTTCCAAGGAAATGAGATAAAGCTTCTCAGAGGTCACCTCGGGACAGTCTGAACCAAATCTCAGAGAGAGAGAAGATGAAATGGCCATACTTTTTGTGTGTGCAATAAGGCTCAGTTCTGTAAAGTCCACTGGAGCCAAAGGAGTGTCCCCTCCCTTGGTGCAAAGGGCCTGGGCCAGGAGCCAGGAGTCCAGGCCCGCTCTGCAGCTGGATCGTCCAGCATTGGGCCAAGTCATTTCCCGCCTGTCAAATAGGAGGGTGAGACTGGGTGACCACAGGACTTGTTTTGACAGTGGGGGAACCAAGCAGAGGTGACAGGGGTAAGGTTCTCAGAGTTAACAAGGAAAAATACAGGACACCCAGTTAAATTTCAATTTCAGATAAACAAAAAATAATGTTTTATTATTAGTGTGTCCCCAATATTATATAGGACACAACTTATGCTAAAAATTATTTGCTGTTTATCTGAAATTCAAATTTAACTGGATGTCCTATATTTTATCTGGCAACCCTATTCAGGGCCCCCAGCCACTGGACCCTCCATTCTTTGGTACAGATAACTGATATTTTCACAGCTTTATGATGAGCTCCTGGCCACCTGCCCTCCATCCAAACCCCCACCACCTGCTTCCATACTCCCCCTAACCCACTTCCCTGCCCATATAGAAATCCTGGGTCTAAGAATTCCTGCAGTGGAGACAGGGGTGAAAATTGAGCCTGACTTGGGGAAAAGACAAATGGAGGATATAAATCAGTGGAGAAACCCATGTCCACATGTGTATCAAGATGGCTAGAGGGACATAGTGTCTGAGGAGCTCACAAGCGACTAGTCCCACTCTGTGTCATGTCCACGTGTGCACATAAACTAGTGGACATTGGATCTCATGTTTATGGAGAAACCAGCCAGCACTGTGGCCGTGCACGTTCACGCCAGCTGCCAAATGCTGCAGCCGCAGCTGCGTCTGTGTGCGCCTGTGCATGGCTCAGTGCCAGGTCTGTGTGTGAGCACTGAACCGGTAAACGCTCCCCCACGTCATCACCTGTAATTATCAGAGACCCTGGATCCATAGAAAGCCCACCTGGGACCCTTATGTATCAGAGAGACACCCTTCGCCCAATACCCTGTCCTTCGGGAACCATCAACACCATGATGTGATGGTAAACTCCAGGTACTGTACATATGCCCTCCATGCCCGCTGGACTTCATTCTGCCCTGAACTTAGAGCGACTGCATAGACGGACGCAGACCACAGGGATGCCCATGCTGGGCTCTTCCCACAGAGGCGCTGTCGAGCTCAGGTTTGTTAAGTGGCTCTTACAGGTGGCACGTGGCCACCCATGTGTGCAGGCACCTCTGGGTGGCCTCAGCACTCACATCTCATGTCCGATCCCCAGTGAGGCAGGAGAGGAGAGGGAGGGAGGTTTCCTGCGGGCCTAGTGTGCTGCAAAAAGCCTCCTCTAGGGATTGGTGGAATCAGCCTCCAAACGATAGTGGCAGCAAAAGGTGGGTCTCAGTTGGCATTTGACACACCCCCAGAGCCAAAACAGTGCCCCTAGGCGCCCAATAAATGTGTTAGTGAATGAACCGCCCAGGTAACAGATGCTACCAAGGAAGGACAAGAAGAATGGGTTGTTCTTGCTGGGTAAATCAAGGAAGGCTTTCAGGGGGTGGTGGTAAATTTTCATCTGGGTCTCAGAAGACTAAATAACAGAGGCGAAGGGTGGGTGTCCTGGATTAGAAGCCAGATGAACCAAGACAGGGGTAGACAAATGCCAGGCATGTTATGGGGTCTGTCGCTTGGCAGGAAAGTGGGATGAATACAACAGGACTGAGAGTGAGGCGGGAAGAATCCTTTGTTTGGGACAACATCAGAGGTGCAACCATGAGCCCAGGAGTTGGATGCAGCTGTTGGGGTACCATGGAAGGTGGTAGAGCAAGGCAGGGACGCTGTCAGAGCAACCTTGAATGTGAGCTCCTGAACCCACACTGCCTGATCTCTCCTGGTCTCCTTTCTCTCACCTTGTTTCTAATTTCTCTTTCTCAAAACTTTTTTAGCCACCAGCAGAAGTCAGAGGGTCTGAGTGTGGTCCCTGCATCCACGTTTGCCTCAAGTCTGGGTTTGTCAGCTTTTCAAATCGCAACACTTTTTCCCTCCTCTGCCACCTCAGGGCAGGTTGTGAGCCTGACCATGGGCAGCTTTCAGGGAGCGACGTCGGCCCTTCAGGAGCTGGCAGCCCCTGCAGAAGTAAGGGAAAGTTAGACTCAGGCTGGGCCCGGGCTCTGTCCCTCACCCGCTGAGTGACCTGGACACAACGCTGCCCTCCCAGAGCCTCGCCCGTAACCCCCACGTGCCAGGGTTGTTGGTGTGGCTCAAAGCACCGAGCAGGTTAGTTCTTCCCTCCGTCTCCCCCAGGGCAGTGGTTCTTCAACCAGAGCCTGCATCCCCATCCCCAGGGGAGGCCTGTCACAGTGCAGGCCTGGACCCCACCCCCAGAGGATCTGAGGCAGTAGGGATGGGTGTGCCTGAGAATTTGCATTTCTAACATGTGTCTAGGTAATGCTGAAGCTGCTGGGCCTGGAACCACAAAACCTCCACTCTGGCTGTGGGTCCCTGGGGAGATCCTCAGACTCCCAAGGCCCCAAGCCATGCCCCCACCCAATTCCATCCTGATCTCTAGGGGTGGGGCCCAGACAGTAACATTGTTCCAAGCTCCCTGTGATTCTAATGTACAATCAAGTCAGGAGCGAGTGCCTTCGGGAGGGGCCGGGGGTGTAGCTCAATAGTAGCAGCGGATACTTACCAAACTCTTACCGTGTGCCAGGTCCCAGTCCGTGCACATTAAATGTGCCCCATCCTCGCACTGACTTTACGAGGTAGTTGCTGCACATAAGGTAGATAAGGCCCCAGGGTCACAGCACTGGGAAGTAGAGAGGCTCCGACTTAGGTCTCCCCTCCCGTTCATTGCTTTGTGTTGAACATCAGGAATTCCCCAAACACCCGGCAGTGATGCCTTTGTAAGCTGCCCACTCTCCCTGGCCTCTGACGGGGTACCTGCATGTGGACTCCCCTTCCCACATGTGCCCCATACCACACACCTGCATGTGCCCACACCTGCGCACGGGCGCCCAGCCACACCCCTGAGTGTGCACATACCTGCACACACAGCCTCTCTTCCATACTCAGGTACACATCTGCCTTCTGGGGGGCCTCATGGACACCACCTGGTTTGAATCCTATTTCTGTTTTTAAAATACATGCAGCGGGTGAAGCCATGAAGCCACCTTTGGTTTTCCTGGGAAAGAACTCGCAATTCGTTTCATCTGAAATGTCCTAAGCACCCCAGAGCTGACAGGATCAGGCTGCTGGGAACCAATGACTCATGTCAGCTTAATCAGGGAGGGTCACGGTTCGGCATTTGTTCTGAGCAGACTGTAGCCCGCCCCTGACTAGATCAGGTGGCGGCAGAGCAGGTGTGAGTGCTGAGCTCTCCGACAAGAGGACTGACTCGGCCACCTTCCCAACAGAAGGGCCCTGTGCCTCGGTGTGCACACCTGCATAATGGGATGACACACTAGAAGAGGAGGGCTTTGCAGTTCACAAGGCACTGTCAGAGCCTTGGTTCTGTTTGATCCTGAAATGAGACAGCCTAAGGGCCCCTAGGAGAGGGTGAGTGATCTACTCAAGGTCACACAGCGAATAAACTGCATCCGAACCAGGTCACGGGACCAAGGCAGGGGTGTGTTGAGGCTGTAATGGTGAATTCGGACACATCTAAGGCAGTGGCGATGCTGACAGAACTATCCGGGAGGCACATTCCGGGCCCTGGGTAACAGGAGTAATGGTAGTGTGGTAGTAACAGCTGCATCTATCATATATGAGGGCCAGTATGTGCCAGGAACTATTTATACACATCATAAGGCTGATCCTCCATCAACCCTGCAAGCCACTTGTTCTTTTACCCCATTGCACAGAGGTGGAAACTGAGGCTCATGATTTGCCCAAGGCACCAACTCTGAACCACAGAGCAGCTGGGATTTGAACCCAGGTCTGAGGTCATTGGAAACGGGCTCCCACCCACACCACCTGTGGTAACAGCCCGCCCTGGGCTCACTTCTATCTGTCCCCTCGCACTGCCCCTGAGGCCTTGGCTTCCTGCCCCCAGCGTCTGAGGGAGGAGTTGGTTTTCACAGTAACACTGAACGGCAGGGGGAGAGCCTGAGGGATGTGATTATTGTGCTTCCTTTTTACTTGAAATCATTTGCTTAGGTAGCGGAGAGGTTCACTCAGCCCGACAATGCCCCCTGAATACCAGCCAGGTTCAGTGGGCGGAGTTCATTCCAGCTCCCACTGGGGGCTGAAAATATTCTCTGGGGTCCCTTGACTGGAAACAGGGATGCTCAGCTTTGGGAGGGTCTCAGAGCAAAGAAAAAGAGGTGAGAGGTCATCTGGATGACCCTCCCAATGGCCAGGGGCCCCTTCTTCTGACAGAGCCCAGCCTGTCAGCACGAGGCTCTTTGTTTCAGTGCCCCATGCACAGGAAGAACAAACCTCTGTCCCCAGTTACCAGGGCAGAAAGTCAGTCATATTTTGTATGTCCCCATTCTCTTGTCCAGCCCCCTCATTCTGATCTCTGACTCAGCCCTTATACCTTTATTTACCTCAATAGCCCCTTTTTATTCTGACTAATTATGCATGTCCTACCTCCAAGCAGTTTATGAAAGTTTGTCTCATACAGAAAGATTTTAAACTTACATGAGGAGATTCAGACAAAGGGAAGAAAGGAGAAATAAGATGATGACTCATAAGCACAATGCATGCCACTCCAGTACAACTCCTGCAAATTCAGGGCAGAGCTATCAGGCAGGCAAGGGAAAGAGGGCAACAAGTTGAGTTCCATGAGCCAAAGTCTCCAATAGATTACCCCCTCATCCTCACCCCAAGGCCTGTGTAATGATGACTCTGTATGACACATAATAAATGTGTTCTCTTCTGTGGGAACCATCTGCCCACTCTCTTGAGAGGCAAACAAGGGATTCTCTAGCCACACTGGCTTTTTCCAAGCTCTTTGGGGTTTCTTATGCCTTTGCAGACCCCTTCTCTCCCCACCCACACCCTTTCACCTGATTAACCCCTTTTCCTTCCAAGCTCACCCAGTTACACTTCCTCCAGGAAACCGTTCCTGGCAGCCCAGTCTTCCTCATTGCAGTATCCCCAAAATATTGAACAATGTTTGGCTTATAGTAGGTGCTCAATAATCATTTGTTAATTGGTTAAATGAGCAAGTGGATGATTGGATGTACACCATCTAATACAACCCTAGCTACTTTCTCTACCTTGAGAGAGGCTGAATAGGGAGAACTCAGGCCTCTTTAAATAGGAGGCTCCTGGGCCGGCCAAGTGGCGCAGTGGTTAAGAGCTGGCTTGGGACGCCAGCAGCCCAGGTTTGGATCCCACATATGAGGGCCAGTGACACTGCCCTCTTAAAAAAAGAAAAATAAATAAATAGGAGGCTCCTGAGTGCCTGGGGCCTGGCATCTGATGACGGACACCCGTGGTGGGTGGTCCAGCCTCTGCCTGCACTCTTCTTTCCCTTCCTCCCTACACCATCCACCACCCACCTTAGCTCACCTCTGAGGAAGTCCTGCCCTCTGCCCATGGAAGAACCAAAGCTGGCACTCACTGTCCCCTGAGCTTTCCTTAACAGGAAACATGTCCCCAGAGCCAAGGTGGGACCTGTGTTCAGGTCAGAGAACTTCCATTCACAAGTTCCAACTCCCTGAGGCCTATGCACGTGCCCTTGCTGAGCCAGACGTCAGGATGTTTATGTGGAATCGCCTGAGATTTTTAATGTTGGCAACAAATTTCCATTTGTTTAAAATATACAGTGCCCACCAAACAAAACCCTTCTGATAGCCTGAGGCTACTGTTTGCAGAATCAAGCTTGGATCCAAAATAGCTAAGAAAAGAGAGGAAAGCATTCTAAGCAGAGGAACGGGGAAGCTGGCAGAGGCAAAGGCTTTAAAGCTGGGGGGAAATCCAGTTTGTGTCCAGGACAACTGGGTAGAGATGAGTTTTGGGGCACAGATTCCTCAAATGTCCAATGACAGCAAGCAGCCATTACAACAAATAATTCCTGTACAACCAAAGTCTCCCACCCTCTGCACTTCACTTGGCTTTTTCCTTTTACATAATTAATAGAACACACAAATTCTGACTGTAGTAGAGGAACGGGGACAAGTGCTGGAGTATTTTAACTGTGAAGACACGCTCCTCGCGCCTCTATAGTTTAGAGAGTGTGCACACACATTCCCCTCCGTATGGCTCACCACAGCCTAGGGGTTACTTTGCTCCCACTCAATTGAGGACAAAACTGAGTCTCTGAAGGATGAAACAGCTGGCTCACGTTCATCCACAAACCTGACTCCTCGCCCAGTGCTCTATCCTCTGCCTCTTGCACAAAAAGAAACACGTTTAGAAACCCACAGCCCCACATAGCGTCTGACATCAATTCCCACACATTTGTGTGTGTGATTGTTCAGTGCCTGGCAGGCCTCGTCCAGCAATATTGGACACAGTGTATTAATTTTTAATATGCTAAGCAGTGAGATGTTCTTTAATCTAAATTGAATCTCCAACACCATTTGTCGCTCACGCTAGCCACGGTTGTTTCTGCTCCCCAAAGTAGGCATGTTAATTTTCAGCCAGAAGGCAGAGAGACTACATAATTCTGCTCCTGGGAAGGGGGTGACAGTGGGCTGGACCCGGTGAGCTGTCCCACCTGTCGGTCCTCAGAACACTGTCTTTGGATACAAGGTATCCAGTTAAGCCAATCCTTCATGTCACGTGGGGAAACTAAGGCCCAGAGAGGAGAAGTGGCTTGTCTGTGGTCACACTGCCCTTCTATTGGGCCTGTCCTCATCTTGGCGGCCCTCCTCCTCATCCAGCCTCCCTCCTCCAGGAGGTCGTGATGAATTATTCACACCGCCTAAAACTGGACAGTAACAGTATGTTACCCTTACCTGGGGCCAGGCACAGCACTCCGCACCTTACACGCGAAGGCCTGCAGCAGCCTCATCCCACCCCTGCGAAATAGGCCCTGCTCTTGTCCATTTTACAGATGGGGAAACTGAGGCACCAAGCGGTGAATTCACAACCATAGTCACTCAGAGCTAGGATTTGAACCCATGACATCTGAGTCCGAACCCCACCCAAGTTCTTGGGGCTGGGCACCCCCAGCTCCAGCTTCGCCCACCTCTGAGACATCATGGCTGCTAGCTGCCACCTCAGCCACCCCATATGAGCCTCCACGCTCAAGGCTCCCATCTTGGGTTTATATACTGGGGTGTTTATTGTTGTGGAAATAGCACTACCAGAACACACAAATATTCTTATTCTATGAGTTGCTTGTCTGTAAAACAGAGGGCCTCTCAGAGGCCTGTGGGGAGCAGGAAGGGCATGGTGCAGGGGAGGGAGCAACCCAGGAGAAAGGAGGACGCGACAGAAAGGCCCATCTGCTCTGTCGCCTCACCCTTCCAGCCTCCTTCCCCCTTCCTAACCCATAGCCTCCGGGGTCTCAAACTAGCAACCCGCGGGCCGAATCTAGCTACAGATATGTTGTATTTAGCCCTGGAATATTTTTACTGGGGAGAGTTTACATTAAATTCCAGGTGTCCAGGTTCTCTTAGAAGATTGGAAGATCTGCCACACTGAGGCCACACTCCCCAACCAGAGCTGAGAAAGCGCCTTTCCCTTTAGAAGTGAAGCCTCTTCACTTCGCCCCACACTGCCCCCGACTCTGTTGTCTCCCATCCCCCACCTCACTCATTCACAAAACCTATCTGGCCCACGCAGCTCTTCGAATTTGCAGCCCCTGCCCTCTGCTGTTTCCCAGGACCCAGGGCCTCTGAATCTCCAAAATGACAGGACCTCTGCGCCATGGCCAGACTCCCAGAACTAGAGGTCATACACATTTTCAATGGGTCACACTGTAAACTCCAAAATGTTTGAATCACAGACCATCAGAAGATTCAGAGACCCGTCTCTCTCTGAATCAATCAGGAGGGGCCCTGGAGATGGGCTGGCCCTGCCCGCTCCAAGTTTCTCTTAGTGAAGCTATTCACACCAGATCTTATGAAGAGCCCCAAAATGTGGACAGACCTCCACAGGACCACTCCAGGGCCTGCAGACCTTGGAACCCTGTATCTTCAGGTCCTATCCATCCCATCAAACTCCCCTAATATCAAGATGGGGAAACTGAATCTAAGAAAGGAACTAGGTGTCCAAACTGCTACCGTAAGCCACTGTTGAGGTCACAGCCCCCTTCCTCAGAGGCCCACTATCCCCTTGAGTTCGCCATTCTCCCCTTTATTAAAACCCACTCCCAGGAAAAAGCCTGAAGCTCATTCACACCCTGGTCTCAGAATTGAGGACGGTTTCCCCCTCCCACAGAATCCAAAGGAAATACAGCTTTTAGTTAAAAGAAAGAAGCAGCCCAAGTGGAAGAATTTCCGACATTGGCTGTGGGTAGAATTGGACAAAGGAGAGAAGATGAGGAAAACCTTCCTGCAGTTCCTAGAATCACACTGTGGTGCTTGCTTGCTCGTGTATGGGCATCCTAGCTAGCCATCCCATGGGAAGGTGGAGGCAACATCTCCATGTGCTCAGAACAGAGCTGGCTTGGGTTCTCAGGGCCAAGGAGCTGCCCCAAGGCAGCAGCTTGGTCTCATGGAGGCCTCAGTCTCCCTCTCTATAAAATGGACACAGCCCCACTCTGGGCTCCTTCATTCTCAGTGCACAGGCATGAAATTGGATCTCCAGAGCTTATCCACCCTGATAGGGAAGGTGGGTGTGAGGTCTCCCCAGGTATAAGTTAACACCCTCCCCCACTCTCCTGCAAGGTCTTAGCCGGTCTGGCCCTTGGAAGCTCCTGATGGAGGTCTTGCTGTCAGCACAGAAGAGGCTCAGCACAGAAGCCCAGGCAGGGACATGCCCATCTCCCTGTACCCCTGAGCCATAGACTGCTGGACTCCCAAGACCACTGAGCTCTTACGGCCATTCACACACTCTCTCCAGCACCCAGCACTGGGCTAGGCCCGTGGTGGAGGCCTGAGAAACATGGGTCGAATGAATGAATGGAGAAATGAGCCAACCAATGACAGACAATTGGAATCCCAGAACCATCTGATATTAGACCACTCAGCCCCCATAACTAACAGCAGAATGTTCCATCACCCCAACCCCAGCATCCTAGTAGGGGTGCTCTTCTGGGAATCCCTCTGGATTCCCCCTTCTTAGGAGCAGACTGAGACCAGAGGTTCGATAAAGGGCGTGCCCCTTTCCCTCCCCTCCCTGTCCACCCCTAGCTGTCCTCATGAAGCCACAAGTGAGCTGGGGCTGGGCTGGCCTCCAGGACAGGACTGACGTTGCCCAGCTGCAGGGGCCCATTCATGCTGCATTCTCCATGATGATACCCCAGGCCAGGCTTATAACACTCAGGCATGTCGCCTGAATTCAGTGGGTGGGAGGATACTAAGGTGGTTGGTGGCCTTGAGTGCTAGACTGAGGGACGGGACTCAGACTGGTCTACCCCCACCCAGGACACTGAGGCCCAGGTGGGATGAGGTCAGGGAACAGGTAAGCCCCGCTGAGGTCAAGGCCGTGCTAGAGGCGAGGGCAGGGCGTCTTGGTCTGCCTGGGGTGGGGAGAAGCCTTCTCAGCCGAGCGGCCCTGAGAATGGGCTCACCTGTGTAGGTGGAAGGAAAGGCCCTGCCAGCTCACTGAACAGCACGAGCAAGGCAGGCAGAGAGCCAGGGCACTTGTCAGGGGAAAATTAAATGACATGCCAGTGGCCTAGGGAGACACAGGGCAGCAGCAAAGGAAGGAGAGCGCTGGCCTCTGAAGAGGCCCAGTAGACAGTGAAGCTGGCCCCTCCCTCTGGAGTTGGCCCCTGTCTGCCACACAGATGAATTTTCACTGTGAGAGGTCTACTTTCAGGCTCCTCTTCTAAGGTGCAGATGCACCTGGAGGAAGATGGGGCCCTAACCACTAACATCAGTTGAGCATCTACCATTCCCCAGGTGTCCACTCAGAGGTCAGCATCTTGGGTCAGGCGCTCTGTCTGTCATGTTCACTGCTCTATCCCAGTGTCCAGAACAGTGCCGGGCACATAGTAGGTGCTCAACAAACACTCAGTTGACTGCATGAATGATCTCATGAGATGCTCACAAGCACCCATGGGTTAGGTGCACCCATTGAAGAGGAAGATACGGAGGCTCAGAGCACTAGGAGCACATACTGGGATTCTAACCAGAGGCCTCGGAGTCTGCGCTCAACAGGGCAGGCAAGTGCAAAGCAGGAGCAAGGGTGCAGGTGCCAGGCGGGCATGGCGGTGTGTATTCATTTCCTGTGGCTGCTGTAACAAATGAGCACAAACTGGGTAGGTAGCTTTGAACACGAGAAATTTATTCTCTCACAGCTCTACAGTCCAGAAGTCCAAAATCAAGGTGTCGGCAAGGCCGTGCTCCTCCAAAGGTTCTAAGGAACATTGCATTCCCTGCCTCTTCCAGCTTCTGTTGGCTCTGGGCCCCTCTTGGCTTGTGGTTGCATCACTCCAATCTCTGCCTCCGTCTCCACATGGCCTTTTCCCCTCTGTGTCTGTGCCTTCTCCCCTCTGTCTCGTACAAAGACACTTGTCATTGGGTTTAGGACCTATCCAGATAATCAGGGGGGTCTCCTCTCGAGATCCTTAACTACATCTGCAAAGACCCCAAACAGGGTCACATTTATAGATTCTGGGCTTAGGACTTGGCCATACGTTTGGAGGAGGCCGCCATTCACCCCACTACAAGGTACCTCTGGCATTTCCCAAGTGCCCGTTTTGGGGCCCAAATCGAGCACTGGGTGCTGGGCTCCGGCTGGCGTCTGCAAGCCTCCTCTCTATCTCTTCCCTCTCCCTTCCCTTTGCCGTGTGACCAGCCCCACCTGGGACAGTTCCAGCAATGTGTGTCTTTCCTGGGCCCTCCAGACCAACCCGTCTGCACTCTGTCCACAGGTTTGCCAGGCACCGCTTCAGACCTAGAAAAGAGAAAGCAGATTTTTGGGCAAAACTTCATACCTCCAAAGAAGCCAAAAACCTTTCTGCAGCTTGTGTGGGAAGCGCTGCAGGATGTGACGCTGATCATCCTGGAGGTCGCAGCCATCATCTCCCTGGGGCTCTCCTTCTACCACCCGCCTGGCGAGAGCAGTGAAGGTAAGACAGGGGACCTCAGGCCCCCGCTCCCCTCCCTGCAACACGCGTGCCTGGCCACAATGGCAGGCTCATGACTACTGCTCCTTCCAGGTGAGGAAGCCAAGGCGGGAGGCACAGGGCCTCACCCACAGCCAGGGAGGGGCCAAGCCAGACCCCAGGCTCAGCCCCACCCCAGTGTTCCCAGGTGTGAAATGCAAGGGCTGGACCAACAATAGTAATAATTATAGTGAGCATTTATTGAGCATTTACAGTATGCCAAGCTCTGGGCTGAGATGTTCTCCTAACAACTCTGTGAGGTAGGGGCCATGATTATGCCCATTTTAAAGACAAGGCACAGGGAACCAAGGCAGAGAAGTGTGTTAACTTGCTCAAGGTCACCCAGCTAATAAAGAGTCCTTAGGTTTTGCAGAGGAGCTTGTTAAAAACAGTGCTGCCCAGGGCCGGCCGAGTGGCATGGCGGTTAAGCGCTGGCTTGAGAAGACAGCGGCCCCAGTTCGGGTCCCACTTATGAGGGCCAGTGACAGTGCCCACAAAAAACAAAACAAAACAAAACAAAAAAAGTGCTGCCCAGGGCCCTCCCTGAGAGAATCTGGTTCTGTTGGACAGAGTCGAAGTGAGGATGACCTCGGACATCTGTCCAGGCTGCTTTTTGAGGGCTCCCCACTTTCACATCACATCTGAGGACAAAGCCCCCAAATTGCTTACCCAGTGACCTGCATTCATACTTTTTGATTTGACGGTGCTTGACAGCCCCATTCACAGATATCCTTCCCGGAGGCCCCTGGCCTCTGGGTACTCCAGCCTCTGAGGGACCCTCCTTCAGCTCCAAAGCTGGGCTTCTCCTCAGAACCCCCAAGTCTCTCACTCCTTGAGGCATGCAACTATGACAAAAACTCATGATGACGTCAGAGCTCTTTGCACCAGATATTCTAGTCTAGAACAAGGATTGCGAACTATGGCCCGCAGCCCAAACTGGGCTCACTTTCCTGTTTTTGTATAGCCCGTGAGCTAAGATTTGTTTTTACATTTCTTAATGGTTGAAAAAAATAAAAATAATACTTTTCGTGATGTGCAACTTTTATATAAATTTTATTTCCTTATATAAAAGTAAAGTTTTATTGGGACACTCCCATTTCTCTTCCATATCATCTGTGGCTGCTTTCCCACTACAGTGGCAAAGTTGAGTAACTGCGACAAAGACTGCATGGCCCACAAAGCCTAAAATATTTACTATCTGGCCTTTTAGAGAAACTTTGCCAACCCTTCTCCTAGAAGGTCAGGATGGAATGTGTTGCCTCAACAAAACTGTTCTCCCTCTCCTCACCCCTCTCCCCTCTGAGTGTGGAAAGAGAATAAATTGGTTGAAGACAGTTTCTGAAGTGAGGCTCAGAAGTGCAAGCTCCCCTGGGTTAGAAACTTGTCCCGGGCTGGCGGAGTGGCACGGTGGTTAAGAGCTGGCTTGGGACACCAGTGGCCTCGGTTCGGATCCCACATATGAGGGCTAGTGACACTGCCCTCAAAAATAAATAAATAAATAAATAAATAAATAAATAAATAAATAAATAAATAATAAAAATTTAAAAAAAAAAAACCTGTCCCCATTACTTCCCTGCTTACCGTGAGCAAATCACTTTCCTTCTCTGATCCTCAATTTCCTCACCTGCAAGTTTCTTAATCATAATAACCCTTCCACAGTAAGTGATCCCACCTGGAAGGGTTATTAGGCAGAGGTGATGAAGGGGCATGTGGTCAGTGTCTGACAGCCTGGCACATGGCAGGCACCCGGTGGGTGCTGGACCTGCTGCCACCACGGGCGTGGCCACCCTGAGCTTCCTTCTCTGCATCTTCGTCTTGGATCTTGTCTTTGTGCATTGCATGAGAAGGACTCAGTCTCTGCGCCCCTCCTCCCTTTCATGTCCCCGTTCCCAGGTTGGTTCAGTGTGACGCACACACTGTGGGGCTGACACTGAATCGTGTTCCCACGTGAGGAATCTCTGTCTTGCGAGGACATCCAGGTCTGACTGGGGACACAGTACCGCGGGTGCAGGAAGCGCCCCCCACTCACCCTGGAACAAACCCGCTCTTCTCAAAGTCAGGACGTAGGACTCCTAACGGAAAACCTGGACCTCCACCCCACTTTTCATTCCGGAAACTGAGCACCTGCCATGGGCTAGGGATTTACCAACTCGATGGCTGCTTTCCTTATGGTGGCAAAGGCTTTTAAACCTTTATCACATGAGATAGATAGATAGATAGATAGATAGATAGATAGATAGATAGATAGATAGATAGATAGATAGATAGATAGATAGATAGATAGATAGATAGATAGATAGATAGACAGACACACAAATACTATAGACTATATGGGATCACATAGGATATATTGTTTTGTTGTTAGATTTTTATAACCTGATTTTTCCTTAGTAGGACATTATAAACACTTGTCTTTGTTATTAATTATGACTTGACATTTCCTAACAAATGTGCTACATAAATAGGTAATTGAACTAGGCTCGCTGCTTCAGGCAACGAAATAAAAAGGAAATAGCATTAAGAAATAACCATTATGGGCCGGCCGAGTGGTGCGGTGGTTAAACGCTGGCTTGGAAAGCCAGCGGCCTCGGTTCCGGTCCCACATATGAGGGCCAGGGACACTGCCGTCAAAAAAAAAAAAAGAAAGAAAGAACCATTATGGGCCTCATTTCCCCAAATGAAAAGGTGGTCTCTGAGCTTCCCTGAACACCTGTTCTCCCCACCCCCTCCCAAGCCACAGTTGCCTGAGAAACCAGATAACCAAGTCTATTAGGCCAAGAGCCTCCATTTTATATATAATATTACCGAGTTGATTTTTTTTCTGCATGACTTCTTTCCGAAGAGAGTTTAAAGATATACAAAGGACACAACTCACAAGATGAGGTCAAATAGACAGAAAAGAAATGGAAGCAAATAAACCAGCTGTATTTGCTACCATGATTGAGATATAAATTTGACTTTCAGCTTCCTGGCAGCCAAGGCAGAAAGGGAATTGGGGATGGTCTGCACAGCTCATGTTATCAACAGGAGGGAAAACAGTTTTTTAGGAACATAGCATGTCCCCTGACAATGAATCCTGAGATGAACTTTCACATAAGACATCATAAGATACCTAATGGGCACTATTCTTTGCAGAAATTTTATAGAAAATGTAGAAGAAGATCGTACATGGCTACTTGAATAAGCCTTGAACAGAGCTCAGAGTTCAACAGAAAAGCGTAATAATAACAATAATTGTTCTTACTATTTTTATAGCTACCACTAGTTGGGAGCTTTTACGGTAAAAGTTCATTTGATCCTCAAAACAACCCAGTGAGTAGGTGCTATTGTTACCCAGGAAACTGAGGCCCTGAGATAGGAAATGACTTGCTCAGTCTCGCTCTGGGAAGCACAGAGCCATGACACAGGCCGAGATGCTTTGGGTTCTGAGCCCATGTTCCCAGCCCTCCACTGCGTTTCCTCAGAAAGGGGCAGAATTGAGAAAGTGCCAGTCCAGTAAGTGACCTCATGTGACCCAATTTAGTACTAGGTTAGGACTCAAAGGGCAGGAGGTGGAAGGGGTGTGCTGGGAACATGCATCGAGTTCCCAGTGTGTGCCAGGAGGCGCCTCCCCACAGCCCTCCAAAGAGATGGCTGCAATCACCTGTCTTTGAGAGATGGAAACCGAGGCCCATTGGGTGGGGAAGAGCTTGCCCAAGGTCACACAGCTGGGAGGCAGGATGGCCAGATTTGAAATCCAAGTCTTCTGGTTCTTTCTACCCCCGGCCTTCAGCTGAGACGCTAGCTCAAACCACACTCTGGGTCAGTGAGGGCAGCTGCACACCATCCACCCCCAGAGTGAAGTCCCTGCACGCTGTGACACTCACTTCTCCCCAGCACACAGGCCCCGGCCTGAGCTCTGAGCTCTAGGCTCTGGACTGTCCATGTTGCCAGGACCACCCCCTGTCAAGCAGACACAGGCTTCATCAGTTATGTGTAAAGTGATGCTGGTGATGGACTTGTGGGCTACAGAGGGCCTTGCAGCTCCCACAGCCCTTCCCTGTGTGCTTTCTTGGCTCAGAGACCTCCAGACACTTGTCAAGGGCCAGACAGCTTGTTTGTGGCAGGGCCAGGATGGGCACACTCAGTGCTGCCTGCTCCCTGCCCATGACAGCTCCCCTAGTGCCAGAGTGCCAGCAAAGCAACAGACACATAGTAGGTGCCTACAAAACGTTTGTGGCTTGACCAGTTTTGAGGGCCCTTACTCAATGCCAGACCTAAGAGGTAATTTCCCCATTTTACTGGAGGTAGTTTCCCCATTTTACTGGTGAACAAGCCCAGAGAGGCCACAGACAGTGAGAGGCCACGCCCTAGAAAACCCCAGGTCTCGGGCAAGCAGCTGCAAGGTCCCCAGGCCATGTGGTCACATCCCTAGATCCTGTCCCTGCTCCAATTCAAGGGGGAGACCTGCCCACTCCCCTTTCTTCCCCTTCCTAGACTCTTCCCCCTAACTGCATGGGTCCAGTGGCTCCCAGTGGCTGAAGACCTAACCCAGCAATCCGCATCCCCATTTTCTGGCCATCCCGAGGCACCATGTATTCATCAGACAGTTCTCAGGAGGAGATAAAAGCTAATGGGCTTTTGCTAGCAGAGTGAGTGCCTTCAAGGGCCCAGAGGGCTCCTTGGTATTGAATCAGCAAGGGCAGCAGGCAGAGCTGGTAGTCAAGGGAACAGGGTTCAAACCCTGCTTAACCACCGTGCCTTGGTTTCCAGAAGTCAGTCTAAGGAGAGCCGCTCATGAAAAGGAGAAAAGGACCAGTGTATGTCCTGTGCCTACCATGTGCCAGGCCATGTGCCAGGCCCTTACTAGGTCCAGAAATCACAAAGTCCCTGGGGTCATCCCACTTTACAGTTGTCCAAACTGAGGCTCAGAAAGGCTAAGTCACTTACCCATGGTCACACAGCAGAGCCAGGCCTGTCCAATTCCAGGGCCTAAAGGCTTTCCATTGTGCTGGGCTCTCTAGTGTCCTAAATGCTGCAATAACTAAGGGGGTGGCGGGTACATTGACGAAGCACACAACAGGGACAGAGCAGCCTCCCCATGCAGAGTATGCGGCAGGGGCAGGGGCTAAGGCCTGTAAAGTGAAGCACCGGGCTCTGCATCTTGAATCACTCCCCTGAAGTCCAACAGAATGCGTTTCTGTATACTGGGTTTCTGTTTAGCAAGGTTCACCTGTGTTTTCCAATTTGGGGGTTTTTATTAGTGTCATTCGTGGTGGTAGAGGGACAGCCTAGTTCCCCTCCTCCTGTCTTCACATGGTCTGAAATCCAGCTGGATCCCCTCTGTAATGCCAGGCTCGAGGCTCCATTCAGGCTGGCTGCGGGACTCGGATGCAATAATGCCCGCCAAGTGCCGGGCAACAGGAGGCAGAGGCTTTAACTGAGTGTGTTCTGTGTGCTCGCTGTGATCATGCTTCCCATAAAGGCTCTCCCTGAGTCCTCTCAACCACCTGTCATTACCCCATTCTGCACATGAGAAAACCGAGGCCCAGCAGTTAGTAAGAAGTTCACAGTAGCACAGCTAGGATTTGAACTCAGGGCTGGTCTGCTGTCAGTTATTAGCACAATTGTATCATTACTACCAAAGGTTGGTCCAGTTAAACCGTTTTAAATGACTGGAAAAGTATAAAATTCCCAGAGGGGAAAAAGAAAGTGGCTTTGAGAGCCCCAGGCAGTGATGTGGTTGTTAACTAGCCTGCAGGGAACGGCTGGTTCAACGAAAGATGGAATTTTCCAGTGACACACTCTGCTGGGCCGAAGGATTCTTGTCTTCCAAGCCTGGACCCTTCCAGGAGCTGAGAGCCAGACAGCTTTCCCTGGTACCCCTTGCCTACTTGTCAGGGTGCCTCTGGCTCCTGGCTTCCCGGGTTCTCCTGCTGGAGTCTCTTAAAACTGCTGTGCTCTCTTCCTTGGGATTGAATTGGACTTCCAGATGATCAGCCATAGGTCTATGGCAACATTTTGTACTTTCCCACCTGAGACCACCTTGTGACAGAGAGAACGCTGGGCTCAGGGACAGTGGTCAGACCAAGTCTATGTGGCCCTGGGTGAGTGCTGCCCCTCTGAGCTGCTTCCCCTTTTCTCAGGATTAAAGTGGAGGCTTGGCATACAGCGGGCCTTGCAAATAGAAGGGAACTATGCTGAGTTTTCCAGGAGTGGATGGTCAGACACTGCTGATGGCCACTTTCCATGGAGAGGGCCGTTCTCCACCCCTAGTGAAAAAGAGGGCCTGGCTAGTCCTGGCTGTGTCACCCACCTTGACTGTGTCACCTCACCTCCCTGGGCCTCAGTTTCCTCATCTGTGGATGGGGTGATACCACTCACGCTCTGGATCCTTGTGGAGAAGCAGGAGATGGGAGGCATGGAATGGCTCGAAAAGGCCCTGGGCTCGGCACCAGGCGGGCAGGGTCTGCCTTTGAGCGTGAGGCCTTTGCATCAGATGTGTATGGTGTTTTTTCTTTTTCTTTTTCACGTAGTGGGCCTGGCAGGTCTCAATTTGAGGGCCCAGACTGGGAGTTTCAATGGGGCAAGGCTGTGGAAAGCAGGGTCACTGTCAGTGAGACAAGGAACTCGGAGCATCGGAGTCCCCCTGTGTGGGGGCGGCTCACCTCCAAGGGCCGAGGAAGAACCAACCGCTTGTGACAGAACACAGGCCAGAGCTTCCTCCTTCCTCTCCTTGAGCCCAGAAGGTGGTCTCAGTAACCCCCATTTTGCAGATGAGGGCGCTGCAGCTCAGGGAACACAATGACTTACTCAGGGTCCCTCAGTACAGGGACAGCTGCAGGATTAGGATCAGCTTATCCTAGGGCAGGTCCAGGACGGTGGTTCCCGCCCTCCAGCCTAGAGACCTGCCTTATGATTGCTGGAAGAATGCAAGAAAGGACATCAGCAAAACTGTGTTTTAGACCCTAATGCATGTGTAATATTCATTGACTTCATTCTGTTCCATCTTTTTCCCTTTTCTCCTGAATCAGACCTCTCCTCTGTGCCAGGTCTGTGCTGAAGACGCCATGGAGTTTACCTTAATAAATTTCACCCTTACGATAGGTCCCCAAGATAAAGAATATTCTTCCCATTTTACAGATGAGAATACTAGGTTCAGAGAGGTGAAGTCATTTACCCACAATCTCACAGCTAGAACAAAGACAGAAGGCTGAAGTGGCTAAGATGGTAGGCTCTAAAGCTAGACACCCCAGTTCTCCATTTGCCCTTCCTAGCTTAGGCCAGTCACTTACCCTCTCTAAAAAAACCTCAACCTCTGCATCCGTGAAAAAGGCCAAGTGAGTGTCCTGAGATGACATGTGTGAAACACTTTGTACAGGCCTTGGCGCCCAGACGCACTGAATAAATGGATCGTGATCATCTGATTATCAGCGTTTTGTGCTTGGCAGAGCTGGGGTTTAAATCCAGGCCCATGAGGCCCCTTCTGCCTGGCTGACCCCACCCCACCTGCTTCCTTCTACAGGCTGTGCAGCAGCCCAGGCCGGGGCAGAAGATGAAGGGGAGGCGGAGGCAGGCTGGATCGAGGGGGCTGCCATCCTCCTCTCGGTCATCTGTGTGGTCCTGGTCACAGCCTTCAACGACTGGAGCAAAGAGAAGCAGTTCCGGGGCCTGCAGAGCCGCATCGAGCAGGAGCAGAAGTTCACTGTGGTCCGGGCTAACCAGGTGGTCCAGATCCCTGTGGCTGAGATCGTGGTTGGAGACATCGCCCAAATCAAATATGGTACGTGTCCCAGCCACAGAGCCAGGTACTAGAGCTGGAGTCTGAACAGAGGAGGGACAGGCCAAGGGGACCCAAAGAGGCTGGCCCAGGGAAGGGGGTGGGTCCTCGAAAGCTGATCCCAAGCCAAAATGTCACCTGAGATCCTTCGGAAGTCAAAGGCTACTTCCCAGAAGGGGTAGGATTCCAGAGTCCATTGAAATCAGAAATGGCAAATACATGGCGCATGTGCCACCACTCTCAAAACCTCCACCCATCTCAGACATTACTAATCAACCACAGCTCAGGGCCTAGGTGTAGCCTCAGAAGCCTTCTCATCACAACAATCCAGGACCACTAACACTCAGAATGAGCTTATGCAATGAATCCATTTCCCATCCCTGATTCGGCTACTGATGGATGGTTGTGAAGCTACAGAAGCTATTATGGGGAGTGGACATGGATGAGCGAACATTCTATGGCATGTGCTACTGCCATGGAGAAGGTGAGCATGCTGGTGCCAAAGGGGTTTGGACGACATATGTCCTGGGTAAGTAGAGGCAGAAGATGGGGGAGAGATTGGAGTGCCTCTCCTCATTCAGCTCTCAGGGGCTTGGTTTCCTGATAATGTACCTGTCTTTAGAGGATCCTCCAACTCACCAAAACAGACTGATCTCTTCCAAAAGAATTCCCCCAAATCGTAGCTGAGAAAACTAGGCCCCAAATCCACACCAGGCCAAGAGAAGCACTTAATAAACTAAAGAACATGCATGCTTGAGCTGAGATTGTCTTTAGGCCCAAACTCAGCCCTCCAGGTCTTGGACCCTTCACCGGGGCTCCGTCTTCAGCCACCAAATGGCCTGTGATGGGCACCATCTTGGTTCCTGCACCCTGGGAGCTCTAGGCAGTCAGTCCCCAGTGGTGAGCCTTCCCTTGTGATTACATCTTTAAGGGAACATTCCAGCTTCTCCAGCCACCTGAGACCCTGCTGACTCCCTCACCCTTGCTCCCACCAGGCGACCTCCTCCCTGCCGACGGCCTCTTCATCCAGGGCAATGACCTCAAGATTGATGAAAGCTCCTTAACGGGGGAGTCTGACCAGGTGCGCAAGTCCGTGGACAAGGACCCCATGCTGCTGTCAGGTGAGCTGCAGCCTGCCGGTGGGCTCACCCCCTTAGGCAGTTCCTGCCTCCTGAGAACTGTCCCCTTCATGAGGCTGGAGGGCCTCACACATTGGTTCTTGGCTCCAGATCTCTGGCCAACTCAGCCTCAAATGAGAGCTTCCTCCCTTTTCTCCAGTAAACGTGCATTGAGCCTACTGTGTACTCAGCACTGCTCTAGGCCCTGGGATAACAGTGAATAAAATCGACAAAGAATCCCTGCCTTTGTGGAACTTACCGTCTAGTGACTAGGTTTACTGAAAAGTCGAGCATTGAAGCCCATTCTCTTCAGGGATAAGAAAAAAAAATCAGCTAGGTCACAATTGTTTTGGACACCTACTGTGTGCCAGGCACTGGGCTCAGTGATGGGGAAACAGCAATGGATGGGACAGGTGAGGCCCCAGCCCCAAGGAACTGGTGGTGGTGTAGTGAGGAGAGAAAGGCAATGGGAAAATTCCAGAGGGTGACAGGTATATGACAAAAATAAAGCAGGACAATGGGAGGCAGGTGGCTGGGGAGCTCAGGGGAGGCCATGTGTGAGCTGAGGTGTGAATGATGAGTAGGAGTTGGCCTGTGACTATCTGGGGAAAATTATACCAGGCAGAGGAAGTGGCAAGTGCAAAGGCCCAAAGGCAGGACCCTGCTGGAGGATCGTGAGCAAGACGGAGAGGTGGAGGGGCGATGTCAGGCCTCCTGGGCCACGGCCAGGAATTTGGAAATTTTCTGAGTGTGATAAGAATTCTCTGAAATGGTTTTAAACAGCGAGCTGATCACATTTACATTTTTTTTTTTTTTTGAGGGCAGTGTCACTGGCCTTCATATGTGGGACCCGAACCGGGGCCGCTGGCATCCCAAGCCAGCGCTTAATCACCGCGCCATTCGGCCGGCCCCACATTTACTTTTTTTTTTTAAATCTCACTCTGGCTGCTACAGTGGCAAGAGAGAAGGTAAGGAAACCCTCCAGAGGTGAGGCATCAGCCCGGTGACACCCCTTCCCCCAACAGGGACACCAAAACTGAGCACTGCGACCCACTCCTCGCCTGAGGAGCCCCCAGGCCAGATAGGCTTGGTTAAGCAGACCTGCTGACAGCTAATTCCACAGTGAAGGAGTGAGGAAGGTGTAAGGAAGCCAAGAAGCGAACAAAAGGGGGCGGCGGAACTGAGCTGGGTTTTAAAGGGTGGCGGGAGCCCACCAGTCAGAGTCGTGGAAGAAGGACTCTCCCAGCAGAGACAAACATGTGCAAGGCACAAGGGTCTGGAGGAGCGAGCGGCATCCTGGAAATACAAAGAGGGAGATCAACAGATCTACTGGGAAGCATGGGAAATAGGAATGAGTCAGGGCTAGGACATTTATTCACCCACAACTTATTCGACCAACATTTAGAAAGCGCCTACTGTGTACCACTAATTAATAGAACAAAAAAGGTCCCTGCTCTCCTGGAGCTTAGAATCCAAGAGACAGACAGTAAAGAAACAAGCAGGCAAATGTGTATGGTAATTTCAGATAGTGATAAATCAAACAAAGACATTCTACCATGGTAATGAGATAGAGACCCAGAGGAAAGGGACAGAAAAGCATGTCTGGGGAGATTGGATTTGAGCCAAAACCAGACTAATAACAAGAAGGAGCATTCTAGGCATAGGGGCAACAAGTGCAAAGGCCTGAGGTCTGACTGAGAGATCATGGAAAGCCTCAAATGCCTTTTTGTAATTTAGGGCCTCAGGACAGCTTAGAGTCCTGGCCCTGTGGTCCTGGTTCCAACCTCTGGGCTGAGGTGGTTAGCAGAGAGGCAAGCACCCTTGGGAGAAGTGGTCAGGTAGGTCATCTGGATCAGTGGGAGTCGAGGGGAGGTGCTACTGGGCCTAAGTGGGTGGGTGTGTCCCTTCCTCTAGTCAGGGAGAAGCCTCATAACTGGGAAGGGGCGGCAGGATGTCTCCAAAGGGACTGAATGTCCCAGGAGACCAAGGTATCCTAAGAGAAAGCTGAGGCCTGCGGGCCCTTGGAGACTCAGCAGGGAGCTCTGCCCTCAATGGTGAAGGACAGGGGACTAGGGACAGACAAAAGGCATTCCCAGTCTCAGCAAGAACCTGGGTAAGCCGGTAGGGTCACAGTAGGGTCAGCATTGGTCCTCAGCTTGGGGGTGGGTGGTCTGTGAGCACTGAGAGAAGAAAGGCACTGTGGGGCCCCCGAGCTCAAGTTGAACCAACTGCTTTGGTCTTGACCTATACAACTGGCTGGAAGCCCAGGTATGGAGTAGACCCCAGGCCTCTGGATGTTAGGAGACAGCAGCCACGGTCTCCTAGGAAATCCTGGGGACAAGGTGGAGCAGGCAGTGCCAGAGGCCAGGAGGTTCCGGCTGGTTTGTGCAGATTCTTGGATTGCTAGTTATCTGGTGAAAGGTTTCTAGTGGCCTTCCCTGGAGCTGTGTCCTGTCACAATATGGTAAGTGTACCCCTCAAGTTCACAGAGGCCACAAGCCTGGGGTGGGGCGCAGAAAGAAAGCAAGAGTGAGGACCCACAGAGATGATCAGGGTACAGGGGAGCTAGACTGAAGAAAATGAAACTTGACTGTGAGCAGCCGCGCTGACATTTAGAAACACAGTTGCATGAAGGTGGGGAGAGGCAAGTGGCTTAGCCCAGGCCCATGGGAAAGGACAGTGAGAAAGCCGAGAAAGCAGCATAGTCGACCAACAGAAAGCAATCTAACTGGGAAGAGAAGACTTCTGTAACCATCAGGACAAAAAAGGCGGCCTGACCGGTAGTGAGTTACCCGTCAGGGACTATGCGTGAGCAGGGCCTGCACAGGTCATGGGTGAGAGTGTGGTCAGGTAGGCCCAGGCACGGAATGGACAGTGTATTCAGGGCCTCTCCCCACTGTGACAGCCATAGGTTCGCCCCGCCCCGCCCACTCTGTGCCTCTGCAACAGACCTGCCTTGTTCAGTTCCCTCTGTCCTGCCCCTGCTGAGGCTGTTCCCTCCTCCCAAGTGGCCTCTCCCTTCCACATTGCTCACTTAGCTCCTGCCCATCAGCTGAGGCCCCATCTCCTCCACGAAGCCTTCTTTGCCCTCAGCCAGTCACCCCCGTACAGCCTGGGATACATACATGAGCCTGTAACATCCACACTGTGCTTGGCCTATTCCAGGCCCAGCCTCATAACGTGGATTGAGCTTTGCTGTGCACAAACCAACCCAAATACAATAAAGAGCAAAACCCATCCACAGTCCCGCCACCCAAACAGATCTGATGGGTCTCACTTTTATAGGCCCCTTCCATCGCTGGTCATATTCAGAGGGACAGACACCAGGACAGACGCCACCAAGATGCACTTCTATATGCATCCTCTCACCCAGACAGGACTGAGAAGGCAGGAGCCTGAGTCTGAAGCTATGGGGAGGTTGTGCCCAACTCCACCCCTGGGCCCTGCACCCCTTAGGGGCTCAGGCACGGCCTGCCAGAGTGAGGGAGTGAGGAGAGAGGCCACGCCCTGTCGTAGAAAGAGCAGAGTTGGGCCGGGCTGAGCCAGGTCCAGGCCCTGGAATGAACTCATGTGGCTTCGGGCACATTGCTTCGCTCCTCTGAGCCTCAGTTTACCTGTGAGGACAATAGGGGTGTCCTGGAGTATGATATAGGTGAAGCCCTACCTACACAATGCCAGCAGAGGGAAGCTCATGACCGGTTGGTTCCCTTTCCATTCCTCCAATAGAGCCTGGACTTGGGGGAGAAATGGGCCTGAGTTCAAATCCCGACTCTCCCCATCATTGTCTGGGAGACCCTGGACAAGCTTCTTACCCTTTGTGAACCTCCATTTTCTCACTTGTGAAATGGGAGTATAACCCCAGCTATGAGGTAATGTCAAAGTAGCTGCTTGCCTCTCTCTCCCCTTTCCCACTGTCTGGGCTGGCGGACTTCTCTCCACCATCCAACTCCTCCCACCTTCAGCCTACATAAGCCTGCCTCCTCCAGGAGGTTTCCCTTGATTGCTCTCTTCCCCAAAGCTCTGAACTCTGGATAACTGCCATTTGGATGCTCATTTTTGTGCATGACCAAAGAGCTCAGACCCTTTCCTGTGCTGAGAAGCCTTGCTGGGCCTTCCAGTCAGATGACCCTCGGGGAACACAGAGGGACAAGGCTGGGGACGCCTGTGGGATACTCTTGGTAGTTCAGAACCCTGCCCCCCCCCCAATGGCATCTGGTTCAGTCTAGAGGGAGGCAAAGGACACTTTGGTTCTGGGTCGGTGGGCCCACCATACCCAGACTGTGACCCTGGACAGGTCGCTTCACCTGTGCATTTGTGTCTGTGCAATGGAGGAGCAGGTGGGTTGTCCTTCGCTCTGCCTACCCCACAGGGCTGTTGTGGGGACCATGTCATGGGTGGATGGGACTGTCCTTTGCAAATGGTACAGTGTGAGGTGCTATGTGGTGTGGAACAAGCTCAGCATTTGGAAACAGAGCACTCAGGTCCTGGACCTCCGTCAGCTCCGGCGGTCACGTCTCCCCTTTGGAGCTCAGTCCTCCCATCCGACAAATGGGGGCTGTCAGAAAGACTTAGATGTCCCCAGCGCTCAGGGCACAAAGGAAATCGTAAAGGCCTGCAGCTCCTCCCCAGGACAGCCAGGCGAGCCCAGGCCCCTGTCAGGTTCATCAGAGCAGGCAGAGTAGCAACATTCAGGAATCGCAAGCTCCCAGGTCCCCGGGGCGGGCAGGGAGAGCGTGGGAACCAAACCCAGAGCTCAGCTGCCTCCCGCTGCTGCCTGCAGACGTGCAATACTCCCTTTGCAAGGGGAGTCAGCAATCCAGATTTTCACGTACAGTCTCCCAAGTTGAAGTGTTGGCAAGAAATCCCTATTCTTTTAAAGCCTGTGTGGGTCAAGCAATAGATGGCTGGGCCCTGATGTGCAAACTCTGACCTAGTCCCATTTCTTTTGTTTTAGTACTGCATTTTAAGATCATTTCAAACTTTCAGAAAATTTACAAGAGTAGTACAAAGAACATCTACGCTCCCTTCCCTCTGAGGTGACTGTTGTTACCGTTTTGCCCCGTCTGCTCTCTCAGGAGCCTCCCTCTCCGTCACTCTTCAGGTGTATTCCCTAAGAAAAGGAATAATCCCATGTGTAACCACAGCGTAGCTGTCAATTCAGGAAACAACACTGATACAATGTTGTCACCTAATATACTGTCCATGTTCACATTTGCCAGCTGTCCCCACAGGGTCCTCCTCCGGGACCCAGTGCAGGACACTATATGGCATTTAGATGGCCTGCCCCTTCAACCTCCTTTAACCGGGTGCAGCCCCTCAGCCTTCCTTTGTTTTTCATAGAAGATCAGTGGTTTGAACCTTCCTGGGTCATGAACTCCTGTGAGGGTCCCATGGAAGCAATGATCCCTCTTATGAGAAGTAAAGGCCCAGACTTGTGGTTTTGCAGCCTTTTAGGAGATTCACAGATTCCTAGAGAACCTGATCTTGTCTCAATTTGCAGCTGGGGAGACTGAGGCCCAAAGCAGGACTGTAAGGCCCCACAGAGGGCGGGGCCAGAGTGAGACCTCAGCCCTCCAACCTCCCAGCCGCCCAGCCCTGTGCTCCTCCGGCAGGCCCCATGTGTGACCTCACTTCCCAGGACCCTGACTTTCATTATCCAGCAACATGTCCTATTTGAAGCACCTTACGGTCAATTCCATTGGGGAACCAGCGACAAGGTGCCATAACTGTGGCCGTGGAAGGAACAGAGTCCAGGGGGCCAGGGTCGGGGCTGCCCTCAAAAGCATCAGGGTCTGGCTCCAGCAGGCACATTGGTGTGGCCCCCTGCAGGGTCCCTACCCTCCTCCATCACCCCTGGTGCCAGACGTTCACAGCACAAGGTTGCACAGGACATCAGCACACCCTCTCGGGCCTGCTGTCCACCCCGCCCGCCGAGCGATAGGCCAGGCCTGGAGAGCCGGACCTGCCACCACTGCTGCCTCCTCCAGGGCTCCTAGGACGACACCGTGACTGCAGGAAGGCCCAGCCTGCCGCTCGGCCCGTGCGCTCTCCATTACACTACCCTGCCTCTTCTCCATGAGAGGCAGCGGGGTGTAGTGGAGAGAGCATGGGTTCAAGTCCCGGCTCCACAGCTCACAACTGTGTGACCCTTGGCCATCACTCCGCCTCTCTGAGCCAGAGGCCACGGGTGGGTGGAAGGGCTTGGGGTTGTGCTTGTACCAAAGCCTACCTCACAGGGCTGTTGTGAGGGGGACGGGCTCGGGGGCAGTGAAATGCTTCGCCAACTGTCCGGGGCTCTGCGAGCGTGCGCTATTACTGTTATTAACTGCATTGATAACAATAATGATGGAAGAACTGCGTCTGGGCTGGGAATTGTATGGTTTCGCTTGGTGCTTGTGCCTGGAGGCAGATAATGATCCCCCAAAATGGCCTCCATCCCTTCTTCACATCTCTACCCCCAGAAAGGGACCTTTTAGAAAGTACAATCTCACCCCTCTCCTTGTTCAAAGAGAGGTTTCGGAAGTCAGAACCAGGAGAACAAGAGGCACTGGGTTCAAGCCCTAACCTGTGCCTCATGTTCTGTGCAACCTCAACCAGCCATTTGCCCTTTCTAGGCTCAATAGCCTTGTTTTGTAAAACTAGGCCCCTCTAGCTCTGCCTTCGGGGGCTCAGTGTGCCCCACTTGCCACTGTATAAGCCTTTAACCCCGAGACAGCCGACATCTGGACCAGGCTAGGTGGGGCCATTTCTTGCTGCTCAGAACAAGTGTGAGGCAGAGATGGGCTTCGAGACTGCAGTCAGGAAGGTTCTGACTACCAGGTCAAAGGTGACATTCAGGTGGGACAGGACAGGCCGCCCAGCCAGCAGGAGCCACAGCATTCCCTGGGCCGGAGCTCCTGCCCCCTCACGAATGGTGGGAGCTGATGGCTGACACAGCTCCCCCACCACTGTCCGGCCTCCACCTCGCCTCCTGCCTTCCAGCTCTGCCCATAAGCCTTCCCGGCAAGGTGGAAAGAACAGAGACTAGAGCCCACCCCTACTCCACCCGACCTCTGCCCTCACAAGCCGAATGCAGGGATGGCCTCTCGGAGCTGCTTCCTTGTCTGTGAAATGGGGAGGTGATGAGTACCTCCCTGAGTACCTGTGACAGGCAGGTGGAGGAAACAGCTCAGACAGCACTTGGCACATAGTGAATGCTCAGTAAATATTAGGTCTCTTCCTCCCTCCCCCCGACCAAAATACTTGCGGTGACTCCCTACTGAATACCAAGCAACGACCCAAACCTGCAGCCCCCGAAGCAGGCTGCTCCATGACCCAGCTTCTCCCTGAATGAGCCCCGAGCTTCATCCCAGCTGATCCACTGCCGTCACCCTGTCTCACCTCCCCACCTTTGCTTGGCCTGTACCCCCTGCCAGTCCCCTGGGCCCTTCAGTCTCTATTGTCTTGCACTGTTGTTGATGTATATGTCTGTCTGCTCCCCACAACCCCAACTACACTGTGAGCTCCTAGAGAGCAGGGACCACAGGGGACCTCCCCTTCATGCCTCAGAGCCTAGCACAGAGCTGGCACTTTGCATCTGTCCATCAGATGAAAGAGTATGGCCCAATCAGGAGGCTCCACAGCCTGTCTGCACAGGCCTCTGCTGGCCCATCCAAACCAAGATCCAAACTCTATAAGGTGCAGCCTTTTGATAGAGGTTGCTCTGTCCCACCCAGGGGTGGCCCTTGTCTACAGGGGCCCCAGGGAACCCACACTTCATCACTGAGAGGTGAGCACTAAGCCAGACTTCCTTATTTTACAGAAGATAAAACTGAGGCCCGGAGAGGAGAAGGCTGGCCTCAGATCACACAGCAAATCAGAAACAGACACCAGACTGGTCCCCAGGTGCCCTCCTCCTCAGCCCAGGGCTCTCTCTCTCTCCAGCCCTCACCATGCTGGAGTATTCTAAGGGGCTCCATGGGAGCTTAGAGGAGGTAAGAGCTACAGGATGGTGCCCAAGGGACCATGGACAGTGAGGTCCTGGAGCAAGGTCCTGCTGGGGCCCCGCCCCCCAAGAGTTCTCACCTCTACTCCTGCCCAAAGCCCTTGAAGTTTTCCTTTGAGAGATGTAGTCCTCCACTCTTTTCCTTACATGCCTACAGATGTGCAGCCCTTGGGGTAAGCATTGCCCTCTGCAGGGGCCCCTGGAGCTGGGCTATGGCAGCCTAGGGGAACAACCTGGTCCACTCACCTCTTTCTCTGGCAGGAAGGGCAGCCAGGCCCTGATGTCCTGGTAGGGGAGAGGAATGGCCCAGTGAAGTTGTAGGGAGGACGACAAAGCTCGGATGAATTTGACCTTTTTTAAAACCATCAAAATGGCTTATTGGGGTTGTGGTGTTCTCCTTTATAAATGTAACACATGCCCACCGTGGGAAACACAAACAAGGAGGTAGCAGTAAAGAAAGGTGCTGGAGTTCCAGCTATAAGCCAGGCTCTGCTGCAGGAGGCTAAGAGGAAACCCACACTCAAAGCCTACCCTCAAGGGGCTTCCTGTCTGGTGGGAGGGGCCAGGCCTGGAAGCACCTCTAGGAGGAACCACAGGGGTCAATGCAGAGAAAAAAGTGTAGTCCCTTTGTGGGAATCAGGAAGGCCACCTAAGAGGAGGGGCGTTGGTCCTGAGCCTTGAAGAGGTTTTAGAGAAAGGTAGGCCAGTGGTAACGGTGCAAGCAAAGGTGGAGGGGGTGGGGCTGGACACGAAGGCCCGGTGAGATGTACACACCCCCAAGGTAGAGACCGCGGGTCAGGAATCAGTGTCCAAGGGCCAGAAGAAGGCTGGGGTCTGCCCCAGGGGCTGCTGACCAAGGCATGTGGACTTTAGGGAGCTATGGAGGTTTTCTGATCTAGGGACAGTGGTCAGCACTGAAGCTGGGGCACAGAAGGCAGCAGGGCCGGAGGGGGAGGTTGATGCCCCCAACTCCTCCGGCCCATCTATCTCTGAGGCCTGTAGGACCACCCGGGGCTCATCCGAGGCTGGGCAGGGGCATGCTGTGCCTTCACCTGGTGTCCCCTTAATTGTGACCAGAGGCCACCTCCCTAACTTCCTCCTCTGTCCCTCCTCCTTGCCTCCCAGTGTAGAGCTGCCAGCTCCCTGCTGTGATGGGAGTGATTAGATTAGAAGGTGATTTTGGGTCTGATTATCTTGGGTGGAAATTGGCCCCCTGTGTCTTTTTCCATCCCGCCTAGGGCTGGTGAGATGGGGAGCAGCTTCTCCATTGCCACCCAGGCAGAGCCGACTTTTTCACAATGCGTTTGAGACCAAGGTGCGAGGGCCTGGTTTCCTGGAGGGAGAAGTGGTGTGTGACGAAGAGGATAGGCTCCTGGCTGTGTCCCTCCCCAACTCTGAGTCTGGGCAAGCCACTGCTCCCTGAGCCTCAGCTTCCTCCTCCATAAACCGAGGGCCAGTGTGAGGACCAGGAGATGACCAGTGTGAAGGGCTTAGCACACTGCCTGGCACAGCAGGTAAAATAGCGCTGGGTACCGTCACTGCTGTCTGCACACTGTGAATGCAGTGACGTGTGTTCCTCCCTCTTATTTAAAGATCTGCAGTGACCCCACCCCCACGCTCACGTGACCCCCTCGACCTCAGTTTCCTCATCTGTCTAACATTGCTGATATTTAATGACCCTTCCTGTCAGCTCCCACCCAAGCTGAGCCAGTGCACAAGAAAGCATTTTGTCAGCAAGTTATTGTAATTACCAAGGTCCTGTGATTGGGCCCTGATTCTCCCAGTTTGTGCCCCTTGGGAGGTAGGTGGGCTCCAGGGTCTGCCTATGATGGGAAGACAGCAGGCCTGGGCTGTTTGGCCTGGAATCAGTGTCCAAGCTCATTCTGTGGTCTCCTCTATTCCCTGCCCAGGGATAGAAAAGCACTGTCCTTCTGTCCTGGGAAGGGGCAGCGAGCCAGCAGAAGAGCTTGCCGTCTAAAGCCCTGGGTTCTGTTATAGCTCCAGGGCTCCATGCCCCTCTGGGAGCCTTCATGACTTCATTTACCCATCCGCGAATGGACAGACGGACCTTTACCTGCCTTAAGGGAGCTTACTGGAGAGTGTCTGTCTGTCTGTAAAGCACTTTAAGATCCTGAGCCCCTGGAGGCCAGGAGGCTGGAACACCACACGCGCGCGCACGCGCACACACACACACAATCTCACAAAATCGCTCAGATCCTAAAAGGAAAGGGAAAAGTGGGCACAACCTCTTGAAAAGTGCAAATAGATTCTTTCCTACCTTTAAAGAAACCCCTTCAAGTCCTAATGCAGAACCTCTTGACTCTTATTTTAGATACAATTCTAAGGTGTTTATTGTCCTAGGTATCAAGTCTGAAGAAGATTGGAAACCAAAGGGAAGGTTGTGAGAGACAAATTACCTCGAAAACAGGGGGAGGTGGCAATCAATCTTGAGGAGAAAGAAAGAAAAACTCTAAAAAGAGAGTTCAAGAAGCAGGTCATGGAGGCCATCTAGCGTCGAGGGTCAGCGTTCATGGCCGCGGGGCCTCGCACCCTGTCTAGGAAGCCTGGTCTGCTCCTACCATGCGGCCGGAAGACCGTCCCAGACACAGCTCCAGGCCGAGACTGGATTCTGACTTCTCTGGTGAAGAAATATGTGCTGCGGTTTCTTTCCAGAGTGGAAATACATTCAAATTAAAAACTAAAAAAGTACCTGACTGGTGAAAGTTCACTTAGACTCTTTACTAAATAAAGTGGCCACTGGTGGGGCTGAGGGGCCCTCCCCAGGCATGGCCTGAGTGTTCTGCCGATGATGCCACTCAGGCCCAGTCAGCCATAGGCGTCAATTCTGCTTTTGTGAGTGTTCCGTCCATTCTGTGAAAGCTGGCAGGCAGGACGCAGTGGCCATGCATCTCCAACAATAGCCTGAAGATCAAGGGCCGCCTGTCTCCTGCTCTCAGAACTGGGCTGTCATGGCTGTGGTCCATTTCCTGTCCTGGGTCCCAGCCTCCCTCCCTGGGGTCACCTTATCTCCTCAGTGAAGCCACAGCTTCAGAAGTTTCCCTCTTTTTTTTTCATATTATTTTTCCAATTTTTTTTTATCATAGTAAAATAAACATAACATAAAATTGACCATTTTAACCACATTTAAGTGTGCAGTTCCATGACACTAAGTACATTCGTATTGTTGTACAACCATCACCACCCGCCATCTCCAGAACCTTTGCTTGTAAAAGTGCAACTCGGTACCCATGAAGCACTAACTCCCTCGAGCCGCTGGCAACCACCATTCTTCTCTCTGTCTCTGAATCTGACTTCTCCAGGGACCTCATGTAAATGGAATCACACAGTATTTGTCTTTTTTGTGACTGACTATTTCACTTAGAATAGTATCCTCTAGGCTCATCCACATGGTAGCATGTCAGAACTCATTTCCCTTTTAAGGCTGAATAACATTCCGTTGTATGGGTAGACCATGTTTTCAGTGGGTTTACCTTTGTCTTTTATCCTCACTCTGCTACAAACTCCCTGAGTGGTCTTGGGCAAGTTGTTCTCTGATCTGTACGATGGAGGGGACTGCCTTCCAGTAGCAACATCCTCTACTCGAATGACAGCTGACACAGAAACCCAAAGATGAATAAAAGTGGAGCCTCTCTGACCAAAGGCCCCCTTCCTCCACCCCACCCCGCCAACACACACAGCTGCTCCTGCTGCCCCCTGAAAAAAATTCCAGGGCCCTTTGGAACCCAGTTTGAAAAATCTGAAATTCTAGGAAAGGAGTTCTTTTTTTAAAAGATTTTATTGGGGAATTGGGGGAAGGGAACAGCGTTGGGGAATCGGGGAAGGAGTACGCCATCACCGACGACTCACTGCAGCCCAGCTCCGGGTGGAGCTGTTGTTCACCATCTTAGCTGTAGAGGGCGCAGCATCACTGGCCCTCATGTGGGATCCAAACCTGGGCACTGCTGCTCAGAGCTGGTCTCCCAAGCCAACTCTTATCCAACGCGCCACTCGGCCGGCCCTAGAAAAGGAGTTCTTAATTTTTCTTGCAACATGGATCCCTGGGGAAGTCTGATATCATCGTTTGCCCCCCTACTTGGAATAACACTTTGAAATGCATAAAATAAAATACATTGGATCACAAAGAAGCTGATAAGATTGAAATAGTTAAAGTAATAAAAAAAATTAACATGTGGTATAGTAACATACGTGCCTCCTTATTAGCACACTGCATAACAAGATCAGCAGTCAGCTTAATAACTGCCTTAGTTGTAAAACAAGGGTAAATATCATGATATCTATAATAGCTATCAAGTGATATGAAAAACATTTGTGATTCTTGTAGCATGTGAATGGCATTGGGGAACTACTAACACTCCTGGGATTTGCTGCCTCGGTTCATAGTGGGAGGAAATGCTCAATTTCAGTTAGATGTTTGTGAAAATAAAGATGTTATTGTTTTCTTACCCAAGTTCACGGAGCCCTAGATTCTTTCCCCAGATCTTTGGGAGGGGGTAGACCCCATATTCAGTGGTCCTGTAAAGAGCTTAGTTGGCATTTCTTTGGTGGTTATAGAATTAGGCAAAATGAGGTCCACTTCTAGATCAATCAATGAAAACAAGAGAATGTAGTTCCTGCTTGGTCTTTAAGGGTGAAAGAGAAGGAAGAGAGAGATACAGGGAGGCCTGTCTCCAGGAGAGGGTAGTAGATGGTGGGCCTGGGGACATGAGAGCTGAGTGTTTGAGCCCCAGGCCCATCACAGCGATGTCCCAAGATGAAATCATCCTAAAAGGTTCATAGTTGGAACCTTAATCATGGATGGTGCCCTAGGACCTCAGCAGGCAAATTGCCGGTAGCCGACTGGGACCCATTTCCTTCCACTCCTTTGGGGAGGGGGCTTGGGCTATGCAATGGTAACTTGGCTTCCGTCCCCTTCCCCAGGGACCCACGTGATGGAGGGTTCTGGACGGATGGTGGTGACCGCCGTGGGTGTGAACTCTCAGACTGGCATTATCTTTACCCTGCTGGGGGCTGGCGGCGAGGAAGAAGAGAAGAAAGACAAGAAAGGTAAGCCCTATCCCCTTGAAGACCAGAAGAGGAGCTCTTAAGGCCACACTTTGTTGTTGTTGAATCATTCGTTCAACAAAATAGTTACTGAGTGCCTTTTATGTTCATGCCCTCCCTGTGCCAACAGCCGCCTCCTGCGTCCTCGAGGCCCTGCTTAGGCCAGAAGGGCTCTGTCTGTTCCATCTCCAGGGTCTTGTCCCAGTCTCTGTCTTGTCTAGTCATGTCACAGAGGCCCCTCCTTCCCCTCAGGCCAGGCCAAGGGTGCTGAGCCTCACGCGTGACCTGGTCCCATCATCACTCTTGATACCAAGTAGAAATCTCTACGCAGGCATATTCCTCCACTGTTCTCAACACCACTGAGCAAAGCAACAAAAGCATCATAGATTCTCCCCAGATGTGGGCACAGGAGCTTCTGGGGAAGATGGCTCCAAGTCAATTGCTGTGAGCCCCTCTCCTATACCCTCAGAGCTGCCACTTCACCTGCGTTCTGGCTCCTCTTCCCCCATGGAAAAAAGAGTCCTCCTTCTCTGGGCCCCTCTCGGTGCAGCAGGCTGGAAGCCTGAGATGCAAGTGCCTTTCAGAGCGGAAGAGAGATGCTTGGAAGACACAAGAGGCCCAGGCCACTGGCCCCAGCACAGCCGGCTCCTTACCCAGCACACACACTTGGTCTCAGGACAGCCCTCCTCTCATATCTTCAGTCTTTTGTCTTGTCTCCTTCCCCAGGCTCCAGAAGAGAGTCCCCAATACCCAGACTTTCTGGAGTCCAGGGGAAGGAGATGACAGGGCAGGTAGCCCCTTCTTGAATTTTAGGGGCATCCTTGCTACCTTCGGCTCCCAGGGGTCAACCAGGCACAGAGCCTGGGTCACAAGCAAAGATCATTTGTTCCTGAGGGTGAAACTCATTTCCTAGTGGGGTCCCCCTAAGATTATGGCTGCCCCGCCAGTGGGAACAATGGAGCTAAGGTGTAATCTGTGGAATCCAGACCTGGAAAGCAAGGGGAGAGCTGAGTTTGAAACTGGGGTCAAAGTCCTGGCCAAGAGGCCCAGACCATGTCAGGACAATGTCCACACAATGACATAGAAGCCATGGCCAGCTGAGGCCCCTGGGTGCAGGCAGTTAAGCAGACATGGGCAGTTGGGCAGGGTGCGACAGCCTTTGCCCATTTCCTGGCCTCACTGGGCCCTGGATGAGGGGCAGATCCCACAGGCCAGACCTGTGTTTTTGAAAATGCCGGTGGGAAAACAGGCCTCCCTTTTCCTGAAGCATGGGTCAGGGCCCCTCACTTAACTTTTACATGCACCCCAATGAAATGAATGTAGAGGGAAGAGAGGGAGGCAACATAGCAGAGGAAGATGGGGGGGCAACCTTGCCTCTCAGGCCCCGTGAACAGCACAGCCAGGGCTGGGCCCCCAAAGCATTGCCATCCCATCACCTCCACCAGGGACATTGCTTAAAGCCCACCAACCGTGGGTCCCCATTTCAGATGACCCTGGGAGTGCTGGGATGTGTGTGTGTGTGTGTGTGTGTGTGTGTGCGTGCGCGTGCACGCGTGCACGCACAGATGAGGCTGTGTGTGCTTCTCCTTCATTAATATGTCTCAAAAATCATCACACAGGTGTGAAGAAGGGGGATGGCCTTCAGCTACCAGGTACAGTAAGACACCCCTCAGGGGCTTTTAGAAATAGCAGTAGCCTTTGACCACTAAACCTGGGCCCTAGACCCCAGCACACAGGGAGGAGTCTCCCTGACTGCAGGGACTCTGCCCTCTCAGACCCTCAGCTGTGCCCCAGGCGATGCCAGCACCCCACTCTGCCTCCCTGCCCTTCCAGTGCTTCACCCTGCGGCCAGTGCCAATGGCACCAGCACCGCCTGCACACGGTCCCACACACATGCATGCAGGGGCCAGTCACCATGGAACCCCACAGCCCTGCTCCCTTGCCCACCCCCGCAGAGTCCGACCCACTTCCACCTCCCCCAGCTGCGCCTCTTCCCTCTCCTTCCCACAGACCCCATTCCCTGCCCCCAAGAAAGAAGAAGGGTGAACTTGACCATCTCGTATCATTTTTAATTTCTACATTAAGGAAAACACACTAGTACCTTCTCTGTCTCATGCACAAAATGCAACATGTCACCTTTTTAAATGGTTGGGCATCTCACATGGAGGTTACTGAGGCAATCTTTTAAGGGCTAAGTTAGGAAGGAGTAGGTGGCCATGGGCAGTGTCCTGAGTCAAGGGCAGGAATCCTGCTAAGTCACTGCCCTCCACAGCCAGTCCGCTCAATGGTGGTCATAGTGACACTCATTTGGAATGGCCAGCTCCGCACTGCACCGGTTGTTGAATATTTTGAATCGACTCACAGCCATGGGCTCCTCTGGCCCTGATGAGCAGCCAGACCCCTTCTTTTCATAGAACCCTCTCTGGCAGGGACTCACCTGACTGGCTGGGCCAAGAGGGTGTGTTGGTCCAGACCTCACCAACGAACAAGTGCCATCCCACCTAACCATATTGATCATCCTTCATGTTTTATTTCAAAGACCCTCCATGTCTGAGTTTTTGCCCCCGACTTCTGTGGCATCTCTATGAGAACATCTCACCCCACCCCCAAATTTGAGTTTCTTGATTTCCAACGGAGATTTTCTTTGAAGAATATAGTCATGTTATTTGCCGCCAGTCGGTTCATGTCTTTATTGTTGTTGCTGTTCTGCATTGTTGCTTTTCTCCATTGTGACACACTGCATTTTCCATCCCTCCCACCCCCGCAGCGGCCGATGGTGCGGCAGGTTCAAATGCTGCAGATAGTGCAAATGCCAGCCTAGTCAATGGTACGTCTCCCATGGCGAGCTCTCGGTCTCCGGTGGATGGGCATCCCTCCCCCACCCCCCACGTTGGGCTGGCCTCTCCCTGTTCTGGACTACACAGATCTTGGATGTGCATGGGCAGCTCCCGGACAGTCGTCCTCTCACACGGGGCAGGTGCTTAAGAGAGAAGCCACCTCCGGGAATCCGCTCCGCGCCCACTTTCGGCACCAAAACAGCACTGGCTCTTGTTGGGCCCTTGACCCCTAGGGGAGCCCGGAAGAGGGACGTGACCTTGGCTTCTGATTTGGCCCCAAGAAGCAGCACCCCTCCTGTGTGGCCCTCTCCTAAGCACATTCCTGGCCCCAGCTTTGGGAAGAAGGCCTGGGGTCAGGACCTGGGCTGAAGCTGGCATCTGGGTCCCCAGTGACGTCTCCAGTCTTCGACTCTAAAATTGTCTTGAGGCAGGGGGACCCAGGCCGGGGTTCAGCTACTTGGCCCCACCCCATAGCATGGCTGAGCCACTGGTAGACGTTTCTTCTCTTCTCTTTCACGGAGCGAATGGGCAGAGGGTTCGCTTGGGCTCGGGCCTCGTTCTGTCCCTTGGATGTGGACTGGTGTTTCTCGCTGTTGCCTGTGCTGGAGCGTTTGTCCTGGGTCTCTGCATTCTGACTGGCCCACTCGGGAATAAGGGGCTGCCGCTGTACCTGGGACCTGCGTCTTACCACCTCAGACACAGGCAGGAAGGAATTCCATTCACTTGCCTCCAAGACTTTAGAAGATTTCTTATTTCTATACCTTCCCATCTTCAAAGCAGTGAGGCTTCCATTACTCAGATATGCCCCGCTGTCCCCAAATTAGGTAACGTGATAGTCACCCAAGCTGCTCCTGAACTGCTGAAAGCTGTTAGGGCTCAGTCATGAAACCATTGCCCCAGAGTATGCAGAGTATGCAGGTTTCTCAGCCATTGTATCATTTACTCCTCACCACTCCTGGAAAACGGGGAGTTTTCCCATCCCCTGCCCCAGACCTCTGGCTGAGCCACCTGGATTCAAAGTGACCAAAGATGGAAGTGACCTGGATTCAAAGTCACCTTGTAGATGTCGGGGGCTGGGCAGGACGCTTCTGTAAGCAGTACCTTACCAAGAAGGGCTAATTCGGGTGTGGGTCTATTTCAGGCACAGGAGGAGAAAGGAAGACAGCTTGGGGTGTGGGAGGTGTCATGCATCAGGGAGGGGTGGCAGGGATGACAGGGAGAAATGAGGTAGGCAAACCCACAGCCTGGGGGAGAAGGAAACAGGATGTGGCATCCTGCCTCCTCCAGGGCAACCAGCCTGCATCTGGGCTGGCCGGTCCCAAAAAAGAGTACCTTCACTTCCAAACTACAGCAGAAAAACTGCAGGAAAGCTGGGAAACTGTCATTTCTTGACCACCTACTGTACACCAGGCACTTTAGCATTCGTACTTGCCATCTCATTTAATCCTCATGACACCCTGTGATACAGTTTATTAACCCTACTTTAAAGATGAGAAAACTGAGGCTCAGGGAAATCAAGACACTAGCCCAAGGTCACAGAGCTAGAAAGTAGCGAAGCTGGGATTTGAACACAAACCTGGCTGGCTCTAAAGTGTGTGTTGCTTTTCCTGATCCAGGATTTTCCAATGGAGTGTGTCTTGTACATTTCACAAGAGTATTAAGAGGTCTTTCCCCCAAGAAAAAGGTCCTGTGATTAAAGATGTTTAAGAACCACTGGATAGAAGTGGTTTTTTCCTCGTTGCAGGACTTTCGCAGAGCCTTGAATGTGCTGGTGTGTAGTGAAGGAGAGCCAGGCAGGCTTCCCAGGCTGGTTTGGCTGCAGGACCTTTCCTGGCTGAATCTTGCGGGATTGGTATGCCCCGTAATATACTTTGGGAAACAAACGGTACTCTTAGCTGTCACTCCAAATGTGATCAGAGGGCCTGGAGCCTGACATCTCCCAGGAGCTTGTTAGAAATGCAGAATCTTAGGCCCCACCCCAGATCCTACTGAATGAGGATCTGCTTCTGACAAGTTCTCCAGGCTCCAGGCAGAGTACATTAAAGGCTGAGAGGCGCTGGCCTGAGGCATGGTGAGTCCTCTCCCCTCCCTCCTCTGAGCCAAATCGGGATGACTTGGAGATAGAAAACAAACTCAGTGACAGTATTCCCTCTGCCTTTCCTTCCCCAAGCCCTATCCCAACTGAAAGATAGGTGTGTTGCATCCCTCTTGGAGGCCTTATGATTGCCATCGTTATTTTATTATTTACTTTACAGTTATTAACATATCACTATTTAATACATCGCTTATAGTCGTGATTAATGACACAGCAGTCTTAAGTCCAGACAGTTACAGGGCACTTTGCAATGCTTTACATAAGCATCACCTTGGCTGAAACTGTTGCATTTCACAGAGAAAGAACTGGAGAAGCGAAGAAGACACTTGGCATCTGGGTCTCCTAGTTAGTGGTCTATCTCCCCGAAGCTTGTTTATGAGGCCCCCTCTCCATGAATGCTCCACAGCCATGCTTTTCACACCCATGTCCCTGGCATTGCATGAAGTGAGCACACCCATCTGGCAAAGCTGCGTCTGGCATCTGATGCAGGGGGGCCTCTGAGTCTCCACTGAGTTCCCCAGCCTGGGTCCTGTCTTCCATCCCAGCTCCCCTGAAACACAGCCCGTCCTCCAGGCCCACATGGGGCCAGAGCTAGCTGTCCCACCACAGTTCTAGGGCCAGGCAAGTATCAGTGTAACTGAGGAGAGTCCCCAATAAGCCCCCTGCTTTGGAGAAATCTTGCCATCTGCACCGGAGCACCCCCCCAGAACACTGCTCCCTTCCTCAAACATGTGCATTGGTGATTGTTTTTCTGGCCACGCGGTCACTATGGAAATAAAAGAGGAAATTGCTGGCCTGGTGAATGGACACACACAGGAGCCATTGCTTCCAATAATATGCAATGCAAATAAAGGCCCCTTTGTGTCACCTAAAAGTAGCTATTGAAACGGAGTCCTCCGGTGCCCTTTAGCCCAGTTAGTAAAATTATTTTAAAAATAAAAATAATTGTTGTAATTCATTCCTGTTTGCTCTAAAAGGCCATTTTCTGTTTTGTTTCTTAATCCAGTGGAAGGAACTTTGCAATAGAGCACCGGGGGCCATTCTCGTTAAGCCCCAGGTGGGTTGCTGAGCCTTCGCTAGGAGAGGCCATGGGAAGAGCGCTGCACTTTCCTCAGAGAGAGAACGTGGGGCTGGGATCCAGGAAAGCCAGGGGCCCCCTCTGAGTCACCAATACCGTGGGTGACGATGGTGATGACAGTGCTTATGGCACTGATAATGCAGTGACAAGTTATCATTATCCGAACCTTCCTTGGCCTCAGTTTCCTTATCTATAAAATGAGTGAGAAAAGGCCTCCCGCCCACCTTGCAGGGTGTCGGGGAGACTGACAGCACATGACACTTGCAAACTGCAAAAGGCTGAATGGCCAGTGGTTATTACCAAGGCAGCTTCTAGATGTTTCGGGAGGTAAATGTTGCATCCCCATTTCACAGAGATGGGAGCTGAGGTCGGGACAGGTAACAACACCATACAGCTAGTTGGTGTCAAAACAGGGGCTTCAAGAGAACAGTTCCCCCAGTGCCAACTCGACGGCCCTCTCCTGGGCTCAGAGGGGCTGAGGGATGACGTCATTTTCCCCAACTGGGCAGAAACATGCATTCACTCTGGGGCCAGCTCTCCACATACCCACGGAGACCGGGGCAGGCCACCTCCCTCTCCGAGCCTCAATTTCTCATCTATAAATGGGTGTGACACAGGAGCACCCTTGTAGAAATGTGGTGAGGACTAGATGACATTGTGAAGGCCATGTATGTGCCTGGCACCTGGCGGGGTCTTCTTGAACGTGAGTTGTGAGAACTACCTTTTCAGCGACTGGCCAGGGGTGGCTGACCCCCTCAGACCCGTCCAGAGGTGGTAAGGCCCGTGGGAAGGGTTCTGGGTGAGCTCCGCGGGAGGCAGGCTCAGTGATGGGAGGGTGTCCTTCCCCACAGTGCCAACCAGTGAAGGAAGGTGTCTCAGCTACCAGGTAAAGGCCACCAGTCTCTCCCACCCACAGCCCACAAGCCTCTGCCTATGAAGAAGGCCTCCCAGGCAGCCCTGAATAAGGTGTGGGGAGCCCCAGACTCAGCCTTTTCCCCAGCACTAGGCGACATCGGGCCCTGGTATGCTGGACCAGGGGCGGAGAGCGTCCATGGGAGCCCAGCAACCCAACCCCTCCTGTCTCCTATGGCCTGAGCTGGTCAACCTCAGAATGAAGAGCACACATGCAGATGGAGGGGAGGTTGGCAGCTTCCTCCAGGAGCCAGGGCACTCCCACCAAGCCCCCTGGACACATTTGGGGTACCTCAGAAGCCACTACTGGGAAACCCCTGCCTGCCCTTTGCATGGGTCACTCTCAGTGGAGCTGGGCATAGGGTTGTCTGTCCATGCTGTGGCTTCACATCCCTTCAGCAGGAAAAGGTGAAACTAGTAATATATTTCTCCTGGAGCCAGAAACTAAAGAACACATTGGCCAAACTTCTCTCCATTCTAGAGTCTCTCTTTCTCTCTCTCTCTCTCTCTCTCTCTCTCTCTCTCTCTCTCTCTCTCTCTCTCTCTCTCTCTCTCCCCCCACCCCCTTTGCCCCCTCTCAGCCCACAAAAGGCACCAACCACAAATTACTCATTGGACACCTGAGAACTCCCACTTCTCTGCTCCCTGCCAGCCAACTCTGGTCCCTTTTACCCTTAAAGGCTCTCATTTAATCTGTAAGATGCTCAGGGCTAAAATAATTCCCACAGAAACACTCTCTCCAAGCCCCCAGAAAATCAAAACAGACCCTGCAGCCAACACGGTGGCCAGGTTAGCTCTTGTCTGTGGGGCGTCCCCAGCACCCTGTAAGGAGGGACAGAGTCGGCTCGGCCCTTCCTCCATCTGTGACATGAATGTCCGTGGCCCTGTTGCGTCTTCATGATGACCAATGTGCATTGTCTGTTCTCTGTTGTCTGTTAAAATTCTTTGTCGTGTAGGTAAAATGCAGGATGGCACTGTGGACGCCAGCCAGAGCAAAGGTAACCCTTTTGTCTTAACCGGCTCCTGTAGTCCCTGTAGCCCCTCCCCTCCAGTTCTGAGGGCCATGCCAGAGGCAGACGCGGCCACAGCTAGGGGTGCCTGACATCTTTGTGGGGGAGGGGAGGTGTAGCTAGAATTCATGTGGTTCCAGGCCAAATGGAGGCATCACCTGGTGAGAATCAGACACCTGCCAGCCAGCTTCTTCCCAGCCTTTGAGCTACGCTCCCCGTTTAGCTGAAGACTTGAAGCTGGTGCTTTGAGGTCCTTAGGAAATAAGGGTTAGGGCCCAAGCCCACCAATCAGGCCTGCACTAAAGGAGGAAAGAAGGAGAGGGCTTGGTACATGGACAGGGACACTCTCCTTTACCATTTAAGCCCCCCTTTTTGTCCCTGCTGTCTGATGACTACTTAGTATACCAACAAAATGGCCCAAGGATCAACGGGTAAAGTCCAAGCCTGTGTGTCTTGTCTGAATGTGGGGAAAGCCAAGCGGCCACTGAAAAGGCCCAGAGGGGCCCCTAGCCTACTCCTGCTGGGAATCCAGGTTGGAGCCATGTCACTGCCCTCTGTGTCCTGGATTCCAGATCCAAGGCAGCCAGTGGCCCTGGGACCAGGGTCTCCAGCTGGAAGAGGCAAACCTTCCATCACAGGGTTTCTGTGCCAGCCATGCGTGGGCCCAGGATGGGGGGAGCGAGTGCCTCACTACACTCCCAGGCAGGCAGGGTGGGTGCCAACATCCCCACCCTGTAGGCTGACCTGTGTGTGTGTGCGTGTCTGTGTGTGTGTCTGTGTGTGTGTGTGCACATGTGTGCGCTGCCACCTACAGCCAAACAGCAGGACGGGGCAGCCGCTATGGAGATGCAGCCCCTGAAGAGTGCCGAGGGCGGCGATGCTGATGACAAGAAGAAGGCCAACATGCACAAGAAGGAGAAGTCGGTGCTTCAGGGCAAGCTCACCAAGCTGGCCGTGCAGATCGGCAAGGCAGGTGAGTGTGCAGCCACCATGGGTGCTGTCAGGGGGGACGCACAGTAGGACCCCAGGCAGGGCCCTGCCCCAAGCTGGATCTCAGCTGCCTCATCTGCAACATGGAGGTTTGCGTGAGACGGTCCCCGAGACCCACCTTCTCCGCAACAGCAGCCAGTCTGAGTCTATGCATTAGACACTCAGCATTGAGAGGGGCAGGAGAGTGGAGCTGAATGCCTGGGTTGTGGGGCACACTGCCTGCTTTCTTGTCCAGCCAGGGCTGTGAGAACTTGGGCAGGTAACTTCCCCTGGCTCTGAGCCTCCGCCTCCTGGTCTGAGAAATTGGTATACCCAGTAGTCTCAACTTCACAGGTTGCTATGAGGATTACAGGAGATCATGCACACAGAGTACCTTGGCGGGTGTGGTGGCTGGAGGCTCGGCAGATCCTGCAGAGCCTGGAGTTTGCAGCACAGGCTTTTTACCCTGAGGACAGTGGGAGCCATGTGAGAGGTTTGAGCAGGGGAGGGCAGGGATACATTTGAGCTGTACAGTGAAGAGGAACAACTGAAGAGGTTGAGGGCAATGTCACGATCCCCAGCACAACAAGCTGGCCTTCCCAACTGACTTGGTAGCTGCAGTTGAAGGCTGGTGACAGCCCCTCTGGCCCAGGCAGCCAAATCCAGATGCAAGGTGAGCCCTGCCCATCTGACATGGCCTTGGCCACCCCTCCTGAGTAAGGATATGGCACCCGCCAAGGCCTCCCCACCTGGCTGCTTGCTCCTCCGTGGCTGTCTCCCGGCTCTAATTATAGGCACTGCAGTGTGGAGAAGGGAGGCAAATTACAGGCTTGGCCATCTATATTTAAACTCAGGGTCCTGGTGACAGCTCCCGGCTGCTGGGAGCTTGGCTTCCTGCCCTTGTGACTGTCAGGCGGGGACAGAGCAGGCTCTGAGGCTCCACAGCTGGAGGTGGGGGTGGGGAAGCAAGGGCTCAGGGATTTCCTCCATCCTCACCATGGAGAAGATTCCCAGGAAACATGGCACTGGGGGCAGGGAACGAGGCTATTGGAGCAACCCATGGCTTTCAAAGTCCTTATTCATGCCCTTCCGCCTCCTTGGCCCTGCCTGGAGTGGAGTTCAGAGTCAAGCGCTTCTGGGTTCACATCCCACCTCTGCTTCTCTCTTGGGCTGAATTCCTTGAAAGCAGGGCTGGAGATAGGTGGGCATGGCATTTGGGAGGGGATGCTCTCAGGTGAGACCTGTAGAAGGTAAGGGATACAACAAATGGGAGAAGAAGCTGAATACAGCTGTAGTTTGGGGAGACATCCACCTGCTCACGGGGAACTCTGGAGCAGAGGACCTCTGCAGGGTCTGTCCTGCCTTGCAGTAAAGGGGCTGAGTGTTTGGACCCCCATATCAACCACTGGACTTTGGCCATCCAGTTGGGGCGGGGTGCACTCCCAGGCACATCCTGACACGGAGACTCCAATCGCCCAAGCGCAATCCTTCTCTGGCAGAGGCTGCAGGTGTGCAGTCCTGGAGGCACCTGCACAGCACCTGCAGCACGTGGGGAGGGGCACAAGGAACTGCCAAGAGAAATCCCAGGGGATCCCAGCAGGTAGCTACGCGCATTTGCCAACTCTACAATGCCTCCCTGGCCTGTGGCCTTGGGCAACTTACATCCCCTCACTGGGCCTCAGTTTCCTCACCTAAAAAAGAGCCCCCCTGCTGTTTCCTGTCCTGGAACTCTCTTCCTGCAGGTCACCACCTGGCTGCTGCTTCTCATCCTTCCTCTGCTCATATATCACCTCCTCCAGGAAGTCTTCCCTGGACACCCTAGTTTAAGTAGCCTCTCCCTACCTGCACATGTCGCTTTTTTTTCTTTTTAGTTTTATTGAGATATGGGGTTTTTTTTGTTTTGTTTTGTTTTGTTTTTTTGAGGACATTGTCATTGGCCCTCATATGTGGGACCCGAACCAGGGTCGCTGGCTTCCCAAGCCAGCACTTAACCACCGCGCCACTTGGCCAGCCCTGAGATATGGTTTATACACAACAGAGTTGTACACATTTAATGTGCACATCTTGATGAGTTTGGACCCATGCATACACCCATGATACCATCACCACAACCATAGTACTAAACATATCCACCACCTCCAAAAATTTCTTTGTGTTCTTTTGTAAATTTTTTTGGTTTTTGTTTTTTGGGTAAAAACACTTAGCAGGAGATCTATCCTCTCAACCAATATTAAAGTGTACAATACCATATTGTTACCTGTATGCACCATGTTGTACAGCAGAGCTCTAGAACGTACTCGTCTTACATAACTGAAACTTTATACGCACTGAAAAACAACTCCTTCCCCCTCTCCCCTCAGCCCCTGGCAACCACCCTTCTATTCTGCTTCTATGAGTTTGCCTGTTGTAGATTTCTCTTTTATAAGTCCTTCTCCTCTGCCTCATTTCACTTAGCATCATGTCCTCCAGGTCCATCCCTATTGTCTCAAATGGCAGGACTTCCTTCATTTTTAAAACTGAATAATCCCATTGTATGTGTATACATTCCTTTATCCGTTCATCGGTCCAGGGACATTTAGGTTGTTTTCTTAGCTTCAGCCTGGCACATCATCTGGATTTCTTCTTCACAGCATTATTGTGTCTGAATTACCTTGTTCGTCTTTGTTTCTTGTCTGTCTCCACCTCTAGAATCCCAGCTTTCCAAGGACAGGGTCTCGGTCCTCTTGAATGCTCTGTCCCTACTGCACAACGTTTCTGTGCGAGGGCGCTATGCCAGCAGCCCTTACTTGTTCACATGATCACTCAGCACACATTTCGTAAGCACCTACTGTGTGTTGGGCACTGTGCTAGGCACTTTACATGCATTAATTGCATTTGATTCTTACAAAACCATGTGAAATAAATGTGCATCCCCATTGTACGGAGGAAGCACTGAGGCTCTGAGAGGATCACGGACTTGTCCCGGGCCCCAAAGCAAGTAAGTGGCGGAACTGGGATGTGAGCTGGGGTCGGGCTGACCCCAGAGCCGTTTTGGTCCACGTTTCATTGCTCAGCGTGCCCCAGCCCCAAGGCAGCGCCTGAGCAGGTCTCCCCCCGCCCGTGTTGCAGGCCTGGTGATGTCAGCCATCACGGTGATCATCCTGGTGCTCTACTTCACCGTGGACACCTTCGTGGTCAACAAGAAGCCATGGCTGCCCGAGTGCACGCCCGTCTACGTGCAGTACTTTGTCAAGTTCTTCATCATTGGCGTGACGGTGCTGGTGGTCGCCGTGCCTGAGGGGCTCCCTCTGGCTGTCACCATCTCGCTGGCCTACTCAGTGAAGGTGAGAAGGCGAGAACAGGACCGGCCAGCTGATGCAGATCGAGCTAGGCTGCCACCAGCTGGGGGGTCTGTGGGGTGGCTAGTGGGGCCAGTGCTGGGGATGGGGGAAGAGTGAAGAAGAAGGGGGTGGACACATTGGAAGCCAGAGAGAGGATGTGTGCGGGGCCCCAAAAGTCACTGCATGCAGGGAGTCCAGGGGCCTGTGGCAAATTGGAGAGCCACACCCTAGCTAAAGGCATAGTCATGCAGCCCATCCAAGTGGTACCTTGAAGGGATGTAGGCCCAGTGTTGCCAGACCTTTATGGTTTTTTTCAAGAGAAGCCAGAAAACTGGACTTAGTATAAACCCTCCTGATTTTTATTTTTTTTTATTTTTTTAAATTTTTTTTTTGAGGGCAGTGTCACTGGCCCTCATATGTGGGATCCGAACCGGGGCCGCTGGCTTCCCAAACCAGCTCTTAACCAATGCGCCACTCGGCCGGCCCCTGATTTTTAAATATGGACAATCAACCCAACTGTACACAGAAAATGAAATGCAGACATCACTGTGCAGGCCCAAACCCATTGCTCAGGCCTCATAGTAGCCTTGTACGACCTGTACGACTATTATACTAATCAAAGAGGCTGCTTCCTAACGTTTGAAAGAAATAAGCCTAAAACAAAAAGAACAGCTGATTTTATGAAAGCTCCATTGTCTCAGGAGTTGGGCTGAAAATATGAGGTTTTAAAAACAGTTCAATGAAGGGCAAGTGTGCCGTGCATGCCGACTGTGGAAGCTTGGGTCTGGGGAGCCTTCTTAAATGCTGCCCCAATGGCAGAGCCCACCTCCCCCTGCTCCCAGGCCTGTGGCCATCTGTAGAGCTGGAGCTCTGACCTGAGTGGGCAGGCCTCCTCGTAGGTCCAGCCCTCTTGGGGGCACCTCAAGCCTTCCTCACCCCCAGATCTTCACACCCTGGGCTCTTCTCTACACTTGGCCCTGTGGTTTTCACACTTCAGAAGGAAGGCTGCACCCCTGTTTCCCAGGGCCCAGATGCCAGGATGTCCCTGCAAGGGTGGAGGCCTGGGCCTGTTTATAAATAAGGCATTCGCTGCGAGACGTTGGCAACGCCGCCTGAGGGCACAATGAGCGTCAGTTTCCAAGCTGGAATTTGGGCTGGGCTCGCCGATGTAATTTCATACAGAAAAGAGATCTCTGGGCAGATGCCAGAAAGTGGCAGCTCTGTGTAAAGGATACAGCCCTTATCGTCTCCTTGTTTTTAGGGTTCTCAAAGAAACTCCATCCCACAAACCAAAGCCCAAACAGGTCACCACACGATGCTGCGCAGGGGCCCGGGGCCTAGCAATGGAGACTGTCACACACAGCCAGGAGTCAGGACCCTCTCAGCCACGCAGCTGGGCTCGGGTGTCCGTGAAAGTCGTACAGACTTGGTTTGGGGGGATCACGTACAGATAGTTTTAGGCCTCCACACCTGCGGTTTGTATCTCTGGCACCTGGTGCCTCCAGCCGTCTTAGATAGTGTTACTTATACAGTTACTCGATAAACTTAGCGCAGCACCCCCCCAACCCTCTCTGAGCCTGGGCCTACCCCCTAGAAGTCACCATCAGAAGCATAGAGATGACCACTTAGACCAGCGCTGCCTAATAGAGATATAATGTGAGCCGGGTGTGTGATTTTAAATTTCCTGGTAGCCACGTTAAAAAGAAAAAGTAAAAAGAAACAGGCAAAATTAATTTTAATAATATAATTTACTTAACTCAATATGTCTAAATTATTATCAAGACAACATGTAATCAATATAAAAATTACTAGGGAGGTATTTTACACTTCTTTTTTCACAATAAGTCTTCAAAATGTGATGTGTACTTTATACTTACGGTACATTTCACGTCAGACCAGCCACATTTCCAGTGTTCAGTAGTCACAAATGGCTACCAAATTGGACAGCACAGGCCTAGGCATTTTTAAGCTCAACAGACATAAACCCTTGTCAGAGCGTACAAATGGGCCGAGGGCCCCTGCAATGATCCGGGCTGTCGGGTTAAATAAACAGAGCTGGGTTCCAATCCCGGCTCTAACCCTCCCTAGTATGTGAGCCTGGTCAAGTCCCTTTGCCTTGGCCTTTTCCATTGCCAAAATAGATTACAAGAATCCTCCCAGGTTTCACAGGATTCTTATAACATCAGGCAGAAAAATAAATGCAGAAGAACTGTTTACAACACACTGTAAAGTGTGTTGCAGATTCAAATTGCTGTTGATCATCCATTAACATACATTAATGTTACTATTATCACAGGTTACAATAAGAGAAACTGTAATAGCAAATAATCCTACCAATGCTCATTTTTTAGTAACATAAACTGCTATTAAAATTATTCTAATTGCTCTCCTTTTTTTACCCTTGTTATAAAGAGTTATAACGAGGAGAATTTCTAAAAAGTTATAACGAGGAGAGTTAAAACAAGAATTTAAAGAATCAAATTCCTAGGCAGAGACTTTAACTACATCTGATTCAGCAACTTTTACTCTCGCAGCCTTTCAGGGTCCCTCCTTGCCATCTAGGTCACCATGTTGGGAAGACATGCATGAAGACAGGTGGTTCCCAGAGATTTACTGTATTTGCATTACTTGCTTGGGAACCTGGAAGGAGCTGGGTGCATGAAGGTGGGAAGAGAGAAAGGGAGGCAAATCCATTAGAAAATTAATAATAAATATGTATAGTAGGGTTCCAGTTTTGTTATAAATGTAAGAGAGGATGTTGATGTGTAAGATGGATCAGTTCTAAAAACAAAGGCTGCTTTGTTTTCTTTTTTGCTTGTTTAAAAGATATTTGTAATTTTTATCAGGCAAGTTACAATATGTATTTGTAGAAAAAAACAGAATCTGTAGATTTTTTTAAAAGAAGACAAAAATGTCCTATAATTCTACTACTCAAAGATAATGACACTAATATTTTGATATTTTTCTAGGAATTATCCTATGTCTATAAATACATATATCTCCTAAATGTGATCACTTTTTTTTTTTAAAGATTTTATTAGGGAATCGGGGCAGGGGGACAGACAAGTTGTAGTCCGTTTGTTCTTCAGTCTAATTGTGGAGGTTGTCACTTCACTGGCCCATGTTGGTATCATCATTGTGCTCTTCCCGGATGAGGCAGATCAGTCACTGACCTCTGGATGGTTGCTCACGGTGGCTCACAGCAGCTCACGAAAGCGCAAGCCAGCTGCTGGCCAGCCCCACTACAGCCTATGCCATCACCGGCGACTCACGGCAGCACAGATCCAGGTCGAGCTGTTGTTCACGATCTTAGCTGTAGAGGGCACAGCTGTAGAGGTCACTGGTCCTCATATGGGATCCGAACCGGGGCCCTGCTGCTCAGAGCTGGCATCCCAAGCCAACTCTTAACCAATGAGCCACTTGGCTGGCCCTAAATGTGTTTACTTTTGGTGAAACCAAAGTGACAGTGAAAACCAGGCACCAGTGAAAGATGGTGCAGTGGAGAAAATTCATAATCAAATAAGGAATAGTTATTTATGTTAGGGAAAAATATTTGAAATAATCAGAAAGGACCCAACCTTATCATCGTTTTCCCTCTTCTTTCCATAAAGAATGTAGATTACTTCTATAATCCAAATTAATGAAGTCAACTAGTAAAATTGACTCCCAACTCCCTCTCCTCACTGTTGCCTTCTCACCTGCTCCTTCCCTCAGAAAATGATGAAGGACAATAACCTGGTACGCCACCTGGACGCCTGTGAGACCATGGGCAATGCCACAGCCATCTGCTCAGATAAGACGGGCACGCTGACCACCAATCGCATGACAGTGGTGCAGGCCTACATCGGTGATGTCCACTACAAGGAGATCCCCGACCCCAGCTCCATCAACGCCAAGACCATGGAGCTGCTGGTCAATGCCATTGCCATCAACAGCGCCTACACCACCAAGATTCTGGTGAGTGGTGCAGGCACCACTAGGGAGAGCAACATTTGTGGGGGATACAGAAGTACAGGGCAGGTTGAGCAATGGGATTTGTGTTTTGTTTTTTGTTGGTTTTTTTTTTTTTAAAGATTTTATTGGGGGAATTGGGGAAGGGGAACAGTGTTGGGAAATTGGGGGAGGGGAATAGTGAATTGGGGAAGGGGAACAGCCAAGTCGTTGTCCTTCTATCTTAGTTGTGGAGGACGCAGCTAGCTCAGTCCCAAGTCCAGTCATGCGGCTCAGCTCAAGGTGCTGTGTTCAATTAGTTGCGGGTGGGCGTAGCCACCATCACAAGCGGGAGTCTAACGAGCAGCTTTGTTGTTAGGAATGCACGCTCTATCCACTGAGCCACGCAGGCGGCAGCTCAGCTCAAGGTGCTGAGTTCACTCTATTTTTCAGTTGTGGGGGGACATAGCCCACTATCTCTAACCGGCAGCCTTGTTGTTAGGAGCACGTGTTCTCACCAGCTGAACCATCCTGCCCACAGCAGCGGCTCGGCTCACGTGCAGCTCACTGGCCCATGTGGGAATCGAGCCAGCGACCCTGTTGCTCAGAGCTCGCACTCTTGAGCAAGCTCTTAACAAACTGAGCCACTCAGCTGGCCCTGTGATTCGTGCTTTTAAACCCTACTGATGCATTTTGGAGAGGTCAGATAGTAAGTGACTTGTTTCCCTTTGACTTGATGTTTGTATGACCAAAAAAAAAAAGAGTGTTGTTTTATTAGTTAGCTTTGCTACATCACAAACTACTCCAAAACTGAGTGGCTAAAATGAAACTGTATTTAGCTCACAATTCTGTGAGTCAGCAATTCAGGCTGGGCTCAGCTGGGTGATTCTTCTGCTGTCAGTGGCGCTCTGCTGATCTTGGCAGGTCTGTAGGCTGATTAGAGTGGCCTCTGCTGGGATGTCTCATCCCTGTTCTATGTGGTCCCACCTCCTTCAGGCCTGTCTGGTGTTAAATAACACAAATTCAACTGAGTAAAATGTAAAGATCTTTTTGGCTTTATTGAATGATTCATGAATCAGGCAGCATCCCATCTATCAAGTGGAAAGAAAGGCGCTCCAAGAAGTTGTACAAAATGGAAGGCTTTTATGGTCAGAAAAGGGGAAACATGGAGTGTTTCAGGCTTAGGTAACCTACCTATGGGGGACAGAAGGTGCATTCCCGCACTAGTGCCAACCAGGGAATTCCAGGTTGACTTGTTAAGATTACACCCCTGGGAGAGGCTGAAACTGCAGTTAGGTGAGGTGCTAAGTCTCTGGTGATGTGAGCTTAGCACAAGTGACTCTATTTGGGGCCTGTTGCCTTTCAACACTGGGCTTGTTCACATTGTCACTTCCCTTTGTATTGGCTAACACAAGTCAGGTTCAAAAAGATGGGGAAGTAGACTCCATCTCTTGATGAAAGGAACTGCACAGTCTCATTGCAGAGGGCATGGATGCAGACAGGGAGGGGACTAATCATAGCCATTTCATAACCTACCACCAATGACATTGTGGTTGTTAGTAACAGTAGTGGTATTGCCAATTTTGATAAGAAAATCCCTCCTATTCCTGTCTCAGCTACAATGCCTGACTCATCATGATGTAATCCCTATTTGGTTTAGAAGCACGGGTTGCCTTTTTGTAATTACCCAGCATTTGCGTGAAGAGAAACACAGACTTGCCCACGCCAGGCACCCTGATGTGGGGCATTTCTGCAGTGCAAGCATCTGGGTGAGCAGCTCAGCTTTTTCGCCAACCCTCCAAATGTGCCCCAGCCCTGACCTCTCCCTTCTGCCCTTGAACCAGCTCGAATCTTCATGATCAGGTTGGGTTGTGGGAGCTGCTAGGAGCTTTACTGAAATGGGGAGGAGAGCGTGAGTCAGCAGCGAGGGGCCAAGGGCTATTGGAAGAAGGAGGAGGAGGCGGCTCCTACCTCCAGGTACTGGGGTTACAAGAACTGCACCCCCTCTGCTGTGGCAGGCAGCCACCCGCATCACCCCAACACTGCAGGCTGAGGGAGGCAGAGCTGACAAAAGGAGAAAGTAGGTCAGGAGAACGCATGCAGATGGGTGATAGAGAGCCCTGGGGTCGATGCCAAAACTGATAATGTTTTTGTACCCCGCACTCCCACCCCCCACACACACCCCCAGACCCATTTTGGGATTCAAGGGAGATCAGCGATGCTTTCTTCTGTTCCCTAGGCTTTTCTGACATAACTGAGATGCTGTTAATAATCTTATACTTCAGATGAGACAGAGAGGGGAGCAGGGTGATTCCCAGAGCAGGCTGCACACAAAAGGGCAGCCCTGCGAGGTGGACTTGGAGTGAGATGTATGTTATACAGCCACAGATTCTCCCTAGGACCTGTTGGGAGGGCTGTGCCAACATCACCACAGTGATAAGTCTCAATTAGGCCGTGTTTCGTAGCACTGGCAGCAACGCTCAAATCTAATTTCCAAACGTTAGTGGACTGAGGCCGTGTCCAGGTGGCTAAAAGGACAGGGGTCAGTCAGTCAGCTCCACATGCAGAGAAGGTGTAACTGCTGAAATGGTAGAGGGGTTGGGGACCTGGGAACTGGAATCCTTGGTTAATAATCCGGCCAGGTCACTTACCTCTTAGGCACTGGTGTCCCCTTCTGTGCTGTGAACCCTGACACCCTAAGACCCCTGTGCCTCTCTTTCTGGGCCATTCCTAAAAAAACCCAGGCCACATTGTTCTCCTTGGTGGAGGCTGAGGGCCACCAGTGTGCAAGGGACAGCAGAACCCCCTGGTATGACTAGGTGATAGTTAAGGCTCATCCTCCATAGCTAGTGGGTTCAAATCCCTCACTCGTTGTGTGAATGCAAACTAGTTATTTAAGCTCTCTGTGCCCCCGTTTCCTAGGGAAAATGATTGTGAGGATGAAGGGAGTTAGTAAATGCAAAGTGCTTAGCACAGTGCCAGGCATGTATTCAGCATGCAGCTGGTTAACGTTGTTATTCAGCAATCTCCTGTTGAAGGGGATTCCATCTGTAGCAATGCAGAAGCTAGTCAATATGTGAATAGACAGCAGGGCTGCCCAAAGTCACACAGCCAGTTAGTGGCAATGCCAACTTACACATATCCTAAAGCCAGCTGTTGAGTAGGGTGTCCAGACCAAGTGCTTGGTCATTGAATCCAATCCTGGCACATCTTTAGCCTATGGTAGTCTTGGGAAGAAAGGCCTAGGGTCCAGAGTCAGATTCACAGCTAGAGCCTGCCAGCCATTTGGGCCAAAGGGACTCTTGGGGCCCACCCGTCTAGGCCCAGAGGTGGCCTGAGCAGAGGCAGGAACTTCTCAGTGCAGTATGGAAGTCCAACCACCTCCAAACCAGGCTTGGAAACCTGGACTGCAGACATCCTAAACCATGCAAGAGGAGACAGAGCAGGGAAGGCATGCAATGTCCCCCCACACGATTCCTTGGCTGTGATTGGTAAATGAGCCTGGCCTGGTAAATAAGACCCCCTCCATGAGGACACCAATTCTTCCCTGTCTTCTTGCTGTCTGATTCAGGCTGTGGGCTCTTGGAGAGTGAAAGACATGGCTGAATCATCTCTGTTTCCCCTGGCTTAGGCTCTTAGGAAGTACTGGCTGGGTGGGAGAGTGAGACAAGTGGATTGATTGGTGAATAAATGTGTGTGTGTGTGTGTGTGTGTGTGTGTGTGTGTCTGTGTCTGTGTGTGTGTGTTCAACGAGATGAGGAGTAGGTAGGGAGAGGAATGGATGGAGAGAGGAAGGGAGAGAGGGAAGGAATGAGGGAGGGAGGAATGGATGGATGGATGGATGGATGGATGGATGGATGGATGGATGGATGGATGGATGGATGGGATGGGTAGATGTGGGTCAGTGGGATGGAAGGGTGGGCAAGTAGATGAGTGAATGAATGATTGAATATGTGAGTGGTGGTAAATATGAGTTGATTAGAAGCTCAGGACAGGGCTGATATTTCTCCCTCTATTTTCCTGTTCTTGTGACTGAAAGAGGTAGGCGTTGGCCCTAGTCCCAGCCCCTAGTGTTCTATCGGTGCCTCCAGCCTGCTGAGCTGATTTCTTCTGAAGCTTCCCTCAGCTCTCTAGTCTGCACTGATGCAGATATCTTCCAATTAGCTAGTGACTTTTATTTAATTAAAAAAACAGTAGATGAGTATTTGCAAGGATAGTTTATGTGGAATCATCTACATGGATTCACAGACCTTAGGGACCCCCCTGGTTCAGTCCCCTCACTGCCAAGTCACCCCATGAGTTAGTAGGGTTAGAATCCAGCTGTTCTGACCCCTAGTCCAGGAAGCAATGGTTGAGAGTTTTGGCTCCAAAGTCCATTAGACCAGGATTTAAACTGCAGCCTTCAGCACTCACCACCTGAGTTACTTAATGTCTTCGAGCCTCTGTTTTCCAGAATGTAAAGTGGAGCATATAATTCATCGTAATTGCTAACATTCACTTAGCCAAGCTCAATGCTGCGTGCTTCCTCCACGTTGTCTTGTACAGCGATCCCATGCAGTGAGTGACATCACATCTTTAATTCATAGATAAGGATACTGATGCTGGGAGGAATAAAAGAATGTGCCTGGAGTCCCAGAGCAGATCAGAGGCTAAGCCAGGACTGGAACCCAGGTCTGTAAGACCCAGAGCCTGTGCAGCCAGGACACCACCACTCCATGCCCAACTCACGTGGCTGTCCCTTTGTCCTGAGGCCGTTCCAAGGCTGAGAGATGTGTGTGGAGCTCCTAGCACCGTGCTTGACATGTAGCAAGCACTCACTCCACAACAGTTATTCCTGTCATTGCCTCTGATTGTTTCTGAGCCTTACTCTGTGTAGTTTTTTTCTTTGCCAGCCTCTGTCTTACATCCCTTCCGGGTAAAAATCAAGGCCAAGATGATTATTCCCATCTTGCAGCTAAGAAAACTGAGCTACAGAAACATTAAGTAACCTGCCTAGGGTGGTTCCTGACCATCAAGTGGCAGAGTTGGGCCCAGAGAATTTTAGAGGAGGTTACCAAGCAGGCAAGGGGGGCAATGGGCATTCCAGGCAGGGCACAGCCCTGCAAAGACCCAGAGACCCAAAGACACATAGCTCATTCAGGAAATGCGGCGGTCTGTGGCAAGGGCATGTTTACAGGCTGCAATAGTGAGAGGTGAGGCCGGTAGGGCTGGGAGCTGCTGGTAAGTCCTTAATAGGCTTTCTCTTTGCAGCACTCAGAACCACTCCAGACACAGGTAGAAGGTGGTGCCAGGGCCAAGTCTACCGGCAGGGAGGCCAGGAAAAGCATCCCATGAGGTCTCTCCAGAGCCTCCACTCCATGCCCCATCCCTTCTGAGGATGGCAGAGAGTTTTTCTTTCCACTCTTATTTCTAACCATTAGGAACTCAACTTGCCCTCCGAGGAAAGCTATGTGAATCATCTTTTAGTCAGAAATTGCTTCCCTGCCTCAGAAATCCTGGCGCACCCTCAGATTTCCTTTGCCATCTCCGACTCTTTGAACGTCAAGACTTCTACTAGCGTCTTCTCTTCACCCAGCTGCTTCCCAGAGGCACAGCTGAGCTTCAGATGGAAATAGCTCCTTCCTCAGACTGTTGAGGCACCGTGCTTTCTTGGGAAAACATCCTCCTTTTCCACCTGCATTTATTCTGCATTCTGAAACCACCCGAGAGACCTTGAATTTTATATTTTTATGATAACTCTTTTAAAGTAGGCTGACACCAAGGTTAACACTGAATTATTTAACTGAGATGGGTGCTTGTGGAGCTAAGTTGTTGGAAAGTTATGGCATATTTCTGAAAATGTAAACTATTAAGAGAAAAAACAAGCCTCCCTGGAGCCCTTGAAGTGGTTCTGAAGGAAGAAACAAGAAGGACTTTCCTGGCAGGATGGTTTTCCTGAATAAATAAGCCAAACTAAACCTAGTTAGAAACCCCAGGCCCGCAACATACCCCCTTCCTAAACTCTGGTGGCTGCAATGAGGACCCCAGTAAACCCTCAAAAGATAAGAAGGATCTGCTTGATTGTGTTCCCCATAATCTTAGAACCAGGGCACCAAGAAGAGGGGAGAAGAAGGGAGTGACTCTGAGAAACAGAGAGACAATCCCTATCCTCAGATCTCCTGGCTCAAACCCAAGGCTCAACTGAATATTCAAATGAGCCTCAAAGCCCCCTGAGTCAAGCCATGCTCTGGCCCTGGCACGGAAGACTCTGGAAGTGACGTTGCAGAAGATGGAGAGGTGGGCTGGGGGTGGAGTTCTGGCATATGAAATGGCAAGGGGCTTCGCGTGGAATTCAACAACTGTTTGGTTTCTATTTTTTGCAAACACCATCTTTGGGAAAAGAGTTTAATGCAAATAACTCCTGTTGGAGAATTCTGATTTTTAACAGAGTGTTAATCCCTACATCTCCCCCCTCACCCTGCACACACTCACCACACGCACACACACAGCCCCCACACATATATGCACAATGCATTGGTGAGCTGGGGAAGGTCCCCAAGGGGTTTCCTTTCCAGGAGTGTCTCCCCAGGGGCTCCAGCCTGTCGCAGTCTGTGGACCGACCTCTGCTTTCCCAGCCTCTGGGAAGGATCTCGTGGCTTGCTGGCATGGCCCTGCCACCTCATGCCATTCAGGAGGCCTGGCACTCGAGAGGCTCCTGAGGAGGCAGGCCTTTAGATGGCAGTCCTAAATTCTGACAAAATTTCATCCCATCTGGCCTCCCACTGGCAGCACCCCACACACATAGACACAAAAGTATTCATTCATTTATTGGTTACCCCAATAAATCAGTCACCAACCAGCCAGCTACCTAGCTAATGAGCAATCTCAAGCTAGTGAAGAGAGGCAGGGCTGCTGGGAAAGAGTGTGCTGTGGGCTCAGAGCAGGGCACACCGGGGGCCAAATCCTAGCTCGGCCACTCAGGAGCAGGGTGACCTCGCCTCTCTGGGCCTCCATGTGGACAACTGTCAAGTGAGAATAATAGCAGCCTGCCTCCCAGAGAGCTGGGAGGATACAGCTAGATGATGCACATGAAGAGCTTAACAAAGTGGTGAGCAGAGTCCACATTCAAAAAACGGTCCCTGCTGCTGCTGTGGAGGCTGGCTGGTGGTTCATCGGGCGTCCCGGAAGGCTACCAGCCAGCGCCTGTCCCTAAGGGGTGAGGAGGCGAGGCCACCGGAGACGGCCAGCGCCCAGAAAGGAGTTTTCTAACACACTCAGAGATATGGTGTTGCACTTGCTACCATCTACCGTGCTCTAGTTATTGGGTTGTTTGGGGAGATTTTTTTAAGTTTTTGTTTTTAATTATGGTAAAATACACTTAATATAAAATGTATTCTCCTTACCATTTTTAAATGCCCAGTTCAGTGGCATGAAGTACATTCACATTGCTGTGCAACCATCACCCCTACACATCCCAGAACTTGTCATCTTCCCCAACTGAAACTCTGCGTCCATCAAACACTAACTCCCTGTTTCTCCCTCCCCCAGCCCCTGGCAACCATCATCCTACTTTCTGTTTCTGTGAACATATAAGTGGAATTATACAGTACGCCTATCTGTCCTTTTGTGAGTGGCTTATGTCACTCACCATAATGTCCTCAAGTTTATCCATGTTATAATATGTGTTAGAACTCCCTTCCTTTATAAGGCTGAATAATATTTTCTTGTATGTATACACCACACTTTGTTTATCCATTCTTCTGTCCCTGGACACTCGTGTTTGCTTCCTTTTGGCTTCTGTGAATAATGCTGCTATGAACATGGGTGAACAAATAACTTTCCACGTCCATGTTTTCAATTCTTTTGGGTAGATACCCAGAAGCAGAATTGCTGGATCCCATGGTAATTCTATTTTTAATTTTTTGAGGAACCACCATACTGTTTGGCACAGCAGCTGCACCATTTTACATCCCCACCAACAGTGCACAAGGGTTGCAGTTTCTCCACATTCTCTCCAGCAGTCGTTTTCTGTTTTGATTTTGTAATAGCCATCCTAGTGAGTGTGAGGTGGTACATGCTAGCTACATTTTTTAATCTCATTTTTGCAGGTGTTATATTTATAGTTTGCAGTTCTTCAAATCATCATGTCTTGATCTTGGCTGTGTTCATTCATTCTCCAGTATCCCAACACAGGAGCACGGTTTTCCCCTGAAGCTATGCCTGTGGCTACACCCAGCACCCCCAAACGGCTCAGTGCCCACACAGGGAACTGTGCTGGATGAAGGCTGTACTGGGAGTCGGGGCTGAGTGGACGCCACAGGCCCGCTCCCCTGCAGCTCAGTGACCCTGAGCAAGTCACCTCCCTCCTAGCCCCCAAAACTTGAACAATACCCACGCTTTCACTCCCTTACGGAGTTGGAGCCCTGGAGATCCAAAGGCTCTTGGAAAGTCTGCAGCAATAGCAAAATCTCTGGGTTTGTCAAGAAAAAAAAAAAGAGAGAGAGAGAGAAAAGGGTGGGCCCCTGCTTGTCAGTAATTCACGTAGGCGATTTCGGAGCTCAAGTTCATGGAAACAAATTGAATTACGGAGGAGGCAGCTCTGCCATTTGCAACCATGGATTGTTTGAAATCCTTTTAGAGGAAAATTAAAATATTTCACAGAGGGTAATAAAATGCTGGGTGTTTTGCAGGCATAACTGCTCAGCTCTCTTGGGCAAATAAGTAATGAGGCATTTTTATTTAAATCATCTGTGTCGTCATTTTCTTTCATTAGTGGAAGGGGAAAAAAACTGTTATAGAAAATACATAAAACTCTGGAAATCACCAGAAGGTTAATTATAAAATTGTGAAAAATGAAATAAAATAAAAAGAAAGTAAATATATAAATTTTAAAAGCGCAACATCACAGTATACAAAGGGGAATGCTTAGAATTTATTTTCCCAAATGTCAGAAATGGGAAGCTGTATCAAAGATTCCTTTTCTTTCAGATCAAATCCCACCAAAGAGCATGGGGAGCCCTCAAGGCTCATGATGCTGGAGACAGGTCAGCGTGGCGTGGGAGCCTCGTTCCCACCATGCAGCTCTGCCTTACTCTACAGTATCCCTCACCACCATCCATGTGAAGGAAAGTGGTGAAAAGTGTTGATTTTTCTCTCAGCTAGATAGAGATCATCTGCTCCAGTCTCTCCATTTTACAGATGGAGAAACTGAGGACCAGGGGTCAGGGTCTAAGGCTGTCCTTCCTACGAATCCCTGGATCTCAGGGTGGTCATGTTATCAATGCCCATGACCCCACAGGGGTCGGCTTCCTGGGCCCAAGCCCTAACTGTGGAAGGGGGAGTTAAGTGAGGGTCATGTTCAATTGCTGTCCTGTCCCCTGCATGGCCGGTCCATGCTGGCATCTTCTAACTCCACTTCTTCCTGTCTGGGCTGCTCTTTTGAACAATACAGGGGAGGCTGAGAGTAGGGGTGCAGAGGGCTCCTGGGTAAGGCTGGTCTGACAGGTGTGAAAAGCCACTAATGGGGAAGAGGGGACTCAGGCATGTTCAGTAGTTACTCCTCTTTAAAACCTCTCTAGGGTTTGAATTTATCTGTGGTGGTTTTTACCACTCTCAAAGCCACCTCCACCTGCATGGCAACATGTTAATTTTATGCCAGTTGTATGAGTGGGTGTATGTACATGTGTGCAGGTGCATGTGGGAGGTCAGTTTACCTGCAAATAGGGACTTCCCACAGCCTCCTGCTAATCGCACAATGAGCGCCCATAAGGGGGCGTCTTGTTCTTACCCATTAACCTGCGCCTCCCCCACCAGACTGGTCTGCATGAGCCATCCACCTCCAATTAGTAGGTGTCTACTGTGTGCAGGGCTCTGTGTTGGCCCTGAGAACCCAGAGAGGAAAAGAATACAATTCACCACCATCCACTTGAAAGAAAGGGATGAAAAGGGTTAATTTTTCTCTCAGCTGGAGGTCATCTGCTCAAGCCTCTCCATTTTGCAGATGGAGAAACTGAGGACCCACAAAGCAGTTTTCAAAGAGGAGATATTTGAGCTGGCCCTTAAAGGGCAAGGAGGAGTTCAGCTGGCAGGGAAGAGGGAAGGAACAGCAGGGGCGCAGGTCCAGAGGCTCGAAGCAGCTCGTGTTCAGGCAGCTGCCCAAGGAAGTGAGAGTCGCCAGGGATGACGTGGTGGGTGATTCACTGAGAGTCTCGGGGCAGGGGCTTGGGGTGCTCATGCAGCCCAGCATTTGATGAGGGGAGAGCACTTAGCCAGTGCGTAAGAGTGTGCACCAGATGAGAGAGTGGAGAGAAAGAAAAGAGGAGGAAGGAGGAGAATGGAGAAGTGAATTGTGGCTTATTTACAGAATGGAATCCATAGAGCAATTAAAACTAGCACTGTAGGGCCGGATGAGTGGCGCATTGGTTAAGAGCTGGTTTTGGGATACCAGCGACCCCGGTTCAGATCCCACTTATGAGGGCCAGTGACACTGCCCTCTACAGCTAACAACAGCTCCACGTGGAGGTGGGCTACGCAAGCCCCAGTGATGGTGTAGGCTGCAGCCCCTGCTGCAGTGGGCTGCCATTGGCTACAGTGAGTGGCCGGCAGCCAGCGTGAGCGGCTGGCAGCCAGTGTGAGCTGCCAATAGCCGCCGTGAGTGACCATCCAGAGGCCGGCGACTGATGTGCCTCATCCAAGAAGAGCGCAATGACGATACCAACATGGGCCAGTGAAGCAACGTCCTCCGCAACTAGACGGAAGAACAGAAGGACAGCAACTTGTCTGTTCCTCTTCCCTGATTCCCCAGTGCTGTTCCCCTCCCCCAATTCCCCAATAAAATCTTTAAAAAAAAAAAACTAGCACCCTAAACACGGATGATATTCAAAAAGGTGATGGTACATGAGTAAAGCAAGCTATAGAAGACTGTGTACGGTCTCCTTATATGAAGGTTTCAACATGCAAGACAGCAGTACACATGCACACATACAGACATATATCAGATTAAACACATGAGATTGCCAATGTTTGACCATCTTGACATGCAAAAACAGCAGTTCCATTTGTGTGAACCTAAGTTGAGATCACAGGCGATGGGCCTTCCATAGCATGGAATATTACTCAGCAGTGAAAAAGAACAAGCTATTGACATATGCAACAACTTGCCTGGACCTCAAGGAGGTTATGCTGAGGAGAAAAGGAAGCCAGTCTTCAAAGGTTACATACTCTGATTCCATTTTTACAACATGCTTGAAATGACAAAAGTATAGAGATGGAGAACAGATTAGTGGCTGTCAGGGCCAGGGAGGATACAGAAGGGAAGTGACTGTGGCTCTAAACAGGGTGGCACAGGGATCCTTGTCGTGAACTGTTGTATATCTTCATGGAGATGGTCATAGGGACTCCACATGTGATGTCATAGAGCTAAACACCACCCCCGCATACACACATACATGTACACACACTGCATACACACACACACATGCACTGCATACACACGGGTGCCTATGAAACTGGTGGAATCTGAATAGGGTCATTTTGATGACATCGATGTCAATCTTGGTTGTGATATTCTCAGTCATACGGAAGGTGAGCACTGTGGGAAACTGGATGAAGAATAGATGACAGCTCTGTATTATTCCTTATTATACATGAATCTAGAAATATCTCAAAATAAAACATTAAGACACACACAGTAATGATTAATGCTACATTTAAGATAAAATTTCTTTCTGGAACAAGGAGTGGATTATGCAGGTGGAGACAGACACACAGGGGTATTCAATTTTATCTGTCATGTTTCCTTTCTTAAAAAAGAAAAATCGGGAAGGGGCCGGCCGAGTGACTCAGTTGGTTAAGAGTTGGCTTAGAGCGCATGCTCTGAGCAACAGGGCTGCTGGTTCGATTCCCACATGGGCTAGTGAATGCTGCACCCTAGCTAAGCTGTCGTTGGGCTGCCAACAGGTGACAGAATGGCTCAGCTGGTATAACAAGATTGTCTGTTCAATGGGGGGGCTACGCCCACCCACAACTAAGACTGAACTCGGCACCTTGAGCTGAGCTGCTGCCCAGATGGCTCAATGGATAGAGCGAGCGCTCTTAACAACAAGGCTGCCAGGTTCGACTCCCACATGGGATGGTGGCTATGCCCACCCGCAATTAAGACTGAACTCGGAACCTTGAGCTGAGCTGCCACCTCTATGGCTTAGAGGATAAACTGTGTGCTTTTAACAAGGCTGCTGGTTCGACTCCCGCATGGGATGGTGGCTACGCCCACCCGCAACTAATACTGAACACAGCACCTTGAGCTTAGAGGCCACGAGCTGCCAACAGGAAGCCAGATGGAGACTGGCGCCTTCCACAACGAAGACTGAAGAACAACAACTTGGCTGGTCCCCTCCCCCAGTTCCCCAACACTGTTCCCCTCCCCCAATTTCCCAATAAAATCTTTTTTTAAAAAAAGAAAAATCAGAAGCAAATACGGCACAATGCTAAGGTTCTGCAAAGCTGGGTGGTGGACACACAACTGTTTCTCTTATTATTCTCTATCATGTTTTTATGTTTGAAATAGCTTATAATTTTTTTAAAAGCTGACCTTGCTCAATTCCTTGCATCAGGAGCCAGGATTGTGTATGGGATGCAGAGGGCTGAGGGTGCGGGGGAGGGGGGGGAGATTAGGACGAAAGGCTTGCTGAGGGGAGAGGAGGCAGCCAGAGCCTGGCCTTCACCCCTCAGACGATGAGGCAGAAGCCCCAGGGCCTCAGAGGCACCCCCCTGTGAGCCTCCCGCCTCTCTCTCTCTGCAGCCCCCGGAGAAGGAGGGCGGGCTGCCACGGCAGGTGGGTAACAAGACGGAGTGCGGCCTGCTGGGCTTCGTGCTGGACCTGAAGCAGGACTATGAGCCTGTGCGCAGCCAGATGCCAGAGGAGAAGCTGTATAAAGTGTACACCTTCAACTCCGTGCGCAAATCCATGAGCACCGTCATCAAGCTGCCCGACGAGAGTTTCCGCATGTACAGCAAGGGCGCATCTGAGATCGTGCTCAAGAAGTAAGCCGTGCAGTGAGTGGGCAGGGGCGGGAGCCATGGGGTGGCGCAGCACCGGCTGTCCTGCAGGCCAGGCCAAGGGGCCATCTGGCACCCAGAGGAGCAGGGAGAGCCCTGCCCAGTGTCCCACAGCAAGACCACCTCCAGGGCCCCTTGCCCAGTGCTCTTTCTACGATTTCCTCTTAAAAATTTATTTAGAGAGCCTGACCCTCCTCCTCCCTTAGCCACTGATAGGAAGTTCTACCCATTATCACTGTTAGATCTCTCTTATTTTACTTACCTTAGCATAGAGTTGGTTGATGGTAGCGATTTTCACTGTTAGCCAGTCTTCTCTGACTCCAGGTGCCAGAAATCAGCCTGGAGAACTAAGCATGTCACTCCCCATCTCCGGGCCTCAGTTTTCCCACTTGTACCTTGAGAGGATTGGTCTAGCCCTGTGGTCCTCATCCCTGGCTACACAGTGGAATCACCCCAGAGGTGCGGGGGGACTGAGCTCGAGCCGGTTAGAAGGAAGATCCTTGGGCCCTTGGCTGGACCTTACCCATCTCCATTCCCAGGTGCTGCAAAATCCTCGACGGCACAGGGGAGCCCCGGGTCTTCCGGCCCCGTGACCGGGACGAGATGGTGAAGAAGGTGATTGAGCCCATGGCCTGTGATGGGCTTCGCACCATCTGTGTGGCCTACCGCGACTTCCCCAGTAGCCCTGAGCCCGACTGGGACAACGAGAATGACATCCTGAACGAACTCACCTGCATCTGTGTGGTGGGCATCGAGGACCCCGTGAGGCCCGAGGTAGGCCCCCACCAGCAGATCAGGGAAGGGGGTGGAGGCTAGACGTCCAGCCTGCTGGGTAACCTAGCATCATTGCCTCGCCTCTCTTGGCCTTGGTTTCCCTATAACACCCAAGGCTCTTTCTCCTTACATGCTCCTAAACACTCAGACTCATCAACCAGCATCAGCCACACTTGACATTGGTCTGCTCGGGTGGAAGGGCAGAAACCACAGCCTGCCCGCAGTCCTAGAGCCCTCCACCCAAACACCCAGAGACCTTCCTTCTGGCCCCTCAAGGGGCAGGCAGGGGCTGCCCTTGCCCCACAGGAGCCAGGATCTCTTGTAACAAATCCATAGGCCTACATTCAAGGGCCCTGCAAAGGAGATGACCAGTAACAAGGGTCACCGCACTCAGGAAACCCTAAGTGTGGTATCCCCATCAGCATTTAGTTTTCCCCATTCAAATCCAGTTTACCAATCAGCTTACAATCGCGTGCTTACCTGGGTACACAGCTGACCATCTACTTATTTCCAGTTTCCAGGGGAACAGAGCTAGACAGGTAACCAAAGGTCAGATTCTCAGCACACCCCTTCCCATAAGGACCCAGGTAGGCGACAGACTAAGTGCATCCAATGTGGTGCCAGCTTACAGTAGGTCTTCAGTCTTCTCTAGCTGAATCTGAGCCGAGAATTCAGTGCTGGGGATTTGCAGGGTCGGGGGAGGATGGGATGTGCGTGGTCAGTCAGGTGCCCAGGCCAGAGAGAGGCTGTGGGAAGAGGAGGGGCTGCCTTGTCTCCAAAACACTGCTGTGGTACGCAGAGGGAGTCAGCTTAGCCTGTGTGGCCCAGGGGTCTGATTCCAGGACACAAGGCAAGGCACAGGAGGGGCCAGCCTCCCCTTCCTCCGGAGAATCACAACTGCTGGGTCCAGACCTGCCGCCCCGGCTGGCCCAGATTGGCCATAGCTGTGGGACTGAGTAACAGGCCCCAGGGCCACCTTCCTCCACCAAGGGCAACTTCAGTCTTCCCGCTTGCCCTGACACCATCCTCCGGGGACCTCTTGTTGTTTCCTGCTCCCCTTGGAGGCCCTATTTCCCCTTCTTTCAATTGAAAGAGGGAAGACAAGATACTCACCAAGCTCCTGGCCCTGATGTTGGTTCCAAAGACCAAGAGAAACTAGAAGTTACCAGGATGGACTTTCACATTTAGGCAGCAGGGAGAGGGATCAAGAGTGTGGGCTCAGGCCTCAGAAGGACCTGGGATTCTAAGTCCCAGCATTACTGGCTACATGACCTTGGACCAGTTACATAAACTCTCTGAGCCTCCATTTCCTCATCTGTAAACTGGGAATGATAATAATAGTATTCTACACACACACACACACACACACACACACACACACCCAGGATATTGTGAGACATCATATCATGTACATATATACAAGCAACAGGCAGGGTATCTGGCACAAGATAGGTTGCCCATAAATGTGGGTCTCCTTCCTTTCTGCCCCTCCCCAGCAGAGTCATTACTCTGGCTTCCGTGACACAGAGCAGCCCTAACACAGAGCCTGGCCTACAGAAGGTGCTCAAATAAGTGTTGGTGGAATGAACGAATGATAATGAATGGGACTTGAACCCCAGTCTTCCAATACCATGCCTGGTGCTCGTCTCACACACACACGCACGCACGCACGCACAGGCCTCCTTACTCCCACCCAGAGCCTAACACAGCAAAGGCTGCCTGTGGCCCGCTGCTGGGCACCAGAGCCCATACGCGTTTTTCCTGTAGGCTGCATCTCTCCCTGGACAGACAGGCCATTTTTCAGCCTCTCTGTGGGACACCTGCTCATTACCAGCTGCTAATGGGTTCAGGCTTCACCTTGATGTATCTCCTTACAAGCCACAGAGACTTGTCCCCACACAGCTGCCAAGGCTAGCGCCTGAGCCCGTCCTTCCCATCCCCAGACTCCCCCGTCCCCACACCCAGAGCTCCTGGCTCATCACCCTGCCTTGGAAACACCCCTGAGGTGGAATGGAAAGCAGCATCAGACACACACTTTTTTGGCCATGACTTTTTTTATCTCATGACTCAATAAACACACATGCTTAACCGAAATAAGAATTTCACAAAGTAATGTGATGCGCTTAAATATTTTCTATTTCCTTATATTTCTATTCTTTCTTTTTGTAAGCGCTCATCACTCCTCCCCGCAACTAAACTGATTTCATACTCCACTAAAGGGGTGCGACTCAAGGTTTGCACTGATGATCTAGTCCAAACACCTTTATACACCCCCAATCTGCATATGAAAACACTGAGGCCCAAACAGGGAAGTGATGTTCCCAAAGTGTCTCTATTACGTGGCTGAGTGAATCCAGATTAGAACAGGTTTTCTGCCTTCCTCCCCCAGGCCTTCTCCTGGAGGCCACAAAACTGAAAGAGCAAGTGGGCCTAAGTTAGGAGGGTAAGGAGAGGAGAGAGAAGGGCTGAGCTGGGTCCCTGGCGTTTTCTGCTGACGGCGTGTTCATCCAGAGACTGGCTTCAGGCGCAGACTATGGGAGAAGGGGGCTGGGTACACTTTCATCCCGGAAGCCCCTGCGGTGGAGAAAGGGGACCCTACCACTCGCTAACAAGTCACTTCTCCTTTCTGTGCCTCAGTCTGCTTGTCTGTGAAAGGGGAGCGTGGCCCAGGTGGCTCTCAGGTCCCTGCCAAACTCTGACATTCTGAGCCAGCTGACGGGAAGGCCTCCACCTAGCCCTTCTCCACTTCCTTCCGTCAGCACATCCCTGCTGGTGACCTTCTCTGTCACCTTGGCTCACCCCCAGGATGTGGATTTAGAAGCTGTATGCTGTGTTGGGGAGTAGTGACTTACTGGAGTGACACAGCAGTCAAGGAGCATGTGTTCTAACTCTGTTCTTGCCACTCGTTCACAGCAGATATCAGGTGCATCTCTTCCCCGGGCCTCAGCTCCCCATCTGAACAGGTGGAAAGTTGGGTGTTCACAAGTGAGGGGCGCACTTGCAGGTACAAAAGCGCTGACCTATTGATTCATCCTCTCCCAGAGGGTCAGGGGTGGACGCAGGGCCTGAGGAGACTGGCAGCTATGGTTTTTCATTTGTTTTTTTAGGGTAGGTGACTTATGCATGTGGAGCCAATCAAAGGTTCAATAGCATACACAGGGTGGAGGAGCCCCCAAGCCACCCCCAGTCCCCTGGTTCCCACCGCAAAGGCAGCTACTGTCACCAGCTTCTTGGGCAACCTTGGAGAGTATCTATGCCTGCGGCGAGTGTACTTGTGTCAAGTTCTCCTGGACAACCTTGAGGCCAGCCAGGGTGCAAACCTCGGCCTTGACCATCTCTAGGTCCTACCATCATGTTCAGATTCGTTTTGCAGCGGCCACAGGAAAACAGACTCTAGCTCCTTAGTTCCCCCATCTGTCAAGGGGGCGAATTGCCTTCTGCCCTCGTGAAGACAAAGGACAGAGCGAGTAAAAACAGTCTTGCCAAAAACCCCCACCATAAGATGCTACCTCAGGTGCATTTTCTGAGGCTGATTGAAGCCAGTGTGGATCAAGCCATCAGGAGAGCAGCGATCTGGGATTTGCTGGGTTATCTGGGGGTGTTGGAGCCCTTAGAGTCACAGACAACAGCTGTCACCAAAAACAACAGATGTTTAAAAGCCTTTATTTAATGAAAACAGGAAGCGCCCATTTCGTGGCTGTTTTTCCTCTGTGAGAAATATTTAGGGTAATTTTAGCAAAAGAAGGATATTTTTTTTCTTTCAATTTTACAGCTATTTTATCTATGTAGAAAGCATACTTCAACCAGAGTGATTCCTCTGGGCCTAGAGTCTTAATCATCTCTGGATCTTCAGTGCCAAAAATAGTAAGATGTTCAATAGTTGTTTGTCAAATAAATATTGGGTTGTCGGAAAAGTCATGACGCATTTTTGCGACAAAAAACATAGAAAAATACGTCATGACTTTTCTGACAGCCCAATAAATGTGTGAGCAATAAAAGGAAGTACTGAGAGCAGTTGAAGGAAGTGTCCCATTGGGTTGGAGGAATCAAGGATGACTTCATGAGTAGGGAGCATTTCCCATGACAGATGTAACATTCCAGGCAGAGGGATCAGCGCAGGAAAAGACAAAGAGGTGGGAAGGGATGCTAAGTGCTGGGGACTAGTAAACAGAATCCCAATTGGATTTATGAGAGAAAATATCAGAAAGGGAGCTTGGACCTAAATTGTAAATGGTTGCATGTCCCCGTCCAAATCCATTCACCTAGCTCCATAAAAAAATTCACATTTCACAGGTCAGGCTTCAAGGGACTTAGGCACAAAGATGGGTCATGAGGCCCCCCGCATTTAGGAGCACCTACTCTGTGCCAGGCCCCCCGCAAGGGTTCTGAGCGATTGGCCGTCCCCGCCTTCCAAAGCCTAAGGAAACGTTTGGTGAAGGCAGAAGTGTTTGCATAACACATGAGAACGTAAAGCAGGACAGGGCAAAGACGTCCAGTTGAAGGGGCCACTGAGCAGAAAACAAGTGGAGCATCTCAAGGTGGCTGGGAAGGCTCCTCAGGTGTTTCCAGGTCTGACTCAGATCCCCCCACATTTGAGGCAGGTCACAGGTCCCCAGTGTCCTTGACCCAGGAGTCATGGGGTGCCCAGCCATCCCATCACCCACACACCTGCTCCTCCAGATGCCCACTGCACCACACCCCCACTGCGTCTGCATCCACACACCCCTCTGCATACCTCCACACCTCCTGGAACAGAAAGAACAAGCAAGTTAGACTGAAGGCAAGGAGGGGTCTTGCCAGCCTCCCCACCCCTCGCCACTAGCATCTGCGGGCCCTGTGTTTAATGCAGTTTGCGCCTTGTCACAGAACTCTCCGGCCTCTCTGAAGCGGGGAGACCATCATCCCCATGTTACAGTCAAGCAAACCAAGCTCCAGCTGGTTTCTCGTTCCTGAGCCCTCTCTCCCGAGGCAGGGAAGCTCCCGTTACACAGTGAAAAGTGTGGGGGCCATAAAAAGTAGCCTCCTCTTTTTTCTCTCAAGCTGGTTTGTTTGAGATAGGTCCACAGGGTAGGTTTTCCAGGCAGGCAGAGTTTATCTCCCTAAGACAGTCTTGAAAGCATAAATATTTCTAAAACATGGCACCAACCATCTCATTCCCAGTTCAGAACTTGCTGCCTGAATGAGCAAGTCCCTGGTTCTGGTACCTTTGGACCTCCGGCCCGTCCCCCACTTAATGGCCAACAGCTGCCCCCTTCCTCAGCCTCAGCCCCTCCAGATCACCCAACGCAATCCGCCTGCAGCACCCTTCCCACCTTCTCTGCCTGTGTGTTGTCGGAGAGTGGGTGGGCCTTTCTCGGCGCAGAGTCCAGGTCCTTGGCAACTCGAGCAAAGAACTGAACGAAATACCAGAGTAAAGCAGTAGAGTAAGTAGCTTATTAGAAAAGATAGTACATTTAAAAATAGAAGTAGACCTGAGTACTAGAGGATGGCTCAAGGGCCCATTACTGGAAGTTACATTCCAAAGAGTGTGGAGTGGGCCACGCACGTGCAGAGGCGAAGCTCAAAGGGAAGAAGCGGTCAGAAGGAGCAGGGAAGAAGCAGCAGCAGAAGCAGCTGCCGCAGCAGCAGTAGCAATAGCAGCCCGGCTTCCCTTCCAGGACTTGGGGTTTTTATCCTTTTTCTCTAGAATGGGCTGTCCTTTCTGGGCTTAGGACCACTTGATTGGCACCAGTGATTGACAAGAGGTCCTACATAGGTGTGAGTGACTGTTCTGATCTAGTTGGATATTTTGTGTCCACTCATTCTTCCCGCAGGGGTAGGTAATTACAATACAACGGGGAGTTTTCGGTGGAGAGGGGAAGTGCCGCAGGCTGTTGCACTCTGTGGGATGTGTAGGAATGCAGAGACCCAATGCCTACCTCTAACTGCCTGCCTAGTTTCTTCTTGAGAGCCGTGATCCCCATAAAATCTCTATGGGAAGCTGAGGGACAGGAGGACTCTTCTTCTGTATCTGCTTCCTGCTGGGCAGGGGCGTAGAGCTGTCCCTGCCTATTGGGGTTCACGGAACTCTCACCCTAGCTGGTCTCAGATGAGAGGAAGGGGTCTCAAGCTCCACCTGGAAGACCGTGTTGGCTTCTTTGTTTGTTGGGGTATCCCCTGCATCCTCAAGGCTCCTGAATGAGGACAAAAATATAAATCTGTTAGGTTATGAAACTTGTGGTTATTCAGTCCATCACTCAGGTGGAGTCAGTTGTCTGGACACAGAATGGGTTTGACATTTAGTTCCCTGGCCTGGGGGATATTAGGAAGTCTCAGGCTTTCAACTAGTTATCGGAGGCAGGGGTAGGAGACTTCTATTGTTTCAGATTCAGGAACTAATTTACAAAGCAATTAAGAAGCAAGGGGGAGGGGAATGGGGATGAGGGAGAAGGGGAAGGGATTAGACAGCAAAAATAGGCAACTACAATATTGCCACTGGGATATGAAAAACAGTTTGGGGAATATAATTAATAATGTTGTAAATATTCTGTGGAATGTCAGATGATCATATGTCTTGTTAGGGAGACCATTTCATGGATGGAGTAGAGGTTTGATCACTGCACTGTATTACTAAAGCGGAGGTGGAATACCTACTGTAATTGAATATATATAGATAGTCACGGGATGTGGATTATACTGTGGAAGAGAGTCAGAGGAAGAGTAATAGATATATATGATATGGGGGAGAGTGGGGTGGCGAATTGGGGGAGGGGGATTGTCACTTTGAGGGGTAAAATGTATAACTATTGCACTGTGTTGTACACCTGAAACTAATAAAAAAAAAAAAAGACCCTAAAAAAAAAAAAAGAGGCAAGGGGGATCCTCTGTTTCTATAGAAAAGAAAATATTAAAGTTTTTCAGTGGTGGGGGTTCGTGCTGCTCAGTTGGCCGGTAACATGTGCACCTCACAGGACAGTTCTCTGCAGCCAGGACCATAATGAAAGGTCATCTGTGTGACCCTGCCAGGGCAGAGTGCCAAGGACCAGAGCCTCAGTTAGTTCTGGCTGAAAAGAAGCAGCTCAGACATCCTTTCCTCCAGGAAGCTCACAGATTTCTCCTCCCCACTCACTTCCTTCTAAAGTAACGGCACCCTCCTCTGTGCTCCCAGGGCCCTTAGTACAGAGCTTTACCAAAGACAAAGAAAGACCCTGCTTCCATTCAAGAGTACAGGTCTGACCCGGAGCACTGGCTCTCTTATCTGAAAAAAGAACAATTGTGTGAAAGGGTACATAGGCTTGTTCCACTGGGGAGCAATCAGCCTTGAAGGAAGTGAGCACCCTATCATCAGAAGCATGCAAACAGAGGCTGGCCAACCATTTGTCAGGAACACCTAAGAGGAGAGTTAGGCAATGAGCAGAGGGTCCTGACCTAAAGCCCCTTCCAACTCCAAGGCCTCAGGCGCCTTTGAAATAAACATAACCTAAATTATTCCTTTGGGGGCAGGAGCCAGATAAAGGTGTGTGCTCCCAAAAGAATAGTGGCCCCTTCCTGTCCTCTGGGATGGGAGACAGCAGGGGGCTGCAGCCCCATTACAGCCATTGTGAGGACGTGGATAAATTATGTAAAAGGGATCTGGGACATTCCACATCCCCACTCCCTCTGGCTCTGTAAAAAGAGGTCACATTTGCTTATGTGAGCAGTTGCTGTGGCTCGAGGCAGCGGCCTTGCTCAGTGGGCCCTGAGCCCTGAGTGGGCCCCAGAAGGCCCCTCCTTGGCCCTGGAAATACATGCAGAAGAGGCCGTGCTCCGCTCACCTGCTCCAGGCCTCCTATGACAGGGAGACCACCACCTGACACCGGAGCGGGTCTCTGGAGGCTGGAGAGGCTTTCTGACCTTCACCTGGACTCTGCCTCTCCTTCCTCTGTGGCTCTCCTTCCTCATTCCACCACAAGGTGGCTGTGCTCGGGACTCTGGTTTTCTCGACAGGCGGCCGGGTGGAGTCCCTGAAGGAGGGTGACACCACAGGCTGAACTTCAGGCAGGTCGCTGATGGTCAGGGTATGGGGAAGCAGGAAGAGGGGCAAGGCCAAAGGCAGAGAGACGGGGGGAACTGAGCTGTGACCCTGGCTCGAGATGACAGTGCTCTGGGCTAAAGGGATAGCGGGCAGTGTGGATGGGGTGGACAGAGAGCAGACATGTTCTTGTTCTTAAAACCCTCAGGGCGGAAAGGGGACCAAGGGGCAGGAGTTGTCAACAGTCAGGTTTGGGACCAACGTTCTAACTCTTCGTATTTGCTAGGGCTGCTGTGAAAAAGTGAAGGAAACTGAATGGCTCAAACATAACCGCATTATCTCAGCTCCAGATCAAGGTGACGGCAGGGCTGGTTCCCTCTGAGGCCACTAGGGGAGGACCTGCTCCAGGCCTCTTGTCCTTGGCATGCAGCAGCATCACCCTATCCTACCTCTGCTTTCTCCCTGTGTGCGTGTCTACGTCCAATTTCACCTTTAGGGGGACACCTGTCACACGGGATGAGAGCCCACCCTAGTGACCTCATCTTAACTTGATTACCTCAAGTCCCTGTCTCCAAGTAAGGTCACATTCTGAGGTCCTGGGGGTGAGGATTTCGATGTATCAATAGAGGGTGAGGCAGGTAGATATATTTTAGCAAAACAGGCTTCACACTCTTAGTTCCCTGAGACACTTCTGGGGTGGAAATGAGCCCCGAGGCACCAAGATGTGCAGGAGGAGTGGGGAGTAGAACTCAGCCCCTTCAGGCCCAAGATTCTAAAGTGCTTTGGTATTTTAATACAACAGGATTTTTTGTCCTTGACATGTCCTCTCCCACTCAAAAATGTTTTGCAGCAAATATTGCCTTATTATATTATTTGTCAGTGCCTGTGGGTAAGAATCTTGTTCAGTTGATCTGTGTTGTATATAAGAGCCACGGCAGTTCCAGGCTGTGTTTTCATCCTAATTGCTGGGCAAATCCACAGAACTGCATAGGGGTGGGAATTGGGGGTGGTGTGGGGGTGGGGCAGGGTTAGGGGACAGGACCTTGCTAGCTTCTGATTGGTTCAGATATCAGTCTATCATGACAGAGAGGGCAAGAGGTAGTTCTTGCTCTCACAGGGAGATGTCATATTTTATATGAAGCATAGTCATTTGCATTTATTTTAAGCCAATGTCACATTCTGTATAAAATGCTCTTAAATGCAATGTTCCCCCCACCCAAAAAAAAAAATCTGAAAATACATGAACGTACTTATCATTGAGTTTGCAGGAAATGTGCAAGTGGATAAAGTAGGGACAAGATCCTCTTCAGTAGCAGAGTGTTCTATACCCTTGCCTGGGGCCAGATCTGAGGGGGTGTTTATTGAGGTGTCCCTCCAAGCCTTTGTCCAGGTTAGGATAGCCATGGGTTTCATCCTAGGATGGACTATCATAGTTGATAGGTGGCAGCCGCCTGGGACTCTGCAGATGAGAATTCTGAGACCATATGCGGATTTAATCAGAGGGTGCTGTGATCGATTAACAATGCCTGCCTTGGGTACAGGACAGGAGGAGATGGTCCATGTGCCATCAATATCTCTTGGTCATCCAGGCCCCTTCAGTGGAGCTGCCTGTGAGCAAGGCTCACTCTGGAACCCATGAGGGCAGGGAGCACCTGCCCAAGGTGGCTCCGCCCCCATGGCCCCTGCCTTCCCATCCAGGTCCCAGAAGCCATCCGAAAGTGCCAGCGGGCAGGCATCACAGTCCGCATGGTCACCGGGGACAATATAAACACAGCCCGGGCCATCGCCATCAAGTGTGGCATCATCCATCCTGGGGAGGACTTCCTGTGCCTTGAGGGCAAGGAGTTCAACCGGAGGATCCGCAACGAGAAGGGAGAGGTACGTGGTCCAGAGCAAAGGGTCTTTGGAGGGATGAGCTTGGATGGGGGACCGGGAGGCACGGCTGCTGCATGATTGCACAGAAGCCAGCCAGGGTGCCAAGAGCCCAGTGACTCTAGGCGAGTCCCCTCCTCTCTCTGGGCGTCAGTTTCTCTCCCCAACCTCACCAAGCCTTCCCCTCCCTCATCCCTCTCCAGATTGAGCAGGAACGAATTGACAAGATCTGGCCAAAGCTGCGAGTGCTGGCCCGATCCTCCCCCACGGACAAGCACACCCTGGTCAAAGGTAAGCAGCGGGCGGGGCCCAGGCGTCAGGCATCCCCAGGCCTTTGTTTCCTGGCATCTGCAGCTACTTTCCAGGGTGACAAGGGGTTTTGCCTGGGGCTCTCCACACCTGGGGACACCCTTCTCTCATCCTCTTTACAGCCCTGGAGGCCTCCTAAGGGGATAGTGAGATGAGGAGGTTGTGTATCTTGTCTCTGGGCTTCACCCCCTATGGGAAGCAATGGGGGCCAAAACTCATGGCCTGAGGGCTGACAGGGGCCCACAGCTGTGTTTTATTTGGGTCTTACAATGCCTTTTTTTTTTTTTTATGTTGAATTTGAATGACTTTATACAGACCTTGCTCTCTCAGGGTTGACACTGTCTTCACCACTCCTTATTGTCTGACACTCAGCCCATTTCATTTATTTATGTTCTGTCTGGCCCCAGAGGTTGGGAGTTTGAGACCTGTGATCTGCTTAACCTCTGAGGGCCCTAACCAGCATCTGTAACCAGGACTTCAAACATGGGCTCTCCTGGGAATAGCACCCTGAGGGATGAAGCCAGCAAGCAGCATCCTTTGGCTTCCCTGTCTTCTTCCAGTGAGGGGCACACCCCTTGCTGAGCCCATCCAGGTGGCCAAATGCGGGGCACTTTCAGAGTCACACAGCCCTGGGTTCGAGTCCTGATTTTGCCACTGACCTACTCGTTGGCCCTGGGCAAGTCCCTCCCGGTCTGGGACTCAATTTTCCCATCTTTAAAATGGCCATACAGAGAAGGTTTCTGGCTGAGGTCATCCCTAGGGCGTCTTGGGTTTCTCTCCCAAAGGTGCTGTCCAAGGATATTAACAGAGGAAGACCTGGCCTGGGAACAGAAACACAGAACCCCAGAACCACAGATACCTAAACAGGAGGCCCCAATCTATCCCCATTTCTTATCCAGTCACTCATTCATTCATTCACTCAATGTCTTGATAAATGTTTATTGAGAATCTACTATGTGCCAGGCCCTGCTCTTGGCAGACGTGGTTCTTCCCTCTTGGAATTCATGGTCCAGGTTCCCTCCAGCTGGTTTCCCTACATAGAGCTAAAGGCTGCACTGGTGGAAGAGAAGGGTGATCGGGAACCCTCTTGCTGGTGTCAGATCACAGGCCATGGAAGGTGGGATAGGAATCCAGGAGAAAGGGCCTGTGTTTCAGACAGGACAGAGAACTGCACTGTGAAAGCTCAGAGCACCTTCAAGGAGTGGAAAGAAGTTCAATTGCCTCAAGAAAGGGAGGGAGACGCGAGAAGGAGGTGCCAGCATCAGATCATGCTGGTCCTCGAACGCCAAACCAGTGACCTGCCCTGTCAGCTCAGGGCGGCATGTGTGGGAGGCCTGCAAGGGAGAAATGCTCTCTTAGAAAGCTCACTCCCTGCTGTGTGGACAGTGGCTGGAGCAGAGGGACTACCAGTATTGTATAGCTATGAGAGGTGATACCTGGACCAGGGTGGTGACAGTCCAAGTGGACTGGAAGTCAGCAGGTCTGAGAACTATTTGGGTGGTAGAAAGGCCTGGCCCAACGACTGTTTGGATATGGTAGAGGAATGAGGGGGATGGTGCATCCAGGGTTCCGTCAGTCTACACCTGTTTGAGAGCCTGCTGTGTGCCAGCACGCTGTGCTGGGTGTTAAGAGTTGCAAGAGAAGGGACGAATTTGAAGGGAAACTGACACACTCAGCTTATGACTGGCTGAGTTGGAGACCCCCTGACATCCAAGTGGAGATGCCCAGAAGACAGCTGGACAGCCATGGAATCAGGGCTCAGGAGAGAGAGCCAGCCAGAGATAAAGACACAGGAGGGGTATGCCAAGCCGGAGAGCAGGGCAGCCAGCTGATCCCAGGACCCTCCTACCTGAGCGATGGGCAGAGGCTGAGATCTGTCAGCAGAGAGCAGGGAGTGGCAGCCAGAGGGCAGGAGGACAGCCAGGAGCAGTGGTGCCCAGGAAGACAAGGAAAGAAGCCTGGTGAAGAGGAAAGGGTGGCCCACAGCGTGAACAGCTGCTGAGAGGTCCAGAGACAGGACAGGGATGTGACCATAGGAGGTGGCTGCAGAAGGGCCCCTGATGACTACACACAGCAGAGCTATGCCAGTGCTGGAGGTGGCAGATGGGTCTGGTGGAAGGTGTCCTCCCAGCTGTCCCCTCTACTTGGAGTAGTAAAAGGGCTGTAAAAAGGCTGGTGCCAGCCTGGGGAGCCACAGAAAAACGTTGCCCCCTCCCTGCCTTGGAGGAGTACCCAGGCAGGCAGAGGGAACGGATGGGGATGAAGGCCTCACACACCTAGATAGCCCTAGGCAGTGAAATCAGCTCACTCGGAGGAGCAGCCAGGACTGTCAGAGCACACGCCTTGGAGCTGGGCCTTGAAGCAGGTGGAGCTTTGACATTTGCAAAGAGCTGGGCTGGGGGATACAGTACCCCGAGTTAGGGAACTCATTCCTTCATTCCACAGGCTGCTGCTGTTTGCCAAGCGCGGGACGGGGGGGGCACTCAGATGGAAGGGGGCTGATTAGGACAGGCAGGGGTTCTCAGGGAGTCACAAAGTCTTCCCTGGGAACGTGGCCTCCAAGCTGAGACTACATGTGGGTGACAGGGACAGCTGGCCAAGGAAACAGCCTGTGTAAAGACAGGGGCAAGCGGAACCAACTCCGCAGGACTGAGAGCCATGCCTGGAGTTAAGTCCAGATTAGGGATGGTCAGGGTGGGTACGGGCAGTGAGAAAAGACAAGATCAGAAAACCGGCAGTTTCTAACCTCGGGGGACTTTGTGGGCGGAGCTAAGAACGCAGATGTCCTCCTGAGGCCAAGTGGGCAGTGAGAGAACTTCGCCTGATGCTGGTGGGACAGGTTCAGACTCAGGTGTTAGAAAGCCCCTGGGGCTGCCATGCTGATTGGAGGGCGAGCCTGGAGTTAGTGACAGGGGCCTTTATGGGGACAGAGAAAACTGGAAGGATTCCAGTGGAATTTTGGAGCCAGGAGCCACACAAGCCTCGGTGAGGCATTTCATGTGTGGAATGAGAGACATGTCAAGGCTGACACTCAAATTTCTGTCGTGCCCATGCTCTGGGACCAACAAACTCCACACATGCCCGATGATGGCGTCTTTCACCCACCCTTTTCCACTGGTCCCAGCTCAGTGACAGGGGCCACGCCACATGTCATCCGTTCATTCTGTTATTTGTTGAGGATTTTATTGAGGATGAATGTCTGGAGAGAGGTCAAGGCCAGAATAGTGGGTAAGGGGTCATTTGCAAATGACACAGTCCAGATGTCCTCAGGTATGACTGGGTCTCCAGCGAGTAGGTGCTGGGCGAGCATATGGCAGACCCCTAACAAAACCCAGGCCCCTGGAGAACAGAGGGGCCTGTGGAGCGCCAGCAGAGGGGGGCGATTCTGACCAGGGTGGATGCTGGTGTGGCCACGGGCTGCAGAGAGGAAAAGGTGCTGGAGAGGCTGCACCCTAAGGCATCTGATGTCCCCTGCAGATGCTGGGAGCTATGGATGAGCCTGGAGCTGGGAAGAGCCATAAGGGACAGGGGTGGCAAGGTAGGGGCCCGAGAGGCCCTCCTGAGGATCAGGACTGGCCAGGCAGCCAGGGCCCTGAGCACACTCCCGCCCTGTCCACAGGCATCATCGACAGCACACACACTGAGCAGCGGCAGGTGGTAGCCGTGACAGGGGATGGTACCAACGATGGTCCTGCACTCAAGAAAGCAGACGTGGGCTTCGCCATGGTAGGAGCAGCTTTCAGGGGCCTAGGGCTGCATCTGGCAGGAGCTTGTGGGCAGGGGCTTGGGGGACATGGATGACACAGCCTTGAGCTGGTGCTGCAGGACCTTCAGTTGACTCAGCCCACCCACTGTCCACCTTATGTGCCCAGCGCTCTCAAGGCTCAGCCTAGCCCATGGGTCTCCATGGAAGGGCAGCCCCTCTCCCTGCACTGACGGGTCTGGGCGGGGGTGGGGGGGGACGGGGGTGGAGGAGAGACCAGGGAGAGGCTTCCTGAAACAGAGGGCTGGCCTCAGGGGGCTGGACCTGTCAGAAGTAGGTGTGTGTGTATGCATGTGTGCGTGTGCAATGCATCTGTGTGCACATGTCCTGTGTGATCTGGCTGTGCTGGCAGTTAGGCGCGTGTAGGTAGCCCCGGGGTTGTGTAGGGGGTGAGGCCAGTGTCGCCAGAGCTGCTTGCCTCCCGGGTCGCCCCACCCAGGCTCCTGTCCCTATCCCCATAGGGTATTGCAGGCACAGATGTGGCCAAGGAGGCCTCAGACATCATCCTGACAGACGACAACTTCAGCAGCATCGTCAAGGCGGTGATGTGGGGCCGCAACGTCTATGACAGCATCTCCAAGTTCCTGCAGTTCCAGCTGACAGTCAACGTGGTGGCCGTGATTGTGGCCTTCACAGGTGCCTGCATCACACAGGTGGGTCCTCTGAGGGGCGGGCAGGGCCAGGCATGCCACAGCCTGGGGGAGGGCGCCCCAGGCTGTCCCACCCATCAATGGAGCGCCTGCTGAGGACCAGGGACTGCATCACAGACCCCAGGGGCAGCCGCCAGCACCATGGCACGGAAGAAATGAGGCTCCGCGATGTGGCAGAGTTTGCCCAAGGTCAGCCGGCAGGTGGGAGCTGTCAGGCCTCACTCCCACGTCGGCCTGACCCAGGCCCGAGTCTGCCCTTGCTCCAGGAGGTGTGAGGAGTGATCCTCCAGGGAAGGCAGGGCTCCTGGCCACATGAAGGGCCAGAAGGAGACAGGGACGAGGCAGGGCCCAGTGGGCATTAGGCAGCTGGATGGGGGCAGGGAGCCGGAGGGGCCCAGGGGTGCGTTCTGATAAGGAGTGCGTCTGGAGAGGCCTGTTGGCCTGGGTTCCTGAGGCTAGGGGGGCAGCAGGAGGGAGTCGGAGGCTCTGTCATTGAGAGAGGCAGTTGTCTATCAGGATCTCAGCCTGGGTCTTGAGCAGCCCGTGTCCTGAACCCAGGGAAGCCAGCTGCAGGCCTCGACATCTGCAACCTCCCTGGTTCCTCACGCAGCTCCATGCAGCAGGAACGGTGATGATCCCCGTTCTACAGAGGCAAGAACTGAGGCTCAGAGTATGGACAGGCCAGTCACCTGCCATTACTCCCACAGCCTCCTGCCTCCCTCAGGGGCTGACCAGCCTGGCCTAGGGAAGCAACAAGGGTATGCCAAGGCCTGGCCCCTCCTAGCAGTCACGTGGGCAGACGAGCTCCTGCCTATAGGAGCCACCAGAGGCCCTGAGACCCAGCACTGCCCCCAAACAGCTGTGTAACACTGGGAATGCTGCTCCCCTCTATTTTGTTCTGAGCCCCTGGGGATACACATGGCAGCACCTAATACCCCAACCCTGACAGTAAGAGCCCTGGGAGTGGCTGAAGGGGTCCCTTTGGCTTTCAAGGGCGTTTTCTCCTGGTCTGTGGATGAGCAGCTCCCTCTAGTGGTGGCTTAGGGGATACTCCCATGGCACCGCAACTTATACAAGGTTTCTTGAGACCAACTGGGGCCAGACGGGGAAACGGAGGTTCCAAGAAGACTATCAGTTTGCCTGAGGTCTTAGACTGAGCTGGTGGCAGGGCCATGGAGGCCTTAGTGAGGAGGTGGGGTGGGTGGGGGCTGACCCCAAGAGGCATGTAATCAGAGAAAGCTGATAGGCAGGAAGAAGCTGAAGGGCGTTGGAGCATGAGTGAGCCAGGGCAGAGGTGGGGGAAGTGGCCCGAGGAAGGGCTATGATAAATACCGAGGAGGTGAGTGAATGTATGGGGTGCAGGCAGAGGGGGCCTCGGGAGGTACACGGAGAGGACAGAGGGGCAAGGAACAGCTCAGCCTGGGCTGTTGGATTTACGGGGGGGTGTGGTCTTCCTGGAGGAGGTGTTCCACCAGTAGATGGGGTGAAAGCCACAGGGAGAGGTCTGAACTGGAGAGAGGGTGGTGTGGGAGAGAGGTGGGCCCTGCAGCCAGGGGCAGGAAAGAGAGCAGGGACCAGGAAGGGGCCATAGGGGGCACAGATTTAAGAGGCAGGGGAAGAGGAGCCCTGAGAGAAATGGGGAAGGAAAAGAGACGTTGAGAGAGGAGGCAGAAGACCAGGAGAGCGGGGTCGGGGGAGAGGGGGAGTCAGCGGCCGAACTTGACAGCGCAGTCATTGAGATGGGGCTGCAAAATGTATCCCTTGACTGTAACAAGTAAGGTGTTAGAGGTCTGGTAGAAAGGCATTTTGGGGGCCTGGAGAGGCCAGATTCTGGCTGCCAAGGTCAAAGCACACAGGGGTGCAAGGAAGAAGGAGGACAAATGGATTCAGTAACTTTGGGCAGTGTAGACGGGATTGTGTACAGAGTAGTGTGAATATATGATCCCAGTCTCAGGCAGAGAGAGGCGTGGAAGGATCCACACCAGACTGTGGACAGTGGAAACCTATGAGTGGTACACTCATTGATGAGTTTTAGCTTCTGCTATTCTTTTTTTTTTTCTTTCAGCTGAGCCATCCTGCCACCTGTTGGCAGCTCAGCGGCACTCAGCTCAGGCTGGGCATCGAACTGCTGTTGCTCAGAGCTCAGCTCATACTCTTGAGTGAGCTCTTAACCAAGTGAGCCACTCGGCCGGCCCCTAGCTTCTGCTGTTCTTTACTTGCCCAAATTTTCTACCATGAAAATACATTATTTTTAGAATCATGTACACACAGTAATTGCTTACGTTAAAGTGGAATAAGAGTTAAAGAAAATTGAGTGGTAGTGAAAAGGGGGCGGGGTCATGGCATTGTGGGTGGGATAGGAGAGACTGGAGCCATTGATAACCGAGGGGAAAGAGGCAGCATGGAGGGGCAGAGGAAGGCGAAGGAGAGCACGGGTGCTGTCTGCAGGAGATGGTTGGGGACGTCTTGGCCTTAGCCCGGAGGGGAGCAGGGATGTGGCTAAATTTACTGAAGGGCAGAGAGCCGGTGGCCATCAGGCCCGGAGGCCCAATTTTCTCCATGGGGAAGAAAATGGCCCAGGTGGGCAGGTCTGAGCTGTTCTCCGAGGAAAGCCTCAGTGAACCTGCTCTATGCCTGCTCCGGAACCCAGGGGCCAGGCCAGCTAAGAGAATCAAGGTTCCAGCGGAAAGCTGCTGAGACCCCAACCATGAGTCCCATGCCTGCGGGCACTTGATAGCAGCAGGCGGGGCCGGCCTCCCCTGTGACAGCCCTCTCCGCGGTCTCCGTCCCCAGGACTCCCCTCTGAAAGCCGTGCAGATGCTCTGGGTGAACCTCATCATGGACACGTTCGCCTCGCTGGCGCTGGCCACCGAGCCGCCCACTGAGAGCCTGCTTCTGAGGAAGCCGTACGGCCGCAACAAGCCCCTCATCTCGCGGACCATGATGAAGAACATCCTGGGCCACGCTGTCTACCAGCTCACGCTCATCTTCACACTGCTCTTTGTGGGTGAGTCCCCCCACCTGCCCACCCCCCAAGACACCTTGGCCCACACTCAGCATTCTGGATTCACATCCACCTTCCTGTTTGCCAATGGGTGGTGGAGGACCAGAGAGGTGAAGTTAGCTGCTCAAGATCACACAGCAGGACTTGGGCAGAGCCCGGCCCTGTCCCAGATCTGGCCAACCCCAAAGCTAGGGCTTCTTCCACTGATGACAGCTCTGTACCCTGAGTACACACCATGCAAGGCAGTGCCCAGACGCCCATGAATGCCCCTCACCCCAGCCTCACAGGAGCCTGAGGCTCTCAGGGGAAGGGACTGGCCCCTTCTCTGGCCCATTTCCACACTTTGTCCTTGCCCCGTGGAAGGTGTCCTCAGCGAGGCATCCTCAAGGAAGTGCCACACACCTGCTTATCCACCAAACTATTTCCACGGCACTTCCATTTAGGCTGCCAGCCACTCCATGAGGCAGGCACTTTTTGTCATCAGCCACATTACAATGGCACCAAGCACAGAGAGGTGAGGTTAACTTGCCTAAGGGCATGCAGCCAGTCTGGAGAGTAGCCCAGGCAAAGAACCAGGTCTGGCTGGAGCTAAGACTGGCCTAGTTTTTCATGGGTGTTGTACACGTGATCCAGGCAAAGCCTGCCCCTCCCCCCAGGGCATAGATGAGGAAACAGAGGCCTGGGCAGGCTTCCTCCGGGTGAGCCTCCTCTAGCTGGGCTTTCAATGCCAACAAGCACTTGCCTTCAAAGTCCAGAGTACAGATGCAGGTGGGGCATGGATCCCTTCCTCAAAGGATAGTCCTCTTCCATAAATTTCAAAGGTGATATGTTGGCAGGACTGTTGTAAAGGTCACCATGAAAAGCCTTGGAGGAAGCCACAGGAAGGAAAAACTAGCAGAGCCTCAAAAATAAAGCTGTCAGAGTGGGTGTGGGGAGAGGAGGGCGGGCCCCTAGCTTACTTGCTGGCTCCCCGACTTATGCACCTCCCCTCAGCGGTCTTGGATTCAGCTGAACCCCTTACACTCAGAAAACCCCACAAGCCCTCCTGGTCCCAGGTTACGTCGGTATGCCTACGTAAGCAGGTATCCACACAGGAGCCTGGAGACAACTATGCCTTCCACCATGTGACAGCCCGGGTGTCAGAGAATAAGGCCACATCGGTGGGGCCCCAGCCAACCTGGCCCAGGAGCCCCAGCCTCCATATAGGAACTGATATCTCTCATAATAGCCCCATGAGTTCCCAGAGGCCTCAGCAAGGGACATGCTCAGTTACAAGAAGCAGCACTTTCAGGAGAGCTCAAAACTGTGGCCTCCCACCAGGTATTCCTCGTTCATGCCCAGTCCTCCCAGTTCAGATGTGTTTGCCAACCGCCAGGGATGACCTTTTATAAGCAATGCCGCCTGATAACACAGCAAGTATTCCACCTTTATCAGATTTCCATAGAAAAAGCAGAACAAAGTTCACCCAAGGTCTCTCTCCCCTAGAGGAGTAAGGGCCTTATTACCCCTCACTGGCACTCATGACTACCCCACAGCACAGGCCCGCCTGCCCCCAAGTCTGGGCAGCCACGCTGCTGCTCCGGAGAGGCCCCCACCCCACCCCTCGCAGGGCCGGCCTCTGTCCCCACACTGCCCACAGCCCAGCCCCTCACTCTCTGCTTGGCAGGGGAGAAGATGTTCCAGATTGACAGTGGGAGGAATGCACCCCTGCACTCACCACCCTCCGAGCACTACACCATCATCTTCAACACCTTCGTCATGATGCAGCTCTTCAACGAGATCAACGCCCGCAAGATCCACGGCGAGCGCAATGTCTTTGATGGCATCTTCCGGAACCCCATCTTCTGCACCATCGTGCTGGGCACCTTTGCCATCCAGGTAGCCAGGCTGCCACCCTAAGCTGGGCCTGGGTGGGCAGTGAGCAGCCGGAGCCCCCCACACAGTACCCTGAGAGCCCAGGCCGGCAAGCTGGGCCCTGATGGTGTCTGTCTGTCTGTCTCTGCCTCTCTGTTCCCTTTGACCTCCAGATAGTGATCGTGCAGTTTGGGGGTAAGCCATTTAGCTGCGCTCCACTGCAGCTGGACCAGTGGTTGTGGTGCATATTCATCGGGTTAGGAGAACTCGTCTGGGGCCAGGTAAGTTTGGATGGGTTGCAGGAGCTTGCCTCTTAATGGGGGAAGGCAAAGAGCCAGGCCAGGGAATCCAGGAGCCCCAGGAACGGGTGCTGGCTCCGCCAGAGACTCGCTGTCTTTCCCCGGGCAAGGCCTTCCTCATCTCTGGGCATCTGAACAATGGGAGTGCGCCCAGGTCCCAGATGCTGGTCGTTTGGGTACCATCACAATGATTTTTGCCTTATATCTAGGTACAGTGATCCTGTTATTTACTTAACATGTTCTTTTAAGCACGTCGGTTTTTAAAACTGAAATTTATTTCAAAAGACAACTTTATATTATTAACATGAGTGGAAAATCAATATCACTTGTCATAAATAGAAGCTAACAAAAAAATAATGTAATGAAAACAATGTTATTAAACTGTAATGGGACACCATGGCACTGCCAAGGCCCTGCCTGAAGCTGGCTAGTTAAAAAGGGAGATTAGTAAGTGGCAGGACAGCAAGCAGCAGAGACTCCTTCAGAGGGCTCGGAGGGGGCTTATGAGGGTGAACTCCACTGTACCCCAGAGCTACTCAGGGCTCTGTCAGTGGCCATCTGAGATCCTCCTGGCTTTGGGGACCCCTGAGCTGGATACTCTGTAAGGGCCCTTCCAGCTATGACCCCAGAACGTTCCCCCACCAGTTCCCTTTCCCACTGTTGCCCAAGTTCCAGAAGTGGACACACACACACACACACACACACACACACACACCATCACACACACACACACCATCACACACACACACACACACCATCACACACACACACACACACACACACACACCATCACACACACAAACACAAACACACACAAACACACACACACACACACACACACACACACACACACACACCATCACACACACACACCATCACACACACACACACACACCACAACACACCATCACACACACACACACCATCACACACACACACCACAACACACCATCACACACACACACCATCACACACACACACACCACAACACACCATCACACACACACACCATCACACACACACACCACAACACACCATCACACACACACACCATCACACACACACACACACCATCACACACACATGCCATCACAGTGCTTACAACTTGCGGCTCAAAGGCACCTGACCAGGGTGTGGTGGTGCTTGTGAGATGCGGTCCAAACCGGATCCTGGGCCAAAGGGGCTTTATCCCCAAGATGCTCCCTCATCCAGGCAGTGGGGGCCCCAACAGACCTGAGACAATGTTCTTGCCTCCAAGCTATTCGCAGACTTGAGTGGGACATTCCAGTGGCAGAAATTAACTAAAAGATAAAGAAGAAAGTTTAGTTTCATCCAACTTCTTTGGAGAGTTGATAAACTAGATTTGACTTAGCAGCCCCATTTCCTGGGCACCGTCGGGGCCAGACCATCTTTATTTCACTGGGGCCCACAGTACTTGGGAGCTCTCTGGGCAAGCCGACCTTCCAATGCCTAAGGATGACGCCAGCAGGCAAGGCCCACCTTAAACTCTCAGGGAACCCTGAGGCTGAGTGTCCAGGCCAATCCCTGTTTGTCCCTCCAGGAGATATAAGGGGCCTCTCACCCCAACCACCTCAGCTTCCCCACAGGACCTGCCCCTCAGGCCTCAGCCCCCTGGACAAGCCCTTTAGAGGAAGAGTAAGAATGAAGGCGTGTCCCCTTCCCATATTGCCTTCCCTTGTTGGGAACACAACCATTCCCTTAGGGCACCCAGCCCCTGAGCCCTGTTGCTCACATTGGGTACCCAGGACCCAGTGACCTCAGAAGGAATAAGCCCAGAGGCCTGAGGGCCAGCCACGGGCCAGGTTCATGCACAGCAACTTAGACATCCCATGTCGCTTAATCCTCCAGCCCTGAGAATTGCCTTCAGCTCTCCAGATGGGAAAACTGGAGCTCAGAGAAGTTAAATGACTTGCCCAGGGTCACAGGACCAGTAAGGTCTGGGGGTATTCACATCTGTCCAACTCCCAAAGGCCAAGATTTTCCACTGTGTTCTCCTGAGTCTGGATGAGTGAGTGCATTAAAAAGCAAATCAGGGGCCGGCCGAGTGGCACGGTGGTTCGGTTCCCACATATGAGGGCCAGTGACACTGCCCTCAAAAAGCAAATCAATAGATTTAAAGGTTGAGTCGAGAAATGGGTGAGATGAGTTAAGGAGTTGAACATGTAATTAGGTAAGTAGGTCAGGGGAGAGGGAGGATGAGAGAGCAGGGAGCGGGCAGGGAGGGAAGGAGGCTGCCTGAGAGCCCGCCACGGCCCTGACGCCGCCTGGCTCCCCTGCAGGTCATCGCCACCATCCCGACCAGCAGGCTCAAGTTCCTCAAGGAGGCGGGCAGGCTCACGCAGAAGGAGGAGCTCCCGGAGGAGGAGCTCAACGAGGACGTGGAAGAGATAGACCACGCCGAGCGAGAGCTGCGGCGGGGCCAGATCCTGTGGTTCCGAGGCCTAAATCGAATCCAAACCCAGGTACAGGAGGCTCCCAGGGCCGGGCCCACGCCTGGCCGGCGGGTGGGTGATGGAGATATGCGCGCTCCCTGTCACCCCCCACACACACACCCCAGGGCCGCAGAGGCCAGGGGCCAGACCCGCTCTCACCATCTCACCAGCCACATTCCTCACACGGACTCTCCCGTAGCTGCTGGAGAAACAGCCACCTCCTCAGGAACGTTCCACCTCACCCTCTCGGCCGCCCGGCGAGCCCGCAGACTGGGGTGTCCAGGGATTTGCCCCTGAGGGCAGGGGCGGGGGTGACCCTGAGGCCTGAGGTGACTGAGGGGCTCTAGTCAGGGCAGCTGGGGGGCGGGGATCAGGGCTGCAGGGCAGCTACCAGGAAGGGCGCCGCAATGCTGGAGACCGGTCCGCATCAGGCCAGGACGGCAGCTTCAGGCCAGGGTTGGCCCCAGATTCTCCCGGGCCCAGGGATCAGCCTCTGAGGGCTGGTCGCTTTTACACATACGCACACGTCCTCTTCCTCCCCCGGGTTTTGAGGCAGCTCTGGGGGGCAAAGCCTGGCCCCATCTCCCCCCTTCCCCCCGCCTCCCGTGCGTGCACACCACACTGCAGAGCACTCCTGCAGGCTGCACATCCAGCCAGATGCAGGTCTCTTCCTAGGACAGAGGCTACCTAGCTGCTACATGCCACATGCTGCAACCGTGCAGCCCACACACACAGGCCACAGGCTCTCGCGGGAGCCAGCCCCTATGCCTGGTGATAGCATGCTTTCACAGCCCCTTGAGAGGAGGAACAGAGGGGACTATGAAGCTACGAGAGGGTCAGTCCCATCCCCAGACCATCTGGGAGAGCTGCATCTGGCAAGTTCCTAGCCACCGCAGCCCCTCCACACCTTGGGAAGTGTTGCAGAGCCCCCCAGTGGCCTAGCTCTTTATTTAACAAACACAATAAACAGTAGATCACCTGGGCTGCCTCACACCCATAGTGCACTGTCCCAAACATCATCGCATTGGCCTTCACTGCCCCCTGAGAGGTAGGTATACCCCCTTCAGTTTTAGGGGTGACAGGTTCAGGAGACAACCCTTTCTGAGAGTTGGGGTGGGGGATGGAGGCAGGTTTCAGACCCAGAGCCGCCTGATGCAGCCTGGGCTCTCCTCACTCCAACAAAAACCCTCGCACGCAGCCCTCCAGGGGCAGCTGTTAGTGCACGCAGCCTTGGTGCTGTCACCAACCTGGCCGCAAAGCCTTTCCGGAGTCTCCAGGTTGCAGGAGGGACACAAGGACTGTTGTTTCTTGAGTGGGCATGAGTGCCTATCCAGCCTGGCTCTTATGGAACACAAAGGTGAGCCAGGTGGTTTGCCACTCACAGATAACCCTGCCAGGTAGGTGGCATTGTCCCTTCTGACCCCACTCAGGGAGGTGACTCTCCCAAAGTCACCTAGCTTGTAAGTGACAGAGCCGGAATTTGGGCCAAGGTCTGTCCACCTCAGAGTCCCCATCATAGCACTCTGGTCCCACACCTGGCCCCAAGGGGCTAAGCACCCCTACTTGCCTCCAAATACCATGTTTAACCACCCTTGGGCCCTCACCCAGCCCATTGGCCCCTGAGCTGCTAGAGCAGCACACAGTCTGGGCTCCTGTGTCCTCTCTGGGACCCTGGGGCCTCCAGATGGTCCCGGAGCCTGAGCAGACATCTTTCAGAGCCTTGGAGTGTGTCTGGTATTTTTTGTTTTGATTTCAGTGATGTTGTCATTGTTGCCGTGGCTGCGGCTTTCTCGTGGCATCGCGCCTGTCAGTCGTGTACCTGTTGTGTCCGTTCTTCTCGCAACTTGTCTCGTTCTCTCCTCCGTTTCAGATTGAAGTAGTCAATACTTTCAAGAGCGGGGCCTCCTTTCAGGGGGCCCTGCGGAGACAGTCCTCCGTCACCAGCCAGAGCCAGGACGTAGCCAATCTCTCTAGCCCTAGTCGCGTGTCGTTGTCCAATGCTCTTTCCTCTCCGACCAGCCTTCCTCCTGCTGCAGCTGGGCGTGAGTGTGAATCCTTCCCGCCTCGGGCGCCCCCAACACCAGCGCCGGGCGGGCAGGCGGGCAGGGGCCGGGGCTCCAAGGACAGGGTGGGCAGCCGGCCACGGTGAGGCCCAGGGGGCTGAGGGAGATCATAGCCAGTAACAGGGTTAGACCCTTGGTGGGCCAGGATCAGGGGTTACAACCAGTTAGTCAGGGGGTCATGAAGGTCACACGTGGTCAAAAACTCTGGGTCAGTCAAAGGGTCGCCATCAGTCAGGGAGGTTTCAGTGATCAAATGTCTTAGTCCACTGTAAGGTCCCAGTCAGCCAGGGGGGCATGGGGTGTCCCAATCAGCCTAGGGTCATACTCAGGAAAAGCCTGGCCCATGAGGACAAGGGTCAGAGTTGGCCAGGAGGTGACAGTCCGCAGTCAAAGTCAGGCACAGGGTTATCATGAGTCAAGGCCCTCAGAGGTCAGTCAGTCACGGTGGGGTCCAGCCAGGAGAGGGGTCACTGTAGGTCAGAGATCACAGTCCGTCAGGGGTCCCAGACTACCTGGGGGCCCCACAAGCAGTGGTCAGAACCCTTTGCCCTCTCCCCTTGCATACCTAATGGCATCAGCTGCCTTGCACACACTTTTCCACGCACGCTGAAGGTCTGGCCCTTTCCCGGAAGGAACAAGGATCTTGACCCATTCAGCTTGACCTCAGATAGAAAATAGTGGGCCGAGCCTCATGGCGTGGCTGGGTGCCCGAGGGCCCTGATGGGTCTGGTCTAATGCTTTGCTCCCTGCCTTCCTTGTCTGAGAGGCAGGCAGCCTGGGAGTCTGATCCCCTCTAGCATCCCCCTCCCGTCAAGTTCACCTCCTCACACCACCACTTCTGACCTGGGCCTCTCATCTCTGGCCTTGTCTAGATCTGTCTGAACCCCTATGGCTTCAGTCCCCAGAGAGAAGTCTCTGTTTACCACCTGCCTCCCTTACCTTGTCTCCAGTCAGTGCCTCCCAAACTTCAACGGAGCCCTACTGGGGTTTTCTCAGATCACCACAATTTGTTCACTTAGCTAGCGCTTGGACTTCTTTGATGGGGACTAGTCTCCAGGCCTCGTCTCTTGATATTTTGTAAGGTGCCTCTACCCAACCCCAGAACACTCACCACACATCCCTGGCCCTGTGTGCTGGGTGGGAACTATGCCGTCTAGGCCCTCCGGCAGGAGGCACAAGCCACAGAGAGCCTGCTGATGGCACATGCTCATGTCACACGACCTTTCGGTAGATGTGGTCCTGCCAGGTATGCAAGATGATAGGAAGGATGCAGATAAGGGAGAAAGCCCCTCGTTGTTCATTCATTAGCACACAAACACAGTGATGGAGGGCTAGACTAGCCAAGGGGAAGTGGAGACATATTTGAGCACATGGTGTCCAAGTCACATTTCTATGAGGTGGTGTCACTAGGGAATCACTGCCACGTAGGAAACACGTCTCAGGGTAGGAAACACGTTGGTTCCATCCTCTCCCCCCTCAACACCCGAGAGCCCGCACCTTGCGGGGAGCCCCTCATCTAGCTGGCCTACTCTGATCAGCTTGGCTCTGGCCTCACTGAGTGCCACCACCTGTCTTGCAATGCAGTGACCAGAAGTGTCCTGGCCTGGGGAGCCACTTGGGAAAGAATGCCTTTATTTTAGTTCCTGCCACCCCTCCCAGTGACGCCTGCCTCCCTCTGGCTGGGTCTGACTGCCAGAAATCTGGCTTCTGGGTGCCCGCTGAGTCCTGTGCCCCATCTTGGTTCCGCCTCCTTTCTGAAGCGTGGTGTTTTGTATTGGGCACAGAAGAGCTGATCTGGCATTCCTGCTTATAGCCCTTGAACGTCTTCCCTTGGCTTAGTCCCTCATCTTAGCTTTCACAGTCTAGAAGAAAGAGCTCAGTCATCTCACACCTTGGAAACTGAATTTTCATCTTTTCTTCTGTCATTTATAAAACCATTCAATAAGGCCAGTCCTGGGACAATCGGGGCTTAGCACTTCTTCTTCAGAGAAATACCCATTTCTGCCCACCCTTCACTTCCTGTCCCTAAGCCAGTTTCCTTCCGTGCCATGGTGACCCCAGCTTTGAAACAGCCTTAGAAAAGGAGCCTATAGGTCTTGCCTATGACCCCTCATTCCCTCAGATGACTGGTCAGGCACAACTCCCTCACCCAGCCGCCACCTTGCCTCTGCCCCACAGATCATGCCTCCTTAAGAATCTTGTTTCCTCCCCTCTATTGTAGAATCCAGCCTGTAATTCTGGGTCCCTTTTTGGACCCTTTTTTGGGCATGTGATCTCAAAAAGAGCCTGACCATCCCCCTGCCCAAGAATACTGCTTCCAAAAGGGATCACAACCTCTGTGGTTTCAACATGCACATTTTGGTCAACAAATACCCCTAGTTCTCCTTTACTTGAATAGTTTCTATAACAGTGTCACCTCCTCCAGCCTCCAAGGACTCTGAGGGCCCTTTAGATACCAGACAGGTTCCCTTCAGAAGCCAAAAGGCTTTCTTCCCATAGGGAGGTGTGAAGCACGTGGCGAGAGAGAGAAGGGGAGGGATGAAGCGGAAGGCTGTCCTCACCCACCCCCCTGAGCAGGGTCTGCTTACTGGGGAGCTTCCACATGCTGAGTCTGTGTGCCCTGGAAGGAGTCAGAGCTACTGTCCCTGGGGTTATCAAGAGCAGGCCACAAAGGCTGGAGGCAGAGCAGTGTGTGCTTGGACCAATTTCTGACTCACGATGTTGGGGTGAGGAACTCGCTGCCAGGTTATACATCCCTCCCCCAGCACCACTGGGAGGTTGAGGGCCCCAGGTAGACAGGTGTATGTAGTGACAGGACAGTCCGGTCAGACTGGAATCCAGAATGTTTGGGGGGAACTCTTTTCCATTCTCTTGCTTTCTTCTTCTGACTTACTTAAAAATAAGTTTGTTTTTTCCTCTAGAAACTTAATAACACACCCCTAATGCCTTATACTCGAGCCTCACTCAACATCTTCCCAAGCAGTTCCCCACACCCTTCACTTCACATATGCCTCACAACTGAAAGAGAAGGAGGGAGGACCTGCCAGTACATCCACTTAACTGAGAAAGACACTGAGGCTCAGAGAAGTGAACTGACTTAGCCAAGATCACACAGCAAGTGAGTGGCAAGAAGTCTGACTGCAAAGCCCCCCATTTTGCCCACCACCCCACACCACTTCCCAGACAAACCCACAGACATGGAGCCCCACAGAGGTTGGATTCCCACTCCGAACCAGTGCACCCACCCATCCTCATCCAATGAAAAGAAGCCAGTCCTCTGGAGCCCACAGGCCAGGGAAGCTGTTTCTCTGCCTGAATCTCTACCAGCCTGGCAGGGACGGGCTGAAGGGCGCCTTACCACTGGTGAGCAGGCACAAAATCAGCATTTGGCTCTTTGATCCAAGGCCAAGCAGCCTTATTCCACAGCCCCTCTTCTTTATTCCCCTCACATTCCTAACCTGTCTCAAGCCATCTTCATATTTAGCATTTAGGCCTTGTGTTCATCAGTAAAGGTCCTGCCCCCTCAAAGCGCCCAGGCCACGAGCACCAGACGCCTGCTCCAGGACTGGCCACGTGCTGGACGCCACCTGCTGGATAGGGCCTGCCCTACTCACACTTCCCCTGCAAACCCCTGTTTCTGAGGACTGCTAGGGCGAGGAGCATGCGTCTCTTAGGGGGAGGAAGGAAGGAAAGCAAAGAAAGCTGGACCACTCATTAGCGTGTTGGTAACTAGTTTAGCTTGGGTGGGTAAGAAAATGGCTTGCTTCTGGGGGGGACCCTAGACCTCTCTGCTTTCTGAATATTCCATGTGTTTGTTTCCCTAGAGGGCTAGAGAACCCTGGACACAGAGTTCAGCAAGAGAGAGTGAAATTAAAAGAGGTTGTGAGTCTTTAACCTTGAGCCTGAAATGAATGTGAATCAATCCCAGACTCTTGGCTTCCTTGAAGCCGGGTAAACATTCGAGTATGTCGAACCCCCCAAACCCCCCAGACCGGGGCCTCTGCGTTTCCCCAGAGCCCTCCAGACCACAGGCACTGGCCTCCCGTTCCCATTGTGCTGATGAAACCAAAATGCCTCAAACCCCACAGGCAGGGGTCTTCCCCCTCTTTCCTCTCACCCCCATGCCCAAAGGCAGCTAGAACCACAAAATCCCAGCTTCAGGATAGGCAGGGAGGGGAGATGGAAGAGCTTTTTTTTCTTCCCATATTTTTTTCCATTTCAGCCGCGGAGAGAACCGAAGTGGAGACTTGAGATGGCCGTGGCGGGGTGTCCCGAAAAGTCTTGTCCCTACAGTCTTGTCCAGAGCAGTTCATTTTTTCTGTCGTCTCCATGCCAGGGGGAGGGCAAGGGGCCTGCATCTCATTGTGTGTCATCTCCTCTGCATTGTCAATCACACGACAGGGTCCTGCCACCATCCCTCCTCCTCCACCAGGCACTCCGGCTGGCATCTTCTTGCAGTTCAGCCTTAGAACACACTGGGCACTAGAATGAGCGGCTACCATGATAATTAGAATTCCCGTTTTATAGATAAGAAAACTGAGGCCCGCAACACCATTTTGTTGTTATTTTCACTTAATCAAGGGTGTAATGGCCCACTTATCAGGTGGTCAGAATATTTAATAATTTCTACAGAGTCACAAATAGGGAATCCAAGGAGAAAGAAATCTCAGGGCAGCACAGTGGCCGTCACAGAATGCCAGCACTGCTGCACAGCGTCTGGCCGGCTCTCGCTTGGCCTCTGACGCCTCTTAGTTAAAGCACAATTCCAACAGGCCGGGTTCCCTGAAGTCTCCAGCCCACAGCACATCAGAAGGAGAGGGATAGGGATACTTCTGAGAAGACAAGGAAAAGTCAGAACTAGTAAGTGATGGCTGACAGCAAAGGAGAAGAACTTAAAATTTTTAAAACTCAAACTGTGGGCTCTTATACAAGACCAAGAATTCTTGACAAAGTTCAGTTCTCTTCTGTGCGCTCGAAATTAAAAGGCAGTTGAGCATATGATGTACTTTAGAAAAACTCCCCTCTGAAACAGTAAAATAAACCCTGAGCCATGACACTTAAAACCATCAGCCACAGTCATCAAGAGAATGTACAGTAATACCTTGGTTTGCGAGCATAATTTGTTGCCAAAACAAACTACTCGTATTGCAAGACATCTCTTGTTTACCACATTAAAATGTATTTGAAATGTTTGCTCATCTTGCAGAACACTCGCAAACCAAGTTACTCACAATCCAAGGTTTTGCTGTACTTCTGTGGACAGGGTTTTCCACACCTGTGTCCCACCAACAAGCTGCCCCTGGGTTGACTGAGCGCTCCACAAATCCTGGGACTGAGGGCCTTGTCCTGTCCTGCTCCTCACAGCCTGTGGGGTGGGGGCAGCCACTGTTCTGCAGGGAAGGCCATGAGGGGTGCCCTCAGCACCATGGCCACCTCGGCTGAGCCTCTGCCCCTTGCTGGCACTGACGCTGCCTTGTCTTCCCCACTGCTGGCTCCGCTCTGAGCTGGGGTGGGGGAGAGAGGAGGAGGCACCTTTGTCCAGAGTCCCCTCGGCCCCTTGAGATACCAGTTACTGCTCCCTCTCCCAGGAGTACAGAGGAGAGAGCCCTCTCTTCAGAGTGTGAGCCAAGACAGAGATGGCCACTGGGAGTGTGGCTTATCCAGAAGTGGTAGAGCCAGGACTCAGACTCAGGCCTTCCTGACTCGAAGTCCAGTGCTCTTCCCACTAGCCCAGAAGACGCAATGTCCCACCTTCCTCCCATCTTCAGAAAACCACAGGTTTCAACTGAGACACAGAAAATGAAAGAACTTGTTGTTTTGAGCTGTTCCACACCCCCTTAGGACCTCACCCAGGGCTGGGTTTGGCCGTCTGGTTCTGGCCTCGTTTTTTTTTTGGTTTTGTGTTATCAAAACACCAATAAAGACATCAAATACCCTCCAGGAAATAAAGGACCCCGAAGCCAACTCCAATGACTGGCCAGGGCTTTGAGTCAATACTCGAGTGTTTACCTCCCAAATGCATGAAGGAAAGAAACGTTGGGTACAAACGACCTCCGTTCACATTGTCCAGGCTTCCAAGTGTAGCGTGTGTCTGTCCGTGTGTGCTGTGTGGTTCCTGACCCCCACCGTGGCATGCTCCCGCTCCCGAATGTCACCCATCCACTGGCTCCTCCGTGCTTTCTGGCTGCCTCTGCTCTGCACCCCAGAAAGCCCTGAGTTGGCTTTGGTTTGCTTTGCTGCCTCGGTTTGATGTTCTTATTCTCCGTTTGGCCCTCATGTGTCTTCTCTCATCTTTGTTCATCCATCTGTCTCTCCTTTATGTCCCTTTTCTGTTTGTGACACGTTATCTGTTCCATGTGGTATGGTTTCTTAATGATGTGTGGGTTTTTTTAAGATTATTTTTTTTTAAATAGCCTCTCCTCCTTCCTACTGTTCCCACCTGGCCCCCCTCCCCTTCTGCATGGTCAGACCTGCTTTGAAGTTAACAAGGCTCAGTCTCTCCCTAGGTCTGGGTGCCCGCCGGAGTGGACTATGCTTCCTCTGACCACTGTTTCCCATCTCCTCTTTGATGGGGCTTGATTCCTCCTGTCCTAATACTGTAGTTCTGACCAAAACCAAAGCAATATACAAAAAACCTCATGGATGCATATAACCTGAGCCGCCTCTTCCATTCTTCCCCCTCCTGCCCATACTCATAACACTCAGCGACTATGGATTCCAGCCACCTGCTGTTGTGCCTAATGCCTTTCCCACCTGCCCCTCCTCTGAGCCCCCCAGAGCTTGGCGTGCGGGCTCACACACACCCCCACCGGGCACTGCTTCTCACCCCTGCACTTCCCTTGCAGATCCGCGTCGTGAAGGCGTTCCGTAGCTCTCTCTATGAAGGTCTAGAAAAGCCTGAGTCCCGAACCTCCATCCATAATTTCATGGCTCACCCTGAATTCCGGATCGAAGATTCCCAGCCCCACATCCCCCTCATTGACGACACCGACCTGGAAGAAGATGCCGCGCTCAAGCAGAACCCCAGCCCGCCGTCCTCACTGAACAAGAACAACAGCGCCATCGACAGCGGGATCAACCTGACGACGGACACAAGCAAATCAGCTACCTCTTCAAGTCCAGGGAGCCCCATCCACAGCCTGGAGACGTCGCTTTAGCTGAGGACCCCACTGCCACCCACCTCCCGGCACCCACCCACCCATCCAGGCATCCAACTCACCCAAGCAGCAACGAGCAACAACAGGAAACCAAATACTGGCGAGAAAACCAACATTTCCACCCAACAGACCCTTTTTCTGGCTGCGATGCTGTTTGAACTCTTTTTCACTTTGAGGCAAGGGGAGGATCTCCTGTGGGGGCTTCAGGGAGTGAGAAGTTTCCCCAGAACACGCCCTCCCGGGCTCCTGCCCGAACATGGACCAGCCATGCACCCATCCGGCCGCCATGTCCCCTGCATGAATGTACTGTACACTTCCAGTCCTCCCCTTGTTTGGTTTTGGGGGATTGGGAAGGGTGTTTTTGTTTGTTTTCTTAGGCGGGAACTGCAAACAGACTCTTTTCTGAGACTATTTATCCAATCCACTGGTCTGTGAGTTTTTGAAACGCTTGCGCAGCATGGTCTCAGTTGTATAGGTTAATTTAACAACTTTTTGAAATTGCAGAGCTTCTCTCGCCTAGTAGATTTGCACCAATGGAACCGAAGAACTTCATAGACACTCACAAGGTTATATCCATTTCTTTATATCTATATCAACGTATACTTATCCAAGACTGTATACGTGCATATAGATAGGTAGATATATATATATATATATATATATATATATATATATATATATATATATATAAAAATATATATACATGGATATATAAAGTTCCTTTGCCGGCATGTTGCCTTGTTTCCGCTTAAATTGCTCTATTTTAACTTATTTATGTCCTAAAAGAAGAATGTAATTTGTTTACAAACTTGTAGATAATGTCTTTGGCTATTTGTACGGTTTAAGAACACTGGTGGCTGAGATGCTATAAAAACAGCTCAGCCCAAGAGACACTCCCCTGGATTGCATCCTTGATGTTTTACAATAGCCATGCCCTGATTTTTGCCTGCTATTTCCGTTCAATAATGTCACTACCACGGGAGGCACAGGCAGAAGCCAAATGCTACCAAGTATCCATCCTGAGGGCTTTAACACCATGCTCCGTAGACAAAGGGAGAGGAGGGAGAAGGCTCCCTGGGCTTGGCGTGCTAAGGGCCGCCCTGGCCCAAGCATGACAGGATCCACAAAGCATCGGTTGAAGACTTTTCTCTCAATGAAACTCGCTTGGGTTTACTAAGAGCATTTCAAAAAGAGGTTCCCTTTGGCCCTGTCTGTACAGAGATTGAGGTAGTGTTGCAATATTATAAATGCTATTGTGTTGATTTTTTTTTTTAGTTAGTAATTTAGAGGTTTATTTCCTTATAAATTGCAGCATATGAGCTGTTGGCGTAATGGATGAGGATCGTTATGGCTTGCTGCCTTTATTTTTATTTTTGAAGAAGAATAGCCTTTTTCTCTGCACTACTTAGATCCGAACGAACCTTATGATGTGTATATTGAGATGTATTCAGTGTGATTTTTAAACCAAATTGTCTTCCTATAGTCGCAATATATACTGTAGCCTTTTAACAGCAAGTCTTGCTTTCCCAGACAGAAAGCCATTCTGACACCCTACAGTATCACAGGTGAGAAAAGGAGGTTATTTTTCCCTCAAGACAATTACAGCACTAGTAATCCCACTTAATAAGAGCTTATTTAATTGTATGTCAGCCTCTTAACTGCTAAGCACTTTGTGGGTATCAGCTTTTTTCATAAAAAGAACTTTTGTATTTAATACAAAGTTTGCTTTGAGACTTTTCAGCATACGACCTTTTTCCATAAACTTGTACAGTGCAAAAGACATTTTGAATACCATGATCGATGACGTCCCATGCTTCGAGGAAAACCAAAACACTCTCCGCCTCACTTGTGAACTCCATTCCTCATCCCAACCCTTCCCACAGTTGCTCTGTGTCAGCCCGACCCCTTCCCTTCTCCAGGCCCAGAGAATTCTTCCACACACAAGATGAGAGCCACTCGGGAAAAGAGCCATAGTCAGCAGGGAGGGCCTACGTCTGGATGGCTGTGGAGAAACCTGAGGGTTTGGGATCCCAAGTCAGCCCAGGCCACCTGGCGAAACCTTCCTGGTAGGAGGAGGTCCTTCTTTGCAAGAGAGCATCACCTGAATGTCATGGAGAAAAATCTCTGAATGTACCCAGCGGAGGAAACTGCATCCCCAAAGGGGTGACCAGCCCTCAGATGTGTTTCTTGGATTCCAATACAACACCACCAAAAGCCAGCCCACTGCTCTCCTGCCTCCTGAGAAAGGAAAGACCTGCACATGTCAAACATAGGGCAGCCTTGGAACATGGGTTTTTTTTTGTAGTTTGCTTTCACAAGGTTTTCCATCTCCTCACCTTCTTTGTTCCAGTCGTGTGTCCCCGACCTCATTCCATGACACCGGGAAGACTGCACACCACACTTCCTCTTTGTTTAGAGCCAGGATGCAAGGAAGACAGGAGTGGGTTTCTCTGAGTGGAGCCCAATTCGGGGAACAGGGAGCGAAGGGAGCTACCAAGAATGTTCCACATTTAGTGTTGGTCTTTTCTTGTCAGGAATGATGGATGCTCACACACACACACACACACACACACACACACACTCTTACACATTCACACACAGGAAATGATTGGTTTGTCAAAACTCACTGTAGTACATAAAGCTTGCACTCTGTGTCCTATATCTAGCAGCATGGGGTACGTTTGGCAGTTCACCCCATTAGGGGGTAAATAATTTATGACCATTCATCTGTTTTTATGAATTTTTTTATCTAGACAATAATTGTAAATAAAGAACTCACCGTCTCTGTTCATTTAATACTATGCAATGGTTATGCTTTCAATTGCTGACTCTTATTACTCCTGCAATGAGGTTCTGAAATGTCTTGGTTTAAAAGAAAAAAGTTAAAAACCAACATCAAACAGAACATGGTAAATATTTATTCTGTAATACATCCTTTTTTCTAGTTTGGGACTGCACCATCCACTTAGCTTCTTTTCTGTCCTCTGGACAAGGGCTCCAAGAGAAGGTAGCAGATCAGTTCTGAGGTCCAGGCTCACAAGCTTATCTCCCCCAACAGAAGAGCAAGGGGCCCCTTCAGTGACCCCTAGGGCTATAGTGCCTCTCACCTTTAGAGGTAAGCAGGGAGGAAGCTGAGGAGTTCCCTTCCTGCAGCTCAGGCAGTACTTTCTCCAACTCAGAAAGAGGTGTGATGGCTCCCACCATCGCTCACCATGGCCCCTTGCCCCCTCTGCCAACCAGAGCACAGATAGAGTTGACAAGGGGGAGGGTGCCTTGCTTCTGAGACCAGACCAATGACAATGACTTCCCTGGGACAAGGACTCAGGACCTGTCTCATCCTTGGTATCCCAGTTAGTGAATAGCCACTCCCCGCCACTCCCCACCCCCCACAACCATGTTGAAATGTCACCTTTACCACACACTGACAGCTGAGGTAGACTTGGGTCTATTTCTGGAATGTCTTGTCCCATTATCTCGGTGTCTCATCTGGCACCAGCCACACAATTTTAATTATCGTTGTTTTATATAATGTTTTATGTTGTGAGATAAATACGCTTCACTCTTTTTTTAAAAAAAAAAAACAAAACAAAATTTCCTGGTTATTCTCTCATATATATTCTTCCAAGTAAACCTTAAAATTTTGCCAAAACCTCCAACCCCTGCCCTCCTACCACCCTCTCGTTCCATATGCAAACATCTTTCCACTATTGTAAGCACTGTCCACTCAGGGTCACTAAATAGAGTGGCCTATAATGAGAAACAAAAAGGGTGTGCTGAACCTTAAGGGAAGCCCGGCATTCATCCCGTACTATCTTTTGTTCCCTAAGCCAGGATGTCATCAGGAGAGGCCACCAACCCCCCCACCACCCCACCCAATCCGAGTTTGGGATCCAAAGTAGCCACCTTGGCTGTGCTAGGGTGGACCCTTCATCTGCCCAGTCCAGATAAGGAAGGGGTCACTCCCAGACCTAGAGCCACCAGAATACGTGGTATTCCTAATTCTCCTACAGAGAAAAGTTTATTCGGTCTCCCTTTCCTGGACTGCTGTTTTTTTGCTCTTTATTCAAAGTTTTCAGTGGGATGCAGCAATTTCATGCCTGGTACTTCTCACCACCCTGACTCGCCCTATCCGTTCGTGCTCTACTTACAGGAGGCTGTCAACCAGGTGCACTGTGACATGCCTCCCACCCAAAACTCTTTCCATGGTGTCCAAGACCCCACCATTAGAAGATAGGAGGTGTGTGCATTTCTTGAAGGCGTTTGGGTCTTCCAGAGCCAAGGCCTAAACCAGACAACAGCAGAAAATCCCCAGGTCCTTTCCAAGTTCCAAAGCAAGCTCTCCTGATGTTGATGTAGAGATACTATTCACCCAATGTGGGGAGGGGACTCCCAGGCCATGGGCATCAGCCATCACTCCCTCCACCGAAAACAAGACATTTGAGGCTGCTTTGGGACCGCCCTTCTCAGCCCCCTAAGTCTGTTTTGTAATGCCTGTGGTGCTCTCCTTCCGGATCTTTCCTCTTGGGGGTCACCACACTTTGCTAACTCTTGTGTGCACATATTTTATAACAGAGTAGCGAGGAAATGGTGCCGCCTCCAGTCTCCACAAGCTGCCCAGGTTCTGGGGGGTTCTGGGACAGTTGGGGCTGGGAAGTGACTGTGCTCTTATTGTACACTATTTATTTCTCTGTATCTCTGGCTTGTGCTTTTTGTAATTAATGGGATTTGTCTGCCTTTTCAACACTATACTGAGCAATAACAATAAATGCACACCTGGAAACGCAGGCACGGTACACATCACAAGGCCTTTTTCCGAAGGACAGCTGGGTCCCCGCCCTCCATGGATCAGAACTCGGGGAAACTGAGTCCCTGGGAGGGAAAGGCACTCTGCCCAAAGGTGCCCAGCTCAGTGGGTGGTCTCTCCTTCCAGTAAGTCACATCTTTTGAAAATCCACCATTTGAGGGAGACAAGTTTAACCTGCCATGAATCATTAACCTTCCATAAGGAACAGCTGACAGTCACAGAGAGCAAGACTTTGGAGGTAGTGGCCTAAGGAGGAAGAGATTCAGGGGCCAGAGGGTGTGGGGGGTAGGGGCACAAATAGAGGAAAGCTAAGAATAGCCTGATTTGGCATCTAGTATAAACCAGAGGGAGGTGATGGGAGATATGGACAAAGGATGTAAATGGCATCCCCTACTGCAGAAGGGAGCCTGGCCCCCTAAATCCCAGTGTTGGTCCAAAGTTTGAGGGTTGCACATGCACCACACACACACACACACACTCACACACACACACACCAGCTCTCAGGGAGAACTGATCCCCAAACACTGTAGGCCCATCCAACTTCCTAACACGATTTCACATCCAAGGGTCCATTTAATCCCAACTACTTTCAGAGGAGGTATTATTATAATTCCCACTTAACAGAAAAGGAGACAGCAGCTCAGAGAGATGAGGATGTGCCCGCCTAGTAGGAGATAGAATACTGGTACCTAGCAGTCTTGATGCCAGATTTGGCACTCAAGTCCTCTATATTATAATACTTTTAAGTCCCACCAGCAAATAATGAATAAGATACAGTTGCATTTCTTGTCCCAAATCCCCAATCTAACTTCAATGCCGACACCAGGGAATTCCTTTAATAACAAGTAGGCCCCATGCATTATATTTATATTATATTGAATATGCCATCATCCCCAGTTTCTACTTGAGGAAAGTGAGGCTCAGAGAGAAGGATGTGACCTTATCACCCAGAGGATCAGTGGTGCAAGTACAGATCCAAGACCAGGACCTGTCTCTTGAAAAACAGGAGACCCGAGAGCCCTGCCCGCTTGATCCCCTGCTCCACTCTAAGCACGACCGTCTTACACCCTTGCAATATTTCTCCATTAGAAGGAATTTAGGAGTCTTGAATGCTGGGGTGGGGGTACAGGGTGGATTGCTGCCCAGAGGCCTGGCCCTGAGTTCTGTAAGACCCCCCTCTCCTGGCCCCTCTTCAAAGCTCCTTGATGATCTGACCCTTAACACCTTTCCTCCAGCAGTGATCATCTCCACCTAGGGTTCTTCCCTCCAGCTTCAGGACAAGAAACAGGGATTGTGACTTACCCAAGGGGAGCCGAGGCTCCACCCTAGGTCCCTCTACTCAACTCCATGAGGGGCCCAAGGCTGCCAGACTATATGTGGCTGAGGGGAGCCCGCCAGGCTCTGTCCAGCAGTGCAGCACTCTCACTGTGCTTGTGGGAAGTCAAGGACCTGGCTGTTGGGGACACGGGGGGGTTGGGTCCTGGACTCTAACTGCAGGAGCCTGGCTGAGATCCCTCCTTGGATCTACCTGATGGGCCCCACTCACAGGATCCTAGAACTGTGGCGAAAGGGCACTTGGGAGGCGTGGGTTCCATGGCTTAGAGAGGGCAGAGTGAGAGGGCTCAGCTTCTAGTAGCGGGCATCCCCCTACTGTGCCCCTAGTCCCAGCCTTGGGTCCTGGGGAGAGACTAACAACAAGGAAGCTCTAGGACTAATCTACCCACTATCCAAAACACTGATCATCCTTCTGTGTTCATCATAAAGCCGGTCGCACCCAGAATCGCAGGGAGACAGGTGAAGCTGTAGTTATGAATCCTTTCTTTCACGGAAGGATCTCAGGGGGATTTGTCAGGAGAGAAGATAGGCCAGAGCTTCAGGGTCGCCATGGAAACGCGAGGCGCACTGCGGGTCTCACGCTTTCCCCACGGGGAGGGGAGGCACCGTACGAGGGCATGACGCCACTCGGGAAAGATCCGGAACCCTCGTCAGAGCAGAGCGCGTTGCTGCCCGGAGGCTCCTGCGCCACCGCCGGACGGACTGCCGGCCCGGCGCCGGAAGTGAGCTACAGAGGCGCTGCCGGAAGCTGCCACGTCGGAAACCGGGAGCCGCCGCCACCGCCAGCGCCGCCGCCGCCGCTGCCATCATGGTGAGTGTTACAGGGACCGGGGAGGCGGAGCGGGGGTCCAGCCATGGTCGCGGTCGCTTCGGGCCGCTCGTCCGTGCTGAAGTTCCAGCGCCGGGCTGGGGTCACTCAGCTCCATTCCACCGCTTCGAGGTGTGGGGGGCTGTGGCCCTGCCTGTCGGGACCTTTCCGCGGGCCACGCCGCTGCCGCGCTCCTGTCCCTGCCGTTCCTTCTCTTCCTCCCGCCATTGAAAACAAAAGCGGGAACATTGTAGACACTGCTGTGCCCCGAGCCCTCAGGGGTGCAAAGCGTTGCTCGTGATCGCAGCCTCCTTGACAGCCCTGTAGAGGAGGTGATGTTATCGGCACTTTATACAAACGAGGGAGCCTCCTGCACAGCTGGCGGGCGGCGGCTGAGACCCTGACGCTGTGACCGCGCCGCCCCCCGCCTCGCCCAGCCGTGTGCGGAGTGGCGCCGGGTCGGGCCCCGAGGCGCGGTGGCCGCTTCAGGAAGGATAAGCCGAGTGCGTGTCGGAGGGCAGGGGCTGGCTTCTACATCCCTGGGGAACCCACGGTGTGCATTCCCTCTACACTGGCTGGGAACCAATGGGTGAAAAGCTTCGGGCCTGAGCGTGGCACGGAGGGGGAGCTCAGTGAGCTAGTGTTTGCAGGGATACGCGTGTGCCTGGCGTTTCAAGGGAATCGGGGTAAACCCAGGCAGAGGCTAGTGCTTGCCCGGCGTGCGGGCTGGGTTTTAAGTGATTCATCTCTTGGCCTCTGATTCTTCAGCTGCTGTGTGGAACTGGTGTCTCTGATGCTCTGACAGCTCTTTCTAAATGAATTTTTTTTTTTTTGAGGGCAGTGTCCCTGGCCCTCATATGTGGGACCCGAACCGGGGCCGCTGGTCTAAATGAATTTTTAATTCATTAAGTGACTCTGAAGAGCTGAGTTGTTTTGAAGGCTGCCACTTACTACTTAACAGGGAACAGACAACTGGAGGTGCTCAGGAGGAAGGACTTTTTTTTTTTTTAAGCAGCTTTTATTTATTTATTTTGAGGGCAGTGTTACTGGCCCTCATATGTGGGACCCGAACCGGGGCCGCCGGCTTCCCAAGCCAGCGCTTAACCACCGCGCCCCTCTGCCGGCCCCTTAAGCAGCTTTTAAAAACAAACAAAGCACTTGCTCAGAAACATGGTTCACCAGTACTAGCTGGTGTGTGTGAGTGGTTAAAAATAAATGGTGGCTATCACTCAAGTCCTTTGGTAACTTATTTTTGTTTTTTTTTTTTTTGAGGGCAGTGTCACTGGCCCTCATATGTGGGACCGAACCGGGGCCGCTGGCTTCCAAAGCCAGCACTTAACCACCGCGCCACTCGGCCGGCCCTTCCTTTGGTAACTTGGTGTGAAACTACCAGTAAACTTTCTTCCTGACTTTGCTTAGCTCTCAGCGGTGATTTAGAGAATTCAATGTAACAACTACCTTGTGTTCTAGATAGGCAGCCTAGTGGAGTGGGAAGCTGTGTGGCCTGGGAGTTAGCAGGTGGAGCTCTCTTCCCAGCTCCACCTTTAACTAGCTCTGTAATTAAGCAAGTGCTCTCTCTTCTCTGGGCTTCTTCAGTTCCTTGATCTGTCAGACAATGCTGTTTAGCTCTGCCCGCCATCCTCCCCACTTTGTAAAGCACTTTGTAACCTGGGCAGCCTGGCCCACGTAGGAGACTCTTTTTCTTCCTTGCTTGCCTTGGTAGACCTTGCGGGCCCACTTTTTAGGGAGTCTAGAATTTGATGAGAGAACCTGTGCTTACTTGATGTGTGCGTTTTGAACTGCTTTGCAGCCATCCTCTTCCAGTGTCCACCTTTCTGAAAAGTCAAGTCAGACTCAAAATGAAACGGTGGTAGATAAGGGTAAAGGGGCTCAAATGTATGGTGATGGAAGGAGAACTGACTCTGGGTGGTGAACACACAATGTGATGTATAGATGATGTATTACAGGATTGCACCCCTGAAATCTATGTAACTTTGCTAACAGTTGTCACCCCAATAAACTTCAATTTAAAAAAAAAAAAAGACGAAATGGGGGAGATGGTAAGAAATAGCAGTTCCAAACTGAAACCTCCTTTTCAGTCCCTTTTTTGTCCCATGAGTTTTAGGAGAATAGTGGTTGAGCAAAGTAAAACTGTTCTTTTTTCGTTTATTTATTTATTCAGCATGTAGTCACTGAGTTCCTGCTGGTTGCAAGGCATTATGCTGGGTGATTTGAGAGGATTCAGAACTGCAGACGACACAGACCTTAGCTCCAGGGAGCACACCTTCTAGTCAGGAGAAGAAACAGCATAAAGTATTGTAGACATTCAGTACTGAAGATATTCAGAGAAGTACAGCCAGTCGGAAATCTGGAAACTTCAAGAAGGGGGCATAATTTGTGACGGACCTCAAAGAATGGGTGGGAAGATAATGGCCATGGCAGCAGTGTTCCAGCACTACAAGCTGCTCAACCCCAGGTCCAAGTTGGTGGCAGTCTAGGGTCTGTCACAGGTAATGGACCAGGGAGCAGCCTCAAGGGAAACTTGAGTCAATTTGCCAAGCCTTAGGTATTAATCCCATATGCAAAAAACTGCTGGAAACATCAGGCTCTGTCGTCCAGGAAGGGAACAGCAATTGACAACTCCCTCGGGGTCCCTCTTCGCCCTCAAAGGTAACCAGGACTGCGTGCCATCTCCCCTCCTTGCTCATGTTATGCCCTCTGCTTGGACTGTACTCTTTTCCCCTGTGCCTCCGCGCAGATTCCTCATATCAAAGCCGCAGTTCCCATGTCCAGCACTACCAGCCCCTCAGTCTTCTGTAGCACATGTACACCACCGTTAAAGTATTTATCTTGCTGTATTAGGGTTACTTGCGTGCACGCTTGTTCAGGGCAAGAAGTACTTCTTATTTGTGTCTATACCTCCACCCCCTGGCACAGTGCTTGGCAAAAAGAAGGCACTTTTTGAGTGAATGTTTACTAAATGAACGAAGGAACAAATGCAGCCAAGAACTTTAGAAATGATTGGTGGATTTAGTAAGATGATTGCACTCAAACTGCCATCAGTTCATTTCATTTACCAATGCTATCTTTGGTTCTAGGTGTCAGTAATTAACACTGTGGACACCTCCCATGAGGACATGATTGTAAGTATCCCTTTAGCCCTCCCTCACGAGCTGTAAACATGGACATTTCTGTTGGGGAAAAACATTTCTTTTGATCATTCATGAGTCCACTGTAGTTTTGCAGCCTTTGCCAATCAGACTTTGCCTCAGGTACAGTCAGTCTCCCGCAGTCCCCTCTGATTTAGTAGGGCTGTGGCAGTCTGGTCCGTCTGGTGGGAGGAAGCTAGGAATGGGTTGTGGCTCAAGGCCTTAAGTCTTCTGGCCGACAAAGTAACCTGCTCTGGGATGGAGGCTGAGTAGATATGGAAGTTTGACGACAGTCTACCGTCCTGTCTTCCTCCTGCTGCCATTTCTTAGCCCCACTGGAAAGGGGGTTAAAAGGAGAGAGAGTAGGAATATGACTCAATAAGAAGGGGGCGGTCAGGCTTGGCAAAAGCCCAAGGCAGAGCCAGGTAGAACAGCCACAGACCGAGGGCCCAACAAGGCCCTTTGGACCAGAAGTCATTAATACAGGGTGTTTCCTGAGAGGCAAATATAGGGCTCAGTATAAGAGGACAGGACTGTGCGAGCAGGTCCAGAGGTTAAAGTTTCTGACAACAAAGATGCAGACTCTGCTTCATGCAGAGTCAAGCAGTCCAGGCAGCCTTTGAGGAAGACCCAGGTCACTCAGCTTACAGCATTTCATCCCAGGGCTCCTGTCCACAAGTGGTTGCTTTTGGGCTTCTGAAATGTGGTATGGTCTCAGAGTTGTGTATGTTCCCTGGATGCAGCGATGTGTAGGCTAGCAGTAAGACCAAACCTCCTTGGAGACAGTGTGGCACCATAGGGAAGAAAACTCTAATCTGAGACTCCCTAGCCAGCCTCTTAACTCTTCTGAGCTAGCCTTGATTTCCTCATAGCTAAAATAGGAAAAATAGTAGATGTGCTACCTACTTGTGTGGTTCAGTTTGAGGAACAGATAAGGCAAAATAGTAATGATTAACAGCATGCTCACCAAGTGTCAGATCCCATGCTAAGTACTTTACATTCAGTGTCTCATTTAACCTTCATAACAACCCATAAGGCAGATGCTATCATTAGCCCTATTTATTTATTTATTTATTTATTTATTTATTTATTTAGCTGAGCCATCCTGCCACCTGTTGGCAGCTTAGCGGCAGCTCAGCTCGGGCGGGGCATCAAACTGCTGTTGCTTAAAGCTCAGCTCACACTCTTGAGCGAGCTCCTTACCAACTGAGCCACTCGGCCGGCCCATTAGCCCCTTTTAAAGGTTAGGTAACTGAGGCTCGAGGAGACTAGGTAGTTTTTCCAAGGTTGTACAACACATAAGCTGAGGAGATAGGATTTAAATCTGTTAGGTGCTGTGCCCTGCTTCCTCCCAAAGTGTGTGATAGTGGTCTGCAGGAGAAGTGCTTCAGAAATACATTTGCAGAGACCTATCTTAGCACCTGTACTGCCTTCCAAGAAGCCAAGACCTGGAATAGTGGGGAGCATTGACTTCCAAAGAAGAATCAGGATGTTTTCCTTGGGGGGAAAGGTGAGGAAGGAGCGTTGAAGCAGATGGAGTGACTGCTTCCGTGGCAAGGGTATATTTGCTCCTGATGACCACAGAGTGACAATTAATAGTTCTTGAAACCCCTAAGGTGGGATAGCTGAAGAAAGTGGCATTTATTGGAATAGGCAGGGCCAGCAAACAGGGACCAGGGTGTCCAGCAGGGCACAGGCATCGTGGGTCAGAGGAGCCATCACCCTGGGTGGACAAGGAACTGTGGGCAGGGGCCAGCCCTAGGTCTGGATGGCCAGTCAGCATGGAGGAAGTCGGTTTATCAGGGGTGGGACCAGCGACCTTTAAACCATAAGTGGAGGGAAAGTCTGGAGTGCTGGGCATACTACTAGGAAAAAGGTCAAGTAAAAACGCAGGAACAAAGGCCCACAAAGCATCCAGGGCCAAGGATGGAGGAAGGAGCCCAGTGTCTGAATGGAACCCTGTGTCTAGGTTAGATGTGTATCGTGAAGGGCCAGATTGGGGCCTGTGGCAGGCAGAGGCCTGCTCCTTTGGGCCAGCATCAGGCCTGGGTTCCGGGGCTGAGCTGAGCCTCCAGCAGTGCTCCCCAGTAACTCACAGAGCCTCCGAACACAGTGAGGACTGAGGAAGGAGGAAGAAGAGGAAGGCCAGGCCAGCTGTTCCCATAGCCACCCTGCAGAACAGGGTGGAAAAGGACTTCCCCATGTTTGTAAAGGGTTTAAAGTAGCTGGGTATGGTTTGTCTTGTCCCTTTCAGAAAATATTGCCCATCAGAGAAGTGAGTGTTGACATGTTAGCTTCCTGCCTGATAGTGATGATTCTTTGAGGTTAAATTAATTTCAGGTAGATTCTGATCCAAACTAGACTCTGTCCTGGTGACTGCTCCCCTACTGCCACCAGCTCCACCACGCCTGCCCCCTCCACCCCGCCTTCAGGCTTCCTGAGCTGTCCTCCCTTTGCAGCACGATGCCCAGATGGACTACTATGGTACCCGCCTGGCAACCTGCTCATCTGACAGGTCCGTCAAAATCTTTGATGTGCGCAACGGAGGGCAGATCCTCATCGCAGACCTCAGGGGGTGAGTGCGGCCAGCCCTGGGCAAGGTCTGAGAGTGGCTGGGCTTTTCAGGAATGGCAGGAAAGCCTAAGAACCAGTCAGCAGCCCTGCAGTGCAGTTAGCAGAGACGACACTGGTCCCAGCCAGCCTGCTGCCCTATGTAGACATCCCAAGCTGATGGATCCAGGAGTGAAACCCAGCTCTTCCACCCGAATACCCATGAGAAGACCTTGGACAAGAGAGTCAGTTTATTTCGGGGAGCCTTCACCCACTCACCCTCAAGAGCATGCTGGCAGCAAGCCTTCCATAGCTACTGCTACTTTTAAAAGTGGGAAACTTCCTTTTTTTTTTTTTTTTAAACGGGTTTAACCAGCATGATCTAAGTGTCACTCAAGGGTGGTCATATAAGAATGTAATAGTGTTATATAAATCCCATAATTCTGCAACTGTTTGATTTACCCTTCCTCCCGACTGAGATTCTTGAGATCCTGGCTCTCATTTTTATGACCACATCTCTGTTGCTTTCTCTCACTTCACTGCCTTTCAAATGAATAGGGATTCATAAGCGAGGTGCCACAGATCTCCAAGGGTGCCGTGGATAGAATTCAGGGGTTGAACTGGGGCAATAGAAAAAAAACATATCTTTATTTCAGTCATTGATGGTTAGCATTTCTTTCAATTATGGATGTAGGGTGGAAACCACAGTAATATTCATAGTACCTATCACTTTGTTACCAGTAGAAATCAGATATTTTCATGTCACATTACAGTTGTTGTAGCTCTCAAAATAGCATTCATGCTTGTTACTACTTTGAAAGTAAAGTGGTTATTAGACCACTAGAGTTTGTTACTTAATGTGTTAACAAAGAAGCACATGTGTCACTATATCATAAATTGTTCATGAACGTTTTGATAACTGTATTTCAGTATAATTGGGTTTCTTTCTAATCCTAGCTCTGTGCATTTTATCCTTTATTCTAACAAGAGACCATAACCTGTAGCAGACTGTACAAGAAATTAAGAACCTCTGACAAGAAGGCGCTCAGGACATGTTTGTTAACTGAATTAAAGGAGTCATACCGTATTTTACCATGTATAATGCGCACCCATGTTTTTGGTCCAAACTTTCAGGGGGAAAAATCTTTCATTTTAATTCAAATTTTTATTTGTTTACATTTAGGTACTTGGTTTTTGTAGTATAAAGGAATTTTAGCATTTATTTTTTAACATATTATGGTACAAGAAATTTTATGTAACAAATAATTACAAAACACAACAACAGATACAAGGTACAAGAAATTCTATGTACTGGTAACAAATTTACGGTATTTACGCATCATAGAAGGCCAAGAACTCTTGTTGTTGCAAGTTCATCATAAGTTCAACAAAACCGATTCTCATATTCCAGGGTATTATTTTGCGTACAGATATCGTTACTGATTTCTGGAGTTACACTTTTAACATAAATGAAAGAACTAAAAACATTTATATAGATATGGAATTAGTACTTCCCATGTATAATGTGCATCCTTATTTTTCCCTCAAAAATTTGGGCCAAAAAGTGTGCATTATACACGGCAAAATATGGTAACTAAGTCAGCAGCCATTTGGGAAGACAAAGCCTGGGAGTTCCCCTCTTCCTGAGTATGGAGAAGCGAGTAACTGAATAGCCAAATGCCACTTGCCCTGTGAGGCAGCCCCTGGCTGGGCAGAGAGCTGCTGGGGTGAGGCCTGCCTGCCAGTCCTGGCAGAGGCGGTCGTGTCTGCTGTCACTCAGCCCTCTCTGCTCTGTGTTTTTGAGAGATGTGAAATATTGGAGGGATAAATTCACAGCCTCGTTCTTTTTCACCTTGGGTAAATCCGTACTGGGCATAGGACATCTGAGTGCTGAGAGTCTCCTCAGCAGCTCCTCTGTAGGGACTGGGGTGTGCTGTTGTGGCAGCCAGAGGGAGGAGGACTTGGAGTGCCTGTAGTCTCAGGGCAAAGGACTGAACAAGAAGCAGCGGTAATAACCGGCGTCCTTGGGTGTTTGGTGTCTCGGTTTGTGTTTCTTCTACCAAGCACTGTACTGAGCTCTACATGAGTTACCACAAATACTGCCCCTCGTGGCCACTGTATGAAAGAAGTCTCATTGATATCTCCATTTAGAGACTAAGCCATCGAGAAGATGGTCCTTGCCTAAAAGTAAAGCAGCTGGTGAATGGGGAGTGGCCATGAAAGTGCCAGGCCCATCACCTCTAAGCCGAGCAACTTCTGCTTGCTGGATGCCCACCCTTCCCTAGACCGAGAGAGGGCCCCGGCACCAAGCCCAGCACAGGTTACATGCTCAGACAATACTTAACATGTGAAGGCATAAAAATCAGAAGAGAGGAGAGAGATATACATGCCTTTCGAACAAATTCAAAGAGTAGTAAAAAATATCAAAATGCAGCAGTTACTGCCTCCTCAAGATGTTGACCATCTGGAAGGATAAATAACCATTCGCCCCATAGATACTTAGCATTTGTGGGTGCAAATGACCAGTGACTGATGATGACAGTAGGTGGAGGTTGCTGGCTGCAGTTCGGGACAAGTGAGGGGTCTGCTGGATCTGGACAGAGAAGCTAACGTATTAGAATCCTGACTTGCTTTCAAAGTCTCTCTGACCTCTGAGCCTCAAGGTCCTCACTGCACTGAAGGTCCCTTTTGACAGTGACATTCTATGACTCTCCCTTCTGAAATTCTTGGGCAATTCTGTCCTGAGATGCCATCTCTGCCTATCAGGGAAGCCATTCAGTTCTGTCCAGAGTAGTGACTGACAGCACTGTGGGTTCCTCTGCCCACCTGAGCAGCCTCTGGTCCTCTCCTCTTGCAGTCATGAGGGTCCTGTGTGGCAAGTGGCCTGGGCCCACCCCATGTATGGCAATATCCTGGCATCCTGCTCCTATGATCGGAAAGTCATTATCTGGAAAGAGGAAAACGGCACCTGGGAGAAGACACATGAGCACACGGGACACGACTCCTCAGGTACACTGAGTGGCGGCAGGAGAAGGCGGGCGTGAGGCCCTTGGGTGGGAAAGGCCTCGGTCCTGGCTAACGTTCTGGCCCTTTCCCCTTGTGATGCTTCTCATTTGTCCCTTGGGCTTTGGTTGGCTTTTCTGCTAGTCTGTGTCCATGTGACTAAAGTCAGTCCAGACAAAGCAAAATGAGAAAAGCAAAGACAATACAGGTTTTTTTTAACTTATTTGTTTTAAGATTGGCCTTTATGCTCAGATTATTATCGCACTTCCCCCTAGTGATCCCTGCAATTTTTTCCCTAGAAATTGAGTCACATGGTAAATCTGGAAAATCAAAGTGCTCACTGTGCCCCCCTCCTTTCTGCAGTGAACTCTGTGTGCTGGGCCCCGCATGACTACGGCCTGATCCTGGCCTGCGGGAGTTCAGATGGGGCCATCTCCCTGCTGACCTACACTGGAGAGGGCCAGTGGGAAGTGAAGAAGATCAACAATGCTCACACAGTAAGTCCAGGCCCTGCCTGCATGTAGAGGGTAGCTCACGGACTTGTCACTTGTCTCCTGTAGACCCCAGAGAGGGACACTGCAGTGGCACAGGACAGGGGCTGCTGATCAGACATGTTTGGTAGAGCAGCTTTGAGCCTCTGTGCTCTGAAGCCAGACATTCAGGGAGGCCAGGCTCCACCAACCTCTTTTAGCACTGGTCCTCCTTGCAAGCTCCTAAGTTGGGGAGAACTAGGGCACTGCAAGGTAGCAGCAGCAGCCTGCCTACCTGCCACCTTTGCTATAAACACTTCAAGTTGACGTGCCTGTGGTAGTCATTGGGAGCCCTAGAACTGAGTCATAGAAAGCGTGATAGGAATTCAGTTTACTCCACTTCTAGTCCCACTTCTAGTCATTGACATTAACACTGAAACAGTCAAGAAAGCACTGTGGACAGTAGGGGACAAACATATTTCTTGACCTCCAACTGTTGGTCATGTAATCCTTATAAATGTTTGTGAACAAAAGAAGAAACTAACAAGTGTACAGATTTTCAAGGTATGCAGTCCTTGTCCCATTTTATGTTGAGGTAAGTGAGGCTCAGAAAAAGTAAGTGACTTAAAGTAGTCACTGTGCCAGGGTTAGAGCCCTAGAATCTGTGTGCCTTCTCTCTACATAGCAGTTCCAGCTTTGGTGGTCCCAAACACTTCTGAAATCTACCCGGATACAAAACTGAAGTCAGTATCCCCCAATTCAGGGTACCCACACTGCCCAGCCCCCAAGGCCGCAGGAGCCTGTCTCTGAGCCTTGGTACTTGGGGCCCTATGATCCCCATCTGCTGGCTAACTTGCAAAAATGAATAAGCTGAGAGGCTCTGGCAAGATGAAGAGTGGCATCATGGTTTTTCAACCTTCCCACATCTACATTAACCAGCAGAACAACTAGGTAGCAAAACCAAAACCTCACGAACAACACTTAAAACGAAACTGGGTAGAGAGGCATGAACCACTAACCCCAAGACTGCATTGTATTCGTATCTGAGCAAGAGGAAGGAAGCAATGGGGTGCCTTCTAACAGACCTGAGAAGTCCCCCCCAAAATAGCCAACAGGTATTCACTGCCAAGCATAGCTGGCCAGTTTAAGATAAAATAAGATACAATTCACATAACCATAAAATTCACCTTTTTTTAAAGTATAGAGTTCCGTCTTTTTTAGTATACAGTAAGTCCTCACTTAACATTGCCTGATAGGTTCTTGGAAACTGCAACTTTAAGCGAAACTTTGGGGCCGGCCGAGTGGCGCGGAGGTTAAGCGCTGGCCTGGGAAGCCAGCGGCCCTGGTTCGGGTCCCACATATGAGAGCCAGTGACACTGCCCTCAAAAAAAAAAAAAAAAAAAAAGATTTTCTTAAGCGAAACTTTGTATAAAGAAACCAGTTTTACCCTAGGCTAAGTGATGTAAACAAGAGTTAAACTCTTATGGCATAATTCTTGTCACAAAACCATCCCCAAACTTCTAAATAAAGACCAAAACACTTCTAATAATAATCATTCGAATATATGCAAGCTCTACATACTTTTAAGAAGGATTAATAAAAACGAGATAATTATTTTCCAACCTGCTTATTCCAGTTCATGGTCACAGGTGGCCACCTATCCCGGCAGCCCAGGGCATGAGGCAGGAGCCCACCCTGCACAGGGCACCCTCCCATCGCAGGGCGCACTGATGCACACACCCACACTCACTGAGACTGGCACAGCTTAGACAGGCTAGTGCATCTGACATGCACGTCTTTGGGATGTGGGAGGAAACCCACCAGCCGTGGGGAGAGTGTGCGGCTTCACACAGACGCTGGCCCTGACCAGGAATTTTTTTTTTTCTGTCCTCATCAGTATAACCACATTGAATGAAATGACATTATTTGAGGACCGGCTGTATTCATAAAGTTTTACAGTTATCACTGCTAATTTCCAGAACTACCTTATCACCCCCCAAAAAAATCCCATTAGCCCTAGGGAACCAGTAATCTACCTTCTGTCTATAAATTTGCCTGTTCTGGACATTTCCTGTGAATGGAATCATACAATATGTGGGCTTTTGTGACTGGCTTCTTTCAGTTAGTATGTTTTCAAGGTTCATCCATATCATAGCATATATCAGTGCTTCATTTCTTTTTATGGCTGAATAATTTTGTTTAGCTAGTCACTTATCAGTTGATGAACTTTTTCAGCTATTATGAATAATGCTGTGAACATTTGTGTACAGGTTTTTATGTGAAGATATTCTTGGGTATATACCTAGGAGTGTAATTGCTGAGTCACATGGAAACTTGGTGCTTAACTTTTTGAGGCACTGCTGAACTTTTCCAAATTAACTGCACCATTTTCATTCCTGCAGCAATGTAGGGGGGTTGCCATTTCTCCACATCCTTGTCAACAATTGTCTTTTTGATTGTAGCTGTCCAAGTGGGTGTGAAGTGGTGTGTCATTGTGGTTTTGATCCGCAGTTCTCCAATCACTAATGGTCTTGAGCGCCTTTTCACATGCTTATGGGCCATTTGTATATCTTCTTTAGAGAACTGAGTGGGAGGGGTTTTGCACTATATCATGCCAGGGGCCCACCATAAGAAAAACTAAAGGGTCTTGGAGAAATTTGACCCTTATGACCCACCAGCGCTTACTTCCCTCTTCCCTCATGAGGAGAAACTGGGAGTGAAATCAAAACTGAGCTGGATAGAGATACAAAAAGAAAGGAAAGAGGATATAGACCAAAGTGGGGGAGGGGAACAAGCCAGGAAACCCCAAAAGCAAGCCATCACATATGTTAACACTACACAAAAACAGAGACTTCTGAACTTAGAAAGACTTTTGAACTTTACTTCATCAGGAAAACTAATTTCACACAAAAATAACGAAAAAGTATTTAATGTGAAATCGCATACCGAGTTTTCCTTATAAGAAGAAAAAGAATACACAGAATAACATCCCTACAGACAATGAAAGATATGCCCATAAACCAGAATCAAACTGTCATCCACTATTTCGAAACAATTTTTTAAAATTATATAAGACATGAGAAAGCAGCATAAGTCAAAATGAGAAAAAGTCAGAAATGAGGTGACAGAACTCAGGAAAGCATTAAAAACGAAAATTTATTTCAGAAATAGAAATTAAAATAGAAGGAATACAAGAGCAAATAAACACAACAGATAATGCCTTAAGAGAAATAGAATAAAAAAGAGGAAAATTTTAAAGATCAAAAATATAAAGAGATAAGATATTGAGGGCCGGCTGAGTGGCGCGTTGGTTAAGAGCTGGCTTGGGATGCCAGCTGCCCCGGTTCAGATCCCACATATGAGGGCCAGTGACACTGCCCTCTATAGCTAAGATAGTGAACAACAGCTCCACCTGCAGCTGGGCTGCTGTGAGTCCCCGGGATGGCATAGCTGCAGCCCCTGCTGCAGTGGACTGCCATAGGCTACAGTGAGTGGCCGGCAGCCAGCGTGAGCAGCTGGCAGCCAGTGAGCTGCCAAGAGCCGCTATGAGTGGCCATCCAGAGGCTGGCGACCGATCTGCCTCACCCGAGAAGAGTGCAATGACGATACGATACCAACATGGGCCAGTGAAGCGACGTCCTCCATAACAAACTGAAGAACAAAAAGGACAGCAACTTGTCTGTTCTCCTTCCCCGGTTCCCCAACGCTGTTCCCTTCCCCCCAAATCCCCAATTTCTTAAAAAAAAAGACAATGAGAAAAAGTTTGGACAGGCAAAGATCAAACGTGAATAATAGAAATCTCTGAAGAAGAAAATAGAATAAGTACTAAAAACTAGTTCAAGAAAACTATCTTTAAAAACAAAAAGATTTAAAACTATTACATATTGAGAGAGTACCCTACACTTAAGAGGATCAACCCGGAATCACAAGCAAAAAAGATAAAATTCTAGGAAAGTTACTGGCCTTTAAAGAAAAAAATTGTTCGCACATCTAGGGAAAAAGAGCCAGATGACTTACAAGAGAAACAAAATTAGATTATCATCAGACTTGTCAACAGCAATGATCCATGCATAAGGAAAGGAACACATACTCTAGGAATGAACATTTGAGCTAAGGATGTATAACCAGCAAAATTGGCTTTCAAGTTCACACACTCATACACAAAAGTTCATAGCAGCTTTATTTGCCAAAGCTGGAAATAATACACATGTGTATCAATAGGTGTTGTATCAATGAATTGTGGTATATCATACTATAGAAATGCTACCTAGCAATAAAAAGGAATGATTGTTGATACACACGAATGAATTTTAAAATCCATATGCTAAGTGAAAAAAAGTCAGATAAAAATGTATATACTACTAAGATTCCCTTGTAAAATTCTAGAAAAAGCAAACTAATCTATAGAAAGAGCAGGTCAGTGGTTGCCAAGTTTGTAGGGAGGTTGAGCAGGGGGTGAGATGTGGAGAGATGGATTACAAAAGGACCTGAGGAAACTTTTGGGAAGTGATGGATATATTAGTTACCTCTTTTTTTCAATAAAACACATTATTTTATTTTTGGATCACCTCTTTATTTTTTTATATTGAGGTATAATTGCCTTAACATGATTCAATATTTATATACAGTACAAAAATGATTACTGAAATAAATCTAGTTGACATCTGTCAACGTACAGTTATCAAAAAAAAAGTTTTTTCTTGTGATGAGTACTTTTAAGATCTACTTTCTTAGCAACTTTCAAATATACAGTACAGTTTTATTATAATCACCATGCTGTGCCTTACATCCCGAGTACTTACTTATTTTATAACTGTAAGTTTGTGCCTTTTGACCCCCTCATACATTCCATGCATCCCATAGCCCCCACTTCTGGCAACCACCAATCTGTCCTCCATATCTATGAGTTTGGGGATTTTTTGTTTCATTGGTTGTTTTTTTCACATTCCACATAGGAGAGCATACAGTATTTGTCTTTCTGTCTGACTTATTTCATTTAGCATAGTGTCTTCAAGGTCCATCCACATTGTTTCAAGTGACAAGATTTCATTCTATATATGTCTGAATAGTATTCCATTGTGTGTGTGTGTGTGTGTGTGTGTGTGTGTGTGTGTGTGTGTGTGTCACATCTTCTTTATCCATTCATCCATCCATCAATTGACACTTAGATTTTTCCATATCTGGGCTGTTGTAAATAATACATGGAGTGCATATTGCTTTTTGAATTAGTGTTTTCGTTTTCTTCAGATTGCTGGATCATATGGTAGTCTTTATTTTTTATTTTTTAATGAACTTCCCTCCATACTGTTTTCCTTAGTGGCTGCACCGATTTACATTCCCACCAAGAATACAGAGGTTCCCTTTCTCCACAGCCTCAACGTTTGTTATTTCTGGTCTTTTTGATGATAGCAATTCTAACAGATGTGAGGTGATATCTTATTGTGGTTTTGATTTGCATTTCCTTGATGATTACCGATGTTGACTATATTTTCATGTACTCATTGGCCATCTTTATTTCTTTGGGAAAGCGTCTATTTAGAGCTTCTGCTAATTTTTAAATCAGTTTGTTTCTTTGCTTGAGTTACATAAGTTCTTTTATATTTTGGATATTAACCACTTATCAGATATGATTTTCAAATATTTTCTCCTATTCTGTAGGTTGCCTTATTTTATTGATGATTTTCTTTGTTGTGCAGAAGCATTTCAATGTAATGTAGCCCCACTTCTTTATTTTTGCTTTTGGAGTCAGATGTAGAAAATCATGGCCAAGACTAATATCATGGAGCTTACCTCTGTTTTCTTCTAGGAGTTTTATGGTTTCAGGTCTTACATTCAAGTCTTTAATCTATTTTCAGTTAGTTTTTGTGTATGATGTAAGATAGTAGTTGAGTTTCATTCTTTTGCACATGGCTGTCCAGTTTTTCCAACACCATTTATTAAAGAGACTGTGCTTTCCCCATTGCATATTGTTGGTTCCTTTGTCATGAATTAATTGGCCATATAGGTGTGGGTTTATTTCTGTGCTCTGTATTCTAGTCCATTGATCTGTGTCTGTTTTTATACCGATACCATACTGTTTTAATTAGTGTGGCTTTGTAATATAGTTCGAAATCAGGGAGCTTGGTGCTGCCAGCTTTGTTCTTCTTTCTCAAGATTGCTTTGGATTTTGGGGGTCTTTTGTAGTTCTGTACAAATTTTAGGAATTTTTTTTTTCTATTTCTTTGAAAAATGCTATTGGAGTTTTATGTTTGGTTTTTTTTTTGAAGGCAGTGTCACTGGCCCTCATATGTGGGACCGAACCGGGGCCGCTGGCTTCCCAAGCCAGCGCTTAACCACCGCGCTACTTGGCCGGCCCAAAACATAAAAGATTTTTATATGTTGATTTTGTGTCCTGCAACTTTACGGAATTTTTTAATTCTAAAATTTTTTTTTTTTTTTGAGGGCAGTGTCACTGGCCCTCATATGTGGGACCCGAACCGGGGCCGCTGGCTTCCCAAGCCAGCGCTTAACCACTGCACCACTCGGCCGGCCCTAAAAGTTTTTTTGGTGGAGTCTGTAGGGTTTCCTATATATAATATCATGTCATCTGTAAATCATGACAGCTTTACCTCTTCCTTTCTAATTTGGATGCCTGTTACTTCTCTTTCTTGCCTAATTGCTCTGGCTGGGACTTCCAATACTATCTCTTCACTTTCAGTCTTGTGTGTCCTTACATATGAAGTTAGTCTCTTGTAGGCAGCATATGGACAGGTCTTGGATTTTTTGCCCATTCATCCACTCTATGATATCTTTTGGAAAATTTAGTCCATTTAAAGTAATTATTGATAGGTATGTGCTTATTGCCAATTTTAATTGTTTTCTGAATTTTTAGTTTTTCTCTATACCTTCTCTTGCTCTCTTCTTTGTTGTGGTTTGATGACTTTCTTTAATGGCATGCTATTATTTCTCATTATATTTTGAGTATCTGCTATAGGTTTTTGTGGTTTCCATGAGGCTTACATATAACAACCCACATTTATAGCAGTCTATTTTAAGTTGATAACAACTTAAGTTTAAATGCATTCTAAAGCTTTACTGTCCCTGTCCATGTTTTATGGTTTTGATGTCACGTTTTACATCTTTCTATCTTTTGTATTGCTTAACTAATTATTATAGTGATAGTTATTTTTACTACTTTCATCTTTTAACTGTCATACTACCTCTGTAAGTAATTAATTAATCCATTCCCTTTACTGTATATTTACCTTCACCAGTGAAATTTATACTTTCATGTGTTTTCTTGTAACTAATTAGCACCTTTTCTTTTCAGCTTAAAGAAGCACTTTTAACTCTTCTTGTAATGCCGGTTTACTCATGATGAACTCTTAACTTTTACTTGTCTGGAAAACTCTCTCTCTCCTTCAATTCTGAATGATAACTTTGCCAGGTAGAATATTAGTTGAAAGTTTTTTTCTTTCAGCACTTTGAGATTTGTTTTGTTATCTTGATTTACAGGGTATAACTATATCAAAGTTTATCAATTATGTACTTTATGTGCAGTTAATGTCAGTTATACCTCAGAGCTGTTTTTAAAATTTGATTGTGGAGTATAAAAACCAGTTATTGGTATGCAACAACTTAAGGGCTCTTGTTTTCATTAGCCCTTCCTAAGGTATCTACTAGAGAATAAGCTTCAGGCAACAAAAATGACTAGAAAGACATTTATAAAGGCATATCTCATTTTACTGCACTTAACTGATAATGCTTTTTTTTTACAAATTGAAGGCAAAAAGACCCTCCACCAGCAAAAACATGACAAGTTGCTGTCCTTCAGTCTAGTTGTGGAGGACATCGCTTCACTGGCCCATATTGGCATTATCATTGTGCTCTTCCCGGGTGAGGCAGATCGGTTGCCAGCCGTTGGATGGCTGCTCTTGGCAGCTCACACCGGCTGCCAGCTACTCACAGTAGCTTACAGCAACCCACTGCAGAGCCGCTGCAGCCTACGCTGTCGCCGGAGACTCATGGCAACCCAGCTCCAAGTTGAGCTGTTGTTCACCATCTTAGCTGTAGAGGGTGCAGTGTCACTGGCCCTCATGTGGGATCTGAACCTGGACTCTGCTGCTCAGAGCTGGCGTCCCAAGCCAGCTCTTAACCAACGCGCCACTCTGCCAGCCCAGACACAGATTTTTTAATATTGGCACCATTCACACAAACACCTCCTCTCCCACCCAAAAACAATTTAAAAATAAAACACAGGAGAATGGGAAGAGCATTGCAAACACTTTATTAAATGATTTTAATAATCATTGGCACCATTATTATTCTGAGACTGTTCTGTGAAATAAGATAAATAATAATGTGGCAGTGAGCATCCCTAGCACCAGACTGAAGTCTTGAACAGTTTCTCACTAAAAGAAACCAGAACTTTTGAGAAAATGGCTGATTCCGGGTCTGAGGCAGGAAGTGTACAAGATGAGCTTAGAACATCTTGTCATACCAGATAGAAAAATTATCAAAGACATACTATGACAGAAATGACTAGAATTACAGTATTACCATTTTGTAATGCCTAGTGAATTAAGAGAGGCATAAATTATCAACAGGTGCTAATAACAGAGAGAGATAATCTGACATGTGCCTCCTAATGAAAAATGCACGACCAGATGTAGTCTTGGCAAAGGGATCAAACCTGATTCTGATCCAGTCTTGGATCCAGCTGGCAATTTTTAGGACTTAGGGGAACATGTTGAACTGAATATGCAACAGCAAAAACCAGCCTGATAGACTACATGTCAGATGACTGATTCTTCAACAGGAAAATTGTGAGGAAAAAAAAAGGATTAGAGGAGGAATCTACAAATTAGGAGAAATGAAAAAAAGAATGTTTAAATTAAATGGCAAGACTGAACTGTAATGTTTGGGAGGCACATTTGGGTGACAAAAGTAAAACAGGAGAAGAGAGGTCAGAATAATGGCTACTCACGGGAGAGGGGGCTGTAGTTCAGGTAGGGCATAGTGACAGGGCTTCCAAGGTAAATGGCATTTTATTTCTTGACCTGGCCACAGTTATAAGAGTGCTGTAGAATAATTTGTTAAGCAATATATTTGCTATGTGTGGTTTGTGAATCTCTGCCCTTTATATGTTTGAAAAATATTGTTTCTTAAATTCCTGATAGTCCCTAATTCCTATTTTAAATGAATATCGCAGAAAAACACATGCACTGTTGGGAATCCTTGAAGGAGTATTATGAGTAGCTGATCCTTAGTTCATCAAAACAACTGTCCTTCATAATTCAGTCCTGAGGATTGGAGAGGAAATGAGCAGCAGCTGTGTTCTATTGCAAAGCAAAAGGGCAAAGTCACCACAAGTCCCTCTCTGTACAGATTGGCTGCAATGCTGTCAGCTGGGCCCCTGCTGTTGTGCCTGGAAGCCTCATAGACCAGCCATCGGGACAGAAGCCCAACTACATCAAGAAGTTTGCCTCAGGCGGCTGTGACAACCTCATCAAGCTGTGGAAGTAAGTGGGATTGGTGGACTTCTCAAGGGGACACTTCTACTCTACCTACCATGACTCAGCCACACTTCACAAGAAACGGGATCGCCTTTTTCCCTCCTGCCTATAGAATGCTGTTTTCAATTGGTCAGAGGACATCCTTTAAAAAAAACAAAAAACTTGTTCAAGCACTTTCACTCGTCACCTAATTACTAACTGCTAGAGCTGACTTGACTGCGGAGGAAGAGAGTATTATAGCTGGTGAACTGAGTAAAATTCTACAGGCTCCGTGAATGAAATCAGAAAGATGGACTAGCTTCTTAGTCCTTGTGGAGCCTGTGGAAGTGGGAAGGAATGAGGTGTGGGAAAGGCCCTGGGCTTCTACCTGCCAGGTTTTTCCTCTTAGGGAGGAGGAGGACGGCCAGTGGAAGGAGGAACACAAGTTGGAAGCACACAGTGACTGGGTTCGAGACGTGGCCTGGGCCCCCTCCATCGGCCTACCCACCAACACCATCGCCAGCTGCTCTCAGGTCAGTTCAGGCCCATGAGTGTCCCGTGTTACTTAATCTCCCAGTAAGTCTCATCAGCCCTCACAGTCTCCTTAGGAGAAAGTCCTGGAAAGGGAAAGGCAGGGCAACAGGCATCTTTGGACCAGTGTAAATAGGGGAGTGTGTGGAGCCAGGCCATCATGCTGTGAACTCTTGCACAGAAGCCACAAATGGCTTACCTCCACTAAGCCAAGAGCAAGGCCAGATTCAGGCCCCGTTGCCTCTCCTAACCCCTGGCACGAGTAGGGAATAGAGGTGCCCAGGTGCGATTCTGAGAGTGTGTTCCCAAGCAAGGACTAGGGCAATGGGAAATTCTGAGCCTTGGACTCATGCACTATCCTCTCTGTAGGCAGATCACAAAAGAAAGACTAAGGGTAAGCCTTTTATTACACATTTACCAACACCGTGGGCAAGAGTCCTGGCAGGCCTTCATCATTTGAGCCTGTTTTGTTTGGTCCTGTATTAAAGGGTTTTTTTCATCCCTTCTCATTCTCTGAGCTGTTTTTGGACAGCCGTACCCATTCAGTTGAGAAAGCATAGACAGTCAGAAGGAGCCAAAACAAGGAAGTGACTTGGCAGACATGAGGAAAACCCCAGAGAATATTTGAGAGGTAGCAATACAGACAAGTACACACCTGAAAGCAAGCTGAGGAAAGGAACCTGGGAGACGCTTGACCTATGTGAAGTGCATTCTTGGGGTAAAGGAATACAAACAAGGGTACTGGGCTGGAATTTGGCTCTCCCAAGCTGTGGATTCCAGGAGGCCCTTGGCTCTGTTTGGACTGAATCCCCCACCCTGTTCCTGCAGAGGTCCAGTATGGCTCCAGATGGGGAGGATATTACCAATGCAGGGCCCCTGCCCTCCTGACTCGCCTGTCTTTTCTCAGGATGGTCGTGTGTTCATTTGGACCTGTGATGATGCGTCAAGCAGTACATGGTCCGCCAAACTACTGCACAAGTTCAATGATGTTGTGTGGCATGTGAGCTGGTCCATCACAGCCAATATCCTGGCTGTCTCAGGCGGAGATAATAAGGTACACCCATTTCCATTCCCTGGTGGGCAGGTGCCTATTTGCCTTTACATTGGCAAGTGGAGAGCACGATTGAATTTCCCATCTAATCGGGAGGCTTGTGAGGAACCTTAGTGCAGACTGCATTTTGAGCACATCTTAATTACGTCCCGAAACTTTTCCCCCCACCCCCAGAGGTACTATGTCAGTACATATAAGAAAATCAGTACAATTTATGAGTACTTATTATGCACCCACTGTATACCTCGTCCTGCTGTGCTATGAGCCATACAAAGGTAAGGTCATGGAGCCAGAGTGCTACTGGAACTTAGTAAAACAAGACCAGCACAGGACAGGAGAGCAGCAGTGCAAATGAACTTGAAAAGTCATGACCACTGCATCTGAAACCTACCTTATAAAGTTAGGGACCCTTTGCCTTAGAGAAGAAGCCAGCTGGGCAGAGGCAGCAACTTGTTACTTCTTCCTTTCTGCATGCTGCTTTCTTGATTTTTTATCTTTTGTTTTTTAAAGATTTTTTTATTGGGGAGTTGGAGGAAAGGAACAGTATTGGGGAATTGGGGGAGGGGACCAGCCAAGTTGTTGTTCTTCAGCCTTCGTTGTAGAGGGCGCCAGTCACCATCTGGCTTTCTGCCAGCAGCTCGTGGCCTCTAAGTTCAAGGTGCTGTGCTCAATCTTAGTTGCAGTTGGGCATAGCCACCATCCCATGCGGGAGTCGAACCAGCAGCCTTGTTGTTAGGAGTGCACGCTCTATCCACTGAGCCATCCAGGCAGCAGCTCAGCTCAAGGTGCCGAGTTCAGTTTTAGTTGCGGGTGGGCATAGCCCACCATCAAATAGGCAATCTTGTTGTTACACCAGCTAAGCCATCCTGCCACCTGTTGGCAGCTCAGCGACACCTCAGCTCGGGTGCAGCATCACTGGCCCATGTGGGAATCGAACCGGCAGCCCTGTTGCTCAGAGTTGGCACTCTTAAGCTCACTCTTTTTTTTTTAGAGGGCAGTGTCACTGGCCCTCATATGTGGGATCTGAACCGGGGCCGATGGCATGCCAGGCCAGCTCTTAACCACTGCGCCACTCCGTCAGCCGTTAAGCTCACTGTTAACGAAGCAAGCCACTCAGCCAGTCCAGCTTTCTTGATTTTTTAAATTGCGGTAACATACATATAAAATTTACCAGCTTAACCATTTTTAAGGATATACTTCAGTAGTATTAAGTACATTCCCACTGTTGTGCAACCATCACCACAGTCCATCTCCAGAACTGTTTCCATCTTCCCAAACTGAAACTCTGTTCCCCTCTCCCGGCCCTTGGCAACCACTGTTTTCCTTTCTGTCTCTAGGAATTTGACCATTCTGGCAGCCTCATGGAAGTAGGATCATACTTTTTGTGACTGGCCTATTTCACTTAGCATAATTACAATTGACATATAATATTACATTAGTTTCAGACGTACAAGTAATGATTGGATATTTATATACAAAATGACCACTCTGAAAATCTTGTACACCTGACACCATATATATTTATTAAAATATCATTGACTATATATAGTCCCTATGCTATACTTTACATCCCCATGACTATTTATAACCCATGACTTTATTTATAACTGGCAATTGGTACTTCTTAATCCCTTCACCTTTTCTACCTGTCCGCCAAAGCCCCCCCTCACCTGGCAACCATGAGTTTGTTCTCTGAATCTATGAGTTTGTTTCTGTTGTTTGTTTTTTTTTTTAATTCCACATATAAGTGAAATCATATTGTATTTGTCTTTCTGTGTCTGACTTATTTCATTTAGCATAATACCAACTAGATCCATCCATGTTGTCGCAAATGGCAAGATTTCCTTCTTTTTTATGGCTGAGGAATATCCCATTGTATATATGTACCAATATTTTTTATCCATTCAGCTATCAGTGGACATTTAGGTTGCTTCCACTGGCTATTGTAAATAGTGCTGCAGTGAAATAGGGGTACATATATCTTTTCGAATTAGTGTTTTGGATTTCTTCAGATAAATAACCCAGAAGTGGAACTGCTGAGTCATATGGTAGCTCTATTTTTAATTATTTTGAGGAACCTCCATAGTTTTTTCCATAGTGGCTGTCCCAATTTACAATCCCACCAACAGTGCACAAGGGTTCCCTTTTCTCCACATTCTCACCAAGACTTGTTTGTTGATTTATTGATGATGGCCATTCTGACAGGTGTGAGGTGGTATCCCATTGTGGTTTTAATTTGCATTTCCCTGATGATTAGTGATGTTGAGCATCTTTTCATATCTCTGTTGGCCATGTGTATGTCCTCTCTGTACGTCCTCTTTGGAGAAATGTTTGTTCAGGTCCTCTGCCCATTTTTCAATTGGATTGTTTATTTGGTGTTAAGCTGTATGAGCTCTTTATAAATTTTAGATATTAACCCCTTACTGGTGTATCATTTGCAAATATCTTCTCCCATTCAGTAGGTTGTCTTTTCACTTTGTGGATGGTTTCCTTTTCTGTACAAAAACTTTTTAGTTTAATGTAGCTCCATTTGTTTATTTTTTTGTTACCCTTGCCCAAAGAGACATATCCAAAAAGATATTGTTAACAGTGATGTCAAAGAGTTTACTGCCTGTGTTTTCTTCTAGGAGTTTTATAGTCCCTGGGCTTACATTTAAATCTGTAATCCATTTTGAGTTTATGTTTATATATTCGTGTAGTGTAAGAAGGTGGTTCGATTTCATTTTTTTGCATGTATCTGCCCAGTTTTCCCAACACCACTTATTGAAGAGGCTCTTTACTCCATTGTCCTTGCCTCCTTTATCATAGATTAATTGCTCATATAAGTGTGGGTCTTTTGCTGGGCTCTCTATTCTGTTCCATTGATCTACACGTGTGTCTGTTTATGCCAGTACCACACTGTTTGAGTACGATAGCCTTGTATTATAGTTTGATCAAATAGTGTGATGCCTTCAACTTTGTTCTTCTTTCTCAGGATTGCTTTGGCTATTTGGGGTCTTTTGTGGTTCCATATAAATTTTATGATTATTTGTTGTAGTTCTGTGGAAAATGCCATTAGGATTTAGAGAGGGATTGCATTCAATCTGTAGATTGCTTTGGGCAGTATGGACACTTTAACACCTATATGTGAGCACAGTATAGCCTTCCTTTTATTTGTTTCTTCTTCAGTGTCTTATAGTTTTCCAAGGACAATTCTTTCACCTCCTTGGTTAAATTTATCCCTAGATATTTTAATTTTTTTGATGCAATTGTAAATGGGATTGTTTTCTTAATTTCTTTTTCTGATAGTTACTTATTGGTGTATAAAAATTCAACTGGTTTCTGAATATTAATTTTGTATCCTTTATTGAATTCATTTGTTTTAATAGTTTTTTGGTGGAATCTTTAGGGTTCCCTAAATGTAATATGTTATCTGCAAGTAACAATTTTACTTCTTCCTTTCCAATTTGGATGCCTCTTTTTTCTTGTCTGATTGCTGTGGCTACGACTTTCAGTACTATGTTGAATAAAAGTGGTCAAAGTGGACATCCTTGTCTTGTTCCTGATCATAAGGAAAAAGTTTCCAACTTTTCACCATTGAGTATGATGTGGGTTTGTCATATATACGGCCTTTATTGTGTTAAGGTATGTTCCCTGTATCCCCACTTTCCTGAGAACTTTTTTCATAAATGGCTGTTGGAGTTTGTCATATGATTTTTCTGCATCTCTTGATTGATATGATCATATGATTTTTATTCTTCAGTTTGTTTATGTGGTATATTCCATTAATTGATTTGTGGATATTGAACCAATCTTGCATCTGGGAATAAATCCCACTTGATCATAGTGTATGATCTTTTTAATGTATTGCTGAATTCAGTTTGCTTATATTTTGTTGAGGATTTTTACATCAGTGTTCATCAGGGATACTGGCCTATAATTTTCTTTTTTTGTAGTGTCTTTGTCTGGTTTTGATTATCAGGGTAATGGTGGCCTTGTAAAATGAGTTGGGAGCCTTCCTTCCTATTCAGTTTTTTGAAATAGTTTAAGAAGGATGGGTATTAATTTTTTTTTTTTTTTTAGGAATGTTATTGGGGAAGGGGAACATTGTGTTTTTCTAGGACCCATCAACTCCAAGTCAAGTTGTTGTCCTTCAATCTTAGTTGTGGAGGGCGCAAGCTCAGCTCCTAGTCCAGTCGCCATCTGGCTGCCCATCAGCAGCTTTTGGCTGGCTGCTCAGCTCAAGGTGACGTATTCAATCTTAGTACGGGGGCGGGGCGCTGCCCACCATCTCATACGGGTGTTGAACCAGCAACCTTGCTGCAAGTGCACATGCTCTCACCAGCTCAGCGGCAGCTCAGCTCAGGTGCAGCTCATGGCCCATGTGGGAGTCACACTGACAGCCTTGTTGCTCAGAGCTCACGCTCTAAGCTAACTCTTAACCAGCGGAGCCACTCAGATAGCCCAAAACTTTACATTCTTTATCTGATAGCTCATAGATCTCCATTTTTTTAGTATCAGTTCCTAGAGCTTTAATAGTTTCTTTTGGTGGTTTCATATTTATCTGGTTTTTCATGATCCTTGATACCTTATGTTGGTATCTGCACAGGTTCACTTTGGCAAAGACAGTTCTTCATCAGCAAGTTCAGTTTAAGGTTTCTGGACCTGTCTGCTGGTAATGTCCTTGAGCAGGTGAGGATTGCTGTTAGGTTCTGTCTTTGGGCACGGCAACTGTTTGAGCTTGGTGCTGGCTTGGTTCCCTCCTCATCTGTGTCTGTAGAATGGGCTTCATGGTTGCGTGGATTCTCTGGTCACACTTACTAGATGGTCGGGACTGGACACTTCTCCTTAGCAGTAGATAGGGCTACAAATTAGCTTCCCTGCCATGGCAAGGCAATGGGACAGCACCCAGAGCTCATTTGGGGACTCAAATCAGACAAGGCAGTACACTAAATATCTTGGTCAGGTAAGGCCATCGCTTTTGTTCTGCAGACAGGAAAAGCCATGGTCTGTGCTTTCTGTTCCAGTGCCACTATAAGCAGGGCTGTTGGATGGGATACCCAGCTCCCTGTTTGTTCTGGTAAGGTTCCCTGGTTGGTCTGAAGGCTATATTCAGCACTAAATGGGGCACGAATTAGTTTTCATTCCTGGGCTCAGCAGGAAAAGCAGCTCTAAGGCCACTAATGCTCTTTGTGACTTTGACTCAAGCTGCTTTGTGCCCCAAGTTCCCTGGCTAAAAGAGCCACTGGCTTTGCTCGGGAGGCAGTCAGCTCTACCCGCCCACCTTCCTCTCAGCTACAGGGCCGGACACATGGAATCTAGGTGTTCATGCCAACCCTTCATTCAGGTGCCACACTGCAGCAGTGGGGGCTATCACTCAACTTTCGTGCCTGGGCAGACCAGGCTCCAGGGTGGGCAAAACTCCTCATTTAGAGACCTGCATTAGGTGGCTCTGTACCCCACAAGTTCCTTGGTCAGACAGTGCCCTTGACTCAGTTCTACAGATGAGCAAAGCCCCTGGTTGGGACTGCTAGCTGGACTCTGCAGGCAGGAACTAGGTCTGCCAAGATCTCAGTGCTGGTTGGTGACAGCCCTTCCCAGGAGTTGGACTCCACAGGTTCACCTGCCATCCCCGTGAGACAAGCCAGAGTCGGGGCTCCCACAAAGCGATGACCCACAACTTTTGGGGGTGTTGAATATCACCCCTGGCACTCTTTTCCCTCCAGAACCATAGGCTCAGCATGGTGCTGCTACCGCCTGGGGGAGGTGTGGAGCAGTTAGCATGAAGCCTTTCGTCTTTCTAATGCAGTCTGTCCTGGTCTCAGGTGTTTCAGCTTCACTCTCCTGTTCTAGGATTCGCTTAGTGGTGCCTTACCCATGAACAGTTAGTTCTTTTGAGGGCGACGGAAATCAGAAACTATCCCTGTCACTATCTTGGTGATGTCCCTTTCCTTACTTTACAGATTTTTATTCTAGATTTTTATTCTTTTTCTTCTGTTTTGGTGGGATTTCAATGGGAGAACCAAGGTAAGTGCTTTGTTCACCCACGAGGCTGTGAGCCATGGTTCTTGATGGGGATTGTGACCCTCACTAGAGGACCCCCTGAGGTGAGCAGAGGGTGGGGTGCTGACCTGTAACAGGCTGTGTGTGCTGGCTTGCAGGTGACCCTGTGGAAGGAGTCCGTGGATGGGCAGTGGGTGTGCATCAGCGACGTCAACAAGGGCCAGGGCTCCGTGTCCGCGTCAGTCCCAGAGGGCCAGCAGAACGAGCAGTAACAAGACAGGGGGACTGGCTCCCCATCGTCCCATTCCAGGACTGCCCCTGCCTGGGCCAGCTGCCCAGACAGCTGGGAGGAAGTGCTCTCAACTCCAACAAGAGTGGTTAAAACTGCAGCCAGATGGATCATCTGCCTTAATGTGATTTGATATGGTTTGTCTTTACTGTCCAGTGGAAAGCACTCATGTTATGAGGGGAAAACTACAAATGATCTTCATATCTATTGTTTTAAAATAGTTTGGGCCATTTTTATGTACCTTTTGGGTTCAGGAATTATTTGGGAGGTTTTGTTTCCAAAGTAATTAAACCTATTGCTTATAATTCTCCCTACATTACCCTCCCTAAAAAGCTCATTTTGACCCTTGTTGGTCACTGTGCTGGAGCAACATTAACCAAGACCCGGCCCCGGTGGCCAACGAAACCCACCCACAGAGCCGGCCTGCGAGCCAGTTTGTACAGAAGGCAGCGTGCACAGCACTATGACAGGAGCGCTCTGCTACTTACCTTCTCTGAGCACAATCCTCTCATTCTGTAGAAGGAGACTAATAAAGTCTGATCTACGGAAGGGTTACAAGACTCAAATGAGCTAATGCATTGCGGGTCACCCACCAAATGCCACACACATGCAGGACAGCGTTAACCAAATACCAAGAGTTAAGACTGGCCAGAACAGAGGGCATGATTCATTCCATTAGTTGACCCTGTCTGTGATCGGGGGCCTGTGATGGAGCCCATGGGTCTGGTCCTAATTGGGGGGCAAGGGGGGCCTGTGATGGAGCCCATGGTTCTGGTCCTAATTGGGGGGCAAGGGGGGCCTGTGATAGAGCCCATGGGTCTGATCCTAATTGGGGGGCAGGGGGGCCTGTGATGGAGCCCATGGTTCTGGTCCTAATTGGGGGGCGGGGGGGGGGCCGTGATGGAGACCGTGGTTCTGGTCCTAATTAACCCTGAACTAAACACCTCCTAGCAGAGGCCCTGGGACTCTCACCTGAATCAGCAGTCACAAGAGCTGCCATTGACTGAGACCAGCTGTGAGCTGGCACTGCACTTGGATCTTTCGCACATTAAGCAACACAGCAAACTTACAGATATACGTCCCCAATTTACTGAGGAACTGGCACAGAAGGAGAGAGACCTGCCTAGCGGTGTCCACTGACAAGTAGTAAAGCCAGTGTTTGAGCCCCCATCCGTCTCAACTCCAGAGTTACTACTCTCCAAGTGGGATCAGGGAGGGGATGTGGGGGCCTCAGCTGTAATCTAGGGGTGGTGATCATACCAGATTTTTATATGAATACATATGAAAACCAGGCAACATGCACAAATGAGGGAGCCCACCACACCATAAGGTGATTCCTACAGTGACATCCCCACCCACCCAGCCACTACCGGGGAGTGCAAGTAATGCAGGTAAGACAAAACAAAAACTTGTTTTGACTGGAAAACAAAACATCTAAAAAGCAACTTGCTGAATGGTTAAAATGGTAACCTAAATAAAAGCATTTCAAATGTGCCAGCAAAGGAACAATCCCTCAAATACCATGAACAACCAGTATAACATGGTAACAGAAAGAAAATGACAAGTCTCCAGAATGCAAACTGAAAGTCCAGGAAGATTGTGATCTAAAGGATCGAGAATTCAGGGCCGGCCGAGTGGCGCGGTGGTTAAGCGCTGGCTTGGGAAGCCAGCTGCCCCGGTTCGGTCCCACATATGAGGGCCAGTGACTGCCCTCAAAAAAAAAAAATAAATAAAAAAAAATAAAGGATCGAGAATTCAAAATAGCAGTCACGAAGAAACGCAACAACCAAGGAAACTCAGAAAAGCAGTTCAATGAGATCAGGAATAACTTAATGAACAGAAAGAGTACTTTATTTTACTAAAGAGAATGAAACTATAAGAAAGAACCAAACAAATTCTAGAGCTAAAGAACTTAATAAATGAGATGAAAAATGCATTAGAAAGCTATGGAAGTAGAGCAGACCATATGGAAGAGAAAATCAGCAAGTCTATTCAAAGTAATAACTGATGAACTTCCCAAATGTAAGGAAGGAACTGGACATTCAAGTACAAAAAGCTAACAACTAATTATCTCAATGCAAAATGACCCTTCTCCAAAACACATTATATCAAAACTGGCAAAAGTTAATGATAAAGAATTCTCAGGCCGGCCGAGTGGCGCATTGGTTAAGAGCTGGTTTTGGGATGCCAGCGGCCCTGGTTCGGGTCCCACATATGAGGGCCAGTGACACTGCCCTCAAAAAAAAAAAAGGACAGCCTCTTGTCTGTTCCCCTTCCCTGATTCCCCAATGCTGTTCCCCTCCCCCAAGTTTCCAATAAAATCTTAAAAAGAAAAAAAAAAAATTCTCGGGCCGGCCGAGTGGTGCATTGGTTAAGAACTGGTTTTGGAATTCCAGTGGCCCCAGTTTGGATCCCACATATGAGGGCTAGTGACACTGCCCTCTACAGCTAAGATGGTGAACAACAGCTCCACCTGGAGCTGGGCTACTGTGAGTTGCGGGCAAAGGCGTAGGCTGCAGTGGGGCTGGCCAGCAGCTGCTGTGAGCCACCATGAGCGGCCATGCAATGGCCAGCAAGTGACTGCCTCACCCAGGAAGAGTGCAATGATAATACCAACATGGGCCAGTGAAGCGATGTCCTCCACAACTAGACTGAAGAACAAAAGGACAGCAACTTGTCCGTTCCCCTTCCCCGATTCCCCAATGCTGTTCCCCTCCCCCAATTCCCCAATAAAATCTTTAAAAGAAAAAAAAAGTTAAAAGGACACCTTTTACCTGAAACAAAAAGACAAAGTACATAAAATTTTGAGTAAGATGACAGACACACTGAAGCAGAAAGAAAACTACAACTCTATTTCAAAATAAGGTGTTAAAACAGTTAAATATAGGGCCAGCTGAGTGGCGCAGTGGTTAAGCGCTGGCTTGGGAAGCCGGCGGCCCCAGTTCAGGTCCCACATATGAGGGCCAGTGACACTGCCCTCAAAAAAAAAAAAAAAAAAAAGATAAAACAGTTAAATATAACATAAAGGTTATAGGGGGAAAAGCATTAAAAATAGCTGTACCTATTTCAATTCGGTAATGAACACAACGTAAAAAGGACTATTATCTGAGACATTTTATACAAACCTCATGGTAGCCATAAAAAAAAATCCAGAGGTGAAACACAAAACATTAAAAAAGAAGTGGCAGGATGACTCAGCTGGTGAGAGCACATGCTCCTAACAAGATTGCCTGTTCAATAGTGGGCTACTCCTGCCCTCAACTAAGACTGAACTTGGCACCTTGAGCTGAGCTGCCACCTGGATGGCTCAGTGGATTGGGCGTGCGCTCTTTTTTTTTTTTTTTTTTTTTTTTTTTTTTGAGGACAGTGTCACTGACCCTCATGTGGGACCCGAACCGGGGCTGCTAGCTTCCCAAGCCAGCGCTTAACCATCGTACCAATCGGCCGGCCCACTGGGCGTACACTCTTAACAACGCTTCCAGGTTTGACTCCCACATGGGATGGGCTACTCCTGCCCACAACTAAAGACTAAACTGGGCACCTTGAACTGAGCTGCCGCCCAGATAGCTCAGTGGATTGAGCATGAGCTCTTAACAACAAGGCTGCTGGTTTGACTCCCACATGGGATGGTGGCTACACCCACCCACAACTAAGATTGAACACAGCACCTTGAGCTTAGAGGCCATGAACTGCTGATGGGTGGCCGGATGGCGACTGGAGTTGGAGCTGAGCTTGCTGCGCCCTTCACAAATAAGATTGAAGGACAACTTGGCTGTTTCCCTCCACCAATTCCCCAACAAGACAAGGATGACAACTCTCTCCACTCTTATTCAACATAGTATTGGAAGTCCTAGCCAAGCAATTAGGCAAGAAAAAGAAAAGGCATCCAAATTGTAAAGCAAGAAGTACAACTGTCACTATCTGTGAATGACATGATTTTATATATAGAAAACCCTAAAGACTTCAAAAATTTATAAATAATAAAATACAGTAAAGCTGCAGGATACAAAATCATATACAAAAATCTGTTGCATTTCTATATAGAGTAAAACCTTGGATTGCAAGTAACATGGTTTGTGAGTGTTCTGCAAGACGAGCAAACATTTCTAATACATTTTAATGTGGTAAACAAGCAATGTTTTGCAATACGAGTAGTTTATTTCCGGAACGAATTATGCTTGCAAACCAAGGCATTACTGTACTAACAATGAACTATCAGAAAGTGAAATAAAGAAAATCCCATTTAAAATCACAACAAAAAGAATAAAATACTTAGCAATAAACTTAACAAAGGAGATGAAAGACCTGTACAGTGAAAGCTGTAAAGACATTGTTGAGGGCCGGCCGAGTGGTGCGGTGGTTAAGCGCTGGCTTGGGAAGCCAACAGCCCTGGTTCGGGTCCCAAATATGAGGGCCAGTGACACAGCCCTCAAAAAAAAAAAAAATTGTTGAAAGAAATTAAAGATAACACAAAAAAATGGAAAGATATTCTGTGCTCATGTATTGGAAGAATTAACATTATTAAAATGTCCATATTACCTAAAGCAATCTACAGATTCAATGCAATCCCTATCAAAATCCCAATAGCATTTTGCACAGAAATTGAACAAAAAAAATCCTAGAATTTGTATGGCATCACAAAAGACCCTAAATAGCCAAAACAATCCTGAGAAAAAAGAATATAGCCAAAGGTATTGCACTCCCCAATTTCAAACTATACTACAAAGCTACAGTAATCAAAACAGTATGGTAGTGAGAGAAAAACACACACAAACCAATAGAATTGAAAGCCCAGAAATAAACCCAAAGATATATGGGCAACTAATTTACAACAAAGGAGCCAAGATAATACAATGGAGAAAGTCTCAATAAATGGTGGTGGGACAACTGGACAGCCACATGCACAAGAATAAATCTAGACACTGTCTTCCACCATGCACAAAAATTAAAATGGATTAAAGACTTGAATGTAAGACCTAAAACAATAAAATACATTTTTTAAAGAAACGATACTAAGCTGCTGAACATCAGTCTCAATGGTGTTTTTGCAAATTTGACTCCAAAAGCAAAGGCAACAAAAACAAAAATAAACAATGGGACTACATCAAACTAAAAAGCTTCTGCACAAGCAAAGGAAACTGCCAACAAAACAAAAAGGTAACCAGCCAAATGGGGGAAGATACTTGCAAATGTTACTTCTTTTTTTTTTTTTAAAAGATTTTATTGGGGAATTGGCGGAGGGGAACAGAGTTGGGGAATCGGGGAAGGGGAACAGACAAGTTGCTGTCTTTTCGTTCTTCAGTTTAGTTGCGGAGGATGTTGCTTCACTGTTGGTATCGTCATTGCGCTCTTCCCGGATGAGGCAGATCGGTCGCTGGCCTCTGGATGTCGCTCACCGCGGCTATTGGCAGCTCACGCTTGGCTGCCAGCCACTCACGCTGGCTGCGGGCCACTCACTGTAGCCTATGGCAGCCCACTGCAGCAGGGGCTGCAGCCCACACCATCACCGAGGCTCGTACAGCCCAGCTCCAGGTGGAGCTGTTGTTAGCTGTAGAGGGCAGTGTCACTGGCCCTCATGTGGGATCCGAACCAGGGCCGTTGGCATCCCAAAACCAGCGCTTAACCAATGCGCCACTCGGCCGGCCCGCAAATGTTACTTCTGAATAAGGGGTTAATATCCAAAACTATAAAGAACTCATACAACAACAAAAATGATTAAAATGTGGGCAGAGGCTCTGAATAGACATTTTTCTAAGGAAGATGTAAAAATGGCTAACAGGCATATGAAAATATGTTCAACCTCACTAATCATTAGGAAAATGCAAATCAAAACCACAATGAGATACCACCTCATCCCTGGTAGAATGGCTATTATCAAAAAGACAAGAGTGGTAAAAAAGGAACAAGAACAGATGGGACAAATGGAAAATAAATAGCCAGAGAGTCGATTTAAACCAAAGTATATAGGTCATTACAATAAATATAGTGTAAACACTCCAAACAAAAGGCCACCGATAAGAGATTATTAGAATAGATTTTTTAAAAGATCCAACTATATGCTGTTTACATGAAACACACTTTAAACATAAACACACAGATAAAACAACGGAAATGATTTTATATATATATATATATATATATATATATATATAAACACTAATAGAAAAAAGCTGCTGAAGTGTCTATACAAGTTTTCCCTGCTATCCAAAAGAACAGCCAAAACAGCATAAAGCAAAGGAACGATTACCAGTAATTTATATGGAAAAAATTTTGAGCATTCCCAGATCCAAAAATAATCTACCAAATAACACATAAAACCTAAAATAACACTAACATATAGTAAAAGCAGGAATGATATGATAAATACGCAGCATGCGTTGAATACCCATCAATCCACACAAGCACCAGACTCTTCATTTTATCCTTTCCTGGAGCCGAACTAAAAGGGACCCCTTTGCTCCTAGCAGAACCAACAGTAATTTCGACAGTTTTCAAGATTTCTGTGTGTGTGTAAATAGTACGAATGGTGGACGCACAACTTCGACACATACACACGTCTTTGCTTTGGCCACCACAATCGAAACAGTTACATCCAGTTTCTCTCTTAGGCTTTTCTGATACCTTAGGGCGCACCTTGCTAACAGATGTACAAAATGAATGGAGGGAAAACACAGATACTCACAGACAGAGCTCAAAGCCCTGGAGCCTGATGCTGCGTGTAGTTCACGGGGAAGGAGGTGGGGGCCACTCTCCATGCTCAGGGTGCAGGCTGCCTCTCTAAGGGCTCGCTGCAAAATAAACAATGAATACTAGTTTTGTTGTTGTTTTATTTTTTATTTTTTTAGAGGGCAGTGTCACTGGCCCTCATATGTGGGATCCAACCCGGGGCCGCTGGCGAAACGAACACTAGTTTTGTTTCTCGCCTTATTTTATAAAAGTGAAAATCCTCTTCGGATTCCTTTCGGTTGGTGAAAACAGGTGCTAATGTGGGTCCTTCATAAAAGCCAAATGATGTAACGTGAACCTTCAAAGAACAGGGATGCCTATATTAATATCAGACAAAATAGCTTTAGTGCAAGAAATATTATCAGGGATAAAGAGGGACATGATAATAAAAGCATCAATTCATCATGCTCACATAACAATCCTACATGTGTATACACCTGAAATAGAGCTTCAAAATATGTGAAATAAACACTGACAGAAGAGAAGGAATCTACAATTACAGTTGAAGATCTTAACACTCCTCTTTCAATAACAGAAGAAGTAGACCCCCCAAAATCAGTAAGGTTATAGAATACGTAAACCTATCACCCAGTGTGACCTAACTGGCATTTATAGAACATCCCACCCAACAACACACTCTTTTCAAGTGTATCTGAAACACTCATCAGGACAAACCAATCCCTGGACCCTAAAACAAACTTCTAACAAATCTAAATGGACTGAAATTATATGGAATATACTACCTGACTGTAATGGAAGTAAGCTGGAAATCAATAATAGAAATATATTTGGGAAATTCTCAAAAATTGAAACACTACACATTGAAATAATTCATAGGTCAAAGAAAAAAATCACAATAAAAATAGTTATAGCGAAAAAGGAGGCATGGAGTGGAAGGGACCAGGGATGAGAGGCATGGTCCTGCATGTACTTGTTTGATACCTTTGACTTGGAACCATGTAATGTTTAGTAATTAACAAATAAAATTAAATCATAGCGGGAAAAATCCCTAAAAGCTGAAAAAAAAATGAATGTAATTTTAGTTATATATTAAGTCCATGGCATAATCACACAGGGAAAATAAATATTCATATAACTTTTAAAATGTTTTGACTGTACATTTAATTTTATGGTTGGTAGTAACTATACTACTCTTATTTTGAAAGTATTATGTTGATATTGTAAGATAGAGCAAGATAAAGGTAATTTTGTTGATGCAATTAGGAGCCAAGATTATTAGGATAAAGGAAAGAAATGTATGCATAAAGCCCCAGGAGTGAAAACACCTTAAATTTTACTTGGAAATAACAGTATGAAGTCATGACTTATTTTTCTGTTTCCAAAAAGTATGCATTTCTAATCTCTGTGCACTGAAAAGGTGTAGAAGCAATAATATTAGTAGTTAGCACCCAGATTGTGGTCCCTAATAACTACTTCCCACTAAAAGAAACTGAGATTTCTTAGGAAAAAATGGTTGATTTCAGGCCAGAAGCAGGAAGGATATGTATAATATAAGCCCAGGATTTCTTATTGGGACAGAAAAAAAGGAAGCAATTAAAAACCATAGGGCTGTGTCAAAAAGCACACAGGAATCAACTCCTCAAATGGAAGCATTGAAAAGAATAAGATTATAATTGATTGAAACACATATTAAAAACTCCAAGAATTTATGATAGGAATAAAACTTTGGAGGCTGCTAGGACATCAATACCTTATTTTGAAAATTAGTAAACAAATGGGGGAAAAAATCATGTATTTATCTTACCTTTCCTGTACAAACTATGTATCAAGGTAATAAAATAATTGCTGAAAGAAAAATGCTAATAAATTTAGAAAGGAACAATAGAATTTTTAAAAAACCACCATTTGGAATCCATAATAATTAATGGATGTAGATGATAATTATCAATGGTAGATAAGTCCATTAAGTGAAAAGTTCATGGGGAACTTTAAAATGAATCGGATCATGTAACATCACTTGATTCAGCAGATAAATCTTCTTAAAACTTCAGGGCCAGCCCAGTGGCGAGCTGGTTAAGAGCTGGCTAGGGAACGCCAGAACCCTGGTTCGGATCCCATATGAGGGCCAGTGACACTGCCCTCTACAGCTAACAACAGCTCCACCTGGAGCTGGGCTGTGCGAGCCCCGGCGATGGTGTTGGCTGCAGCCCCTGCTGCAGTGCGCTGCCATAGGCTACAGTGAGTGGCCCACAGCCAGTGTGAGTGGCCAACAGCGGTGGTGAGTGACCACCCAGGGGCCGGCGACCAATCTGCCTCATCCGGAAAGAGCGCAATGATGATACCAACATGGGGCCAGTGAAGCAACGTCCTCCGCAACTAGACTGAAGAACAAAAAGGACAGCAACTTGTCTGTTCCCCTTCCCCAATTCCCCAATGTTGTCCCCCTCCCTACTGCCCCAATAAAATCTTTAAAAACAAACAAAAAAACTTCAGTAAAAGTGAAGCCACCAGACACTGTATGCCCTGTAATGGGATTCAATAGTAAGTACACAACATCAGCAATGAAGTATTCGTGTCAAAAAGTAAAAGTTGAATCCTAACGAAACTGCCTCTCTAGGTATAACTACCAGTTCACAGAAAGCAGTGGGGAGACAGGAACAAAGTGAAACAATACCACATGCAAGTGATCAGCTGAATCCGGAAGGGGGAAAACAGGACAAATAACCATTTTTTTTAAAAAAAATTAAAGACTTGGGATGAGGGCTGGCCGAGTGGCGCAGTGGTTGAGCGCTGGCTTGGGACGCCAGCGACTCCGGTTCGGGTCCCACATGTGAGGGCCAGTGACATTGCCCTTAAAAAAAAAGACTTGGGATGAAAGAGGAGCAGGTAAAGGAGGTAAGAGACATAAGAGATAAAACATTAACCAAATGTGTGCTTTGTTTGGAGCCTGACTGAAATAAACCAACTATGTCTTTTATCTGTTAAAGATACATACTGAAATTTTTAAGGCTGCAATTACATGATTGCTGGGATTTGCTTTTACACTATTCCCCCAAAAAGGAAAAAAAAACAGTATGGGCGATAAATAGATGAAACAAGATGTTAAAAAATGTTGAAGTTGGTGGTAAATGCTTGGAGACTCATTATTATTCTTTTTCTTTTGATGTTTAAATTTTCTGCTGGAAGCAAGCATTATTTTATAAGCAGAAAAAGTAATTGCCTGAGATACCTGTTAAAATAGATTCTGGGGCCCCACTCCTGACCTACTGGATCAGAATCAGAAGATGAGGCATAAAGGAGCTGCATTCGTAGAAGCTTCCCCAGTGCTGGTCAGACCCAGCAGTTGAGAGTACAGGCCCCGAAGGCATCACCCTGAGATCCTATGGCTCTTAGTGGTCCCTGGACCAAGGCTGCTCTGCCTGCAGCCTTGTGAGAAGTGTCAGCACAGTGTGTGGGGAGGTGGGGGGGAGGGGAGGTGAGCTGTCAGGTTCTGAGGGATTAGGACACCATAAGGAACAGGATACAGGGAAAGGAGGTATGACGGGACAGTGGCTTGAGGAGAAGCGGGGACTGGTGTAAAACCCGGGCGTTTTTTAAAGCTGAGGGAAGATGTTGGAGAGAAAGGTGAAGACAGGAGAGACAAATGGCTGGGGCTGCAGCCCGGGGTGGCAGCGCAGGGAGGCCCCAGTGGGAGAGGCTTGGTTTGGACAGCAGGGGGGATGAAAGAGAGGACATGGAAGTTTTCAGAGTGACACCCATGATTGTCTAGAACCCAGGGGTCCAGTGCAGCAGCCACAAGCCATATGCAGCCACCCAGCACTTGCCCTGTAGCTGGTCTGAGCTGATATGTGCTGTGCAGATAAGACACACTGGACTTTGGAGATTTGGTAAAAAGAAAACGTCGAATACCTCAATCATTTTTATATTGATTACATGTTGAACTGACAATGTTTTGGATATATTAAAGTGTATTATTAATGCTGATTCAGGGCAGGCCGAGTGGCTCGGTGGTTGAGAGCTGGCTTGGGACGCCGGCGGCCCCGGTTTGGATTCCACATGTGGAGGCCAGTGACACTGCCCTCAAAAAAAAAAAAAAAAAAAAAAAGCTGATTCCATCTCTTTCTTTTGTCCATTTTTTTGTTTGTTTGTTTTGAGGGCAGTGTCACTGGCCCTCATATGTGGGACCTGAACCAGGGCCGCTGGCTTCCCAAGCCAGAGCTTAACCACCGCGCCACTCGGCCGACCCCTTTTGTCCATTTTTTTAATGTGACTCCTAGGAAATTTAAAATTACCTATGAGGCTCCTATTTGAGGGTGACATGATATTCCTGTTGAACAATACTGATTTAGAAGTTATGGAGGCCAGAACTGGGAGAAAAAAGAAACCCTACCAATAAGTCCTATCTCAAAAAATAAAACCTCTTTCTACAACCCTAGAATCTGCCTCATTCAGACTGAGGTTTAGCCGAATTGATGGAAAAAAAAAAAATGCTTGCTCAGCCAACTAATTATCAGTATGAATGAAATTGTAGTGGAAAGCATATAATTTATTCTGAGACACCATGTATATATAGCAATTAATTAGTGATGATGAGTGTTTTGCATCCCTCAAGGCTCGGTGATGGGAAGGAGACCACTAGCAGGCAGCCAGGGGCCACATGCGTCCTGGGCACCTGAGTCCTGAGGACGACACAGGACAGGGAGGCGCTGGCCATGGTCCACCCACACTTGGGAGCGTCGGTCCTTTCCCGGTCACACAGTCTTCCTCAGGACTCCTCCTGGTCCGGATTTGCGTGCTTTCCCCACCCCAGGTCTGTCCCCATTCCGCTGTGAGTGGGCAGTGAGGTACTTTTTGGGTGCCAGCTCCGTCCCCGCTCAGTGGCTCTGCTATCGTCAGATCTCCCGTCCTCGCCCAACCAGCCTTGACTCTGTGGTATGTGGTCAGGATGGTTTCCGCCTTGCAGGCCATCATCGCCCTATCCCCCGACGATAGCACAGAGTGGCTGTTTGCTTGCTGGTGGTGTAATCTAAGATCAACACTGGCAGCACCTGCCTCCACAGGCTGCATGTTTCAGTAGGTGCCAGGTCACCATAGTTTGGGTTTTGGGGTTCTTGCAAGGAGTGGAGGTGTCTCTGAAAAAGCTGCAAGTCTTCTCTGAGGGCTCAGATTTCTCCCCACCCTTCTGGCCCCAGAGCCAAGAGGGTTGAGTTCAGGTGGCTGACATGGTGCAGGGCTCCGGGTGACATGCTTACTCTGCTGGGACCGAAGGAGGAGTCCACACCTGCTGTGGCTGAAAAGGCAGGCAGTAACTAGTCCCCACATTCTACTGAGGGGATACTGAGGGGCTGTCCAGACGCCCCTGTGATTTCAGAGTCTCTACAAGGGTCAGTGGCCCCTGAAGGCAAACTTCAAGTCAGGTGGTCATTTGACACTCAGCTCTCCTACTGTCTGAAGACCCTGCCCAAGTCCCACCCTGCTTGGAGCACACTGGCCTTCCTGAACACCACATACACTGTGGAAGCAAGACAGTGCGTCCTATCCAAGAGCCCTGGCCTGGGAGTCAGGCACTGCGGGGAAAGTGTGCTCCCTGCAGTGCTGGGGCTTGAGCATGAGGAACCTTGCCCCAACTGCATACAGGAAATCGTTTGGCTCAGAGTCTAAAAAAACCTTGGCAACACATCCTGATCAGCAGAGCCCTATAAGGTCACCCCCTGCAGCTGCAGCGCTTCCTCCTTTGGTGCTTCCTCTTTTTTCTTTTAAGCACCCCTGCCGATTCCCGTTGCTATTGGCAACTCCCGCCTTTGCGTACTCTCCCTCCCCCTCAAGTTCCTTGGCTATATAAGCCCCCTCCTACTCTTCAATAAACGAGGCTTGATCAGAACCCTGTCTTGCCTCCATTTCTTCGCGCCTCCTATTTTCTCCTTTCAGAAGGCTGCCCCTCGGCCCCTGTTGAATGCCCCGCCGGTCGGGGCACTGCAGCATTCAGGTTTTCTTCCAGTGAAATAAAAGGTTCGGCACCCTGGGCCTATAAGGTCTTTCCAGCGCTGTCATTATTCTGTCACCCCTCTGTTCAAGAACCTTCAGTGGCCTCCCTACGACAAATAAAGCCCAAACTCCTTGTGCTAGCACCTTTCAAGGCAGCGCACACCCTGACCAGGAACCGCCTTCTAGGCCTTTCCTAGGACCCCCTCCCACCATTGCTGCCATCCCCCAAGCCGCCCAGCCTTCTCACTGTGGCCCCAAACACTCTATACCCCCATGCCTTCCGCTCATGCCACTCTCCTTACAGCAATCCCCCGCTCAAAGCCCGCCCTGCGCCGTTTCCATCATCTGCCTGAAGTTGAGTTCTCCCCCGAAATGCTAGGATTTCTGTGTAGACAACTCATTTAGCCCTTAGAAGTCACTGCCTGGGCATCCAATTAGATGAAGCACTCCAGCAGGTTAAGGAACCCCCAAAATGTTAATTAACTCTTCACCTGAGAACATGGGACGGAAACCCTGTGGGCCTGCTGCAAAAATACTTGTCATCTGCATACACTTCCCAGGTTATAAAGGATTTTCATACCCATCACCTCATTTCATCCTCAAAGCCACTCTGAGAAGCTACCCTGACGCAAGAAGGATTATTAGTGACCTGCCTAAAGCCAATCAGTTTATGGATGGTTGCCTGTGCCAGCTCCTCTGCCTCCATGTCCAAGCTGTTCCTTCTCGGAGCCTGCTTGGGGGAGGGAAGGCAAGCCCGCATGTTGAGAAATGCCAAGCCAAGCACAGTTGTCATGTATCATCCAGAAGGAAGGACTAAAGTTTAACCACTGATTGAAACGATCCCTATGCCTGCTCCCTAGAGGACAGTTAGCTTGTGCTGCTGCCCATCCCAGCAGTTTTCTCCTCCGTAAAATGGAATTTCACTCATTGGGGAGGTATGAGAATTATATGAACTGGGCTCCCCACGTGCGCCAGATGTTCGTAGGAGGCAGAGCAGCATCAGTCACTGAACAGCAAGTGTGGGGACTGAAAAAGCTCCTGGAGACCTAGTGATAACAGCCTCCTTCAATCAAGGGAAGAAGGGGTTTCAGAAAGGGGAGTAAGTCAAAGTCACGGAGCAGCAAAGCCAGCCGCGACCCCCAGCTACTCCCCTCCCTCCCCCCTAAGCCAGGGTAGGGCCCGCGTGATGCAGCTGGAGCAGATGGGCCACCACAAGCCAACCTAGCAATCTCTCAGGGCATGACCTCCACTGTTGATTTCTACCCAACGGGCATGAACATTTTTAGTTTCCAAGGAATGTAAATCGGTCTCTGGAAGCTAGGCTGCCCTGAGATAAGGTTGCTGGTTTAAAACAAACACAGGACTTCCTATATAAGGACCAGTCAGCCACCAGGCACCACCTCCACCAGGAATTCCAGGTAGGCACCCTGTGTGTGTGTGTGTGTGTGGGGGGCTGCTTACCGCTGGCCATTCACAGCCCCATCTGAATAAAGGGGAGGTTGCACAACCTGGGGCAGCATGGTTGCTCCGACAGCTGGGCTCAGGAGCCACCCCAATTTTCCGATGTCTCTTGGGGACTTTGGTGGCTCAGCTTCCTTATCCCAGTTAGAAACTTGGTACAAGTTCCTTGGGGGCTGGGACAAACCACATGGGGAGTCCCACTAACAAGGGTTCTGCCCTGAAGGAAGAGTCTTGGAAGAGGGCGCACACACCCTTCAATTCTTTCCTTCCCCGGGCGGAGGGCAGGGGGGGAGGGGGAGGGGCGGGTAGAGGGAGTCTCTCTGGCAGGGACTGGACGAGCTTCTTTATTCAGCAGTTGCCATTCCAGGTCAGTCCTTCACCCTGTCAGCTAGGCTCCTACCTGAGTTCTGAGGCATGGTGAGGGGAGGAGGGAGGGAAAGGGAGAAGAAGGGAGGGGAGGGAAGGGGAGGGGAAGCATGCTGCTTGGAGCCCCCTTCTCCTCCAGGCCCTCTGTCCCCACCCAGCTGAGGCCATGCCCTCCCTGGGGGCCCTCCGCAGCCTCCTGCTCTTCAGTGTGCTCTGCGTGGACTTGGCCATGGCAGGCTCCAGCTTCCTGAGCCCCGAACACCAGAAAGCGCAGGTGAGACGTCCCCCCACAAAGCCCCACATTCTGACTGGGGTATCTCTTTCCAGCCCTGCCACATAACAGCTGGCTGTGTGACCTGGGCAGTGGCTCAAGCGCTTGGGCTTCAGCTTTCTCCTAGAGCACAAAGAACTTGGGTCTGACCACAGGCCCATACTTCTCTCTGCTTCTGGAAGGATAGGGGGGCTAACGGCCCTAAAGAGACACCTCCTCTCTCCAGCAGAGAAAGGAGTCCAAGAAGCCACCAGCCAAACTACAGCCCCGAGAGCTCGAAGGCTGGCTCCGCCCAGAAGATGGAAGTCTGGTGGAAGGGGCAGAGGACGAGCTGGGAATCCGGGTGGGTTCCTCTGTAGTTTTATGCTTTTGTGGCAATGGAGGGGTGAGAGGCTGAGGGGAGGACCGGGTGGGGGGGGGGAGGTGCTGGCTATGAACAGAGGCCCACTTACCAGCTACTCAAGAAATGTAAAATAGTGTGAAAATAGTCGGCATGGCCTCTGCACTGGGTTCCACGAGGTCCTCACCCATCAAGAGGCAAACATCTAACAAAGGAACTTGGCTACAACAGAAGGAATTACAAGGAGCTGCAAGCAGGAAAGGGGGCGTCAGCAGACGCCAGATGGTTTCAGAGGGTGCAGCACATAGGATGCCCAGAGACAAGCACCCAGGAAACACACTGGCTACAGACCACAGGTGTTTCCCCACAGAAAAGCTTTGGTTGGCTCTGGGCCTCCCAGGCCGCTCCCTGAGCAGAGAGCTGCTGCTAGCCGGCCTATGGTGGCCACACCCACTGACGCCCATCTGTAGCCAGGCAGGCCAGTCAGGCTTGGTTTGGCTCTGAAAAATTTTGCATAGGACAGGGAAATCGTTTCAAGTGGAGGACTAAGTCAAGGCGTTTTACAGGGTTATTTAGGTAAACTTCCTGAAAGGCTGTGGTTCAGGAAACGGTCTGACAGCATTTAGGTGACGACACCTCCATGCAGAGAAACAGGGACTCCCCTGGGCTGGTCCCTCGTAACGGCAATGATTGTACTGCTGTGCCTGTGTCCCATGATCTCATTTACAAACTGTTTTACCCTTCTTACATATCATATGATCGCTACAACAGCCCGTCCAGTAAAGCTGATATTATTGCCCTCATTTTATAGACAAGGAACAAAAGTTCAAACGAACTTTTGTGGCACTTGCCTGAGGTGCCATAGCCGGCGCGTGGCAGAGGTGGGACTCCAGGTCAGGGCTGACTCGTCCCCAAGGCCGCTTTTCCTCCTCACCAGTCTGGCAGAGAGTGGACAGTGATGTAGGGAGTGTCCCTCACTCGGCTCTTCCCACCTGAGAAGAGCAGCTGAAGTGTGTCCTGACTTGGCCTCCCTCTGACTACCCACCAGCCTCTCCTCCATCAAGGATACTCTCTGACCCTCACCAGAACTCAGCAGTACTTTCTCCACACTCTGTGTAAAACCCCTCAACCCACCACATTCCTACTCGATGGCCTGCAAATCCTTAAATTAAAACCAGGGAACTTTTCTGGTGAGACTGCCAGCTCTAGCCAGCTGGTACTCACCCCAGCCAGAGTAGCTCTAAATTAGCCCAAATGGGGAAGAGGTTTCAGTGCCTGACGACTCATGGCAGGGCTGGAAGTTTCCAGTTCCCATGAAGGCTGGCCTTGGAAGAAATGACCAACACTGCTCACCAGAGTCTGACATGGAGATACTGGGCTGCCAGAGGCTGGGTGGGGCAGAAGGGAGGCCTGCCACACTGGTTCTAACCCCTCCCCAAACTCCTCCCGTCCTAGGGTTCCACTTCCCCCAAATGTTATCCTCCTAAAATCACTTCTGGAACTTTTGAAAGCAGTTCCTGCCCACTCCCCTACCTCCCCCACCCCATCCCCCTGACTGAACAGATGAGACACTGAGGCCAAAGGGGCCTGGGCAGGTCACCTGAGGCTGATCGTCCAGCAGTCACCATGCTGCCTCTCACCTGCTCTACTGCCCAGTTCCAGGCAACAGGCCCCTGGACTGGGTTCCTAAGAAGTGTGTTCAGATGATCAGACCACCCCACATTAGCCACAGGGGTAGAAGAAAAACAAATGTTTACTGAAGGGAGGGAACAGAAGGGCCCAAATTCCTTAAAAAACAAAAACCAATCATGCCATTGCCCTCTCACTCCAGCTTCATGGAGGAGACCAGAGTGGAAGGCAAATTTTTTAAAAGGTATAAACAGCTATTTGTTGTTCTAACTTCTCTGGGCATGTCTGCTCACCTGTAAAATAGGAATAATAGTGGTACCTGCCTGGTGGGGGCCGTACAGAGGACTTGATACAACATGGAGGAAGACACAGCACATGGGGGACACAGGGCAGGGCTCCGCGCGGGCACTGCTGCAGCCCAGGGACTAGAAGAGGTTCCAGGCCGGTGGGCTTAAGAATCCTGGTCTAGTCCTTGACCACCAAGTCCTGTCAGGCCTCACACAAGCCATTTAATTTCTCTGGGCCTCTGTTGCTTTGTCTGAAAATGGGATACCACCTCCTGGCTGGAGGGCAGGGGGCAGAGGGACCAAGATTCCTCTACTGACTCCTTCAGACATGGCAGTGACCAACACGGCTAGGTACTGAGGCAGCTACTGGAGGAAGAGAGTCTCTGTTCTCAAGGGAATAAACGATGATGTGGCTGCAGAGCTAGTTCCCATTCCCCAAAGCTTTTAGCTCCAATAAATCATCTCACAGAATGCCGAGAAAGTAGGGGAACTGGGGCGCTCTCCCCTGGAAAGGAAGAAAGGACTGGCTTAGAATATCTTTCTAGAAAGAGGTCAGCCTCCTGTTTGGCTCTCCACAGTACAAGGAAAGGCCTGTGCATACGAGAGGCAGACACCTGAGAAGGAAGGAGGAGGTGGGGGCAGCAGAGGGGGAGAGGCCATCACCCAGGCCAGTGCTACGTACCCCCAGGAGACCCATGTCCCCCAAGTCTTTCTGCCAAGGCCAGAAATCCCACCACTGGCGATTGATTTAAACTTATGCCTCCCAACATGACAGGTGGGGCGACTTGATCTAGAGGCCCCCACAGTTTTTATCAGCAACCTCCTTAGAGGTAAAGGAAGAGAGTCTCCTGAAGATCGGTAGAGGGGTGAGGGGGGGCAGGAAGAATGGGCCTAAGGCAGGATAACCTAGCCCAGCTGCCACTCAGGCCCTTCCCCTCCCTGTCCAGGATGGGAGCCCAGGGCCTCTCAGGATGGGGGTGTGCTTGGGGCAGGGGTGGGGTCTCTGACACTTTCTGGGTCCTTCCTGCCCCTCCTTCTAGTTCAACGCCCCCTTTGATGTTGGAATCAAGCTGTCAGGGGCTCAGGACCAACGGGATGGCCAGGCTCTGGGCAAGTTTCTTCAGGACATCATCTGGGGAGAGGCCAAGGGTAAGTTCCTGCCCCGGTCAGGTCAGCTCAGTTTCCCTGGAGTCCCAAAGGTGAGCCCACACTAAGGGTGACTCAAGAGAAGTTCTCTTCCCCCACCCCTGCCTCTCAAAAAGAGCTTCTAATTCCTCATTCCCAACATGGGCAGGAGAGGGGCTGGTTCCGAGTGGGCTGAGCAGTCTTTGTATTTAAAGAAGCACTATGTTCCAAGAACAAGCACATTAACTAGCTTGGGGCCCCAGGGAACCCCAATTTACTCAACCATAAAATTGAGCTAACACCCACTGTGAGAGCATATAATTATTTGGTTTAAAGCACCTTTACTGTATAACTTTACTTCATAAACAAAAGGAATTAGTGTGACAGTTGCATTGAGAATATGCTCCACTGCCAGTTAAACAGTTCTTACGGTTTTGTTCGAATCCGCTCTTGCCTTGTGAAAAGGTACCACCCAACTTTTTCCTGATTGAGGTGTTTCCAAAACACCTGCCTTGGGAAGCTCCCTACAGTTTGCAAAGTACTTTCCTCACCAACATGGCATCGCCCTGACCCCACCCACCGCAGGAGGCAGGAGGAAAAGGCATGCAGCCTGCGGTGCAGAAAAGGAGACCAAGGCTCAGAGCTCTTCGTGGCCTTGTTGGAGTCACACTGCCCACCCTCCAGGGCCAGAACACCCCTCATTACCACCCCCACTCCAATGCTACCAGTGTGGAAGAAAGCCATTTTGTGTGGCACTGCTTGGAAGGCAGACTCAAAATTTTGACTTGGCCTCTTGCTTTTCAGAGGTCCCGGCAGACAAATGACCATCGGCAAGACTGACAAGTGACCGTCCACAAGACCAGTTCACCGCTTTTATTCTCCTCCCACCCTTAGAAGAGCTCACCTGGCTTTTAAATTGCTTCTACAACTCCCAGCTCTGAGTGGTATTAGCTTAGGAGCTGAATAAAGGTTCAAACTGTGTGCTGAATATTCAAAATGGGATTTCACTGGAGTAAAATATCACATTTCACTGGGAAAAAAAGATTCTTGATTACGTGGGGGATGGGAAGAGGGAAAAAAAGGATATGTAGCAAGCCAGGTGTGAATGCTTAGAAAAGCAAACTAGACCAACTAATACAAGCAGATAGAGTATTGGCGGATGTAAGGCAGGAGGAGAAAGGGGGGAAAAGGAGGGGAAGGCATGGGGAGAGGAGGAGAGGGAGAGAGACAAGGGGAGAAGGGAGGAAGACAAGCATTTCCTTTAAATATCACATTCTTGAGTGCATCGAAGTTGCATGGAGAGCTTATTATCAAGGCTGTACGGACAAAGAAACTGCAGGTGACATTACCAGAGCTAACATCCACTGAATTAACATTCAAGATCAGGACAGGACGCTGGCAACACCAAAGCATGAGTCTGAAGTCATATTAAGTGGGCTGCTAACAATAGCTACTTACCACTGCTGGGCAGGGCTGAAATAACTACTCCTTCCTCCTCGTCCACTACGGAAGAGACCTGGCGAAGCAGATGCTGCCTCATGTGAGCAAGGCTAGCTAGCCATTTGCCTTCATTACTTCACTGATTTCAGGAAGGTGTCCCCTGCCATTTCTAACCCCAGCTCATAGTTGAAATGAGCCTTAATCCCTAAGTTCCACTAGTGTTAGTGAAGACAGCACTCTTCTCCTGGGAGGAATGTCACTTATCATTGTTTAGCATGAATATGTGAACTGATTTCTGAGAGCTGGTGATGATGGATGGGTGAATCATTAAGGGGAGGAAAAGCCAAAAAACAAGGCGGCTCCAAAGAGAGGCACTGCCAACCTGCCCGGTCAGACATCTGAAAGCCTGTTAGAAATATGCAGGCCACCGCTCTGCAGAGAATTGGAGTAACAGCACCACTCCAGAAAAACCTCTATCAGAGGGTTCTAGGAGCCAAGCATCTTCTTGAACAAAATTCTGACCACCCGGCACTCAAGGCACAGGCCTACAGGAACCAACCACTCACCAGGCACACCGAAACACAACTGCCATCCCTCATGGAGGAGCTGCAGTCTGTGGACCCTCATCTGGAAACCTCTTAGGAATGCGGAATCTCAGGCCCCACCCCTCCCCACTATATCAGGATCTGCATTTTAACAAGATCCCAGGCTATTAAATGGCTTATATAAAGTGGCTTGGAGGCAACTGGATCCAGCTCAGGCAGCACAGCACACAGCAGAGCCACATTGCTCCACCTGGCATACGAGTAGAACAGATGTCAGCTGTCATGTAACTTAAAAAATTCAGACCTGGCCAGGTGGGGCCCTCAACAAAACTGCAAACACATGAAAAAGGTGTCCTGTTACTTCGCTCACTTACCTTCTTTCCATCGCTCTGGTCCCTGCTGCCGTCAGCTCCATGTCCACCCCTTGGGCACACCACACGCACACTCTTTCCTTCCTCAGATGACTGTAACACCTGACTATATGACTACACAGTGACTTAGTTCACTGAGTCCTTGCTTCCAAAAGCATCTACCTCTAAGTCTCAGTAATGATCACAGGGTGAAATGTTATCACCATTAAAGGAATCTACAGTATTTGGAGAGCAGGTGAACTACGTGGGAGAAAGGAAGTAGAATTGGAGGGAAATGCCCTTCCTCAGCCTCAGCCAGCCAGCCCCCAACACGGAGGCTTAGACCAACACGCTGCCCTGGAGCTTAACCACTTCCCAGCTCTACTGTTTAGTGGGGATGCCAGATCACCACTAACCATGCCCACAGCCCGCTTCTCAATAGCTAGAGAGGAGGGTCCAAGGCTCAAGCATGATCAAAGTTGCCCAGGAAACCAGTTGCTGACCTGGTGAAGCAGCAGCCACGGATTAGGCTCAGGGGAGGATGCGTGCCAGGCCCTGGCAGCAATGCTGCTCACCTGATGCTTCTTTCCCCCAGCAAAGACAAGGACTGACTCCTCACTCAAAGGACACAAGCATTCTCGCCCACTTGCCTAGGTCATTCGTTCAAAGAACAGATGTTAAGAGCCCACTCTGGACCAGGAATTTTCACCTGGGGTTAACAGCATGGTGTGTTGGAAAACGGTGGGCTTCAGACTCATATCTGAATTTGAATACCGGCTGTATGATCCAGAACAAAACACTGAATTTCTCAGGCTCCTCAAATGTAAAGCACCTACCTCCCTGGGTTACTATGGAGACTGAATAGTTATCTCCCACGAGGACACCTGGCACATAGTAGGCATTTGATTCTAACAGCCATCATTTACTGCATTCCTGCTGTGCAGCAGGCACTGTTTTAAATATGGGTATGTAATTAATGTAATTTCAGTTAATTTTCACAAGCCACTTGAGGACTGACGTTCACAGAAATGAAGTAACTTTTCACATAGCCGATACTGTCCACTCACACCCAGCTGTGTGCTCCAACCCAGGCTGTCCACAGCCTCCTGCCTCTGTGTTCCTTCCCTGTCCTACTACCCAGTGTCCAGGGATTCCTTTTACTTGTTTTTCATTTCCTTTCATAATACATCGGGTCAACTTAGAGTGGGGTGAGGACAATTTCAACAATTGGCAGAAATAAAACTTATCAAAGGAAACAGGGGACACACAAAAATGTAGCATTTCAAACATGGTCCTGTATCAGCCTACTCCTCCATGCATCATTAAATGATACCACTAACTTAAGGTCCTCCGAATGGGGTGTATTTACCCCTGGGGTGAGCAAGACATTTACTGATGAAAAAAATTCTCCGAATGGAAAACTTTTGTGTTCTATGATATACCTTGTCCATCAGTGCAGCAGCACGTGTATCTAACTCATCGTACACTTGAAGATGTGCGCTCAGATACTCTCCTGTGATGACGCGCGCACAGCAGATTGGAGACTCACACTTAGCTGCCTTCCTTAATCTGAATCCACTTCCAAACATCACTGACAAATGAGCGTTTACAGGGATCACAGGCCTGGCTGGCCACTGATCAACAGTTCTGCTGCTGCCTCTTTGTTTAACCGAGTTTGTGGCCATTTGCCCTTATTTTATAAAAACAACTGACATGAAAATGAAAATGCTGATGCAAATGATTGCCACATAACCCGAACTTCATACAGAAAAAAAATAAATAAATAAAATAAAAAAGTAAACACCACAAAAGCCAAGAGCAGGGCCGGCCGAGTGGCGCATTGGTTAAGAGCTGGTTTTGGGATGCCAGCAGCCCCGGTTCGGATCCCACATATAAGGGCCAGTGACACTGCCCTCTACAGCTAACAACAGCTCCACCTAGAGCTGGGCTGTGCGAGCCCCAGCGACGGAGTAGGCTGCAGCCTGCTGCAGTGGGCTGCCATAGGCTACAGTGAGTGGCCAGCAGCCAGCGTGAGCAGCTGGCAGCCAGCATGAGCTGCCAATAGCCGCGGTGAGCGACCATCCAGAGGCTGGCGACCGATCTGCCTCATCCAGGAGGAGCGCAATGATAATACCAACATGGGCCAGTGAAGCAACGTGCTCCGCAACTAGACTGAAGAACAAAAAGACAGCAACTTGTCTGTTCCCCTTCCCGGATTCCCCAACGCTGTTCCCCTCCCCCCAATTCCTCAATAAAAATCTTTAAAAAAAAAAAAAAGCCAAGAGCAGCAGATCTTCAGCCACTAGCAGACTGTCACTGAGTGGACACAGTCAGCTGGGAAGGAGGGTGCTGAAAATGCACAGTCAATGACTGCCTCAAAAATGAGGCACCAGATTTCAACATTGTTTAGGGCTCTTGGAGCAGCGCCTTCCTTTTCACAGATCATTCTGAGCTGTGAACTCAGGCAAGAACACCTTAGTATAAAATTAGAGGACTGACTGCAAGTAGTGAAACAATGTACTCCAAAGTTTACACAGAGACATCTGTGGAGTTCCAGGTACTCCATTTTTCTTCCTGCTATTGCACTGCTCTGGAAAAAAAAGAAGACATCTACGTACCTTAAAGGCTAAGCAGCAGCAGCGCACATCTGAGTTCCCAGGCTGTGAAATGAAATTTCATGTTCAAAGGCAGCGGAACATTTAAGAAGCAGAACCATGTCTTCTTATTTCCAGTGTAATGTTGCAGAGAGGCACATGTATACTCGAGAATGTCTTCAGACCTTTGGGATTCCCAGGTTATGAAGCCGGCCAACAACTAAACCACTGTTCTCACTCTGAGAACTCGAAACGAATGTGGAAAGCACAGGAGTTGGCTGAGGGTCCATTCTTTATTTTCAGAAATTGACGGCCAGAGGTGGGGGTAATACAGAGGCATTCCGGCAGCACAGCAAAAACAATCAAGTCAGCCATCCAAAATCAAAAGCACTGCTAACGAGCTTTCACGCCCCCAGCACAGAAATGATAATCCTAAATACTACAGGTAAGTATATAGCACCTTGTGCTTTACCTTGGCAGGAAGACTGCACAGGCTCGGAGACATCCCTTTAATCATCATTTTTAATCCTCTAACACAGGACTAGTTGATTTCCTGTGTAGGCAGGACTGACTTACAGGGCTCGTTGTGAAGATGAATATGCTGCGGTTCATTTGAGTGACAACAAAGCACTCAATACTTCTAGTCCCCAAAATCTTCCAAGCAGAATGAGCCCCCGATTTCCCACATTGCCAAATTCGAGGCACAAACAACACACAGCTAACCCATGGAAGGTCGACAGTGAATCAAGGCCTACTTCCCAGGCCAGCAACTTGTGTACAGTGGCAAGACAGAAATGCCAAATATAAAAAATGGTAAATTCATTTCCTTTTAACTTAGAGGGCTCCAACGTACCTTCCAAAAACACCTAGAGAAATTCATTGTAAGTGATGGACTTTACATTTAAGCTATTGGCCTCCAAAAAAACACACAAGGGACTCGGGGTGCCCCATTTCACTGTAGGAGACTGGGGTAAAGATCCTTCTGGACAAAGTGCAGAGTCCTCATACTCAATCCTTGACCATTACAACCGTCCAGGGCCTGTAATGAATATATCTATACAAGGCACCAGCAGGGAGCAGATCACGGCTCAAAACCTGAGATGAGATAGCTGCTCAAAAGTCAAAGGAGAGGCTCTCACTTCCAACACGGAGAAAGGACACAGAGGAGGCAAAGGCAAGGAAACTCCCCACACACACACAGGAGGGTGACTGACTCACAGACACCAGGCCTGCTTGTCCTGCATGGGCAACGGAACACAGGGAGTGGCTCCAGCGAGCTCTGGAGAATTAAAATGGACCACCGTGCCACCTGGTTGGGGAATATGAGGGGCTGTCATAAGCAATGAAAGAGGAGGAGGATTCCTGGTCCAGTGTTCCAGAAGGGGGCAAAAATGGAACAAAAGGCAAACTGGCAGGTAGCTTCTACTACAAACTGGACCCTTATCAGTTTAACACGCCCAAGCTGCAGTCCTGGGGATAGGGCGTCAGTGAGTGGGAACACTTTCTTTGGGGTCCTCCTATTCCAGAAAGCCTCTTCCTTGAGTCCTCCAATCTGTCCATCTCTCCATCAGCCAGGACTTTCCCTGGACAATGAGCACCCGCTGCCCCCTCTGTATCGATGGCAGTGGAACCAGGGAGATCAGCAGCTGAGGTCCTTCCACCTGTGCTGATGCAGAGCGGACACAGCAACAGCCACATTGAAGAGTTATCCAGGGAAGGAAGCGAGGGGACTCCACTGGTTGCAGGAACATAAACCTCTGAGGTCTCCAGCGAAGGTCCCCTAGGACATTTTCCACTAGGAGTTCGTTCTTCGAACTGAGAACCAGGAACCAAGTTACACACTGCCATGTGCTTAGACGAGTAGGGGGGTGACTTTACTCACAGCTGCTCTAAAACACAGGCTACAGTCGACAGGGACCTGGGCTGGCAAACTTGCTGCACCCTCCTACCAGCCTTTCTTCTTCCCTGACTGCCCTGGAGCATTGTGGCTGGGAGGCAAACCCCTGCCCCTCACCCCACTCCACTGCACACCTCCCCACCCACCAGCAGTCAGAAGCAGAAGCCTTAAGACGAGGTTTCCAGGAAAACATCCTGCCTCTGGTCCTGGTTTTCTTCATTCCAATGGGCTCTCCAAACACACCCTTGTCCTGGGACCCAGGCAGAGCTGAAGCCAGCCTATGTTCTGTCAAGCCGCTGGTCATCCTGGAGGGTAGAGAAAAGAAGGTTCCAAACCAACTTCACTCAAGACAAATCAGGCTTAATGCTCACCCTGTTTGTTTATACTCTCTATATTAAGATAATGAAGCAAAAGACATTTTTGTCCTGATTTAAAAAAAACAAATGTGAATTTTATGACCTTTTATGCAAGATTCTGGACTGCAGCCTCACTGCTTATAGATTGTAGAGGCGGCTGGTGTTCTCACGCAGAGTAGCCAAGGTGCGGGAGAGCGGCTGATCTTTGACTCTGGCAATCTCTCGAACTGTATGCAAGGCCAGGCCCGGGTGGGCATACTGGCAAAGGCTTTTGGGAACCTGGAAGACATCAAGTGTTCAGAACATTGCTGTGCCTTCTGTACACAGTCATTACACAGAACTCCCTCCCCGGCCCTTCCCCAGTAAGGACCTCTTTGGGGCTGCCCTGTAGAGACCCCTTTACCTGCAGGTGCAGGGAGAGTCCTAGTCATGGGGGGCTCTGGGTGAGCAGGGTCCCACGCTTCCTTGGACTACCCTCTACAGGGTAGGGCTTTGCACTGCCTGGAAGAGAGTGGTTACCCTTCAGCTTCTCAGCCCCCTAGACTTTTGGTTCTGCAGAGCAACAACAAGGAGACATCTACACAGCCCAGGGTGGGACCTGGAAGTCACTGGAGCTCTGGCCCTGCAAATCTTGTAGGGTGCTCACCCACCTCCCCACCCTCTCCCCTCAGTGCCTCCACTCAGCCTGAAGACACTCCTACCTGTCGAGGCAGGAAGTAGGGGGCATCGGTTTCTACGATGATTCTCTCCAGCGGGATCTGTTTCAGAGCTTCCCGGGCCTCCCAGGCAGAGGAGTAAGTCAGAAGCGCCGTGAAGCCCACGGACATGTTGGGAAAGTGCTTCAACAGGGGCTCAATGACTGGGTAGCTGCCAGTGAAGCAATGCCTGGAAGGAGAATCCTAGGTCAGCGCTCTCTCCCAATCCCTGCTGCTGCAGCCCCCCCCACTCCCTATAGACACATTACCCCTTTTAAATTATTTTCTGTGGGTAAATGTCCAGGCATGGAAATACTGCATCAAGAGGACTCCACAGTAAACACAGACAAGATCTGGCTCCAATACAGTAAAACCCACCATGACTCTTGGTGAGTGGTGCTCTCACCGATCACCTCACTACACTGCAGAACACTATACAGACACTTGAAATAATCACCACAAAGAATATACAGCAACAGTACAAGGATGAGGTATGCTTGTAACACGGAACGAGAAGCAGAATTAAAAACTGTGCCCCTCTAAGATTAAAACTACAGTAGGTAAAAATTATGTCCATGTAGCCAAATGAACTCGAAGGAAAAAAAAATAAAAGTATCAGGGAGTAAGACTACAGGTGAATTTTCTGCTCTTAATTTGATGACTATTCATGTCCCTAGTACAATATATATATTGTTAACCAATCTGAAAATTCAGGGCTTCCTCCGGCCACACCTTGTTGGGCCATGTTAGCCCCCTTCTACCTACCATCCATTAGTATTCCTTTAAAGTCAGCCAGAAAGGAAGCAATGAAAAACCAACTAACCAACCCAGAAGGACTGAGTAACTGATTTGTCTGTGCTGTGAACTACACAGCTGAGTCACAGGTCTCTTGGTCACCCAAAAGACAGCGGCCCTGAGGCCTGAGAGCCCACCCACTTCTGCCACCTGTCAAGACCTGGTTTGGGCTCTAGACTCCGTTTTTTCAGTTAACACATCTCACCCATCTTGCAAGAGCCAGCCCAGGCCCCACTGCTGACCCCTTTCTGGCCAGTTAGCTAATGGCCCCTCCTCTGGCTCTCCCAGCACCTCATGCCCACCTCAGCCCCACACTCTCTGTCTCCTACAATCCTCCAGACTGCCCCCAAACAGGCCCAGGATAGGCACATGGTTGGCGATCAGAGAGTTACCAAACTGAACTGAAAAACTCGTAGATACCATTCAGATAAAACACATCCTGGACTTTAATGAGCTTTCAAATTCAAAACAGGAAAATTTCTTTTCAGGTGCCCTGATGTTCTCTGTGTGCTATGTCACTGGACCCCACAGCAGCCTCTCCCAAGATCAACAGTCCTCATTTCTGAAAACTGAGTCTCCATTTTTGCCTGCTACCTGGGCAGGGTCACAAAAGGCCCCCTTCTTGCTCACTGGTGATTTAGGGCATTTTAAAAACATATGAAGTTGCCATTTTATAAGTAAAAAATGGTCAAATATCAGAAATTTCATATGGTTCAACCTAATACTTAAATCTTTAGAAAAAATGCTACATAAATACATAATATTATCCATGCTCTCCTACTGAGTTTTCGTTTTTCCAAATAACATCCTAGACAGAAGGACGTGTTCATTTGCCCACTGAAGCTCCAGCCTCCTAACCTATGGATCTTGTAGTCTGAGGGCACAAATTTTTTCATGATGCTCAGCAGATCCTCGTCAGCTTCTCGGCAGTGGATCACCAAGGGCTTCTTTAGAGACACGGCCAGCTGCAGCTGTCTCTCAAATACCTGGGAGAAGACAAAGTGACAACACTGGTGAGTTAGGGCCACTGCAGAAGTCTGTGACCTCCAGAGCAGCCAGTCCAATGGGCAGCCCTACAGCTCCAACTCTGTATGTTTGAATTATGCTGTATAGTGTACACGAATAGCTAAGGCTTACTGGATCTTACTACAGAGCCAGGTAGAGCTCAAAGCACTTCAGGTGCGTTATAACCTGTAATCCTCACAAGCACTCTGAGATGGGTACTGCTCTTAGCCCACCATGCAATGGAAGGAGCTGAGGCTCCAAGTAAGGTCAAGTAACATGCAGCTGGGAAGCTGCAGAGCCACCCTTCAATCTCTGAGCCCAGGCAGCCCATACAGCAACACTGTGCAATGTTTATTTGGGGCTGCAGGGGCAGGATGGGGCTCAGGAACATAAAGTACAAGTTAAATGTCCTTCTCATTGTCCCCACCTCTACGCCCAAGAGGAAATCACTTTCCACACCTTTTCCTAGGCAAAGAGTTGCGTGTGTGTGTGTGTGTGTGTGTGTGTCAAAAAAAATGTATACACATTTTAAGAAAGGGAAAAACTGTATTAAAATTGTAATATTCGTGGGCCAGCCGAGTGGCGCAGTGGTTAAGCGCTGGCTTGGGAAGGCAGCCGCCCCGGTTCGGGTCCCACATATGAGGGCCAGTGACACTGCCCTCAAAAAAAAAAAAAAAAAAATTGTAATATTCGATATATACTGACAACAAAAGATGAATACAAATCATGTTTGACTTCTGATTATGGCGAACTACTGCTTGGGCAATGCTGACCAAAGTGTCCATTTGTATACATTTTCTTGGCACCCCAGGTATATGCACAATGCCAAGCTCAAATATGTGTTGAAAGAATAAATACTACACATATTTTCTTCACTCAACCACAATCAGATATTCTTTTACGTAAATACCTACAGATACACTACATTTTGGGGGTTTTTTTGTTTTTTTTTTAACTCTAGCTATTTTTAAATCTTCATTAGTAAAATACAAGTATTGTTAAGTATTTAAATGAAAAAAATAGGGCTAGAACTTATTCTTTCCTCTAACAAGTTCAGATTTAGAACAAAGAACAAAAATATTAATTCATTATAAATTACTTCATCTTAAACTTAGCGCTTCCATGAGTAGTTTTTTCAATTGTGGAATATAATTCATGTTTGCATTTTTAATATCGTATAGTAAGATGCTTTTGGTAATTTGAGTCAGGTAATATTCACTTGAGAATGATATTTTCAAGTCTAACACTTGTACTACCTCTTCTCAAAATAGTAGCACTAAGGGCCGGCTGAGTGGCGCATTGGTTAAGAGTTGGCTTGGGACGCCAGCTCTGAGCAGTAGGGCCACTGGTACGGATCCCACATGAGGGCCAGCAATACTGCGCCCTCTACAGCTAAGATGGTGAACAACAGCTCCACCTGGAGCTGGGCTGCCATGACTCGCCAGTGACGACGTAAGCTGCAGCCCCTGCTGCAGTGTGCTGCCATAAGCTACAGTGAGTGGCTGGCATCTGGCGTGAGCTGCCGTGAGCGGCTGCCCAATGGCCGGTGACCGATCTGCCTCACCCGGAAAGAGCGCAATGATCACAATACTAACACAGGACAGTGAAGCGATGTCCTCCACAACTAGACTGAAGAACAAAAGGAAAGCAACTTGTCTGTTCCTTTCCCTGGTCTCCCAACACTGTTCCGTCCCCTAATTCCCCAATAAAAAATTTAAAAAATCTTAAAAAAGAAAAAAATGGTAGCACTGAGCCAATACCAATTCTGATGTAACTCTTGTGTAACATCTGTTTTCAACTAAAAGTAAACGACCATAAAAATCATAGAATGCTTGGTAGGGGCTTTAAAGACAGACTACATGTAGTATCTACGGCTGGCTGGATCCCTCCCCAACACATCTGTCCTCCTTGGACCCCTACAAAGGCAGAAGGTTGCAAGAGATTCAAATTCCAACAAGTAATTTCTGCTTCTAAAAAATTATTCCTTAGGGTAAACTACTACAGCCTTAGGGTTTAAAAAGTGGTTTTCAAAATATTTAATGAAATAGGAACACCTCCACAAGTAGAAAAATTATTTAAAACAATTACTTTCTTTTTAAAAATTTCCTAATTTGTTTCCTAAAATGCATGTAGACACAACATACACATTTCCTTGATTCTATGACAGGTGTTTGTAAGACTTGCCACCAATTATCCCTTGTAGTTCTCTAAGGGACAATAACATTAAAAATACAATGTTTTGTAAAACATCTGAATTTCAAAAATGTTAAGATGAAAAGAACTGTAAGCAGGCAGGAGGAACTTTTGGCTGGGTTGGAGCTATTGCGAGCAACCCAGGTGAAAAAAACTGGAGCAAATGAAGTGCAGATAAATTATGTACCCAGCATAATTACTCTCTTCTGCCTGCATAAGTTCTGGTTCCCCACTCATCCAATCTTTCCAGGGACTGCAGAGCTCATCAGTCTCTCCTGTGGGTGGCCCCAGGCAGCTCCTGCATACTCATTACCTCAATAATTAATTCTGGTCAAACACAAATACAGACAGAAGCAGCCTGGCTCAGCCAGCCCAGGTGGAGGAGGACAGTCTATCCACCCTGGCTTTGGAACTCCAGAAACCAAGAGTTCTGGTCATCACACTGGCTGATGTGTGCAACTCACACAAACTACCCAGGACCTGACTCTTAGGAATTAAATGGGAAGGTAAATAGTTAAATCTACGAACACACAGGTATACAAGGAAAAGTTCACAGTGGTTTGCTCTGGGTAGCAGGATAACTAGCAATAGTTTTCCTCAATTCTTTTGGAATTTTCCAATCTTTCCTTAAAATAGTAGGTAACAGAAACCAAGCTCTCTTTAATAACAAGCCAGAGCTGGCACTCTCACTTGGCGAAATATGGTTCTTCTACAGGTTTTTCTTCTTCCTTTCGCAGATAAAATATTCAGCAGGACACATGAAGCATTTGTCAACCACTCTGCTTTTAGACAAATGCAACTCGACATAGACATCCAACTAGTGCAGCTGCTAGTCACCACCACTTCCTGTTTAGGTGCCCAAATTTACTTCAAGAACATGGTTTCCACTTCCTCCGCCCAGCCTAGCAGTCTCTATCACTCTAAGAAAACTGTTTCTTTCCTGTCCTCTACATGCAGTTCTGCCCTCCCCCTGCCAGCAGTTTATTTCCTCTGACTCGCCATTTTCCAGTCTTGAATCCCATCTCAGCAAGCCAAATGATACCCGCAAGATTCTACTTAGCACCCTATACTACAACTTCAGGTTTGTTCTGTTGTGCGGCCGCATGCCCTAGGGACCTCTATATACAGATCTGATACCATGATGATTAAATAAAGAGAAAAGTTACCGTGAAATACTTAGCATACTTCCTGGCACACAGCAGGCATTCAATAATCATCATCTACACAGTTAAGCATTATACTCCTCTCCCTCCTCCCAGTCACACTTAGTGTACACATTTCCGAACTGTTCCTCTTTCCATACCACACTGCCCTGAGCCATAAAAACCATTTGGGAAAGCAGAATATTAAGTATTTGTCTTTCTTAAAATCTATCTTTTCCTATGTCTTCCGATTGAGCCTTTTTTCCATTCATTTCTGGCTAATAAATTGCCATCTCAAATCAGAAATTGTAAGCTTCCTAGTATTAGTGATGAAAAGGGACTCTGGATGGGCGAGGAGTTGTTTGAATGTACAGGACACACCTAATTCTGAATAGAAACACTACTTATATAGAAATTCAATTAAGTCAAAAACTGAAAACATTCATACAAATAAAATCTCACCCACCTGTCTGAATGTAGATCCTCAAGTCAAAATCATCCTGTTCTGAACTTAGTAACCTTAACAAGTCCTAGCAAACTCATCTGAAGGAAGATCCTTTGGATACATGTGAGCATCTGAACTTGTTTCTTATGGAAATGCACTGTCCAGCCTGGCATGCTTACGGGCTGTCATGGGCAACTGTGTTCAAATCAGAATCTCTAGCCCCCAAAGGTCTATAAAGGTCTGGAGTCTTCTGCTTTGGGAGAAGAGCATCACACCTTTCTTGAATTTTCTCTTTAATCAAAGGAAAACTAAGAAATCACCGACTCTGGAAGATTGCTTCTCTTAACTCATACAGTTAGCCACAGATACCAGCAGCAATGGACACAGCATCTGTGACACGGAGGCTGACCCGGCTGGGTTGGGGACAGCACCACAGGGAAAGCTGGTCTGCCAACTTGTGTCCAGGCTGGAATCACACACACACTCGCCGCGGCCTGCAGTATGTTGGGCATGCAGACTCACACCTAACAGGTATCAACAGGAACATAGCATCCAACAAATTCAACCCGGCAACGTGGACAGCAATGAAGTGGATAGGTGGTTCTCCTTGTCCTGCTCCTTTCTAAATCAGAAACTTCCATTAAAATGCTACAACTACTCTTGCCCTGCCAAATCTCCATGCTCAAAAGATACTGGGAGGGGCCAGCCGAGTGGCGCGGTGGTTGAGCGCTGGCTTGGGAAGCCAGTGGCCCCGGTTTGGGTCCCACATATGAGGGCCAGTGACACTGCCCTCAAAAAAAAAAGATACTGGGAGGGAAAAATATTAAAATGGTAATAGTCATTATCTCTGGTGGAATGACCGATTATCTTCTTTACACCTTTTGTATTTTCCAAGTACTCTGCAATGGGCATAATTAACTTTAAAATTTGTTGCCTCCCAAGAAGGAAGGAAAACAAATGCTTTGACACTTATATCATTAGTCATAAGAAGTCACAAAGTACCTATCCCATGTCTCTGACATAATAAAGCTGAAAGAAATAGCTTGTGAAGAATTTGAAAAATAACATCATGGTCTGAATAAGAGCAATTAAATTTTTAGGGATTCTAACATCTTTACAGATCCCAAAGTAGAGAAACCCTTACTGTTAGATTTCAACAATGAAAAGAGGAATTGAAACGGTAAGCGAGCTGAGGAACCCCTTTACCTTGTGCTGCTCTGGGACAGGCGTGGTACACTTGTAAGAGTAATCCAAACCCATTTCCCCAAATGCCACAGCCTTGGGGTGCCGTAAAGCTTGCAAAAGGTTTCTTTCTTGACTCTCACTGTAGTAACGTGCAAAATGAGGGTGACAACCAAAGGCCCCCCAAACCAGGTCCTCTTTCAACAGCTCCTCCCACAGGCAATCTGTCAGTGTCCTGGGATCACAGAAGTCAGAGATGCAGCCCTGAAATTCCTTAGGAAAGGAGCTGCTATAAATTTTTCTGAATTTGCTAAAGGTCCCTTTGAAAGACAACTTAGAATAGAGCATGTCCAAGTGACAATGGGTATCAATGAAACCTTCCTGTAGGTTTGGCTCCCGATGGCTCTTTGGCAGGGAGCTAGATGCGTGGCCTTCACAAGAACGGGGTGGTGCCTCCTCCCGGAATGTTCTTTGCTCCTTGACCTCTTCTTCTTCCAAGCTTCTGGAGAAACGAAATGAACGAGAACTCTGAGATCTGCCCTCCTCTGTTGCCTCCAGGTCTCTGCAGGTGTTTTGGGAGCTGACTGCCGAGCCGGGGGAATAATCACTCAGGAGGCCCCTGCTCCTCCCAGCCTGCAGCGTGTCGTTGCTGCTGCTGCTGCCCATGGCGGGGTAGCTAGACGGCTTGGGGCTGCTGGTCCAATAGCTAGCATAGTCACACCAAGGACTACTATACAAATGGGCCGGGTACATGACATAGTCAGTGGGGAAGGCAGAAGACTCTGGAACTGCCGAGGGTTTCAGTGAGACAGGCTCCTCCTGAGAGAACCTGACCGTAGAGACTTCATCCACATCAGACCAGTCACTTCCTGAAGAGCTGTGTTCTATCACCACCTCCCTTTCTTTAGGCTGCAGAAGAGAAACAACAAAGGGTTAGCCTTCCTGTGTGAAGACAGTCTGCCATACTCAGTCGGCTGTAGAACATAAGCTCTGGCTTGTTTTTGGCCGTGGCAAAAGCTTTGTACTGGCTCATTAGCTCACTCTGTCACCTGATTTCCTTCTAATTTCCAGAAAGTGAGCTGGGTTACAGCTATGAACAGTCAAATCATGTTCAGGGAATAAACTCATAATCCCATCTCTAAAGGGGATGCCATACCTGCACTCCTTTCTAAATGATCCTTCTTTGAGAAAAACTGCTCTCTAGAACACACTGTGTTCTTAGGAGCTTCTTAAGGCCCGCCTGACCCTGAGATAATATACAGAGCACAGCCAAGCAATCTGTATTTAATCTTCATATAATTTTGACCATGTCAAAGGCACATGTGAAAAGGTTTAATGAAATGTGAGAGTAGGAAAAAAAGGCTGAGTGGGAGAAAAAGTGATTTCAAAAATGCACGTTTAACGAAAATAAACGAAAAAGGGAAAAAATGCACATGTAACTGGAAATACATACCATAAACAGATTTATGATTATGTCATGTAAATCCCTGAAAGGCTTTATAGAGTCAAGCTGGCCAAGAAAAGGTTTTTGGATTTTCTTTTGGGGAAAGTGGGAGATTACCTATATTCAAGACTACCTTAGGTTTAAGTCCATATGGCAAAATTTAAAGTTACATTTATTGAGGGCACTATATACTCTGCACTGAGCAAAGTGTTTTCATGTGTTAATTCAGGATTCAGTAAACTGTGGCCCACAAGCCAAATCCAATGCACTGCCTGTTGGTATAAATAAAGTTTTATCAGAACAGTCAGGCAATTCACTTAAATATGGTTGCTTTCATGCTACTACAGCAGACCTGAATAGTAACAACAGAAGCCATATTGCCCATAAAGCCTAAAACATTTATTATTTGTCCTTTACAGGAAAAGTCTGCTGAACCTATACAAATTTCCGCTTAACTGTGATAACATTTAACCATACCTTTTTACACAGAGGAAGAAGAGGTTAAATTTAACCTCAAAGAGGTTAAATGACTTTCCCACAATCACAGTTCAGGTAGCAAAACCAGGATTTGAACCCTATCTGTCTGATCCTAACACTCACGTGATTACCTACCATATCATGCTGCCTCCAAATACATGCTTAACAGAGACAGGCTAAATGTTCAGTCTGTCAAATAGAAATTTGGATATATAATAAGTTTGCAAAGGTCATCCACACAATAGAATTCTAGGCAGCCGAACAAGATGATGAACCTACATTAAACAAGAAAAACAGTCTTTATGTATTTAGTAGAAAGAGTAAGTTACAGGCCCTACTGTTCTTGGGATTTCGAGTTAAATATAGCATATGTGGTTTTTGTCCTTCCTGACTAAAAAACCCTTTGAAAATTATAGGAAATGGACTTGAAAAGGCATAAACCTACAAAGAGAAAGCATACGGAATAAACAACAAAGCAAATTAAATAAAATTTAGATGCTAGAAAGCAGAGAGACAAATAGTTATTGGATAAGCAGATTACAGATGGCCAAAAACCTAAAACTCAGAAATAGGCTGAATCACACTACCCCAGAAAGACTCAGGAATTGGAGGTACCAGACTTCTCAAAATGAAGATGAAGGTGGAGATGACAATAGGAGAATGAGTTGGAAGTCTGTGAAGTTAGATCAATTTTCTGCTCCCATCCTATACAGGTGGGTCTGCCCTTTCCCCACCCAGCAAAAGACAAGGTTCACACTTGGAAGAATTAAACCAAGGAGCCTGTGGAATAATCAAGAACGATGGAAGCATAGGCAAGTGGAGGGGCCATCACATGCTGAATAGTGAGAACCCAGGCACCTCCCTCAACCTGACTCCCAGGAAACTAGCAGCCATCTGGGTGCCTCCTAGGCGGAAGAATGGAGGATTTCTCCCAGAGGACACTGGGCAGCCTTTGAGGATCAAGCTACAGATCCAGTTGAGAGCCCATAAAATCACCCAAAGCCATCCCTCTACGATGAAGCCAGCATGATCAGTCCATCCTTGCACTCAGAACTTCCGATTAGCTTTTCAATGCTTCATCTTTATATACGAACAGAGAGCCACGGTACCTAAGGAAAGCTCTACCACGAAAGATAGAAACCGAAGTATTGAGGAAAAAACAATGAACCAGAAGGAAATGCAGAGAAAAAGTAGTGTAGAGAAAGTAGAAGATAACTTCAAAATAAACATAATATTCTCAGAGAAACAAGAGAAGGTATTATAACCTCAAAACAAGACCAGGATGTTCAAAGAAAGAAATACTCAAAAAACTAAACCAGGGTTCTTAGAAATTAAGTATGTCAAAAATGGAAAAAAAGGGGGGGACTTGCGGTAAAATGGCGCAATAGACAGAGGCTGTGCTAACTACCTCCCAGGATCACACCAAAATTACAAATTATACAGCATTCAACCCTGGAGATCCCCGGAACACTAGATGAACAAAACCACTAAACGAAGAACTTAAAGAGGAGGCCACGTTGGGTATGGTGGCACGGGCAGAGACGAGAAAGGGCGAACCCCGTGAGGGAAGCCCCGGCCGTGGGAAGCTTGTCTGGTTGGGGGACAGACCCTCCAGCCACACACCAAGCTCACGAGCCCAGAGTTCCTTTGCCGGGAAGAGGAGTTCTAAGATAGCCGGCAGTGAATTAGTGAGGACTCTCTTTGCTCAGCTCGGTGAGGCTAAGAGCGGCTAGAGAATCAGTGGGGCCGGCGCCCGGGCTTGCTCGCCGGTGAGCACTTACCTGGTTCCTGGTGGAGGGAGTGGCTGTGTGAGCCGGACCCGGGAGCCTGCGGGGACGGACTGAACTGAGCACCTTTGGTGCAAAGGCTGGAGGTTTTTGGACTGTTATTCCAGTGGTGTGGAGCCTGCACGCGAGTGGTGTAGGGAGGAAGCCATTTTGTCGGGCTTGGGCCCTCCCACGGAGGATCAGGTCTGAGACCTCACTGGTCTGGTGGAATTGGCGCAGAAGTGCATGTGTGCTGTGTGCCTGCACGCGCGCCTGCGGCCTTGAATCCCCACCCTCTGCCCGGCTTATACTGCGCTGCCAGGGAAACGCTGGGCGGGTGCCCTCCGGCTCCAACAGGCTGCTCACTGAGACCCAGAGTGCACGAGCTGCCTCGGATCCCCACCCTCCGCACTGCTTGTGCTGCGTTGCCAGGGAAACGCCTGCTGGGCGTGCTCCGGCTCCAACAGGCTGCTCACTGAGACACAGGAGTACGAAAGCCGCCTCGGGTCCCCGCTCTTCGCACTGCGCTTGCAGAGTTGCCAGGCTGGTGATTGGTTGTCGGGCTGCTTGGCCTGATCTGCGAGCAGCTGATTGGGACAGGCTGAGACTGGGAGTTTTCCTGGGAGTGTTGGGCCGTGAGCTGTGTGTCTGCATGATCCAGCCAGGGCTCTCCTGGTGATCTATCTAATACATCAAAGCAATCCCAGAGTGACAGCCAGAATGGGGAAACAAAGAAACATGTCACAAGTAAAAGATCAGAAGAAACCTCTAGAAATGGAACTAAATGAAACAGGGAGCCAACCTTTCAGAGACAGAGTTTAGAACACTGATGATAAGAATGTTTAAGGAACTTAGCGAGGACATAAAGAAGGATAGGGAAACCATAAAAAACAACCTGTTAGAACTAAAGAATACAATAACTGAAATGAAGAACACACACGAAGGAATCACCAGTAGAGCAGATGAAGTAGAGGAGTGGATCAGCGATTTGGAAGATAAAATAGCAGAAATCACCCAGTTGGCACAGCAAAAAGACCAAAGAATAAAAAACAATGAAAATAGTTTAACAGCCCTATGGGACAAGGTGAAACGCAACCCCCTTAGACTCATAGGAATACCAGAAGGAGAAGAGAAGAAGCAAGGGGTCGAGAATGTATTTGAAAAAATAATGACTGAAAAGTTCCCTACCCTGGTGAAGGAAATCAACATACATGTCCAGGAAGTGCAGAGGGTTCCACACAAGCTGAACCCAAACAGGTCCACACCAAGATACATCATAGTTAAAATGGCAAAGGTTAAAGACAGAGACAGAATCCTAGAGGCTGCAAGAGAAAGACAGCAGGTTACATACAAAGGAACTCCTGTTAGACTAACAGCTGACTTGTCTACAGAAACTCTGCAGGACAGAAGGGAGTGGCAGGAGATATTCAAAATGACACAAAATAAAGGCCTAAAACCAAGATTGCTCTACCCAGCATGGCTATCACTTAAAATTGAAGGGGAAATAAAGAGCTTCTCAGAAAAGAATAAGCTTAAGAAATTCATTACCACCAAGCCAGCATTGCAAGAAATGCTAAAAGGGCTTTTTTAAACAAAAGAAAGGGGTAAACAAGCTAACCCAGGGAGACCAGGAATACAAATAACAAAATGGCAATACATATGCACCTATCAATAATCATTTTAAATGTGAATGGGCTAAATGCTGCAATCAAAAGACAGAGAGTGGCTGAGTGGATAAGAAAATAGGACCCATGTATATGCTGTTTACAGATGGAATAAGATATTTCATGCAAATGGAAATGAGAAAAAAAAGCTGGAGTAGCAGTACTTATTTTGGACAAAATAGACTTTAAAATGACTACAATATAAGACAAAGAAGGGCACTATAACCCTAATAAACATCTATGCACCCAACATAGGAACTCCTAATTGCATATAACAGATTTTGACAGACATAAAGCAGAGATCAACAGTAACACTACCATAGTGGGGGACTTCAACACCATTGTCACCAACTGACAGACCATTTACACAGAAAATCAACACAGAAAGAGGGGCCTTAAATGATACTTTAGACCAGCTGGACTTCATTGATATTTTTAGAGCATTTCACCCTGAGAAAACAGAACATACATTCTTCTCAAGTACACATGGGACATTTTCCAAGATAGACCATGTTAGGCCACAAAACAAGTCTCAGTAAATTTAAGAAGATTGAAGTCATATCAAACAGATATAAAGGAAAAACTGATGGTTGCTGGCTGGGAGGGAGTGGGGAAGAGGGAGAGGGGGAAGGTTTTGGACAGTGTACGTGGGACTACAATGTTGCTGCAGGGATATGGGGGCAGTTCTGGGAATGTAATTGATTGATAATGTTGTGAAGAGACTATTATTTTGTGTGAAATAAGTCAGTCGGAGAAGAACAGGTATCATGTGATCTCACTTGTGTGTGGGGTCTGAAGAGCTGAGTGAACGATCAAAGTAAACAGACTCATAGATGTAGAGGAAAAACTGAGGGTTGCTAGTTGGGAGAGGGGTGGGAATGGAGGGAAGGGGAAGGGATTAGACAGCATAAATAGACAACTACAATATTGCCACAGGGATATGAAACACAATTCGGGGAATATAATAATGTTGTAAAAATTTTGTGGCATGTCAGATAGTCACATGTCTTGTTAGGGAGACTACTTCATGGATGGAGTAGAGGCTTGATCACTGCACTGTACACCTGAAACTGATGTTGTATAGTATTGTATGCCAACTGTAACTGAATATGTGGATGGTCACGGGATGTGGAGTATACTGTGGAGGGGAGTCAGGGGAGTTGTGATAGATATGTATGATATGGGGGGGGAGTGGGGTGGCAAACGGGGGAGGGGGGTTGTCACTTTGGGGGGTAAAGAGTATAACTATTGCATTGTGTTGTACACCTGAAACTAATAAAAAAAAAATGGAAAAAAAATATTATCATTATATACACTCACCTTAAATACTCATAAAGAAAGCAGAGAAGGGGGGGGTAAAAAAACGGGGAAAAAAAGGAATCCTAAGGAAACAATTAAGGTAGATACACTACCAAGGAAAAAAATGGGACAGATTACTTATTTTGACAATATTGAGAATAATTTTGTGGCACTAGCAGTTTGGGGATGAATTAGTGATAGGTACACAGAAAACTAAAGAAAAAGAACAAAGTGCTGATGAACTCAAAGAAAAAGAAACTTTTACAAGAAAGGAAATGTAATCAGAGTACACTATGTGACTCAGCTATGAACACAGTGATAATAAATCTTATAGATTTAATCAAAAATTGTATTACAACACAAGGAGCTGCAGGACGGGGAGAAAATATGTTTATGGGTGTGGGTGCCACTGAAGTGTAGAAAACTAAATTTTCATCTCCTTGAGTAGTAAGTCCACAGATGTCTACAATTGAAAAATCAATAAACAATAAAAAAAAATCACTCAGAAATATGGAAGAAAGAGCTAAGAGATGAAAGGGGTTGCCTCTGAGGAACAATAGTACAAGATGAGCAGAGATGAGGACTTCCCCATCCAGAATTATAAGCTATGTTAAAAATCACTACTTTCCTTCCAATATCATTCTCTCCTTCTACAGCAACAGAAGTTTATCTGGTGGAAGAAGTCTGCTCAGGTGGAAGTTAATTCCAGACTCTCTTGCAGGTAGGTATTAGCCAGGTTTCTAGGTTCTTGTCAATAGATATGAGCAGATACCGTGTGGACAACTTATGAGCCAAGCTCTTAAAAGAAAAGGAGTATGCTTTTCTTTTCTCCCTTTCCTGCTGGCTGGACTGTCAATGCAATTAGTACTCTTGAATCCTATCAGAGTAACCATCTCAGACCACTTGATGGAAACGGCATTGAGGAGCAGCACAGCCTCAAAAAAAAAGGCACCAGGGTCCCTGACACTGTGAAGCTATCCTTAAGCCAAACGTCTATTTTCTTTAAACCACTATTATTTTGGCCTTTGTACGGCAGGCAAACCCAGATCCTAACAAACATATAAATCCTTAAAAAAAAAAAAAGAGCACTGAATTGAATTTCTTAATAACTCTGAAAGGTATGTTGAAAGTGAACCATCCATTTTTTTCCTGGAGTCCCGGGTAAGGTAAATAAAATACTGTTTTTAATACTTAGGATCACACTAGAAAGACCAAATACTACATTTAATTAAGAGAACTAAAAACCACATGCTTGGCATGAGCTTAACTCACCTTTTGGCTTTCTAAATGAGAGTCAGAGTCATCCAAAAACTCGAGGGGCAGAGGGCACTTGTCAATGACGGTCCTTCGGTCCACGCAAGGCTCCATGCTGGGTTTCTCTGGAGGGTCTACTGCCACCCTACGGTCACAGAGACCGCTCTTCTCCAGCACAGCCTTTTCCCCCTTTACTCCGACCTCTGGGGCTGACCCCTTCTCTTTTGGAGGAGCAGACACACTAACACTCCTGGCTGGCACTTCTCCACGGCTGGCACGTTCTCCTGTGTTCGGTTTTGCCCTAGTGGTAGCCTCTCCCTTCTTTTTTGGCATCGACTTTCCCAGGATGCCCTGGATAGCCTTCAGATAGATCATTGTAGACCCTTGGTCTCGAAGTCTATCCCTCTTCCTTTTCTGAACCTTGTCTGGATCCTCAATTTTATCATTCTGACTCTCAGCTTCAGCTGCAAACTCAGAGTTCATGGAATTACGAGAACTATCTTTGGAATCAACCTGGAAGAAAAACCAAAAATCACGAAAGGGTGATTTCACACATGAAGAACTTGGCAAGTCAGAAATCGTGGGGGCTCCACCAATCAAAGGGAAAGTAATAGTGGCTAAGACACAGATTTTCTCTGGGCGGTCGTTTTCCATACCACCCACTGAGAAGTACCACTGAAAGAAACTGAACTGCTGCCATTTCTTAATACTCACCTGCTCATGCTCAGGAGATATCCTCATACAGAAGTGGGAAGGAATGAGCTGCGAGATCAACAGTCTACTAACACTAAACTGCAAGCTCCTTGAGGGCAAGGACTACCACATACTTCAGAACACACACAGGCAACATACAAGCTCAACATTTCAGTACCGGAAGGGACCCTAGACACCAGCAACCCAATCCCACAGCCAACAGTCATGGAAACCCAAAGGCCCCATGAGGTACAGACACCAATCTCCTACTCCTGAGGGTAGTGCTTCCAACTATACCCTGAGCCTCCTTGAGGTTCTCTGCCAACTCCTTCCCCAAAATCAAAACTTTGGTGTTGGAAGGTGCCCCATCTCCCAGAGACTGCACCAGGGTCAATCAAGAGATCCTAACTACCCCCTGACACCAAATCTCAACAAAGATACAAGTGAAGTCACAGCCCCTTTTTTCTTTTCCCCTCTGCACCCACTCGCTCCAGGAGTCCACACGGAAGAAGCTAGACTATTTGCTCACCATGTTAATTTGCTGTGAAACTCAGATCCAGTCTACCTCCAGTGTGGTTTAAGCTCTTATTTTATATGCTTCTTGTATTTGAATTTTTTCCCCAAGAAGCACATATCTTTGTTTAAATAAGTCATTAAGCCTTTCAGTATATATATAAATCTAGATAGTAGTAGAGGCATATTTTCTTCCTAGAAGTACTCAAATTGTTGACAGCTATTAACTTTGGGGAGATGGACAGAAAAGGTGGCTTTTACTTTCATTTTGAATACCTCTGAATTTTCTAACACGTTAGACATTTGTTTAAAATGTCAGTTTCCAGTCAAGATGACAAAGTAGGTAAACACTGTGCTCACCTCCTCCCACAACCACATCAAAATTGCAACTAAATTATAACATAACCATCACTGATAATCGCCTGAAGTCTAGTTGGACAGAAGTCCTATAACTAAGGGCATACAGAAGAAACCACTTTCAGACTGGTAGGAGGGGTGGAGATGCAGAATGGGCTGGTCTCACACCCACATGTGCCAATTAAAAATCAGGAGGGACTGGGGCCAGCCGAGTGGCGCATTGGTTAAGAGCTGGCTTGGGATGCCAGCGGCCATGATTCGGGTCCCACATATGAGGGCCAGTGACACTGCCCTCAAAAAAAAAATAAAATCGGGAGGGGTATCTCGGCTGTGGAGGTCCCCCTGAGGAGTCCCAGCCCCACACCAGGCTCTACAGCCCAGCATTCCAGTGCCAGGAAGATAACTTCTGTCTGTGAAAACCAAAGCTGAATGAGACAAACAGGCTACTGGAATCCCAGATGTTCTGTCAAAGGGCCCATGCATGGACTTACTTGCTGATATGCTCACTCACTCGGCTCCAGTACTGGGGAAGCAACTCGAAGGCACCAGGGACATATAGGGAGGAACTGAATTGTCTAGCTTCAGGGCAAGGGCTGGAGAGGCACCTTTCTCTAAGACAGAAATGTTGGCAGAAGCCATGATTTTTTGTTGAGCCCACCCCAACCCATCCTGCACACGCAGGCAGGCACCATATCTGAGATTCCATCAACCTAACATCGTTTACCCCTTCTTCGTGATTCCGAGACCCCACCCTACCCAACTTGTGGGCCCACCCAAGCCATGTCCAGTGGTTTTTCCATACAAACAGCCTGTCTTGGCTCATGCTGTGGACTTTCCTAAAATCTGTCAAAGGTTCACAAACGCCATACAAGCAGCATCTGACCTCAGCCTCTGACCTCAGCATGCCCCCGACCTCTTGCTGAGCAGCCCCAAGCCCAGCACTGGCAGCAGCTGGCCTCAGTTCACAGCTCAGCCTCTCAGGTACCTCTAAGCCCAGTTCCCATAACAACCATCTGCAGATCACAGTGTAGTTCATACCAAGTGATCCCAGGCAGGGCACAGGCAGCAGCTGACCCTGGCCTGCACCAGAGCCCCTCCCAAGAGGCCCCAGAACCAACATAACCTGGTAGCCAGCTTCAGATCACATCAGAGCACCACCCAACCACCCCCACAAATGACACACCCAAAGGGCTGACTCAGCAGATACCAGAGCCCTGCTAAGGAAATGCTGCTCCACAACGTCAGCCCCTGCACAACAGCTCCTCCACTGTAGTCACAGCCAGTCCTTACAACCAGTCAGTATGAGGATCAATTCGTCCTACTGATATGTCAACAGCAAACAGGAGAGCACACACAACCCACACAAGGGACACTCCTGGAGCATCCAGCTCAGGTGACCAGCTCAGGTGCCACGGGGTCCCACAGGACACCTACTACCTAAGGCCACTCTACCAAGACCAGGAGACACAGCAACTCTACCTAATACATAGAAACAAACACATGGAGCCAGCCAAAATGAGGAGACAAAGAAACATGTCCCAAATGAAAGAACAGAACAACACTTCAGGAAAAAAACTTAACAAAACAGAATCAAGCAAATCTACCAGATGCAGAGTTCAAAACATTGGTTATGTGATCTCAGGAAGAACTTCAACAAAGAGATAGAAAACATAAAAATGGAGATAGAAAACACAAAAAAATAACTGGTCAGAAATGAAGAATACAATAACTGAAATGAAGAATACAGTAGAGGGAATCAACAGATTAGATGAAGTGGAGGATCAAATCAGTGGTTTGGAAGATAAGGTATCAGAAAACATCCAATCAGAACAGCAAAAAGAAAAAAGAATTAAAAAGAAAATTAAGGGCCGGCCAAGTGGCGCATTGGTTAAGAGCTGGTTTTGGGATGCCCGCGGCCCTGGTTCAAATCCCACAAATGAGGGCTAGTGACACTTCCCTATACAGCTAACAACAGCTCCACCTGGAGCTGGGCTGCGCGAGCCCCGGCGACGGTGTAGTCTACAGCCCCTGATGGCAGTGGGCTGCCATAGGCGACAGTGAGTGGCCGGCAGCCAGCATGAGTGGCTGGCAGCCAGCATAAGCTGCCAATAGCCGCAGTGAGCGACCATCCAGAGGCAGGCGACTGATCTGCCTCATCCAGGAAGAGCGCAATGACAATACCAACATGGGCCAGTGAAGCAACGTCCTCCACAACTAGACTGAAGAACGAAAAGACAGCAACTTGTCTGTTCCCCTTCCCCAATTCCCCAACGCTGTTCCCCTCCCCCAATTCCCCAATAAAAATCTTTAGGAAAAAAAAAGAAAATTAAGATAGTTTAAGGGGCCTCTGGGACAATATCAAGCTTTAAAAACATTCGCCTCATAAGGTACCAAAAGGAGAAGAGAAAAAGAAACTGAAAACCTATGAAGTGATAATGATGAAAAACTTCTCTAACCTGGCAAAGGAAATAAATATACAAGCCCAGAAAGCACAAAGATTCCCAAACAAGATGAACCCAAGGGGTCCACTCCAAAACACATCATAATTACAATGCCAAAAGTTAATGACAAAGAACATCTTAAAAGCAGCAAGAGAAAAGAAGTTAAAGTTACCTACAAGGGAGCTCCCATTAAGACTGATTTCTCAACAGAAACTTTGCAGGCCAGAAGGCATTGGCAGGAAATAGTTAAAGTGATGAAAAGCAAAGACTTACAACCAGGATTGCTCTACTCAGCAAGGCTATCATTTAGAATCAAAGGACAGATAAAGAGCTTCCAAGACAAGAAAAGTTAAAGGATTTCATCACCACCAAACCAGTATTACAAGAAATGTTAAAGGGACTTATTTAAGAAGAAGAAAAAACTATCAAAAATGGAAATACTGGGCCGGCCGAGTGGCGCCGTGGTTAAGCGCTGGCTTGGGAAGCCAGCGGCCCCGGTTCGGGTCCCACATATGAGGACAGTGACACTGCCCTCAAAAAAAAAAAAAAAAAATGGAAATACTAAAATGGCAATAACTACATATCAACAATTACTTCAACTGTAAATGGATTAAATGCTCCAATCAAAGGACATAGTGTGGCTGAATGAATAAGAAAACTAAACCCTTACATATGCTGCCTACAAGAGATGCACTTCAGATCAAATGTCACACACAACCTGAAAGGGGTGGAAAAATATATTTCATGAAAACAGCAGTGAAAAAAAAGGTGGGGTAGCAATATTTATACCAGACGAAATAAGAATTTAAAACAAAGGCTATAACAAGAGACAAAGAAGGACCTAACAATTCCATTTCTGGGTATTTATCCGAAGAAACCCAAAACACTAATTCAAAAAGACATATGCATCCATACGTTCATTTACAACAGCCAAGATATGAAAGCAACCTAAGTGTCCATCAACAGATGAATGGATAAAGAAATGGTACATCTATACAGTTGAATATTACTCAGCCATAAAGAAGAATGAAATCTTGCCTTCTTCAATAACATGGATGGACCTAGAGGGTACTATGCTAAGTGAAATAAGTCAGACAGAGAAAGACAAATACTGTATGATTTCACTTATATGTTGAATCTAAACACAAACGAACAAACAAAACAGAAAGAAACTCATAGATACAGAGAACATTTTGATGGCTGCAGATGGGAGGGGGTTTGGGGATAGTGAAAAAGGGGAAGGGATTAAGTACAAATTCGTAGTTACAAAACAGTCACAGGGATGTAAAGTATAGCATAGGGAATATAGTCAATAATATTGTAATAACTATGTACAGTGTCAGATGGGTACTAGATTTACCAGAGTGATCACTTTGTAAGTTTTCTAATCACTATATTGTACACCTGAAACTAATATAACATTGTATGTCAACTGTCATTGAAAAGGAAAAGATGATTTTTAAAAAATATCTACAGGGGTATCTGGGAAAGGAGATTACAGGCCATTTTCATTTTCTTTATACCTTTCCATATTTAAGAAAATCTAATAATAAATATTAAAAATAAACTTGAAGTCTTCCTGGGCCTGCCCTACAGGACACAGCCACAACTTCGCAGCCCATTCTCCACTACCCAATTCTCTGATTGCCACCAAACACCTGCCATCCTCAGTCCATCACACCCTCTTATACACTGTCATTGGCACATCTTATTTCCTTCTGCTTGCAATACCCTTACTTCACTTGTTTTATGGCTTAAGGCCCCACATCCCTTCCTTGACTTCCCCACCTCTGTCTGTAGGACAAGCTGCCCCCACCTTGCTTCCCCAGGCCAGTTGTAAAACAACATGGGATGGTGTGGTCTATGGCAAACTGAGGAGCCCCTGTGCCTTCTGAATGGCCACAGCTCCTCATCTCAAGCCACCAGCAGCCACTTGAGAGGGCAAACCCAGAGTTACAGATTCTGTTTTTTCAGGTAAAACCAGAAATCTCAAATTTAATGCAAGTTTCATCCAGTCACCAAGTATTATATTTGCTGAGCACTTACTATGTGCCGGCAGGCACTGTCCTGGAACTGGGGTTTAGCATTCAATAATACAAACAAAGGGGCCTGCTTCCTGGAGTTTATATTCTAGAGAAAATCAGTATATATGTTAGAGAGTGAAAAGTGCCAGGGAGGGCCAGCTGAGTGGCACATTGGCTAAGAGTTGGCTTGGGACGCCAGCTCTGAGCAGCAGGGTCCCGGTTCGGATCCTACATGAGGGTCAGCGACGCTGCACCCTCTACAGCTAAGATGATGAACAACAGCTCGACCTGGAGCTGGGCTGCTGTGAGTTGCTGGCGATGGCGTAGGCTGCAGTGGGGTTGGCCGGCAGCTGGTGTGCACTTTTGTGGGCTACCATAAGCGGCCATCCAATGGCCGGCAAGCGACTGCCTCACCCGAGAAGAGCACAATGATGATGCCAACATGGGCCAGTGAAGCGACGTCCTCCACAACTAGGCTGATGAACAAAAGGACAGCAACTCATCTGTTCCCCTCCCCCAATTCACCAATAAAATCTTTGAAAAAAAAGTGCCAGGGAGAAAAACAAAACAGGAAAGGAAGTAGAAAATGGGGAAGATGAGGATTTACTCAAGTCTTGAGTTCAAGGTGGACATCGGAACTAGAGGCATATATTTTTAATGTGAACTTTCTAAAATTTTAAATTAAATACTGTGAGGACCTAGCAGCCACATTAAGCCAAAGGACCACCAGTTTGTAAACCCTGGTAGAGAAGACCAGGATTGTACTTGTGGGAAGAAGAAATATAATAACATACCTTTTATATTTTCATATGGGCTTACAATTTACAGAGCTGTTATAGCTGTCACCCCTCTTTACAGAAAGGGACATGACCACATGGATTGGGACACAGCCACATGGATTGTAAGTGGCAGAACCTGGATTCAAATTTAGCAGAACCTGGATTCAAATTTAAGTTCCCCTAACATCCTGAAACCAAGGGAGAATAGCAAAAATATGAAAATTGTGAAACAATATCAAAGGCTGAGATGTCAAAAACCATGAGGAACTATAAGGTGAATCCAGATCACCATAGAAGAGTTTCAACAGTGGCTAGGAGGCTACAAAGGTAAAGATTAGACAGAAAGTACAAGAGCAGAAACAAACCGCCTGGCTTCGAAAAGGAGATTTATTCTTCCCTGGCAGCACTGCTTGGTGAATTGTGCACCTCTGGTGGCAGGAGGAAAAGATCAAGTAGAGACGTCATCCCAGCTCTCTTCCACGCCAGCCTGAACAACTTCAAGGATTCCTAACCAGCTCCCTGCCTGCTCCTTCCCATTCTTTCTCTACAGTGAGCCAGAAGGAGTTTTAAAATCTGGCAAAGTCATGCCTCTGCATAAAACCTTTCAATGGCTCTGCATTTGCCTATAGAATACAGCCCAAACCCCTGAGCATGATATCAGAAGCCCTTCCCAGGCTGGCCCCCAACCTTCCTCCCCAGCATCATTTTCTACCTTTCTCCATACACCCAGATATCTGGGGAATCAAGGAAGGTGCTGGAGAAGAGGGGAAGATGGACCCACAGGAACCAGTAGTGTCCCAAGCACTTCAGACCAGCTATATTTCCTGACACTTTTTGAACACACATTGTTCCTACTGCCTGAAATGTCCTTTCCTCCTTGTCCCCCAGAACTCAAATAACACCTCTTCTGTGAGGAACTACACTACGGTGTGTCACTCATTCCTGACCCTTAGTACTTCAAATATCACTATTACAACACTCCACACTGCACTGTGATGAATGACTTTTCGGTCTGT